>CM066041.1:66397141-67647141 GCA_033557465.1 Ichthyophis bannanicus | reverse complement strand
ATAAAATGAAAAACACAACAGAAATGGGAAAGAAAAATCTATAAAGTAAGACCTCTTAATACAAAACAGTTTAAGAATACACAATTACTAGCCCCGTCCTAATACCCCAGTTCCCACTTTCAGATCACAAAAGAGTTGGACAGCAAAGGAGAACAACATAAATCATACAACATAGTTCCTCTATAAAAGGGAGACCCCCTCCCATCATTAAGGCTGACCGTCCAGACATAGCTAAGATCCTTAAAGGGGCAGCTGGATTGATTTTAGTGCTTCTGTACTGCGGACCCTATACAACCTCCTCGGTTTACAATCATAACAAACATATAAAAAACGCATTCATCTTAACACACATATTTAAAACAAATCACACCAACCATAACATTTACTATCTTAAAATGACGAGGGAGCTTGCCAAAACCTGGTTTAATTGTCAGATTGTAACCATGCCACAAAGGTCTCATCCTAAACCTCACAATCACTTTCAGATTCCCTCCATGAAAGCCCTCCCAAAGCAGGCAGCCTTCACGCTGCCTAGATCTTGTTTGAGGACTGAGTAAGTACAGCCCATTTTTATCACCGAGACCCTGAGATGCAAGGGGCCAAATCACCTCAGTTAATCCTACACACCGAGGGGGGGGGGGGGGCAGGAGAGGATTTTTAGCTTCTAAGCAGTATCTGAATTTTCAGTGCTTACAGTCTTGGGGACAGGAACAAAATTTCCCCCCTTTAGATTTGATGCCAAAAGTAGTTTTGTGGATTTTGTATAACTGTCCAGAGCTCAAGACACTGACTGAGCCTGTGTAAGGTACTAAGAATTGGAAGTTTTGTGCAAGTGTTTTATAGATACACCTTAAGGAGTTTGGGGTGTCCAGTAAAGAACCCAGTAGGACTGAGGCAGAGAATGGTATTGGAGCTGCTTTATGTCTTGACTTGAAACGGGGATTCTTTTGGGACTTTGATTTGTTATTTTTACTATACCTTTTTATGTTGTGTAAACTTACTTTGGAGAGTGTTTTAAATGAAGATGCATTTGGTGTCCAAGTGTGTTTTTGGGAGCCTTTGAATGTCTGATCCACCTAGGCCAGTGGTTCCCCCATCCTGTGGTCTGCGGATCTCTGGGGGACCACAAGACCATTACAGAGGGTCTGCAGGACATAGAAAAGAATAGTATTTTCATTTATTTAGACAGCTTTGTATACCATCTTATCCTACAATCAAAGTGGTTTTTCATGCACTATAATCCATAAGCGTAGGATATAGGGCTGCTGCAGAGAGAAGAAAAATAGTGAGGACTGGTTGGAGGGGAGCAAGAGAAAGACTGGTACAGACAGGAAGGGGAAAGGAGATCAAGGGGGCTAGTGGGACAGGCTTGGTGCTAAGGAGAGGGGGTCTGAGAAGTGGTTGCGATAAACAGGGGGTCCTTGAACTTTTTGGAGGCTAATTTATAATTTGTTTGTTTTTTCTTATTTGCTCAGAATGGTGGAAAATATGGAATATAAATCATTTTAAACATGTTTATGTTTATTAACTTTATATACCACTAAACAATAACATCAAAGCGGTTTACATAACATATACAGAAAACCAAGTGGCAGGAAAAGGAAAGTTACAATAGTGGATAGGAAAGCAAACCAGAAGAATCATACGATGAGACAGAGGGGAGGAGAGAAAAAAGTGGGGCGAGGGAGAGTAAGATTACACAGAGGGGTCAAGGAGGTCAAAGGCGAGGGCAAAGAGGTGGGTTCTGAGACTGTTCTTGAAAGTGGTATGTTGTTGTTCAAGCCGGATAGAGGAAGGTAGGGAGTCCCAGAGGGCGGGACCAATGAAAAAGAAAGCAGAGGAACGTGTGGACTGGAGGTGAGCACCTGAGGGGGAAGGGAGATGTAGACGATTGAGATGCAAAGATCGTAAGGAGCGCGCAGGGGTATGGAAGTGAACGAGATCAGCCAAATACTGGGGGGATTGGGTGCAGAGAACGCAATGGACAAGTACAAGGATTTTGAAATGGATGCGGAATTTAACAGGAAGCCAGTGAAGATGACTAAGTAGGGGTGTGATGTGATCGCGTGGAGAGGAATGGAAAATGAGTCGGGCGGCAGTGTTTTGAATGCGTTGAAGGCGGTGAAGTTGTGTAGAGGGGAGACCAGCTAGAACGGAGTTACAGAAGTCGATACAGGACATAACCAAGGATAAGAGAAGGGTAGTAAATGCCTGTCTGGTAAGGAAGGGCCAGATAGCGCAAATTTGACGGAGGAAGAAAAATTAGGTTTTAGAAACGTGAGAGATGTGATCTTGAAAAGATAGGTTAGAGTCGAAGAGGACGCCCAAGTAGCGAAATGAGGAGACTAAGGGGATGGGAGAACCAGAGAGGGAAGGGGACACCTGGGGAGGAATACTACCACGAGAGAACCAGATGGCAAGAGTTTTTGTGAGGTTAAGTTGCAAACAGTGGATAGTAAGCCAGTCGGCAACAGCTGTGAGGCAGGAGTTAAGAGGGGAGAGATCAGGATGAAGGGGGGAGGTATAATGCAGGAGAACCAGGTCGTCAGCATAATAGAAAGCAGAGATCCCGTGTTGTTAAACCAGTAAAGCAAGAGGTGTGAGGAAGATGTTGAATACTGAGCCTTGAGGGACACCACAGGGAAGGGGAAAAGGCTCGGAGGAAGATAGAGGGGTAGATGAGGAAGGAACGGAGTATGTTCTGGAGGAGAGAAAGGAGTGGAACCAGTGGAGAACGGTGCTGCAAAGACCTGCCTCCCATAGGCGGGCCAGAAGAAGGGAGTGGTCGATGAGATCAAAGGCAGCAGAAAGAGCCAAAGAGACCGCCACCGAGAGATCACCGCAGTCGTGAGCTGTGTGGAGGTCTTCAGAAAACTCAAGAGAACTGTTTCAACACTGTGGCCAGGCCGGAAACCAGACTGGCGGGGGTGGAGGAAGCGAGTAGAGTCAAGATAAGATAATTGAGAGAATACAACCTTTTCCAGGATTTTAGAGAGGAAAGAGGTTGGAGACTGGGCGATAGTGGGCAGGGATCATGGGGTCGAGTGAGAGCTTTTTAAGAATGGGACGAACCAGAGCGTGTTTCCAGGATTGAGGAAAAACACCCGTGGAAAGACTGGAGTTGATTATAGCAAGAGCAGGTGGAATAAGAGCCAAGGAGGGGGTGAGCAGCCAGGAGGAAGGAGGAATGGGATCCAGGGTGCAAAATGTCTTCTTGGAGGAGGAGATTGTTGCAATGAGTTCGGAAGAAGTGGATTGAATGAAATGAATGCCAGACGTGGGACAGTTGAGAGGTGGGAGGAGGGGAGCAGGGAGGAGGATCAGAGATAGGGGGAGGACAGTGGGACAGGGATTGCCCGAGGTCAAGTATCTTAGTGCTGAAGTAAGTATCCAACTGAGAGGGAGAGGGAGAGGGAGAGGGAGAGGGAAGAGGGGGAGAAGGAGCGGAACTGGACCGAAGGGAAGTGAGAAACTGGAGACCTGAGTAGAGGTGACGTGTCTGGTTGGGTGCAGAGGAAATGTAATTCTGTTTAGCTTGGGAAATTGGGAACCTCTGACTCAGACCCTTTATTTTCTTTGCACCGGCCATTGCTGCATCCTTTAATGTGGTGCCTCTAAGGATACCCTCACCCCTTTTAGTGAGAGGGGGCCATATATTAGTATGTGGCTTGTTCAATGTAGGCATAACATTGAAGTTAGGTGCCTTACTGAAAATGGACCCATTAAAATATAGGATGCCCCTACAACGTGCCACTGCATTCCGACATCAGCAGCACAGGAAAACCCCACCCTAGACTCTGCTCCGTGTCTGACGAGCATAAAGACGTCAATATTTTATGCTTTATTTAAGCGAGATCCCCAACTGCACTGTACAATCACAATTTTCTATAAGTGAGAGTTGGAGAAATTTGGTGATACCAGTCAAAACGGGAACAGAGGTGGTCACATCTGAAATGTCAGCATCTACCATGATACCTTATTTTTGTCTACAGCCTTCTGGCAACATTGAAAATTATGCACCTAAGGACAGTGTAAGGGGGAAAATGCGTGCTTGCTCTCAGACGAGTTGCACAGTCACCAAATCTTATGCCTGGCATAAGCCTTGCCCAAGTCAAGCTTAAGCAGCTACACATTATTTACAAGTCTCGCAAGGAACATGGGTAATTCAGGATGCAAAGGTTTATGCTGCGATTCTTAGCAGATATTTAATCTGCAGACTGTCTTTGCTAAATGGCAGGACGTAGGATATTTTGTGTTTATTTAGATACTTGATATTTCGTTCCTTCGTGACACCAGACAGAGTTAAGCGTGTTTACTGCAGTGTGTATCTGGGCAATCTGTATGTCGCTGACCTATTTGTTCATACTAACTGCTCAACACCTACTTGTGCCTTCCAAAAGGATGACCAAGGACCTCTTTAAGCAAGGCCCATTAGCTGGTTAATGTGCGTCTTAACGCAAGGCAACTAGCCGTCGGGAACACTAATGCATGAATATGCCTGCTACTGCATGCTAAAATGCAAGATGATCAGCAATGGTGGGATGGAGCGGTCATGGGTGGAGAGAGCACATTACCGCTAGCATGAAGTCAACTGCTGCATGCTCAGTGGCAATGCGGCTCTGAACATGGGTTCGCCTAATGACTCTTTAGGAGTCATTAAGTGAACTCACCCTATTAGAGCGCACGTACTCTAGCTACCAGAACATTGTGGTCACGCACACAGAGGCTTGACAATTAACGTGCATTTATTTGGCGCATTAATTGCACATCTTTAGCGGACTTTAGCAAAGTCTCCATCTTGGTAATTAGTTGTAATAAACTCCTGCCTGCCAATTCAGAGATGTTTCTCTAGCTGCTTTGAGAAGGGACTGGAACTGCTCTGCAAAGTGAGGAAATGAAATACGTTCATGCAGGACAAATTTCTTTCTGCGTGTGTTGTGTGCAGCCAGCCTGAAGACAGCAGCAGCCTAAATCCTGAGAAAACGTTCAGGTCACTCTAAACATCTGTTTAAACTTTCAGATCAAAAGTTGATCATTCTCTGGCACTAAGAGACTCTCAGAACATACTCTGATATTGTCCAGAGACCCATTTAAATTCATCTTCACGTACCAGACAACTGTTTTTGGGCTTTTTTTTCACAGATACTGTTTAGGAGGTCTGTTTATTGTCCAGCAAAGCCATTTTCCAGAATTTATCTATTTTGATGGAAAAATCTATTAAAAACATCTGATGGACCAGATAGGAAAACTGGGCCGAG
This sequence comes from Ichthyophis bannanicus, assembly GCA_033557465.1. Taxonomy (NCBI): domain Eukaryota; kingdom Metazoa; phylum Chordata; class Amphibia; order Gymnophiona; family Ichthyophiidae; genus Ichthyophis; species Ichthyophis bannanicus. The sequence continues at coordinate 67,641,883 of CM066041.1, read as the reverse complement.
TAAATCCACAGATCCAACAAAGCTGCAAATAAAATCGGAAAACTGGTTACTAGTTGTGTACCTCCAGCTACGCTAGATAGGAACTAACCATGCCTATTTTAAAATGGCATCAAGAAAAACTTGTTCTCACTGTGAAGTTCTATTTCATAGGCTTGAACAGTCAAAAAAAAGACAAAGAAAGTTGTGCAAAGTATGCAAGAGGAACCGATTTTACTAGCCGCAGGCATGGGACTTGTTAATATGGAGAATAGAGCGTCTGGAAAACATGAGCGTAACCCTAGGGGCACCTCTTCTTTATTGCACTGGATCTAGAAAGGGGTACGCAAGGCAACAGTGCCCTTCCCCCATCAGGGCCAGCCCCGCGGCCTCGCTGACTTCAGCTGGTGAGGCAGGCTTTGGCTTTTACTAGCTCATCTCTTACCTCTTCACAACTGCCGGAGTGATTTCCCTTGTTCCCGCAAGAGACAGGAAGTGCCCCGTTTCACTTTTAGAGACACTGCGGTTCCGATGGCTGCAACTTAGCAAGGAAATCGCTCCCATGGCTGTGCAATGAGTGCAGGGTGTGGTAGGGGGAGAAAAGATGACCGGGTGGTTTTGATGCTGGGGGGCTGGCTGGCATCTGAAGACTGCTTGGGGGGGGGCTGGTTGGCATCTGAAGAAGACTGCTGGAAAGCTAGGATTGGAAATGGGCTGATGCTGGGGGGATGGGAGACGCTGCTGGAAGGGACTGGGATTGGAGGAGGACTGATGCTGGGGGGGCTGGCACTTGAATAGAACTGTTGGGGTGCTAGGACTGGAAATGGGCTGCAACTGGAGGTTGGGAGGGGGGACTGGGACTGGAAGTGAGATGCTGGGAGGGTCTGGGACTGGAGAAGGGCTCTGCTGGAGGATGGGGGGGACTGAGACTGAATGGGAGACGCTGCTGGAAGGGACTGGGATTGGAGGAGGACTGATGCTGGGGGGGCTGGCACTTGAATAGAACTGTTGGGGTGCTAGGACTGGAAATGGGCTGAAACTGGAGGTTGGGAGGGGGGACTGGGACTGGAAGGGAGATGCTGGGAGGGTCTGGGATTGGAGGAGGACTGATGCTGGGGGGGGGCTGGCACTTGAATAGGACTGTTGGGGTGCTAGGACTGGAAGGGAGATGATGCTGGAGGAGGACTGATGCTGGGGGGGGGGAGGGGGCTGAAACTAGAAGATGCTAGGAGGGATAGGGACTAGAAAGAAGTTGACCCTGGGGGTGGCTGGGACTAGAAGGGAGCTCATGCTGGGAGGTGCTGAGACTGAAAAGGAAGGACTGAAAAGGGCTGATGCTGAGGTCAGGATGGAGAAAAAGAGGCAGAATCTGGGAGAGTGACGATAGAGAGGGGGACAGATATTGTGTCTGAGAGGGAACAAACATGATCATACAGGAGGGAAAGGTGAGAGGGAGGGGCATGTTGGGGTAAAAAGGAGGAAGGGCAGGGTCAATGAATAATGGAGAAGGGTGGGTGTGCGGAAGGATGCAGGAGGGTAGGTACTGGGGATATAGAGATGGGGGAGAGCAGGGACTGGCACTTAGGTGGAGACTTGAAAATTTGGTGGGGGAAAAGAGAGAGAGAGACTCTTAAGATTGCCTGGGTAGTGAGAGAGTAAGTTGCGACTGAGAGGCAGATCCTGGTGCTGGTGCAATGCACTGTGCACACAGATCCTGCAGCAGAAAGATTGCAGCATCGTGCAGCACCATCCCCAGCTTCATCTTCAATGGCGGAGCCACTGAACTGTACACTGGAAGTGAACGCCACAGGCAGCAATGGCGGAGCCACCGAACCGTACACCGGAAGTGAACGCCACAGGCAGCAATGGCGGAGCCACTGAACTGTACACCGGAAGTGAACGCCACAGGCAGCAATGGCGGAGCCACTGAACTGTACACCGGACGTGAACGCCACAGGCAGCAATGGCGGAGCCCCTGAACTATACAACAGACGTGAACGCCACAGGCAGCAATGGCGGAGCCACTGAACTGTACACTGGAAGTGAACGCCACAGGCAGCAATGGTGGAGCCCCTGAACTGTACACCAGATGTGAATGCCACAGGCAGCAATGGCGGAGCCACTGAACTATACAACAGACGTGAACGCCACAGGCAGCAATGGCGGAGCCACTGAACTGTACACTGGAAGTGAACGCCACAGGCAGCAATGGCGGAGCCCCTGAACTGTACACCAGACGTGAACGCCACAGGTAGCAATGGCGGAGCCCCTGAACTGTACACCGGACGTGAACGCCACAGGCAGCAATGGTGGAGCCACTGAACTGTACACCGGAAGTGAACGCCACAGGCAGCAATGGCGGAGCCACTGAACTATACACCAGACATGAACGCCATAGGCAGCAATGGCTGCTGCATGCCGACTCACAGAAAGAGGGACGGAGATGGGGATCCTGTGATTTTTCTGTTGCCAATTAGGAGGATAAAAAGAAGGACACCAGAGATGGTGCCGCACAATATTCTTTCCATGGGGCAAAGGAGGGGGGGGCGGCAAAGAAAAAGAGAGGATATACTGGATGGGGGGGGATAGGGAGAAAGAAAGATTTGGGGTTATGAGAGAGAAGGGGCTAGATTGAGCTGGGGATGGGAAGGGGGAACAAGGAGAGAGAGAGGGAGAGGGAGAGGGAGAGACGATGCTGGGCTGGGAGAGGAGAGATGCCGGATTACTGGAGGGGGAGAGGATGGCGAAGGGGAAGGCGACAGAAAGCTGTTGATCTATGAGGTTGGGGAAGGGAAAAAAGGGCTAAGGAGGTGGAAGAGAAAGAGGAAGATGCTGGACTTTGGGGGTAAAGTGGAAGGAAGGGTGAGAGAGGGGAGATGTGAAAGAGGCCATGGGAAGTTGGCAAGGATGCGAGTGAGAGGAGGAGGAAGAGATGTGGTAATGGTGAGTGAGTGAAAGGCAGAAGGGAATAGGAGGCTAGCAAAGAGTGAGATGGGAAATGGACTGGGCTGGAGGATAGAGGAGGAGATAGAAAGCTGATAAGCAAGAAGTCAAAAGGGGATTGAAGACAGAGGGGTGAAATTTGAGTAGATGAAAAAAAGAGTAAAGAAAAAAATGGAGGAAAAAGCAAAAGGGGAAAGATCAGTATGTTAGAGGCAGATGCAGAGAAAGAATGTAAAAAATAGGAGAAGAAAGGACAAATGGACAGCACAAGGAGACGACACAGACAACAGAAGAAAGCGACTGAAAAATAAAATGCCCGAACAGAAGGTAGACAAATACTTTATTTTTATTTTAATTAACTGGAATATGTCCACTCTGGGAAATGTGCATCATTGTGTTTTGTTCAGTACAAGAGGAAATTAATTTATAGTTTTATTTCTCCAGTGTTGTTGTACATTCAAAGTTTGGCTTTTGGGGTTCCCAGTTTAATTATTGTCTTCATATTTCTAAATTGTGATCCCTTGTTCTATGTTTGGTGACGGACTATGTTCTGCATGCGTAACCGAGCTGCGGTATTCTGTTCATGTAGTTTCTATGTGATAGTGCCACTTGTTCTCTTTCCCCAGTAGGAGATGTATTGGTTTCATATTTGCAGTGTTGCCTTTTGATAGGTAGGGTTTGGTGCTTTATGAGTCCTAATGGTGCTGTTATGATATGGCGGGTTTGCTATGGGTTCTAAATGAGCAGGGTTTATAGTACTTCCTAACGTGTCTGGCGGTTGGCACTGGAGTATAGTAATGTAAAAATCTGGTAGACTTTCTTTATCCTCATTGTCCATGAAAATGGTATTCAGACACTCATTAAGAGGAATGTTTACTAAAGGTTAATGTGCATTTACAAATTTTAGTGTGTGCCAAGTGAAGCAGCACCCATTAATTTAGTAAACCTGCCCTTAGGTCATTGCTGGAAGAGGAGAAAAAAAAAAAGAGGCTTGTGAAGGGGTCCTTTGAAAGCCACCTAAAATTTTAGATGGGCAGCATATAAATTTTAAAATAAATTTATGCAAATGAGGCTCAGATATGCAAATATGTATGCAAATGAGGCTTCACAGTGAGTCTCTGCACATGGCCATGCATCACCCTTGGACCGCCCCCGTTTCCCATCAAGACTAACCTTTTTAGGATTTCAACAGCAAATCCTGATCACAAATCCCAGTAAGGAATATCCAAGCAAATACTGGTTTGTTCCAAAGGAAAAAAAAAATGTTTACTGGTGAATTCTTGGACAGGCAGAACATTGAGAGAGAGAGAAAAAAAATCAGTCTGGGATGCCCTTAGTACAGTTCAAACGCCTGGGGGCTTGTGCATGGGTATCGACTGGGTGAGTGTCACGGCAGGACATGCTAGGGAGATAAAGTTCCTAGATGAAATAAATGACTGCTTCTTGGAGCAGCTGGTTCATGAACCGGCCAGAGGGGAAGCCATATTAGACCTAGTCCTTAGTGGAACACCAGATCTAGTGCAAGAGATAAGGGTGTTGGGGCCACTTGGCAATAGTGATCATAGCATGATCGCCTTTGATTTAATTAGTGGAGGAGGGGATAGTAAGGAAATCCACAGTACTACCTTTTAACTTTCGAAAGGGAGACTATGATAAAATGAGGAAAATAGTTAAGAAAAAACTAAAAGGAGCAGTTGCAAAGGTTAAAGACTTACATCAAGCTTAGGAGTTGTTGAAAAATACTATCTTGGAAGCCCAGACCAGCTGTATTACACGCTTTAAGAAAAGTGGAAGTCCAAAAAAACTGCCAGCATGGTTTAAAGGTGAGGTCAGAGAGGCTGTTGCCAAAAAAGCATCTTTCAGGAATTAGAAACAAAGAGCCAAACGACGAAACCTGGAAACAGCACAAGCACTGGCAAGTCAAATGCAAGGCATTGATAAGGCAGGCAAAGGGAGAATTTGAGAAGCTTGATGCGGAAGCAAAAACGCGAAATAAATATTTTTTCAAGTACATTCGTAGCAAAAAACCTGTGAGAGAGTCAGTTGGTCCATTAGATGATAGAGGGGTTAAAGGGGCACTAAAAGGCGACAAGGCGATAGCGGAGAGACTGAATGAATTCTTTGCTTTGGTCTTTAAATACCACTTCAGTCATGGGTAACATCCCTACATCTTCCTCAGTAAAGGTGCGGAAGAATTAAAGGAAATATTGATACATCGGGAAGATGTATTACAACTATTAGATAAACTGAAGAGTAGCAAATCACCTGGGCCGGATGGTATACATCCAAGGGTGTTGAAAGAACTGAAATGTGAGATTGCAGACCTGCTATTAGTAATCTGTGAATTATCATTAAAATCATCTGTAATACCTGAAGATTGGAGGATTGCCAATGTAACACCAATTTTTAAAAAGGGTCCCAGGGGTGATCCGGGAAACTACAGACCAGTGAGCCTGACGTCAGTACCAGGAAAAATGGCAGAAACCATCACAAAGAACAAAATTACTCAGCATGTAGATAGTCATGGCCTAATGGGAGTCAGTCAACATGGCTTTAGACAAGGAAGATCTTGTCTTACTAATCTGTTATGTTTTTTTGAAGGTGTGAATAAACAGGTGGACAAAGGTGAGTCGGTTGATCTTGTGTATCTGGACTTTCAGAAAGCCTTTGACAAGGTCCCTCATCAGAGACTTTTGGCAAAACTAAAGAGTCATGGGATAGGAGGCAGTGTAATATTGTGGATCAGGAACTGGTTAAAAGACAGAAAGCAGAGGGCAGGGCTAAATGGCCAGTTTTCCCAATGGAGAAAGGTGAATAGTGGTGTACCCCAGGGATCTGTGCTGAGTCCGCTGCTTTTTGACATATTCATGACCTGGAAAGGGGAATAACGAGTTAGGTTATCAAATTTGCAGATGACACAAAACTATTTAAAGTTGTTAAAACCCAAGAGGATTGTGGAAAATTGCAAATGGATCCTGATAAATTGGAAGACTAGGCATCAAAATGGCAGATGAAATTTAATGTGAACAAGTGCAAAGTTATGCACCTAGGGAAGAACAACCCAAACTATGGTTACACGATGCAAGGTTCCACATTAGGAACCACCATCCAGGAAAAAGATTTAGGCGTCATTGTGGATAACATGTTAAAACCATCGGCCCTGTGTGCAGTGGGACCGCACCTTGAATATTGTGTGCAATTCTGGTCGCCGTATCTTAAAAAGGATATAGCGTTATTAGAAAAGGTTCAGAGAAGAGCTACCAAAATGGTAAAGGGGATGGAAGGATACTCCTATGAAGAAAGGCTAAAAAGGTTAGGGCTCTTTAACCTGGAAAAGAGACGGCTGAGAGGAGATATGACAGAAGTCTATAAATTAATGAACGGAGTCGAATGGGTAAACGTAGATCGATTGTTTACGTTATCAGAATATAGAAAGACTAGGGGACATGCAATGAAGCTACACGGTAAACTATTTAAGACTAATACGCTCCCTCGTGCTGGAACGCACTCCTACCTAACATCCGGTGCATTACAGACCTCACCGCCTTCAGAAAGGCCTTGAAACACCACCTCTTCATGCAACATTACGGCACCACACTCGTCCCCAATCAACTAAACCACCCTACGCCACCCACTATACATGACACCAGCACAACACATTAGCTCTACCAGAACCTGAATAGGACCATGTACATAGTAACTAAGAATGTTTATAGTAACCAAGAATGTAAATACCTAGCATAGAACCTGTATATAGTTTACCCAGTTCAACCCAAGTTTACCAACCCTGTTCTCAGTAAGTCCTGTGCGGGCCTCCGTGACTGGACAAAGTTGTTGTTTCTTGTAAACCGAGCTGAATTTGAAAAGTGCGGTATAGAAAAGACTTTAAATAAAATAAATAAATAAAAATAATAAAAGAAAATGCTTTTTTCATTCAACGTGTAATCAAACTCTGGAATTTGTTACCGGAGGATGTAGTAAAGGCTGTTAGTGTAGCTGGGTTTAAAAAAAGGTTTGGACAAGTTCCTGGAGGAAAGGTCCATAAACCATTATTAAGAAGGGACCCAGGATATCAATGCTTGACCCAGTTACAAGCATTGTGGAACCTGTGTCTTTTGGGGAAACTGCTAGGTACATATGACCTAGATTGGCCACTGTTGGAAACAGGATACTGGGCTTGATGGACCTTGGTCTGACCCAGTGTGGCATATCTTATAGTAACATAGTAAATGACGGCAGATAAAGACCAGTATGGTCCATCTAGTCTGCCCAGTAAGATGGCAAGAGTAGGTGCACCTGCTGCTCCGTGCAGGTCACCCCTCCCCATGTTTTTGTTTAGGGGTGAACCCACCGCTCCGTGTAGGACACCCCTGTTTGTTGAGAAATTAGATAGTTAAGTTATGTTCTTATGTGTACTAACAGCATGGGGGCTGCAATAACAGTTACCATGCACTAAAACAGCCAGTGTGGTAAAAGCCCTATGCTAACCACTTAGCATGCGACAGGGCAGAGACTGCGTGGGTTAGGGGCAGAGAGCACGTGTACTGAGTGCCCGTTGCGCTTAACATGGGATCCACTGTTGCAAACTAATAGGCAATCAACGTTGCAGTTAGCACGGGTACACTTACTGCTACCTCAATCGATGGTGGCAAGTGCACCCGCATTAATTAGCGCAGCGAGGTAACTGCATATGGACATGCCGAGTACACCCCCATCCATTATTTATTTTATTTATTTATTTACATTCTCTTATATACCGCGCTATTCTGCATCAGTGCGGTTTACATTGAACAAACTGAAATTACATTGAACAGGGCATTATAACTTGGAGATAACTATTTTACAGGGAACATGGGCTATGGAGGGTTAAGTGGCTTGCCCAAGACCACAAGGAGCACCTGTGGAACTAGAAACCCCAGTCCTTCTGGCCCAAGGTTGCTGTCCTCTAGTGGGATTTGAACCCCCGACCTTCCGGCCTGAAGTACCTTGCCCCAACCACTAGGCCACTCCTCCACTCCACATTAGCGCAGGTCTGTCAAACTCCCATGCTAATTTATGTCATGGAGGTTGCGCTCCCTTACAGCACGTTAGTAAACATGCCCCTTAGTGACCTGGGTCACATGACTATGAAATTTTACTTTAAAACCATGCAAAAACCATAGAGAGAGGATAAAGGGATTGAGATGAGACAAGGAGGCGTAGAAGAGGAAAGAGAAACTGGAGAAGAGGGAAAGAAGAAAAAGAAAAAGTTAAAGAAAAAAAATCAAAACCAGAGCCAAAAAGAAAAAAAAAAATCAAGACCCCTCCCAAAACATCCTTCAGGATGGGTGGGAAGTATACCTCATGGAATCTTCAGGGGGGGGATGAAGACCTCCCCTCCTCCCTAAAAAAGCTAATACAGCTTACCCAAGGGTTTTCAAGATTGGTAATGCAGGACTTTCTCTCAAAAAGGTTCCCTACCCTTGCTCAAATGGTTATAAAGTTCCCTCTCACATTTTCACACTCGTCACTGAAAACAATGTATTTTAAGCAAAATATATTTTATATATGTCTAAAAAACAATGTGGCAAAGGAGGCACACTTGCTACTAGCAGGCAAATGAGTTTGTTCCATAAGAGAACGCGAGACATGATCTTCCATCTCTGATTTGCGTAATGCAGGATGAGAGGTAGAAATTAAAATATCATGCATGATCGATCTCTGGAACTTGCTCTTGAACACACAACACAAAGCAGCAAAGCACATTGTCAGCTCAAAATATTAACCACAAGCAAGCTCAGTCTTCATTAACCTTGCAAATGGCAAGGTCAGATTAGGGCGTGTGATTCAAACATCATCATCTGAGTGAGTCAGACCCAAAAGCTGAAATTGCACTACTAGAAAGAGTATAACATTCCCATGCAGACAAACAAGTTAGAAATATACCTACCTAACCAAACGTAATATGAACAGTGCACACAGTTCAAAGAAGGCTGAAACTGACATTTTTTAGTCTCATCAAGCAAATGAAAGTTATTTTCCTGCTGTTCCAAGTTTAAGTTTCCTGTTATAATGTAAGCACACCAGTGTCTTCTGATTGTGCAGCTTCTGTTACTTGTAAACCGCACTGAAAACAAATAGCGCGGTATATAAAAGATGTTAAATAAAAATAAAATAAATAAATAATTGGTGCCCAAATTAATTGTGTGGCTTGTGCTCATCCACAGAATAAATCATTTCCAATATTTATGGCACTGTGGTTGTGGTACATGGAACGCACAAAGCATGAACCAAGGGAAGTTGGAAGTGGTCAAGAATGAAATGGAATGTGTACAACTCAATTGCTGGGTGTCAGAAAAACTGAAATGGACTGGCATTGGGCACTTTGCATCAGATGATCATATGGTCTAATATGCTGGAATTGCAAGAACTGTAATGAAATACAATGCAATCAGTGAACGCTTAATTTCTATTCATCTACGAGGAATGCCCATCAACACAACTATAATTCAGGTATATGCCCCAACAACAGCTGCAGAAGAAGATGAAGTTGATGAGTTATATGAACAAGTACAAGCTGAAATTGACAGAACATGCAAACAAGATATCCTGATAGTCATAGGTGACTGGAAAGCAAATGTGGGCAACAAAGACGACAAAGTAGTTGGAAAATATGGACTTGGCTAAAGAAATGAAGCTGGAGAAAAACTGAAAGAATTCTGCAAGACCAACAATCTATTCATCTCAAACACCTTCTTCCAGCAACACAAATGGTGACTGTACGCATGGACTTCACCCAATGGACTGTAAAAAATGGACTACATCTGTGAAAGTCAACAATGGAAAAGCTCAAAGACAAAACCTGGAGCTGACTGTGGTGCAACTCACCAACTACTAATATGCAAAATCAAGCTAAAATTGAAAAAGAGAAAGTCACTCATGAATACAGCAAAATATGACCTTGAGAATATACTACCGGAATTTAAAGGCTGCCTGCAAAATTGATTTGCTGCATTAGATACAAATGACAGAGCTCCAGAAAAGTTATGGAATGACATCAAGAAGGTTGTATTGAAAGAAAGTGAGACGTCTCTACAAAAGATGAAAAAGCAAAAACAGTCAAAATAGATGACCAAAGAAACTCTGAAAATTGCCCAGAAATGCAGAAAAGCTAAAGCCAAAGGAGAAAGAGGCAATCGCAGAACTCGGATTTTCAACATGCAGCAAGACAAGACAAGGAGAAGTACTACAATAAACACATGCAAGGAAATAGTTTCTGATTCTATTAAAGGAAGAAAAAGATTAACTCTCATAGCTTTAGGAAAGCCAAAGAAAAAAATTCCAGCCTCAAATTGGAATGTTACAAAATGCTCAAAGATCCATCTTGAATGATGCCAAGAAGATCAAGAAAAGGTTGGAAAGAATACACAGTCATACCATAAAAATCAAGTGGACCAACAGCTGTTTCAACCTCTACCTTATGAACAGAAAACATTTGTGATGAAAGAAGTCAAATCAGCATTGAAAGTTTTATCAAACAAAGCATCAGGCTTTGATAGCATTCCCATTGAAGTATTACAGCACTCGGATGCAGTTGTTAGGATACTTAAAAGGCTCTGCCAGGAAATTTGGAAGACAACATCATGGCCAACTGACTGGAAAAGGTGTGTGTTTATACCAATACTAAAGAAAGATGATCCAATTGTCTGTGGAAATTATTATGCAAATCGCTCTGATCTCACATGCCTGCAAGATTATATTTAAGATTATTCAGCAGAGAATGCAATCATACCAGGAATGAGAACTGCTTAAAGTGCAAGAAGGGTTCAGGAAAGTGCGAGGAATGAGAGACATCACAGATGTGAGATGGATCCTTGAAAAGGCATGTGAAAAATGTTGCAAGAGCAGTGTATCATTAAGATACGAACATTACGCCATCTTCGGCCACTACTTGACTTCCCTGATTATCGGACGATTTTCCAAGCCCTAGTTATCCCACACCTGGACTTTGCCAATATCATTCTCCATGGGCTCCCACAGTCAACGCTAAATCTGCTTCGGCTCGCCATGAACTCGGCCGCTAGAGTACTCGCAGGTGTACCAAGATCCGAACACATAACGCCAGTGTTGAAGGAACTCCACTGGCTACCTCTACAGGCCCGTATCCATTACAAGGCACTCGTCCTGACTTTCAAGGCATTGAAGAACCAGCCTCCCACACCCATCGTCAAGCTGATCAATAACATGCCTGACAACAGAAATAGAAGATCTGCAATGCTGAACGCTTTAGAAGTCCCTAAGATAAAAGCAAAATGCACGAAGGCAACCTCCAGTAGGGCCTTTACGATTTATGCACCCATAGCCTGGAATGCCCTTCCCACTCGAATCCGAGCCATCATGAGTCTTACCTTATTCAGAAAAGCGCTAAAACACCATCTGTTCCAACTACACTATCCAGAAACCAACCCCGGAAAACATAGGAAGTGTCCTCTGACCCCCCTTCCTAACTGTTCCAAAACTCTAACCCAACATGAGAATGGTTAAATCAGCTCACCTCCTAGTACAGATTTCCCGATGCCATCAAACCTGTTTCAACTATGAATACTCTGTAGCTTTGTAAAAATGATCTGTAAATAGTTTACCCAGGTTCTCCCTTAAGCTATTACCCTGTTCTCTGTAAGCGCATTGTGTCATTGATACATTGTAGCATTGTTTTGTTCATTGTGAAACGCACTGATTTTTAATAGCGCGGTATATAAGAAATGTAAATAAATAAAAGAATACCAAAAGGATATCTGTATGTGTTTTGACTACAACAAGGCTTTTGACAGTCTAAACCATGAGAAACTCTGGGCCACAGTAAGAAGCATGGGTATACCAGAACACTTGATCTTTCTCTTGCACAACCTTTACAGTGATCAAGAAGCAACAGTTTGAACGGAACAAGGAGAAACAGATGGGACCGGATGGGATACACCCTAGAATACTGAGGGAACTTGGGGACGTTCTAGCAGCTCCACTGACTGACCTTTTCAATGCCTCGTTGGAGTCGGGAGTGGTGCCAAAGGACTGGAGAGAGGCTCATGTGGTGCCTTTACACAAAAGCGGAAGTAAGGATGTGGTTGAAAACTACAGGCCGGTTAGTTTAACTTCAGTGGTGAGTAAATTATTGGAAACGCTGCTGAAAGAGAAAATAGTGAGGTTTCTGGAGTCCAGCGGATTACAGGATCCGAGGCAGCATGGATTCACCAGAGGCAGGTCTTGTCAGACAAATCTGATTGATTTTTTTGACTGGGTGACCAGGGAGTTGGACCAAGGGAGAGCTCTAGATGTGGTGTATTTAGATTTCCGTAAAGCCTTTGACACTGTTCCTCACAGGCGACTTATAAACAAACTGAGCACCCTAGGGATGGACCCTAAAGTTACTGCTTGGGTTAGAAGTTGGTTGGGTGGGAGGCGACAAAGAGTACAGGTAAATGGAGCTCACTCTGAGGAGAAGGATGTTGCCAGTGGTGTGCCCCAGGGATCTGTCCTTGGTCCGATTCTTTTTAACATCTTTGTTAGTGATATAGCGGAAGGGCTGTCGGGTAAGGTTTGCCTCTTTGCGGATGATACCAAAATCTGCAATAGAGTAGACACCCAGGAAGGGGTAGATAACATGAGGAGGGATCTAGCTAAGCTTGAAGAATGGTCTAGAATTTGGCAGCTGGGATTTAATGTTAAAAAATGTAAGGTCATGCATTTGGGCTGCAGCAATCCAAGGGAGCAATACAGTATAGGAGGTGAAGTACTTTTGTCCACTAAAGAAGAGCGGGACCTAGGCGTGGTTGTGTCTGATGATCTTAAAGTAGCTAAACAGGTGGAAAAGGCGACAGCAAAAGCTAGAAGGATGCTTGGGTGCATACGGAGAGGAATGGCTAGCAGAAAAAAGGAGGTGATAATGCCTCTGTATAAGTCTTTGGTGCGACCTCATTTGGAGTATGGTGTGCAATTCTGGAGACCGCACCTTCAAAAGGATGTGAACAGGATGGAGTCGGTGCAGAGGGTTGCTACCAAAATGATTAATGGGCTTCATTATAAAGCATATGAGGACAGACTTAAGGATCTTAATATGTACACCTTAGAGGAAAGGCGGGATAGAGGTGATATGATTGAGATGTTTAAATACCTCCGTGGCATAAATGTTCAGGGAGAGAGCCTCTTTCAATTGAAAGCAAGTTCTGCTACGAGGGGACATGGGATGAGGGTGAAGGGAGATAGATTCAGGAGTGATATGTGGAAATATTTCTTTACGGAAAGAGTAGTGGATCCGTGGAATAGTCTCCCAGTGGAGGTGGTAGAGATGAGGACAGTAACTGAATTCAAGAAAGCATGGGACCAACACAGAGGATCTCTAAAGGCAAAAAGTGGACTGTTGTAGTTATGGAAGGACAGACTAGATAGGCCATGTGGTCTTTTTCTGTCGTCATATTTCTATGTTTCTAGAATAGTTTAAAATTAGCAAAGGTATACAAAAAGGCTGCATACTTTCCCCTACTTGTTTAATTTATATGCAGAACAAATCATCATAGAAGCAGGAATGTATGAAGACAACTGAGGCGTGAAGACTGGTGGAAGACGCAACTTCGCTATACTGACGATACCATATTACTGGCTGAAAGTGAAGATGATCTGAAACATTTGCTTCTCAAGATGAAGGAACAGTCTTAAAATGGGCCTGAATCTTAATGTAAAGAAGACAAAGATCCTGACAACTGGCAAAATCAATAAGTTCATCACTGATGGAGAAGAAATTGAAATAGTTAACAACTTTAACCTACTTGGATCAACTACCAATAAAGAAACAACAAGCAGTCAAGAAATCAGACAATGCATTGCTCTTGGCAGAATGGCTATGAAGGACCTAGACACGATTCTCAAGAACAAAGATTCGACTTGTTCAAACCATGGTATTTTCATTAATGTCATATAGATGCGAAAGCTGGACAGTGAAAAAGATAGATAGGAAGAAAATGGATGCCTTTGAATTATGGTGTTAGCAACAAATACTGTGTATACCATGAAGAACAAACCAGTCAGTACTAGAGGAGATCAAACCTAAGCTTTCTTTTAGAAGCTCAGATGACAACACTGACTTTCATACTTTGGACATATCATGTGAAGAGCGATCAATAAAGATATCATGCTTGGCAAGGTAGAAAGTCAACGCAAAAAAGAGGAAGGCCAGCAATGAGATGGATTGATACAATAACAGCAGCTATGGGTGCCACTGTGTCAACAATGAGCCGCCTGACTGAAGACCGAACACAGTTTAGGACAACTATCCAGAGGGTCGCCATGAGTAGACACCAACTCGACAACACTTAACAACCACCACCTTTTTCCTCAGAGGTAGCCTTCCATCCCCATTACCATTTTGGTGGCTCTTCTCTGTACCTTTTCTAATTCTGCTATATCCTTTTTAAGATATGGTGACCAGAACTGCACACAATATTCAAGGTGTGGTCGCATTATGGAACAATACAGAGGCATTATAATTGCCTTGGTTTTATTTTCCATTCCTTTCCTTATAATTCCTATTATTCTATTTGCTTTCTTGGCCATCGCTGTACATTGGATGGAGGGTTTCAATGTATTATCCATGATGCCTAAATCCTTTTCCTGGTTGGTGATTCTAATGTAGAACCCTGCATTGTGTAACTGTAGTTTGGGTTGTTCTTCCCTAAATGCATTTATTTTATTTATTTAAACTTATTAAATTTCATCTGCCATTTGGGTGTCCAGTCTTCAAATTCATCAAGGTGCTCTTGCAAATTTTCACAATCCTCTTGATTAACAAGTTTGAATAATATTTTGTCATCTGCTAATTTGATCACTTCACTCGCTCAGTCTCATTTCCAGGTCATTTATGAAGATGTTAAAAAGCAGCAGGCCCAGCACAGATCCCTCGGGTACTTCATTATTCATCTTTCTCCATTGAGAAAATTGCCCATTTAGCCCTACTCTCTGCTTTCTATCTTAGCCGGTTCCTAATCCACAATTGTACACTGCCTCCTATGCCAAGTGTGTCTCATGAGGGACCTCAAAGGCCTTCTGAAAATCCAGATACACTATATCAACCAACTCAATCCATGTTGGCTTTCTCCCACTAAACCATGACTATCCACATGCTTAGTCGTTTATTCTTTCTAATGGCTTCTACCATTTTGCCCGGTACTGACATCAGGGCTCACTGGTTTGGAACCCTATTAAAAATTGGCATAACATTCTCATCAATACTGCAATAAACCACTCAAGAGAGCTATTTGACCTAGTAAAACGACTCACTGAATCATCCACAAACCCCAACCAATCAACGTCATTCACCATCAACTAGCTGCATAATACAGTTACACCTAGACCCCATCCAAATCATCCTCCCACACAGAGACATGACTCCTATCATGACCAGCTGGCTCACATTCCAATCAATAGTTAAAACACCGAAAAACATCCTAACCAAGCTGAAGACCACCACCTCACCGCTTGACCCATGCCCCCCCCCCTAAATGGATAAAATCAGTAACTACAGAAATCAGTCCATATATTGGCAAGATAGTGAATGAAGCACTCCAATAAGGAATAATGCCTAACAATCTTAAGCTCTCCTCCGTCCACCCCACACTGAAGAAACCAAACCTGGACCCATCAGACTCAGCATCATAACACTCTATTGCCAGCCTCCCATTCCTGGTTAAAATCATAGAGAAAACTGTACAACTACAAAACCACATCAACCAAAACCATCTACTTGACCCTCAACACGGATGTTGCCCAATACATGGGGTAGAAACCCTCATGACCTGCCTTATTAACACCATAACGAAAGGAATCCAAGGTCACACGCACCTACATCTTATTCCTCGACATCTCGTCAGCATTCGACACAGTCAACCATAGCATCCTACTACAGAGATTACACCTATTTGGATTACAGCAAACAGTACTAAAACGATTCAAATCTTATTTCAGAGAGAAAAGAGATAAAAATTGGCTCAAACAATTCCAAACTCTACCAAGAGACACAAGGAGTACCACAAGGTTCCACCCTATTTGTAACCCTCTTCAACCTATACCTTCAACCCCTTTGCACCATTATCAAGAAACACAACATCCATTACCACATATATGCCACATACATGATAAAATGCTGTACTGCCCACTCCTCTCCAATCAACCTGACTATGCTCAACTTCAAGACTGCTTTGCAAAAGGTGCACAATGGCTTTCAACCAACAACCTATTTATCAACCTTAAGACAACAGAGGCCATGGTTCATCACAAGAAATACCTCATTCACACCCCCACCCACCATAAAACTAAACATTCCAATAAACATAAAACCTGAACTGAAATACCTCAGAATCATAATTGACCAGCATCTATCATTCTAAACTCAAATAGCAATGACAGCAAAGACAATTTACTTCAAACAAAGACTCTACAGAGACTTTGTCCCCTTCTTGAGCCAACAGACTTCAGATCCGCACTGCAAGCTCTCACCCTCCCTCATGCAGACTTATGTTACAATATCTACCAAGGCCTACCTAAATCAACACTCCTCCCTCTACAAACTGCACTACACACGGCTGCACGAATCATACAAGGTGCAAACAAATACGACATCACACCCATCCTAACACAACTACATTGGCTACCACTCAACAATAGAATAAATTAAAAATGCATCCTCCTCACACACAAAGCACTTCATTGCCAGCAAGAATCTTCCCTCAAAGCCCTACTACAAAAACCACAAATCTCCAGACCGCAAAGACAAACGACAATCAACAAGCTAAACATACCACTAACCAAGCACAAATACAAACAAACATGTCACAGAGCATTTGAAATCTATGCTCCCACCATGTGGAACTCCCTCCCTAGCAGACTACAAAATATCACCAACCTCCCTACATTCCGTAAACACCTGAAAACCCACCTATTCATTGAACATTTTGGCCCCCTCACCTAACTCCAGCCAAAATCATAACCCAACCAATACAGAATTGCTAAATGTAAATAGTTTATATTAAAGTTCTTTGTACAAAAATGTTGATTATGTTTAAAAGTTAATTACTACCATGTTATTTGTTCAACATATGTTCCATGTAAAATGTTCTGTTTTCTGGAAACCGCTTTGACCTGATGAAAAGCGGTCTATAAACCGAGCTAAATAAATAATTCTCCGTTCTCCAGTCTTCAGGTATTACAGATGATTTTCATGATAGTTCCAGATTACTAATAGTAGGTCTGCAATCTCATATTTCAGTTCTTTCAGTGCCCTGAACTTAATCACCATCAGGTACCACTCTAACCTTCTTTCTGGGCAGATTAGATGGACCATGTTGGTCTTTATCTGCCGCCATCTACTATGGAAATATTTTTTTCATGCAATAAAGCTCTGGACTCTGTTGCTGGAGGATATGTTTAGGGTGACTTTTCCTCCAGGAAATTGTCTAAACCTCTTCTGAACCCTGCAGTGTTAGTCTATAAAAAATGATTAGCCAGGTAGACTTAGGGAAGCCATTGCTATAAGAAATTAATGTACATTTTTGGGATCTGCCAGTAACAGGTACTTATGGTCTAGTCTGGTCATTGATGGTGGCGAATTTGATTGGCTACAGCTGTTTTGATGGCGGTGGAGCACTTTGTGTGGCAGATTTAGAGTGCAGCAGCGACGTTCTTTGCAGATTTGGGCGATTTGGCATGCTTTCTGGGTGGTTAGATTCTGTTTTGTGCTGGACTGTGTGAGTATGCTTCTTCTGCAACTGGGGTGTATGTTGTACAAGTTTTGATGAGTGAGTTGGGGCTTTTTGCAAGTGTTTTGGTAGTAATTTGTCTGGTTCGCATTTTTTTTGCAGATGGCAACAGCTTAGTTCAGTGGGGTTGGTCCTATTCCCTGGTCATACACCTGACAGAGTATGACCTGTTGTACCCGTGACTGAATCTAAGTACTATTGTCATTATTATAGCCGTTTGACAAGTGTGATGGTGCCCTTGCCAAAAGCCATGAGTTGTGGATGAGAAGATTGTTGTTGAAATACTGGAGGTTTTTTCCTATGACGTATGATGTGTGGATATTATTAAACTGCGGTAAGCCAGAGATGGCTCTAGCAGATTGAAGCTTGTTTGTTCAGGCTTTTGAGCCATTGCGTTGGCTGGCTAAGCATCCTGAGGTCTTTTTTCCTCCATGATTTCCCTTCTTCGATATTACACTTGCAAAAGGTTTGTGTTGTATCCTGTGGCTCCTATTTCTGATCGAGTTTTTATAGGCTTCTGGGAAGCTATATTTTCTATGAGGCTGGACTGGTCACTGCCAGACACAGACACTGGACACTGGACTTGATGGACTTATGCAATGGGCAAACAGGATGTCAAAAACGCAGGAAAAACAAACAGGAAATTCTGGGAGCAGGGGAGAAAGTGAGGCATTTGGCGTTACTGACTGCATAGACCCTCAGCAAGAGAGGAGTTGAGCGAAAACTGGAAGGGCAAGTTGCGTGATTAAAGCTTGTTGGAATTTATTATGGATTTATATGTTGAATGTATAAAGTTATTAAATACTTTGATAATTTTAGCTTGAATCACTGCAAAAAATATGGATTACAAAATCAAAATAGAAGTTTTACAGATAAGGAATACTTGGGTTCACCCAGGCTGCCCAGTGTACTATCAGTTATTTATCTATAAACATTTATACCATTTTTCTGACCATAGTCAATCAACAGGGTGTACAAAAAGAAATGGTAATAGCAGCAATATATTTAGCAAGAAAAACAAACCCCATAAAAACCTATTCCCTCATTCCCCCATCAAACTAAAATGTCTTCAATAATTTTCTAAAGCTCAGTAAACTGGAGAGCGCCCAGATCTCCATAAGCAACTCATTCCCCTTTTTGGCCGCCTCCTCCCAAAATGTCCGTGACCGCCAATGTGCCTTACGGACTATCTCCAAACCGGGGACCGCCAGCAACGGTCCTTTTGAGAAGTGCAGCAATCTGGGGAGGGTCACACTATTCCCAAAAGATCCTGCAAGTATTCCGTGCAAGAATCAATTAAAACCCAAACATAGTAACAGTATATGACCGCAGATAAAGACCAGTATGGTCCATCTAGTCTGCCCAGCAAGGCAGCAAGAGCAGGTGCACGTGCCGCTCCGTGCAGATCACCTCTCCCCATGCCTTTGTTTAGGGGTGTACCCACTGCTCCGTGTAGGTCACCGCTATTTCTTCAGATATAAGAGATAGTTATGTTTATTTTGATTTTATCCTGTTGCTGTAAAGGGATCCACTGTGTCTGTCCCATGCCATTTTGAATTCTGTCACTGTATTTGCCCCCACCACTTCCATCGGGAGGGCATTCCAAGCATCCACCACCCATTCAGTGAAAAAGTATTTCCTGACATTGCCTTTCAGTTTACCCCCTTGCAGCTTCATGTTATGCCCTCTAGTTTTACAGCTTCCCCGTCTTTGGAAGAGGTTGGTTTGTTCATTATTTCTCTTTAAGTATTTAAAGGTCTGAATCATATCTCCCCTGTCCCTCCTCTCCTCCAGAATGTACATATTTAGGTCTTCAAGTCTCTTCTTATAAGTCTTCTGATGCAGACTCCAAATCTTTTTGGTTGCCTTCCCCTGAACCGTTTCCAGTCTTTTTATATCCTTTGTGAGATACGATCTCCAGAACTTGAGGCCTAGAACATATTAAATGCATCATGAAGTCAGAGGACTATCAAGGTATTTTGGAGCAAAATGTGCTACCTAGTGTCAGAAAGCTCGGTCTGGGTCAAAGGTCGTGGGTCCTCCAGCAGCACAATGACCCAAAACATGCATCAAAAGTACAAAAGAATTGTTAAAAAGGAACAAATGGACTGTTTTAATCTGGTCAGCAATGGGTCCCGATTTCAATCCAACAAGAGAACCTTTGGAAAGAGCTGAAATCTGCCATAGGTAAAAGGAATCCTGGAAACATTCATGAGCTGGAACAAATCACAGTTAGAGAGGGAGAAACTACCAGCAGGTAGCTATAAGAAATTTGCAAGAAATGTCTGGGGGCTGTCATCACTGCCAAGGGTTGTGCAACCAAATATTAGTGAACGGTGCCAATAATCCTGTCCAGGTCATATTTTGTTTTTTTTCTCAGAAATTATAGGTCTAAGTTGCACAGGCATCTTTTTTCGTCGTATATAATTGAACATACTATTAAAATATTATGACATACAGTTGAATATTTCCAATTATTTATCAAGATATTGTACACAACATACCTAGAATGCAAGGATGGCAACGTTGACCAAAACTGACTCGCCCACCTATGAACTCTCCCCCGCCCATCCCTTCCTCCCCTCCCCCCACCCCTATTTAAGATATGCACCGGACTATTACTACCTCGTGCAACCTCTCTATGGTGTATATAGTCACCTTGTTCTCTGTTTTACCTAATATGTTTAAGTAATCCAGCTCTTATAAAATTGTTCCACATATGGTTGAAGTTTGGTTCTCTGTAAACCACATTGATCCTAGGAAATGTGATATAAAAAATATAAATAAATAAAATAACTATTTCCCAGAAATTTCCCCATTTCCCTTCAAGGGAAATGCTTAGATAACTTTTTTTTTTTGAACGGCTCCAAACATTCCAAGATAAATTGTAGTTTCCAATCCATTTTCACAATATAGTCTGTATAAAAACATAGAAACATGTCAGCAGAAAGAGACCATATAGCCTATCTAGTCTCTACCCTTCTATATCAACTACTGTAGTCCCCTTTTTTCTTTAGAGATCTTCTGTGTTTGTCCCATGCTTTTATTTTATTTGAAACGTTTTTCTATACCGCCCCTTCGAGAGATCAGGGGCGGTTTACATTGAAACATAACTTTTACAAGGAATGAATTCTTGAATTCACATACTGTCCTAGTCTCTACTACCTCCACTGGGAGACTATTCCATGCATGTAGTAACACTCTTTCCATAAGGAAATATTTCTGCATATTACTCCTGAGTCTATCCCCTTTCACCTTCATCCCATGTCCCCTCGTAGCAGAGCTTGCTTTCAATCGAAAGAGGCTCTCCTACTGTGCATTTATGCCACAGAGGTATTTAAATGTCTATCATATCTCCTCTATCCCGCCTTTCCTGACTTACATATAGCATTTATCTAGTTTTAGTTCATTGGCTCTTATTTTTAATCTTTATGATCTCAGGCTACTGAAGGAATCGTCTCATGTGCATGGTACGTTTGCCCACAGCATAAGGAATTCTTGGAATTTTTGAAGAGAACGTTTGCCAGCGGAGCAGAGTTCAGCCTCCAGACCAGTCCAGCAAACATCTTAATTTAAAATGAGAGCAGCAGGCATTGTGCTCCCTGCTTTTCTCTCCAGGCCTGCTCTGGATTAACCCCCTATTGCCCTGTGTAGATCTGAGTGCTATATCTTGCACATGCCGGCTGCAGCCTATGATAGCTCCTAGTCAAAAAAGTGGAGGGAGGAAGAATAAAACCTCATGTTCCAGTGCTGAAGGCAACCATATTAGGGACATGGCAGGATGAAACCCGATTCGGTTTCACTAGGCAACAGGTCTCATTACTGGCTCCAGAAAATATAATTGCTACAGACGCCAAAGTTACGTGCATCTTGGCTCTTTTCGATTTTCTCCAGAATAGCTTAAGAAAATCAGCACAAGTCTGAAGAATGAAAGCCTGATTTCTGTCCTGGTCCCTCACTGTTGACAAGGACAACGCCTCTTCAGTAAGGGCACAAAAAGTAAAGGTCATACTTTATTATACAAACAACCCAGCCCAGCTTTTTAAGAGTTCATGCAGACTTCACTGCAAAGTACAAACGGGAGAGAGACAATAAGATAGTGATGAAATTTCAACTGGATTTAATTACTCAGTAGTGGGAAAGTTTTAAAGTTCATTCAGAAAACAAGGAAGGATGCCAGGCTGCATGAATGTAGGAAATTAGCTGTTATACAAGTCTTTTTAAGGAAAAAAAGCAAATAGAGAGACAATTTTGGTAAGAACATTACTAAAGTGCAGGAATGTCATTTTGGCATTTTCCATTTCAGTTCATTTAGTGCATGCTAAAACTATTTAGGTGTGTGAATTTGTTTTAACATCTTTAATGATTTTCATATAACAAATCAACATTTACAGCCAGTAATTTACCCAACCTCACTTCCAAAAGTTCCCCGTCTCCATCCCATAACAATCATAGCCACACTGGATTCAAGGGAAACATAAGAACGGGGAAATTAAAAGATTGATGGCCAGAGACCACTGCAGTTATTATGACCATTCTTTATCACTTTTCTCTTCGTCCAACGTACCTGAACCCTCCCCCCTTGCAGTCCATCCCCTCCCCCTCTACTGCTTTAGGAAATTGAGCTTGAAAGTGGTTCCACAACATCAATAGCATACACCCCAGGTTTTGGTGCAGGATGCTGTTATACATGCTGTGCCAACTGCATTTATCCAGTGTTGAAGCCGGCACGCCCTGTCCCCCCACCCAGTACTGAAGGATGAGTTTTTTGACACATCCCACCCCATGCAAAAATCAAGCGACGTTCTGCTTTCCGAAGCTTTGTCTCCCTTAGTGGGGCCTCATCACCTAGGAGCAACATACTATAAGTCCAATGACTGTTTGATTACCTTCTCCAACCCCTGCAAGGCTTTGCTCCAGATTTACGAGATCATAATGCACTCCAGAAACATGTGGCGAAACATCACCACTTGCATTTGACGTTTATCGCAATTGTTTTGGCCCCAGAAGCCCAACCGGGCTCCCTGTTCCTTGATGAGGTAGCCCCTATGTATGATTTGGAATTGCATTTCCCTATAGCATAATGAGTTCTGCTCTGGCATTTGGCTAAATCATTTTTCCAACTGCTGCATTTCAGGTGCAGGTAACACCTCTCAACATGCGATACCAGCTCCCCATCCTATTCCAGTGCAGCTGTAGGTTTCAGAAATTACCATCAGTGTCCTGGGCCTCCACCTCCCACCCTCTCAGCGTGTCTAGTGTTTGCCAATAGTGTTACAGCTGGGCATAATGAAAACAGTACTTCCCTGACAAGTCGAATTTGCATTGGACATTTGCACAGGTGGGCAGTGTCCCTTGGCCCCACTCCAGCAAATGTCCCAAGTCAAGTCACCCGTCTCTATTCCACTGTTGGAAGTGACATTTGTCCACCCCCAGTGGAAAACCTGTGGTTTCCAGTCACTTGGAGAAAGGGCATTACCCTTCAGTTACAATCATATTTTTCTGACCACCACTTCCACGCCTACCTAAGGCTCTCCAGTAAAGGCCGGAATTTTGATGAATCTAGTTCCATCTTGGCAAAGTGCAGGAGATTCATCAACCCATAAGGCCTACTCCAAATATACAGAAGACCTCCTTGAGCGTAGGCCTGCCGGCTGGAATAGATGTCATGCCCCCATCGCTTGAAGGCAGCTACATTGTATATCCGAAGATCAGGTAGACCTGCTTCCCCCATATCCCTAGCTAATATTCAATTAGGCACAGCTTATCCACGACTTCCTACCTTGCCATAGAAAACTCCGCATAGTGCTATTAAAATCATCTTCATCATTTCTACACATCCAAGGGGGCAGCGTTCGCAGCTAATACAGCACCTTTGGGATAATCCCCATTCGCACCATAGCTATCCAGCCAGAAAGAGACAGGGGACGTTCCGCCCATTTGGTACACAGGTTTTGAGTTTGCTGCAGTTTTTCCTGTAGATTTAATTGGTAAACTAGATTCATATCTTTATGTAGGTATATACCAAGATATTTTAAAAGTCTTATCGACCAATGAAAAGCCATACTATCACCTATCCCCATCTGCCCTGTACTTAGGAGGCAAGCCTCCAATTTTTCAGCGTCGATCTTAAGCCCCGAGAAGCTGTCGAATTGCTCCAATAGCTTCTTCAGTTCTGTCCAGCCTTCTGTTTTATGGAGCATACTAAAACATACTGTCAGCCAAAAAAACGATTTTACAGTCGACTGGCCCCACTTTCACTCCCTGTATGTTCTGTGCATCCATCACCTTCTGTGCAAGAGGCCCGAGGCTTAAGATGAATAGTAGAGGGGACAATGAGCAGCCCTGTTGTGTTCCCCTCTCTAATGAGAATGGTTCCATCAACCCTCCATTGACCAGGACTTGCACCAAAGGTTCCATATATAGTGTGCAGATCCATTGGACTAATTGTCCCTCTATTCCATAACGTGGCAAAAGCCAGAATAGATCTTCCGAAGAGACCTGGTCGAACGTTTTTTCTGCATGGAGGCTTGACAGTGCAGCCGGGCTCTTCACTATGCTGTTACACTTCATGTTAAAGCCCGCAAAATAAGACTGGACACACTACAGCCCTTTACAAAGCCTGCCTGGTCAGGATGGCCACTCCACTAAGGTATTTGGCCAATACTGCGGCGAGTTTTTTGACATCCTGATTTAGGAAAGAAATGGGCCAGTATGATTCTATTTTCTCTACATCATGCCCCGGTATCAGGAGTAAGACTATAGTTGTCCCAGTCGCATGTATGCCCAGTCTACCCGCTACGACGTCTCCCATTGCCACCAGATGCAGAGTCACCAAATCCTTCAAAAGTTTAGAAAATTCTGCACCCAGTCTGCCTGGGCTGCTGCTATTTTTTTTTTTTTTTTTTAATTACTGCTTGAATTTCTTTGGACTGCCATGGCCGATTTAATTGTTCCTTTTGAGAGTTCCAGCCCTCTGAAGAATGCCTCCCGTTCCTCCACAGCACTAGACTCCTCTTGGTATAATCCTCGCGCTCTCTCTGCATCGTTAACAAGGTCCTGTCCACTTTTCGCAACTGGGTCACTGTGGCTTTAAGCTTAGTTGGGTGATCCAGGTTGGCTAGTAATTTACCGGTTTTATTGTACTTGTAAAGCCACATACTTCCCATGGCCCCCTTCTGTAGGATAGCTTGGACTTTATGTCTGCCCTCTTGCAATTTCAGTCTGGCCTGCTCCATCTTGGTGCGACTGGAGATCACGTATTCCCTGCTGCAGCACCATTTGGTTTTAATGTTGTTTAGAGGCTATATACCCCATGATCTTCCCTCTTAAGAGCGCTTTGGTGGCCTCCCAATACACCACTGGACCTACATCCTCCACCCTGTTTTCCCGTTCATACTCTAACAAGGCTTGCCATAAAAAATGTTGGAATTTGGGGTGCTGCATCCAGTTGGATTGAGTAGCCATGGATGGGTCCCCCCCAGTGTCTGCCAGGACAATGGCAATTTGTACTGCCACATGGTCCTATCTCACTTGTGAATGTATGTCAATCGTGCTTAACTTGAAGAACAGTCTCTCTGTTATTAAGACTGACTCTATCCGCCTTTGTGCCTTGTGGGGCCCTGAGTAATGAGTGAATTCTCTATCTAGGGGATGCAAGGTGCGCCATGTGTATCAATTCTAGCTCCCGGCAGAGCAAGTTTACCCAGTGTTCCTGCTTCCGAGGCACTAATTTGGGGGAGGGTTGGCTGTTAACGGAGGCATCTGCCACCATATTGAGATCTCTGCCCAGTATAACCTGGTAGTCCATTGAGTCTGCTAATTGGACAATCAGAACTAAAAAGAACCTGTGCTGGTAACACTTTGGGGGTGTAGATGCTGCCCAGGCATCGCCTTTTTCCTATTTGAAACGCCCCACAGCAACACATTGACCATCCAGATCTTTTATTACTCTGTGGTTTTCGAAGGACCCTTTCCCCTATTAGGATTGCCACCTCCCTTTGTCTAGTATTATGAGGTCGCTACCACTTCCCCACTCATCTTCGTTTCGGTTTGCTTTGTTCTATAGCAAATAGATGAGTCTCCTGCAGCAGCGCCACCTCGGTCCCCAGGGACTGGAGATATGCAGGCATTTGCTCCCTCTTCACTAGTGAACGCAAACCTTTAACCGCAGTCATTTACTGCCCAGGTTGGAACAATAATCCCACGGGGGTGTCCCAGCACTGCCCCCCCAAAGTGATTTCCCCGGGCCCAGTGGTTGCCTACACCTTAAGAGTCTTATCTTGTGATTTTTCGTCTGTTAGTTGTGCACACTTCCCCCTTTCCACTAGGCAGTATCACGGATTCCCTCCAATCCCTCCCTCTCCCCTTTTCCTTCCCCAACTCTCCCACATCCCTCTCAGTCACACCGTACGCCATTGACACTCTTCCTCCAACACTGCCGCTCCACTTTCCAGTCTCTAGTTTCACCCTCCCAACCCCGTCAGTCCCCTGCACAGTAAATGCTCCTGATGTAATACCCCAGTTATAACATATCTTTACGCTCCCCATTTGGCATAAGCTGCCCCAACCCCCCCCCCCCCCAATGTCTCTTCCTCCCCTCCCTTTACCATCAGGTCCACTTAAGCAGTTTGAAGGGTATGCCTTTGGCCACGCCCCCCACCCCTGCTTCAACGCAGACACATACTAGTCGCTCTTAGCAAGATGTTGTGATGCACTGAGCCACTGCGGGAGTATCCAGACCAGTCTATCTTTATTGTAGCACTTGATATACTGCCCAAGCAAAGTGACAGAGCAATGTACAATTAATAGGACTGCAGGTAAAGAAAAAAAGGAACGTCATTGTTTAGACAGGAAAGCAACCGATGTAGAGACAGACAGAAAATAAGAGGAAAGATGCATCCGACAGACATGGAAGAGGGAGGAGGGGGATTGACTAAGGGAGAAAACCCCTAGGGGTCAGGGAAAGGGAGGTCTAAGGCAAGGTGGGTCTTGAGCAAAGCCTTGAACCGGGGAAATCTCTCATTACAACACACAGTTCCAGCTGCCTCGCCCCTGGTTCCAAATGACAGATTTTGGCAGAGGCTTACCGGGGTGTCTCTAATCTCTTGTTCTTGACCCCGACCCCTCCCAGCCTTAAAAAGGCCCATCAAGGCACCAGCTCCCCCCACCTTGTTCTGAATCTTGGCACCTGTTCGTGGCCGCCGCAACTCGTCCAGAGTCTAGGGATGTCAACTGCTCGTCTGCTGTAACAAAGAAGAGGGTTTTGCCTTCATGTGCCATCTTGAGTTTGTGTGGGAACAGTAGCACAGACGCACCCCGTTTGTGTGCCTCAGAACATATGGGTGTGAATTCTCGGCACTTTGTGGCAACATGGCTAGAGTAATTAGTAAAGAGCAAAGATTTTTGTACTCCAGTGGTTGTCGGTGACTATATTCTTTCTTCCAACCAATTTATGCATTGACCAATGGCAGCACACGTCTATCTTAGGCCCGATTCTGTGAGCACACTCACAGCGCCAGACCCCCTCTGCTACAGGTAGGCCCAAACGTTCAGGCAGCCAGCTTTGGAAAAACGTGCACAAATCACCATCGGACATACTTTCAGCTAATCCAAATCACTCGCAGATTATTTCTTTGTGCTCGATTTCCTTGTTCTTCCAGCCTCTCCAGCAAGCAATCACAGTCTTTGGCTAGCTGCGCTACCATTCTCTCCAACCAGTTAGTTGGATCTTTGTGCGCTGCCACCCTGCTTTCAACTTCAATCATTCGGGCTGTCTGCACGTCTATGGATTCCTTGATTCCATCGACCGTCGACTGTAAGCGGTTAAGCCGGTTCTCCAGCACCACGGTTACCACACGTGAGATCTCAGCTGCTAGGTCGCCCGCTCACCCGGGTAGCAGCTTTGCAGTCTTGGCAACTATTTCTTTTTAATCTGGTCGGGGTTTCGCTGCCGTGCTTTTTTGGGGAATTTTATGTGGCATACCCCTTCTGCCATCTCAGCAGCAAACACTCTCTCTGAGCTGTAAGCTTGCTCCCTTTTCTGGTGCAGTCTGGGGGGTTTCAGAGTAATTTCGCCGCTTTTAAGGGAACCAGATCAGGAGCACTTCTCTCACACATCTGCTCTCCACATGCTCCTCACCGGAAGTCTCAAGTGTGTGAAATTAAATGCTGAATCCTCACATTTTTATTTCATCTGTGCACCCCTCCTATAACGTAGTCGAGATCAGAATAACGGAGGATCCACTCTGCAGGACTCTTCAAACCAGTCGATTCCAAATAATATATATTGAACACTTTGAGAGGAACCAATAGGGAATACACAGGTCTACAGAAAGTGGGCAAAGTCCTGTTTTAATGCTTGTTTGATTTTCAGTTTTTGAAACCAAAAAAGGAAGGGCAAACTAACTTGGGCTCATTTATAATGCAGAAACATGGTAGGTTACAGTAGAAAAAAAAAAACAAAAAAACCCCTCCTCATTTGGCCTATTCAGTCTGCCCAGTTAATTTTGTCCACATTGCTATGGATATATTCCCATCTGTAGACGGCTGACCACTTGTTTTTTCCTCCCTTGGTTCGCTGCCCTCAAGTACATTAGCACCAAACATCCCATAATTAATTCAACATCCAGCTGCTCATTCCTCCTTACATTCAAGGCTTGCAATAATTTAATAATATAATAGCTGGATGAGTGGGAGGCGACAGAGGGCAGTGGTAAATGGACTACACTAGGAGGAAATAGGCATTCTCCGTGAACAAGCAGGAAGTAAGTCCTCACATACGGGTGATGTTCCCCGAAGGAGCCCATGTGGGAACGCTCCCCAACCTCCAATCAAAAGCTTTTGGGGGTCTCCATTGCGCACACGTGTTTACCTTCCTGCCTGCCATGGTGCCATCCTCTCCTCGGTTCACTTTCTCCGCAGAGCCCACAGACGTGTTCCAGTGCGATCCAGAAAAAGCTTTTTTTTTTTTACCCTTTGGCGTGCTGCATTTCTTGCATTTTTTTCCGCTGACTTTTTTTCCTGTCTGTCGTCAGGGTGCAGGATAACCAAGCACTGATAATCCTGAGGGTCCTTTTTTCCCCTCTTTTCTTTGGTTTACTGGGTGGCTCACCCTTTTTCAGTTTGTTTTTTCTTTGCACTGTTCCTGCCGGGAGACCAACCGATTGGGTTGTGAACCAACCTCATTTCTCAGGAGAACAGGATGCTCCTGCACCCAATCAATCCTTGGCCCTCGCGGCATGGATGCTGAGTGGGTAACTCAACTTACTGGGGGAGGTGACCGATGTTCTCCTAGCCTCCCACAAGGATGTTACCTGCTGTGCTTATGCTTTCAAGAGGCTCCAGTTTTCCCTCTGGTGTGTGGGAAAAGTGTTGGATCCTTTCTCCTGCCTGGTCGAGGGTTTGCTGAAATACTTCCTGCATTTCTCTGATTCCGGCCTCAAATCTAACTCTGTGTGAACACACCCGAGTGCGATTGGGACCTATCACTAGGGCTTGGAGGGAAAACCCTATCTCCGCTCAGCCATTAGTGGCCCGCTTCACGCAAGGCTTGCTCCTTTCGAGACCTCCAATTAAGCCCCTGCTGGTGGCATGGATTCTCAGTGTGGTTTTGGGACAGTTGTTATTGGCACCCTTTGAGCTGCTCTCTACCCGTCTGCTGAAATTCCTGACCTGGAAGGTTGTTCAAGTTCTGACTCATTTGAGAGATGCAGTTTGTTTTAAGAGGCCAGAGTTGCCCAGGAATGGTGAATGGTTGCTTCAACACAATAACACCCCAGCTCACGCATCGCATCTTGTCCAAACACCAAATCGAGCAAGTCCATCAGCCTCCATACTCACTTGACCTTGCACCCTGTGACTGTTTCCAAAACTGAAATTACCTCTAAAAAGGAAGGAGATTTGACAACTTGGAGACCATTAAGCAAAATTTGACACAGCAGCTTCACGGCATAACGAAAGAGGCATTTCAAAATAGTTTCCAGCAGGGGCAGGAACTACGTTGAAGGAGACCGAGTACAATAACTGTCAGCATTATACTTCTTGTGTTATTGTACAAGTCTTGATACTTTTTGATCGCACCTTGTATAGGGTTGAAGAGCAAATAGTTAAGGAAATTCCAAGTAATGCAAAATGCAGTGGTGAGATTTTTTTTTACTGGGGGGTAAGAAAAATGAGAGCGCGTGGCAGTTATTGGAAAAACTGCATTGGATCTCTATCAAGCAAAGATATTATTTGAAGCTCTTAGTTTTGGTTTCATACCTGATACCTCCATGGAGTAGCATGGAGGATGAAAGCTTACAATGTGATAGGACCAGAGCAATGGCATGCCCTGCCTGGACTTCTAATTGAAGAAGTTACTTTAATGGCCTTCAGGAAAGGTTTGAAAACATTGCTGTTCCCCAAGAGCGGTTAATAGGATATAGAAGATTGCTGGGTACTTCTTCCTAATGGTTGACAGAGAACAGAGAAGTTTTTCATCTCTGTGTTGATTGTTGTCTATATTTCTCTCTCCTAGGATTTTAACTCCTTTGCTATTTATTTTGCAAACCATCTTGAATAATGCTTTGCTCCAAAGATGGTATAGAAAAAAACTTACATGATACAGGCATAGGTGTGTCCAGGGACAGAATCAGCCCGTCTGTATGTCTATTTTGAATACACACACATGCACCAATTCTTTCTGGCACACACATGGACCAAGTTATTCCTGCCTCAGATCCAGTCTAATTTTGTACAGAAGCTTCCAGAGGCTGGTGTTGTTTTTAAACAGGCACGTAAGGGTTTTTTTGTCTTTTACTAATGAAATTTCAGCTCCTACTGTCAGGTTAGTATGTCCTAGACACAAACTGGATTGGAAAGGAAATAAAATAAATTTAGCCACTAATGTAAATAGAGAAATTGT
This sequence comes from Ichthyophis bannanicus, assembly GCA_033557465.1. Taxonomy (NCBI): domain Eukaryota; kingdom Metazoa; phylum Chordata; class Amphibia; order Gymnophiona; family Ichthyophiidae; genus Ichthyophis; species Ichthyophis bannanicus. Next base: position 67,611,280 of record CM066041.1, on the reverse strand, counting down.
TCTTTTCTAAATCATATTCAACTGAATGCCTTAGGACAGTCCTTTCCTAACGAGGCATCCAGGCAAGAAGAGCACATTGAGCAAGTGTTGCGGCTGTTTCTATAAAGGCAAGACACGCACATGCCGTCTAATGAAAACGGGGAATGTCCGTTACTGCTTAGGCTCCACATCTGGTTACAAGCCTGAAGCATGAGCTGTCGCGCCTAGCAGCACGTTAGTGGCATGTCGGTTTCTGTTTGAGCAGTAAACAGGGTGTGTTGCCACAAGTACTGTCTACACACAACCAACTTCAGCTGTGTACAAAATATAGACACATCAGCAAGGACACTCATGCAGAAAAATCAAGTTACCAAGAGTCAGTTTCTTCACCATTTTATAATCTATATTCAGGTGTGCACCCAGAGTCAATAGCTTGAAAAAACTCTCGCAGGGACTCTTCACAGTTCATCATTTGACGCAGTGATGTCATTTCTAAAGATACAGGGTTAGCCTAATAGCATAGAGCAGTGGTTCTCAATCCAGTCCTCGGGGATTGTTCAAATGGTTGGGTTTTCAAGATATCCACAATGAATTTGCTCGAGAGAGATTTGCATGCATTACCTCCGTTGAATATGCATGAGACAGATCTGCAAACATTGTGGATATCCTGAAAACCCGACTGGTCAGGCAATTCAAGAACTGGGTTGGCATCAGTAGCATAAAAGAGAAAAGTGGAACAGGTGTTATAATTAAAGGGCCAGCCACAGAGGAGCCTCGCTAAAGTCCATAGTGCAACTTCTCAGTTTCACACAAGACTGTGTTAGTTACCATAGAAATAGAACTATACTTTCAGCTCAGGACTTTGGGCATACTGAAAATCATTCTCACTTTCCTTCAATTTCCAAGATCGGAAAGTCAAACGATCTCTAGCAAGGCATATCTACAATCGCAGAGGGTATCAGTCAACGCTGGTGTTTGCTATCATATTATTAAACTCCATTTTGTCAGGTTGACACTTACTGATTATCAAATCAATCAATGAATCCCAAAACTGACATCATATTTTTGTAAGTAATTGAGTGTTACAGTACCGTCTAACTAGTGACTGATCTAAATTTAGATATAAAATAATCTTGTCACCAAGACATTAAGCCATACAACAGATGCCATTTACAAGATCAATTTGAAGAAATCTGTACTGGAACAAAAAGGTGAAATTAGACTTACCTTCTAATTGTTGTTCCTTGAGGAACTCCAGTCTAGTCCTGAACCTCTGGGGTTAAGCACCTCCCCCTCCCACAGCTTGGAGACTGAGTACGTCACTCTTTTGGTGACACCAGCATAAATAGCCCTGGGACCGCCTCCTTGCTCCAGTAACCTATTGACAAAGCAGACTCGCCAGAGCAATAAGCAAGTAGACATTGTTATCTTAAACCTTCTAACTCTATAAATTTAGAACAGTATGAACTTCATATATAACTTAGTTACCCCTGTTATCCAAGTTTGGACCCCTGTTCGATGTAAAACCAAACAGCATGTTGTTATGGTTGTTGTGTTATAATGTAAACCGCGCTGATGCCAAATAGCGCGGTATATAAGAATTTGTAATAAATAAATAAATAAATAACCAAGTTACCCAGTAATTTACCAGGCAAACCTCTATGTATGTTCCTGCTTAGGCTCGCCCCTCCTTCTCCCAAGGACCTCCTCGAAGGCACTATGAAGACTTAAGTCCGTTCACACCCCCCACTCCCCGAATGGACCGCAGCCCACTGATAAATCTCACCTTGCTTCAGGCTATCGTCTTCCATACTATATCAAGGAGGGATGCAGGACTAGACTGGAGTTCCTCAAGGAACAACAATTAGCAGGTAAGTCTAATTTCACCTTCCTTATCATCCCTCCAGTCTAGTCCTGAACCTCTGGGGATGTAACAGAGCAGCGAACATTTTATCGGGAGAGACCTGCCAGACCAGCCTGAAGCACTGCTGATCCAAACCTAGTGTCTCCTTCTGACTGAACATTCAGCCGGTAATGCTTGACAAAAGAATTCAATGACAACCAGGTCGCCACCTTACAAATTTCCACTGCTGGCACTAAACTACACTCCGCCTAGGAAGCCGCCTGCGCCCAAGTCGAATGTGCCCATAAGCCCTTCGGCACTGCCTTGCCCTTTAAAATATTTATTTATTTAAATGTATTTCTATACCGCCTTATCCTGCAATCAAGGCTGTCTGAACAGCAAACAGCTGACGCAATCGCTCCCTTAATCCATCTAGCAATGGATGCCTTTGAGGCCGGCTGCCCTTGTTTCGGCTCCCCAAAGAGCACAAACAATCTGTCTTGCAGAGCAGGGCCGTTCTCTGCAAATATAGCCTTAATGCCCTACCGATATCCAACCAATGAAGCCGTCCTTTAGACTTATTCTTGCCCGTTCTTTCAAATACTGGCAACGATACTAACTGATTCACATGAAATACTGAGACTACCTTAGGTAAAAATGAAGGCAACCTCCTCAAAAAATGAAGGCAACCTCCTCATAGAAGGACAAAAAAGGGCTCTTTACAAGACAAGGCCTGTAACTTCGAGATTCTCCTAGCCGACGAAATAGCAACCAAAAATACCACTTTCAGTGTAAGATCCTTCAACGTCGCCTTAGCCAATGGCTCAAATTGTTGATGTACCAATGCCTCCAACACTAAGTTGAGGTCCCACACCGGGACCGACGCCCTGCATGGTGGCCTCAACAGTGCCGCCGCCCGTAAGAATCTTTTCACCTCTGGATGTGTCCCAAGTGCCACCCCTTGTACCTTCCCGCGGTAGCAAGAAAGCGCCGCCAAATGAACTTGTAGAGACGCTGCCGCTAGTCCTTTATCAAAACCATCCTGCAAAAACCCCAAAATCTGTGGAACCGAGGCACCTAACGCCCTTACTCGCCTACCTTGACACCAAGACTCAAAAAGCCGCCAAACACGGATACACGCCACCGAAGTAGATCTACGTCTGGATCTCAATAAGGTAGAAATAACCGCTGATGAGTACCCCTTGGCCGTCAACCTTGCCCTTTCAAGAGCCAAGCCGTAAGCAAAAACCGATCCACCTGAGGCATACTCAACGGCCCCTGCACTAACAGATCTGCCCTGACCGGCAGTTTCAATGGCAGCTCTACCAGGAGCTGCATTAGGTCGGCATACCATGGCCTCCTTGGCCAGTCCGGCACAATTAGTATCACCTGACCCCTGTGACGCTCTATTCGCTGCACTACCCGACCTATTAACACCCACGGTGGAAATACGTATAGGAGTTGCTCCTCCGGCCACCTCTGCATCAGGGCGTCCAAACCTTCAGACATCCTTTCTCTTCTTCTGCTGTAAAATCTTTCTGCTTTTGCCGATGAGAATGTCGCCATGAGGTCCATTACTGGAGGGCCCCAGCGATGCACCAACAAGTCGAAAACCTCCTGATGTAGAACCCACTCTCCCGGATCTACCTTGTCTCGACTCAAAAAAAATCAGCTGTCACATTGTCCACCCCCACTACATGTGCTGCTGATAGCGCCTCCAGATGCAACTCGGCCCAGCTCAGAAGCTCCTCCACTTCCTCTTCGAGAGCCACGCTGCTGGTACCACCTTGTCGATTGATATAGGCCACAGCTGTGGCATTGTCTGACAGCACCCGGATCGCACTCCCTTGCAGATGCTGCTGAAAGGCTTTTAATGCTAGAGTGACTGCCCTTAACTCTAACCTGTTGATTGACCAACTCCTTTCTTGTTCCGTCCACTGACCTTGGGCAAACTGTCTTTCGAAGTGAGCCCCCCAGCTGAACAGACTCACATCTGCTGTCAACAGCCTCTAATCCGGCGATTCCAGAGGCATCCCCTTCTCTAGACATCCTGGAGCTAGCCAGCCACCACTGCAGCGAATGAAGTGTCTCCAGCGGACAGACCAACCTTTGGGACAACCAATCTGACTGGTGGGACCACCTGAGCAGAGCTCTCTGCAACGGTCTCATGTGGGCCCTGGCCCACGGCACAAATTTGAGCATGGCCGCCATCGTTCCTAACAGCTGTAAATAATGCCACGCCATGGGGGCTCTTTTTTCCTGGAAGACTCAAACAAGATGCCGCAGTCTTTGGATTTTGGGGTGCGGCAGAAACACTCTGCTGCTCTGTGTCGAAGCGAGCACCTAAATATTCTAACTCCTGCGATGCCTCCAACTTGCTCTTTGCCACATTGACTACCCACCCTAGGCTCTGTAGGAATTGTACCACCCGGTGGGTAGCTTTCTTGCTTTCCTTCTCTGACTTTGCACGAATCAGCCAATCATTCAGGTAAGGGTGAACCAATACCCTTCCTTGCACAGTGCCGCCGCTACCACCACCATGACCTTGGTGAATGTCCGAGGTGCTGTTGCCAAACCAAACAGCATCGCCTGGAATTGAAAATGCCCCATGGGCAACGCAAACCGAAGGAACCTCTGATGCTCCAACCTAATAGGTATATGCAGATACGCCTCCGAAAGGTCTAATATGAGGTATTCTCCCTGCTGAACTGCCACAATGACTGATCTCAGAGTTTCCATGCGAAAATGCGACACTTTGAGACAGCTGTTTACCCTTTTTAGATCCAGGATCAGCCTCAAGGTTCCCTCCTTTTTCGGCACCATGAAATATATAGAGTAACTACCGCATCCGCATTGGTCTGCCGGAACTGGCACTACCGCTTTGAGGGCTAGCAACCTTTCCAAAGTCTCTCTTACTGCCGCCAGTTTTGATTTTGCTCTGCATGGAGATTGAACGAAGGTGTCAATCACTGGTTGTTGGAACTCGAGCGCATAACCTTTCTGAATTACCTCCAACCACTGTTCCCTCTAAGCTGTGCGCGTGTGCGCGCGCACACACCTCGCCGAGCGAGCGCACATACTTTATAACAGAGCGCACAAAAATTACAGTTCTGATTCTGATAGAAAACACAGACATCTTAAAATTTAAAAGTTGTTGTGTATTTACGGTTTTCACAAGTTCTACAGTATTATCTAGTGCAATCAATGTGGTGTACATACTGTATTCTGACGTATAGTCAAATTTTAAAGTATAGAACTCCGAGTGTCGTTATGTGCCGCACAAAAATTTAACCTTCCTTCAAAAGCTGCACAGCTGATATTTTATGCGCACACAGCCTACAGAAAATTAGAGGGAACATTGCCTCCAACACCCACTGATCGGACGTAACTTGGGCCCAGGCAGGATAGAACTCCCTTAGACGCCCTCCTACTGGTACTAATCCTGCCTGGACCCCCCTCACGTCATTGCGATTTCTTGAGGGTTGAGGGAGAGGCTGCTCCAAAACCTCTCCCTGCTCCCCTGAACCCCCTGGGATCTATACTGAAACCTTCCTCTCTGAAACTGACCAAACCTTGTCGGACGAAACCGACAAAATTCTCTTTGCTGACTCTTGGAAGGTACCAGAGGTCGACTCTGCTTCTGCTTGTCCTACGGCAAATCTTCCACCCTTCAACTCTCCGAGGTCCTTCACCAACTTATCCAAATCCTCTCCAAAAAGGAGCTTGCCCCTAAAAGGGAGCTTACCAAGCCTTGCCTTGGAGGCCCATCCGCCGCCCAATTACGCAGCCACAGATATCTTCGCGCCGCCACACTCTTAGAAAAGCCTCTCTCATCGACTGCCTCTTCCACTTGCATTTCCTTAATCCTTTGGGACCATCTAAGGCAAGCCCTTGCCACCCATGCTCCACAAATGGCAGCCTGCGTTGACAGTGCATTTACCTCAAAGACTTGCTTTAGCAAAGAGTCTAGTTTCCTATCCTGTGTATCTTTAAGAGCGGCACTTCCTTCCACTGGAATCGTAGTTTTCTTAGTGACTGCCGATACTGCCGCATCTACCTTAGGAGATTTAAATAGCTCCTTATCTGGTTCCTCTAACGGGTACAGACGCGCCATCACTCTGGATCCCTTCAGGCCTACCTCAGGCACGTCCCATTCCTCCTGAATCATTTCCTTAAATACCCTATGTACTGGGAAAGCTTTCTGGGACTTCCGAACCGCCTGTAACAAAGGGTCCTCCAAAGTGGTATCCTCCGCCTGCCCCGCTGCCGGCATGTTCAATGTCTTCAGAGTCTCTGATCAGCGCCGACAGTTCCTCTCGTCGGAACACGCGGACCACTCTTGCCTGGTCCTCCTGCTCCGTTCTCACCTTCTTCCAGGTTCTGTTCTAGCTCCGAGTCCTCCAAATTCTCTGACTGATCCTCCAAGCCCACTACCTGCTCCATCCTATCGGTCAGCAGCTTAGGCTTTTTAAACGGAACGCTACTAGCTCCCCCATCCAGTGGCGTCCCCGGGTGCTTGGCTCCCAGCACCCCCTCCCCTGCAGGCCCTGTCAACCCACGCCCTAGAGCCTGGAGTAGTGCCATAAAATCCTGTGAAAAAATAACCGCTAGCCCCCCTTGCAAAGGAGGTTGGGACGCGAGGGGATCTGGGGCCGTAGATGTCCCCGGTACTGGCTCCTGGGGTAGCACGGCCGGAGAAAGAGGCTCAGATGAGACAGAAGCCTCCCCTCTTAAAATTTCTGTCGCACTATCCTCTGCCATGTCCCTTATGGTAGCTTCTTGTGCGCAGCCCCTGCACACTCCTGCCTCCGAAACCGACCCTCTCCTGACCCCACAAAGGAGGCAGAGAGGCTTAGAAGGTATACTTAACTCCTGACTTGCAGAAATCTACCACTAAATAACCTCAGTTAATAGCCTCTTTTTTCTTTTTTTTTCCAAAAACGAATGCCCAGGTAATAACAGCCTAAAGTATTGCAATCGTTTTAAAAATAAAGGCCTCTAACCAGCCCGTGCAGAGAAATAAACTTTCTTCTGGTTTCCTGCGCTGCTGCCACGCGGTCTGGGCCTGTCAGCTCTTGCACGCTACAATTCCGAGCCCACAAGCTGACTCTCTGCTGCCGTTTCAGCGCTTACCTCATTCAGCGCCATCAATCCGCTCGTCTCGGATCCCCGCGCCCCTGCTATCTTTTTTTGTATTTATCGCTTCGGGGAGCCAGCTGCCGGAGATCAGGCCGCTTGTGTCTTCACCGCCACGGCTCTGACTGGCCACACGCTGTGCGCAGCTCGAGCAACGCTTCTCCACAGCCCTTCACCCGCTCTGGGGGATCGGGAGCTGGAGACCCCAATCTCAACTCCCTCACTCTCCCCTGGCAGTACTCAGCGCTTCAGGGAGGGGGGTGAAGGGGGGCAGCCTTTACCGCAAGTTCCAAATTGAAAAATCACTCACCAATAAAAAACAATTTAAAGGGCCAAACGCCCTTTTTTTTTTTTTTTTAAATTTAATCCACTACACTAACTGCTTCCTATCCTTAATCATTCCTCCAGTGAGCCCCGAACCTCCTTGGGCTCACACCTCCTCCAGCTGATTGGAGACTGAGATTACTGGAGCAAGGAGGCGGTCCCAGGGCTATTTATGCTGGTGTCACCAGGAGTGCCATGCTCAGTCTCCAAGCTGCGAGAGGAGGTGCTTAACCCCAGAGGTTCGGGACTAGACTGGAGGGACGTTAAGGAACAAAAGTCAATAAATCAAATTTTGCAGTTTGGCATTCAAGCAGGTTTAAAAAAAAATCTGAATTGTTGTAATTTGTGTGTTGATAAACCAAATGCTAGCTAACGAAGCATTCAGATTTCTATCCATTAAACAAAGAAATGGCTGTTTGAACATCTGCTCTCATATGTTCCTTAAAATAAAGCAATGCAGCATTTACAAAGCACAGGCTGGGAGAGGATCTCAGCCATTCGATGGTGGGCAATCCCAAAGAACGTCTCGCTGGAATTCACGTACATCAGGAACGCTTATTGTGCTTGCGCCGCACATGGTCAAAGAGCTAAATGGAGATGCAGAACATGGAGTGTCCCTGCAAACAGTGGGAGAATTACATTTTATAGCAACACGTTGCCTGGAGCTTCCTTAATTACGTTACAAGGTGCTTGGAAAGCAACTCCAGTCCGAGGGATTCGCTGAACCATTCTACCGAAGGCTCAAAGGACAGATGATAGAGCTATAATTCAGTTATAGAGAGACTCAGGAACCTCACAAACCTACATTAAAATACAAACTGCACTTTATGTGAGGCATTTTGCCATAAAATGTCCAAAACACCCTCCGCTTGGTGGAGCAAGACCACTGTCATGGAATCATTTGAGCGCTCTTGCAGGATTTTAAGGCACCAGAGCTTTAGTGATTCCCCCTCCCCCACCCACATCTCATGCCCCATAATCCATTTAAACGAGAGCACAATGGCCTCTAAGCAAGAATACAAAATGACGCCCAAAATGTTGCCCAGGGTGGCTCCAGCGGTAGCACAGCACACCAAGACTTCCTACTCTACCATGTCCCATTGCCTGCCCCCCCCTCAAAAAGAGAAAAGATGCTTCCATTCGAATTTTCTAAGTACAGCCAGAAACCAGCTCACAGATCTTACATCCTCAAAAAGACATGCATGTCCTGAAACTCAAACGGGCTTACTGGAAATACGGGAAATAATGTTTTTAAAACAAACATTTTCTTTCTAGCGAGAATCTACTTGCCAGCATGTGTAATGTGATAAAAAAAAAATAAGAGAGATGCTCAATCATGTCAGCGAGTCAGACCTGCGTTCTGTTCACTTCTACTCATTAGGCCTGACATCCAATTCATTACAAGCAATCCCACTTTCAGCACCAGCAGCCTGCTTTACTGGACACAGAGGATGGGGCGTGCACCACTCAGAGAGATTATTCACCCACCGTGCTGCACATGTCTGCATAATCTTTTCAATAGCTATGTGCAGTGCAGTTTCCTACAATAAACAGGAGCCGGTACTTATATGCAGGGCTTTTGCATTAATACATCAGGAGTGTAGGTCAATTTTAACAGGCAATGAAGATAGGTGCTCGTACTCTGTACCACCGTGTACCCCCTCCAAAAATCCCCGCCTAGGCGAAACCATCACTTTGCATTCACACATTGGTTTTTACTGCAAATGCAAAAAACACATAAAACAAAAGTAAAAGTGCTTCAAATCAGAAAAGTATGGGTTTTAAACAGCACGGGCCATTTAAACTTTTCCTGCACATGCAGGGAACCTACATGCTACTCCTAGCTTAATGCATGGTTCTAGAGTTTATCTGCTGAAGAATGTCTCTTGTGCATTATTTAGACCTCCGGAGGTATCTGAAGATCTCCATCAAATCCCCATTAACTTTCAGCTAGAGCACGCAGGTTTACAAGAGATTTCTACAGAGAAAATAGCCTAAATCAGATAGTCTTCATGTATCATAATTAAAAAGAGAGAGTGTATATTTTATATACAAACACAAAATGGTGGCTGGTGACTCTCTTCTGAGGGGTATTGAGGTGTCCATCTGCCGACCAGACTTGATGTCCAGGGAGGTGTGGTCTACCAGGTGCCAAAATCTGAGATGTTACGGAGAGTTTGCCGAGACTCATCAAGCCTACTGACTATTACCCAATGTTGCTAATCCATGTTGGCACAAATGATACTGCCAGGTATCCCTCTGAGCGTATCAAAAGCGACTTCATGGCTCTGGGACAGAGGGTGAAGCAGATAGAGGCGCAGGTGGTGTTCTCTTCAATCCTCCCTGTTGAGGGTAAAGGCTGAGGCAGAGAAGCTCGCATCCTGGAGATGAATGCATGCAGACTGGCTAACCTATTAGAGAGGGCTTTAAACTAGATTTATTGGGGATGAGTGAAGAAAGCCCTCAGGTACGTAAAACGTTAAATACCTCTGTAGAAATGGGTAAAACAGGCAACATCTGGAAAGCAGTGTGTATAAATGCCCATAGTATGGGAAATAAGATCCCGGATGTTGAGACTTTAATGGAAGAGGCAGACTTGGATCTAACGGCACTTATGGAGACATAGTTCACGGACAGCCATGATTGGGATGTAATTATACAAGACTATACTTTATTCAGGAAGGACAAGGTAGGAAAAAGAGGAGTGGAGGCACTATATATAAAATATAATATTAAAGCTATAGAATTACAGGGTTTAGAAGGGAGCGAGGAGGCACTGTGGGTTACCACTACTATTACTGATCATTTGTATAGCACAAGGCGTACACATGTAAAAGACAGTCCCTGCTTATCAAAGCTTACAATCTAGTTAGGATGGTCAACACCAACAGCTGAGGACAAGGAAATATCAAGGGGAATGGTAAGGAAACACATAAGAGTCAAAGTGGATCAGGATCTAAAAGCCACCTCGAAGAGGTGAGTTTTTAGCCTGGATTTGAAAAGGGCCAGAGATGAAGCCTGACGCACAGACTCAGATAGTTTGTTCCAGGCATAAGGAGCAGCAAGGTGGAAGGACCGAAGTCTGGAGTTGGCAGTTGAAGAGATAGAAGTGATCTGCCAGAAGTGCAGAGTTCCCGAGGAAGGGTGTAGGGAGAGATAAAGAGAGGAAGGGTAGTGAGGAGCAGCAGAATGAGTGCACTTATAGGTCAGCAGGAGAAGTTTGAATTGGATACAAAAACGGATAGGGAGCCAACGAAGAGACTTAAAAGGGGCTATATGAACATATCGAGGCTGCGGAAGATTAGCTGCACAGCTGAGTTTTGAACAGATTGAAGGGAAAAGAGATGATTCAAAAGGAGACCAGCAAGGAAGAGGTTGCAGTAGTCTAGACAGAAGGTGACTAAAGAGTGGAGAAAGGAAGGGACGAATTTTGCCAATGTTAGAGAGAAAGAAGTGACAGGTAAACTAGAAAGAGGGAACGGGAAATCCATTTGCATTGGTGTGATATACAGATTTCCTTCACAGGGAGAAGTGGACAGAGATTTAATAGAAGACACACAGTATTGTCATGAATGGAGGAGTGCTACAGATAGGCAAGTTCAATATGCCAAATGTCAATTGGCACATCTTTGCTGCGGTGTCATTCTAGAAGTAAGGAGATCCTAGATTCTTTACAGGGAGAACTATTCCGGCAACTGGTAACAGAACCCACATGTGAAGGGGGGCCTTACTGGACCTGGTGCCTACCTATGAGGAAAGTGTTTCTGATGTTATAGTGGGAGATCATCTCGCATACAGCGACCACCAGATGGTGTGGTTCAGTTATTAGGACGAAGGCTGATAAAGTCCATTCAAAAGTGAAGGTCTTAGACTTTAGGAAAACTAACTTTGCCAAGATGGGACAGTAACTGTAGGAGTCATTAGTGGGATGGGAACAGCTGGGGAGATGTAGAAAAAGTAATGGGCAAAACTGTAAGGGGATATTTTAAGGGCAACAAACCTTTTTATTAGAAAGGTAAATAACTAAGAGGAAAAGGAGGTCACTATGGTTCTCAATACACGTAGCTGAAAAGGTGAAGAGATCACAGAAAGAAGAAGGCGGCAAACATCAATATTTGGAAAAACAGAGAAGCTATTAAAGTAGTCAAAGATTCAAAAAGAAGAAATAGCCATGTTTCAGATATGTTAGCAAGAGGAGGAAGTGCTAAAGCGGCATTGTCAGACACAAGGGTGAAGGGCAGGAATATGTAGAAGTTGATGAGGATAAAGTTGCATTGCTTAACAAATATTTTTGTTCTGTGTTCACAGCTGAAGGGCCCAGAGCAGGGCCTCAGAAAACCCACAAATAGGATCAGAAGTGAAGAGGATCTTGATCCATTTTCAGAAGACTGTTCTTGAGGAACTAGATAAACAAAGTATACAAAGTGATGGAGCCAGATGGGACACATCTCCAAGTTCCTTCAGTACTCTGGGAAGTTCTAGAAACTCCACTGTCTGACCTTTTCAATGCTTCTTTAGAGTCAGGAGAGGTCCCAGAAGACTGGAGAAAGGCGCATGTGGTCGCTTTACACAAAAGCAGACGTAAGGATGAGGTTGACAACTACAGGTCAGTTAGTCTGACCTCTGTGGTGAAAAGATTAGTGGAAAAGACTGCTAAAACAGAGGATAGCGAGGCTTCTGGAGTCCAATGGATTGCAGGATCCAAGGCAGAATGGGTTTACCAGAGGCAGGTCTTGTCAGACAAATCTGATTGATTTCTTTGACTGGGTGACCAGAGAGTTGGACTGAGGGAGAGCCTAGATGTGGTGTATTTAGATTTCAGTAAAACCTTTGACACTGGCGACTTAAACAAACTGAGCACCCTAGGGATGGACCCTAAAGTTACTGATTGGGTTAGAAATTAGTTGAGTGGGAGGTGACAAAGGGTACAGATAAACGGAGCGCACTCTGAGGAGAAGGATGTTACCAGTGGTGTGCCCGAGGGGCTCTGTCCTTGGTCCAATTCTTTTTAACATCTTTGTTAGTGTTATTGCAGAAGGGCTGTTGGGTAATGTTTGCCTCTTTGAGGATGATACCAAAATCTGCAATAGAGTAGACACCCAGGAAGGAGTCAATATCATGAGGGAGGATCTAGTTAAGCTTGAAGAATGGCTGAGAAATTAGCAGCTGAGGTTTAATGCTAAAAAATGCAGGGTTCATGCACCTGGACTGTAAAATTGCAAAGGAGTGATACAGTACTTTTGTCCACAAAAGAAGAGAGCGAGATCTGGGCATGGGATTATTTCTGATGATCTTAACGTGGCTAAACAGGTAGAAAAGGCAACGGTGAAAGCCAGAAGGATGCTTGGGTGCATAGGGAGAAGAATGGCCAGCAGAAAAAAAAGGAGGTGATAGTGCCTCTGTATAAAAGTCTTTGATGAGACCTCATTTGGAGTATTGTGTGCAATTCTGGAGACCGCACCTTCAAAGGATATAAATAGGATGGAGTCTGTGCAGAGGATGGCTATCAAAATGGTCCATGGTCTTCGTTATAGAGCATATGAGGACAGACTGAAGGATCTTAATATGTACACCTTAGAGGAAAGGCGAGATAGATGTAATATGACAGACATTTAAATACCTCCGTGGCATAAATGCACAGGAGGAGAGCCTCTGTCAACTGAAAGAAAGTTCTGCAATAAGGGGGCATAGGATGAAGGTGAAAGGGGATAGACGCAGAAGTAAAATGCGGAAATATTTCTTTACGAAAAGAGCGGCAGATGCATGGAATAGTTTCCCAGTGAAGGTAGTAGAGATGAGGACAGTATCTGAATTCAAGAAAGCATGGGAGAAAACACAAGCTCTCTAAAGGAAAAAGGACTATAGTAGATTGATATAGAAGAGCAGACTAGATAGGTCATATGGTCTTTTTCAGCCGTCATGTTTCTATATTTCTAAAGCAGTTATAACCAACCCTGGGGTTAGGCGAGAAGCTGGAAGAAATGTTTAATACTTAAGATCATCACTGTGCAGGTAATAGGAAAAATCCAAAAAGTTTACAATTGTATTTAAATAGGAGAACCGGCACCAAAGTTCCATTTTACTTTTTCAGCTGAACTGGATGAAAGCGTATATCTGATTTTTTGTCTAAGGAAAGACCTTCAGAAATTAGAAAGATACATATTAAAGTGTACTTCAAAATCAGGAAATGGGCAGTACACATCTAGCTGGTTTAACCTGCCTACAGTGGAAATAACTGGTTTGCTTGAATGACACACTATTTCCTTCTATGACAAAAAAATAGAGAAAAATAATTAAACCTAGGCGTGGAAACAAAACCATGTAATAGGGAAGAGATTATGCCTGGACATCCAGATTTCAGTATTCTCCTTCCTAGTGAAAGTAAATTTAAAAAAAAAATGTAGCTAAAGGCTGAGGGTGAGAACTAAGGAGCCAGCACAGCTCTCTCTCTCTATTATGGAGAGGCAGACAGAGCTCTGAAAACCAGGGAAGAAAAGGTCTTAGTCCCATTATCTCTGAAGAGGAGACAAGGGCCGGCCCAAAAGCTGGATCAAGCTGTTGATGCCCTAGACAGACTAAACTTTACAAACCCCTCTCCCCCAGCTGTCAAAATCTACCGTTTAGCTTTGAATGCCCTGCTCTTTGTGCCCCCCCCCCAAAGAGGTTGCCACCCTTAGCAAAGGCCTAGTTTGCCTGATGGTTGCGCCAGCCCTGAAGGAGATAGTAAGAAAAGCCATGAAAAGCTATTACTGATACAATCTGCCTGTTCCAGTGCAAACAATGTGCCACTAGCTTCAGAAGGTTTATAGCACTCCACCTGCCACAGTATTCTCAACTAGCAAGATACTGACCACATGGTTACTCTGGGGCGCTGCCAGCAAGATGCAAGGTACATGGAGGGAGGCAAGATGGCAGGGACCAAACAACCCAATCCTACTGCAGAGAAACCGTCGTTCCAAATGTTTTTCTCAACACAAATCAGTCTTTTAGCACAAAGTCCATTAATCAAAATATAGGTTACGGCTGCTGTGTCTTGCTCTCCTAATCAACCTATAATAAGAATGATTTAAAATGCTGCAAAAATACATGGATGCCTTTAACATTTGCTTCTACAAAAGATCAATACAGTGAAAGTTCAGCAACTGACATTTAGAGAGTAATAACTAATTTTTAGCTCTCCGAAATTTATTCACACATTAGTCACATAGCCACATAGCATGGTAGAAAAAGCTCAATACAAAAAACCCTGGTAGAAGACACCAGTGTGTGACCGAACCTATGTGGATATTAAGAGAGCAGATAGAGATTAGAGGAGAAGAAGGAGACTGGGGGGGAACTGAGAAATGAGGATGGGAAGAGTACGTAAAGAGTCTAAGAGTGGAGGAGTGGCCTAGTGGTTGGGGCAAGATACCTCAGGCCAGAGGGTCAGGGGTTCAAGTCCCACTAGAGGACAGCAACCTTGGGCCGGAAGGACTGGGGTTTCTAGTCCCACAGGTGCTCCTTGTGGTCTTGGGCAAGCCACTTAACCCTCCATAGCCCATGTTCCCTGTAAAATAGTTATCTCCAAGTTATAATGCCCTGTTCAATGTAATTTCAGTTTGTTCAATGTAAACCGCCTTGATATCATGAAAGGCGGTATATAAGAAATGGTAAATAAATAAATAATAATTGGTGGAAGTCTCGGGAATGAGACTGGAACCCAAGAGTAATGGTGTCAAGAGGAATCTGGGAGGGGGAGATTCACCGCTGTACCTTGACTTTCCTCTCAAGCCCTTCTGGATCCAGTGCAATCTGGCTTTCGTCTATTACATTCTACTGAAAAGCTCTTGCCAAAGTCTCTAGCGTCCTGGTCCTGGCAAAATCCAAGGGCCTTTACTCAATCCACATCCTTCTTGACCTCTCTGCTGCTTTTGACACGGTTGACCACAACTTTCTCCTCGATACCTTGTCCTCACTTGGTTTTAAGGGCTCTGTGCTATCCTGGTTCTCCTCCTATCTCTCCCATCGCTCTTTCAGTGTTTGTTCCGGTGGATCCTCCTCTGGTGCTATCCCGCTGTCAGTTGGTGTACCCCAAAGGTCTGTCTTGGGCCCACTCCTTTGCTCTCTCTATACCCAGTCCCTTAGTACACGCATCTCCTCCCACGGCTTTCAGTACCACTTTTACGCAGATGACTCTCAGATCTCTCTACACCTGGTATCTCTCAGACAATTCAAGCCCAGATCTCTGCCTGCCTATCTGATATCACTGCCTGGATGTCTCACCAGCATTTGAACTTGAACATGGCTAAACAGGGACCATCTTTTGTATGTATCTGCACAGTGCTGCGTACACCTTGTAGCACTATATAAATGTTCGATGGTAGTAGTAGGGAGGGAAGAAAGTAGAAAGGAGATGGAAAGGAGGGACAGATGGAGATGAATTTAAGGGAGAATGAGTGACAAGATTCTGGGCAAAGGGAAGATGGAGCAGAATCAGGAAGAGGCAAAAAGAGGAGGACTGAATACAAACATACATAGTATATGACGGCAGATAAAGACCAGCATGGTCTGCACCTCCCTAAAATTACCAACCGTACCTGAATGTAAATTGCTTTCAGCTATTCTTGAAAAAAGACCTGAGCTAAGTTCAAAATTCCTCCCCAAATGCACACGCACTCAGGATTTTCAATAATGCATCTGCCCATGGGCACCCATGTATAAAAGTCAGTCAAAACCTTTCCATGTGTAGTAAGGCTGGAAAGCAGAGTAGTTGCTCATCCCAATCAGGATGGACACGGCGATTCCTTTAAAAGCAGAACTGCTCAGTAGACAGCTGGCCACCTTAGTGCTCTTCCATTTAGCTTTTATCCGCAGCTCTATTGAACAGGGACAGTCTTACATGCTATGCCTGGTAGTTCTCTACATACATATGCATATAAATACAGCCGATCGGAGGACACCCCAGAGCCTCAATACGCAAAGTCCACAAATTTGGATGCTCACTGATTTTGAATTAGTGCCCCTACACAGAAAAAAGGCTAGAAAAGCATTTCTTAAATTTAAAAAAAAAAAAAAAAATTCAGATTAGCTCTCAGATTTTTGGTGCCCTATCATCATGTGTCAGGTTTTTTTTATTTAGTTTTCACACTGTTAAATGTTCCAAGTTACTACAAGCCAAACAATATACTTGACAATGAAAATAAGCAGCATAAATGGACAAATATAAGGCAATGAAAACAAAATAAAATTATGGAAACCATCAAACAATTTACAGAAAATGTCCACTAGATAGGGGGCAAATGTGTTATTCCATTATGATGTGCAATGTATATTATATTTTATTATGTATATAGGGGTGTGTTTACTAAAGCACACTAATGCTTAGTGTGGGCCATTACCATGCACTAAAAATCGCACACGAATAGTTTAGCGAGTGATGGGACAGAATGGGTGGGTTAGGGGTGGAGACTGGGTGCTGATCACATCTTGCGGTTAGTGGGGGGTAATTAATGCGCAGTAAGCATCAAAGCTGCAGTTCGCACGGCTGAACTTACTGTCATCTCAATGGGTGGAGGCAATGCGTACTCATATGCCCTTACTGGTTTAGCGCACTGGGGTACTTCTCACCGCACTAACTGCCAGGAAACATGCTGAGCACACTTCTGACAGCTAGCAAGGGGTCCGTCCCCTGTCCTGCACTAATTTATCACCCCTTAAAGCATGCTATCTTCGTCCATTTGTGGCTTATACATAAAAGCGGCATAGAAGAAATTTAAAATAAAAAGCACAAAAATTCAGCCAATTTAGGGGAAAAAAATGGCAATGCCTACACGCTGAGAAGAAAAACAACACTATCCCCAATAAATCTAAAAAGAATATGCGAAGTCGCAGAAGGCTCTTATGCAAAGCATATTTCAGAAAAGCGCCATAGGTGCTTAGGTGCCTTTACAGAATAAGCTCTGAACCAGCCGCAACAGGGCACAAAAGCCCACAAGCTGACACGTACTCTCAACGTGTAAATATATGTACTACCCCACGCAAACAGGCCCCTCAGAACTCCTACCCACAGACTGTATAAAAGCAGGCACACACTTTCCACGCACACATGGTCGCACAATTAAAAACCAAATACATTTCTGCACAGGCTTCACATGCAGCAAAAGAGCTTTATAAATAATTGCCGCCATTATGGCTACGGGCTTTGTAAACTGGAAATGGCCTGGACTTTGGGGAGGGCCTATGGCTAGACGTATGCATGTGGATGTGTGCATATATATATATATCCAGCATCATTTTATAGACACAGGCAACTTATCGGCAGCATCTGTTGCCATGGCAATGTGACTGCATCAGCAACCTAATGGGTTTAGCTCAGGCCATCTTTGGTCAGCTTTCTGCTCTGCACACAAACCATTACTGTTAATACCACAGGAATGACATCACCAGTAACCATGGAGTCCGCAGCCGAGGTCTTGACGCAGCCTTTCTGCTGTATAATGTATATCCTTCACGCAAGACCCACGATGATTTTCATCTAACGAGCACGGCCAAATAATAAACAGCATTTGAAGACTACACTAATTCGCATTCGGGGAAGGAAAACCAAACGGTATCATTCTTCCACATCAACACATCAAAACATGCACTTAGTAAAGTCTCATTTTTAATTCCTAGCAAACCGCAAGTCCTTACACTGCAAGCCCACTGAACCTTGCAAATTCAAAAACAAACAAACAGAGCTCCAAGTAACAGCTGGAAAAGCAAATCACATCTTTCGTAAGGGGAACACGAAAGGAAAGCAGCAAAAATAGAGGATCAATTTTTCAGTAAACAGAAGGCTATACAGATCGCAGGCGTCTATCTGAACCACGTGCCTGCGGCGATATCCTCATGCAAACCTGCCAGGTACCACTGAACTGTGACGTAAAAGAAAAGAACAGAGCTAGCTTCTGAAGACGACCTGTCAGACGGGCGATTTGCATACCTAGAAAGGGCGTGTTAATAGCACCACGCTGCAACTTCTTCTTCTCTTTCTTGGAGATGAGCGGTCACATATTTAGAGTCTGGAAAGGACTCTGGGGATTGCCTGCTCTTTTCACCTGGGACAAGTGTCCTAGCAGGAATACGTTTCAGGTTCTGGAAAGAACTGGCTTCACCTGGAGATGGAGTTCTAATGTGTTCCCCAGGAAGAGCAGCACTAGGGACGGAAAGGAAGGGGAGAGAGACCCAGCTGCTTTTCCACACATAAAATAAATGGTTTTGTTTTCTTCCGGTTTCATGCTCTTTTTATGTGCTAATGGATTGTGGAGCAAGGAAGCTTCATGTACAGTAATAAGGGAGCCACACAACTCAATCTCCAGTGTGGTGTGAATTTCCAGACACTCAAATTATCTACACGGATAGTTCCCCTTTTTGGCCATTGCTGATTCAGATGGAAAAAGTCTGCAGAAAAACTTAACCGGGGGGGGGGGGGGGGCAAAGCATAATGGTTACTGCCCTAAGGGGCACATGACCAAAGGGGGATGCCCCTTTGGGGCCATTATGGGGCTTGGTCCAAAGTTGTTTTTGTTTTCATTTTGGAGATGCCCAAGAGGAAGGGGACAGGTAAGAAATCTGCTGTAGGGACATCTACACTCAAGGTAGTATTGGGTCCGATGGACCGTCATTTGCAACATGGGAGGTCACCTTGCCTCTTGGGGCCTTTCTAAGTGTTGTTGCGAGGACGACTCTTCTTCCACCCTGGGTTGCAATAGACATGAGGATAGGGATAAGGGTATCCCTTTAATGGGTTTGAGGAGTAACACTCGCACCCCCCCCCAACTGACACCACCACAAGATTTCACTGCTCTTTCTGATACACCTCTTCCTATGAGGGTTTCTGAATTATTGGTTTCTGGAAACACACGTAAATATTTCCCCTGAGGTGTCCCTATTTGATACCTGGAAGATGGCATCCCAAACTAAAGAAATTATTGAAGGGTATTATGGAACAAACAATTCAGTTCTCTATACAAGCAGTTAAAAAAAATGCAGATTTAAGAAGGTAAAGTTCTTGATACGTCCCAGATGTTGAAAAGATGGAACTCTAGATTGGGTCTTTGCATTTAGTTAGTTCTTCTAGCATTAAAAAGAGAGGGCTCGGTACTGCATAAGCAATTGGAATCTTTGGATAATGTATTTTGATCTCACAACCTTAGATTTTTGAATTTTCCAAAAACAAGATTGCTCTCACCTTTTTTTTTTTTTTAAATTGAGGAAGTATCTTATGGAAGTGCTTCTCAACCAATGCGCCGTGGCACACGGCTGTGCCTTTGGAAAGTCCCTGGTGTGCCTTGGGATGACTGATGGGAGCATGGTTAGGCCTGGGTTCATGAGGGCGTTGCCCCATTTCTATTGGACAGTGCCCCAGAGAACAACCCTCTGCTTTCTACTCCAGCCTCTCTTCTGGGAACCAGCATGTAGCGAACAGGAAGGAAGGGGCTGAACCCAGGGCACAAAGAAGCCGTTTTGCTCCCTCATCTGCCCCGGTCGTTCATGGAGTAGAGCTGTGTGACTGCAGCAGACTCTGCATAGCAAAGGAGAACCTTCACTCTCCCTGTTGCAGCATTTCTCTCTTCAGTCTATAAAAAAACATTTATTTTCAGTTTAGCGATTAAAATATACAACGTTGTACTCTACTTGCTGCTTGGCTCCTAGAATAAAACAGTATGCTCTGAAACGTGGAACATATCTCCTACAGAGAATTTAGATGTTGGGAATCATTGAATTGGTTTAGAAAAGGTTTGTTCTGGTGCATAATTAAATCCTTTGTATGCAGGCTATACTCACCAGCCTTGAAGCCTGGCAACAAAACGTAAAAGAATGTGCATTAAGGTATAGTTTGAGTAGGTTACTAAAGTCTTCCGGAGAATCACTCCACTGGACTCCCCCACCCTCCCAGCAAACTGAGCTGCCTGCTTAGTACTAGCAGTACGGAGACCAAGTGCCCAGATTCACCCACTAGAAGTCAGGTGGTTTCACTCCCTCTCCTTGCCTGCTCTGGTAGAAGGACCGTGCTTCTTTCTTGTTCTTTTGCTGCCTTCATTCTGTCGTCTGCATAAATGACCTCATGTAGTCACACATCGGATTGAAGCCAGCAGAACGAGACCCGCATAGGGCTACTCTCCTTCTGCTAGTGGGAGAGATGGAGTGAGGATCATGCAAAACTGGGTTTGGTGGGCTGCAAAAATTGAACAAACTCAAAAAGCGTGCCACAAAATTTAAAAAAAATATTAAAAAAAAGAGATTGAGAAGCACCGTCTTAGTTACTGCTTTTACCAGATGCTACTTCATTGGTTATTTCTACTTTATATTTATTTGCCTACAGGAAGTCTTGTACAGAATGAGGTGGAAGTAACCAGAGTTGGATTTAACGAAGTTCCTTGAGGCCTCTGTTGATGAGATTCCCCTCTAGAGCCGTTTGAGATGCTTCATTTGCCACTGAGCTATATAAAAGATTAAGATTCTGAAGGCATATTGCTGAAAAAACGCAGAGTTTGTTTTATAGTCAAAAACGTTATGCTTTTCACAGATTATCGAGCTATACCCAAGTACGTAGAAGGAGTTTCTGCCAGCTCAAACCTAAAGCGGTGGCAGCTGAAGGAACCTTTTTTCGATTTCCTTCTAAATGTCTGGTAAGATATATATTTGAAGAACTGCTTCCGCTGAATAATTTTCTTTCAGATAAATAGGACTTGGATATCTACACTTCCTGGACATTTGCTTAAAAGCTTTTCTTCAGCGACTTGATTTCAGGAGATGGGTTTTGTTTTCCTAGCACTTAATTGCTGTATGCTTCAATGCTTGAGGGGGGGGGGGATCTGTTTGCTCTTGATGGGGGCTAAGAAACATGAAAATGTGCCTTTGTATTTAGTTCATTTGTATATTATGTCAACATTTCACTGATATGCTTTGTATGACAAAGCTCGAATTAATAAAGGAAAAAAAGAAGACAGACATTTAAGTTCATGTGTGCAAAAACCACTTAGTATTTTAGAAAAGGCTCAGCGAAATGGTGCTTTTTCTAAAACCCACACACAGGTAGATAGACCATATGCAGCCTGCCCATTCATAAGAACCTCTCCCATATTGTACCAGCAGGCAGGCAGCATGCACAACAGGAAGAGCCATTGTACAGAAAGGTAAGAGAGTGGGATCATCAGGGCGGGGCTGCACTTCTTCCTAGCACTATCGGCATACATAAATGCGGACTTTGCTACTTATGCAGGGAAATGGTACCAGTGATACGTCCAAGTGGCAGCTTTTGGAAACCTGTAAGGCCCTGGCAGGAACTGAATAAGGAGCCACCCTCCAAAAGTCAAACCTTTTGCAATTTTTGCAAACTCCTCAACCTCTTTTCCAAACAAAATGTTTGTCAAGAGTCGCTTGTGGACTCTAAGCAGGTGTGAATGCTCACAGGGATATTTTCAGGTATGTGTGTATTGCTGTTTTAGAATATGGATTACATGCATACTTTATAGGACCATTCAGAACACGTCTCCTTTAAATTTCGGCATAACAGGATATACCTCATTAACACCAGTTCTAAAATGGCTACCGATAAGTAAATGCTGATTTGAAAATACACTTTTTTTTAAATTTTCTATTTGTTTTACAATTTCAACTTTTAGACTCCAATAGGAAAACACAAAGCAATTTAGCAAATACAAAAGAAATATCAAACAGAACTCCGTTGATAGAGCAAAAAAAATACAAACCAATTAGCCCATATTACAAGTAAATAGATCCAAGTAATAAGGAAAAAAGTATATACAAAGTAAATGTATTGATACAATCTCTGAGAGAGCTCCCTCACCTATACCTTTCCCAGCGGGCCTACAGTGGTGCCTATGGGACGTGAAGCTGGACATTAATCTCCTCTCTGGCCACTAAGAAATCCATTAGCTGTTTAGGCTCAAAAAAAATAAAATAAAAAAAAAAGTGTTGCCCCTCACCAACAATCAAACATACACATGGAAATCTTAAACACGAAGCTAAGCCCCAAGGCCGAGATCCTAGAATGTAGGACCAAGGACTCCTGGCGCCGCTTCTGTGTGAATCTAGAAAGATCCAGAAATATACAAATTTTAGAGGCAAAAACCAGCTTATTCATTGAGCGGAAATACATTTTGAAAACAGAATTGCGGTCAAGCTCTAAGGCAAATGTGACAACTAGGGTGGACCGCTGGGTAGCCATCTCGAGAGAGGACTCCAAAAACTGGGAGATTTAAACTCAGAGTCCACCTGACCCCCAGGTGCAAACTACCCGTGGACAGGTTTTGGGCCTTGACTAGAGGAGGAAGGGAGCCAGCATCCATACTCAAAACCTCGGTCAGATATTTTTTTAACCATATCCGTCGCTGATATGAGGGGTGACCTGGGAAAGTTCAACAGGCGGAGGTTATTCCGGCACACCTGGTTTTCCAAATGTTCCATCATCTGAGAGATGTTCTTCTCTTTAATCAGGGCATCCTCCAAAGTCACTTTTGACTCAAGACCATCCACACCTAGCAGAAATTTGTCCCAAAGCCTGGGAGCGTTTATCCAATAGACTGGTGGGTGATTTTGTCTATTGTGTCACAGTCGGTGGTTGAAGTCTGCATGGAGGAGATATGTCCCTGAATCACATCCCACAATTGACTCCAAGGTCACAGCTGCTGGTTTCTGCACCTCCCGAAAAATACATCCGGAGACAGCCTCTCCCATCCCCTGTGTGATGGAATTCACGAACCGCTGCAGGCTGTCCAATGAAGCCCCAGCAGTCACATCCACAAGGGGGGAGGACTCTGTCACATGGACGCCTCCTGGCAGAGAGATGCCAACCACCACATCGGTCTTTAGCCTCTGACGATCCCACAGCTCCCGCACTTCCGGGTCTCAGGGGCGGCATCCGCACTATCAGGCTTTACAAAGCCCCCTCTTCACTGCTGCCCAATGTTCGCCCGTTGGGCTGGCCCTGGGGAAAGGACGCTGGGGAGACCGAGGAAATGCCAAAAGTACCCAGCGTAGCCTGGCACAAAGGCTGAGAAATGGAGCCTTCCAGGAGCAAAGCTTTCCCTTTCCTCCTCTTTTTCCCCTTCCATTTGCCCATATCTCAGGCAGCGGAAGCACCCAAAACGCTGGCACACACCCAGAGCCAGAGCGTCCTCAGCTGCAACAGCTCACAGCACCATCTTGGATCCGATAGAGACCGACTGGGGGGGGGGGGGGTGTCTAAAAATACACTTAATTGCAAACAGTGCACAAACGTCTTCTAAAATCCTCTTGAAAAATACTCCGCATTTGTTTCTGTGTCGTTTTACCGCTTTTCATTTGGATACAGATAATGTGGAAGGGAACAGCAAAGCTAACAGCAGACGGTGCACATTAAGACAGTTCATGACCGTGGTCTGGGCCAGCAGCTGGAGGAAGCCTTTGTTAGATTTTACTGGAAAGATGAGTTCAGCTAGACTCGTCCTCTGGGAAATATGGATTTGATTTCCAGTTCCTTAAGCACACGGACGTAATACAAGATTGAAAGGTCCAAAAATAAGCAGCTATTTCATGAGCTAGTGCTTCAATAATTTTCGATACCTGCCTTCAAGATTGCATTTGACAAAAGGTTCCGGTATCATAGCATCCATGGTAAATACTCTGCCCCAATATGGTTATGAACCTGAAGAGTTTGTGTTATGACATGTTGCAACTACGAATCCTCATGTTGGCTGTGCAGTATGTGCAGAGTCAAAAAACGTTCAGTTAGTCTTCATTAAAAATGAAGGTTTTAGCAATTTAAGAACATAAGAAAGGCCATACTGGGTCAGACCAAGGTCCATCAAGCTCAGCATCTTCTTTCCAACAGTGGCCAATCCAGGCCACAAGTACCTGGCAGGTTCCCAAGAGCTACACAGGTTCCATAATGCTTGTCCCGGGGCAAGCAGTGGATTTCCCAGGTCCTCTAATAATGGTTTATGGACCTTTCCTCCAGGAACTTGCCCAAACCTTTTTTTAAACCCAGATTCCAGAGTTTGATTACACGTTGAGTAAAAAACTATTTTCTCTTATTAGTCTTAAATGGGTTTCGTTGTAGGCTTCATTGTGTGTCCTCTAGTCTTTCTACCTTTTGATGGCGTAAACAATCAATCTACATTTACCCAATCTACTGCATTCATTCATTTATAGACCTTCTAATCATATCCCCCCTCAGCTGTCTCTTTTCCAAGTTGAAGTGCCCCAACCTTTTAAGCCTCTCCTCATAGGAGTACCCTTCCGTTCCCTTTACTATTTTTGTCGCTCTTCTTTCTACCTTTTCTAATTCAGCTATATCTTTACAATTATGGCAACCAGACTTGCACACAATATTCAAGGTGCTGTCACACTATAGAAAGATACAGAGACATTGCTAGGAATCATAAGGAAAGGAATGGAGAATAAGAGAGAGGATATTACATGCTATTTGCTTTCTTGGCTACCGCTGCACACTGGGTGGAGGATTTCAATGTATTATCCACGATGACGCCTAAATCTTTTTCCTGGGTGGTGGTTTCTAAGGTGGTATCTTGCATCATGTAACCATAGTTTGGGTTGTTCTTTCCTAGGTGCATAACTTTGCACTTGTCCACATTAAATTTCATCTGCCATTTGGACATCCAGTCTTCCAATGTATCAAGGTCCTCTTGCAATTTTTCACAATCCTCTTGCATTTTAACAACTTTGAATAATTTTGTGTCATCTGTAAATACGATCATCTCACTCGTTATTCCTATTTTCAGATCATTTATGAATGATAAAAAGCAGCGGGCCCAGCAGAGATCCCTGAGGTACTCCTCTATTGATCTTTCTCCATTGGGAAAATTGGCCATTTAGCCGTACTCTCTGCTTTCTATCTTTTAACCAGTTCCTGATCCACAATATTACACTGCCTCCGATCCCACTACTTTTTAATTTCGCCAAGAGTCTCTCATGAAGGACCTTATCAAAGGTTACTGAAAATCCAGATACACTATACCAACCGACTCACCTTTGTCTATCTGTTTATTCACACCTTCAAAAAACAACAGATTAATAAGACAATACTTTCCTTGGCTAAATCCATGTTGGCTATCTACATGTTCAGTAATCTTATTCTTTATAATGGTTTCTGCCATTTTGCCCAGTACTGACGTACCTTTTGTCAGTCTGTGTTTTTGCACAATTTGTCTTAATCATGCACCATCTATGCACACTACAGCTTTTTTTTGGTGCACAAATCGATTGTATGCAAAAGGTTAAAAAGCCACATTATCAATCGCTGATCCAAACAGCTTACTATTAATCATTTGTATAGTGTTACAAGGTATACGCAGCGCTGTACATAAAGATGTACGACCAGTCCTTGCTCATCAGAGCAAGATGAAAAATCACAAAACTGGGGACTACGTAAGATACAATGAAGTAGTGAACAGCATCAGGATGTAAAAGCAGCCTCAAAGAGGTGGGTTTTTAGGCTGGATTTGAATAGGGTCAGAGGAGGAGCCCGACGCACCGACTCAGGTAGTTTGTTCCAGGCTTGTAATGTATTCATCAACAGAACTGTCTAAGGCAGAAGCACGGATTAATAATATCAGAACTTGCCGTCACTTCTTCAGGAGAGGCTTTGGCTTATTTCTTGTAATATACTCAGCATTACACTTTAAAAAGACAATAATCTTATGTTCTTTACCTACTAAACCATTTCCCCATGCACACAGCGTGGGAGGAGCCTCAAATTGTTTTTGATAAAGAAAAGTAGATATATTCTGTATATCCTAACTTAGGAATTCAAGCAATGTAACACCATTAGCGAAGATCAAGTACATCCTTGCACTATCCTTAGGCACACAATCCCCCCAAGCTTGTTCTGCTTCATACCCATTGCAAAACTATGAAAACCTTGCTCTAAAACATTGATGTTTGAAAAAATGGCTCCCTCACCAATTGTCAACCAAGTGTGCTATAGAACACCTACATGTTAACACCATCATCAGAGGTGAACATGGACTTCAAGTTCAAAAGTTCCCACAAATTAAAAACAGAATAAAAAACAGGTCTATAAAACTTAAACAATTAGATGAAATTTTAATAACCTATTTCTCCACAGCCTGCCTGTGGTGAACCATTACTTTACAAAGCACCATAATATTATGTATTATTCATTTGTATTTAGCTTATACCTTTTCAATAGCAGCTCAAAGCAAATTACCTTCAGGTACGTTCAGGATTTCCATGTCCCTAGAGGGTTTACACTTTAGGGATCTCTTGACTATCCTGGGCTAACGGTTAGTTCGTGCTGTTTGTAACTAGATCCCATTGAGGGACCCTTAGAGATCCTGCGTTGTCTCCCTGCCTCGACCACTTCCACTAGAAAGCTATTCCATGCCAGACAAGAAAGGGTTAAGCGATTTGCCCAAAATCACAAGCAGCATCGATAGGATTTGAACCTTGGCTTCCCCAATTCTTAGCCCACTGCTTTAACCACTAGGCCATTCCTCCAGGCCACGTACTTTTGCGACTACAAAGAAATGGGGTTTACTAGATCAGGGCTGGTGCAAAAAATGGAGGCACCCAAGGTGGGCCCCCTCCATCCTACCTCCACCCCCCCCCCCTGAGGCCAGCAGCCGTGACAATGGCTAGGGAACCATGACGCAGCGCTTACCAAAGGTCCTGGAGCTTTGTTGCACTTCCTGCCTGCTATCTTCAGCCGCTTCCACCCCTCCCCCTCCAACGCAGATCTCCAGTTTGTTATTAGACAGTGGGGCAGAAGCCTTCGGATCTGCATACAATTATGGTTAAAAAAAAAAAAAAAAGAGAGAACTATTGCAAAACAAATTTCACAACAGCAGCATAGCCCATGGAAGCGGCTGATGGCATCTACCACACTGTAAAATGTACAAGACAACTCAAAATGTATAAGTTAATGCAAGTCGATAAGAAGTTCTGGAAAGAACAGAGAGATTCTTCTGAATATAAGGACTCCTCCAGAGGACTCGATAACCAACATTTCCTTTCAGCATAGCTACATAGCCTGCATCAAGCTGTTTCCTTTGGGAAGCTTGCTGTCTTGGGAAGGGGCATATATTATACATGGTGAATGTTCAAAGGGATGCAGAGATTCAAAGAGACTGCAGGTTCAAAAGCAATATATCCGCTGTCTGGGCAGAGGCTTCAGACATCAACTTTAATGTTGGGATGCACACAAAGGAGGGTTTGGGTTTAATTATTCGCTTTTCTAAATCCAAGCTTGAGGCAAATTACAATCCGATTGGGAGGGCGTGTGACCGGTACTGCAGCCAGAAGAGAAGGTATGCCCAGCGCCACTAGCTGGAGAGAACTGGCAGTGGCAGCAATGGGTGCAGGAGCAGGGTTGCTATCATCTATGGGCAGCAGGGCGGCTGAGCCTCATTTGTGCAGTGGCCCGGGGCAGCTACCTCTTTTGCCCAAAGGTAAGAGAGGACAAGATTAGAAACTAGGTCCTAATAACGAGGCTTGTGTTAAATAATGTACACTAATATGGTTTTAGTGCATTTGTGTGCATTTGTGTACATTACAGCACGTTAGTATAGCTAAGCTCGTAGACTGTGAGCTCTGCGCAGCGGGGAAGTCACTTGCCCGATATCACAAGAAGCATCAGTGGAGAAACAGGATTTGAATCTTTGCTTCCACAGTTCTCAGTCCACTACATTAACCAAATAGGATCTTCTACTTCAGCCTCCATCAAAAATGACTTTGAAAGGCACTCTGGGGGTAACAGTGGACACGTAATGCACAAGAAGGACAACACTGTTATAAGAAACTAAAAACCATGGCATTCCAGGAACGAAGAGCAGAGGGTTACAAAATGCAGAGGGTCTGTAGCTCTGTAATGCACTTTTTTTCTGAATCATTTTAGAAATGTCAGTCAAAATTACCAAGATTAAGAAGTCACTTAGCTAGTACAAAACTGAAATTAAACAAGAGTCTTGAAGGACTACAAGAAGAGATTGCTACTTCTGGAGAGAGATCTGCAATTGTAAGTATTTACTTCTGGGAATTTTTCTATATCTTGGGGAAAAAGGAATTCTTTAGATTAAAGCTGATTTATCTGTGTAAATTAGAATCCAGTATATTTGTTAAATCAATTAGGGCCTAGTATCAGCAAAGAGCTTTTAGTTAAATCAAAGCAGAGTATAACTTAGCATAAAAAGAAAAACAGGGTCAATATTCTTTGAGCAATAAATTGTTTCTAGAGACATTTACAAAGAGGCCTTCTAGATACAGGGCAAGAGACCTGTGAAACTGTTTTAAATAGGTGTTAAAGCCAATTGACAGATCAAAGGGGCATTTTGAAAGACTCCCTCTATCCAAGCAAGGGCTATGTGAATCATCCAGGAAATTGGTCACAGGTTACCTCAGAAGCACAGGACAGGTACCGTGTAACAACCAGCTTTTAATAAGTCTTCTTTCCCTCCCTCCCTGACTCCCACCTACCCCTGGGATAATTGTAGCTTTATAGGTGCTTAAAGCTCTTAAAGGAAAGGAAGTACCATATTCACTCTCAGGTACAGCTGTTTATCCTCATCAGGCATACATTCAGGACCTAAGATTAATTAAGCTTAAGGTGAACAAAGTTCACTAAACGTATTAGGTATAGTTTTATTAGTATAAGTATCCCCAGCAAACCTTAGTAAGTAAACAACTTAAATACATAAACATAACCTTAAAACTAAAATGCAGACAGCAGTCCAGCAAGATGGGGGCTTTTCAGTCTTTTGTATTGATGGTCACATGTATGATTTTCTCCCAGTTGGCAAGCGGTCTTATGTGTGCACTTGATGCAAGGAGCTCTTTGCTCTCAGGGAAACTCTGGAGGCTAGAGTAGCAGACTTGGAGGACATAAGGAAGACAGAGAGGTACATAGATGAGACCTACAGACATATAGTACTGAAGTCCCACCTCCAGTCTGGCAGCATCACTGTTGCCTTGGAGGAGAGAAGTCACGTGACAGGAGAGCATCACCCTGGTGTGGCAGGAAGTGATCCTGTAGCTAGGACAGTCCTCCAGGCGATGTAAAACCCTCTCGCACCGAGGAGGTTTCTCCAGGGCCATCTGTCCATGAGGGAAGGGTTAGGACAGCCGTTATAGATGGTGATTCGATCATTAGGCATGTAGATAGCTGGGTGGCTGGTGGATGTGAGGATCGCCTGGTAACATGCCTGCCTGGTGCGAAGGTAGCAGACCCCACGTGCCACCTAAACAAGGTCTTAGATAGTGCTGGGGAGGAGTCTGCTGTCTTGGTACATGTCGGTACCAATGACATAGGAAAGTGGGAGGTTCTGGAGGCCAAATTTTAGGCTTTTAGGTAGGAAGTTGAAATCCAGAACTTCCAGGGTAGCATTCTCTGAAATGCTTCCCGCTCCACGTGCAGAAACCAAAAGGCAGGCAGAGCTCTGGAGTCTCAATGTGTGTCTGAGACAATGGTGCAAGGAAGATGGTTTTGGATTTGTTAGGAACTGGGGAACATTCTGGGGAAAGGAGGGGCTTTTCTGAAGGGATGGGCTCCACCTTAACTGGAATGGAACCAGGCTGCTGGCATTAACCTTTAAAAAGGAGATAGAGCAGCTTTTAAACTATATAATAGGGGAGAGCTGACAGTCGCCCTAGAGCGCATAGTTCGTAACAATGTATCCTTAAAGTATACTAACAAAAGAATGAAGTTAGGGCATATCAGCAGAGAGGTTCCAATAAAGACAGAAGTAGCCCAAATGCCCTTGAGAACAGAGCAGACAGTGCTTAAAGATTCCAAATTACCCCTGCCTACCGATAGCCAGATTAATATAAATAAAATACAGCCTCTAAAATGCTTCTATGCAAATGCTAGAAGTCTAAAAAATAAAAGATGGGAGAGTTAGTATATATAGCACTAAATGAGAGGTTAGATATGATTCGTATCTCAGAGACATGGTGGAAGGATGACAACCAGTGGAACACTGATACCTGGATACATACTATACTGTAATGATAGAGCTGATCAAATTGGTGGAGGGGTTGCGCTCTATGTTAGAGAGGGTATCGAGTCACAAAGGATTAAAGTTTTGCAGGAAACAAAATTCACTGTAGAATGTCTATGGATTGAAATTCCATGTAAAAGGGAAAGGGGAAGGCAATGACAGTGGGGGTTTACTATCAACCGCCAAGCCAGAATGAATAAATAGATGATGAAATGCCCAAAGAAATCCTAGAAGCTAACAAACGTTACAGCACAGTAATAATGGGTGATTTCAATTACCCCGGTATCGACTGGATCAGTGTCACGGCAGGACATGCTAGGGAGATAAAGTTTCTAGATGAAATAAATGATTGCTTCTTGGAGCAACTGGTTCATGAAAAGACCAGAGGGTAAGCCATTTTAGACCTAGTCCTTAGTGGAACAGAATATCAGATAAGGGTGTTGGGGTCATTAGCAATAGTGATCACAGCATGATCGCATTTGATTTAATAAATGGAGGAAGGATGGCAAGGAAATCCACAGTACTATCTTTTAACTTTCAAAAGGGAGACTATGATAAAATGAGGAAAATAGTTAAGAAAAAACTAAAAGGAGCTGGTTGCAAAGGTTAAAGATTTACATCAAGCATGGGTGTTTAAAAATACTATATTAGAAGCCCAGACCAGCTGTATTCCACACTTTAAGTGAAGGAAATCCAAAAAACTGCCAGCAAGGCTTAAAGGTGAGGTCAGAGAGGCTGTTGCCAAAAAAACATCTTTCAGGAAATGGAAAAAGGAGACAAATGACAAAAAATGGAAACATAAGCACTTGCAAATTAGATGCAAGGCATTAATAAGGCAAGCAAAGAGAATTTGAGAAGAAGCTTGCATAATAAAGACTTGCATAATAAAGAATTTTTAAAGTACATTTGTTGCAAAAAACCTGAGAGAGTCATTTGGACCATTAGATGATACAGGGGTAAAAGGGACATTAAGAGGGGACAAGGCCATAGCAGAGAGACTGAATGAATCCTTTGCTTCAGTCTTTGAGGAAGATATAGGGATGTTACCCATGACTGAAATGGTATTTAAAGGTGATGCCACAGAAGAATTGAAAGAAATATTGATACACTGGTTAGATGTATTACAACTATTTGATAAACTGAAGGAGTAGCAAATCACCTGGACCAGATGGTATACATCCAAGGGTGTTGAAAGAACTGAAATATGAGATTTCAGACCTACTATTAATAATCTCTGAACTGTCACTAAAATCATCTATAATACTTGAAGATTGGAGGATGGCCAATGTAACGCCAATTTTTAAAAAGGGTTACAGGGGTGATCTGGGAAGCTATAGGCCAGTGAGCCCGACACCAGTACTGGGAAAAATGATAGAAACCATTATAAAGAACAAAATTACGGAACATGTAGATAGTCATGGCTTAATGGGACGAAATCTCTATGTTTCGTTCAACCCTAACATTTAAAGTGAAGCTTCTCTGTCACTGTTTATTTTATTTTATTATTCTACTGGTTTCCAAAGGTCTCAGACTTCTTGCAGCACAGCTGCTGGACTAAACGCCATACTGCATGTGCTTGATCGCATCAACGACCTGTCTCAGAAACCGGTTTTTTTATTAAAGTTAACACAGCTTGTGCTCTTCTTTACTGGATGTACTTTTCTATGCAAATACATATATATTGATAACTATTTTGTTGAGTCCATCACTTAGCTGGAAAGTTTGTATAGTCTGGAGTCAGCCACTGTATGGGATCTTTGGGATCGATGATACATACAGCGGCTGACTCCAGACTATACAAACTTTCCAGCTAAGTGATGGACTCAACAAAATAGTTATCAATATATATGTATTTGCATAGAAAAGTACATCCAGTAAAGAAGAGCACAAGCTGTGTTAACTTTAATAAAAAAACCGGTTTCTGAGACAGGTCGTTGATGCGATCAAGCACATGCAGTAGGGTGTTTAGTCCAGCAGCTGTGCTGCAAGAAGTCTGAGACCTTTGGAAACCGGTAGAATAATAAAATAAAATAAAAAACAGTGACAGAGAAGCTTCACTTTAAATGTGTTCAAGTTGAACGAAACAGAGATTTCTACTGTATACGTTCACGAAGAGACCAAGTACATTTATGGCTTAACGGGAGACAGCCAACATGGCTTTAGCCAAGGAAGGTCTTGTCTTACTAATCTGTTATATTTTTTTTGAAGGTGTGAATAAACAGGTAGACAAAGGTGAGTCGGTTGATATAGTGTATCTGGACTTTCAGAAAGCCTTTGACAAGGTCCCTTATCAGAGACTTTTGGCAAAACTAAAAAGTCATGGGATAGGAGGCAGTGTACTATTATGGATCGGGAACAGGTCAAAAGATAGAAAGCAGAGGGTAGGGCTAAAAGGCCAATTTTCCCAAAGGAAAAAAGGTGAATAGTGGAGTAACCCAGGGATCTGTGCTAGGTCTGCTGCTTTAACATTCGTAAATGACCTGGAAATGGGAAAAACGAGTGAGGTAATCACATTTTCAGATGACACAAAACTATTTAATGTTGTTAAAATGCATGAAGAATGTGAAAAATTGCAAGAGGATCTTGATAAATTGGAAGACTGGGCATCCAAATGGCAGATGAAATTTATATGCACCTAGAAAAGATCAAACTATGGTTACATGACGCAAGGTTCCACATTAGGAACCACCACCCACAAAAGAGATTTAGGCATCATCGTGGATAACATGTTAAAACCCTCTGCCCAGTGTGCGGCAGCGGCCAAGAGAGCAAATAGAATGCTAGGAATCATAAGGAAAGGAATGGAGAATAAAACAAAGGATATTATAATGCCTCGCTGTCGTTCCATGGTCAACCAGTCCAGAAATGTGGCAGCGAGGGGCAAAGAAAACTTTATTTATCCTTAATAAGGACGAATTTGCCAATTAACTTGACACAGGCCATGTTTCGTGTAATTCCTTTTCAGGGGTATTATGGCTCACTACAATTGTAAATAAATACATAAATATGTATAAAAAACATAAATAAGACAAAATAAATAGGTTATTCAAAATAATTGTTAAAACTAAGAAAAATAAAATTGATTGTAAAAAATTAAACACATCAGTAATTATAAAACAGCCAACAATAAATAAGTGTTACATCATAAAACACATATACCAATATGTCCTCTATTGTAAATAAGGATCATAACATTTTTATAGACGGCAGCTTCTAAATCGGCAAAAATAGTACTCTTCCAGTGCATTCAGAAGGTAAACTAAAGAATCGCTCACGTTTATTAAAAAGTTTTCAGGTTTATACATGTATTTCATAAGAATTTTTTAAAGTATCCTTGAAGCAGTAAGAGTGATTTTTCAGCCTGGCTTATATGTGCAAACCCCCGTTTTCACAAATGTCAGGGCACCTTCAATTATTTATTTCCCTTTGGCTAGTCATCATTGCCAATCCTCCAATAGCATAGCTACAACACTATTTTCCGCGATTAGGGAAGTTTATTTGCAAAGCGCATGTGCGGGCGTTTTTACGATTGAGCAATTTTCTACTCTGACAGCGTCCTCTGCACGGTGGACAGGATCCCCTCAGATTTCTTCTTTAAATCTTTAGTTTCTATTGTACAGTTTTAATTTGTATTAACCTTTTTAAAGTAGGTTTTAAATGCCTGTCTCTTTCCCGGTATATTTGGACATGTACATCAAGGTTGATAGATGCTGTCTTTAGGTTGAAATTGTCGATGTTTATATCACATTTTTTTGATTGCTGATTTTACAAGCACATGTCCCGGGGTATTTTTTAACTTTAAATATATTAAATTCTAACACAATAAGGTCTTATAGTTGTTTTCTGATAAGATTCATACATTGATATGTAACGTGATTGTGTGTTTATCTATGCAGCTATTTATACAATAAAATGTGAAAATGGCCTTGTGCGCCCCGTTCTTCGTGTGAGGAATCCTTGGTATTTAAAATATTGTTCTGTTATGGCACGATATATGGTTTTCTTAGAGGCATTCCATGCAGCTATTTAGACAATGAATAAGCGAAGATAACTTTGTGAGCCTTACATTTTGTGTGAAGAATTATGGGCATTAAAGTATGTGTCTGTTATGGCAAGACACATGGTTTCTTAGAGACATTCATAATGAATTATTCGACAAACTTTTACAGAAACTATTTTGATATGTTTTGGTTTTTATAGAGAAGCCTGAAGGTGGATTTAAGGGCACTACAGTGGCTTATAACACCGCGGTGTTAGCGAATGTTTTTATGCACGCTTGCAAGGTACTCACTTTATATGTCATTTGTTAAGTGGTATGTCCTGCTTAATTTTTAAAAAAGGGTTCATCTTTTAGAATACTGAGCAGCATAAATTTAACAAGATCTCCTCTTCTGGGTTGATCTTCAAACGCACAATGATTTCATTCCCACTTCATATATTTTCTTTCCCCCCCTCCCCCAATTCACAGTTTAGAAACGTAACATTTTACTTTTAATTGCTTTTGTTTTTAGTTCTCTTAATTATTTTAAATAGTTTATCCATGTGTATAATTAAATTTTTATATACATACATTTTTTAGTTTGTATCAGTGAAGCCATGTATGGTTTCCTATATTTTATGTGTTCATTATGTAATCGGTTCACTCCTGCTTTGTTTCTCTTCCCCCTCTTTTTGTTACTTTTTAGAAATGGTTGTTAGATATGGAATTAGTTTTATATCCATAAAAGCATTATTTTAGATATGATTTTCTCATGTTCCTTGTGTCATACTTCCTTATGTACTTTTTTCACATATATATATGGTTTTTATTGGTATATGTGTTTTATGATATAACCACTAAAGTATGATGTAACACTTATTTATTGTTGGCTGTTTTATAATTACTGATATGTTTTTAATTTTTTACAATCAATTTAGTTTATTGTTCCTAGCTTTAACTATTATTTTGAATAACCTATTTGTCTTATTTATGTTTTTTATACATATTTATGTATTTATTTACAATTGTAGTGAGCCACAATACCCCTGAAGAGGTATTACACGAAACACGGCCTGTGTCGGGTTAATTGGCAAATTCGTCCTTAAGGATAAAGTTTTCTTTGCCCCTCGCTGCCACGTTTCCGGACTGGTTGTTTCTGCTGCTTCTGTGGCAGCTTGCTGTTTGGTGTTCCATGGTCAACTGCATCTTGAATATTGTGTGCAATTCTGGACGCCGTATCTTAAAAGGGATATAGCATTATTAGAAAATGTACAGAGAAGAGCCACCAAAATGGTAAAGGGGATAGAAGGATACACCTATGAAGAGAGGCTAAAAAGGTTAGGGCTCTTCAACCTGGAAAAGAGACAGCTGAGGGGAGATATGATAGAGGTGTATAAATTAATGAATGGAGTGGAATGGGTAAATATAGATCAATTGTTTACGCCATCAAAATACAGAAAGACCAGGGGACATGCAATGAAGCTACAGTGTAACCTATTTTTTCACTCAATGCGTAATCAAACTCTGGAATTTGTTACCAGAGGCTGTAGTAAAAACTGTTAGTGTAGCTGGGTCTAAAAAAGGTTTGACGAGTTCCTGGAGGAAAGGTCCATAAACCATTATTAAAAGGGACCCAGGAAATCCACTGCTTGACCCAGTACAAGCATTGTGGAACCTGTGTCTTTTGGGGAAACTGCTAGGTACGTATGACCTAGATTGGCCATTGTTGGAAACAGGATATTGGGCTTGATGGACCTTGGTCTGACCCAGTATGGCATATCTTATATTCTTAAGTGGAAGAGTGAGTCCAATCTCTAATTTGCTAAGTGCAAAGACTTTAAGTTGACCTTTCCAGTTTTAGTACTCAATTAGCTCTGGGTACCATATGCAAATACAGGTGGTTAGTAGTAAAGCATATTTTTGACCTCTCAATATGGAATGTGTGTTTGAAAAGCAATGTATTTTTTTAAGTAAAAGTAACAGTTTAAAAACTGGTTACTGAAGTTCTGGGCAACTACTGCAATCCTGTCTTCATGGTATAATCGGTGTTAGTGCTCTGCAGTGTCTTGCTCTCTCTTTCTGAGCAACGGAAAATAACGGGGTTGATAGGCAAACGCACGTAGGGAGTCTGCAGACCTGCAACTGCGTAAAATGCCACTCGCTGGGATATTCGGAGACCCTGGCACAGTTCGTGCTGCTGAATACGTCCGAGTTGTGGCACTGAATGCCCCTTCGCTAGCCGGTTAGCATCGGGGTGTTTTCAGGGGCAACACCAAGGATAACCAGTTATCTATGATATCCAGTCAATAACCAGTTATCCTTAACCGGGTAAAGTTAGGTAGAAAAAAGGCTGGCCTAACGTTACCCAGTTAAGGATAACCAGTCAGTCATCGACTGAATATCACAAATTGCAACTCAGACAACCCAGATATTCGATGCCAGTGACTGGATATGATCCCAGCATTCAATAGTCAGATTGAAACTTTAAAAGCGCAGGCCCCCACCACTGATTATCATCCCAACATTGATAATGACAAAGAAATATACAGAAAGGCCACAAACATTTAAAATCCTCAAAAAAGTGAACACACACAAAGTCTTTAACTGGCAAATACTTCCCAAAATAAAATCAATTTCAGTTGTTTCCTGAACACTAAATCGTTCTTTACCCACCTAAGGTAAGACAGTAATGCACTTCGCTTTATAGGAGCGACAAGGGACCAAACAAGAATGCCTAAATGACAAGGCCTGGCAAACCTGGAAGCCTGCTACAAGCCCTCTAACCCTTTTCCTGGAATCCATGCCCGACTTTGTCCAGGAAGGGTTACACCAGCTTCCCGAGAACCTTAGGATGGACGGCAAGAAAGGAAGCAAGGTTTAGAAAAAAAAAGCAACACATGAAGCCCAATGGAAAATTCTTCCCAAGAGTCGGCTTTCTTTAGACTTGCATCAATCTTAAAAATGGAGGAAATCATGAAAGCAAGTGTCTTATTTCTGATCTTATACTTGGTTACAGTCCAGGGATTCAGCTGAGCACAAAGGACTCTCTTGCCTCTTATTTTCTTCTTTATCTATTTACTGCTTCAAAGAGGGCTTTAAAAAATCTTAAACATAACATTAATCTCTTCAGAAAATAACTTTCGTATTTTTGTGAATTACCGTATTTTTCTATGGAAGAGTGCACGCACATTTAACACTGGAAACACCTCCGAACCAATTTCCTAACAGCGACTCTTGTATAAAATTCCCAGCAACATGATAGCAAGCTTAATCCATCCAAATGCAAAAAAACCACAGTTAAGTTATTACACAAAATCTCATTACAAAATCACAGAAACACAAGGCTGGAAGGACCCTCGAGCTTATCCAGTCTATCTACAGGGCAGGCAAATGACCCCAGACAGATGTTTATTCTCAGCTGTTCTTAAAAGATCTCCGACAGAAAATATTTCACCACCTGTCTAGGAAATGCATTTGCAAAAGATTGCATTTAGAACAATGCTAGGAAACCAGGTGGTTTTTCTGGGAAGAGCTTATAAGCCTCCCGCCCCCATTTATTCCTGGGAAATTCGTTAACATTAACGCAACGGTTATTGGTCTATAAGTGCCTTGATAATTTTGCTTCAGAAAAATTGCCGTGCTTCACGTTTTCGGGTGAGTGAACTGCGGAAATTAACCTGGTTGGAAGATCTCCAATGCATCTCATGGATATTTACAAAGGTGTCCCAAAATCCCAAGCCAGTGGGAACGCTCGAGGACTGCATTTGCCCATTACTGCATTACACTCTGTTATTCTGCTGATGTTCTTTGTAGCAGACGTGGAGCTGTTGCCTAGAAATAGATGCCCCTCGTTTACGTGAAATCCTGCCACCACACACACTTGTTGGTCACGTCATGGAAGAATTTAAAATGCCAAGTGGGATTTTCTCCTCAATAAAATAAAGCTGTCTGAGAAGCGGGAGAGCAGTCGGAAAAAGGCTGTGCGAGCAATACTGAAGCAGGCGCTGGGGAGTAGGGGGGGGAGAGGAGGCGAGGCTGTGAAATAATCTCTCACATCTTACAACTTAGTTTCCTCTTTATTGATGTTAGATTCTTCAGCTGAATACAACCATGCAGTAATGCTGTGTGTTTCATGATCTGAATATGAAAAATAAAAAGCTGTCAACTGCAGAAAAAAAAAAAAAAATTATTGCCAAGTAATGGACAGGATGCCGGCTTTTTTCCCATATGACCAAGAAACCTTGTGTGGTCTTGAGCACTGTTCCCTCTAAGCTGTGCACGTGTACACACCTCGCCGAGTGAGCGCACATACTTTACAACAGAGCGCACAAAAATTATGATTCTGATAGAAAACACAGACGTCTTAAAATTTAAAAGTTGTGAATGTAATTATTAGAAATTTCCTGCTTCATTTAGCAATCGTCTATTTTCATTTAATTTGATTACAATCAATGTGGTGTACATACTGTATTCTGACGTGTAGTCAAATTTTAAAGTATATAACTCCGAGTGTCGTTATGTGGCGCACAAAAATTTAACCTTCCTTCAAAAACTGCACAGCTATTTTATGCGCACACAGCCTACAGAAAATTAGAGGGAACATTGGTCTTGAGAGTTCAGACAGCCGCCGCTTTCTTCCGCTCAGTCACAGGGACGATCTCGCAACCTGCAAAGGTTCTAGCTTTCTCCAGCATGAGCATTTAAGAGTGGGAAAGGCTGTGGTCATCCCATGTGCCCTCATTTTAGTCTTCTGCAGGTTGTCTGACTTGCATCTCACTATGTTCAGCTCCTCAGTGTCCCCCCATCTAGGGAAACCTGGAACTACAAGGACCAGAATACAGAGCAGTGTTGCAAAACCTGAAAATAGACTGACAAGACCCATGGGCCTGATATTCAAAAGGAACCTGTGAACTATGCAAATGCCCCTAAGCGGGACATTCAGTAGCACTAACATGGTTACCTGGGTACTGCCGCTATACGCCCCGACGCTACATGGTTGGCACTGGGGTGTTCCGGTACCTGGAGATAACCGGTCCGCAGCAATCTTCAGTCACTGTCCTTCCATGGCAAAAGTAGGTGCAGCAAAAGCTGCCTAACGTTGCTGCTAAAGTTGCCCGTTTATGTTTATTTCATTTGATATACCGCCCTTCTGGGGAGACAGAGCGGTTTACAGTGTACAAACATTTTAAAGAAGGCACAAGACCGGAAAGAAGGAAAGAGAAGTTACAATCGTTGATAGGAAAGCAGGAGAGAAAAGGGATACAGGACAAGACGCAGAGGCTGGGATCACACAAAAGGGGAGGGAAGGTCAAAGGCCAGGGAAAAGAGGTGGGTCTTTAGGTCACGCTTAAAGGAAGGGTGATGGGGCTCAAGTCGAAGGGAGGCGGGAAGTGAATTCCAGAGGGCAGGGCCTGCAAAGAAGAAGGCTGAGGAGCGGGTGGACTGAAGGTGAGCAAGGGAGGGGGAGGGAAGATTGAGGCGGTTGAGATGAAATGAACGAGGAGTGTGTCTGGGAGTGTGAAAGGTGATGAGATCTGCCAAGTATTGTGGGGTATTGGTGTGAAGAGCTCTGTGAATAAGGGTGAGGAGCTTAAATCGGGAGTGAAAGGGAACAGGTAGCCAGTGAAGATGAACAAGTAGAGGTGACACGTGATCTCGTAGGGAAGAGTGGGTGATGATGCCGGCAGCAGTATTTTGGATCCTCTGTAGTCTGTTAAGTTGGGATTTGAGGAGACCGATGAAAATAGAATTAGAGAAGTCAATGTGTGACAGAACTAGTGACAATAGCAGGGTGGTAAGGGCAGATGAAATGAGAAAGGGGCGAATCGCACAAATTTGGCGAAGAAAAAAGAAAGAGGTCTTGGTGATATGTGAAACATGAGCTTGAAAGGAAAGGTCGGAGTCAAAAAGCACACCCAAATAGCGAAAAGTGGAAACCAAGGGTATGGGAGAGTCCGAAAAGGATGGAGCAAGCAAAGGGGGCGGGCTGCCATGGGAGAACCAGATTGCGATGGTTTTGGTTAGGTTGAGGTGAAGGCAGTTCTGGGTTAGCCAGGATGCAATGGTGGAGAGACAGGAGTTGAGTGCAGAGAGGTCTGGGTGAGAGGGGGAAGTGTGATGAAGGAGGACTATGTCATCTGCATAATAGAAAGCTGAAATTCCAGTTTGTTGTATCAGTAGGGCGAGTGGAGCAAGGAAGAGGTTAAAGAGGAGAGGAGCAAGTACAGAACCTTGAGGGACCCCACAGGGTAAAGGAAATGGATTGGAAGAAGGGACGGAAGGAGAGGAGGAGAGAACTGCACATGATCGAGAGGAGAGAAAGGAGTGGAACCAGTGATAAACAGTGCTACGGAGACCTGCTTCCCATAGGTGAAGAAGGAGGGAGTGATCCACTAGGTCAAAGGCAGCAGACAGATCCAAGGCTATCGCCCCACCGAGATATCACCGCGATCGTGGGCCACATGCAGTGCATTGGTGAAAGCAAGCAGAACAGTTTCAACACTGTGGCCCTGACGGAATCCTGATTGACGGGGGTGGAGGAAGTTGGAGTCAAGATGGTGAGAAAGCTGTGCGAAAACGATTTTTTTCGAGAAGTTTAGAAAGGAAGGGGAGATTGGAGACTGGGCGGTAGTGAGATGGAACAAGAGGATCAAGAGAAGGTTTTTTTGAGGATGGGGCGGATTAGGGCATGCTTCCAGGAATGGGGGAAGATCCCCGTGGAGAGGCTGGTGTTAAGTATAGTGAGAATAGGGGGAAGGAGCGCCAGGGAGGGTATAAGTAGCCAGGAGGGGGGGAATAGGATCGAGAGAACAAGAGGTCTTATTGGATGAGGAAATAAGTTGATGGAGTTCAGCTGTAGTGGTTGGAGAGAAAGAAGTCCATGTGTGTGAGAGGCAAGAGGAAGGGGTGGGGGGGGTGAAGCGACAGGGGGAGGAGCGGGACAGACAGGGAGAGAGGCTCTTAGGGAAGAGATCTTATTACTGAAAAACAAGGCCAGGAGTGGAGGAGGGGGGAGGGCTGGGCGAACGTAATAGGAGTGGTAGGATGAAGGGAAGTAAGGGACGAGAGTAGAGTAGAGGTGATGAGTCTGGTTGGGGGCGTTAGCAATGGCATTAGAGAAGTAAGTTTGTTTTGTTGGAGCGATAGTATGAGTAGTGTGCCTTGAAGGATGACAGGGTCAGCTTCCGGCTTCCACGAATATTCAACGCCGGTGGCTGGATATGGTCTCAGCACTGAATATCTGGGTTTAGCGTTCCGCGGGGACAGCTAGCTGCTGGAATCACGCTAGCAGCCTCTGCTGAATGACAGTGGGCCCCACATCTGTGTACAGTATCTTTCCCAGTAAAACATCTGTATGTGAAAATACTTCGCTCTCTCACCATCTTCCATGCTTCCCGATTGCACAAAACCAAAAAATACTAACCTGTATCATATACAGCTGGGCAATCCGATACTCTTCTAAGCTCATTGGAAGAGGGATCCGATATTCCTTTATAAGCATCTTGAAGTCCACAGTTTCCTTTCTGTTCAGAAAAAGACTCCGCAGGCTTTACGTAAAGGCTCATCAAAGGACTACGAGTAGCTTCATGGAGGACACCTGTCAAAAGAGTCAAGGAAACGGTTGAGTTTGTGAATAAATATGAACTTGTATATGTATGTACAGCGCCGCATAAGTCTTGTAGCATTATATAAATGATTAATAGTAGAAGTAAATATGACAAAGGCAAGCATGACTTTCACAGCGAACCATGGTAGGTTTTTTTGGTAGTTTTATTTTTGTTTTAACTAGAATGCACAGACTTAGGAATTATTTACATTTAAAAAAATCCTCCCCTTTAAACATCAGCTACAACGTCCCCTCTCTACCATCCTTGAAGAGTATTGCGACCAAGGTATACGACATATCCCAGAGCTGAATTCTGATGTTATGCAAGGCCATCCTCCCCCTCCTCCACCACAGTCAAAACTCGATTTATATGGTTTTAGAAACATATCTAAGCTCACGTACTCAGATTACAGAAGTCAATTAAAAATAAAAAGTTCCAGGTTGGTGACCCATCAAAAAATCACCACGGTTGCTTCCCAAAAATCAAACACAAGAGCAGGGCCAGGTCAAGGATATTAGGAACCCTGGGGGAACATTCAGTCTCGCACCTCTTCCCCTCCACCAATTAACCTTCAGGTCCCTAATTTGACGTAATTTAATAGAATTTCTATTCCACCTTTTCTAACCAGGAGTTAAAGGCGGAGTACAAAAAACATCATACAAAGTATTTAAGAACAATCTACAATAAGGGGCAGGTTTACTAAAGGTTAATGCGCATTAACTTCATTAACATGCGTTAAGTGTCACTGCACCCACAGAAATAAAGGGCTCTGAGCACTTCACATGCATCAATTTCATTAACACGCGTTAAATCCTTTAGTAAACATGCTTCGAAACGTACTCATTACATTGGCATTACAACATCAAGTTGACATTGGAGACACCCCACTCCCTACTTTGGATTTTATTAAGCTGAAATCATGTTCTCCCCCAAACGATCCCGTAATCTACATCGCTGCATATCCTACTTCCAAACAATCTTTGTTTTGGATGCATATTCCACATGAAGATTCGCTAAAGCCATTTATATGGCTAAGTGGTCTCAATGCTGATGGTTCTTTGAATTAGTGTTATTGTCCACACCAATTGTTTTGCTTTGATTTTAGCTGCTCTTCGCTACTCCACTTCGATCCTTCCCCCTCATCCCCCCCCCCTCCAAAGAAGCTGACACCTAGTCTGATTCAAAACTATGTATTCAGTGCTACCCACCTGATCTAGCCAGCATTTATAGAAGACTAACGCACCCGAATGAAGATCTTCGGCACCCCAGCAGACACAGCACAACTGATCACACAAGTCTAAGTGTCTTGCCACCTGCTCTCAAGCGTCACATAAAACTTTGTTAGGACTCGTAGTAATGTACCAACACTGCACGACCGCCACTTTAGTTTTGTTCCATTTCCTCTTTCTTCAGGGCCTGACCTTGACGGTGCACTACTAGAACTGTGTCACCTCCTGCGGCGCTTCCCAAGGACCCTCCATGCAGCCCCCCCCCTCCTCCACCTCCCCTGATATAATCCTGCATGCATCCTCTGAACCACAGCAGGTTAACGGAGC
Source organism: Ichthyophis bannanicus (assembly GCA_033557465.1). Taxonomy (NCBI): domain Eukaryota; kingdom Metazoa; phylum Chordata; class Amphibia; order Gymnophiona; family Ichthyophiidae; genus Ichthyophis; species Ichthyophis bannanicus. The sequence continues at coordinate 67,567,856 of CM066041.1, read as the reverse complement.
TCGGCATCATCAACAGCAGAAGCAATTAGAGTCACATCATGAAAGTCTTTCCATACATAGATCATTTTAAAAGCAGCAGTCCCTCAAGGAGACCAAAAAAAATGAAGGGCTGTTAAAATGTCTTCTCTCTGAAGTTTGGAGAGGGATTCCTCTATTTCCATTTTTCAGTTTAAGAAGTTTTGCATTTTTCAGACCAGCCACACTGACACCTAGGGCTACTGTGTTTTATGCTGTAAACCCATAATAACATCTCCAGACCTAGGTATCTGATGCTAACTTGGATTTACAGTGCAGGAGACACCTAGGTACAAACAAAAAAAAAAACCTACTGGCGCTTACGTTTATATTGAACCCTCAAACTGTTCTTCAAAATATTACTTTAATTTTGAGAGTCATGGGGGCGCATGAGTGGACTAGGATTACTAAAATACCGACACAAATATTTTCACTGATGCCAAGATGGAAGGAATTAATACCTCATTCAAGTGTACACCAACTAACATTTTTCAGTAGCACTAAAAAGGACCAGCCTTCAAATTCACAGCATAACACAGATGGCCATGAGATATGGACCTCTCCCAGTTGAAAGGACGCTCTTGAACGAGAAATCATAGGATGATGGTGAAAGGGGAGAGACTCAGTAATATGAGGACATGTGTTTTTATACTTGGAACAGCCTCGTGGTGGAGATAGTGGGGACGAGAACTGTCTGAATTTGATAAAACATGGGACAAGTACAGAGGATCTCTAAGGGAGAGGAAAGGATTATAGAACTTAATGGTTCTTATGAATGTGCAGACGGGATAGAAAATGATCGCAGATAAAGACAATACGACCTATGTTTCTGTCTTACACGGCTATTATTTCAGAGAAGAGAGTTTCAAGGCCCATTTGTCCATTATCCCTTTATGTTTTGATACTATACCAGGGGTGGCCAACGCCAATCCTAGTGCACCATAATCCAACCTTGTTTTCAGATATCCCTAATGAATATTCATGAGCTATATTCACATACAATGAAAGGCAGTGTATGCAAATATACTTCATGAATATTCACTATGGAAATCCTGAACAACAGGCTGGATCATGGTGCACTAGGACCGGAGTTGGTCACCCCTGCTATACACTCGGTCTCAGGTGTTACTTCAACTTTGTAGTTACTAGGGGTCCTTTGTGCTTGGCCCATGTTTTTCTCCAAGCCAAAACATTGTTTTTACCTCTGTCACAATACCAGCAGTTGAGATCAATGACTGACCAGACAGTGTCTTCTTAACTACGTATTACATTATATAACCATAAGGAGGCAAGGAGGCCCCCCACCCCCCTCCATCCCCCTCTGCCTCCCCTCCGGCCCACCGCCCCGCCCCCCCTCCATCCCCCTCCCCCCCTGGGTCTCCTGCAATATATTATTGCTTATAGCTTGACGGTTTATCGGACTGGGGTATTGTATACATTTGTGCCCTCACTGTAGCCTTCCTCGTCTCCATATGGTTATACAATGTAATATACAGTAAAGTATCTGTGTTTAGCTTTTCTTCTGGCACTCTTATTTATTACATATTTTTAATCTATTTTATGTAATGTTCCTCTATTATACTGCTGTCCTTATTTTATCACATGTGTTATTTTATCCTTTTATTGCCGTCTTTTTATTGTTTGTGAATTTAATATTGTGTTTATCTGTTGGAGGTTTGTTACCCCCCTGAAGAGGGCAGGTCAGCCGAAACACTGCCAGCGTAGGGGTGGATTCCAATAAAAGTGATTTGGGATTAGTGAGGGGTGGACTTTCTCTTTCCCCTGCTCTTGTTCTGTGTTAGTGTACCCCAGGCCAGTCAGTTTTTCAGGATTTCCACAATAAATAGGCTTGAGAGAAATCTGCATGCACTGCCTCCATTGCATGCAAACCTATTCATTGTGGAACGCCTGATACTCTGACTGGTTAGGGGGTACATCAGGACAGGATGTAGACCAGAGGCCTAGGGCATACCTATATCACACTTTATACCTCCCCACACCTATCCATACATACTGTATATATTATGACCAAACAATTTTTGACAGACCTAACATAGAACATACCCACCAGGTATGAGCAATACACAATAACTCCATCTCACATATATACAGTTACCTATTTCAATGTTCCACACATGTACATAGTTTCCCCCGTTATCCAAGTTGATTGCTCCTGTTCATTGTAATGACCTGACTCTTGTTTATTGTCGGATACTGTTTGTTTTATGTAAACCGCGCTGATCGCAAATAGTGCGGTATATAAGAAATGTAAATAAATAAAATAAATAAATAGAAGGTTCAGCAACCATACAAGGATCTTATACCCACAGGTCCTTTTTTACTTTACTTTTTATTTTATACAAAATCCCTTTTTTTTTTAAAATTTTAAAATATGTTTGAAACCACTCATTAGTGAATCCTCCTGCTCACAAATTCGTGCCAACCAGCATCCTATAATAGCTTACACCAGGGGTAAAAACATAGAAGACGTGGTCCAAAGATCTGCCCCATGGATGTCTCCTCAGGAACGAGCTAAGGGTAGAGTAGGACATTATGGCTGTGGTGTTTGTGAAATAGGTTCACAGACCATTCACGGAGAACAATGGGTATATCCAAGAAGTCAGGAAGTAATCAGATGGAAGACCTTTTCAACATGCAGCACTACTTTTGTAGTGCATATAAACTTTCTGACAGAGGCATAGAATTATGTGGGACATACAAAGAGCAATAAAAGTGAGACTGAGGGAACAGATCACGGCTTCACACGAAGAATGAGGTTGCTCTAATTGTACAACATTGTCTGGTTTTGAAGAGCTTCTATGGAGCATGATTGATGTGATATCGCCACACTGACGAGGAGACGACAGGGGAGCACGCTTGAATTCTAGAGAACAATTCTGGATATACAATTTGAACAGGGCAGGCCCACCCACTCGGCGGCCACTTAGGGTGACAGACCTCCGAGTGGCGTGGCATGGCACGGCACCCACGGCAGACCATGTCCTTCAGCACACGTGGCCTTCCGCAGGCCAACGTGCTGAGTCACCCCCTCTCCCGACAGAATCAGCGGCAGCAGGGGATGGTGGTGTGACAAAGGGGTGGTAGCATGAGTGTTGGGTTGGCAGTGCAGCTTGGCATAGGGGGTTGGCATGGCTGGGCCTTCTGCTTGGGGCGACAAACTCTAGAGCCGGCCCTGCATCTGAATATGGTACAGCCCTATGGATTGAATATGGAAGTAGAATGGCACTTGTTATCATACAATATGATCAATAAGGTCAACTGGAACACAATCTTGCTTATAAGCAAAAAAGTATGCATAACTTTAAGGGATGTGACAAGTTCCACTTCACCATGGGACTTAAAGACTGTGTGGCCATTTTGAGGACTTAGCTAAAAAAAGATCCATGAAACCCCTATGACCTTCTCTTCCCCCACCCTCATGAAACCCCTATGACCCATGCCCCCTACACCTACCAACCCCTCATCCCTTTGTATATAGTTTTGTTTGTTTTCAGTTCCACAAAATGTGCATTGTTTTGAGTTCACTGAATTACTCTCCATATTCATAGTTCTAATGCTGTTCAGAACTTGTTCATTGTAAAAACTTATTTCTTTGTAAACTGCTTTGACTTGTAGACGAGCGGTATATCAAAATTTGTTAAATAAATAAAAATAAAGAAATAAATATTTCTGGAGAATGTGAACGCAAGATACCTTGCTAAGGAGGTTTTGGAGCCTCTGCTCAGATAACTCGTAAATGAATAACTGTTCCCTGATGTCTGGGAACAAATGAGTTGAAAAGTTCAAAAGATAAACGTTCTGTTGGAACAAATCTTCGTTATATGAATTCATAAGCAGGAGGGTTCGTTAATAAGTGGTTTCAAGCACATTTTTAAACAAATGGAATTTTGTATAAAATAAACAAGTAAAGTAAAAAGATTGTGGGTATAAGATCCTTGCATGGTTGCTGGGAACCTTATGTCCAACAATAAATATTTTTTGGTCATAATATATACAGTATGTATGGATACGTACGGGGAGGTACGAAGTGTGACAATTGATGAAAGGATTATCCCCGGCAATTGGTTTCATTTCATATTGGCTAGAGCATACCTAAGCATGTCAACTTATGCACCTACTCCACTATATGTGATATGTGACTGACCTAGGCAGAGCTGCTCCTGGGGACAAGGTCTGTATTTTTGGATTACTTTACAGGATACGCACATTTATGTGCGCTAGTTTAAAATATGAAAACCAGGAAATTTGAGCAGGTGCAAATTTGCATGTTTACTTTCTGTGGGGTGATTTTTCAAGAGAAAGCAGGCACATCCCTACATTTAGAAGGCTGCTTTAACTTATGCACATACCTGATGCGTGATGTATCCGGTCAGTGCATTATAGAAGACTTCAGGAGAAGAATCAGAATAGCAGTAAGAATCTGGGAATTTTCCCCTTATTTTACAGTCTCTGCAGTGAAAGTCTGCAGACAGAGAACTAAAGCTCTAAAAATCAACCAAAATATGCACAGCAAATACTCTGTATTCGTGAGGGATGGGTTCCTAGAAAACCCTGCAAATACTGAAAATGCAATACGGAACCATTGATCCTATGGGAAAAAGATCAGATAAGTAGCAAAAGTGTACGGTGAACAGATCTCCCAGAAACCTATCAACATGGAACACATTTCCTTTAAAAAAAACCCAGCTTACTTATTGACAACATGTAAACTTTCCTTTAATGGCGCGCGATGGCGTTAGAGGGCACCATATCGTTTCTTAAACCTCTCGACCTCGGCTGCCCTCAAAAGCAGCAGGGGAAACGTTGTTGCCACTCTATGGAGTGGGTGAAAGAGATGGCGAGATGGATGGCAACTTAACATCTGTATCATCAGCTGCCTCCTCCTCAATCAGCCCCGCATGACTGCTTGAAGGTATAGGAGATGTTTTGGCCCGAACTGGCTTGAATTACTATGTCAGGGTGCTTTGCTTGTATTTCCACCTCAATTGTTTCAGCATCTCAGTATAGGGAAGAAACTTGACATCCAGTTCCCTTTTGAACTTGAGGCTGCATTCCAGCAAGGGATCAGATAGAGTAGTTACTCACCTGTAACAGGTGTTCTCCAGGAGCAGCAGGAATCAGTCCTCACATATGGGTGACGTCGGCGCAGACAGAACTCCCATGCGGAGCATTTCCCCAGCTTTCTAAGAAAGCCTTTGGGAATGCAGGCACACATGCGCGGTCCCCTTCCCGCCCAAAGGTGCCATCTTGCTCAGTCTGATGACATAGCTAAAACACAGCACAAAAAGAAAATGAACTATATACAACTGCAACTCCAAGGGGAGAAGGGAGGGTCGTGAGGACTGATTCCTGCTGCTCCTGGAGAACACCTGTTACAGGTGAGTAACTACTCTTTCTCCAGGACCAAGCAGGAAGTCAGTCCTCACATATGGGTGACTCCCTAGCTCTGGGCTACCAGGACCCAGGCTGAAAAATAGAGCTCCCTCTAGAGCCTCAGCAACAGTGAGAGAATCTTCTCTGAGACCACACCTGAACGGTAGCCCAACACCAGGGCCGGAGAGTAGGAGTTGCCTAAACCTCAAAGAGATTATGGAGTACCGCTTGCCCAAAAGCACTGTCCTTCCGGGACGCCCTCTCGAGGCAGTAGTGGTCCGCAAAAGTCTGGCTTGAAGACCAAGTAGCAGCCCGGCAGATGTCTGCCAACAGAACAGAGCAGAAGTGAGCTACTGATGCGGCCTTCGCCCTAACTCGGTGGACCATGACTCGACCCTCCAGGGAGAGGCCGGCTGCCCTGTATGCCCAGGCGATACAGTCCACCACCCAGATAGACAACGTACGCTTAGTGACAGGCAACCCCAATTTATTAGGGTCAAAGGAAACGAAGAGCTGAGAAGCCCTTCTATGCCCCTGCGTACGTTCTAGGTAAAAAGGACAGCGCCCTCCTACAATCCAGGGTATGCAAGATAGTTTCGGCCCTACTGGCGTGCGGCCTGGGAAAGAACGTCGGAAGTACCACCTCCTGGTTGAGGTGGAAGGAGGACACTACCCTTGGAAGGAACTTAGGATGAGTCCGCAAGACTACCCTGTTCTTATAAAACCTGGTATACGGTCTATCCGAGACCAGGGCCTGAAGCTCACTCACACGCCTAGCCGAGGTGAGTGCCACGAGAAACAACACTTTCCAGGATAGGAAACGTAAGTGGCAGATAGCCATCGGCTCAAAAGGTGGGCGAGTCAGTTGCTGCAAGACCACATTGAGATCCCACTCAGTGGCCGGTGGACGAATAGGACGCTTGAGCAGAAGCAGGCCTCTAAGGAAGCGGGACACTAGAGGGTGGCCCGAGAAGGATTATCCATCCACCGACGAGTGGTGAGCAGAGAGGGCACGGAGGTGGACCCGGACAGAGTTGAACTGAAGTCCCAGGTCGGACAGGTGGAGCAGGTACTACAGCACCACTGGGACCGAGCAGGAGAAGGGATCCTCCTGCTGTTGAGAACACCAAGTGGAAAACCTACGCCACTTCAGAGCATAGGCCTTCCGAGTGGAATGCTTTCTGGAGGCCAACACCACCTCTTCAACCTCCTTTGGTAGGAGCAAAGGAGCAAGGACTAGCCTTTCAGCAGCCAGGCCATCAAATTGAGGGATTTGAGGTTGGGATGCAAGAGGGACCCCTGATCCTGAGTCAGAAGGTCGGGTTGCAGCCCCAGAGGGAGTGGAGCATCCACCGCCAACTGTAGAAGAAGAGGGAACCACGGCTGCCTGGGCCACCTGTGGGCTATCAGGATCACCGTGGCTTGGTCCTGCTGGGTTTTGAATAGAGTCCGGGCCACCAGAGGTGTGGGAGGAAACGCATACAGCAGGCCCTCTGACCAAGGGATGAGGAATGCATCTGCCGCTGCCCTCAGAGGATGCGGTTGTCTGAAACAGAACTTGGATAGTTGCCTGTTCAGCAGACTGGCAAAAAGATCCATGGTTGGAAGTCCTCACTTCAGAAAGATCCGATGGACTACCCGAGGATCCAACTGCCACTCGTGAGGCTGCAGGAGTCTGCTTAGCCTGTCCGCCAGATAGTTTTCCTGGCCTGGGAGGTAGACTGCCTTGAGGGTCATGCCCTGATTGACAGCCCAGGAACAGAGAGCTTGTGCTTCCAGGCACAGGAGTCGGGATCCTGTGCCTCCCTGCTTGTTCACATAGAACATAGCCACCTGATTGTCCGTCTGAATTAGGACAGACTGGCGAGAGAGGACCAGAGAGAAAGTCCGTAAGGCTAGTCGAATGGCTCTCAATTCCAACAGGTTGATCTGCTGGGCGGCCTCCCACGGAGATCACAGGCCTTGGGTGCAGGTCCCCTGGCAATGTGCCCCCCAGCCTTGCAGGGAAGCATCGGTTGTCAGTACCTGAGTGTGTGGGGAGGCCCGAAAGGGAACTCCCCCGACCAGGTTTGGGAGGTGCCTCCACCAGCGTAAGGAGTCCACCAAGAGTTTGGACACCTTTATCCTGTCTGACAACTTCCCTGTGGCCTGTACCCACTGTGCCCTGAGGCACCACTGAGCCGGCCGCATGTGCAGATGGGCATTTGGGGTGACATGCACTGTGGAAGCCATGTGACCTAAGAGCTGGAGGAAGTGTCTAGCCGAGACCAGAGAGTTCGTCTGAAACTGGCCGGCCAACTTCATCAGCCTGTCAGCTCTGTCCACAGGCAAATAGGCTTTTGCATGGACTGTATCCAACCTTGCCCCTATGAACTCCACGTCCTGTGAGGCGACTAAAGTGGACTTTGGGAAGTTTATAACGAACCCCAGGTGTTGAAGCAGGGATATGGTTCTGAAGGTGGCATGCCTGGCCTCTTGTGAAGACTGGCCCCTGATAAGCCAGTCGTCCAGGTAAGGGAACACAAAGATTCCCTGGTTCCTGAGGTAGGCCGCAACCACTGCCAGGCATTTTGTAAAAAACCCTGGGGGTGGAAGTGAGGCCAAAGGGAAACACTTTGTACTGGAAGTGGTTCCCTCCCACCACAAATCTGAGGTATTGCCTGTGACTTGGATGGATGAGGATGTGAGTATAAGCATCCTTCAGGTCTAAGGAGCATAGCCAATCTCCCTGCTGGAGGTAGGGCAGTAAGATTCCAAGGGTAAGCATCTTGAACTTTTCCCTCTCCAGAAACTTGAGATTTCTCAGGTCTAGGATGGGTCTAAGGCCTCCTGTTCTCTTTGGTACCAGGAAGCACCTTGAGTAGAAGCCTTGCCCTTCCAGGTGACGAGGCACCGGTTCCACCGCCTGGTCCTGTAACAGACCTTTCAACTCCTGAAGGAGTAAGTTTCTGTGCAGAGGGGGTCTTGGAGGCTCCCCTGGAAAGTAGGAGGGGGGGATCTGGGTGAAGTGGAGCAGATAGCCCCTTTCAATGATGCTTAACACCCAAGTATCCCCTGTGATAGCTGGCCACCTGTCTGCGTACAGGGTCAGCCGACCTCCTGTGCCCTGAAGAGGAGAGGCTATGCTAGCATAGTCAAAAACCCCCTCTGCTGAGCAGGAGCTGGAGTAGGAGGCTTGGGAGCCTTCTGCCTAAGGGGCCCATGACCCTGCCCCTTGGCCTGCTGGCCCTGTTGGGGAGCTGCAGAGGCCTGGTAGTGAGGGTAGGTTTTGTAGGCAGTGGTCTTCCTCGGGTAAAAGGTCTTTTTCCCCAAGTCCTTCTGCTTCTGAGAAGGGGCAGAGGTTTTCCTGGACAGCCTTGTCCGGGTAAGTCTCGGTCTCGAGTTCTGCAGCCTTTTCAGCCATGGGCTTGCCAAAGAGGTTTTCACCTCGACAAGGGACATCGACCAACTTGTCCTGTACCCAAGGCTCGAGGTCTGAGGATTGTAGCCAGGCCTGGCGGCGTGCACCGATGCCGGCCCCTGCTACTCTGGCCGAGGCCTCAAATCCATCATAGGCTGCTCGAGAGATAAACTTCGAGCACTCTCGAATACCAGAAGACAAAGCCTTGAACCTCTGCAAAGGTTCCTCGGACAGACCAGCAGAGAACCCGGCAATCTCCTTTGCCAGGTCTCGAAGGTACATGCCCATGTACAGCTGGTAGGTCTGGACGCGGCAAGCAAGCATAGAGCCCTGGAAGCACTTTCTACCGAGGGCATCCAGGTTCTGGGCTTCCCTGACGGTAGGCACCGAGGACTGCATCTTCTGACTCTTCAGGCGATGCATAGCCGATTTCACAACCATGGAGTGGTGCAGTAGCTGTGCCTTTTGGAACCCGTGGCTCTTGCGGACTCGATAGATGGAATCGACCTGCTTGCTTAGAACCGGCATAGAGGCTGGCGTCTCCCACATGCGGAAGAGCAACCGCTCCGGCATCGGAGGAACTGGTACAGTAAAGGCCTCCTTGGGAGGAGAGTCATACTGCAGGGCCTGAGCTCCTCGGCTCGAGGCTCCTCCTCAGGGTCCGCAGGGAAGGCCAATGCTTTGGCCATGTCCCGTACGAAATCCGAGAACCGGGTATCCTCCGGGGGGGACCTTGTCCGAGGCTCGGATCCCAGTGAGTCCGAAGGGACACACCGGGTCCAGAAGGTGTCCGGGGACTCCTCTTCCTCAGTTTCCCACGCCGATTCCTCTTAGGAGGAATCGAGCGGCTCCGAGTGGACGGGCACCGACACCATCCGCCCCGACGCCGAGGGTACTAGCATCAACGACTTCAGTCCCGAACGGGAGGCCAAGGGTTACCTCGAGTTCGCATGGTCTTGAGGATCGGCTCGGCCTCCGGGGTCGACTTGGACGTCGAGGTCCCAGTGGTCGGGGCAGATGCCCTGGTGAGACCGGCGATCAGCACCCGCTGCTGCTCCATGAAGGCAGACAGACAATCTGTTCTCCAAGGCTGTCAACCTGAGTCCAAGCTCAGAAGACCCAGCAGCTTCCGACTCGGGCCCCGACAGCGTCGGGCCCGACGTCAGCTCCCCCGGAGGAGAGTCCACGAGGACTACAGTACTCACATGACTCGGGGCCTCCGACTCTACACGAGGATGCTTTGCAGGCCTCTCCGACTCTGAAGACCCGGGACAGCGATCGGGGCTATGCGACCTGGCCCTCGAGGGGCCAAGAGCATCCACCAATGCCACCCTCGCGGGTTTCTTCTTCCTTCGGTGTTCCCTCGAGGAGGACTCCCTCTCAGAGGAGCCCCGACGATGCTCGGGGTCAGACTCCCGAGACGTCGAGGCCTCTGACGAAGTCCGGACCCATCCAGACGCAGAGTCGGAGAAGATCCTCTCACGCTGGTGCTGACGGCTCCTCAATGCCTTTGAAGACATTTTGCCACAGGGACTACAGACCTTAGGATCATGGTCAGGCCCTAGGCACCGGAGGCAGCAGTCATGTGTGTCGGTGAGAGACATTAGTTTCTTGCACAGATCACACTTCTTAAAGCCACTAGCAGCCATTGTGGGAAAAGGGCCTCTGCTAGATCAAAAACTCAGGCTGCCAGGGAAAAGAAAAATTGGCGCAAACGCAGTCTCTAAGGACAAAAAACGAAAAAAGATCCGGGCTCGGCACCGCTGTACCGAGTCCAGGCGGGAAAGGGAACTGACGTCAAACCGAAGAAAAAAACTTGACTCGACGCAGGAAAATCCACTTTTTCCACGGGTGACAAAGACACACGTCCATAGGGCTCCGTGGAAAAAAGATGACTGAGCAAGATGGCACCTTTGGGCGGGAAGGGGACCGCGCATGCGTGCCTGCATTCCCAAAGGCTTTCTTTGAAAGCTGGGGAAATGCTCCGCATGGGAGCTCCGTCGGCGCCAAAGTCACCCATATGTGAGGGCCGACTTCCTGCTTGGTCCTGGAGAATCCTCTATCTCCTTATGATAGCTGTTCCACCATAGATACCAGTCTCTCAATTTTAGCTATTGAGAGAGGCACAGTCTTCAGAGTCCATTGCTGTTGCTCATAGTCATCACTGTCCTTAATGCCCTGCTTAACCAACATAGTCAATTCTTCATTGATGAGCTCTAACACGCATTCTATTAGAATGTCTACAATATCCTCCTCTTGCATATCTTCGAAACCTTTGTCATCAATCCTATACGTCAAATGCATGACTGTTTTTCACGTTTGTCAACAACAGAAAAGCCTTCAAAATCTGTGACACACTCTGGCCAAACCTCCTTCCAGCAGTAGTTTATTGTAGCCTGAGATATACTTCACCAGGATACTTCAACATAGTCAACATGACGAATTGCAATGGATTTCTAGAAGTCCATCATCGTGGTTTCTGGATTCACATTCAAAGCACTGCATGCATTGCAGTAGAGCTCCTGCATATGACTTTTAAAAGCCTTTATAATTTCCCTGATCCAATGGCTGGATCAGAGAAGTGGTGTTTGGGAGGCATTTTCAAGTTCCTCTCTAAATTGACAGCCAGAGGGGGCGTGGCTTAAGGATTGTCTGGAGCGTTGCCTCTCAGCCTTTCATTTTGTGGCACACTTTTGAGGTTGCCCACTCCAGGGCAGACAAACCAAGTTTTGCCTGCAGGGCCAGTGCAAGTATATTAGGCGCCCTAAGCAAAAAACTTTCAGTCTTGCACCCCCTTGTAATTAGCTTTAGTCCCCTAGCACTCCCCCCCCCAGTTTATTATCAAACTCCGTTGTAACCATCTCAACACCATCCCTCCTGAACAAATCCTATAAAAACACATATCTGGATAACATACTTATATTTATATAACAAAGTTAGATATTTATGTATACCAGGGATTTCAAAAAGCCACTTACAAGGCTAAATGGACTAATTACATATCAGTATCCACAAAAAGATCCTATTTCATATATCAAAAAAATGTATATTAATCCTCAGAAGATAAGAAGATTTATTTAGAGTTGTGAGGAGCTATCACAACTGCATACAGAGAAGAAAAGACCTCAGTAATGTTGCTTCTCCCTCTATGCAGCAAGAAAATTACCTGCCTGAAGGGGATGCGCCATACTGCGCCATCATATGTCTAAAAAACTCCTCATATTTTGCTATCACCCATTCTTCCTGCAGTTAAAAGCCCACACTGATGACTGAGTTTCTGCGGCTGCCAAGACTCATCACTTTGCTTTGATCGTAGCTGCTCTTTGCTGCCCCCCCCCCACCTCCCAGCCAGAATCTGTTGCCCTATGCAACCACCTGGTTTGCCTAGTAGTTGGGTTGACCCCGTATGTATGGATTTCACTATTCAGTCCCTCTCATCAGCAGAAGGAGAGCAGCATTTTCTGCTTGTGGGTGCCTCATTTTGCTGGATTCTATCTCACAACTGAACATATGAGGATAACAGGTCATGTGAGATGGCAGGACTGCATGCATTCAGACACCACATTGAAGTCAACAAAGGGGGAACACAATCGTTAGTGTGAAAATTGTTTTTTCCTACATCTAGGATAGAAGAGAAATGACCTCTACTTTGACATGGAGTGTGGGCCCCAGTCAGTTACATTCCTCTCTTGCTGTCCTAGAATGACAGGTGGGGAGAGGTGTGTTACAACTATTTGATAAACTGAAGAGCAGCACATCACCTGGACCGGATGGTATACATCAGAGGGTGTTGAAAGAAATGAGATATGAAATTGCAGACTTACTATTAGTAATCTATGAACTATCATTAATATTATCTATAGAATCTGAAGATTGGCATTACATTGTCTATTTGCCATTTTTTAAAAAAGGATTTCAGGGGTGATCCAGGAAACTACAGACTAGTGACCTGATGTCAGTACTGGGCAAAATGGTAGAAACCATTATAAAGAATAAAATTCCTGAACATGTAGATAGTCATGGTTTAATGGGTGAAAGCCAACATGGCTTTAGCCAAGGAAGACCTTGTCTTTCTAATCTGTTAAGTTTTTTTGAAGGTAGACAAAGGTGAGCCAGTCAATATAATGTATCTGGATTTTCAGAAAGTCTTTGACAAGATCCCTCATGAGAGACTTGGCAACATTAAAAAGTCATGGGAAAGGAAGTAGTGTATGATAGTGTGGATCAGGAACTGATTAAAAGATAGAAAGCAGAGGGTTGAGCAAAATGGCTAATTTACTCAATGGAGAAAGGTGAATAGTGGAGTACCCCAAGGATTGGTGCTGGGCCTGTTCAACATATTCATAAATGACCTAGAAATTGGAACAAGTAAGGTGATTAAATTTGTAGATGACACAAAATGATTCAAAGTTGTTAAAAACACAAGAGGATTGTGAAAAATTGCAAGACGACCTTGATCTGGAAGACTGGACTTCCAAATGGCAGATGAAATTTAATGTGGACACGTTATGCACCTAGGAAAGAACAACCCAAACTATGGTTACACGATGCAAGGTTCCACATTAGGAACCACCACCCAAGAAAACGTTTTATGAGTAATCCTGGATAATAAGTTGAAACCCACCACCTGGTTTGCAGTGAAGGCCAAGAAAGCAAATAGAATGCTAGGAATCATAAGGAAAGGAATAGCGAATAAAACAAAGGGTATTATAATGCCTCTGTATCATTCCATGGTGCGACCGCATCTTGAATATTGTGTGCAATTCTGGTCACCGTATCTTAAAAAAAATATAGCAGAATTAGAAAAAAGTACAGAGAAGAGCCACCAAAATGTTAAAGGGGATGGAAGGATACCACTATGAGGAAAAGACTTAAAAGATTAGGGCTCTTCAACTTGGAAAAGAGACGGTTGAGGGGGGGATATGATAGAGGACTATAAATTAATGAATGGAGTAGAATGGATAAACAGACAGGTTTAAAAAAAGGTTTGGACAAGTTCCTGGAGGAAAGGTTCATAAACCATTATTAGAGGACCTAGGAAATCTACTGCTTACCATGGTACAGTCGTCCCTCACCACTTCGCACTTAGACTTTCGCGGCTTCACTCTGCGTTTTTTTTCAAATACGAGTGTAATGGTGACTAAAGGGGTGTTATAGGTCGTAAACAGGTTTTCTATGCTCTAACTACAAAAATATTTGATTTATAAATACAGAATCCTACTTCGCGGAAATTCACTTATCACGCTAGAGTCTGGAACGGATTAACTGCAATAAACGAGGGATGACTGTATAAGCATTTTGGACTTTGTACCTTTTGGGAACCTGCCAGGTACATGCGACCTGGATTAGCCATTGTTGGAAACAGGATACTGGGCTTGGTGAACCTTGGTCTGATCCAGTATGGCTTTTCTTATGTTAAGAAGCAGACTATTTCTTTGTGCTATCTGCCCCAAGTTTGCCCTAGTTCTCTCCTGGTCTCTGTGCTCTGCTCGGGAGAGGCTGGGGCTGGGGGCAGATGGCTATTCTCAAGAGATGGACAAGAGATGTTCAGAGCTGGACAAGCACTTCATGAGCCTAGCCACACCCCTGGCTGTCACCATCAAGGCACACCAGTGTGCCCAGGTCCACTGGTTGAGAAGCACTGGCCTCGGGTGCCAGTACCTTGAACCAACTCTGGATCCAGGGCTGGTACTACCAATAGGTGAATTAGGCGGTCGCCTAGAGTAGCAATGATAGGAGGCTGCCACCGCCGTCTCTCTCCAGGACCCGCAACGGCAGCAGTTACCATAAACTCTGGCTCTGTGTCACTGTTCCTGTTTCTGTCCCCATTACAAACTTTCTGGGCACCTGGCATTTGCTGTCTTGCCGTTCTATTTTTCTAATCGTTTTGCTCCAAGTCTCTGGTTTCTGCTTTTCTCTGAACCCAGGGGAGGAGGAGAAGAACAGGAGGTGCTGGATCAGGGGTGTGATGTTGCCTCCAAAAATGTGCTGCAGTTGGACTAATGATGGAGCTGCCGCTGAAGCCCCCCCTTGCTCTGGCCCAAACCCAGCCCCATATTATACTCATAGTATTGGGGTGTTCAGTCAGCTTGTCAGCTTGATACAAACCATAGAATATTTAAAAATAAACAGATAGAGAAGCTACATGCTGACTGGTCACCAGTGAACATATCACTGGCCTGATAGAAATGTAGAGCATGATATCAGAACAAGGCCATAGGGCCTGTCCATCTGTCCATCCAAATCTCCTTTCTAAGAGAGCCTCTGTGCTTATCCCATGCACTCTTGAAAGCCAGTACCATCCTTGTTTCCGCAACCTTTACTGGGAGGCTGTTTCATACATCTGTCACCCTTTAGATTGCAGCAGAGCTTCCCACAACCAGTCAAATGTTCAGGATATCCAGAAGGACTGTGCATAGGATTAATCTGCACGCACTGCAATTCCAGCCTATACGAATTCACTTCATGCATAGTCTTTGTGGATATCCTGAAAACCCAAATGACTGTGGGCAGGACCGCACCAAGGTAGGAATAACTCCTGTGTGACTCGCACCCCTGCACCCCCATCCCCTCCCCCCCCAACTGCACACAGGAACTCGCTTTTAATCAGGCTTCCTGGAAGCCATCAGCGCCCCTTCCTGATTCTGCCCTGTGTGGCCACACCACTCGTACAGCCCTTGGTACAGCTTTGGCTGTGGGGTCCCTAAGGACAGGTTTGGGAATCTCTGGATTACAGTTTTGGCATTTCACCATATTGGAGAGGGGGGGGGGAGGAGAATCTTCTTGATTTAAAAAAATGGACACAGACTTCATTCATTTGAAAGACTACATTTGTAACAAAAAGTAACAGAGGGATCTAGAGAACTGGTTAAACTAGAAAGGGCGGTCCCCAAAAATGGCAGCCCCATACACAGAGCGACAGGAAAAAGCCAACGAAAGAGGTAGCTAGCTATGAACTCATGAAAGCACAATGAACCTATTGCATTATTGCAATCATCTCTAGCTTTTGAAGACCTTTGCTTCTAAAATATTTACATGCAAAAGAAAAGGCAAATGTCCCTGCTTTGCAAATTCACTTAACAGCTGGCCTTAGAGTTCTTGCTTTCACAGCCCAATCTTCCACTGTGCAGTTACAAGCACTCGCTGCCGTCGCCCCAGCAACTAATCTCCGATCAGCAGGATTGCCCGTGTTCCTACCTACGGAGGATGGAGCTACGCTGTACGCAGCCACAGATGGCGAGGGAGAGTGGCAGAAGCCTGTCAGGATACACACTGAACACTTACCAGAAAAACAACCTCTAAAAGCTAAAAGCATCAGAAAAGTCTCCATTAGCACACATTGCTTTTCATCTCCACAGTCAGGAAATAATTTTGCAGCCGCTGATTTTATGCAAGTCATTTAAAAAAGGGAGTTTGTGTGCATTGTGTCAATCAGCAATTGGCCACTTAGTTAAATATGGCACAAGAGGTACAGCAGTGGTAAAGCAAACCAGCTGGATCAAAACGAAACCATTATCTATTGGCATGATTTAGTCAGGGTCACCATTAGCGCCGGTTGAGAGGGGCAGCCACACAGGGCGCAAAGCACAAACATGAGAAGTCAGGAAGGGTGCTGCTCTCCTGCCATCTGGGTTATAAGGAGAAGCGAGGACGGGGGCTCAGAGCAGGATCAAGGCAGACGAGGGGGCGTACAGATGTGCTTGCTCGTTTGTCCCAGGACTAAAATGCCACTGGATTCTCTATTGCATCTTGTAGGGTTCTGCTATCCAGGACTTGGCTAGCTAGACAAAAAGGTTCACGGCGTACCACAACATCCAACATGCTGTAGGACCAGGAGGTTACAGAGTGGAATCCTTCAGATAACCATCCGTCCAGGCTTCTGCCGTTTCCGGAGCGGGGGGTTGTTGGGTTCCATTTTAGTATTAAGAGCCAGCTCTGGTGGTCTAGTGGTATAGACCTTGGTCTCGCAGTATAGAGGAGCTAAGAGTATAGGAGTGAACAGCAAACTCACTGGTCCCATATATACATTCGCCGCCTCTCTTCTCAGCCTGTCACTGACCCAGATGTAAAATGGTTATGTACATTCTGCATCATGTCTCTCAGCACCTGCTGAACTAGTACGGTTATGGGGAAAGATGGGGAGGCTGGGGAAAGAGGTCAGAACGGAGGAAAGGAAGAGAGGGGTTGAGAATGGCGAGGAGACAGCTGAGAAGAGAGAGAGATGGAGAAGACTCAGACTGGGAAAAACATTCAGTGGATCTCTAAATCCAGAAATAGCAATGGAAATGAGAATGGGCTGAGATAGAGGTGGTGGAAAAACAGACGACAACGTGGACAAGCAATAACTAATAGGGATCTGAGGGTAGGAAGACTAAAAGAAAGTGTGGCAAGATGGAGAGAAGAGAAAGATGGAGAGAGATGAGGGAAGAGGTGTCAGGACACATGGAAGGAGAAGAGAGAACTGATAATTTTAAAAAAAGAACCAGAAGAAAGTGAACCAAAGACTTGGATGTAAAGACTACGGTATATTGTGTGAAAAAATATTTTGCAATTTATTTGCAAAATGCAGCGTGTGCCTTTGAGTCAACGATGACTTCTGAAGACCCAGTGTTTTCTTGGGAGTGTGACTGGAAGTAGATTGCCAGACCTTTCTTCCAAGGCAATGGAGAGTTAAGTGACTTGCCAAGGCCACAAGGAGGGCTAGTGGGAACCCTGGTCTCTTGGTTACTAAGTCAATGCTCTAAGCACTAGGATACTCTTTCCACTCCATATTTTATTTAAAAATACATAAATCATTGACGGCAAAGATGTAAGGCCTACTGGTTCCATACTAGTATGTGACATGTTCTGGAAATGTGTAACTGGAAGAGCTATTTATCTGGTCCATCTCCACGAGAAGAGACCCACTCAGTTTTATGTAAGTACTCAACCACAGTCACCAGGGAGAGCTAAGAGTTGGGGTGGAGGGGAGTAACAGCATGTTTCTGAACAGCTCTCCAAAGAGATGGAAAGGAAGGGACGATGGCTTTCTCTCACCGAGAACAGAACAAATGCTCATTTGTCTTGAGACATAGAAGTTTTGATGTAACGGGGATTTTCTGCAATATCTGCTACTAAATCCAGAGGAAGGTATCCGTCCCAGGTCAGAGGTCATGCAGGTATTAGAGAGAGTGTAAATTTGAAGGATTCCACCTTTGCTCTTAAAGAGGTCTTGGAGGCAACAGAAGTCAAAAGGGACTTTAGGGGCTTTATATGCTCTGTTGTGTCAATGAATGCATGCATCTCCTGACACTTTTGGCCTAGTTTAGTTGTCACAGCTCATTCTGTGACATCAGTTCCCTTGAGCCTACCAACTGGTGGTGCTACCCTGCCCCTCCTCCTTGTCATGACCAGATCCATTGTTGAGAGTGTCAGAGACATGTGCAGTCACCTTTAGCACTCCCCTTTCCCTTCAGGTTCAACCCTCTGGTACTCAGAGGTTGCTAGGATTCAAACACAGGCCTAAGGTTCTCTCTGCAAGGAGAAGGAGACACTGGATATCATGGAGAAGGAGAAGGTGGCAAGAGGAGAACCAGCTGTGGAACTCAGTTCATAAAAGCAGGCAGAAGCAAAGTCTAGGAACAGGTTAGTAACCAGACGACTAGCAGAGGTCAACCACTAAGGAATAGAAGACAACACAAACTCACACAAGAACAAATCTGAGGACAAGGTGAGCTGGGAATTCCTGGGTTAAATAGGGGCAGGGAGCCAATCCACCAGGTGCATTCATTAGGGATCGATCAGGATGTGCCACGTCATCAGGCTAAGACTAGTGACAGTATAAAAGACAGGAAGAGACCTGAGCTCACTTCCTACATGGGGCCAGTCTCAAAATTATTAAATTGTTCTTGGGAGTTCCTCAAATTCTGCTTGTATCTTTGAAGGGCTCAAAAGGCATGTACCTTTCCCTTTAAGAGGCGGCTTCCAAGGGGTCCATGTGTATTTTGTAGTTTTATTTAAAAACTGAAATCTCTCTGATCTGTTCTTAGGAGCTCTATCACTTGTACTAATTAGCAACAGATTTTTTCGGGGGTAGGAGGGCGTTACATGCTGTCGCCTTTGCCCATTGTCTACTACCAGTCTCCTTGAAGTCAGCAGTTCATACTCAGGCTGCCTGCACATTGCAAGGATGCTTCAGACTAGTTTAACCTAGGTTAAATTATCTTATTTTTTTTTTTTTTTTTTAAAGAAGGTCTTGAAGCCTGGCTCCTCTAAGATCAAAGTGAATAATTCACTTTTATTTTCTACTCTGTTTAGATCTGTCACCAAGATTATCCAGTTTTATTATTTTTCAAAACTGCAGTGCCTGGGCAACAAAGATAAGCAGTAGGGGAGAGAGATATGCAACAAATATTCAAATAAAACATAGGTTTCAATAACACGGCTTCATGTTCTACAGAATGAAGAATAAAAGGACCCGTGAAGCTGAAACTCAAAAATGTCAACAAGAAATGTGATTTTACTGCAAGGGAGGAAGATTCAACTGAAGCAGAGGTTAAAGGAGTCAAAACTGTGGCAAAAATCAAGTTTGCGGGGACAGAAACAAAGAGAACCTTAGCAGCAGAGGGAGTGAGAGAAGAACTCCTTAAGTAACGGGTGGAGTGCGTTAGACTGCTGAAGCGAGTTTGGGGACTTTGGAGTGGGAGCGTTTTTACTCATTGGTCTCTGTTGTATTAAATATTTAATGACTATGTAAATACCTTTGACAACTTATGCCAGTAAGGCAATATAAAGCATTTTAAATTAAAAAATAAAATCAATAAGATCCCAGATGCACGAGGACCTGTGATGGCATGGGAAGCAGATGCACGAGGACCTGTGATGGCATGGGAAGCAGATGGGACGGAATAAGGGGTCTTATCTTCCTACATCTTCTACATGTCCGAAGCACAAAATTTGCTAATTCAGACAACCATTACTACCTTAGGAAGAATGAAATCTAAGGCTCTGAAAGGAAGCAAGAAGACCCAAACTTGTAGTTGCTTAAGCAATAGCACCTGCTGTGGAGGGTCCAGCCATCCGGTTCAATGTTTTTCCATCCATTCACATCTACAGAGAGATGCTTACAGCTTAAGGTGCCTTCTCCAAGTTATTCCTATGAGCCACAGATGGTGGGAAGACCAGATCCTATCACCTTTAAGAGAAGCCGTGAAGCGTGTGAAGAAGACAAGACGAGGAAAGCAGAGAGCAGCAGTGTGCCAATTGGGAACCAACCCCTGCCGGCACCGCAAGAGGTACAAAACCATGACTGTAGAGGGGAAAAGGAGCCAAAGCAAAGGGAACCTGTGGGAAGATGGAAAGAGTAAAAGGATGAGAGAATGCAAGGGGGAAGGTGCGCAAAGGGGGTGCAAGGTCCAGGAGGGACTGCAGGAGGACAGAGGAATGTGCATGGCAGAGAGAACCGTACATATCTACAGTCACATACCTCCCCATGCACATGTACACACACTCCAATCCCCACCATCCCACCCACACATCTCCACAGGTGAACTGCCTGACATACATACATACAGTCAGTGTCTTGCGAAAATATTCATCCCCTCGGTTTTTATCCTGTTTTGTCGCATTACGTACAACCTAGAATGAAAATGGAGGTTCATTTGGATGTTAGGTAATGGACCCAACAATATAGTCCAAATTGGTGAAGTGAAATGACAATAAAATACCTTGTGTGTATATAAAAAAGTTGCACGTGCATATGTATTTTGCTATGAAATCCCTTTTGCTATGAAACCCCTAAATAAGATCTGGTCCAACCAATTAATCTCAGAAGTTGGTTAGTTGATTAGGGTCCCACCTGTGTATAACTAGTGTCACATGATCTCTGTATAAATATACTGTTCTGAAAGATCCCCGACTCTGCAACACCACTAAGCAAGCAACATGAAGACCAAGGAGCACTCCAAACAGGTCAGAGACAAAGTTGTGGAGAAGTACAGATCAGGGTTGCGTTATAAAAAAAAATCTCAAATTCTGAATACCCCACGGAGCACCATTAAATCTATTATAACAAATAGAAAGAATATGGCACCACTACAAACCTGAGAAGAGAAGGCCGCCCACCAAAACTCACAGACCAGGCAAGGAGGGCATTAATCAGAGATTCCATGAAGACACCAAAGATAACACTGAAGGAGCTTCAAAGATCCACAGCGGAGATGGAAGTATCTGTCCATAGGACCACTTTAAGTTGAACACTCCACAGACTGGGGCTTTATGGAAGAGTGGCCGGAAAAAGTCATTGCTTAAAGAAAGAAAGAAATAAGAAAACACGTTTGGAGTTTGCACAATTGCATGTGGCAGACCCCCCAAACATATGGAAGAAGGTTCTCTGGTCAGATGAGACGAAAATGTAAATTTTTGGCCATCATGGGAAATGCTATGTGTGGCGCAAACCCAACATCCCTAGAACACCATTCCCACAGTGAAACATGGTGGTGGCAGCAGCATGCTGTGGGGATATTTTTCATTGGCAGGGACAGGAAAACTGGTCAGGACTGAAGAAACGATGGATGGCACCAAATACAGGGCAATTCTTGAGGAAAACCTGTTTTAGTCTGCCAGAGATCTGAGACTGGGACGAAGGTTCACTTTCCAGCAGGACAATGACCCTAAACATACTGCTAAAACTGGTTTACAGGGAAACATTTAAATGTCTTGGAATGGCCTAGTCAAAGCCCAGACCTCAATCCAATTGAGAATCCGTGGCATTACTTGAAGGTTACTGTACACCAACACAACCCGTCTAACTTGAAGAAGTTGGAGCAGTTTTGCCTTAAGGACTGGATGAAAATCCCAGTGGCTAGATGTGCTAAGCTAATAGAGACACCCCAAGAGGCTCGCAGCTGTAATTGCAGCAAAAGGTGGCTCTACAACGCATTGACTTTGGGGGGTGAATACATATGCACACTCCTGCTTTCAAGGTTTTTTGCCTTGATTATTGTTTGCGTCACAATAAAAGGATATTTTGCACATTCAAAGTCATAGGCATGTTGTGTATATCACATGGTGCTAACCCCCAAAAACTCCATGTTGATTCCAGGTTGTAATACGACAAAAACAGGACAAACACAGAGGGGATGAATACTTTTGCAATGCACTGTGTGTGTGTGTGTATATATATATATATATATAGATAGATAGATATAGATATATATAGAGAGAGAGATAGCCCCTGCTACCCCAAGACACACTTTACCAACCAAGTCCCTCACACAGACATGCGAATGAGGAAAAAGAAGAAACATACCATTGTCACATGAAGTGTAAAGTCCTTCATTCGACACAAATTTGGCAACACTTGCAGTCATTGGAAGCTAAAGACTGTGACGTCTACATTTATTTGGAGGATCAGTGGAATGTGTCCAAGAATGACACTCTTCAAATACGGCTATTAAAATCTGTCACAGTTCACTAGATAGCCAAATAAAAGCTGGATGCAAAAAGTCATGAAGCCACTTCATACAGGAAGGTTTGTGATTATCTGGCCTTCTCCATTCACCGATTGGTTTCCGCATATTTGCTCGCCGATTCTTCCCCCGCTCCTTTGTGCCTCATCCATTGCCCATTTAGTTCCATTTTATGGTCCTCTGCTCACAGCAATAACGAGTTTTCAGACAACCCCGGTCCCCTCCCCAAACCTTCCTCCAAAAATCAAAAGTTAGAAGCAGCAAACAGTTGGTAGAGTGATGGCAAACTGACAGAATTCAATGAAATAATTCCAGATAGATACCAGAGCAGAGTGTAGCTCCTCCTTTGATGTGGTGAGGGTTGCTATAAACGGGGTCATATTCATTTTATTTGATTATTTGATACGCTGTCTTAAGACTACGCATCAAGTGATTTACAAAGCCCAGAAAATTCAGGACCAATGCATACCATATACATTTAGAAATATGACAAAACTGGAGACTGGGGAAAGATGACAGCACAACAATAATTTCTATAAAAAACTCCTAAGCATCAGATACAAGAGGATGAAGGCAAGAGAAGCTGTGACCGAAGATGGTTCACTGAAAAACTGCGCAACATGAGCTGGCTTGCTTGAAAACAATTGCTCAATGAGCCAGGTTTTGAGACTAGATTTGAAATTATATTTAAAAAAACATTTGAATCGTAGTTAACCAGGGAGGGCACTGTAGAACAAAGAAACTAAGCAAGCAAAACAGGACACAGTATCAAAACAAAATCTCTATGGGAAGGAACAGTCGATAGACTGACCTGAGCAGATCTCAAAGTACAGTGGGGTAGGGTATATGAAACCAAGAGAGTTCAAATATAAAGGGAATCCAGCATGAAGCACCTAAAGTGTCAGTAGCAATAAAATTCAAAATTATTTTCCTAATTGGGCTCCTTAAGAAGAGGGGTAACGGCTTCTGGTTA
This sequence comes from Ichthyophis bannanicus, assembly GCA_033557465.1. NCBI lineage: Eukaryota > Metazoa > Chordata > Amphibia > Gymnophiona > Ichthyophiidae > Ichthyophis > Ichthyophis bannanicus. Next base: position 67,544,626 of record CM066041.1, on the reverse strand, counting down.
AGACGGTGAAGTGGTAGACGCTGATAAATGGAGCTCCCTCACACAGCCAAAGAATATTTAGAAACTGTTCCTCTCAGAAAGAAAGCCCAAGAAAATCGGGAAATTGCTGCAATGCCTAAATCTGTAAAAGTAAAGGGCACTAAGTTGATTTGGGATATGTATGTGGCGAAACTAAAAACAATCCGAAAACGGGAACAGCAACTCAGCCGCCATCACCAAGCTCATCCGCTGTCAGCAAATGTGATGAATTGCCAGTGGAAATTAGTGAGATGCTCCTTACTGTTCTAAAAGAAATTCGAACATTGAAAAATGAGTAGAAGTGGTCCTCACTAAAAATGGAGGAAAAATTTGTGAATCTCGACCAGCGCATTAACCAGGCAGAGCAACGACTGGGCCATGCCAAAGATGAGCCAAAAAACTTAAAAGACCACATCAAGCAATTAAACACACCGATGAACTGGATGAAAGGCAAAACAAAAGACCTGGAGAATAGGGAAAGACGATCCAACGTGCGCTTCTTTGGCGTGCCGGAAGACCAAGGTGGTGCAGATCCATGCAGCTTTATAAGAGGGCTGTTGCAAGCATGCTTTCCTGATTCCCCTGCGGCCGGAAACTGTGAACTCGAACAGGCCCATCGTGAATTGCGGCCTAAATTGAACAATGAAAAGCCTTGGGCATTCATAGTAAAATTTCTAAGATATCACGATAAAAACTTCATCATTCAAGAAGCCTGAAAATCTAGATTTGTGACTTATTGAGACTGGAAAGTGCTGATATTTCCAGATATGGCCTCAGAGACTGTGAAACGCAGGAAAGAACTGTTGAAATACAAAGAGGTGCTCGCAGGGCCGGATTTACCTTGAGTGAGGCCCTACGCCAACAAAAATTGTGGGCCCCCAGCAGGGGCGGCCCAAGGGGGGTGTGGGCCTCATTTGCATAAGGGGCCCCATTTGCATAAATATTTGCATAATGTTACCATATACTAACTTTTAGTAAACGTGCCTCTTAATGAGTGTATGGATAAAGAAAGACTAAAAGATTTCTACATTACTATAATCCAGTGCCAACTGCCAGACACATTAGGAACTACTACAAACACTGCCCATAGTAAACCCGCCGTATCCTAACAGCACTACCAGGACTCACAAAGCACCATACCCTACCTATCAAAAGGCAACACTGCAAATATTAAACCAATACATTTCAGAGAACAACAATACATGACCTACTGGGGAAAGAGAACAAGTGGCAATGTCAAATAGGAATTATATAAACAGAACACCTCAGCTCAGTTACACATGCAGAACATAGACCATCACCAAACAAGGAATCACAATTTAGAAACAGGAAGACAATAATTAAACTGGGAATCCCAAAAGCCAAACTTGGAATGTACAACACTGTAGAAATAAAACTATACATTAATTTGCTCTTGTACTTAACAAAGCGCAGACGTTAATGATGCACATTTACCAGAGCTGACATATTCCAATTAATAAATTCAAAATAAAGAGATATTTTTCTACCTTTTGTGCATTTTTTTCAGCTGCAATTGCTCCAGCCACTTTCTTCTGGTTTCTTCGTGTCTTCTGCTAACTCTCCATCGTCTGCTGTCCATTTGTCCTTTCTTCTCTCTTCTAGATTTTTTTCCATTCTCTCTCTACATCTGCTTTAACATACTAATCTTTCTCCTTTTGCTCTTTCCTCATTCCTATTTCATCCACTCAAATTTTACCCCTCCATCCTCAATCCCCACTTACTCTCCCAATACCCGGCCAATTGTAGATTTTTTATCCCTCCCACACAAAATATTTTTCCCTTCTCCATTTTACTCTTCCAGCCCCATCCCATTCTAATCCTCCCCCAACATCAGCTCCCTTCTAGTTCCAGCCTCACCCAGCATCCATTCCCTTCTAGTCCCTGCATCAGCCCATTTCCAGTCCTAGCCATCCATCAGCCCATTTCCAGTCCTAGCAACCCCCCAACCCAATACCAGTCCTAGCCCCCCATCAACCCACTTACAGTCCTTAACCCCCCATCACACCATTTTCAGTCCTTAACCCCCCATCACCCCATTTTCAGTTTAAGTCCCCCCTATAACCCATTACCAGTCCTAACCCCCCATCAGCCCACTTCCAGTCCTAACCCCATCAACCCATTTCCAGTCAGCCCCCCATAGCCCATTGCCAGTCCTACCCCCCCATCAGCCCACAGCCCATTACCAGTCATAACCCCATCAGCCCACATACAGTTTTAAACCCCCCAGCCCATTTCCAGTCCTAGCCCCCCATAGCCCATTACCAGAGAGCCCCCATCAGCCCACAGCCCATTACCAGTCTTAACCCCCCCCAAATCCCATTACCTTTTCTAACCCCCACACAACTGCCCATTTCCAGTCCTAACCCCATCAGCACACCTCTAGTATTAACCCCCCAGCCCATTTCCAGTTCTAGCCCCCCCCATAGCCCATTACCAGACAGCCCCCATCAGCCCACAGCCCATTACCAGTCTTAACCCCCCCCAAAGCCCATTGCCAGTTCTAAGCCCCCCAACAGCCCACAGTCCATTACCAGTCCTAACCCCATCAGCCCACCTCTAGCCTTAACCCCCCCAGCCCAGCCCATTTCCAGCCCCAGCCCCCCCAATAGCCCATTACCAGTCCTACCCCCCCCCCATAGCCCATTACCAGTCCTACCCCCCCCCCTGGCCTAAAGTAAAATTTAATTTTAAAAAAAAACCTGGTGGCTGCCGCCGCGGGGCCCCCTCTGCTGCCGCAGCAGCACGGACTGACCCGCGGGGGCCCCGTCTACAAGCTGAAGCCGTCGGGTCGGGTCGGTTCTCCCTCCCTCCCTCCGTGCAGGCTGCAGGCTGTGAGAGACGCGAAGGGAGAGCATCTCCTCGCGTCTCTGTTAAGCCCGCAGGGGCTGATGGAAAATTTCCCATCAGCCCCTGCGGGCTTAACAGAGACGCGAGGAGACACTCTCCTTTCGCGTCTCTCACAGCCTACAGCCTGCAGCGAGGGAGGGAGGGAGGGAGGGACGACCGACCCGACCCGATCCGATCCGACGGCTTCAGCTTGTAGACGGGGCCCCCGCGGGTCAGTTGGTGCTGCCGCGGCAGCAGAGGGGGCCCCGTGGCGGCAGCCACCAGGTTTTTTTTTAAATTGTATTTTAAAAAAATGTACTTGTTCTTTTTTTGTGGGCCCCTGCCGGCTGTGGGCCCTACGCCATGGCGTACATGGCGTATAGGTAAATCCGGCCCTGGGTGCTCGCCCATCGAGGGATACAGACAACTATCTGGCACCCGGCCAAACTGACCTTCCTGGATAAGGGGGCACGAAAATTCTTTACTTCTCCAGCTGCGATGCATAGCAATATTAAAGTCCTTTCTGAGAAGCCCCAAGAGAAAGAACGCGCAGAGGTACAGGCTGGACACGCACAACCTCACGTAAATCCAATTCACTAATGGAGAATATGGAGGGACATGCCCCAGATGATCAGACTGCATGATCACCCAACACCTCCCCAACACGGCAAATCGACAGGCCTGTATTGGAAACACGAACAGAACGAGAGGCCACCAAACACAATGAAACAGGAGAAGACGGATGGTCGGGGAATAATACATGAGACTAAAAGAAAGGAAACCCCCACATCTATTCCAGCTTTCATTCGACCATGAACCATAGCTTATTATGGTCTCCCTTATAATGCCCAGCTCCCTTCAGCTTGTATATAGTTCACTTTCCTTAAGGCATCTGTTATTGATCACTGTGTTTACATTAAATATGTGAGAGAGAAGTTATCGGTTATTGCATTAACTTATGTTTACTTATTCATTGAACCTGTTCCATGTAATTTAACCTGTTCCTTGTAATGAGTGATCCTTCTGTAAACCACGTCGATTATAAAAAAGTGCGGTATATAAAACCAAATAAATAAAAAGGAGAAAAAGTACCAAACTAAGAATACCTTGGGCTGCTAATCTTTGAAGAAAGCTTGGGCCTCCAATGAGTACGAAGATCGCAGCCCGTAATATTAAAACCTCCATAGGGAAGTTTCCAATTACAAGAGAACCTCTATTGAAATGTAGGGGGTGATAACTAAGTTAGTTGTTTGTTCATTGACTTAAATTGCTGATTATCCATCTCCCCTGGCTGATCAATCTGTGCGGGAGGGGGCTGCACATTAAAAGGGAAAATGGGGAATCTGATGTTTGTAAATAAAAAAAAAAAAGGAACTGAATTGTGTATGGGAAACTATTAACAATAGAGCTATAAGGCTAAGTTTAATAAGTTAAAAGCAGCAAGACGCAATGACGTGGTAGTAGATAGACATACAGAAGTCTGGTTTATTAACATGCCAGAGCATAAAATAGGCTCTTAATGTTGGCGGTATTAATCACCCCATTAAAAAGGGAGCATTGTGACTCGCGCAGATGGATTTTGCGCTGCTGCAGGAGACGCACTTGACGAGGCAGGAACATGAGAAACTGAAGGGGGTCTGCTCATCACATAACTCAAAAAAAAAAAAGAGTCGTCGCCATTCTTATAAAAAAAAGAAGTCCCCTTTATACTATATAAGACAGGAGGAGACACGCAGGGGAGGGTAGTTTGGCTTACTAGGCAGGTAAAACAAGAAATATCTTTACTCAACATATATTCAAGCAGCCCGAAAATCTAAATTTGTGACTTATTGAGACTGGAAAGTGCTGATATTTCCAGATATATATATTCAGGTGTACAGTATATTTATTAGTGTAAATAATTTGTAGAAAGCTACCCCAGTTATATCCAAGTTATAGTTCCTGTTTATTGTAAATACAATGCAGCCCGACTGCATTGTATATGGTTCTGTTAAATGTACACCGCACTGATGTGAATAGCGCGGTATAGAAGAGACGTTAAATAAATAAATAAATAAATGCACCAAACGGGCCAAAGGGCTCCTTCTACAGGGAATGGATAGAGAAATTTGCTGCAGAAGCCATTGGGTTATAGAGGGGGATATGAATTGTGCCTTGGGGCAGGCTGATATGTTTCTGACCAACAAAGTTGGACCTAAGCAAGATGGAAAAGAGCTCCGTAGTCGCATGAGAAAATGGAACTTGGTAGTTATCTGGAGAGTGTGCAGTGGCTCAAACCGAGAATATACATGCTACACCGCCCACCAAGATACATATGCTCACCTGGATTGCATACTGGTGCGTGGAGACCAAAAGGGAAGATTTAATAGTTTGGTACTTCATCCTCAGGTCATATCAGACCATGGGATGGTGGAAAGGCGGTGGAGACCCTCTGGCCCTAGAGAGATAGCTAACCGGTCCAGATGAAGAGTAAATGTATCCCTCTTGCAACGGAAAGATAATTTAGATGAAATTAAGCATGAACGGCAGCAGTATCTACCTAACAGTGACAATGGGGAGGTGACAGAGGATGTCCTTTGGGACCGTGAGAAAGTAGTTATCCGAGGAATATCAATAGAGATGGCAGCACAACAACAAAAAGCCAAGGAAGACGCTGACATCTAAGAGAGCAGATTTACAAAAAGGGCATATTAGGAATGAGAAAAGAGAAGTTAACACAACTGACTTTGCTGCGGGCCAAACTTCAAAATCTTGAATCTGACCAAATTGCCCATCATTTAAGATGCACTAAGAGGAACTACATGGAACAGGGAAATAGAGCAGGAAAATTATTGGCCTGGCAGTTTCGAAAACAAAAAGCAGAAAGAATAGTGCTGAAATTATAAATAAGGATGGTAAACATGTATGCTCCACTAGAGATATTTGTTCGGAATTTCACACGTTTTACGAGCAGCTCTATACTTCCAAAAGTAAGGCTACACAGGCAGATATGGAGTAGTATCTGCAATCCGTAACATTAAGACAAAGCCTTAAAATTAAATAGACCAATATCAGTTCAGTTGGTGCAGGAATCCATAAAAACACTACCAAAAAGAAAAGGCAGCGGGGGAGATGGCTTCCTGGCAGAAATGTATCATGCCTCACACAAAGGCTAGACTCCACTCCTGGCAAGAGACTTAAATGGGCACTTCAGAAGGAGCCTCTCCCAGAATCTATGTCACAGGTTAATATAATTGTCATTCCAAAAAATGGGAAACCCCTTAATAACTGCGGCAGTTATCGACTATAGCATTGATAAATAGCGACACTAAATTTGCCCAAATCCTGGCATGCAGAATAGAGAATATCCACCCTCAATTGATTTACCCAGAACAGGGTTTGTTAAAGGCCGGCTATTGGACAATGTCTGCAGGACAATGACCCTGGTCCACCACATCCAAAGTCAGGCTATTCCAGCTTTATGCATAACACTAGACACTGAAAAAGCATTTGACCGGGTGGAGTGGAGCCTTCTGTTTCAGATGCTCAAGAAATTTCATGTGGGGTATCAGTCTTATATCGAAACCCAACCGCTAGGGTGTTAGTGAATGATGGGTGCTTGGTTGCATTTACATTGCAAACGGAAATGCGGCAAGGGTGCCCACTCTCTCCCCTTCTGTTTGCAATTATCATTGAAGCTTTTGCGGCTAAAAATGTACCATAAATAAGAATATATATTTATCTAACATGTTTTATACACCGTCCTATCATTAATTCAGGGCAGTTTACAGAAAACATGACAGCAAAATCAACTTACATAAAACAGGATATTGAACTTGGAAATTATATGGGGTACAAAGGGTACAGGACCATACTAGTCTTTATCTGCCGTCATTTACTATGTTATTGACATGAAGGCAGTGAGATTTGTATATGGTGTAATTATATCTGGTTTGAGGAACAGTCCAAGGGGGGGGGGGTTGAGCTAGATATATTTGATCAGTATTCTCATGGGGAGGGTCTATTGTGTTCCATAATGGGCTGAAATTTTGTAGCTTTCCTATAGCCCCGGTATGTTTGATCTGTGGGGTCATAGCGTGGGTCCATAGTATTCTATAAGGAGATGAGTTTTTATAGCCTTCCTATAGTCAGGTCGTTGATGGCTCGTATAGTGGCAGGCAGTTCATTCCATAGTGGGTGGAGCGTATATGGAGAAGGCTCTTTTGCAAATAGATTGTCTGTCTGGTTTTCATCTTGCTTGCTGAGATTTCCAAGGTGTTGATATTAGTTGTCCTTCTTGTTCTGGTCTGCTGTGTTTTCTTGATCATTGACTGAAGGATAGGAGGTGATAAGATGTTGATTATCTTGACTGCCTTGTATTTGGAACGTACGGTGACCGGGAGCCAGTGTAGTTGCTGAAGTGTGGGGGTTTGTGGCTGTATCTTGCCGTTCCAGTAATAATTTTGGCTGCAGTATTTTGCATCAGTTGTAGAGGGAGTATTGTTTTCTTGGGAAGGCCCTGGTAGATTATGTTGCAATAATCTATTATGGGTGTTACTATGGCTTGACATACTGTTTGGAAGTCACTATCACTGAGTAGAGGTTTGAGTTTGTGTATTGTTCTTAGTTTGTGGTAGGCTGTCCTGGTTATTATTTTTGTGTGTAGTTATAAGCGGAGATGCTGATCGAACATAATTCCGAGGTATTTGACTTCTTGCTTGGCTATTAGGGTATAGTCCAGGATCTTTAAGTGAGTTTGGTGGGGAGAATATAGCATTCCTGTGATATGTATCATGTCAGATTTTTTGAAGTTTTATTGAGAGGTTTTGTTCTTTAAGCCATTTTGTCATTGTTTCAAGGCATGTGGTGAATTGTGTGCAATCCAGATGACCGATGTTTATAGGGGTGAATACCATGTCGTCATCTGCATATATCTTGTATTGAATGTTGTGTTGCTTTATGATGTTGCATATTGGTTGAATGTATATATTGAAAAGCAATGCCAAGAGCACCAAGCCCTGCGGAACACCAGAGTAGGACGACACGAACATAAAGTGCTGATATATGCAGATGACACCTTGATATCTGTGACTAATCCTAACAAGTCTATACCAGCACTGTTGGAAGAAATCCATCACTTCTCACAGGTCTCAGGATTTAAGGTCAATTTGGGGAAGACTGAGGCCTTGAACCTGGGAAGACTTTCTAAAGAAATGTTAAGAGACTTCCATTTAAAAGGGCAGAATAAAAATTCAAATAATCGGGGGGCGACAGTTGGAAGACCTCTCTACAGGTTTAATTATCTCCCTTTGTGAGAGAAATTAGATGCTTATCTTCGCTGATAGACCAACTTGCACCTGAGCTGGTTGGGCAGATTGGCCACTTTGAAGATGTTCCTTATTTTAAAATTTACCTTCTTCTTACAGCTGCCAATTGACATCCCCATGAATCTCCTGCAGAAACGGCAGAAAACGTTTCTGAAGTTTGTCTGGGAAGGGAAAAGGGCTTGGATAAATATAATTTGTTTATCTCACAGCAAAGAACAAGGCAGGGTTAAACTTCCAATTTTGAAAAAGGGCAGCTAAAATGCAGGCGTGCAAACACATCATTCTTGTCCTGAAAATGCACTATGGGTTCCGTTGGAACATGCCTTACTATCTCCCAAGGGAATATGGGACAGGTTACTGGAAATAAGGGGAAACAGGAAAAATGAGTACCCCTCTCTGTCCCCACTGCTTGCCCAGACGAGACATTATATGAAAATGAAGTACCTTCCCTCTATAATCTTGAAATGGTCGCAGATAAGAGGACTGCCAACCATTCTCAGGCCCAGAATTCATTGGATTAGTACAGAAGTTGGAAGAGGGGGGCCTTGGCTCCTTTTCAAGACTGATTTCAGAGGGGACTGCCGCTCTTTAGCAGACCTAGAGGCAACTACAGGCTCCAAAATCCTGTTTTATCAATATTTCCAGCTTAGATATTTCCTAGGGTGCTACAGAGTCTCAACACAGCTAACTCACTCTCCCACGTGGTTAGAACATATATTATTTGGAGGTGTAGGAAGCAAGGCCCTTTTATCTAAATTATACCATGGGTTACTGCAAGAAACTGAACCAGTAGTGCCCGAACATGTAGCGAGCTGGCATAACTGGCTGCAGAAGGAGCTAACCGAGAAGGACCGGGAAAGTATCGTATCCATGTAGGGATTAGCAAGTGGACGAGGGTAACTAATTGGAGACACATACAACTTCAACTGATCCATCGCACATAACTCACCCCACTCCTTTTGTTTCAAGGAGATAGATGCTGGCGGAACTGTGGGGATGAGGGCACGTTTTAGCACATGTGGTGGGACTGCCCAAAGATCAGTAAATATTGAAAGGAGGCAACAAGAATGCTTAGTGAAGTCTTAGAGGCGCCCATACTAAGAGACCTAGTAGAGGTTTTGCTGGGTGGGGGAGAACCCATCCCACAGAACTACCAGTCTCTGAAGGCTAAACTATTAATAATGGCTAGAGTAACTCTGGCCTGGAAATGGAAGAACGAAGGAGGCCCCACAGTGGCAGAGTGGGAGATCAAAATATGGGAAGCAGCCAAGTTTGACAAAATTACCTATATCCTGGAACAGTCACAGAACAGATGCGGCATAATTTGGTCACCTTGGGAGAGATGAATGGAAAAATGGAGAAGAACCATGACCATGCAAAAACTCACCACCCAAAATGTAACATCATAGTGCCACAAGCCCTACAGGACATGGGAAATAAAAAGTATAAAGATTAAAAAAAAAAAAAGACTTCATACGCTACAGAGCAGCAGGAAAACTAATTGAGAAGAAAGAGGCGTCATGCTGCTTTTATGTATTGCCTATATTGTTTTGATTTAAACTTTCATTGTTACAATATGGTTTGATGGTATAAACAGGATCAAAATACCTACAAAAACAGTGTTACTCAGCTGTAACAGGTGTTCTCCGGGAATAACAGGAATCAGCACCTCACATATGGACGATGTCAGCACCAGAGTCTGCTCAGAAGCATCTCCCCAGCTTTCATAGAAAGGCTTTGGGAGATGCACCATGCATGTATGGTTCCCTTCCCACCCAAGGGTGTCATCCTGCCTCGGTCCAGTGACATTTTATTCATTCATTCTTACATACTGCATTTCAGAGGACCAGTGTAGTTTACAGGGAACAAAAGTTCAAGGAACCGTTATCTGCCTGTTCCATTTCTAATGTAGAACTCTAACTATATACAATTAGAGAGTCGCTTACATCTGAGTGACTATGGACAGGTAGAAAGAAGGTTGCTTACATCTAAGGGTATATTACGGATAGATGGGATAACATAGCCCCCTGTTACCCATCAAAATCTTCCTCAAATAGGTTGGTTTTAAGCAGTTTGTGGCAGGTTGCACGGTCGTGGGCGTCTCTGATTTGTGGTGGTAGAGCATTCCGTAAGCAGGGGGCGTGCAGGGAGATGCCCTGGAGCAAGTTGACTTGTTGCACTTGGTTAGCGCTGGAGGCAGGTTTAGTAGGTTTGGTGTGTTGCTTCTCCTTAGGTGCTTTTCCGGGGTTCTTGTAATAATTGACTGTAAAACATTCAGGGGATAGTTGATGAATTACTTTGAAGGTTGTCATGAGTGATTTATAATTAATATGACTCTGGAAAGGTAGCCAATGCAAGTCCTTTAGAATAGGCATGATGTGGTTGGCTCGAGATGAGCGTGTCAGAATTTATGCAGCCACATGTTGAGTGAGTTGAAGTGGATGTAGGGAGCTTTTTGGGAGGCCTTGCAGGATGGCGTTGCAGAAGTCAGAAAGTGGTAGTATTGCCTGGTAGACTGTACGAAAGTCCTGAGGCTCAAGTACAGGTTGTAATTGTTGGAGTGACCGCAGCTTGCTGTAGATGCACTGTGTTACTTTCTAACCACACCAACCAGATATCTTACCTCAGATCTAACTTCCAGGACAGTTTTTTTTTTCCTCTTTAGCACCTTTGGAGGGAGAAATGATCGATTCCTGGTGACGAATAGGACCTCTGTTTTCTTAAAATTGATGTTTAGTTTATGTTCTGATAGCCACTGGTCTATGGCATTGAAGCAGCTTATGATAGTTGAGTAGATTTCGCTTGTGGTGGTACATGGAGCATAAATCATAATATCGTCTGCATACAAGTGATAGTAGACATTAAAAGGTGCTTATGATATTGTAGACCAGCTGTATATAGATGTTAAATAGGAGTGCAGAAAGGGCTGAGCACTGAGGGACTCATTGTGTCTGGTGAAATGGGTTGAAAATTTTTTGGCCAATTTGTACAAATTGATTGTGGTCTACGAGATAGGAAAGAAGCCATTTGAGGGCAGTGCTGCAAATTCATAGAAACATGATGACAGAAAAAGACCACATGGTCTATTTAGTCTGTCCTTCCATATCAACCACTATAACAGTCCCCATGTTGAAGAGACACTGTAGGAGGATCTCATGACAAATAGTGTCAAATGCAGAGGCAATGTCCAAAAAGCGGAGGATGTAGCCTTGAGGGTTATCTAAACCTTTGATGAGTCTTTTGATTAGGGATATTAGTAAGGTTTCCTTCCATGGTGATTGCAGAAACCATGTTGCTGTGAGACCAGGGGGGCATTTGTATCGATGTGATTTTGGAGTTGAAGGAGGACTACCTTTTCAAATATCTTTGCAATAAATGGCAAGCTAGAAATAGGTCTGAAGGAGCTAGGGATATTCGGGTCAAATTTAGGGTTTTTTAGTATTGGAGGTGGTTTTCAGGTATTTTGGGAAGTATCCTTGGATGAAAGAGGCTGATATTAATTTGAGGAGGATTGGGGCAAGCTCTACTTTCGTACTCCTAAGCCAGGAGGCAGAGCATAAGTTGATAGGAGATGTTGTGGTGGTAATGCTGTGGATTATGTTCTGCATTTCTTCAGCCTAATCTTGACAGCTCAATTAGAGAAGTGCACTGTCACAATGTAGGTCTTTGGGTTTGTTAGAGGTTGGAGGAGAAGGCAAGATGTTTCGTGGTGTTGGGTATTTTAGCTACGATGGCAAAAAATTAAAATATGGTAAAGAAGCAACTTCAAGTGGAGGAGGGAGGATAGCGAGGACAGATTCCTGCTGTCCCTGGAGAACACCTGCTACAGGCGAGTAACTACCCTTTCTCCAGGAACAAGCAGAAGTCAGTCCTCACATATGGGACTCCCCAGCTACAGGCTACCGAGAACCTGTAACCAAAAGAAAATTGCCATGGTGACCTGCAAAGAGTGAGCCATGATCAGCAGCAGTTGAGTCCCTCCTGAGAGACACTCACCAGACCAAAGTGACCGGTGGAAAACAGAAGGGTCAGAGGGCAGGAGTTGCCTACATCCCGAAGAGATTATGAAGTTTGACCTGGCCGAAGGCGCTGTCCCGTCGGAACTCCCTCTTCAGGCACTAGTGAACTGCGAAGGTATGGACCGAAGACCAGGTGGCAGCCTGGCAGATTTCCATCATGGGGATGGAATGCAGATTTGCTATGGAAGTAGCCATGGTCCTGACGAGGTGTGCCATGACTCTGGTCCAGCGAGAGATTCCTGCTTGCTCATAGACAGATTAACTGCTACAGCACGGAGACAAAAAACGCAGCCCTGATATATTTAGACAGGATTTGTATACCACCTTATCCTTCAATCAAAGTGGTCACATCACATCACAATTGGAGGGTTACATTTAACATGAGGGTAATTAACAACGTTTTATAATGAACTCGTATGTCTAGTTGGGATATGTGGGTGTCGAGTTGTCGGAGGCAGTTGTATTACTGTTCGGGTGGGGACTGTTTGTCTGCACATATGTTTCTGTAAAGAGCAGGGTTTTAAGGGCCTTGTGGAAGTCTGTGATGTCATTTAATGCCTTTAGGCTCGTTGGGAAGACGTTCCATAGTGTGGACGCTAGTAATGAAGGAGCTCTTTTTGAAGTTATTTGTTTAGTTTTGTGATAGCCTACAGGTGTGCCGATCATGTTGTCATTATATCCCCTTACCCTCCGTCTGCCTCATACTGAAAGCAATTCTGAGTTGTATTTGGACGAATCTAAGCAGCTATGTCAGCATGAGCATAAAGCGTTCACCAATGTGTCATGACCGCACAGAATATCATTCCTTCTTAGGGAGTTGGGCAGCTACGCACAAATCAGATTTAAAAGGACTCTTGGCGTAGAGAAAGAAACCCAGTCCATTCCTCTTGCAAGAAGAAAAAAAGGTTTTCCAGGAAATCATGAAAAAGGAGACCTCAGGTCAACTAGGGATTCCCTTCTAGGCAAATGGTCTCGAACCTGTTCAGTGAGTATTTAACACAACAAAAACAAAACACTGTACAATCGTAATGAAAATTGACGATTCTCTCTAAAACAACCAAACTTTTTATCATGTAAGTATAGGAGGCGGAGCTCATGTTGAATTACATTTAATTATAAACACAGCCCCATGTTTCAAATTCAGAAATTCTACATCAGGAACTATATATAGGAGTGGATGAAAGACAGAACCTTCACTTTGTGTCTTCCTCTGATGTTAATCTGTTTTTCAAAATTTTATGAGTCCATTAAACCAGACAAACATTTTAAAAATTAATGAAAAAACCCAAACTCTATAATGAAGACTGTACCACCACTCTAGTTATCTTGCTCCATGCTATTAGCTTTGCCGTCCTTATAAAATGCTAAAGTAAAATGATGCATCCCAGGGGGACTTCACATTATTCTAAAATCTTATAAAATGTAGAAAAAAGTGTTCAAATAGTATTTTAAGTGACCATTTTTCCAGTTCTTTCCACCTATTAGAACTCCTGCCATGATATTTTCTCTCTGCTGTTTAAGGCTAATTTGGGTACAGCTGAACACCCTCTGAAAAGAAAGGTTATTGCATTGATGTCTGAGAAACATAGCCTTTCCTGGTCAAACAGACCTGAAAATAAATCAAGAACTCTTGAAGGGTTGGGGGGGGGGGGGGGTCAAGAAGCAAAAAAAAAAAAAAAAAAGACAGCAAGAGCATCTGTACATAACAAGAGGGGAGCACGAATAGAAGGGAAAAGACCCAAAGAGTTCCCAAAATGCCTTCCAAAATCTATATGCTCAGAAAGGAGGCATGTGGACCACTCCAAGTGTGGAGGTTTACTCTCCGCTGTGAACGCACAATACAGACGCCTGAACGGATAGAGAGGGGTTTCAGGAGAGGGTCATAAACAAAAGCAGCCATAATACAAAAATCCTCCCTATTATGGAAATCACAGGGGGAAACCCCCCCACTTCCAACTACATTAAACTCTATAAGAAAAGAAAGTTAGACAATGAAAATTTTTCCACATGGACAGAAATATTTGTTAAAACTTAGGAATATTTTTTTAAGTGGCAGTTATGACTACTGTATTAATTTTAATCTCTAATTATTTGAGATATGATTGCATTATTTTTAGATGTGTTTTACTGATGTTCATGATTGTTTATTAATAGCTGTATGTGACTGACCTTGCAAATTATCAAAAAAAACCCCACAGAGTACAAACTTGAACTTTTCTTTAGGGGTCTAGCTATGTACATAAGAACCACTGAAGAGTCAAAACCACTGGTCAGTCTATTATCTATCAGAAGTGCAACATGATGGTATTTGCCTGAGGCCATTACAGCAGCTTGCAGACCAATGTCTTATGCACGAGGAGTGGAAATAGGAGGGAGCTGGATAGCAGGAGTCAAGAGAGGATGAAGGGAAAAGAAATGGGAAAAAAATGTGCACTGTTACTTCCAGTCTGTTCAATGCTGGTATAAAGCCCAATCGTTTGAGATTCTTCCCAAGGTGGGGATGGGTGGAAGACACTTTGGCATGATCTAGGCACAATGATTTTTTTTTTAGTTCTCCTCAAAAATTACTTTGACCCCTATGCTGGAAAGGTTCATACTGTTGCATTTTTAATTTTACTCAATCATACCGAAAAAGAGTAAGCGGTTTACATCAAATAAAACCATGAAGCAGCGGTGGAGAGTTCTGGTAGGTAACTGGATCTTTCTATTCGGTGATATAGTTTATGGGACTCAACATGCAATGTATCCAAAATGAATTTTGGCAACTTTGCCTGCGATGTTAAGTCAATGAAAAGATCTTTCAACTTAAGAATCAAGAAAACAGCAACAACGCGTCAGCCGAGAAGGCAAGACTTGAGAAATCACAGACCCGATGCTCTTTAGACTGCATTATGTTCCCTTCGGCTAAACAAACTTGAGACAGGTAATTAAGGGAGCAGGTAGAATGAGCTGTAATTTACTGGTATATCTGAAGTCTTTATCCATCATGTTCATGGATTTCTCTAGCACCTACTATTGTATATATCGAAAAGGTGGCGAAACGTTTGTAGCCCTAATGAGGGAGCCCCCAGGCAGTCCACAACTTCTTTCCTTTTCAGATGCCTTACCAATTACCACTATAAAACGTATGGAAAATGGAGGGATTTTCAATCATGCTTTAGGTGAAAAAGAAAATAATTTTAAGCGCGGACAACTAAAGTGTGTTGCAGCATATTAATACAAATGATAATTGTTGGGATATCACTCCAGAATAACTGGGGCAATTTTAGCCTGGGAGGATGATTCTAAACATTTCTTACATGAAGTCATCATGCTTATTAATGTATTTTAATCTCCAATTTTCTAGTTACACAATTAAAGATGGCTAAACATGCCCTGTGAGGCTGAAACAGCTTGGACGTGTTGCAGTGGAGATTCTTGCTAGTAACAGCAAAGCACTGGAGGGTTTTAATCAGACTTTCCTCCTGCCTGGGGCCTGTAGCTATCTAGTCTCAGCATGACCAGCTGGGTGGTGAAGCGAAATTTATGGAAAAAATATAAGGGGCAATGAGTAGTATAGATTTAAAATGACTGATCTAAGGCGTTCCACAGACTCAACAACATTCCCATTTATTTTTAAAAACAATGAAACGGCAATTCTCAAGAACATTTGCAAAGCGCCAGTTCCGTAAGATTTTGGTAGTGTCATCACAGAATTATAGAAGTTATTTTCTCCACTGTAGCATTCCTTGGGAAAGTTAATCTGGACTACGATTACATTAATCACAGAATCAAGATTGTGTGGTTGTGTTAAGCTGTTTACAAAAAACTATTACGTATTAAAAGCTTACCACCAGACAGGGGCTGTCAAACTTGGCCTGAGGGCCAGACAGGTTTTTCAGGATTTCCACTATGAATGTTGAGAATACTATGTGAATTTACATAAAATTAGCTCACATCTTTCCGGTAGTATTTAAACATTTTATATACCGCCCCTTCCATTGATCAAAGGCGGTTTACAATGAACAAAAATTCCAAAAACTTGGTTACAGAGATCAATAACTATATACACATGTCCGCTAGATACCTATACAGTGGTAACATGACAGCTGAGTCTGAACTATTTTCAGTAAATAATGGTGGAGGAGCAGGTTACACAGGTGAGGGAGAGGGGTCATGGTTAGTGGAGGGGGGTATGAAGAGGCATTGTAATATTCGGCAAACAGTAGAGTTTTTAAGCTGTTTGCCAAAGGGTTGAAGATCCTTGATAGATCTAATACAGTCAGGGAGAGAGTTCCAAAGTGTGGGCGTGGAGTACCTGAAGGCTCTATTGCTGGTAGCTGGGTTCGTTTTTCGTACTGAGGGGGAAATGGCTAGAAGGTCCTCTGTACGCTTTCTTCCGAGTCTGCTATCAGCTTCTGCATGTACAGTATAAGGGGGGGGGGGGGGAAGGGGAGATGCTGTTATGTAATTTAAATGTAGTAACTAACATTGGTATCTCACTCTGGTGGCAATGGGGAGCCAGTGGAGGCTACAGAGTATTATTGGGGTGATGTGCTCAGTGAGGTTTGCTTTCACAATGATCCTAGCGGTTACATTTTGTGCAAGATGGAGTGTGTGGAGAGACTGTTGCAGTAGTCCAAGTGAGGGGTAATCAGAGCTTGGACCACAGTTCCAAAGTCGTGTGTTTCCAGGAGTGGTCTGAGATGTTGCACAGTTTTTAAGTTTAAAGAATATTGTCCTGGCAATTTGTTTGATTTGGGCAGCCCTACTGAGAGTTCTGTCGATAATGACTCCTAGGTATAGATATCTACAAAGAGTTACAGCCGGGTACTGTAAGTATTTCCCTGTTCCTGGAGGGTTTATAATCTAATCTACAGTTGTACACGAAGCAACGGAGAGTTAAGCGAGTTGCCCAAAGGCACAAGGATTTGAGCCGTGGTCTTTGATCCCAGGTTGCTTCCCTAACCATTAGGCTACTCCTCCACTCCAGGTTCCTTGTGGAAATCCTGAAAATTCAACTAGTTCGTGGCCCTCACCTTCTTTTTGAGGACTCTTGAAGTATAATACTATACAAGATGCACGATAAAAAAAAAAGAAGAAAATAAGAAAGGCTTCAGGATAGCAGTCTGTTGGGTTACTAGTACAGCAATCTCTTTAGGATATAAATGTTGAAAGACAATACAATCGTGTAAAAAAAAAAAAAAAAAAGTGTGCCCTTAGTATTACAGTAACAGATACACGCATGTGTTTCACAGCATCCCACTAAAATTACTTCAACAATTGAGCCTCGTCTATAAAATAACTAGACCCAGCAGGAGAATTATACAAAGGCTGTATTGTAATCTGAAGAAGGGTATCAAAACGCTCGTGCACATCAGCTTTGAATAATTATGTTGATCCTATAAAAAGGAAATGGCAAGAAAGGAGAAAAAAAATCCCTGCCGGCTTCCCACAGATACTAGAATCAGGGCCAACTTTGTGTACGCGCACCTGCCCAGAGCGCCATGCAGAGGGGCATGGACTCTTGTGCTCTTCCATCTTGTCTAGACGGAGGGAAAGAGCAGATCAGGGCTTTTCCTCTCACTATCCTTTTCTAAAGTTTAATAGCGTTCCTTTCATGCTTTGTTTTATCGTTCAATTGTAGACCGCTTTGTTCACACATGAAAGAATGGAACAGGGTCGAGGGGTGGAAGGGTATTAGAGACTGGGGGATGATGTGTCAGGGGTAAGAAATACCGTGCCAAAGCTCACAATATCTAGCTTCATACAGGGTGCTGGTTATCCTAAAGTCAGCTCTGTGGAATTCTACATTTAAAAAAAAAAAACATTTGTAAGACACAGCAGATCAAAACACAGCCCATACGCGAGAATAAGATTTAAGCAAAAGCACATTAAGGACCTGGAACCTGAATTCCAAAATGCAGTAAACGGAGGGACTTGAGGTGGGGTATGGTGGTTGTTAAGAGCCACCGAGTCCATGCAAATTCCTAGTGACCCTGTGGATAGTTGTCCATGTTGTAGTTATCCCCTGACTTTTCTTGATAAAGTGCAACTGTACTTCATACAAATCTTGTTTTCAAACAGTCCAAACCCCCACTCCCCGCACCCCCCAACATTCAGATCTACTCAGCCATAAAAGGCCCATGTGGTATAAGAAAATCTACAGAAAGCAAGCACTTGTTACTTCAGTCAGGGAAGACGTTTCCAGCACTTGCTTATGGTTCATTTTCCAATGAAGAAAAAGCGGGGTTACTTACCTGTAACGGGGGTACTCCATGGACAAGCAGGATAATTCAGTTACACCTGGTGATGTCATCTGACGGCGCCATGGATAAGGACGTGCTCTCCTAGAGCTCAGAAACGCAAGCCTTTCTGAGCATGCCAGGTGACCCACACCCCTGGACCCGCTCCTACCTGGCTCAATTCGTACCAAGCTTGTGCTAGTTCCACAGGCCACGTCCGTCTCTTGGCTGGATTTCCAGAGGTGAGCAGCCGCCACCACAACGCACTTGGTGAGTACTCTCGGGGCCAGGGAGAGGCTGAAAGGATGCACCTTGTATTGGTAGTGTTTTCCCACAATGCAGAAGCATAAAAGATTTTCCTGTGGGCTGGGTGGATGGGAATGTGTGTGTAGGCATCCTGCAAGTCCAGCGAGGTCAGCCAGTCGTCCTGTCACAGGAGGGGCAGGATGGACCCTAGGGAGAACATCCTGAAGCGCTTCTTATGAACCTAAGAACATAAGAGATGCCATACTGGGTCAGAACAAGGTCCATCAAGCCCAGTATCCTGTTTCCAACAGTGGCCAATCTGGGTCATACGTACCTAGCAGTTTCACCAAAAGACACAGGGTTCCACAATGCTTGTATTGGGTCAAGCAGTAGATATTCTGGGTCCACTTGAATAATGGTTTATGGACCTTTCCTCCAGGAACTTGTCCAAACCTTTAAGCCCATTAACAGCTTTTACTACATCCTCCGGTAACAAATTCCAGAGTTTGATTACATGTTGAGTGAAAACATATTGTCTCTTATTAGTCTTAAATAGGTTACCCTGTAGCTTCATTGCATGTCCCCTAGTCTTTCTATATTCTGATAACGTAAACAAATCGATCTATGTTTACCTGTTCCATTCCATTCATTAATTTAGAGACCTCTATCATATCTCCCCTCAGCCGTCTCTTTTCCAGGTTGAAGAGCCCTAACCTTTTAAGTCTCTCTTCATAGGGGTATCCTTCCATCCCCTTTACCATTCTGGTGGCTCTTCTCTGTATCTTTTCTAATAACGCTATATCCTTTTTAAGATACGGCGACCAGAATTGCACACAATATTCAAGGTGCGGTCGCACCATGGAACAATACAGAGAAATTATAATATCCTTTGTTTTATTTTCCATTCCTTTCCTTACGATACCTAGCATTCTATTTGCTTTCTTGGCCACCACTGCACACTGGGTGGAGGGTTTTAACATGTTATCCACTGACGCCTAAATCTTTTTCCTGAGTGATGGTTCCCAATGTGGAACATTGCACTGTGTAAAGATGTATTTGTTGAGGCGGCATAGGTCGAGGATGGGGCACACTCCACCTGATTTCTTGGTGATGAGGAAGTATCTGGAGTAGAAGCAAAGTCCTAGCTTCTGCTGCAGGACCTGCTCCACCGCTTGGGTCTCCAGGAGGGCCTCAAGTTTTGCAGATACCATGGCCCACAGGTGCTCCAGCATGTGACTGAGGGGAATGGATTTCTGGCGAGATGTTGTCAGGAAGTGAATGCTGTAGCCTTGATCAATGATTTGTAGCACTCACTTGTCAGTGGTGATTTTATTTATTTAATAGTATTTCTATACCGCCTTATCTTACAATCAAGGCAGTATCACAGCAAAACAATCAAGAGAGGTGATAGTGTAGTCATGCAGTGAGGGTTATATCGTAGTTTGAGTGTATGATGTGTTGTGAGTTTGATTAGGTTGAGCTATGTACATTGTGCGCTATGATACAATATGTGCTATAATACAATCTTCTATACAGTTAGTGTTAAGAGAATGTATAACGGCACATGTTTCCTATCAGTGGGTCTGAGGGGGGAAGGTTGGTCGTTCCTGGTAGTTAGATCATGTAACGTGTCCATAGTATTCCTTGAACAGCGTTGTCTTCAGCTGTTTGTGAAAGTCTTTGAGGTCCGTTGTTGATCTCAGATCGTCTGGGAGGGTGTTCCAGATTGTTGGGGCAGCCAGAGAGAGTGCTCTTTCTGTGGTGTCCTTGCGTGCTTTTCTGAAGTCTCTAGAGGTGTTGACTCGGTTGGAGGTCCTTTTCTTCTTGGGCGTGTGCAGGCTGTTGGCTGAAGTGTGTTTGATCTTGAATATGTTTATGATTGTTTTGTATTTGATACGTGAAATGATTGGGAGCCAGTGTAGGTCTTTCAGAACGGGTGTGATGTGCTCATGTCTTGTTGATCCAGATATTATGCGGGCTGCCGTGTTTTGTGCTAGTTGAAGTGGTTTGAGTGTTTGTTTTGCTAGTCCAAAGTAGATTGGGTTGCAGAAGTCCAATAAGGGGGTAATTAGTGCTTGGCATACGGTACGGAAGTGCTCAGTGGCGAGGAGGGGTTTAAGTCTGATGATTCTCATCCTGTAGTATGCATTTTTGATAGTTTTGCTTACGTGTGCTTTGAGATTCAGTTCATTGTCCAGGGTCACTCCGAGCTATTTTACTTCTGATTTTATTGGTATGGTTGTGTTTTGTATCTTGATGTCCGGTGGGTGGATGAAGTCTGGGTTACGAGTGATGTTAGAGCCTCAGTCTTGCTGTAGTTGATTTCGAGGTTGTTGCTTTTACACCATATTGTCATTTGTGTAAGGCAGTTTGTTATTTTAGAGTAGTCAGGGTTGTCAACTGAGATGGGTGTGTATATCATAATATCATCTGCTCATCTAAGCCTCCTTGAAGAAGATGATGTGGCTCCCTACCGGTGGGGATATGCAGGTCATACTGTCAAAAAGATGGTGTGCCCTTCCGAAGAGGTAGCTGCTTGTCTCTGCTACCTGCATTCCTATTGCCATGGCTTCTGGTGGTAGGATTGATAAGGCTGGTGCCTGGGGCACTGCTGTTGCCATTTGTTGTATGGTTGGTAGCGCTTGGACTGGCAGGACTTACAGAGGTAAGATCCTTGTGATTTCCTGGAGTTGGAGCCTCTCTCAAGACCATCTGAGGTCAAGGTAACCATAGCCCATGTTCCCTGTAAAATAGTTATCTCCAAGTTATAATGCCCTGTTCAATGTAATTTCAGTTTGTTCAATGTAAACTGCACTGATGCAGAATAGCGCGGTATATAAGAGAATATAAATAAATAAATAAATAAATAAAATAAATAAGGTTTGCAAGGTGAAGTGCTCCTTCATGTTGTTGACAGTCTCTGACTTTAGCTCTGAAAAGGTTGTCTCCAGTGCAGGGTGCATCCACGAGGCGCTCCTGAGTGTCCTCTCATAGACTTGAGGCCCGTATCCATGCCATGCATCTGGAAGCAATGGCTGTGGCAGTTGTGTTGGATGCCACATCAAAAGCATCAAAGGCCAACTTCCGGTGACATCACGAAGCTCAATGGCAGCAGTCTAGCCAAGCTCCATCCGATTCCCTTGGTGACTATGCATTAAAAGTCATTGACAAGCTACCCCTTAAACTCCAAAATGGACAGGGAAAGAACCTCCGATACCCTAATGTCAGTGCTAAGAAATTGGCAGGGTTCGAAGCGGCATACAGACGGCAGACTCCGAGAGCTCAGCAGAAGAAAGGTTGGTGAGTGAGGGAGAGCAAGAGGGGTCCAAGCTGAAGAGTTGGCTGCAAGCTTTCAAAAAAGAGAGGTACAGGCTTACCTGAAATCTATGCGGCTGGATATTAAAGAGACCCTGATGAATATACAGCATGATTTGGGGGCCTTGGGACAGTGCGTGCAGGAAATAGAAGAGAATGTGGACAGCCATGTGGTGGGGCTACCGGAGATGGAGCAGAGCAGAACACGCTTAAGGCCCAGCATGAGGAGATAACTAGAGGACAGCAACCTTGGGCCGGAAGGACTGGGGTTTCTAGTCCCACAGGTGCTCCTTGTGGTCTTGGGCAAGCCACTTAACCCTCCATAGCCCATGTTCCCTGTAAAATAGTTATCTCCAAGTTATGATGCCCTGTTCAATGTAATTTCAGTTTGTTCAATGTAAACCGCACTGATGCAGAATAGCACAGTATATAAGAGAATATAAATAAATAAATAAAAGCTAGAGGAGATTGAGGATCGAGAGCATTGATGTTATTTGCACATCAGAGGGATCCAGGAAACATTAAAAAAAACCTTTGAGTGTTCCTGGGTGGCCCAACAGCTATTTCAACATATTCTGAGGATGGAGAGCAGAGAAGGGGAAGCAGCAGACCCAGTGGGCATCGAGTGAGAGCCCTGACGTTTGGGGCCCAGACAGGTTAAGCAGTCACGGGACATGATCCTTTGCCTAAGCTCCTTCCCAGTTAAAGAAAACATGCAGGGGAGAGCTGTGAAGTGGAAGTTTTTAATGATCTATCCCGAGGCACCCTGGAGAGACACAGGGGAATGAGAGAGGCGACTACCTATATAAGGCAGAAAGGTCTGCACTATAAATGGATGCTCCCCTTCAGACTTTTGCTAACTGTAAATGGGGCATCCCGCAAAGTTAAAGGAGTGGAGGAGGCATTCGCAGCATTGCAGGACTCGGGCTGTGAGAACCTGCCAAAGCTGTCGGAGGAGCAGCGCTCACAGGGGGGAAACGGTGCAACACCCAAGATGCAAAACCACCTGCAATGGCAGCGAAGGGGAAAAGACTAAAGAGATCCAAAGAGCGAGTAATTATAGACCCCTGAAGATACTCACAGGGAGGTGGTGCAAATTTGTCTTGGTGAATAGGGCCAGGGACATATGATTCCATGGACACTGGACTTTTTGCCATTCTCAAAAGGAGGGGGGAGGGGAGATGGGAGCGATATAAAATGGAGGGAAGAGGGAGGGGAGCAATAATAAATTACAGAAGTAGAGGCAAGGGACTTGCATGGAGAGGGAGGAAAGGGGAGGGGGGGGAGGATGGAGAGGGGGAAGTGGATGGGTAGGGACTGAGCAAGTGGGAATAGATATGATAAAGATGTGACAAGGGATAGGACATGACACACACAGGAGGGGGGGGAAGGGTTCTCAAGTGAGGTGGGGGAAGTGGGAGGGAAGGTTAATAAGAAGGCAAGACACAAGGGGGCGAAGGAGAGCAGAGAGAAGCAACAGGGGGATGATTCGCATAGGGTCATTGAATGTAAAAAGAGCTGAATTCACCTATGAAGTGACGAAGGCGGCTATATCGAGATGTCGAGAGAAACAAATGGGATATAATACTAATACAAGAAACTCATCTTAGGAAAACAGGACAAGGGACGGATGACGTATAGGAAATTCCCGGAACAGTTTTTTTTCAGGGGACAAAACAGAGTCGGAGGGGTGGAGTAGCTATACTGGTGCGGGAGGGATTTGGGATTCAAATACAAGATAATTTCCATGATCAGGAAGGTAGAGTGCTGGCCATTAGGGGTACGATGGGAACAGAAGTCACTATTGTGACAGTATTCGGGCCGAATGGGAAACAAGCCCCTTTCTGGAAGGGAGGTAAGAAAATTAGTGGCCAAATGGGTCCAAGGGAAACTGCTAGTAGGAGAGGACTTTAATGTAGTGTTGAACCCAGGGCAGGTTCACCAACCCAGAAAGAGGAGGGAGCAATAGTTTATCCCAGTTTATTATGCGTTACCACAATTTAGTGGATACCTGGCGGGAGCTTAACCCAGGGGAAGAGAATACGCATTCTACTCGACACCACATAACAGCTTGAGCAGGTGTGGCCGACTTATCCTGCTTGTCCATGGAGTACTTCAATACTAGTTCCACAGAAAGTAATAGCTTGGATTGATTGCATATAAATCTACAGATCTGAAGCACATCCCAGGTTAACGCACTCATCCCAAATGAGCAGTTAAGTAGACTAGAGGTCTTGAGCCTGTCTGCTCTTCAGGATATCACTAATGATTATGTAGGAGATGGAAGCAGTGGTATACAAATCTTTTGCATGCAGATCGCCCAACTCCTTTGTGGTCCTTGCACTGGAATTTGAGACCTCTGGGCTAGATTACATGGGAAACAAACTACTGGGGGAAGAGAAATAAAGTTGGAAGGTTTCCAGCTCTGCGATTCAGCAGCGCTATACAGTAAAGCACCAAAATGTTTTAGGACACAATAGTTCGTGAGCTCCTAAAACCTTAGAGATGGTTACGATTATTTTTTTGTTTTTGTTAATCAGCAAACCATAAAGCGCACACATTCCTAGGGTGAACCTTAGAAATCCAAGCCCTGCACAAAATGTATTATTCTAGGTATTTAATTGTATCGTGCTTTGATGCACGCCAAAAGGAAAGTCATTAAATGAACAAATGGAAAAGCAAAACTTCACACACAAATCTTATACTGACAAGCAAGTCCGGTTGAACCCTCCATTCAAAAATCACTGTACTTCCACCATTTTCCATGAAACAAAGATGTTTTCTATTTATTCCCAATGACTGCGTGATCTTTTTAAGCACCTACTCCTCCCGACGACACATTTTCACAGTTTCCAACAAATGGGCAGTGTTAACACACAGTATCATTAGGAAGTAAAAAGTTTTTATATTAAAGGCAGATTTCTGACACGTCAAGGAGCATCCTAGTATCAATACTTCTTAAGCGGGTCCTTCAAGACCCCCCCCCCCCCACCAGCTGGAAATTCACAATGAATATGCACAAGATAATTTGCCTTTTCACAATGAATATTCTAGTTGAGAATTGCTACTCTAGTCAATGTCGGCTAGATTTACTAGCGTGTGCTATCGTGTTAGCATGTGTTAATGTTATTGACGCTCATAATTGGTAAATAGACCCCATTATATAATATAGAATCTGCTGTGAATAATGCACAATAACGTGTAACTTTATTCCTGTATGTACTCCTTTCTGGCTGCACCGAGACGATCGGGAAGGGGGATGTAGGGGGACTGGGCTCCCCAGTGTGTTCAAGAACAGGTTTAGGAGAGCTGGACAGAACCGGAGGGCTTGCTTATGCTGCCATGAGGTCTGCCAAAATACAGCAAGCAGTCTGTGCCACTGTTTGGCATCTGGGCTGCACAGCCGTCCACGCCGTCATCGGGGCAGGAAAGATTAGGAACCATGTCGGCTACATTTAAATTACATCCAGGGGTCCAAAGGAAAGAACTGGCCTTGGAAAAGTGCACGAGGGAAAATGAAAAGCCGAACGGTATGTTCAACGCGCTACAATTACCGAACGAGATCTTTCATGTGATCCTCGAGCACAGAAATGGCCAGCTCTGTAATTCTTGCCGAATACACCACCCTGGCAGCCTAAGGCCTACACTGGGCCTACTCTGACAGTGCAGGGCACTATATATCTATGTAAATATCATTAAGAAAACTACACCACAAAGAGACTTATTTCCCTGGTGTCGTACTGCATGCAGGGGTGTAGCTAAGGGTGGGCTTGGGTGGACCGTGGCCCCTCCATTTTGGCACGAGGCCCACTGAATCATTGGCAGCAAAACAGTTGAATGAGAGTAGTAGTATAATGGCCTATCCCCATTCATTTCTATGGGAAAGGAGAGGCGGGGCGGGGGCAATGCTTAGTGCCCACCTGTATTAACCACAGACCCCACCAAAAAAAAAAAAATTAGTCCTAGCTACGGCACTGATGCAGAGTCCGGCTTCTTGAGGATTCAGATTAATTTTTGTCTATTTTTAGCATGGCAATTTATTCGTTACTTGATAAGGATCTATTTTCCGAGTGCGTGACCAAGGCCAGGTATTCTGTTAGCATGGCGTTTCTATGTTGGGATTGGTAGTAATCCAGCTTGTTCGGTTTTCTGAATACGTTTATGGAAGTTCTAGGGCCCACTGCAATATTTACAGTGCTCCTCCTTTCTAGATATACCATAACAGCATCAACTTCAAAAACTCACACAAGGGGGCCTAATAGATTTTCTCTATAGGTGTCAAGCAATTTTTGTAAGGTTTTGTATTACGTCACACTATGCTCAATGCCGGTGAGGGTTTATATTGCTATTACCGAGATGACATTAGAATCAGAAATCACTTTTATTATGTTGAATTCCAATTCAAATGTCCAAGTTCTGCTCGGCACCTATTGTTTGGGAGAGAGATTTCTTTGGATGTAGATTATTATTTTAAATAAAAAAAACAAACAAGAACCACAACACAGTTTGAAACATCAAAATAAAATTAGTTATAATAATTTAATTTTGGTGTTATAAACTGCGCTACTGTTCTCGCTTTTTCTTTTTGCTCCTTGGTATGTGATCACGTTGCATCCCCTTTGTCTTTTACAGAATATATATTTACATTCAATACCATGATGGTCCAGTGTGCAGTGTCAGGAGTCTGTTTTATGTTAGATTTTCAAGCTATATAAAATTAAACCGCTACAATTTTTGCAGAATATACACTTCATTGCAAAGTTTAAAAAAAAATTATATAGGCTGGGAAAATGTTTTCTTTGTTGGAGGAGCCACCTGACAGGAGTCTTGAGTGAGGGGACCTCTGTTGCTTGACTAGAGCTCCATTTTGGCTGCTGGGGGGAAAAGGGGGGCACCAATTCATCTCTCGCCTTAGACAGCAGATGGTCTTGAGCCACCCCTGGTTACTTACCACACTGCATGCTGTATGTCAATTGCATTTGGCCAAGCTGTGGCACATAAGCCCAAAGTGAGTCAGGGCAGAAAGACCACCTGTGAAAGCCACTGATGACCCGACCCTACCACTAGGGTTGTTAAAGCACTTGAATGTAACCAGAGCCATGCCAAAGGAAATAATAAGAGTAGGTACACCCCAGAGTCTAAACAAGGCCGCAAGACTGAACTTTACCCGCCCCATCTGTTTGGGAATCCTACGGTACATTTAGTACTACTGGTCTAACCAGGGCCTCTGCTCCCCAACAAGCCCTCATGTGCCCCTTCCTCAGAGGAGAGAGGATAAAATCGTCCAACCAGCAGTCAGAGGAGAAATGGCAGCGCACACACACGAGAGAGAAGAGGAGAAAGGACATTTCTCAAGTCAGCCTGAATAAACGCCTCTATCAAAAGTAGATGCTGGTAGCTAGAAACCAAACAGCCAGCAAGAACATGTATTAAAAAGCAGGTCACATACCCCATGGTGAAGGAGGAGGGGGAACAAGAGGCGATGCTAGAACGTCTCTAGTCTAGGTACCAATGCGTTTAATACGCGTCTGATCTCCAGTCTCCATAACGCCATCAGATCCAAGCGCAAGCCACCGTAACTCCTACTGTCACGCGTTTTTTCTGCTTTTGTTAGGGGCAAACTCCGAGGGCTGCGAAGTGTTAAGGACAGTTTGGTTGGTGAGATTATGTGCATACTGTAAAGACGACACCATCTGTAAGAATCCCTGCAGGGATGGTGCAGGGGTCAACCTGCCCTACAAATGAGGCTTAGACGAGAAGGGCATCGCAGACCAGCATTAGCAAGGCAGGCGATAGGGCGTGGTCTTTCCCTGCAAGAGACCGTGCCAGAATGCAATTTAAAAAAGGTGATAAATAGGACTGGAGTTATTTTCATAACTGAAGTGCGCTTATGCAGTCTGATAGGGTAGGGTAGGCATGCCTGTTAATTAATTTGATAACGAGAAAAGGTTATCACTAAATATGTGCTAAATAGGAGAAACCTTGTTCCTTAATTGACAGTGAAAGGCACAGTATGAAAAAGTCTCGAGGGAAAGGAGTGGGGAGGCATTTAAAAAACCTCTCGTGCTTGGCTTAGAGAATTCTCCCTCTCCCCCCATTTTGTCTCGTGTTTGGGGGAAAAACCTTTTAATAATCAGGGTTCTGGGCTAGACCCCCAATGATCTGTACAACCAAGTCTGCTATTCACTGGGACCAGAGCCGGTCCCAGATTTGGTGCCCTAGGCGAACTTCAAGCTTTATACCTCCTCTTACAGTCAAAATGTACTATTTAGCTTTGAAGGCCCTGCTTTTTCTGCCCTCGGCGACCGCCCACTTTGCCTAGTGGTTGGACCAGCCCTGATTGGGGCCAGCAAAGAAAGGGAACTGGATTTAGCTCAAGCGAGTTACATTCAGGTACAGTAAGTAGTTTCCTGTCCCCAGCAAGTTTGCAATCTAAGTCTGTACCTGAAACAATGGAGGGTCAAGTGACTTCTATAGCAAATACTGAAGGGAAGGGAGGGGGGGGGGGAACAGAATACAAAAGTTAACTGTACAAAAGGCAATGGTCTTGCTTACAATCACAGCAATTCCTGTGGTGAGCGGAAGAAAGACCACCAATATGAAATGGCCTTGAATTCTACGGGGCACATTTACTAAAGGTTTTATCGCACTTTAATTAAATAAACGTGTCTTAAGTGCATGTAGCCCTTTTAATGTCTATGGGCGCAGCGGCACTTAACGTGCGTCAACTTCATTAACCTTTAGCAAACATGCCCTAAGTGTCCCTCTCACACAGTAAATAAGATACGCCTTGGTTGGCATATCTCGCTTTCTTAGCTCTTTAATTTTGCTTTCATATCTCCGTATGCAGAAGCGCACGCATCAAGAATTAGACAAAGCTTCCAAGAATAAAAGCGGGAAACCTGCAGCCACGTCCAAGACTCTTATCCTTGCATGATACAGTCCTTTATCACTCTTTTGTGCCCGATTAAGAAACTGGGTATGAAGGGTGGAGGCTGTAGGTATGAAAACTCCACAAGGGACTCGGTTTATAAAAACTTTAAGCCATCGGATCCCAGGTGCACAGGGATCTGTCTACATGTCCCCTCCTTCCTATTTTAACGTTCTTTTCGTTTTAAAGGCATTATTTAAAGAACAGAAGTGCTATACCGCATCAAATCAAAGGGTCCATCAGGCCCAGTATCCTACAGTGGTCAATCTGGGTCACAAGTACCTGGCAAGATCGCAAAGGGTAGATTCATTCTTTGCTGTACACACTCAGTGGCCAGCAGGGTCTTTCCCCATATCCACTTGGATAACGGCGTATGGACCTTTCCTCCAAGAACTTGTCATCTAAACCCGTTTAAACTTGGCTGTGTCCTTTCACCCCATCCCGTAACTTCCACAGCTTGTCCGCTCAGGGAGAAAATACCTCCTCTAATTTGTTTTTCAAAGCACTACTCTAAGCTTTAGGGAGTGCCCCCTGTTAGTAATATTTGGTTTGTGAAGGGAGGGTCATATGAAAATAAGCAATAGGGCCAAGCCTCATTTGTAGGGCCTTATTGCTTATTTTCATATGACCAGTCATATCGTGAATTCTGATCCCCTCCCTTCACAAACCCAATATTACTAATAGGGGGCACTCCCTAAATATTATAAAAATTGATTTCAATTTATATCATCAGACTGTAGTGTACATTGTACAGAAATTGTGATATTCACTTAGATTGCGTCTGTGATCCCTAATTTAAACTAGAAAAGATTCTGCTAATTATCTTTGTAATTAATACTTGTTGGCAGCCGTCTAAACCGTTTCTTGCATATCACAGGGGGCAGGAAGGTCATGTGATCATTCTGCAGCCACACCTGAACCATGATGGCGATGACAATTCCACAGGTTTCATGGTCTCGTTCCATTTCTTTTGCCATACATGCATCACTGCTCATTACATGTCAGGTTCCATGCACTTGGACAGAGTCTCATTTGCCACCCAAGGTGGTTGCAGCTTTGCAAGGAAAGGTTTTGTTTTGGGAGGGAAGGGTAACAAGCGAATGGCCTTGCAGTGGGGCAGCAGACAAATATCTTTTCTTTCTGCACTTTTGTAGCTGCGAGCTTTGTTTACAGAAGCTAACATGAGGAGTTGTCTTCGGCCTACAGCAGAGGTTGTCAACCGTGTCCTCAAGACTAGGGTTGCTAACTGGCGCCAGATGTGTCCAACAGGCTTGATCCAGTCCTGTGTTTACCCCATTGCATGCAGGGGACTTGTGGTCTTCCTTTTCTTATGGTGTGCAATTGAGAATCAGAACTATATGTCCCTGCATGCAATAGGGTAAACCCAGGACTGGATTAAGCCTGTTGGATGCATCTGGAGTCAGCTGGCAACTCTACTCAAGGCACCTAGCCAGTTAGATTTTCACGACATCTACAATGAATATGCAGGAGGTAGATTTATATACAATGGAGGCAGTGCATACAAAGCTGGCTCCTGCATATTTATTTATTCAAAACTTTTATATCACACCAATTACCTAGACATTTTACAAAAAGAACATACATAACAAAATACAAACACAAAATATACATTACTATGACATAAGTTTACTTGTTTACATAAGAAATGTTAAATAAACAAACAAATAAATAAAAACAAACATACAGCCCAAATAAAACACAATTAAGACAAATCATTCCACCAAGTATGCCTGCCTAAACAAGTAGGTCTTTAACTCCTTCTTGAAAGTCAGCAAGCCCGTCACCATTTGCAACTCACAAGCAGCACTTGCAGAAAACATGTGGGCATGGAGAGTTAAAAGATGCATCCCCTGGTGCACTCATCTCCTCCCATGGTTTTCAGTACCATCTCTACACTGACACCCCCGCCCCCCCCCCCCCGATCTTTCTCTCTGTACCTGAAATCTCTCCAGGAATCCAGGCCCCGATCTCTGCCTGCTCATCTGACATTAGTGTCTGGATGTCTCACTGCCAACTGAAATTGAACATGGCCAAAACAAGCTCCTCATCCTTCCCCTAAGCCCACCTCCCCCCTTCCTCTATTTCTGTGGACAGAACTCTACTACTCCCCGTTTCCTTGACTTGCAACCTTGGGGTCATCTTTGACGCCTCCCACTCCTTCTCCACACACCTCCAACAGATGGAAGAGAGAGGCTTTAGCGTTCTCTATAAAACTGGCAAAATTTGTTCCTTCCTTTCTGAACACACTACTAAAGATCTTGGCCACTCTCTTGTCGAATCTCGTCTAGACTATTGCAACTTCCTCTTCTCTGGTCTTCCTCTGAATCGTCTTTCCCCACTTCAATCTGTTCAAGCCGCAGGGCTAATCTTCCACCAATGTCACTATGCTCATGTCACCCTCTTCCCGTATCCAGTTCAAACCTCTACTACTGATTTATAAAGTACCTTCATTCGGCTGCTCCTCACTACCTTTCTTCTCTCCCTACACCCCTCCTTGGGAATTCCCTTCTATCCGTGCTCTTCTCTTCCACTGCCAACTCCAGACTTTGATCTTTCTACCTTGCTGCTACTAATGCCTGGAACAAACTTCCCGAGTCAGTACGTCAGGCTCCATCTATAGCCCTGTTCAAATCCAGGCTAAAAACTCACTTCTTTGAGACTGCTTTTGGATCTTGATCCCCCTAGTCTCCTGGCTCATCTCTTGTGTTTTCTTACCATTCCCCTTACTATATCTTGGTCCCCAGCTATTGTGTTGTCTGTCTTGACTAGACTGTAAGCTCGTAGGAGCAAGGACTGTGTACACCTGTAGTGCTATACAAATGAGGAGTAGTAGAGATGGAACATCTAACAAAACATGCAGATTGAGACCATAACGCACGAGACGGCCTATAAAAGGCTTCACCACAAACCAACAGTAATTGGGCTCCCATGATATAAAGCTTTATGCACAATTATTATTTTATATACGACTCACCAATTAACTGGAAGCCAGCGTAGTTCACACAAACATCCTAAAAGCCACGACTGGCTAAGTTAAGTCCTGAGGAATGGGTTGAGAACCACTAGCCTACGGAATCATGCCAACTGCAATACACAATTCAGCAGAGCCAAAAGAGACCAAAATATTTTAAAAAAAGGAGTGAATAGTGTGGGCATATACATTTAACTAGACTCATTGGTTCCCAGCATGACGCGCTCTCACTGTGACTTTTTTTAAAATGTGAAATCTACACCTGAATTATAAACGCAGGATAGAATTTCACCTCATACATTTAACCAAATCTTAAAGCACAACATTAGGATTCTACAGTAATTCTGTTTGTGTTTTATCAGCAATGAAATGCCAGTTCTAATAGTATTTTTCTATCCAAGTAATATCTCCCTAACTGCACACAACTGTTTTAGGGGGTTTTTTGTTTGCCGGGAATGCATATCTTTCAACAGCATTCTCTAGGTTTAAAAATAGCACATTGCTGTTATCATATGAGAGGCGAACATGATAATAGTTTAACACTAGGAGTAAAAACGCAATGTAACTCATAACTGTCTCATCTAGAAAGCAATGGTCCTGTAAGCACTAGAGAGATTTTTGGTTCTAAGAATATCATCAATTTTAAATTCCTTTTAAAAGTACAACTGTGTAAGAGCTGCTGTGAACTTGGACACCTGAAGGGCAAAAAGGTCTGCACTAAAAAGTCATCGATTTAATAACCAGTCGCACAGAGCAGGTGTCTGCCGTTCAGTGTCGCAGGAAGACTATTTCTGGATTTAGCTGACGCCCTTTCAAGGAGAGTTATATTCAGGTACAGTAACTATGTCCCCGTTTGCAGGAAGTTTACAATCTAATGGGCCCTTTTACTAAAGTGCATTAGGCTTTTTGCTCTTAACGCATACTAGTTTCAGCACTAAACACACTTAAGTGAAAAGCCTCCTCAGTAACTCTCAAGAGTGCAGCCAGCAGTTAATGTCAGCGCGTACGCTAACGCATGGTGCGATTACTGTAGGTGCACTTAACTCAGTCTACGGAGGTGGCATTAGTTGCATCCGTGCTAATTGCAACACCGACAGCGTGATATGTCCCTCCACACCCACTTTCTACCCCAATGTGACCTTAGCAATTAGCGCACGAAAAACTTATGACCTTCTAAGAGCCTCCCATCTTAAGGATCACAGCAGTGCTCGAGTGAACTTAATTTCCACTCTATTGGTGGTGCAATCCTAAAGTTTAAAAAGAAAAAAAAAAAAAAAAAGATTCAGCCGCTTACAGTAGAACAGATCCCTGGGAAATGGCCATCGCTGATAAGATTTGGCAAGTGAACATCAGCAGAGTAATCTCTTTGTAAGACGACAGGCCAGGCCCAATCAGGAACGGGTACAGACTAAATTTCTATACCACTATGCTGAAAAGAAAAAATCCGAATGACCTGAAATTCCAGCAGCTTAGACTCCTTGGTTGTACCAAGTGGTGTCAACAGAACCACAGACTCAGATGCAAAGGAGCTTGAGGAAGATTTCAGTCAGGGCTGGCCCAACCATTAAACAGGTGGTAGTTTAAGGTGGAAGCTTCTGGGGGTTAGCAAAAAGCAGACCGTCAAAGCTAAAACAATAGATTCTGACATCCTGTAAGGGGGGGGGGGGGGAAGGGAGACCATAAGGCTCTTTTGCCTTGAATGCCAACAGCTTCAACCAACTCTGAGGCTCGCCCTGATTTCGGCATATCCGTTGCTTCTGTTCCCATGCACTTGCTCGAGATTTCTCTTCACTTGTTGTGAAAACGTGCCTTTACCATTTCTTAGGATCTGAGAAAGGGAAAACTTGAAAAATAGTGTCTGTGTGTACGGATATATTATACAAATGGAGAGAGAACATTTTACTGATGAAAGGCACAACGGTCATTTCCAGATTCCTTCTTGAGGAAAATAGCTTGGCTCAAGTGCTCTCCAACCAGCAGAAACAGAGGGGTAACCACACACTCTACCGGTTTGGCAGTAATTGTCCAAGTCGAGATTGCAGAGTCACGTTTTGGGGAGTCAACTATGGAATCTGATTACATACTTTCTTCAAAGAGCAACTTCTGGAAGTTGATTGCTTGGTGTTTGCAAAACAAACCTTCATCCTCCTTGGGGTTACCTTAAAACACTGATCACCCACCATGGAAAATCCAGCTCAGACTCACACTGCCTGACCAATTTGTTTACTAAAAATGTATGTTCCCTAAATAAGTTTAAAATGACGGGGCAATTAAATGATAATCTCTCGTGGGCTATTTGATCTCTCTGGATTAAATTTTAAACAGAATAAATACAGCAATTGCATATATATAATCCTCACTCTTAGGCGCTACGTAGCGCTTTTCTTTTTGCCAGGAACATGTGACTTTGCAAATGTCAAACAACAAAAGAGAGACGCTACTTCAGACTCCAGCAACCTTTGAGCTGAACTCGAGATGCCCGTCCTGGTTCAGGAGCACAGAAACATGCCCTAAAAAACCAAAGCAACCCGAGACTGCTCCGTACCCTGAACAAGGGAAGCAAGATACTGACCCAACAGGCATGCACGCGAATGTCTTTAATAGACTAAGATAATTGTCCGTACTCTATTACGCTGTCTTGAAGCCTAAGGGCACCATTAGTCTATTTAGTAAAGCAAATATACTGAAACAAATGTGCTGTCCTCTCCAACACCGAGCCAAGTCTCGGGAATGGGAAAAGCAACTGTCAAAGCCAGACACATCCTTCAGCCTTTATGATACACCCTGTGGTTAGTGCTTTAGTGGCCACAAACCAATATGCTTTTCTCATTTGAGACTACTTCTCTATCACCAAAAATAGAAACAAATATATAAGAGACGCTACACCAGCAAGAATCTCTCACATGGAAACTCCAGCAGCAAAGAAAATTCTTAGGGTTAAAGTGAGAAGTCAAATCACCACAACCAGCTCAGGGCAGAAATTTGAGCTCCCCCCCCCCCTCCCCTAGCCTGCTTGGAAGCCCCCTGTGGGATAGGGAGCTGCACCCCAGGCCCTAATGCAGGCCCTGTTTGGATGATAAAGAAAAGGGCGGGGCAGCGAAGTGGATTTAGCTTGTGCCTTTTCTCAGAAGCTCAAGAAGAGAATTAAACTCCAGTATTATAAGCGTTTCCCTGTCCCCAGAGAGCTTACGATTTAAACAGGCCAATGTAAAAACCCTGAAGTGCAGGGCACAACACTAGAGCTCTAGTGCAGGGTCCGTAAACGCAAATTTAGCAACAATCATTTGTGCAGCGATGAAAGCAAATGGCATGAAAATCAGCTGTGTGCAAAATCAATCAGCATTAAAGGAGGGGCACGAGCCTGCGTTAAGTCTGGCATCTGCACGCATGTCGATTTGCTTTACCATCAAGCCACCTGAGTTGCATTTAACATGTCACCTCATATAACTATACTGCCCAATCACGGTGACCCCTATGATCCCACTGCCATCTCAGCCCCTCCCTCATCCAACAAAATCCCCCGATGGCCCAGTGGACACCCCAATACAAATACAAATAAATCCCCCCCCATCCAACAAAAAAGCACAGTTACTCACCTGTAAAGCACAGTTACAGATAAGTAACAGGTGATCTCTGGGAACAGCAGGAATAAGTCTTCACATATGGGTATGTCGGTACCGACGGAGTCTGCGCGGGAACGCTTCCCAGCGTCCAATCAGAAAGCTTTTGGAAGCATCCCAACACACCTGCGTGCTGCCTTCCCGCCTTCCCGACTGCCTCTCCTCAGTTAAGTTTGAAAGCTGAGACAAAGAGAGAGAGAGAGCAAGGAAGGGAAAGATAGAGATAGAGAGATACAACTCCTAGGGGAGGTGGGTGGGTTGCGAAGACTTATTCCTGCTGTTCCCAGAGATCACCTGTTACAGGTAAGTAATTGTGCTATCTCCAGGAACAAGCAGGAATGAGTCTTCACATATGGGGACTCCCAAGCTCAGATGCCTGAAGGGTCCTAGCATGTTGCAAGTCTAGAACGAGCCATGCTATTCCTCAGGACCTCAGGCATCTTGGGGATGGAGGGTAGGAGTTGAATACAGAAAAAGAGCTGTGGAACAGCTGGCTAGAACAGGGCTTCAAAAGGGGAAGACCCTGTATCAAGGGCATTTAGTAGTGAAATATTATAATCTGGGCCTCCCTTGTTGGTATTGCAGAAGTGCACTGAGCTACATATGGATCTGATGGAAGAGCCAGTGAATGTGCTCAAGGGGTACCTCACTGAGAAGTAGAGGTAGTAAAGTAGAACAAAAACAAGTGGAGGTCAGAACCCTTCAGGGTGAGAAATAGCCCCAGGGGAAAACTGGGGTAATATGAGAGGGAGAGCTTCAGCAGAGACGCAGAAGGTACTATTAAAGAAAGCTTAAGCTGTTGTGGTCCAAAAATAGTACAAATGTAGGATCAAGAGAAAAAATGAGTCTGACCCAACTGGACTGGGGTTGGAATCAGTCCATGTAGGGGAGAAAGGGTATGGAGACCCTTGTATCTGATGAGAAGTAAGGACAGACTCAGGAGCGGTAAGCGTTAGAGAAACTGAAGCTGCGCAATGTCTTCCTAAATGGGGTTAATTAGGAAAGAAAAAGGGTACATTGAGAGCTTCAGGAGTACCTTACCTGAAAAGGTTATGGTAAGGAAAAATTTGTTAATTACCACAGGGAGTGGTTATAGGTGTAGCCCCCAAGTCATGCTGGCACAGCATTCATGGGGGTAGTGCCCATCTGTCAGTATCAGATAGGAATGTAAGGATATCTGAACGTAACAGACAGATAAGTAGATGGATACAGATCTATCTAAAATATATATCTCATATCTATAAATATATATAGAAATATATACACATATAGGGTATATATGCATACATCTAGAAAGAGATATGTATGGGCAGAAGACACTCAGATAGATATAGATAAGTGTATATATAGATAGATAAGTATATATACATACATACATATATATATATATATATATATATATATATATACATATACACATACACATATACATACACACACACACTCACACACACACTTATCTAAATATACCTAGACAAAATAGGTAGGCATATAGACACGTCTCCAGGCATATGGATGGAGAGATGTCCAGAGAACCCCATCCCCTCTAGGTATAGAGGGAGAGAGGAAGATTCATCTGACAGCAAGAAGGTGGATACCTGCTTGAATAGGTAAATAGAGAATCCTCTTTTCCTGGTTATGACTGGCAGAGTCAGAGGAAAAGTCTCCCTGACAAGTAGAAGGCTGAATTCTTTGCAGAATTTGAGCTCTTGAATAACCAGATGGCCTAGGTGAAAATGGCAGAGGATAACATCAGTCTGTAGACAGGAAGTCCAGATATTTCCAGAATTGCAGTATGGAAATTGAATAGAGGAGGCCCCTGGAGGAAGATACCCTAGTGATCCGCCCATGAGGGCAAGATGGGTATTAGGCATCCTCTAGCTGCCATTGGAGAAAGGTATCTCTGACGAGAAGACCCAAGGAGATATGGGCCAAGCCATGGAATTGGCCCTCCTTTAGGCTTTCACGTAATGAAAGGCCTGAGGCTTTTGCCTCAAAAGAGATGTAAAAGGCAGGGAATACCTGCCAGATATGACTGGGGGAACCCCCTCCCCCTAACTATCTGGGGTTATCTGCTAGGCAAGATACTGATGCTCTCTAGCAAGGGCCCATAGTGCAAAGCTACTCTGTAGAGATGCAGAGAGCATGCTGCAGGTTGGTTAGAAGAAAAAACTGGCAGTGGAAAGCCAGCAGGTGACCAGCTATTCTGCCAAGACAAGGGGGCAAAGAATAGAAGTTAACCAACCAGACTGTGACAATAGGGTTTCCCAAAGAAGGTGAATAACCTGTTTGGGACTTAGCACTGAGGCTAGGAGGATTGCTAGTGGAGGGGAAGCCCTGGTTGCGTAGAGAACACAACCAGTGGCTTAACCACTAGGAATTGCTGTATCTACAGCAACTACCCGGGCAGCATAGAAAATTTTCTTTTGCCTTTTCCCTTCTTTAGAATGGGAAAAAGAAACAGTCCTGATAGGACTCCCTATTGTCTGATGAGCTGCCCTAAGGTAACAAGGGGAAAAAACTCCAGAAGGGAGAATCCCCCAGTAGACAGGTAGAGGACTATAGGAGCTTACCGGTGTAAAAGAGCCATTCTTACAACCCAATGTTGTAGAAAGAGGGAGGTAAGACAGAGTTGCAAGAGACCGACTATGGAGGAAGTCTGACAGGTGAGATGATACAGGCCAGTACAGGGAAACAACTGTCCATTGATAGTTGTTAACAGTTTTTCCTCTTCCTCTTGGAGGAAAGAGAGGTAAGTATGGGCATGATCATCATAAAGACTCTTAGAGAAAAGATGTCCCATGAAGAGATATCTAGGTAGGTTAGGATAAATTTAGTGCAGATACTGCCAGTGAAAGAGGCAGACTAACACCCTAACCACCAACCAAGAGGGACAATGAACTATTTGAAACCCTGCGACTGCTGGGTTTGTTGACCCTGTTGAGTTTGTAGATTCTTCAGACCAGGGCGATGTTTCCCCTGTTTGGGAACATCTGTATGATGGGCAAAACCTTCTCCCCCTAGGGGAAGAAAGTTTGATAGGACATTTCCTACCTACTGGGAAAGGCGGCGGCGTAGAACAGCCTCTGGAAACAGGAAAAAGTCAGTGGATAACTGAGTAACCTGGAGTAAAGACTCCTTGTTGGAG
Source organism: Ichthyophis bannanicus (assembly GCA_033557465.1). Classification (NCBI taxonomy): domain Eukaryota; kingdom Metazoa; phylum Chordata; class Amphibia; order Gymnophiona; family Ichthyophiidae; genus Ichthyophis; species Ichthyophis bannanicus. The sequence goes on along the minus strand of CM066041.1, from coordinate 67,505,960 downwards.
ATTTTCTCCAGTGCAAGGAGTATTTCCCAGTCTTTCTTGTGCCCATTTGTCCAAGTCTGAAGCTTGGAGCCAGGCTCTACGTCGTGCCCCTATAGCTATAGCAGAAGTCCTGCTAACAGACTCAAAAGAGTCTAGGGTAGCACGAGTAAGAAACCTAGAGATATTCTGAATATGACTAACCAGTGAGGAATAGTCTGCACTTCTGGGCTCTTGAAGAAGAGTCGTCAAAAGATGTAATTTCTTTGTGACCACCTCAAGAGATAGACCCATGTAAAAAATATAGGAGAGAATTCTTGCTGAAAGCATGGATGTCTGGAAGGTTTGACATCCAAAGGCATCTAGTGTCCTAGACTCACGACCTGGCGGACAAGAAGAGTGCTTTTTATTACTGTTCACTCGCCTCATTGCTGATTCTACCACAGTGGAATGATGAGGAAGTTGAGTCTTTTGAAACCCTGCAGAGGGGGGCACCTGATATAGAAGATCAGTTGCTCTGGAAGGTGGGGGTACCTTTAAAGGAGCTTCCCACATTCGTAGAAGGAGATCCTGCAAAGAATGATGCAAAGGAAGCATTATATTCTCCTTTGCTTTGCTAGGAACAGAGAGGTATTCTGTGTAGGATCTTGTCCAGGAATAGGACTGGCAAGTGATTTTGCCATATCCAGGAGGAAAGTCTGGAAAGAAGGATCCCCAGAGGGAACTTCCCTTGAATAGGCTAGATCTGATGAAGAACTAGCGTTGGCACCGAGGGATCTATTCAAGTATATAGGAATAGAAGATCCTGAATGGTGCAGTATGGGATCCTTAGATGGTGGTCGCTGGAACTGCAGGTCAGAACCAGCGACAGTCGGTAACAGATCGTCCATGCTAGGGATCAATTCCAAACTCGGCATCGAGGGAAGCGAGCCTGACGAGAGAAGCATGGAAGGTACCGACAGCAATGGTACTGTGGATATCGGTACTGTATCTGATACTGGTGGATGAAGACCAGCCGGTGGCAACTCTAACGGTATCGGAGGAACCGAGAGTTGCGGATCCGAATTATCGGAACCGAGCCTTCGGTACCTACGGGAGTCGGTACCAAGGCGAGTCAGTACCCAGTCCCCAAGACTGGAGATCGATTCCAGACTCGGCATCGAAGGAAGCGAGTCTATCGATGCACGTCTGGAGGGTACCGACGTCGGTACTAGTATCGGTGTCGGTACCGATACTGGAAGGTCGATCTGGAGCGTATCCACCGGCCCCGCAGGTGCCGAGGACGCCAGACGACGATCCTTGGTGAGGAATGTTTCATCCAACACCAGTGCCGATGCCGGGGTATCGGTACCGCTCGAAGCAGATGCCACCACCGGGCATGGCTCAGGTATGTTCTTGTGAGGGGTGAACCTCAGGAACAACCTGAAACCCCACACAGGCTTTGGAGGCCGAAGACTCCCACCGGGGTTTTGAAGCCAGTGGATTCTCGAGGACAAGGCCAGAGGCATCTCTATGCTGTGCATGAGAAGTGCAGCTCGAGGACTGGCTAGTCTTAACAGACTGTTTTTGGGTTACCTGATCCTGTGTAGAAGAAGATATGGTCGGTGCCCTGAAGTTGGAGGGGGACCGCGTTTCGAGGGGAACTTGATGTTGAAAACTTCTTCTCACAATACTATTGCCCGAGGGCTCCGGAAGAAAATGGTCAGGACCCAAGCAGGTTAGACACCGATTGAGTGTGTCTAAAAATAAAGTTGTACCGCCACAGTTTGTATATTTCTTGGGGAAGTGGCGGGCGGTTCCATGAAGGAAAATGGAGAGGCCTAGAAGGCCTGAGAACCGTGAGACACTAAGGAAGAAAAATATATTCCTTAAAAAGGAAAAAATTTTACAAGAAAAGAAAAAAGAAACACCGGTGGTACCGGTGGCGTCGGGGAAGGCAGCCGCGACCACAAGAAAACTAAAAAATAAAAGAAGAATTTTCTGCGGTGACAGGAGGACGTCCAGCCGGCTCCGCGGAAAAACGAAAACTGAGGAGAGGCAGTTGGGAAGGCGGGAAGGCAGCACGCAGGCATGTTGGGATGCTTCCAAAAGCTTTCTGATTGGACACTGGGGAGCGTTCCCGCGCAGACTCCGTCGGTACCGATGTACCCAATATGTGAAGACTCATTCCTGCTTGTTCCTGGAGATTACCTGGTGGCCTCCACCCTCCACCTCCCCTGAACTAAGCATATGACCTGGTGGCCCCCTAGTTCCCATCATCCAAACTCTCCTGGGTAGGCCCTGCCTCCCCCCAATACCTTAAAAGTCATGGGTGGGGGATGGGAGTGATGCTCACATGATCCCACCCTCCTACCGCCATCTTGAAAATTGTCAGCACCTAGCCCTGCGCAGTTCAGCCCGCGTCTCAAGTCGCTTCATTGGCTCCCTATCCTTTTCCGCATCCAGTTCAAAACACTTCTACTACTGACTTATAAGTGCTTTCATTCAGCTGCTCCTCACTACGTTTCCTCTATCTCGCCCTACGCTCGTCCTCGGGAGCTCCGCTCTTCTGGCAGATCCCTTCTATCTGTGCCCCTCTCTTCCACTGCCAACTCCAGACTTCAGTCTTTTTGCTTTGCTGCTCCTTATGCCTGGAACAAACTTCCTGAATCAGTATGTCAGGCTCCATCTGTGGCCCTGTTAAAAATCCAGGCTAAAAACTCACTTCGAGACTGCTTTTAGATTCTGATCCCCCTAGCTTCCTGTTTACCTCCTATGTGTTTCCTTACCATTCCCCTAGATATATCCTGGTCCCCCTAGTCTTGACTGGACTGTAAACTCTTGAGTAGTGACTGTCTCTTACATATCTTTGTATAGTGCTACATAGGCCCTGTAGCACTATAGAAATGATAAATAGTAGTGATGCACTGGGCGAGGTCAAACTGCCATATAAAACAAAAATCTTATATTTATTTTATTTATTTGAAAAACTTTTATATGTTTATGTTTATTATTTGATAAAAACCGCCTTTCTTCAAAAACCAAAGCGGTGTACAATTTAAAATTCAATAAAAGAAGGCTAAAAGCCAGCGGAAAAGAAAAGAAGTGTACAATATATTATAGGACAGATTGAGAGGGAAAGCAGACAGACGGGACATGAGAAGAAAAAGAAGAAGACGACCTAAGAGCAAACAAAAGGTAGGGGGAAAGAGGAAATCACACAAAAGGAGAGGGAACATCAAAAGCTAAAGAAAACAGATGAGTTTTCAAGTCTCGTTTGAAGGTGGAGTGTTGGGGTTCTAAACGGAGGGAAGAGGGAAGGGCATTCCAAAGGGCGGGTCCAGTGAAGAAGAAAGCGGTAGAGCGGGTAGACTGAAGGTGAGCTCGGGAGGGGGAAGGGAGGGTAAGACGATTAAGGTGAAATGAGCGGGGAGTGTGGGGAGTGGAAAAAGAGGAGGTCCGTGAGATACTGTGGAGTGCTATCATGGAAGGCTTTGTGAACCAGGGTCAGTAATTTGAACATAGCACGAAAAGATACCGGTAACCAGTGGAGGTGGAATAGTATGGGAGTTATATGATCACGGAGGGAGGAATGAGTGTGGCAGTGTTCTGAATGCATTGAAGACGAGATAGACGATTCTTAGATAGACCGGTGAAAAGAGAATTGGCAAAATCAACATGGGATATGACTAAAGAAAGTACTAGAGTAGCAAGAGCAGAGGGGGAAAGAAAAGGACGAACAGAGCGAATCTGGCGAAGAAAGAAAAAAGAGGTTTTAGTAACATGAGAGATATGGGAGTGAAAAGATAAATCTGAATCAAAGTGTACCCCCAAGTACCGAAAAGTGGAGACCAAGGGTACAGGAGTGCCAGAAAAAGAAGGGGCTAGTGATGGAGGGGGACTACCATGCGAGAACCAAATGGCCACAGTCTTAGTGAGATTCAGGTGAAGACAGTTAAGGGTCAGCCAGTCCGCCACAGCTGCGAGGCAGGCGTTAAGGGGCGCGAGGTCTGGACAAGAGGGAGAAGTATGAGAGAGAAGAAGAATATCGTCAGCACAGAAGAATGTAGAGATACCGAATTGCTGGATCAGAGAGGCAAGAGGGGCCAGGAAAAGGTTAAAGAGAAGAGGGGCAAGAACTGAACCCTGGGGAACCCCAGAGGGAAGAGGGTGAAAGGCAGAGAGGAAGTGACTGCACAGGAGCGTGAAAAGAGAAAAGAGTGGAGAGTATATACCGCCTCTTCCCAAGATCAGGGGCGGTTTACACAGAACAAAGGTAATATACATAGAACATTATGCAAAATTGCAACTATATACAAAACCCCCCAGTATAAACATAGTAACTATTTACAACTTGCAACATCACTCTGTTTCAGATTTGGACAAAATTAATTGTATGGGATGAGCAATTGGGTAGGATTGTCAGGTCCTGCTAGGGGGGGGGCCGGATCCGAGTAATGGTCTATATTGTAGTAATGCTGAGTGAATAAATATGTTTTTAGTTCCTTTGGGAATGTTTGGAGATCTTTCATCTCCCTTAGCTGGTCTGGGAGATTATTCCATTGAATAGAAAGCACTGTTGCTGTTATTTGTTTTATCTTTCTTATTGAATCTGGTACTAGAATGGTATTGAGATTCCTTCTTCGCACTCTGTTTTCAGGAGGGCTATGAATCAATCTTATTAATTAACTTAAAGGTCGTCAGTATGGTTTTATATTGGATCCTGCTGGCAACGGGAAACCAATGTAGAGAGTATACAATGGGAGAAATGTGATCAGATAACCTAGTCCTAGAAATTATTCGGGCGGTAACATTCTGAGCCATTTGTAGGATGTTTTGATTCTTCTTTGTTATGCCTTTGAGGATACCATTGCAATAGTCCAGGTGGGGTGTTATTAGGACTTGGGTAATGGTTCTGAAATCATCCTTTTCTATAAGTGGTCTTAGTTGTTGGCTGGTCCTAAGCTTGAAGAAGATTGTTCTGGCTATTTTCTTAATGTGAGAAGTAAAGCTAAGAGTCCTGTCAAGGGTGACTCCTAAATATTTAATCTCCTGCTTCACTGGGAGGGTGAAGCTCTGGAGCTTAATGTCTGATGGAGGTGTGAAATTGGGGTTTCATGAAGTAAACAGTACTACAGTCTTTTTGAAATTGATGTACATATTCTTTGAGCAGAGCCATAGTTCAGCTTCCAAGAGGCAGGCTGCTAGGTTGTCATAGTTTGGGGTCAGATATGTTAAATTGGGGAGAACATATTGTCTGCATAAATGTGGTAGTTTATATTATGTCTTTTAAACATGGTGCATATCGGTTGCAGGTATAGGTTAAAAAGGAGAGCAGAAAGTGTGGAGCCTTGTGGAATTCCCTGTTCGTGTGGAAAAGGTGGCGATGCAACTTGGTCGATTTGCACATATTGTGCACGGTCAGATATATATGATTTAAACCATTCGAGAGCTACTTCCTTTATACCTAATTGGCTGAGTCTTGAGATGAGTATGTTATGGTTTACACTGTCAAATGCAGCAGATATGTCAAGGACTACCAGTATGAAGGCCTGTTTGATGTTGTCCATGCCCCTGACGAGGAAGAGGACAAGGAGGAGAGTTTCCACACCATGGAAAGGGCGAAACCCATATTGATGTTCATCAAGGGGAGCAGAGGTATCTATAAAATCCTGAAGCTGGACAACCTTTTCAATGATTTTAGTCAGGAAAGGAATACTGGCAATAGGTCGATATGAAGATGGGTCATTGTTATTTAGAGATTTGTTTTTCAACAGCGAACAAATTGCAGAGAGTTTGAGTTCATTTGGTAGTATACCTTGTTGTAAGGATTTGTTTACTATATCTAAGATGTAAGGGGTAAGTTCTAGTTTTGTTATCTTAATCCAGGCTACTGGGCACAAGTCCAAGAGAGATGTGGTTGTATTAAGTTTTGTAATTATATTGAGCAATTGTTTTCTATCAATAAGATAGAAAGATTTCCATTCATTGATGTTATTCATTATTGTGGGAAGGGGGTCAGGTACCGAAGGGACACTGTTTTAGTTTGCCAGCAAAATAGTTTTCTAGTGTTTGGGGATTAATAGGAATCTTGTGAGTGCTAGCAGGAGGAGCTTTAGATAAGGATTTTACAATTTCGAATAATTCCCTTGGGCGGTTGATAGCTTTAGATAGCTACACATAACGCCAAGAAAACAATACCATGCAACAATCCTAACTTGTAGGAATTAAGAGTTGCGAAATATAGATCCCGCAGTTCTGGAGTTTTTTTTGTTCTCCATTTAGATTCTAACCTTCTGAGTTCTTTTTTTAAAGGTAGCTAGTTCAGGAGTGTACCATTTTTCAGATGTTTTTTTAAAGGGTCTGTTAGTTTTGGCAGCTAATGGTTTGGAAGCTATTTTTATTGTAGTGTTCCAGTTTGACACAGCTTTGTCAAGGCTGCTTAGGTTTTCGTCAAGCTGAGATACAATTGTTTCAAGGAACTTTTCCGACACAAAAGTCGGAATCTCGGACCTTGGTGTGCGGTGGTGTGATGTGAGGTACAGGTGTGAGGAATGTGAATGGAAAATGGAATCAGAGTGGTCGGACCATGGGATCTGAGTTATGGTAGGAGGAGGAGTGTATTGAGGTAATTCAGTTATGTGTTTAGGAAGGAAGACCAGGTCGAGGGTGTTACCTTTAATGTGTGTAGGGTAATTGATTGTTTGTTTAAAGCCCATTTCCTCCATTGAATCGAGGAAAGTTGTTGATTGATGAGAGTTGCCAAATTAAAATCTCCAAGACTAATATGGGGCTTACTCATCGCGATTCTAGAATGGTAGTTATACTTTGAGGATCTGATGTGGGAGATCTGTAGAAGAGGCAGATAGAAAACAGAAACATAGCTATCTTTAGGATATCCATGCCTTCTTGATTATCACAGATGGTGGAGGAGCAGTTAAGAACTGAATTTTGCTATTATGAGTACTCCTCTTTTTTTTTTATCTCGACTGCAGTTGAATAGAGAGTACCCATTTACCTTTAGCTGGTTTAAGATAATGGAGTTGGATTTGGTTATCCAAGTTTCTGAGATGCAAAGAAAATCTGGTTTCTCATCAGTGATGAGGTCCGTTATGAGTGGGATTTTATTTCTAACTGATCTGGCATTGATGAGAACGAATTTTAGCGTTTGTGAGTGGTTAGTGATTTTTTAAATTTTATCTTCTGTGTTAATTTTATGTGGATTAACCTTTTGGTCTGACCTTTTAGATGGGGGGGGGGGTTTCTATACGTGAATCAGTGTATGTTGTAATGATTAAGGTATTCTTGTCTAAAGTGGTAGGGAATGATATGGATGTGAGCAGATCCAAGGAGGTTAAGAGGGGGGGGAGAGTGTATGTAGGCAGGGGGTGGATGTGAGTAGCAGGCCAATAGAGAAGCATAGTGCATTTACTGTAAGCGTAGTCAATTTTCTGAGCTCCATTTTGGTCTAGTTTAGGAGTCAGGGTTATAGTATTGCAATTGCTGAAAACAGGATGCAGGATATAAAAGGTTAGAGTGTAGCAGTACACAGTGAAATTATTTGTAGCAGTTTTCCAGAGAACAAGTTACAGTTTCTGTGTGATCTAATAGCTTAGTTGTTACAAAGGATCACAGATTAGATCAACAATATGTAGGTGTGGTAGTACATGACGTTGGCTGTGATGGGGGTAGCCTTATCTGCAAAGCTTCACAGAGCTAGCAATTTACAGACTAAGAAATCATACCTTATTGTCCATGATGCTGTTTTGCCACTCCTAAGGACCACGCCAAAGGGCCCTCTGGCAAGGGCCCGCAAAGCACGGGCGCACCTTTGGCATACTGGAGATATGTAAGGTGATTCCTCCATTGGTGATGCTGAAGGGCGGAGCCAATCAGCCGCATGTAGCAGGGGAAGCCCTCGGATCGGCAGGCAGAGGTTCAGCCACCGGCTGATGCAGGAAAGAGTTGAATCAGTCCCTCGGGGAGCTCTGGTGGAAACAGCAGCCCGGATCGCACCTATATGGCAGTGACCCCCCCCCTGGGGTGCTTCCTGAGACGCACGACTTGGGGTTAGCTTTCTAAGGATGCACCTGGAGGAGGAGGGGGGGGGGGCTCACTCTGCCTGGTGCATCCCAGGATGCATCACAAGGGGCCAGGTGCTGTCATTAATATATGTCAGGCCCTTAACATTTATTTTATTTATTTATTTATTTACATTCTCTTATATACTGTGCTATTCTGCATCAGTGCGGTTTACATTGAACAAACTGAAATTACATTGAACAGGGCATTATAACTTGGAGATAACTATTTTATAGGGAACATGGGCTATGGAGGGTTAAGTGGCTTGCCCAAGACCACAAGGAGCACCTGTGGGACTAGAAACCCCAGTCCTTCCGGCCCAAGGTTGCTGTCCTCTAGTGGGATTTGAACCCCTGACCTTCCGGCCTGAAGTACCTTGCCCCAACCACTAGGCCACTCCTCCACTCCACATACCATTGCACAGTGCCAACACCAGAAGGCAGTGGCCCCTCTCCTCCTCTCCCTCACACCACCCTCAGTGGCCCTTTATGAAACTTCATTTGAGGCAGCTTCCTTTTGGCCTTCATAGATCACCATGGCCTTGTGATATGTGAAGCAAAATGGTCTCCGTTATGCCTCTAGACCTTGCCTCCACCCAATCTCTCTCTTTTTGCCATACTCCCCCCACCCAGCCTTCTTCCAATCTCTCTCTCATAACTGCGCCCCCCCCCCCCAGGTTTCACCCAATCTCCCTCATCGATTCTTGTGCCTGGAGAATGTGGCAATTCAAACTTCCTCTACGACACAGCTCCAGCACGTACAGAGCTGATCGTGGTGAGGGAAGTTTGCAAGACCTGAAACTGCAAGATCAGCCCAAAACATCCTCCACCCACGTGGCTCAAGCATATAGAAAGCCAATTGCGGTGGGGGGAGTCTGAAGTGCTGTGTTTTTCAGGAGCAGCAGCCAAATCGAGGGGAGGAGAGGGGGGAAATTCTGGAGTTCCTGGTTGCAATTTCTAGGCATAAATGACGACCTGGTGCCTGGGATTTGCCAAGTCCTGCACTAATGCACATCTACCCCAGGTTTCATTACACACATTACAATGCTTCCATTAGAGAATAATTCATGCTGACGCAATTGCACACTTAAGCCTTATGGGAGGAATTGGAAAATGAGCTGTAGCCAGAGCAGTATCTGATCTTCTGGATTTTCACACAACTTAGGAATTGATGATGAGCATTTCCACGCATTCAATAGCTTCCTTTATTGTATTCCGTATTACTTTCCTTATAGAAAAGCAGAAAAAGAAGTTAAATTGTAGTCTGAGAAGACCAAAGAACAATGAGAATGAAAGTGGAGTGGAGGAGTGGCCTAGTGGTTGGGGCAAGGTACTTCAGGCCGGAAGGTCGGGGATTCAAATCCCACTAGAGGACAGCAACCTTGGGCCGGAAGGACTGGGGTTTCTGGTCCCACAGATGCTCCTTGTGGTCTTGGGCAAGCCACTTAACCCTCCATAGCCCATGTTCCCTGTAAAATAGTTATCTCCAAGTTATAATGCCCTGTTCAATGTAATTTCAGTTTGTTCAATGTAAACCGCACTGATGCAGAATAGCGCGGTATATAAGAGAATGTAAATAAATAAATAAAACTAAGGAAAAATAATGTTTTCTTTTATCTTTGTACCAGAGAGTGTAGAAAGTACAAGAGGATCTTGATAAATTTGGAAGACTGGATGTTCAAATGGCAGATGAAATTTAATGTGGACAAGTGCAAAGTTATGCACCTACGGAAGAACCACCCAAACTATGGTTACACGATGGAAGGTTCCACATTAGGAACCACCACCCAGGAAAAAGATTTAGGCATCATTGTGGATACCATGTTAAAACCCTCGGCCCAGTGTGCAGCGGCAGCCAAGAGAGCAAATAGAATGCTAGGTATCATAAGGAAAGAAATGGAAAATAAAACAAAGGTATTATAATGCCTCTATATCGTTCCATGGTGAGACCGCACCTTGAATATTGTGTGCAATTCTGGTCACCGTATCTTAAAAAGGATATAGAGTTATTAGAAAAGGTTCAGAGAAGAGCCACCAAAATGGTAAAGGGGATGGAAGGATACCCCTATGAGGAGAGGCTTAAAAGGTTTTGGCTCGTCAACCTGGAAAAGAGAAGGCTGAAGGGAGATGTTTATAAAGCCATGTATACAGTGGAACAGGTAAACGTAGATAGATTGTGTATGCTATCAAAATATAGAAAGACTAGGGGACATGCAATGAAGCTACAGGGTAACCTGTTTAAGACTAATAAGAGAAAATATGTTTTTTACTCAATACACAAACACTGGATTTCGTTACTGGAGGATGTAGTAACAGCTGTTAGTGTAGCAGAGTTTAAAAAAAGGTTTTGACAAGTTCCTGGAGGAAAGGACAATAAACTATTATTAAAGAGGACCCAGGTAATCCACTGCTTGCCCCAGTACAAGCATTATGAAACCTGTGTGTCTCTTTGGGAAACTGCTAGATACTTGTTACCTGGATTGGTCACTATTAGAAACAGGATACTGGCTTTGATGGACCTTGGCCTGACCCAGTATGGCATTTCTTATGTTCTTAAGTGCCCAGAATTTTGGTAGCCAGTTGCTAGGTGGTTACACTCAGGGCCAGCCCAAGGTACTAGACATACTAGGCCGGCACCTAGGGCGGCAACCTTGGGGGGGGGGGCAGCAAAGAGTAGGTATTCAAAGCTAAAAAATAGATTGACAGACAAGGGGTGTGCATAAGGCTTTAGGTTTTGCATAAGATGCCAACACCTTGAACCAGCTCTAGGGCCAGTCCAGGTTACGAAAAAGGACCATTCTTGCTAGAACTGAAAGGGTGAGATTTTTGATTTGGGCATAAAATACATAATTATTATAGTTGTGGTTCCCCTGAGTTGCTGAAGCTTTTGTGTGATGTTCTTATGAAAAGGAGAGGAATTCATAGTTTATGGAAACTCATTTTTATTGTTGTCAACCAAGCCTTAACAATAACATATTTTCATCACATCACATCACATCATATTCCAAAACGCTACATAGAAATCATCATCTACAGCTCTGGCTGTTAGCAAACAAAAACAGTCATCATATCTAATTTTCCCCCTTGTACTTCCCCTCCTCCCGGCAAGACACCATAAACATTTATCCTTTGGCATGTCTAATAATACTGAATGGATAACAACGAACAAGCTTTCTATGCACAGTCCTCTGCTCGATCGCCCTTCCCCCCACCTCCTCCGCACTCCCCTCCCCTCCCCTACAGAATTTCACACCCTCCCCTCCCCCCACTCTCCCTCCCCTCCTCCCCGCGCGCACCCCTTGGATACCTACTATACTCTCTCCGACCCTCTTCTTTGATTCCATCCCTTCCTCCCCTCCCCGGCTCTCGTTAGGAGTCCTGCGCGTGTTGCTGCTATGACTGGCCCCCAAACACTGGGACCCAAACCCTCGTGAACATCTCTATTTTCTTTCCTCCTAACATTCTTGCAGTGCGCTTTTCCAAGTCCATCATATCCTGCATACTCCGTTCCCAACTCTCTACTCCCGGCGCTCCGCTCATCATCCATTGTCGCAGAATACACGGCTTCACTGCCAGGAAGCCCTTTTCACACAGCCTTCGCTTACTACGCGACAAGGGGACCTCTCCTTCAAAGGAACCAAATAGGCACCATTCTGGGGTCAATTCCACCCTTTCAAGCACCCACTCACTCAATTTCCGCCCCACTTCTTTCCAAAATCCCTGTATAGACGTGCACCATCAAAACCTATGCGCACATGCTCCCTTTTCTCTCCCACAAAGTTTACACATACCTGTCGAAGCCAATCCTGCCCGAGCTGCCCAAACATCATGGACCTAAGCCCTCCAAAGAAACGTATATTGCATTTCTTGCATCTGGGCTGACTCTGATACCTTCTTTATTGCTTTAAATGCCCCTTGTAGGTGCTCCACCGAGCCCTCTGGCATCTTATCCACTTGCCACTTCCTCGCCAAGGATTCTAAACCCCCGCTCTCCCCCCCTGGGCACAACTCACCCTGCAGCATCCGCATCGTAATTTTACCATCCAAGGCCCTAAAGAGATCTATCATTCCCCTCCCCCCCTTCTAACAGGGTGCTGTTATGCTTTTGAAGACCTCTTACATAATGCCTCACCTGCAAATAGAAATAAAAATCCCGTGGGCCCGATACCTCTCTCTCAAGGATAAAAACTAATCTAGTTCCACGTTCCCTTCCATTTTTAAATGTCCTACATACTGTATTCCACTCTGAGCCTACTTCACAGCTACACTCCCCGGCCCATGCAACCCCGGCGGGAAAGTCTCATTCCCCACCAGAGGAAGGCAATCTGTGCTTTTCCAAGGTGTCTTCCTGAAACCGCAGAAGGCCCCCCACGCTTGTCTAAGTGCCCCCAGGTACCCCGAGACTCTCCATGCCGCTGGCAGATCCTTATTAGCACCATGTAGAAGCCAGACCCTGTGCTGCCCTCCCGAGATACTATCAATCAGTTCTATTGCCAGCGTCTCTGCCGTACCCTCTATTAAATCCCTTACTGGTCGGGCCAGACTCACCAGATTATAGATCCGCAAAGATAAGAACCCAGCCCCCCCCCCCCCTCCTCATCAGCGTCTCTAACAAAATCCGGCTCTACGGCCTTTCCACAAAAATCTAGATATGTGTCCCTGCAGGACCTTCATATCTCCTTAATATCCACACTGGAGTATTCCTGAGCAGACAGATCCACCTGGGCAGCTCCACCATCTTGAAGAGTGCTAGGCGACCTTTTAAAGAAATAGGCAGCTCCCTCCATTTCTTCACTCGCTCTATTGTCTTCTCTAGCATAGGTTTGACATTAACACTATAAAGTTGGGATATCATCGCCGGGATTTGAATACCTAAATACCGGATCTGCCCCTTGGCCCACACTAATGGAAATCGTCCTTCCCACCTACTCCGTACCCACCCTCCCACATCTGATGCTAAAGATTTAGCCCTACTGATTCTTAGTCCAGAAAATAAGCCAAACTCTTCAATCTGTTTTAGCATGAGCTCCAAAGATCTCTGGGGGTTCGTTAAGCACAACACCACATCATCTGCAAACGCGCTGACTTTAATTCCCCCACCTTTCCATTCTATGCCCTTCGCTTCCTCTAACTGTAGTAGCATTCTTAACAACGGCTCCATCTGGAGCACAAACAGCAGAGGGGACAGAGGACACCCCTGCCTTTTCCCTCTCTGCAGAGGAAAGGGTTCTGATCTTTCTCCCGCCAGTGTAGAGGGCTTTTATCCATCCTACAAAGGCTCCCGGAAATCCAAACCTCTGCAGTACTTCAAACATATACCGCCATGACACCCTGTCGAATGCTTTTTCTGCATCTAGGCTTACTAAAAGCAGTGGAGACCGTTGTTGCGCGTTTCTCTCCATTCCCAATAATACTTTGCTGATGTTTAGGAACACTTCCCTCCCTTTAACAAAACCCGATTGGTGCTTACCTATTAATCTCGGGAGGATATTTTGCAACCTCTCCGCCATGATGGAGGCCAAGATTTTCATATCATAATTAGCGAGATCGGCCTATATGAGGCCAGGTCCTCCTTGTCTTTCCCCTCTATATGTATCAAAGAGATGGAGGCCGTTCGTATATCCCTCGGAAAACTTTCGACCTCTAAGACCTCCATATACAAAGCTGCCAGAGTGGGGACCACTTGAGGCGCCAGCATTTTATAGAACTCCGTGCCATAGCCATCTGGCCCAGCGGCTTCCCCGCTCCAATAACCTTTTGTTTCCCCCCCCCCCCCCCCGAAATAGGCTTATTTAACTCTAACCGTTCTGCCTGTGTCAACTGCAGCAAGGAAACCTTCTCCAAAAATCTTGCTTCCTGCTCCTTATCTTCTTCCTCTGGGGTATACAAAATTGCCGAAAGACTTCCGCCACATTCTTCACCCGTTTGCTTAAACCCCTCTTTATCCCGAATAACCGCTACCACCTTAGTACCGCCCCAGTCTTTCACCAAGCGCGCTAAGAGCCGTCCCGATCTGTTTCCAAACCTAAAATATCGATGTCTATAATACTGCATATTGTAGACTGCCCGCTCTTGAAGTAGGTTATTTAAATTTCCTTTGGGCGGCCAAATAGGCCCATATATCCCCTATGGGGTGCCGCAACGCGGCCCTCTTCAAATCTTGTAGTTCCCGCATCTGAAGCGGAATCCCCTCATTAATCCTCTTGCCTTCGCTACAAATGCAATTATGTATCCCCGCATTGCTGCCTTCCCAGCTTCCCACAGCAAAGATACCGAGTCAACACTATTCTCATTGTGCTCTAAATATTCCTCCCATCTCTGCTTTAAATAATTTTGAAATTCTCAGTCCTTCCACATATGCCTAGGAAAGGACCATTTATACCCCCCCCCACACACACTCCTTTCCCCCTCCAGTCCATTCTCACCATCGCGTGATCTGATACTACAATTGGTTCAATCTCTGCATGCATCACCTTCCCAAAATGACTCAGACCAAAACATAATCAATTCTGGACCACGTTTGGTGCACTCTTGACAGATGTGTGTAATCTTTCTCCCCTTCATGCAGTGCCCTCCACACATCCACCAGTCCCCCCATTTGACACAAGTAACTCACTCTCTTATTGTTCCACCCTTCTCCACCTTTGGAAGCGGACTTATCCAAGTCTGGGTTGTGCGGACAGTTAAAGTCTCCTGCTAGCACTATCGGAACTTTTGGTGCCTCTCCCACTTTCCGTAGGAGGTGTCTAAAAAATTTATGATCGTAAACATTTGGGGCATATATATTGCCTAAGAACATCTCCTCCCCATTTAGGCGCACATGCATGAATATAAATCTTCCTAATGGGTCCGTCTCTTCCCTCAACACCTCCACTTGGATCCCTTTCTTTACCAGAATCGCTACTCCTTGCTTCCTCCCGCCAGAGGCGGCAGCGTACACTTGGCCTACCCAGTCTCTCCGCAGCTTATCGTGTTCTTTACTGCTTAAATGTGTTTCCTGTAGGAGAGCCACCTGGGCCCTCCCTCTTAAGCGCTTGCAACACTTTTGTATGCTTAATAGGTGTGCTCATTCCCCCCACGTTCCAGGTAATTATGCGCAGCTCATGATTCATTGATGCCCCCTCCTTCTGATCCCTTGTACTTCAGTGCCACTCCACGATACCCATATACGGGGAGCTGCCCAGCCTCAGTCCCCCGTCCATCATCTATCAATCTCCCCCCTATACCTCCGGTTGCTACGGTTACACTGCATGCAGCTTGCCTTCTCTCACCTTCTCTTGTTGGCCCCTTAGCCCCTAGAGTCCCCTTCATCCTCCCCCAACCACTGCCCCCACCCCCTCCCCCTCCTTCTCTTCCCTTCCCTCCAATCCCTTAAAAAAAAATTAATTTCCTACCCTCAGTACCTCCCCGCTGAAGAAATAGTCCGAGTCGATGCTGTAGGGCTGCCCCAGCAACCCCTTCACTTCGCTTACCCCCTCCTGCACTCGTCCACACCTCCAGTCACATTCACCCCACCTTCTAGCCTTCTTTTTCACATGACTAGGATGGGCGGAGTTGAAGACTACATAACCCTTACGTTCTATTTGCCCCCTCCCCCCCCCTTCGGAGAGAGGAGGACAATCAACGCATATTTAAACATATAAAGAAAATAAATAAAATAAAGTAAAAGGCCCCCAAAGTTGAGCAACAAACATATAAAACTCAAGATCCCAACAGTTCCCACCTCTGTCAACAACTCAGCAGTCTGTTCCTGTCCTTTCCCTCTCTTGCCCGCTATTGCACCCATACACAGTCCTGGACCTTCACGATGCACACTCCTTCTCAGGCAGGCCGCTGTCCAGCTCCACTACAAACTTCTTCGCCGCCTCTGGGGAGTTGAAGACATGGTTCTGTCTGGAGTTCGATACCTGTAGAGTTGCCAGCGTGAACCTCACCCGCTTCTGAAACAGAGCCGCACACACTGATGTGAACTCTTTTCTCTTTGCCGCGACCACTGCTGAGTACTCTTGAAAAAGCAGCAATTTCTGGGTTTCAAGCTTTAACTCCCACTTTCTCCTGTAAGCCTGAAGTAGCTGCCCTTTGTGTTGGAAATTCAGAATTTTCACTATCACCACTCTAGGGCGTTGCCTTGCCTCCCTTCTTGCCCCCAGACGGTGCGCTCGCTCAACTTTCATTTCGCCTACTAGCGACTCCAGCCCCAGTTCTTGTGGCAGCCACTTTTCAGGTAATGGCGGTAACATATGATCCGTTGTTGATTCGGGTATCCCCACAATGCGCAAGTTATTTCTGCGCGATTTTCGAGATCATCCACTTTTTCTAACAGGGCCTCAATCTTCAATGTTGAGCTTTACTCTCCCGCACTTGCCGCCCTTCTGCATCCTCGATTGCCGACACTATGTTTTAGCTCGTCCACTCTCTGTCCGAATTCCGTCGGCGACTCTCCCATCGACTCCAGCTTCTTCAGTATTTGATCAAATTTAGGGTCCAATAGTTTCACTACTTCTTTTGCTAAGTCCTCTGCTGCAGAATCGGCACGCTCCACACTTGGTGACGGCAGCTGCAGTGCCGCAGAGGTGGAGGCCCTGCTTTTCAGGGTTCTTTCCCGCTCCTTACGCGCTGGTAGAGGCATTATTTTCCTGTCTGCCACGCTCTTCCCTAGGTATTCGGCAACCAGCTTTCCACTTCTTTCACTTTTGGGTGGGGGTACTGATCAGTTTTATATATATCGATTAATGCCAAGGCAGCCCCGGAGCAAGCAGAGAAACGTGCTCATTCGCTCATACGTCACGTGGGACCTCCAAATTCATAGTTAAAAAAAAAAAAATACCCACGACCTCGCAAAACAAACCATCCAATACACATGGTGGCAACGTTCATCTAAAAAAGAAAGTCAAGGAATTGGGAAATGCTTGCACGGCCATAATATAAAGGCAGAGACTGATGCAGCGGCATCCGATAACTTAACATCTACAAGTATGCACTGTCTGCTAGTAGATGCAGGACCCTCCTACCATTAGGACTTGAGTTAACAGAGCATAATTTTAGGTTGCCTTTAAAAATAAAAAAGCCACAATCTCTGTATAATTTGCTCCTAGTTTTGATTCTTTTCCTTAATCTCCGACAGCTGCACCCCTGAACTACCAAACAGATGAAACCATTTAACAAACTCCCCGTCATCACAACATTGATTTGCTCCTCAAACATTTACAAAAATCCTCCTCTGCCCACCTTAACCACCATAGAGAAGGTAAGCCGAAATGAGATTGCCTGCGAGCTAGGTCAAGAGAAGCTTTGTCTTCTGAGTAGTGCTAGTGGGGTCTCTGACTTCAAACCAGAGAAAGGTGACTCAGCTGAAATATTAGATATATTTTAAGAGGGCAATGGCTCCCCCCCATGAACTTTAATAACCTCGCCTGCATCATTCTTCAATATCCACCCGACTATGCAAACTGTAAAGCACAGAAAATTATTCTTCCCAAATAGTACATTCCCAATTTTCCTCTCCCCAGTATCACCTTTTAAAGTTCCTAATAAAACTAAAAGCCCTGTTTACTACGCATTTTCACTATAGATACAAAACAGGAGAAATTGTTTGCTAAGTAAGCCCCAAATCAAAGGGAGCTAGGACACATCAGGAGACTGAAAAAGTCAATTGCAGAGCGGAATTAATTCACAGGCAAATTACATGCTTCAGGCCCAAAGTCCAGAGGAGACCTCCATACCTGCAAAATCTGTCATATGAAAAACAAACAACTCCCGACAGAAACGGGAGACTTGATTTTAATTACGGGAGGCCAGTGGCTGGCAGAACCTTTAAAAAAAAAAAAAAAAATCGGTAATGTAATAGCCAGTAGTCTGCAGGCGGCCTGCTTCCCTCGCAGTAGACCTCCTCTAGTCCCCTCTTCCCAACTACCTTTCCAGCCCTTCCCTCCCCCTCCCTTCTGGAAGAGGCCTCCCCCCACTCCCTTTTCAGAGCTCTTCCTGTACATCTGTCCATGAGCCCAGGGAAGCCACAGGCAAGATGACCCCCAGGCTCATAGTGGCCCTTCCTGCTCCTCTACAGGAGCTGGAGCCTGGCAGCTTCTGGATTTTGGTTTAAAATTAAGTAAATTTTTCCATATAAAAATTCAAGACAAATCACGCAGTCATGTAGGATTGTGAGATCCTTCCCCAAGAGGGCTCATAGTATAAGTTGGTTCTTAAGACACAGAAAATGAAGTTTCCCTCGTTCTCAGTCCATTGCTCCAAGCACTAGGAAGATTAGGAGACTTGAGTGGGGGAAGAAGGGAGGGGGGGGGATACATCATTCATCTGTGGGTCCCTCCTAAGCTCGGTAGTGTGTTAATTCGGTGCTGGTCATGTCAGTTCCATCAACTGTATGAAATGGGCTAAATCAAGCATGCGGCTTTGCTTTTAGAGAAGTCAGACCTTTAAAACGTCAGCTCGTTTTTTCCATTCGCTGCTTAATATGGAAGACACAGATGTACAAAGTTAACATGGAAATCATAATCTTTTAAAGACAAGGTTTCCGCACCCCACCCAGCTTCAGGTGAAAAGGGAAAGAATTTTACATCCATAACAAGACTCTGGCAAGACTTCCCAAACTAAGATCACTGTGTGCTGTTGAATATGGGAGGCCACAAAGCAGGACTCAACAGAAAAAAAAAGAAGAAATCTGTTCAGCCCTTGTAGTTTAGAATACAGTAGAATTAATTTCACTTTCCTTCAGCTCAAAATGACCAACCTTCACGTCATTAAGCTTTGCATCCACACGCAGATGCGCACACACACAAATAACCCTGAGCAACAGGGCTCAAAAAGGTGTTCAGGATATAGGTTCAAGGAAACTGATCTGTACTAGATGGATCCTGTGTGAAACGTCCAATATGTTTGTACATCTCAATGCATCCAGCAACTCCAGCTCAGGCCGGGAGGACGATCAAGTAAGGCTTATACCTTGAAATTCCACGTGTTGGGGAGGGCTGGGCACAGCTTAGGGGAGACGGAAGGAAAAAAGGGAAATGAGAGCTTATCTACCTACTTTGGTAAACCCAGGTTTTAGCTGCATTTTGTGGACCAAGAGCTATGGAATAGAGCGACTTCAAAACCTCATTAAAAGAGCCACCATGTCCCATAAATCTAGTTACATATCTGGTGTCCTTCTGAAAAATCTGTCCTGCATCTATGACCCGACACTAGAGAGAATCTTCCACTGAGGATGCGCTTGAACAAGGTAAGGTGAAGGGGCTTGCAAATGATCCCAAGGCACAGCTAGGACACCGTTTCAGGAAAACTTACTGATCTGGAATTTTAAGCTTCTCTTCCTTTCCCGGAGCTGGGATATTCTCAGACTAGAAATGCAAGATAATGAAAGACAAGGAGACTCTTCAAAGTCAAAGCAAATATGTAGATGTTCAAACTACTTGGGGGGCAGGAGCGGGAGAGAAGACAGGCATGCAAAGCATTGCAAGAAAATATTTAACAAGCTTCAGTATTCATTTTCCATATAAGCAACTGTTTCGGATTTTTAAAACATCTGTCAGCTGCCCCTTTTTAAGTACATAAATGACTCATTCTCTCTAAAAGGAAATTAAATCAAACTAGCCTACTAGCAAATAATTTATTGCCAGTTTATAATAAAAAAAAAAAAAATCAATGATAGATTAAAAAACAAAATGTTCAGGCTATCCCATCGCCGTCTGTTTCATTTTTACATACTGTAAGTCAATAATTATAATCCTGGTAAACAGTCCTGGAAGATGCAACACGAAGCTTAGAAACACCGACTGCAGGCTGAAAGCCTAAGACTACAGTAGCTAATTCTAGCAGACGTTGCCACAGAAAAAAAGACAGACAATTCCCCCCCCCCCCAAATACTCCATGCAATTGTTTCTAGTGCTAGTCCCTCTCTGCCCCCCCCCCCACTGGAACTCAGGAACACAAACGCACCCCCCACTCTGAAAGCTTAGTCTTTAGCAAGCAGGGCAAAAGCTTATTGCTTCTCTCATCAGGGAACATGTCTGGAAAGAAACCATATACTCTACCTCCAGGAGCCACTGGGCACACGGACCGTGCCCCATTTTCCGCAGATCACGATGGACTTGTGCCACTCTGATGTGCAGAAGGGTCCTTCCTATGCTGATGTATTTAAAGCACTTGGACCGATAAAGCCACATTTAGAGAGAAAATTTATTCTGCCCCCTCTTTCTGCTCAAAGCACTAAGGCTAAGTTGCCATGGTGAAAGCGAACTGTGTTCAGCAGCCTGCCTGGGAAATGTGTGGCGGTCTGTATGTGCCGAAGTAAACAGCTGCAGCAGCCGATGGGCACATCTGGGCAGAGTAAGACGCGACAACCAGTCTCTCGACTTGGCCAAGTTACTTTGGGTGTGAGCGTCGGTGTCTTAAAAAAAAAAAAAATACATACATACAGGAAGCACATATAGATTTGCCAAAAACTGCCTACTGCACTATCAACTGACTGGTTAAGTTTTGCAAGCAATAAACTGCATCAGTCTAAAATTACTATAAAAATGATATATTCATTTATAATTTAAACTTCTTTTTTTTTTTTAAATCAGCAGTTCCAGGTCTCATGTCCCTTCTTGCCTAAGCACATATATGTAGTGGAATAGGAGGGGGGGGAAAAGAAAGTTACTTAAGAGATGAAAATTTTAGCAAAATGTACTTTAAAAATTCCTTGAGCTATGAGGGTGTACAGCATGTCAAAAGAAAACTCACAGACATGATTAATTGGATTTAGACACAGCTCTCTGGCAATTGCTCTCTGCTAAGTAGTTGCTTATGTAGCTAAAAGTTATATGATCGATTAAAAAAACAACCCCAATGGGGTTGTTTTTGCAACATTAATATTAAAAAAAAGGGGGGGGGGGGAGACGGATAATCTATCCTATGATGTAATCACACAACATGACTTGGGGTTGGCCATCTTAGAACAACGTCCTGGAATATATTCCCAAAGAGTTTATATATGGCCAAAATGGGTCAGAGCAAAAGGTCCATCAAGCCCATCAACCTCTTTCTAAGTGGCTATCAGGTCACAAGTACCTGACAAGATCCCCAAAGGTAGACCGATTCCATGTCGCTTATCCTAGAGATAAGCTTTGGGTTTCCCCAATCCATTTTTAAAAAGTTTATGAACTTCCCTCCAGAAACCTGTCCAAATTTTTTTTTAAAGCCAGTTATACTAAACAGCTGTTACTATAATAGAGTCAGTAGCCACCTTGTGGTTAAAGAATCGGCCTGGTGACTAGATAGATCAAGGTTCAAATCCCACCCAGCACTCCTTGTGGCCTTGGGCAGGTCACTCAATCCTCCATTGCCTCAGGTATGAGCTTAGACTGTAAGCCCCTAGGGACAGTGAAATACCTAAGTACCCGAATGTAACTTGCCGTGAAATATCACTGGAAAGGCTAAATACAAATAGATATCCTCTGGCAACAATTTAGAGAGCTCAATTAGGTACCGGAGTGAAATATTTTCTCAGATGAATCTTAAATGTACTATTTTTTGTTGCATTGCATGCCCCCTCCCCCTCATTTTTGTACTTTTTAAAATAAAAACTGATTTACATTTGCTCATTCCATGCGGCTCATGTTACAGGCTTCTCACGTCTCCCCTCAGCCATCTGTCTTCTAAGCTGAAGAGGGGTCGCCCTCCGTCCTCTCCATCAATTCGCTTGCTCTTCTCTACTTTTTCTAATTGCAACTAGAACTGCGCACAGTGCTCAACGCGCCGTTGCAACAGAGGATTAAGCGACTTGCCTAATGTCACAAGAAGAATCAGCATGGATACCCCAAAACCTAAATGACTGATGCAGATAACAAAAAAAAAATTGCAAAATTTGAAATGGGGGGAGGGGAGGGGAGTGAGGGGGAAATCTAAGGACAGACAAAACCGGGCAGGACTAGTGACAGTGGTAGTGTTGCCACGAGAAAGACCTGAGCGGGGGTTATAGTCCTCATTCGCGTCTTCTGCTCCCCACTTCAAACACGGTTGGAGCTGCTGCAGAGGTGGATCCCCCTAAAGAACAAAATGACTGAACATGTAGATAGTCATGGCCTAATGGGAGGCAGCCAACATGGCTTTAGACAAGGAAGATCTTGTCTTACTAATCTGTTATGTTTTTTTGAAGGAGTGAATAATCAGGTGGACAAAGGTGAGTCGGTTGATATTGTGTATCTGGACTTTCAGAAAGCCTTTGACAAGGTCCCTCGTCAGAGACCTTTGGCAAAACTAAAGAGTCATGGGATAGGAGGGAGTGTACTATTGTGGATCAGGAACTGGTTAAAAGATAGAAAGCAGAGGGTAGGGCTAAATGGCCAGTTTTCCCAATGGAGAAAGGTGAATAGTGGTGTACCCCAGGGATCTGTGTTCAGTCCGCTGCTTTTTGACATATTCATAAATGACCTGGAAAGTGGAATAACGAGCGAGGTTATCAAATTTGCAGATGACACAAAACTATTCAAAGTTGTTAAAACCCAAGAGGAGTGTGGAAAATTGCAAGAGGACCTTAATAAATTGTAAGGCTGGATGTTCAAATGGCAGATGAAATTTAATGTGGACTAGTGCAAAGTTATGCACCTAGGGAAGAACAATCCAACTATGGTTACACGATGCAAGATTCCACGTTGGGAACCACCATCCAGGAAAAAGATTTAGGCGTCATTGTAGATAACATGTTAAAACCCTCCACCCAGTGTGCAGCGGCGGCCAAGAGAGAAAATATAATGCTAGGAATAATAAGGAAAGGAATGGAAAATAAAACAAAGGATATTATAATGCCTCTATATCGTTCCATGGTGAGACCGCACCTTGAATAGTGTGTGCAATTCTGGTCGCCGTATCTTAAAAAGGATATAGCGTTATTAGAAAAGGTACAGAGAAGAGCCACCAAAATGGTAAAAAGAGGATGGAAGGATACTCTATGAGGAGAGGCTACAAAGGTTAGGGCTCTTCAACCTGGAAAAGAGACGGCTGAGGGGAGATATGATAGAAGTCTACAAATTAATGAACGGAGTGGAACAGGTAAACGTAGATCAACTGTTTACGTTATCAGAATATAGAAAGACTAGGGGGCGTGCAATGAAGCTACAGGGTAACCTATTTAAGACTAATAAGAGAAAATATTTTTTCACTCAATGTGTAATCAAACTCTGGCATTTGCTACCAGGAGGATGTAATAAAAGCTGTTAGTGTAGCCGGGTTTAAAAAAGGTTTGGACAAGTTCCTGGAGGAAAGGTCCATAAATCATTATTTAAAGTGGACCAAGAATATCCACTGCTTGCCCCAATACAAGCATTGTGGAACCTGTGTCTTTTGGGGAAACGGCTAGGTACTTGTGACCTGGATTGGCCACTGCTGGAAAGAGGATACTGGGCTTGATGGTCTGACCCAGTATGGCATATCTTATGTTATCTCCTGGAAGAGGAAAATCATCTTCAAATCACTAACTTTCAGTGTCATATTTAGGACCTATGATACTATGCACCAGGGTACCTGGAAACCCGTTATCTGCAGAGGACCATCACTTTAATCACCAGACTATAGCTTTTTGTTTGTTTTTTGAAGGGGTGGGGGTTTGTCAAGTATTCCTCTGGCTACTACGATATGAGACCTCTGACTGCTGGTGTGTGCACACAGCTGAGGTTAGACATACCGGGGCCCAGGGCAGAAATTAAGGAGTGCGCCCAGCCAGTGTCCTGAAGCTCTGGTTTGCCAGGAGACCCCTTTATTTTTATTTATTTTATTTAACAGTTCTTTTATACCGCACTCTATCATCAGCGCAGTTTACAGTGAACAAAACTACTCACGAACAGCAATAGGCCGGCATGAGTTTACATATAACAGGGAAATTAACCAGGACAAAAAACCTTTGGGAAACTTTGTACATTTATGTTATACAACTAAATACAGTGATAGTGTTCTATTTACATAATGTGCAACGTGCGACAGAGCAATTGCAACCTCATACTGAGGGATTCGGTTGTGTTGGGGGAGTCGGTGAGGGGTTATGGTATTGGGAGAAGTGTATGAGGAACAGGTGGTGCTTTAGGGCTTTTCGAAGTTGCTTGAGGTCCGTGATTGATCTAATGGTGGGTGGAAGGATGTTCCAGCGTCTGGGGGCGTAGCGTGCAAATGCTCTGTCAGTAGTTGCGGTTGTGCATTTTGTGGATTCTGTAGGTATGGTTAGTGTATTAGCTGCAACTGATCTCCTAGGTGTGATTGAGGAGTGTTGTGATTGAGGGGGGGGGGGGCTATTTTGTTAATGGCTTTGAATGTGATGAGCAGTACTTTATATGTAATCCTGCAGCTTATCGGGAACCAGTGTAGTTCCCTTAGGATGGGGGTCGTGTGGTCTCTTCTTGATGCTCCATATAAGACCCAGGCAGCGGCATTCATGGCTAATTGTAGTGTGTTTCTGGTACTTTTTGGGAGGTCGTGGAGTATGATGTTGGCGTAGTCAAAGTGGGGGGTGACTATCGCCTGGAATATTGTTCGGAAGTTGTCAGGGTCAAGCATGTTTTTCAGGTGTCAGAGGGTCCTGATCTTGAAGTAGATGGTTTTTTACCGTGCGGTTTATGTGTTCTTTGAAGTCCAGTCGATGATCCAGTGTTATATCTAGGTATCTTATGGAGGACTTGATTGGCAGTTCTGCGTCCCGTACTTTTAGGGTTGCCAGGGGTGAAAAGCCTTTGTTTTTCGTGACGATTAGTGCCTCGGTTTTTTTAAATTTATTTGCATGTTTTGAGTGAGGAGCCAGTCTGTTGTCCCTTGTAGTGCTGGGCCTCAGGCTTCATTCTCCCTCATCTAAAGCCAGCCCTGCACATATCCCAGGTTCTCTCTGCAAGAGTACTCTACAAGAGAACTCCCGACCCCGGGGTGGAGGGGGAAGAGCCACTGTTGCAGGATGGATGGATGGGAATCCCTCTCTCTCAAGATCCTGCGACCGTTTCCTCTGTAGCAGCCACAGCCTCTATTCTCATGAGGAGGAACCGACAACAGCTGTCCATGTGGTGATCAGACCGGCCCAAAGCCGCTTTTGCAAACACAAGTGGGTGAGTACATGCTAATGCAGATTTGCATGGATGTCTTGAAAACCCGAAGAGGGCAGAGTTGCCCAGCCCCGAAAGAGAGAACTGTTATTCACATTAATGCTACAGGTCTATATTATAGAAATATTATATTATAGAAATTATTCCTAAAAGCTGCACAGAGTTATAGTTTTTGCATACTGCTGTTTGGCTATTATGCATTAATTTACAATTATTATTATTAACCGAGTTAAGAAAAACCCCCAACTTTCTGCATAAGTAATATCCCCAGGGAAACTGCTTAATGAAAATAGATATGGTTTGGTATTCACAGATGGTCATTAATAGAGCTGCAAAAATTCACTTCAACTGAACATCTGGGGAAGCAGAAGACGTCTGTCAGGGGGCTTGCAGTGAAGAGAGTGCGACTCTCAGAAAGGATGCATTTGATGTACAGTAAGGTAATCTGCAGACCTTACACAGTTTCAACAGCACGTCGGCACCCTGCTTTGCCTTTCAAAGGATCTGCCCAGCAAAACAAGAAGCGTAACAAAACTGATGTAAAATTAAACATCTGATACCAACCAACAATGAAAAAAAGATAAAACCACAATCTTACCCAGGCTGTTGCTTCCTTATGAGAATTTGCGATTCAGATTTTAGCTGGGAACAGAATTAGAAACTATTTTTTTTCTGCTGTCATTTTTATGGCAGAGACCCTAGAATTTAATTTCCCAAATGAAAATGCACCAGAGCACTCTGCGGCACAGCAGGTGTTTGGAAGAATTTGGGATGGTTAGTTCATCTTCCGGCTATAAAACTGACAGCGCTTTTAAAGACGAGAATTTCCAAGAGTCCAGAGCATGTGTGAAGACAAGCCTGTTTTATTCCCCTTAGGACCCGCTGCACTAACAGGCTTTTCTTCCATTTTGTGTCTTTAAGGAAAACGTGAGGGTCTGTGTACTAAGCAAAGTGAAAAGAAATATTAAAATGTCATCTCGGTTTTAGGGCTGGCTCAACTATTAGGCAAGATTAGGGAGTTGCCTACGGTGCAGCAGCAGTCAAAGCAAAAACAATAAACCTCGACAGCCACACAAACAAAAAAACCATCAGCACACTCTTACCTGGACGGAGAGCGGGCACATGCATATAAAAGTAAGAACACCCCTACTATTTAAAAGTGTGATGTTCAATCATGCATTGTGGGAGGGGTGGTGTTAGAATGATCCTGAAATCTGAGGGAGGGGGGGGGGAGAGGAGATGCAGGTCTTAAGCTAGGGCTCCCGATACCTTACATTAGCCCTGTTCAGTTTCAGTGTTGCTTCACAGATTTACTGATGGGCCAGAATCTCCGACAGCGTGCCTTCTCTTCACACCCACCCAAAAATAAACCAGCACTCCACTCCGGATGAACCCCTATATCACCGGTGTGTTCAGAAAGCCACATGCAATCTGGCAAGTGCTTCACCGACTGTTCTCAAACCCCTTTGCGGTTTCAGATAAACAAAATTATCTTGGAGTAATGCCATGGAAATTAGGGGAGAAATAAAAAAAAAAAAAAAAGCAGGTTTCGATCAATGACCTCCTGCAGCAGCATTTGGAGAGGAAAGGACAGTTCTTTGGTAGTCAGGTCAGGAAACTACTCTGAAATTCAGCTTTTTACACACCATGAGCAGACTCTATTAGCCAAAGAGCACAGGACAAAAAAGGCATCAGATGTGACTGTCTATCCTGACATGGACGTGTAAGTGCCAAAACTAAAAGCCAATAAAATGCACCATCCATGGAAGTAGATATAGATAAAAATGAAAATCAAGAGGCGTGTTTACTAAAGGTTAATGTTAAGGTGCGTTACTATGGATGCTGGGGCACTTCATGTGCATTCAATGTTCATTAACACGTGTTAACCTTTAGCAAACGTGTCCCAGAGTGCTTTAGAATGTGCTTCGCTACAGTCCATGTCAACTGCTTTAATTGGCTGCTGCTATGTGTTATGATAAAGTAGTAATGGAACTCGGAAAATGCCAATAAAATGCAATAAATGAGCTACATCAAGAACAGACCCCCACCAAGCAAGCAAATTAGTAGTTTATTTACTGTCCAGGTTTTCCGCCCAGGAAACCAAATCCTGAAACCAGGGCGAAAACGAATCGCCCCCCACATATTTCATCCAATAAAAAAGGCAACGCACACAATTGGTTTTGTTAATCATTTGCTACATTAGCCCATTGCACTGCAAGCACTTGATCATGTTTGTGCCAGTCCAGAAAAACTTCTTTAGCCAAAAGTTCTCAATAATGTTAGGCAGACATGAAATCCTCCACAAATCAGTGCAGACACCGAACCTCTATGGATGAACTCACAGGACAGAATCACAATTGCCAGTAATGGAATGGTGCAGGGTCTCCCCCTAATTTGGGAAACAATGCCGTCTGTGTCCCCTTATTATGTTCCCGTCTACTTCTCTCCGAAGAGGATCAATATTTAGATGCAGGGACTGGCGGTTTTTTTTTTTTTTTTTTTTTTTTTTAAACACCAGTCACCACAGGTAAATAAGAACCAGATATTCAGTTCTGGTATCCAAAGAGTGACCACTGCTGACTAGGCGGTCACTGGGGTCAGCAGTGGCATTATGCATATACCGGTACTTTTCAGCATTGCTAAATGGATAGCCGTGCTGGAAATTCACCACTATACGGATAAGGTACAGCTCCAGACTACGTCAGCATTATCTTAGACAATATTATGTGACATTATCCATATTGTGCCGCTGAACATTACATTCAGCGGCACGTCTCAGGGTAGCTGGTGCTCCTAACCAGATATGAGCTTTTGAATATTGACCTAAAAGTTTCCTGTGTCAAGGTTACCTGTTGGCTTTAATGGATGTGGCCGTAGGCACAAGTCAAGATTACACCGATCAAGACTGCAGGACACATTAGGAGTCCATTAAAAAGCACTGATGTAATTGCTGCTTCACTGTGATAGCAGCTTGCAGATTGCTAAGTGTGTATTTCTAAAGCAAGAGTCATCTGGAAGAGAAACCTGTAAGGGTGTGAATGTTTGGAAAGAGACAGTCGTAAATAAAACATAAGACGAAATCAGCCCCAGGTGTTAACTATTCAGGTAGCAAAGTGAAAATTTCTGTCCCACTGCCCTGGAACACGTTCTCCCAAGGCACAGGAAGGAGTTAGCCAAGAAGGACCAACACTTGGGATTCTAGGGTTCTCCTGGTTTATCTGTGGGGTACCACATTATAGTAACATGTCCTATGTCTTATGCAACATTGTTATTCCAACCCTTTCCGCACTCCAGAGGGTTTGTGCAATATCCTGCCATGATTATATTTCCTGATATTGGCCACACAGAGTGGAGTAGCCGCCTAATGGTTAGAGCAACAGCCTCGTACCCAAGAGATCAGGGTTTGATTCCCACTGGCACTCCTTGTGGCCTTGGGCAAGTTACCCTTCCTTGCCTCGGAAGGAAAGGCCTGGCACTCTTTTCGGTCATACCCTGCCGAGAAGCCCAGGGGCTGCTGGGTTGCCAGGAGTCAGCCTTACCCTGAACGTCGGGCACGCCAGATTCACGCATGATCTTCAAACAAAGGTGGTGTCCTGATGTTGGACTCGCCCACAATTCTTCGTTGACCCTTCTTTCTTTTAGCCGACAAAAGTCATATCCAGTGATGACCATCCAAGCCCAGTGAACAAAGCGCTGGCAGCAGGTGGCAGAAAGGGGAATGGACAGATTCAGAAGAGAACATTCCATTTCTACACAGCAGATGCCTTGTTCACGTCCGCATACTCCCACTCTAGAAAGCCTAATGCATCTATCTGCTTTGTGTATAGATAATTAACTGCAAGGCCCGCCCAAGTGCAAACCACTTACTCCTGTCATTTCTCCCCCCCCCCCCCCCCCACACGCTTTGTTTTTACTGTACAAACCAGAGCAGTGTCTGAAGTTCATTTACAGGGCTGGAAGCACATTGCGTTGAAACGAAAAACACTCTCCTGATTTTACACTAAAATGGCTGCTGTCACTTATGACTTGACCTGCCTAAATACTGAAATCCACAAAGAGATTAATTTAGTAATTGTTCGGGACACAACCATCCATCACCGTCATCATATAAACATACGCTATTCCGAGCACATGCCCTGTAGTGCTATAAATGTTCAAAAGCAGTAGCAGAGGAGCAGGGCAAAAAACATTTTCCCCTATTAAAGGGTAATAATGACCAGTCTAAGTAAGGTCACTTTAAAATTCCTTTCATGAATAAGCTGACCTTTTAAAACATGAACTACCTTGAAAGCTCTTTATTGCCTAATTAGGGAACCAGACCATAGAATACAGTATACGGAGGCAAAGGGTCAACCAGAAGGCGAGGTGGTGGAAGGAGTCCATCGCAATGAACTGTGCCGAGTGGTGTACGTTAGGATAGCAGGCTGCACCAGTTTCATATACCAGTAGCATACCTTTCCTGCAATTCTTCACCCTCGCTACCTCTCAAGGTAAGCAAGAAATCGACCCTCCTCAATCTCTTCATAGATTTAAAAATGTAGCATCCGCGTGCCCCCTCCCCCCAACCCCACCTTCGTCACACTCAGAAGTAAATGGAGAGGCGCTGACCTCCGCCAGCCAGGCTGAATATTAAGCACAGCCATAGCTAGGCACCTAATAGTCACTCACTCACTCACTGCATCCGAACAATGATTGGTCCCGTCCCAGTTAATTGTCAGTACGGGAACCAGTCCCCACTGAGTTTTGAATACTGAAGAGGAATTGGCGCCTTAACTATTAATGAATGGACCAATCACTGCTAAGGTGCCATGAATAAATTAAGATTTCTGTACAGAAACCCCTGCTGCAGAAATGTGTGTGCATATTACTGCTACTGTGTGCGCATTTTTGCTGCAGTAATTTGCAGGCTTTTGTTTACTGCATCAGGCATCAAGCTTTTGTTTTAGTGCATGCATTAAACTCTGCACGGAATTTCAGTGTATAGTTTTAAATACACCGCTTATTACATCAGCCCCACCCTACTGAATAATTCACCAATGACCTACAGAAGAAAGCTCTATTAGAAATTCTGGGGTCAAGCTGGCCCAGTGACACACAACACCACAACGACAATTTTCAACCAATTCAGTTGCCTGGGATGCTATTATGCTCAATCCACATGTTAAAAAACTTTGTTGCACAAACCTCAAAGTTAGCCCTCATGAATTTTAATATGCTGGCAAGATAAGGAAAATAAATTGTACATTGTGCTTCCAGTATACTGTGCTGTCCAAAATAATTTGGTTTCATAGCCCCTTCCCTTAGGAGAGCCTTACAGTAGAAGTTTACATACAAGAGAATTAAGTGGATTTGCTGAAGTTGTAGACAGGGGAAATTAATCACTTTTATTTTCTTGAAGTGCACCTACATAAAGGTAGCCTAGTGGATTAAGTATTGGGAGACCCAAGTTCACATCCTCCTGACTAACATACCATCATAAGATATGCCATACTGCATCAGACCAAGGTCCATCAAGCCCAGTATCCTGTTTCCAGGTCACAAGAATCTAGTAGTTTCCCCAAAAGACACAGGTTCCACAATGCTTGTACTGGGGCAAGCAGTGGATATTCTGGGTCCCCTTTAATAATGGTTTATGCACCTTTCCTCCAGAATTTGTCCAAATCTTTTTTAAACCCGGCTACACTACCAACTTTTACTACATCCTCCGGTAACTAATTCCAGAGTTTGATTATGCATGGAGTGAAAAAATAAATACTCTCTCTTAATAGTCTTATATGGGTTACAGTGAGCTTCATTGCATGTCCCCTAGTCTTGCTACATTTTGAAGGTGTAAACAAATCTACCTACGTTTGCCCATTCCGCTCTATTCATTAATTTATAGACCTCTATCATATCTCCCCTCAGCCGTTTCTTTTCCAGGTTGAAGAGCCCTAACCTTTTTAGCCTCTCCTCATAGGAGTAGCCTTCCATCCCCTTTACCATTTTGGTGGCTCTTCTATGTACCTTTTCTAATTACACTATATCTTTTTTAAGCTACGGTGACCAGAATTGCGCACAATAGTCAAGGTGCGGTCGCACCATGAAACGATTCAGACGCATTATATCATCCTTGGTTTTATTCCCCATTTCTTTCCTTATGATTCCTAGAATTTTATTTGCTTTCTTGACCACCACAGCACACTGGGCGGAGTGTTTCAATATGTTATTCACGATGACGCCTAAATCTTTTTCTTGGGTGGTGGTTCCTAATGCGGAACCTTACATTGTGTAACCATAGTATGGGTTATTCTTTCCTAAGTACATAACTTTGCCCTTGTACACATTAAATTTCATCTGCCATTTGAACATCCAGTCTTACAATTTATTAAGGTCCTCTTGCAATTTTTCCACAATCCTCTTGTGTTTTAACAACTTTGAATAATTTTGTATCATCTGCTAATTTGATTCTCTCACTTGTTATTCCCATTTCCAGGTCATTTACAAGAAAATTGCCCATTTAGCACTACCCTCTGTTTTCTATCTTTTAACCAGTTCCTGATCCACAATACTACACTGCCTCCTATCCCATGACTTTTTAATTTCGTCAATCATCTCTCATGAAGGATCCTGTCAAAGGCTTTCTGAGAATCCAGATACACTATATCGATTGACCAACCTTTGTCTACCTGTTTATTTACACCTTCAAAAAATATAACAGATTAGTAGAACAAGACCTTCCTTGGCTAAAGCCATGCTGACTATCTACATGTTCAGAAATTTTGTTCTTAATAATGGTTCTACTCTTTTTTCCCTGGTACTGACATCTGGCTCACCGGTCTGTAGTTTCCCTGTTCACCCCTGGAACCCTTTTTAAAAATTGGCGTTACATTGGCCATCCTCCAATCTTCAGGTATTACAGATGATTTTAATGATAGTAATCTGTGAACTAATAGCAGGTCTGCAATCTCATATTTCAGTTCTTTCAACACCCTTGGATGTATACCATCCGGTCCATGTTATTTGCTACTCTTCAGTTTATCAAATAGTTGTAATACATCATCCTGGTTTAATCGCTATTTCTTTCAATTCTTCTGCTGCATCAGCTTTAAATACCATTTCAGGCATGGGTAACTTCCCTACTTCTTCTTCAGTAAAGTCCAAAGCAAAGAACTAATTCAGTCTCTCCGCTATGGCCTTAACAGGGTTTTTATTTTATACTGCTTTATCATTTCAAAGTGGTTTACATTGTAAACTTGGTAAATGTACATTAAACATTTATAACTTGGATTTTTCTGAGCAAAGGAAGTGACTTGCCCAAGGCCACAAGGAGTACTAGTGGGAATTGAACCCTGGTTGCTTGGTTCCCACTAGTACTCCTTAGTTCCCAAGCAAGTGCTCTAACCACTAGGCTACTCCTTGTCCCCTCTTAGTGCCCCTTTTCCCCCACTATCACCCAATGGTCCAACTGACTCTCACAGGTTTCTTGCTATGAATGTACTTGAAAAAGTGTGTTTCTGCTTCCACAGCAAGCTTTTTTTCAAATTCTCTCTTTGCCTGCCTTATCAATGCCTTGCATCTAACTTGCCAGTGCTTATGTTGTTTCCAGTTTGTCTCATTTGGCTCTCTTTTTCCATTTCCTGAAAGATGCATTTTTGGCTTCAACAGCCTCTCTGACCTCACTTTTAAAGCATGCTGGCAGTTTTTTGGACTTCCTTCCACTTTTCTTAAAGAGTGGAATACAGCTGGTCTGGGCTTCCAAGATAGTATTGTGAACTTGTACAAGCTACTTCACAGCCCACTGCCTCAGGTGGCACTCTTCCCTCACTCCTTGCTCCCAGAAGGACAGCACCACCTGGCCACTGCTGAACAGGAATCCTCTCTCCTTCGATCCACCGCACTACAGCTCAGGTGGTCACAGATCTGCCACTGCAATAAAGTCTTATGGCACCATGGTCCAGCAGAGTATGGTTTCAACTGAGCTGGAAACGGGTCAAAATGAAAAACTACAAGCAAAGCACGAATTGTATTAAACATGCAACTTTGGAGGGTGACTTGAATACAACTGAAAAATAAATGGATCAGTGGTTCCTGTGCAGTCCCCATTGATGGGTTAATTTTTAATTTGTTAGGGGGCTGATGAGGCAGACAGGTTCAACTGTTCAGCATGTGCAGGTCTCCTTCCTAAAAATCTTCCTCGTTATGGAGGCTAATTCCCCAATCACATGAGTGACACTTAACACAACAATCTCCTAATGCTCCCAAGGCAGGTCGGCAGGGAGAACACTGCAAGAGGTTTGAACAAGGAAGATCTTGTCTTACTAATCTGATCTGTTTTTTTGAAGGTGTGCATAAACAGGTAGACAAAGGTGAGTCGGTTGATATAGTGTATCTGGACTTTCAGAAAGCTTTTGACAAGGTCCCCCATCAGAGACTTTTGGCAAAGCTAAAAAGTCATGGGATAGGAGGCAGTGTACTATTGTGGATCGGGAACTGGTTAAAAGATAGAAAGCAGAGGGTAGGGCTAAATGGCCAATATTCCCAATGGAAAAAGGTGAATAGTGGAGTACCCCAGGGATCTGTACTGGGTCCGCTACTTTTTGACATATTCATAAATGACCTGGAAAAAGGGAATAACTAGTGAGGTTATCAAATTTGCAGATGACACAAAACTGTTTAAAGTTGTTAAAACCCAAGAGGATTGTGGAAAACTGCAGGAAGATCTGGATAAATTGGAAGACTGGGCATCCAAATGGCAGATGAAATTTAATGTGGACAAGTGCAAAGTTATGCACCTAGGAAAGAACAACCCACACTATAGTTACACGATGCAAGGCTCCACATTAGAAACCACCACCCAGGAAAAAGATTTAGGAGTCATCGTGGATAACATGTTAAAACCCTCCGCCCAGTGTGCAGCGGCGGCCAAGAAAGCAAATAGAATGCTAGGTATCATAAGGAAAGGGATGGAGAATAAAACAAAGGATATTATAATGCCTCTGTATCGCTCCATGGTACGACCGCACCTTGAATATTGTGTGCAATTCTGGTCACCGTATCTTAAAAAGGACATAGAGTTATTAGAAAAAGTACAGAGAAGAGCCACCAAATTGGTGAAGGGGATGGAAGGCTACTCCTATGAAGAGAGGCTAAAAAGGTTAGGGCTCTTTAACCTGGAAAAGAGACGGCTGAGGGGAGATATGATAGAGGTCTATAAATTAATGAATGGAGTGGAACGGATAAACGTGGATCAATTGTTTACGCTATCAGAATATAGAAGGACTAGGGGACATGTAATGAAGCTACGGGGTAAACTATTTAAGACAAATAAGAGAAAATATTTCTTCACTCAACGTGTAATCAAACTCTGGAATCTGTTACCGGAGGATGTAGTAAGGGCTGTTAGTATAGCTGGGTTTAAAAAAGGTTTGGACAAGTTCCTGGAGGAAAGGTCCATAAACCACTATTAAAAAGGGACCCAGGATATCAATGCTTGACCTAGTACAAGCACTGCAGAACCTGTGTCTTTTGGGGAAACTGCTAGGTACGTATGACCTAGATTGGCCACTGTTGGAAACAGGATACTGGGCTTGATGGACCTCGGTCTGACCCAGTATGGCATTTCTTATGTTCTTAAATTTCAGCACCAGTGTGAGAAAAACACAGTTTGGAAAGAAAAAGGCAAAAATGTAGAAAGTAAAAGCCAGATCAAAGCTAAAATGATGCCATGTGTGCAGAGGAAAAGCACATAAGCACATAAGATCTGCCAACTGGGTCAGACCAAAAATATGTCCACCAATAGGCGTCATCATAGATAACATGTTAAAACCCTCCGCCCAGTGTGCAGCGGCAGCCAAGAGAGCAAATAGAATGCTAGGTATCATAAGGAAAGGAATGGAAAATAAGACAAAGGATATTATAATGCCTCTATATCGTTCCATGGTGAGACCGCACCTTGAATATTGTGTGCAATTCTGGTCGCCGTATCTTAAAAAGGATATAGCGGAATTAGAAAAGGTACAAAAAGTGTCACCAAAATAGTAAAGGGGATGGAAGGATACCACTATGAGGAAAACGTTTGGGGCTCTTTAACTTGGAAAAGAGATGGCTGAGGTGAGATATGATAGAGGTCTATAAATTAATGAATGGAGAGGAACGGGTTAATGTAGATAGCTGTTTACACCATCAAAAAGTAGAAAGCCTAGGGGACACGCAATGAAGCTACAATGTAACCCATTTAAGACTAATAAGAGAAAGCACAGTTACTTACCTGTAACAGGTGATCTCTGGGAACAGCAGGAATAAGTCTTCACATATGGGTACGTCGGTACCGATGGAGCCTGCGCGGGAACGCTTCCCAGCATCCAATCAAAAAGCTTTTGGAAGCATCCCACCACGCCTGCGTGCTGCCTTCCCGCCTTTCCTCGGTTACGTTTTAACAGAGAGAGAGAGAGAGAGAGAGAGAGAAAATACAACTCCTAGGGGAGGTGGGTGGGTTGTGAAGACTTATTCCTGCTGTTCCCAGAGATCACCTGTTACAGGTAAGTAACTGTGCTATCTCCAGGAACAAGCAGGAATCCCAGCATGTTATGGATTGGAACATGCTACACCTCATATGGCCAGGCATCCTCAGGATGGAGGGAAGGAGTTGAAACAGAAAGGTGCTGTAAAAGACAGCTAACCTAGCATAGGACTGCAGGCAAGAAATCCTTGTGTGGATGACAATCATCATCAAATATATTGAAAATGAAAAATTGCAGTATGGACCTCCCCTAACAGGATTGGAGAAAAGTAAGTAGGTTCATGAGATCTACTGGGGATCCAGTAGAGGAACCTCAAGGAGGACCTCACTGTGAAGTGGAGGTAATAAACCTGTTGGAAAAAAATAGTGGAGGTCAGAATCCTGAAAGGTGAGAGGTAACCCCAGGGATTAACTGGGGTAGTACAAAGACGGTAGGCTTTATGGAAAAAACCCACACTCTTTTGGCTGCAGAGTGGTTCACTCCTAGGAGCAAAAAGAGGAAAGGCTGACCGATTTGGACAAACCGGCCTAGTCCTTGTGGGAAGAAGGGGTATGGAAGAAACCTTGTATCCCAAAAAGAAAGGACAGGTGTCTGAGGCGTTGGAGCCTCAGAGTAACTGAAGATCCGCAATGTCTTTCCTAACTGGTGGTAGCTAGGAAAGATACTGGAACATGGAGAGCTTCAGGGGTACCCAACCTTTAAGGTTATGGTAGAAACGTTGTTAACTACCACGGGAGTGGTTGTGTGTGTAGCATCACAAACATGCTGGAACAGCATGGGTATGGGTAGACCCCAACTGTCAGAATCATATAGAGAGACATATATATCTATATGAGCATAGACAGTCAGATAGATAAGTATGTAAATACATATCTACCTATAATAAATATCTCGACAGATGCATATTATATATATATACATACATACATACATACATACACACACACACACACACACACACACAGACACATATAGATATATAGATAGACATATGAGAATATATATCTATAGTGAGATATAGAAAGGCAAAACATATACACACACAAATGACAGACATATATATCTATAGAGATGTATACAGATATATATATAGATATGAATATATAGGCCTATATATAAGTGTCTGCAATTAAGCAGACAGAGATATGCCTATAGAAAGTATATTCACATAGATGAATCTTTCCTCTTCACATCTCCTAACAAGAAGGTGGAACCTACTTGAGAATATATATAGAGAATCTATTCCCCCTGGTTATGATGGAAGGAGTCAGGGGAAAAATCTCCCCGACAAGGAACAGACTAGATTGCTGCAAGAATGCTAACCAGTGAAATAACCAGGATGGTTACGTGAAAAGCAGAGGATAATATCAGTCTGCAGGCAGCAAGTCCTGAGTCCTCCAGAACTCTGGCATGGTAAATGGACAGAAGACGCATAGGAATGAGATACCATGTTGACCTACTTGAGGGGCAAAAAGGGTATCATGCGTTCTTTAGCTAAATATGCGCTGTCCATGAAGGATTAGGATACCATGAGGATGAGCTGCAAGGAAAAAAAAAGAGCATATTCCCGGTGGGAATCCTGAGGACCAAACCAGGGAATTGAACAACTCTTTAAGCTTTCACGTAAGAGAAGGCCCATGTCCTTTGTTTTAAAAAGGAGATAGTAGGGTAGAAAGAACCCTTCCAGTCATGAGGGGCATGACTGAGGGAGCCTTTT
This sequence comes from Ichthyophis bannanicus, assembly GCA_033557465.1. NCBI lineage: Eukaryota > Metazoa > Chordata > Amphibia > Gymnophiona > Ichthyophiidae > Ichthyophis > Ichthyophis bannanicus. Next base: position 67,468,636 of record CM066041.1, on the reverse strand, counting down.
CCAACCATCTAGGACAGCTGTTTGAGAAAATCCTAATGCTCTCTAGCAAGGGCCCATAGTGGAAAGCTTCTCTGTAGGATTGCAGAGAGCATAATGCAGGAGAATTAGGAGATAGAACTGGCTGCTGGAAAAGCCAGTACCTACATCAAATATGCTGCCAAACCCAAGGGAATTGGAGATGGCAAGAATAGAAAACAATCCGAGAAGCCTGTAGTGATAAGATTTGCCAAGAAAGATGAATCCACTGTCTTGGAATCACTACTAAGGCCAGAAAGAATGTAGTGGAGGACAACTCTGGATGCTTGTGGAGAAGAACCAGTGGTCCAATCACTAGGGCTCCTGCATGGGCAGCTGCTAGTAAGACAGCAGAAAGAATCTTTCTGTTTAAAAACAGAAAGAACAGACAGAACAGGAGTAAGAAAACTCTGGACCTGTCTGATAAGCTGCCCCAAAGCAAAAATGAAGAAGGGAGTTAACTCAGAGAGGAAAACTCCACACTGGAATAGTGACACACTGGAGGGCTTCTTCAGCCCTTCTAGTTTTAATAGTACCACTCTTACAGGGGAAATGCTTGATAAGAGGGTAGAGAAGATGGAGCTGAATGGAGACTTACAATGTGGTAAAGTCTGTAGAAAGGAAAAATTCATGCTGGTACAGAAAAACTATCGTTTGATAATTGTTAAACCTCTTTCCCTAGCAGGAAGAAGAGGAAAAAGCTGTGACCTATAGGCATGAACATCCTAAGAGCTCGTATAACAGAGAAAAATGGATGTCTTGTGAAAAGAGATCCATGCCTAGAGTTTAGAATGAAGCAGTGGAAGGCTTCTACTGAGAAGAAGCCAACTGCCGGTTCTAAACCCCAAGAGGCATAAAAAATATGTGATTAATCAGAAACCCTGCGGATGCTGGGTTTGCTGAGCCTGGTGAAAGTTTGGATTCTTCAGACCAGGGCGATGTTTCCCTTGTTTGGGAACATCTGTATGATGGGCAGAAGATGAATAAAACCTTCTTCCCCTAGGGGAAGAAAGTTTGGTAGGACATTTCCTACCTACTTGGAAAGGAGGTGTAGAACAGCCCTTAGAAACAGGTAAGTCAGTGGACCACTGAGTAACCTCATGTAAAGACTCCTTATTGAAGAGATTTTCTCCAGTGCAAGGAGTATTACCCAGTCTTTGTTGTGCCCATTTGTCTAAGTCTGAAGCTTGGAGCCAGGCTCTACGTCGTGCCCCTATAGCTATAACAGAAGTCCTGCTAACAGACTCAAATGAGTCTAGGGAAGCACGAGTAAAAAACCAAGAGATAAGCCGTGAGGAATAGTCTGCACTCTTGGGTTCTGAAAGAAAAGGAGTCAAAAGATGTAATTTCTTTGTGACCTCCTCAAGAGATAGACTCATATAAAAAATATATGAGAGAATTCTTGCAGAAAGCATGGATGTCTGGAAGGTTTGACGTCCAAAGGCATCTAGTGTCTTAGACTCATGACCTGGCGGATAAGAAGAGTACTTTTTCTTACTCTTCACCCGCCTCATTGCTGATTCCACTACAATGGAATGATGAGGAAGTTGAGTCTTTTGAAACCCTGGAGAGGGGGGCACCTGATATAGGAGATCAGTTGCTATGGAAGGTGGGGGTACCCTTAAAGGTGCTTCCCACATTCCTAGAAGATCCTGCAAGGAATGATGCAAAGGAAGCATTATGTTTTCCTTTGCTTCGGTACAAACAGAGCCTTGTGTAGGATCATGTCCAGGGATAGAAATGGCAAATGATCTTGCCATATCCCAGAGGAAACTCTGAAAAGAAGGATCTCCAAAGAGAACCTCCCTTGGACAGGTTAGATCTGAGGAACTAGCCTGGGTACCGAAGGATCTGAGTATATAGGATCCTGCACGGTGCAGTATGGGATCCTTAACGGATGGACGCTGGTACTGGAGGTCAGGACCAGCGACAGTCAGTAGCACATCGTCCATGCCAGGTATCGACTCCAAACTTGGTATAGAAGGGAGCGATCCTGTTGAAAGAAGTATGGAAGGAGCTGGCCATGATGCCACTGTGGATACCGATACCGCTGTCGGAACCGAACCCGACACCGACATCGGAGCAGCAATCAGTGACAGCCCAATCGGTACCGAGGTAACCAAAAGCCTTCGGAGGTCACCCTCGGTACCGAGCATCCGGTACCGATAGGTGTCGGTACCAAGAGGTGTTGGTACCCAGTCTTCCAGACTAGAGATCGATTCCAGACTCAGCATCGAAGGAAGCGAGTCTATCGATGCACGTCTGGAGGGTACCGACGTCGGTGGTAGTATCGGTGCCGGTACCGATACTGGAAAGTCAGTCTGGAACGTATCCACCGGTCCCGTAGGTACCGAGGACGCCAGACGACGATCCCTGGTGAGGAGTGTTTCATCCAACACCAGTGCCGATGCCGGGGTATCGGTACCGCTCGAAGCGGATACCACCACCAGGCATGGCTCAGGTATGTTCTGTGAGGGGTGAGCCCCAGGAACAACCTGAAACCCCACATGGGCTTTGGAGGCCGAAGACTCCCGCCGGGGTTTTGAAGCCAATGGGCCCTCGAGGGCAAGGCCGGAGCCGTCTACATGCTGTGCATGAGACCTACCAATTGAGGGTTGGCTAGTCTTAACAGACTGTTTGTGGGTTACCTGATCCTGTGTAGAAGAAGAAATGGTTGGTGCCCTGAAGTTGGAAGGGAACCTCATGTCGAGGGAAACTCGATGTTGAAAACCTCTTCTCACAATACTGTTGCCCGAGGGCTCTGGAGGAAAAAGGTCAGGACCCAAACAGGTTAGACACCAATTTTGGAAGTCTAAAAATAAAGTTGTACCGCCACAGTTTGAACATTTCTTGGAGAAAGTGGCTGGCGGTTCCATGAAGGCCTGAAAAACCGTAAGACACTCAGAAGAAAAAAATATTCCCTTAAAAGGAAAAATTTTACAAGAAAAGAAAAAGAAACACCGGCGGTACCGGTGGCGTCGGGGAAGGCAGCCGCGACCACAAGAAAACTAAAGAATTAAAAGAAGAATTTTCTGCGGTGACAGGAGGACGTCCTGCCGGCTCTGCGGAAAAACGAAAACTGAGGAGAGGCAGTTGGGAAAGGTGGGAAGGCAGCACGCAGGCGTGGTGGGATGCTTCCAAAAGCTTTTTGATTGGATGCTGGGAAGTATTCCCGCGCAGGCTCCGTCGGTACCGACGTACCCATATGTGAAGACTCATTCCTGCTTGTTCCTGGAGATATTTTTTCACTCAACGTGTAATCAAACTCTGGAATTTATTACCGGAGGATATAGTAAAAGCTGTTAGTGTAGCTGGGTTTAAAAAAGGTTTGGACAAGTTCCTGGAGGGAAAGGTCCATAAACCATTATTAAAAGGGACCCAGGATATCAATGCTTGACCCAGTACAAGCACTGAGGAACCTGTCTCTTTTGGGGAAACTGCTAGGTACTTGTGATCTAGATTGGCCACAGGATACTGGGCTTGATGGACCTTGGTCTGACCCAGTATGGCATCTCTTATGTTCTTATGTCACAGATGTTATTACCTGCTAAATGCCTGTGTCTAGACAACTAAGTCATCCTCAACACTGGCCAAGAGCTTTTTCATTCCTCAAGCTACTGGTGTTCGTCTTAACACATAGCCCGGAGGTGATGTAGGATTGCTTAAGATGTGGCTGAGCAATACTCCCTAATACATGAGCAAGTGTCAATTGTCTACCTATGCAGTCGCTCTCTCCAATCACTGGGCAGACATGGAAGTTACCAAGTGGAAGAGCATTTCATAGTTTTATCTGCAGAACCACTGGGTAATTCAAGGTAATAGCAATTCCATAGTTCTTCCTTCTTTAGGAGATCGGATCCTAGCTTGACTTTCAAAAGCAATAGGCTACCTCCTATATGGATATACAGAATTTCTCATCAAAAATGTTAGTTTAATCTGAACTCTTGGCTTTGCCAGCCTCAGAATATGAGATGGAACATGCCAGAATCAATCTTAAAAAAAAAAGGATTAAATGAGATATTGGGGGAAGGGAGGGGGATGGCTAGGGGCACTGAATACAGATGGGTTCCTAGAAAGATTGCATGAAAATTTCCAAAGCCAGATTTATGAAGCAAAGAAATATATTGCTTGGATACTAATGGAAGAGGAGAGGAGAGGAGAGGAGCGCACACTACAAAATCAGAAGGACCATCACAAGTACAATTCATTCATCTTGTTGACATGTCAACGCAGTTCTTTCCTTCCTTACAGCAGCAGCAGCGCATGTGATCTACAAACAAAACCCCTCACTTCTACAACTGATAAGCAGCGAAAGATTGCAAACGCCCCAGTGCCCGTCTTGGCCATCACTACGGCACTGGCTCCCAAACTCTGCATCAGGACTCTTAAAAGTCCACACATGGGCCCCAACATGAAGTTCTCATGAAGGATCCTCAGCCAAGAAATTCAACAGAGAAAGAAAAAATGCGTCTGCCAAATGACTGCATCAACCGAAGGGTCAATGGAGAGAGATCTCTTGGTAAGAGCATTCCTTCGGTCTCAGCATCACTCTACATCTGTGACACATCACAGTTATTGTGCCTAGAATATCAAGGCCATTGGACACCAGGTAAGATCAAGGGCAGGTAAAAACTAAGTGAGATGATCTACATTCACACAAAAAACCCTTTCTATTGCCACCCACATATATCTACTAGGAAACTAGGTTTGTCAGTCAAATTCAAAGCATCTCGCCCTTACCAGGGAACCAGAAAACAATGCGAGCTCTGCCCTTCAATGGATGACCCCACAATTCACGGGTCCCTAATCAAAAGAAATGTAAGAATGAATGAGCATTTTTAGCCATTAACACATAACTATGGTTTCAATGTTAGGGCAACAACATGGTACAAGGAAATGATACCCATCTTATCAAGGCAAGAAAGTGGTCAGATTTTTAATTAATTACAGGTGTTTAGCTAGATCACAAGCCCCAACACATAACATATGATATGCCATACTGGGTCAGATCAAAAAAGGTTCATCAAGCTCAGTATCCTGTTTCCAACAATAGCCAGTCCAGGTCACAAGTATCTATCAGGTTCACAAGGTAGATCAGAAGAAACAATGTCCTTCTTTCTACTACTTCTGAGCATTTGATTAGTGCTACAAGGCGTAGGCAGAGCTGCACAGACATGTAAGACAGTCCCTGCTCATCAGAGCTTACAATCTAGTCAAGAGACACAGTAGCTGTCGACATGGGATACATCTAGGGGGAATGGTAAGGAAACATGAAGACGACCAGGTGAGCCAAGATCTGAAAGCAGCAGTGAAGAGGCGAGTTCCCCCCTCCCCTCCCCCCCAAAAGGTATATACACCAAGCAATACACCATGAAACCACCATAAGAAATACTTGAGGCGAGTTTTCAGCCTGGATTTGAAAAGGGCCTGTAGGGAATCTGACCCGAGCCAGGACAGTGCTTCTGTAGCTAGGCCTGTGAGACAGGTCTAGATACAGGCCTGGCTGGATCCTTGAGCACGAATTAGGCCAACAGAAGAATCAGGGGAAAAGTAAAAGGATGAATTGCTGACAGCATGAAATCCTGTGAGTGAAACAAAAGATTACTGAACTGCTGTGCTTTGCTAAGGAAACCAGTCAACACAAAATTAAACAAGGAGACATGAGGGGAAACCAGGGAGCGAGATGTAGTTTAGGGTTGCCAACTGGCTCCAGATGTGCCCGACAGGTTCGATCCAGTCCTGGGTTTATCTCATTGCATGCAGGGATATGTAGTTCTGATTTCTCCACTGCACTCCATAAGAAACAGAAAACTACAAGTAACTGCATGCAATGGGGTAAACCCAGGACTGGAGCAAGCCTGTCGGGTGCATCTGGAACCAGTTGGCAACCCTAATGTAGCTAGGCACTGGCCTTGGGAAGGTGACATGATGTTCTTTATGCTATTTAAACCTTGGGAAAGTGAAATTATGACAAGCCTAGGCAGAAAAAGTATCTTTAGAAGCCCAGCTGCAAAGAAAGAACTAACCATGGTTATTCTGCCAACCTTCCAGAAAGAAAATGTATCACACACAGACTGGGACAAAGGAGAAACTGGGGAGGTAATTGAGCCCTGTCATGGAGGTGACAGGTGCTGAATTGCCCCATTAACCTTTCTCTTCTGTCTATCCCTATACAGTATCTACCTTGTACCTGTAAGTAGAATGTGTGTGTGAAGAATTTATGCTAAGAAAAGGATATCCTGTAATAAAGGTTTTGTGAGTATTGCTGAGAAATTGGTCCCTGTGTACTTCCTCGGTGGAGGGTGAGATAGTGGCCCCTGTGGCCTGGTAGGCCTCCTACAGGCCAGAGAGATGAAGCCTGGTGTACAGACTCGGCTAGTTTGTTCCAAGCAAAAGGAGCAGCAAGGTGAAAGTAGCGAAGTCTGGAGTTGGCCATTTTATCTGTGCCCTTCTCTTCTGTTGCTGAGCGCTCCCTCTTCCAGTTCCCACTACGCAGAGATCACAAGCCTCCTCCTATCCGACTACAGAAGAGATGCCCCTGTTCAGCATGCAGCCTCTGCCACAAGAGCTGATCCCACAAGGAAAAACTGCTCTGAAGCTGGGGAACTGGAGCAGTTTCAATGGCTAAAGGATGCAACTTTTCTTGACCCCTTGTGTAATGGAAATCGACACCCATGGGAGGGGGAAGGGGGCATTAACACCAATGCTCACCAGTATATTCAAAAGCAGCAGTACAGACAATACCTGTCACCTAGGTCTTGCTTGCTTTGTTTCTAGATTCTACTGGAACATGAAATGTAGGAAATAGCAAGAAATGGTTTTTATCCAAACCTATCTCCGTGAGAGATGCTTGCTGAGTGAGCTGTTGCATGATTTAGTAAAAGACCAGAAGGACTAAAGACTGAACGTCAGCAATGGTCCCATGAAGACTCCTCCACCCATGCTGCTTCCAGGAGGGGGAGGTGCTGCAATATTGCACTCCGTGCCTGTTCCAGGCCACTAGAAGCACAGTAATTGCAGCCCCACAGGTTTCTGCCATCCTAGGCCGAAACCCCAGCTGAGCTGCTGCCCCCTCCCCCCCACCGAGCCATTGCTGCACCCCATTGCTGCCAATTCGGTCTTGGGGAAGGGGGAGGCAGGCGGTGGCAGTCTTAAAAGCGGCAGCTTTGTGCCGCCGCTTCTGACCCCCCTCCAACAGTAAACTGCATGGGGGGGGGGGTCAGAAGCGGTAGGCCACATGCACCAAAGCACATGGCCTGCCACGGGCAACAAAATGGTAGCATAAAAGCTGCCCACCCAGGCTGGCTGCCCTAGGCAGCCACCTAGCTCGATGAACCAACCTGGCCCCACCCCCACCAGGGTTGGCGTGCAATGCAGTAAGCATGGCAGGGAGGCGCCAACATTTGAGGGGGGGTGGGGGAGGGTGCCAAAAGCTACTGCAAGCACCACCACTTTGTGTTTACTCATAGGAGGTGGGCTGCAGGGGGCACCGGAAATCCTAGCGCTGTCCCTGGACAAAAGGACTCCCGAGTAGTCTCATGCGAGCACTGCCAACACAACATGACATGTCGCCGCAGGCACTGAAGCTTTCCAGTCACTAATTAAGGTTGTTCTCCTCCATCGTATTAACTGGGCTAAGAAGGCAGCATTGATCGTGCGCATGCATCCTGGTCATTACCAGCAGCTCAAATATTTCCACATTTTCAAACTCTTTAAAGTCCGACATTGTCACTAACAATTATCCATTGGTTCAGTGATACAAGGCAGAACCGCTGTTTCCTTTGCATTCCCTTTGCTCCAGCTCTGCTATCACAGCCCCCTGCTGAATAAAGACATTCCCAGTATAACACAGGCAACAAAGAAGATTATTTTTTCCCCTCATTAAAGCTTCTCAAAAATTATTCATGAGATTCTTTCTTCCAAGGGAGATGAAAAGGAAGAACCACAGGCAGTAGTAAAACCTCTACAGAGTGTCAGATTCTATCCCAGCCAAGGAAATAATGATGTGGGTAGATTGGAAATGGGGGGCAGGGAAGAGGGCAAAGACTTATGCAACTGGCACTGCCGGAGCATGAGCCAGTGATCAGGGCCTCTGGGATGCTTTGCTGATGTAGGATGGAGGCTGCTAGAAGCGACAGGCTTGCTGGTAAACCCTTCTCTTGGGGTCAGAACCAGGCCCGGCCCAACCACTAGGCAGACTAGGTGGTCACCTCGGGCAGCAGTGAGCAGCTACAGTCTATGCAAAACAATGGCACACAAACTCAGACTCATCAGTGCATGCTTTTACCTGCAGAAAGAAGGGCAAATTTGCAAAATTACCCATTTGCCCTTCTAAGTAGCTTTTGGAAATCTCCCTTATGTATCTATGCCTCCAAAGCAAAGTTTAATATTTAAAAATGTCTAATGTCCAAATATGTGTTTTATAGGACTTTCAGGAGGGCTGGTGGGCACTAGGGATCTAAGAGATGATTTTGAGGGGTGCAGGGCTAAGGGTGATCTAGTGTGTCCAAAACCCTTGCACCAGAGCACTTATCTGTGCAGAGCTTAAGAGTCAGACCTGCTCACTGGAAGTTTCGAGGCAGCCGCCACCGCCGCAGGCAATGATCAAAGACAGGTCTCTTGGCACTGAAGGCAAGCAGCTGAACTTGAGGGTCAAACACCAAACATTATTATGCTCGTTATAGCACAGGATTTTTGGGCATCAGGTTTTATAGAATCTAGCTTTGTACCTATTAATCTGGTCTCTCTCTGAATCATCGTGGTCTCTTTCAGTCTGTTCAGAACTCACGGCTTATCGTTTGCCAGCGCCGCTATGCTCATGTAACCCTCTTCTCAAGGCACTTCATTGGCTCCCCATCCATTTCTGCATCCAGTTCAAACTTTTCCTACTGACCTACAAAGTGCATTCATTCTGCGACTCCTCATTACCTTTCCTCTCTTATCTCACTCTATACCCATCCTTTGGAACGCCGCTCCTCTGGCAGATCCCTTGTATCTGTGCCCTTCTCTGCCAACTCCAGACTTTGCCCATTCCACCCTGCTCCTCCATATGCCTGGAACTACCTGAGACCGTGCATCAGGCTTCTTCTCTTGCCGTAGTCATATCCAGGCTAAACACTCACCTCTTTGAGGCTGCTTTTGGATCCTGATGCTCCTCGCTCTTGTCTTATACTCTAGTCCCCAGTTTTGTGGTCAGTCTTTTTGTCTCGATTAGACTAAGCTCTGATGAGTGGGACTGCGTCTTACACCTTGTAGCACTATACAAGTCTGTAGTAGTAGTAATAATCTATTTCACTTGTTTTGACTTCATTAAACACAGTAGTTGTTGCCCTTCAATTTTCATCAACACAGACAGTGCTGCATTGGGAACAGCATGAGCATTTTATACTGCACATAAATGCTTTTGTACTATCTTATAAATTTTTTAAAGAATATACATATGAAAAAAAAAATCTTCCATTTTTTAAAAAATGCATTGCCATGGTCTCAAATCACACACACTTTCCAGCAAGAGGGGGGACAAAAGATGAACGAAAAACAGCACCAAAGAAAAGGAAATAAACGGAAAGTTTTACTTTGCAACAGTTTTCAGGATACTATATGCTACTGAATTTTTAGCACTTACCACGCCAGGGTGACGGCTCATGCCTCGTGTATATATTAATACACATCAGTATTAATCAAAGATTTAACACCCAGATCTCTGCTAATTATGGCCAACAGCCAGCCTTCATTTTCAAAATGCAACTTCAAAAAATAAAAATCAATTTTTTGTTCTTTGCTGTAGTTTTATTGAATTTCTAACACCAACCACAAAAACCTCCCTCTTACACTGTTTTAATTCACCTTATAAAATATATACTTAGTCATGTAGTGGCCAGGAAAGTCCACTTGCAGAAATTAAAATCAGAAAGTCATAGGCGAGGCCTTTACTTGCACTATGGTGCTTTGTGTACACTGTGCTGCTCTACAGATAGAGAATACATTTGTGAAAAGTCAGAAATATCTTAAGTTAGTCCAATAAATAAGGAGATCACGGCAGACCAACAAGTTATGGATGATTATGTCAATGTACATTTAACATGCATAAGCAGCTGTGATATCACACGCAATGCATTCAATAAACAAATCAAGAATCAGACAGACAATGTTAATACAGAGTGATCCTGAAATGCTGAAGATTCCCAACGAGTTTGCAAAGTCCTGTAAAACCTGTAAAGCAAATATGCCTGGTACAGCCCAAGGACAACGCCATCCGCCCCCTCCCCCACCCCCCAGTACTACTACCTAAAAAGCTAGAAGAGAGACTGTTCAATTGTAAAAGCTGATCTCTTTTGAGAATAATTTTCTGGCAATGAATGGGCAAAATATAAACAAACCTTCTGAAAAATATAAATCTGCTTCAGAAGCCCCCACAAACTGGTTTAGATAAAAAGAATTTGCTGGGTTTATCTTTGTAACGAAAGCGCATGAAGGCCAACAACACACCGTTTTAAATTATTTGCCATGGGTTAGAGAGAAAGCTGTTCAGTTCCAGCTTCTTCACCTACATATAAACATTTTTTTTTGAGGGGGGTTGAATATCTCCCATCAACCTTACATTTATTCTTGCTAAATTATTGCTCATTGTTTGCAATACATTAACAGTCTGTTTCTAATCAAACCTCTGTACTAACGGATCTCACCCCAACGCTTCCTCGGAATCTCTCATGGAAGTGCTAGACGGCCTCTGAACAGCGCCACTAGGTAATCCAGAGAGTGTGTGTCAACACAAACACACACCGGTTCAAAGCATGGGGAAGCTAGTTTCAATAGTGGAAAATCGTGAATCACACTTGTGTCCACGCTTCTCCAGGAAACCTCTTAGGGGCCCTTTTACTAAAGGTCAACACGCATTAATGAAGTTAAACATGCATCAACTGCAAATTGTGCCCAAAGAATTAAGAGGGCTAGAGCCACTTAGCGCACATTAAAACCTTTAGTAAAAGGGCCCCTTAGTTAGGCTCCAGCATGGCAGACCATGGAAGAACCTCATAGTTCCTGCCACACTACAAACAGCAGCAGTAAAAACCCCAAGGAAGAAACTATAGCGACAGGCACAACTAGTAGACTCACAGAGAACACTGGTGGTAGCCCCAGCATTTGTCAATCCAATCCAAGCACTTGCTTTCTCCTTCCCCGCCCCCACCCCCGCTGCCTGGACTCCCCCACAGATCTTCAGTTCCCATGGCGTGTCTTCTCCTAGTGCACTTCAGGAGTTATCTTGGGCACGTATCTGACCCTCACAGAGGACAAACTTAATCACTAGACAAAAACTAGGCCGTCACCTTGTAATGCTACACAAATAAATAGTAGTAGGTTGGTACCTTCTGGGGAAGTGACAAAGAGCAACTGCAGTCAAAGAAAACAGGGTTTGTAGGAGAAGCAATGTCCTTTGCCTCTGTCCCCACTGAAAAATCAGGGACAAGAGGCGATTATAGTACATGGAGTCAGGGATACCACCTCATAGAAGTCGGAGACATCTGGTAACCTTCAACTCAGAGGGCCATCAACCTGAGCTTTTAACCATTTCACATTTTGAAGTATGATATCCAATTCAATAAGGTATTTTTAGAGAAGCATTCTTGTGTGGGGGGGAGGGACTGAGAAACTTAAAAGGTTATTGAAGGAGCTTGCACAAAAACGCACCTAAATGTCCTTGCACAGACTTCGCCCTTACCTGCAGGTCACTCACAGAGCATTCCACCGCAAAGCAAGAGAGAGATACCATTTACTTGTCCCCAAGTGCTTTATGCATAAATCACTCAAACCTCATAAGTAAAAAAGGGGGAAGACAAGAATAGTGTTTCTCCAGAAGCTGGGGGGAGGGGGAAGAGGAGAACTTTCTCCCAAAACATCTTTCTACCTCTTGTGATACTCTGCCCCCTTCACCATTCAATGGTTTCAAAAGCCACACTTCTGCAGCAGGGTAGTCCAGCTTACAAATTCAAGATTTAAATTTGCGAGGTACTGGATAAAACCCTCTTTTACAAGCTCCTTTCTATTTAGAAACAAAGACCAGTTCACAAGATCAAAGTGAAATGGAATTTTAGAGGATAAACCGGACAAATTCAGAATTCATAATGCTGGAAACAAGTCAAGGAATTCATTGTGGTCCCTCAAAAGGTGGCAGCCGGTTCTGGTTTCCGAGTTAATCAAAATATGCAAATTGTGATTGGGGGGGAGGGAGAAGAGAAAACCCCAAAACTGATTAAACCATTCCTTTACTCCTGCTTGTGTTTGTAGAGAACCAGGATACGCTCAGACCCCTAACTTAGGGAACAAAACACTTGCACAAAACTTAAGAGTTTTCTTTAAAGAAAAAAAAAAGATACAAGTTAAAAAACAGGGGTGTGTCTCAAAGTAAGTTTGTTTGATTAAAGGGAATTTTAATTTCCTTTTCCCTTTTTAATTTTTAAAGGGAGGTAGGTAGTGCAGAAATCTGTCATATGCATTTATGTTATTAAACTGGTTTTTTATGCTGCTTTATCATTTCAGGTCAGTCAAAGCGGTTTACATTGTAACATAGGTAATGTATATTAAACAGGGACATTGCTAACTGGCAATGGAGGGTTAAATGACTTTCCCAAGGCCACAAGGAATCAAACCCTGGTCTCTTGGTTCCCAAGCCAGTGCTCTTACCATTAGGCTACTCCTCCACTCTGTAGTGCTTGTCGTGAAGATCTGATGGTTTGTTTTCATTTTGTGATTTATTTTTATTTCTTATCATGAAAGATGTAAAAGTTAAATTCCTAATCTAACAAGTTACAAACAATAAGTGATACAATGTCATTCTAACATGTAAATTAATTAAATCAAGGTGATAAACGTGTGTTACGGTGTTTTCTTTTTATATGTTGTTAGATTAACTGAAAATCCTGGGATATAATCACATCCACAAAAGTGCAAGAGATTAGAGCAGCAATGTCCCAGTTTATTTTAAGCCACCTGCAAGAGTCCATCGGATCTTAAATTCTCATGTTGTGTGTTTCAGTTTGTCATTGTGGAATGACCTTTGCAGAATGGATGTTATCAATTGGAAGTGTGAAGCAGGTGTCTTGTTGCTAGTGGACTAGGTGGGGCAAACGTATTGCATCCTAATATCACCAACACCAAAGACTGATTGAGGTAGATTCACCTTGTGCAAGAGATTAATTGATCCTTATTATGCCATTTTGTGCTGAAACACAGTAACAATTAGAAATATTAAGTAATGACAATTGAATTTCTAATTGGTTTAAATTCTGTATTTTTTTAAAAGTTTTTGTGGTTAAGACTGCATTATCTTTTCTTGAACATAATTTTTGGTACTGGCCATGAAACGACTGCTTACGCATTTGTTCCGTTTGTTTTGTGTTCTGATTTCTTTTCTTTGTGGGCCTAGATATTTATGTTAATGTTTACTTTGAATATTGTCAGCAATATCATCTGGTTATGTGAGTCAAATCTAAGATATGAGAGCCTTCCTAACAACTGTTTGTAAACAATGAGTTTAAATTTAGTTGCCATAAGCCGTTAGTTATGTTTCAATATTTGTTACCCCTTACGTAATAAGTAACTATACCTTGTAATAAAACATAATTAGTGATACGTACAATTGTGCACCTGACAAAAGAAGTGCCTTTATTAGCATGTGGCCCAACTTTAATGCGGCAGAAAAGAGAATAACTTAAGGAATGTAGATAAAGAGAGAAGTATGCTATAACCTAGCTTGGTCTATATTTATTCAAATAATTTTGTAGCAATCTATTTAACATTTCTTATATACCACATTTTTATGATATCAAGGCAGTTTACATTGAACAAACTGAAATTACATTGAACAGGGCATTATAACTTGGAGATAACTATTTTACAGTGAACATGGGCTATGGAGGGTTAAGTGGCTTGCCCAAGACCACAAGGAGCACCTGTGGGACTAGAAACCCCAGTCCTTCCGGCCCAAGGTTGCTGTCCTCTAGTGGGATTTGAATTCCCGACCTTCCGGCCTGAGGTAACTTGCCCTAAACACTAGGCCACTCGCAGTTGATGTATTGTAATTAATTAGCATTAGATAAGAATTATGTTCAACAGTTCTGTATTGCCATTAGCAATGATGCTTATTTGCAATTGTGAGGAATCAGAGGAGTGTTGTAGTGGTGAGTTTTGGTTCTGCAAATTATACACTGAATCCTATGGGCTGAAAACAAGGATTACTGTGAATGAAATGAAGTCTGCAATGCTACTGAAAGCAGAATAGGGGCAAAGATCAGCGATCCAGCAAGACTACTGAAAAATGTATATGCAGGTACGAAGCCTGCGTGGACTGTCCCTGAAACTCTGTCCAAGATATGCATAAGCTAGCCCACAGTGAAAAGATGCTGCTGAAGAATTTGGAAAATGTGACCAGTGCCATGATGTGAATGTGGGTGCAAGCTTCCGAACTACTGGAAGAACTACGAAGAACAGTTGGCCACTGCCAGCAAGTAGTGCTTGCAAGAATAACTGGTAAAGCCTTACTCTCTGTACACATTCCTACTGAGACCTAGCAAGGGCAAACAGGGTCAGAGTTTTGGTTAATTTACAAGAGGATTGTCTTTATACAATATAGAAAAAGGATTATAAAGACTTTTTCCAACCAGCAAGAATGAAGTTTAGCTATGGACCAGATGTGCCTAGGACTTTGAAGCAAAGTGAAGTGAAAGGCGTTCCCCACTGTGGCAGACTTATTTTGGACTTTGACTCATTTGAGCCACCATTCATTTGTAGCGATTCTGTGCCTAGTTTGATGTAAAACATGTAGAAGGTTATTCCGAACCAAAAATAGCAGGGATGGATGTCCCGCATCCCCATTATTCGTGCAACCGCAGGCCCCCAAATATCTTCCCTGTCGGTTGTGCAGGGAAGTTAGTCGGGGGCAGGGATGAGGTAGCCCGGGGGTAGAGAGTGGGCAGGCAGTGGGCGGTACATCCAGGGCCAGCAAAATGTCTGGGGAAGTTATTCCATCCCTGGAGTGGAACTACTTCCCTGGATTTTTTTTCATGGCGTCGGGGCGTGGAAGGGGAGACAATGTTAATCCCCCATAGCCCGATCCTGGCCTTAGGAGGCCGGATCGGGGGTTGGGCTGCAGGGAATTAACTTTATGGGAAGCGTCTGGCATTACGGCTTTTAAATGGAGCCGCGGTGCCATTTAAAAACCCTGGCTGAGTTAGTCAGGCTAGCACTATACGTACAGGCTGGGGCTGAATCTCAGTCCCGGCCTGCATGTACACTGTTGTTCACGATTCTGCTCCCACAGGGTTAGACGTGCCCTGAGGGATCAGAATCACGATCTCCTTTGTACGTCCGGGTAGCGTTTAGCTTCATCTGTAAAGCAGAGGCATAACGTAGAGCGACGAGACAACTGTAGAATGTAGCAGTTTTTCCTAATAAAAAACTCCTGTGGCCACGCTAAGGTGAGGGATTTACAGGAAACAGCTCAAGTTTGTAGACCTGTGGCACCCTCCCTTAAGGCCTTAAGTAGTACCGTTATTAACATTAAATTCAAGTAAGGAATGAAATGAAAATACAGAGAGAAAGTTAAGACAAAGAGCAGAGGCTGAATTTTGCTACCTGGTGATGCCCAGTCAAGAGTAGGTCATGCAAAGAGACTCTTTCAAACAAAAATCCCTTGTGTGCACCTACTGGAGCACATAGAACGTTACTGAACATACTGAAGTTTCTAATAACTTCCTAATTGTCACTAGAAGAGAGACAAAGACTCATTTACAGCCTTGCCTGACGTACGGTGAAAATCTCTACATTGAAGATTGTGAGAACAAGAAGTTTCTTTTGCCCACAGGTCAAAAAAAAAGAAATATGGGACTAATTGTATCCAGGACAGAACAGAGAAATTCTAGTACGCCGAGTACAAAAACAAATCACTAGTGTTCTGAACTGTTCTGGAGGTTATTGTGTGCAGTTACTTCCCCAGTGCTGGCCTTCTACATACCTCTTCCTTTCTTCTAAGGCTGGAGCCTGTACTGCTCTCTCGTATCTTCAAATGCTTGATATATGTTGGCTATGTTTGGATTAGGGTGAGATAAATGTCAAAATAAAAAACACACACACACACCGGTAGTACAAAAACCTTCATAAAAGAGCAGGATTTTCTTCTATTTCTCTAAACCTTAGAGAAAAATTACCAAATCAAAAAATACAAAAATCTGACAGAAGACACTAAAACCCAAATACTTCTCATAAATTCTCACGTTCTGATAGCAAGACCTCACCTGTATTACCCACATACATGTTCACAGTTATCCTATAAATGGACGTTAAGAGTAGAGTTAGTATCATGCACTACTGTTAATGTCTTATCTTGCTGCAGATTCCAGTTTTCTGTGTCTGATGAGACAAAGGGACCTTTTACTAAAAGTACATAGTGCAGTTAATACGCGTTAGCGCATAGTAACTATTTCTGTGTGCTAATTTCCATAGTAAACACACATCAGGCAATAGGGTGGAGACGGGAGGGGGAGGGAACACACTGCTGTTAGTACTGGAGCAAATCGGCCTGCACTGTTAATGTTGTAATTACTGCCTTCTCAATGGGTGGCGGTAAGGGTACCCGTGGTAACTGCGCATGGGTCCAAACATGCACGACGGAACATATCCCTGAGATAACTTCTGGGAACATGCTGCTCACACCCTCGACAGTTACCACAGAGGCATCACATTTCCCACAAGGTAATTTTTAGGACAAACACGCCGGAAGTACAAAATGTCGTCGTGCTTTAGTAAAAAAGGGCCCTAGTTACAAATAATGTGCATTAATGATAGGGTACTCTTTGTAACTCTAGCCCTAAATCTTGCATTTCACAGCTAACAAAAATATACATCATGTCATATCATAGTAGAGACTGGTGGCAGGTAAAGAGCATGAGGGGGAGCTAGTCAGGGGCAGAAGACAGTGCCGTTAACTCGGCTAGCTGTCGCCGCTGAAAACTAGACTCCAGATATTAAATGTTGGGGCCATATCCAGACACCAGCATCGAATATCTGGGCCACTGCGGAGCCCGGACGCGAACTGAGCAGTGGCGATATCGAGCTGCCCGGTTAGCTCCCACAGGTAAAGTTAGAACAGCCTTTGCCGCACCTACATTTATCCGCAGGCTGTTAACCAGGTAATGGCTCAGTATCATCACTGCACCCCAGAATGGCTGTGTTCTAACCGCATAGGATCGCCGCCGCCGCTGCTACACGCCCTGATCTCACTAACCAGCATTTACACGTCTGCAAATCGTGTAAATATCTTTGAATATCTCCCCCCCCCCCTCCTATATGTCCTTTTCAGTCTTCCCATCTATACCAGCTACAGGCTCTGTACAATCACTTCCTCTCCCGTGAGATCCTCTGTGCTTGTCTCGCACTTTCTTGGATTCACACACAGTTTGATTCCAGTGCCTCTGCTGGGAGGCTGTTCATGCATCCAACACCACCTTTCTGGAAAGAAATATTTCCTTAGACGACTCCTAAGTCTATGCCCTTTCATCTTCATGCTGATTTTTAAAAAATTCCAGGAGAGACATCTCAAGATTCCTTTACTAAATTCTCTACCCAGTGATGTCTTTGCAGCCTTCTACATTATACATCTAAAAAGGCAGACACTGGCAGAGTAGAGAAGGCGTACACTTGCATTATGAAAGCCTTCGGAGAGAAAAGGAAATCATCTTTTCCAAGTAGCAACAGGATGGGAAAAAAATATCCATTTTCTGCTTGTTCACGATATTCAGAAGTATCTAAGGGGCAAGTTTACTAAAGCCTGCACTGCTAACACGTGTGGACTACATTACCAGCATGGGGGGCCTGTGCTAACTTCAGGGGGCATGTGCGTGTCCCTCCCTTGTAGTTAGCATGGGGCAAAGACGCAGCCCTGCACAAGAGGGCGCGAGGGTGCACTTAGCATGAGATATTAATGCCTGTGTTGGCCACAACTTGCCATCGATGCCTGTGTTCTGCTCCTGACCCACCCAGTCCCCACCCTGGGCAATGCAGGATTTTTAGTGAGAGGGGAGCTCAGTGTTCAAATGGCACACCAAACCTCATGCGACCGGATATCAGGTTCCTAAAAGAATTAAGTGTTTTGCGGGAGGAGGAGGACGTGAAGACCTCACCGTCTAGATTTACTAAAAGCACACGGGAAGGTGTACGCGATGAGCCTGGAGGAGAAGCATTGACCACTGCAGCTCAGAGACGAGCTAGGGGTTCAGCATCCTCCTGCAACCCACAAATCTGTGCCCCTCCCCCATGTCCACAGTATGGTAGGGCTGGCCCTAGAATCCTTCTCCCCCCCCCACCTCCCCCAGCCATGCTTAATGCATCATGCCAGCCCTGTTTCAGGAGAGGGTTACAAAAACCTTTCCTCCTCTTCATAACCCTGTAAAGCTGTGCCTACCCTCAGCAGGAAAGGCGATAGGCATTAAACATTTACAGCACCAAGCCACGTATTTTCCTCTACCTCAGCCAGTTAATTGTTCCACCAAACCCCAAGGCTCTTTCCCCTCCCCCAAAACAATTTATCCAGCCTCATTTCAGTTTGCCCTTGCATATTAATGTTATGTCTAATCACCGCTTTAGATTCCGTTGATTGTAAAGCTTGCACAAGGTGCCAGACTGTCTGATTCCTACAATCCTTTTTTTTTAATATTATTTTAAATTTTGAATCTATTTACAATTTTCATTTGCAGTTACAAATACAAAAATGGCATATAGGCAATCACTAATGGTCATCTACATACTTCCTCCTCTAAACGCTACCTATTCTGATCCAATCCTCCCCCATCTCCTGCCCCCTCCCCCGTTATCCCTTTCATCTCACATATTCTCAACCTTTCACTTTCCACTGCAGCCTCCAAGCATGCTATAATCACTCCTTTCCTCAAAAAGCCCTCACTTGACCTTCTAAATTGACCCATCTCCCTTTTCCCATTCATTTCTAAGATTCTTGAATGTGCAATTCTACTCTGTCTCAAATTTCTCTCAAGCCCTCCTTGATCCACTTCAATCTGGTTTTTGTCCATTTCATTCTACTGAAACAGCTCTTGCCAAAGTCTCCAGTGATCTGTTCCTCGCTAAGTCCAAAGACTCTTATTCAGTTCTAATTCTTCTCAATCTTTCTACTGCTTTTGATACTGTTGACCACCTCCTCCTCCTCACTTTATCCTCACTTGGTTTTAGAGACCCTGGACTGTCTTGGTTCTCTTCTTATCTCTCTAATTGCTCTTTCAGTGTTTGTTCTGGAGGTTCCTCCTCTTCTGCCATCCCTCTCTCAGTTGGTGTACCTCAACGGTCTGTTCTGGGCCCTCTCCTTTTCTCTCTCTATACCCAGTCCCTTGGTGCCCTCATCTCTTCCCATGGCTTTCAGTATCATTTTTATGCTGATGACTCTCAAATCTATCTACACCTGACATCTCTACTTGCTTATCTGACATCGCTGCCTGGATGTCTCACTGCTGCCTAAAATTGAATATGGCTAAAACTGAACTTTTTATTTTTCCCCCTAAATCCTCTTCCCCCCCATTGCAGTTGGCAACACTCTTCTTCTTCCCGTTTCCTCGGCCCTCAACCTTATGGTCTGACTCCTCCATTCCCGTCTCCACACATATTCAACATATAAACCTGTCATTTTTCTCTCTCTACAACATTAACAAAAATTTGTCCCTTCCTCTGAGCACACTACCGAGGCTCTTGTCCACTCTGGTCGCCTCTCATCTTGACTACTGCAGCCTCCTCCTTGCTGGTCTCCCTCAGTGTCATCTCTCTCCTCTTCAATCTATCCAGAACTCTACTGCGCAGCTAATCTTCCACCAGCCCCGATTCATATAACCCCTCTTCTGAAATCACTTCACTGGCTCCCCTTCCATTTCCATATCCAATTCAAACTTCTCCTTCTAACCTATAGGTGCATTCACTCTACTGCCCCTCATTACCTTTCCTCTCTTCTCTCCCTACCCCCCTCCTTGGGAACTCCGCTCCTCCTCTGGCTTTCTCCTCTCTATGCCCGTTCCTTCTTCTGCAGACTCCAGACTTCGATCTTTTCACCTTGCTGCCTGGAACAACTTCCTGTATCTTTACGTCACGTCTGTTCTCTCTCCCTCTTCAAATCTATGCTAAGGCTTACCTCTTTGAGGCCGCATTTAGATCCTAATCCCTTGTTCCCCTTCCCTATCGGAACCCCCTTGTTGTTTCTCTTGTATTGTTCTGTCTGTCTTGATCAGATTGTAAGCTCTACAAGCAAGGACCGTCTTCTTTATATGTTTATAGCGCTACAAGGCGTATGCAGCGCTATACATAAATGAGTAGTAGTAGTAGTAGTAGTAGTAAAAGACATTAAAATGGCAATACACTAAAAAACTAGACAGATAAAATATAGCCCTCAAAAAAGGACTCCGTGTATATTCAGGAAAAACAGAGCAATCTGAATAAAAAAAATGCCAAAAAAAGGAAGGAGTGGAGAGAAACCAGAGCTACACAAGAAGGGTCTTCAATAAAATGTATTAATAAAAGAGCAACTTAGCCATTCCAGTGAAAGTTGTTGCACACTTGTTTGTTCCCGACTTTTCATTGTGATGTTTTATTGTTTTATATTGCATCGGCTAAACTATGTGTCGACCCCTGATTCAGGTATAGCTGCTGAAACTTGGCCAAGTCCGGTCTTTAATAAAGCGTATTAATAGAAGAGCACTTCATGCGGCTGTGGTCTCTCACCGATCCTTCCTTTTGGTGTTTGCAGAGTTTGCTTTCCTCTTGTTTTCTTTAAATAAAAATACAGCACACTCCCTCAAGATCAAAGCAATCAAAATAAATCTGTAGCCGCCACAATCATACCTCTTAGCCAGACAGAGCAAAACTAAGACGTAAAAGGTGTTTCACTACTAGATTTGAGAGCATTTCTTTGGACTCATTTATCCGAATGTTAGGGCAAAAAAAAAAAAATATATAAAGGTTTTCCCCTGTAATTTAAATAATAGATTTACAGGGAAATTTAAAGAGGTAAAAAAAAGCCATACCTGAGGAAATAGCCAGAAGCTAAAGTGAAGTAATTCTTGACCCTTCCACAGTAGCAGATAAGTCAGGAAAACCACAGAACAGGAAATCGTTATTTCTGAAGAAAACCTTTAGCACTCGGTCCCTCGCTGAAGACGGTGTAAAAGGAGTAATTAAAGCAGCTCTATTGATTTTCTCTTCCTAGGAAGACTCCAGTATCTCTGTAAGATTCAAATCAGACGGAGCCACAAGTATATGCAAATACAGCCTTCCCTAAAACAACGTGCCCTGAATATAATTACACCCCAGAGACCAGTAGCAAATGTTTAGGGAAAATGTTTTAAAAACATACAAAAAAAGATGTATCAACCTATTATGATGGAAATTTAAAAAGCATCTGTTCTTACAACAGATGATAAAATTCCAGGGTTGTGAGCTTGGGGAGAGGAAGGGAAGTGGATGTTGGATTTAGCTAAGGCCTTTTCAGGAGTAGCTCAAGGCTTACAATCTAGATATGTACCTGAGGCAGTGGTGGCTTAAGTGACTTGCTGAAAATCACAAGGGGCAGAAGTGGGATTTGAACTGAGCTTCCCTGCTCTCAGTCTGTTGTTTTAACATAGGATAGTCCTCCACTCCCTTAGATAGTATCACTTTTAATGAAGTTAGGAATATCCTGAAAACGTGTGGCTAATTAACATGCACAAAAGATATTTGCATACATATTCATTACGGACATCCTGAAAACATGGCCATTGGCAGCCTTCAAGGACTGGGAATGATTTCCACCGCATCAGCAGATTCCAAGGCCATCACTCTACTGCTATATTTGCTCATTAGAGACTGAATCAGAATTATCTAGAGCTGTAAATTTGAAAAATGTTTCCACAGAAAATTTGCAGCATTGTGACAAGAGATGAGTTTCCACAGCTCCAGTATGGTGTTTACGCTGAGGGAGGAAGGGGGCATGGAAAAACCTCCAAGCAAAAGTGAGATGCAGGTGGCATCTTATAGACTAACCAATCTCTTGAGGTATGGAAAACGTCTATGAAGTGCAGTACAGGAGATGGGTAAATATACAGAAGAAGATGGATGGGGGGAGGATACAGAGCACACAGAAGGCAAGGAGCAATACAGAGCAGAGAGTGTGGAAGAGGAGCGATAACATCAGGGTGGTAACAGCCATCTCCCTCTCATTTTTTGCTAAAGAAATAGGAAAGTCAGACTAAAGAGACGCCCTCTTCACTTTCACCAATGTTGGGCACATAGGAGAGGCCAAGTACACAGGACTGCTGTGCTGTACCTTGGAGGAGCAGTACATTGCCCACGTCAATTGCCTCAGGGACCACCGACACCACCGCTCCTGAAACTAGGTAGGGAGTTCTTAAGCAACATGTCACGGGTCCAAGCTGGATTGGGGAAGGAACTGAAGGCATTAGCTACAATTGATCCATCAGATCAGGGGACCGACCTCCACACCCAACAATGGCTCTCATGTGGTATAAGCTAAATAAAAAGCTAAAAAGGTAATAAGGCTTCATTCTGCGACCCTGGGATCTCCGCGGCCACTGGTGGCGGGTGTCTGCCTGTGCTTTGTTGTAGGAGGGCTGCAGGCCTGGCTGAGCTCACAACCAGTCTAGTACTCCGAGGCATGCCTGCCCACCTTGTTCCTCTGGGAAATAGGGGCTGGGGGGGGGGGGGGGGACCAGCAGTTTCCGCCTGCACTCATGGGCTTCCTGCTTGATCAATCTATATTAGAGGATCCCGCCTCCACTCACCAAATCTCTAGGGGAGGGGGGAGGGGGGAAGGGGAGATGAACATCTCCTCCAGCCATTCAGGGCTATGGTCAGCCCTACTAGATGTCTGGCACCATAAGCCTTCCCTCAAGGACATTTTTTAAACCCGTTTTCCAACCTTCTACTTAGTTTAGTGTTCTTCTGGCCAATTTGCTTTTTTTGTTGTTTTTTTTAAGGAGACCCACAATGGATATGCGCAATATATTTTATACAAATCTCTCATATGCTTATTTATTATGGAGATTCTGAAACACCAGACTGACCGGGCCCATACATCAGACAATCCTTCAGAGCCCGAAGAACGAAGTTCCTTCCATGCACATTACATCTGGCCAGGTGGTGTCACTGCTGAGCAATAACTGTCCTTGTGGATTGTGAATGCAGTCACTTCAACGTACCCCATCCTGACCCGAACAGCAGCAGAGCTTAGGAACCAAACGCTAGGGCATGGTTACGTCACGGGCAGACTACTCATGCTCCCAGGGCTCAAACATTCAGATGTTCCCAACAGATTTGCTGCCAGAAGTTTGCCTTGGTAAAACAGCCATTACTTGCCAAAAGCCGAGGAGGGTCAGTGCTACTGACACCCGCAGAAATATCTAGATATTTTTCCCACCCACTATGCATTGCCTTCCAGCTCTCTCGCTGCCATCTTCTTCTCCTATGACTTTCCTTTCACGTTGGAATTGCACAAGGGCCCCTGATCTTGCGAGAGCCACCAGCCCTGATTATTCTGACTGCGAGGAAAGCTGGTGTGAGAAGGTGACGGCAGTAGGTAAGAATCATTGTGCAATGGGATCAGCTGGTGGGGGTATGATTGTGATGATACTGGGGGGGGGGGAATGAAGTTACATTATGGTGGGCGCTCAACATGCTTATTTTTGCCTAAAGCTCCTCAAAGGGATTCATCCTGGGCAGCTGAAACCAGATCTCCTGCATTGTAACACACTACTGCTACAGCGCTCTTGCATACAGGAATTTCCTTTTTTTTTAAGTTGCATTTTAACTATTTCTTCAAAAGTAGGCTAGCGATTAAAAAAGAAAACACAAAAAACCTCCCACAGTCAAAAGATTTGCATTAACGTACTATTTGCATGTGGATTTAAGATGCCAAATATGAGCCCGAAAGGTAAGCTACAGTCTGGGGTGGTAGGAAGCTCGCTGCCTCAGAGGCTTACGGCCTATGTCTGTACCTGAGCATATCACATGGCCCTCTACTGCCTGAAGGCCACAAGGATCATCAGTGGGAGAGGTGGGATGTGAACCCGGCTTCTCTGCTTCCTAGCCTATTTAGTTTAGCCCTTTATTTAAAAGAATATGCTGGGGTACAGGAAGCCTAAGCCCGACACGGCCGGGTTTCGGCACTGCCTTCCTCAAGGGTACAAGTCACGTTACTGAGTTGATTTAAGGAATGTCACAATGGAGTCTGTGCTGAATCAACTCAGTAACGTGCCTTGTACCCCTGAGGAAGGCAGTGCCGAAACCCAGCATTGGTTCTATTATTAATAAAGAACCTCTTTTTGGACATACCACACTCTGGACTGGTTTGTACACCGATTACATGATAGCTCTGCTTCACCGTCTGACTCTATATTGCTCATTGAGCCATCTGAGTTATTGACAATAAAACATGCATATAATCAAACTCACAATAAACGTCTGCTTGCCTGAAATACAAATGAACTTTCTCTCCTGTCATATAAAGGATAGAAAACAAAATACAAATTAACAACACGCCTTGGGAGCAATTTAAAATATAGTCACTCAAATTTCTAGCCTGCAGATTATACAAAGCGTATCATTCATCTGCTATTATTTAGTTAACGCCTCTCCAGTAGCAGTTCAAGGTGAGCTACATTCAGCTACAGTATGTATGTCCCTGTCCCCGAGGGCTTACACATTTGTACCTGAGATAATGAAGGATTAAGTGACTTGCCCAAGATCAAAAGGAGAGTCAATATGGATTTGAATGCTGGTCTTTCTAGCTCCCAGGCCGCTACTCCTGATGATGTTGCACACTTGCTCAATGCCCTCCCGATGGAAGTGGTGGGGGCAAATACAGTGACAGAATTTAAGATGGCATGGGACAGACACAGTGGATCCCTTTACAGCAACAGGATAAAATCAAAATAAACTTAACTAGCTAATTTCTCAACAAACAGGGGTGTCCTACACGGAGCGGTGGGTTCACCCCTAAACAAAGACATGGGGAGGGGTGGCCTGCATGGAGCGGCAGGTGCACCTACTCTTGCCATCTTACTGGGCAGACTAGATGGACCATACTGGTCTATCTGCCGTCATTTACTATGTTAATGTCTACCACTGTCTGGGGCCCAATTCAATGCATTTCACGCCACTCAGTAGGACCTGCAATTGCAAGCGAACATTTCTTGATGCTGGAAATGTGTCATGCGCACATACATATTTTAAACTAACGAAAAAGGAGTACATCGCCATAGATAGACTTGAGACAAGAGTAACAGCCTTTGTGCTGATTCCGATTTTCACATGAACAAAACCACATAATATATTTAGATACTAATAATTAAAAATAGATTTGTTTCCTGAATTGTTTTGGGGGAGACAATATCTGACAACATAGAAGTATCTAAAACTGTTCCAGTACATAAGCTCTAGAGACTAGGCAAGCCCTTGTGCCACATGCAACCCACTTAGGACAACTCATGTAAAATTAGCAGCCTTGCTATCTGTAGCTAGCCTAAAAATGGTAGCCGATGCCCGCAAAAACATGACTTTCAGCAAGATCAAAACAGCTGCCTGAGCCGTGTGACTTTTTTTTTTTTTTGCTGGAAAGGGGAAAGAGAATGATTTTGTTTTGATAAGTGGTTCTTGGCCAGTATTATATACAATAGGCCAGAAATTTTTAATTAAATGTTAGTAAGTTCAGTTCTGCTAAGGACCAGCTGACCCCTGCTCCATTTATTTGTGTGACTCATCTTTTACAATGGGCTGCATTTACACCTCATGCTCCCCTAGGGTGCAGATCTTCAGCCCCCACCCGTCGGAGGGAAGGGTGTGCGGGATGATCATGGCAACATGTTGAAGTGTCGGGCCTCCCGAAATCACACAATTCTTTTAAGGGATGGGGTGGAGGGGGAAGCAAAGCAATTTTCTCCTGACCCTTTGGGTTTCCAACAAAAATCAGAATCGATACATGCATTTGGCTCCGGGAACTTTTATTTGCTATGACCTAGGGATCCCCCTCCCAATAACTGCACTGGTGATCGATCCTTGGCTGGGACGTGGGCATGCAGAACACAGCAAGCAGGACCCTCGCTTCAGCCACTAGGTTTTTCCATTGCAAACTGGAACACAGCAAAGGCTCGACCGTGGCTTGCTACTTTCTTGAAAAATGGCTTCTATTTTAACAAAATGTTGTGTTACTACTTAAATGTTGATTGAAATACTACAACTCCTAATGTTAACAACAGTAATGATGCCCAAGAAAGTGAAAAATGTCCCAGGAGCAGGCGGCGGATGCAGCTCGATGAGTCACCAGAGCTTTATGCAAATGAGAGACCATCAATCTGCCGACATTCCAAAAACAGAAACCGTGAGTCATTATAGACCCAGAAAAAAAAAAACACACTTCAGTCTTTACAGAGTTGCAGCTTTCTGAAATCAGTTTGTTGGGGTTTTTTTGCCAGCTATAGGCTATTCTACCCTAACGGGGAGGGGAGGAAGAAGGAAAAGGGGGCAGTCAGCATTTTACAGAAGTGACACAGCATAGCCCAACTATGTAGAGATTTTATATACAGTGTCACCCCGTCTATTCTATTAAACTACAAAAATAGACGGACGGAGGAGTCTGAATGCTCATTAGCAAAGCCACTAACAGAACTGTAGATTAAAAAAAAAAAAAAATAGATTTAAAAAAGTGTATATACTGTCAGCTGGAGACCATACACCAGAGAGAAGCAAAAAACAAAGAGCTGCAGATTCAGTAAGCTTGCAAAGACTCACATCTCTGATGGATCACTTGTCCCATCACAGGGCCCTCCAGAGTGGAAGAGCAGCAGGCTGAGGATCAGGGCAAGCCTGGGTTCAAATTCTACTTCCCCCACCGACATCCCTCGTGACCTTCAGCAAGTCACTTCACCCAACCCCTCAGCTTCAAAAAAAATGATATTGTAAGTCCTCTGGGAACTTCCAGGCCAGTTCTGGATTTCTGGCAATTCTATCACTATGCATTATAGAACTTACACTCTAACCACTGAAATCAATGGTCTAGGTTCTTTTGGCCAGTCCTGGTAACTTGGCAGCTCTTTCTGGGAATAGGAAAATACATTCAGTCCAGAAAGTAAGTCACTTGAGCTAACAAAAAGGACCAACATCTTTTATATCTTCTTTCTAACCGTCCCTTATGCCGCAAAATGGCCATGGGAGACTGCGGTGAGTGGTCACATTACAAGTATATGCAGTGTACAAATTCATTACCTTCACCATAGCTGATATCCACTACAGATTTGCTTTCAAATGATTATATAACTAGAGAAATCCCCCCCCCCCACAGTCAATCTTCTTCTCTCCCTTATCCTGTAACATCCACTCCCTCACCATTACTACAAGGAGAATCTGTTCCTCTGCCATCGCAGCCTCAGGTCTCTGCCCATGCCACATTAACAGCCTTCTGCCCCACTCAGCAGTGACCCCTACTGCCCATGGAACCTGCTATTGTTTGTCCAGGAACAGCTAAAGGATGCAGTACTAGCAGTGACCACAAGGTGTCGAAACGTGCTATTAGAGTTGGATACCGTCACCTTGTCACCACTACTGGAGTGCATCTCAGACAGACAGACAGCAGCATCCACAAGGTATTAGTTATAATAGCTAGTGTAAGGTCGTTGAGCCTATAGAAGAACATTTTTGAGCGAGTCCCAAATAAGGTAGAGGCTCAGTGAGTGTCTCCCTCTACCTCAATTTCTTAGCTGTAAAGCTTCCTATAGTAATTAAAACGGAAGGTGCTCCAATTTTAGTCTAATCTAGTTATATTTTGGTGAGAAAGTTATTACATACAGAAGAAAAATAAAAGGCTGGAAGGTTGGTCTGTCCAGCCAACATTAACATGGCTGCAAGCAGCCCAGTCCCACCCCCACCCCCTCACATTTTATGATAAACAGCAGCCTAACTCATGGCCGTGGGTGGGGGCAAAAGGAGAGCAGATTTGCAGGAGGCAGGCTATTAGGCAGGCACAGGGACAAATTCAAACGTCGCATTACTACTATCTATAATTTTATAACACTGCAAGGATACAAAAGCGCTGTACATGTAATGTAAGACAGCTCCTTCTCAGAGCTCAGTCTAAGACAGACCACACAATAACTGGGGACTAGGGTAATTCAAGGGGAATCACAAGATACAGACAGGTGAGAAGCAGGAGAATAAGGAGATCAGGATGCAAAGGCAGCCTCGAAGTGGTGGGATATTGGCCTGGATTTGAATAGGGCTGAGAAGGAGCCTGGCGCACTAACTCAGGTAGAGTGTTCCAGGCATACAGAGCAGAAAGATGGAAAGAGTGGTCAGCGGCAGAGAAGGGCACAGATAAAAGGGATCTGCCAGAGGAGCAGAGTTCCCGAGGAGGAGTGTAAGGAGTGGTAAGAGAGAGGGAAGGTAGTGAGGAGCTGCAGGATGAATACATGTATAGGTCAGTAGGAGAAGTAGGAATTGAATGCGGAAACAGAGAGAGAGCCAGTGAAGTGACGTGAGAAGAGGGGTAACATGAGCGTAGCAACACTGGCAGAAGATCAGTCAGTTCAAAATTCAGCTGCACTACTGAAGGAGAGAGAGATGATATGAGGTAGACCAGAAGGCAGCAGGTTGCAGTAGTCTATACTGGAGGTGACTAGAGAGTGGATAAGGGTCTAAGTAGTGTGTTCAGAAAGGAAGGAAGGAATTTTACTGATGGTAGAGAGGAAGAAATGGCAGGTTTTAGCTATCTGTTGGATGTGTTCAGAGGACAGAGAAGAGTCAAAGATGATTCCAAGGTTGCGAACTGAGGAAAGAGGAGTATTATCCAAAGGAAAGCTAGACTCTCTGAGAGAGACAGAGAAAGGAGGAAGGGGGGAAAGATAAGAGGTCTGTTTTAGCCATGTTCGGTTTTAGATTGTGGTGGGACATCATCAGATAAGCAAGCTGAAATACGGGCCTGAATTCCCAGAGAGATTTCAGGTGTAGAGAGGTAAATTTGAGAGTCATCAGCATCAAGATGATACTGAAAACCATGGGAGGAGATGAGTGTACCAAGGGACTGAGGGTAGAGAGAGAAGAGGAGAGGTCCCAAGACAGAGCCCCGAGGTTCACCAACTGAGAGTGGGATGGGGGTAGAGGAGGACCCACCAGAACATACACTAAAGATGCAATGGGAGAGAGAAGAAGAAAACCAGGCCAGAATAGGGTCCTAAAAGAGAGGGAGAACAAAGGTATCAAGGAGAAGGTTGTGAAGAGAGTCAAAAGCAGCAGAAAGGTTAAGAAGGATGAGGATCGAGTAAAGGCCCTTGGACTTGGTGGGGAACACGTCAGAGATTCCGACAAAGCAGTTTCTGCAGAATGTAGGAGGATGAAAGCCAGATTGAATCCATGGATTCAGAGGCCTTGAGAGGACAGAAAGCACACACAACAGAGGTGAACCGCACATCTGAGGAGTTTAGAAGCAAAGGGGGGGGGGAGGGATATGGGCTGATAATTAGAAGGACAGATAGGACCTAGTGAAGGTTTTTTTGTGGAGAGATGTAACCACAGCATGTTTGAAGGTTGCAGGAACAGTTGCAATGGAAAGAGAGAGGTTCAGGATATGGCAGGAGAGAGAGCTTAGTAGATGAGTGGGGATGAGATCAGAGAAGCAGGTAGTACGTTTGGAGGAGGAGAGAAGATGATTGGTTTCCTCCTCTGTGGTTTCAGGAAAGGAAGAAAGTGACAGAGGCTGAGGGAAGGATTTGGGAGTACAGAAGAGGAAGGGGGGGCGGGGAGGTGGAGGTGACCCTGAGGAGATCTCAAGACTAATCTTGTGGACTTTATCATGGAAATATCGTCAGCGAGAGTCTGGGCAGAAAGGGAAAGTGGGAGACACCTTGAGAAGAGAACTGAGGGTAGCAAAGAGGCGGCGAGGGTCGGAGGAAAGTGAATTGGTCAGGTGAACATAGTACTCTTGCTTGATGAGAGCTATGGCTGACTGGAATGAGGTTAGCATGAATCTGAAATGCAGGAAGTCAGCAAGAGTATGAGATTTAAGCCAAATGTGCTCAGCTGAACAGGCACAGGAATGAAGGTAGCAGGTTTTAGAGGACAACGAGGGCGCCTCACATGGTGAGGAACAGGAGGAGCGAATGCATCCAGAGCACAGAAGGGTGTAGCATAAGAAGACACGGTTTCATCAACAGATTCAGATGACATAGTGGAGGAAAATGATAGTGAGGCAGCAAGGGAGAGTGCTGAAGGGTCAACAGAGTGCAGATTCCTAAACATGTTGGTGGAGATTGAGCGAGTGAGGTGGGAGGTGGTTAAAAGTGAAGGTTAGTAGGTGATGGTCAGATAAGGGAAGGACTGAGGTGGAGAGGTTTGAGGACAAGCAATTGGAGAGAAAACAAGGTAAGGCAGGGCCCATGATGGCGAGTAGGGACAGTAGAGCCCAGCTGGAGACTGGAAGAGGATGTTTGGAAAAGAGCTTTAAGGTATAAGGGCCAGTGGGGTCATCAACATGTAAGCTGAAGACCCCAAGAATAAGGGAAGGGGAAGATGCTGACTGGCCCTGTGGTGTTGGGGGGAGGTGCCTGGACAGCGGAGCATGTTGGGTATTCTCTCTCTCTCCTGTCCCCCCCACATTAATTATTCCTTTTTTCTTGTAAAAGAGTGCAGTTATATGATTTTCTTTGTTTATTCAAGATATGTGGAAGTTGTAATGTTGTTGCAGCTGGAAAAGGGGGCTGGATCAACCCAAACCATATACAAAACAATGTAACAAAACTTACAAAAGAAAGCTCGACTGGAAAGGCCGTTGGTGTTGGGAAAGCAGGGCTGGGCCCAGAGTTGGTTCCAGGTGCTGGTGCCCTGGGCAGACCTTAAGCTGTACACTCCCCGGGGCCATCAAAATTTATTGTTTAGCTTTGGATGTCCTGCTCTTTGCGCCCTCCAGACATTTCTGTCCTAGGCAACCACCTAGTGGTTGGCCCAGCCCTGTGTGGGAGTTGCAGCTGGATGGCAGCAGGCTAATTTTCCTTGGACTCCTCTGGGAGGTGGAGGAGTTTGGGGGGGGGGGGGGGTAAACCACTAGTCCAGTTAGAAGTGGAAGGTCATGGTTGAGTGGAGGGAGCTACCCTGGGGGGCGTGGCCAGCTGCTTCCTCTGTTTAGCATAAAGGAATTTCACGGTTAGGGGGTGGGGTAATGACCCATATGGCAGGTTTGTATTGTACGGATGGCTTGGCTATGATTTTCTACAAATCAAGCTGTGCCACCCCTCCCCCAATGACTCAGTTGAGGTAGGAAGGGAGGATGAACTCCTGCTTGCCTATGTTAAACTTGCTGCCTGGCTATTTTTCATTAGCCACTAGACTTTGCTTTGCTTGGGCATCTGACTGCCTGCCCTCTACAGCATAGACACATCTAATGGAAACCCAGCCTGTATGCCCCCATAAGGGCAAGAGGAATATCCACCACAAGCTAAAACTACAACTTCCCTTCAGATCAGAGGCACACACAGTGCTTCATGCCCCTTAACACTGTAACCCAGGTATTTGTCATACAGCTGCTAGCTAGTTGGAAGGGAAATTAAGCTGTAACAACTATTTAAATCTAGACAAAATGTTCTCAGCTGTTAATTTAAAAACTGAAGTTACAGTCTATGTTAGCAAAACAATAACTTATGAAATTTTAGTTAAAAATGCCCTTAAAACATGTTCTAATTTAAGAACCACCAGTAGGAATGGAAACAGCTCTTTTTCCTTCCCAAATTTGGAAAATAAAATACATTTGTCACACTTCTGACTTGTTAATTTCTGTCATTACATATTTATTAATGGCATTGCTTAGACCGGCCTCGCTGCTAACCTGCTTGGAAACCGTTTTAAGAAGCCAGGGAGGGGACAAACACAAGCTGTCCTTCTTAATAAGCACATTTGCAGAGAAAAACCGTGAACAGAGTTTGTGCATGACAGGAGAAAACCCGTCGGATTTTGATGGAGACCCTTCGGTCGGCGACGCACTGTGCCAGCGCCACCCTCAGGCCGGCACCCACACTGCAGCAGCAGCACCACCGCCGAACGGTCTGACGTCACAAAGGCTTCTCTTGTCTATACTGAGATGCGATTTAAGTCCACCGCTTCATTTTTCACGTAATAAAACGGAGAGACGAAGCGCGCATTGAGTTACGGCCTATTTCACAAAGTTAATTATCGTAAAGGAAAAAAAACAACAATTACTTATTGTTGGCCTTTAGCATTTCACAAGAAAGTGGGGGGAAAATTAAAACACAACTTTACACTAGCCAGAACAACACACCCCGTGCAAGTGGAGAATCGCGAGCGATCCGAGTGAAATCGTGCTCTGGACTGAGCTGCTGCGCCCATTAGTCCATTTCAACCTGATTAGCGGGGCGTGGTCTTTATGGAAACGCTCCAAGTGCATTCAGAGTCAGTCCGTCTAAGGGTAATGTCATCTGTAAAATATAATAACGAGCACCGTGGTGGAAGGGGAGACCCCACCCCTGGGCTTCTATTCAGCAGTCTGGGAGCTAGGCTGACTCACCTTTTCCCCTCTCATAAATGAAGCCACCTCCGTTATTTCTAAGGCCATGCCTGCTTTACGAAGCATTTATAGCCTTGCACACAGAGCACAGAGGAATCCTGCAAGGTTAAGCCAGTGCGTTGCATTTACTAGCAAACTATACGCGCGAGTTGTTCAGTTCGCAGGAAAATAAAGTCCAGCGTATAGTGTGGCTAAAGATTTATAAATGGCACATCAACTCTTTCCCCAAAACTCGATATTCGCACACAGGATTTGATGCTACCGAATAATAAAAAGCACCAGATAGCAGCCCTAACTCAAGGCCACATACGGGTTCACGCTATCCCTTGACCTGTTACCTCCAGTTACTGAGTCATTCATGCACCAGGTAAAAAGCATTTAGCTGATGGGAGCTGGAAGACGTCGCAGAGCCTTTTTCTGGTATCTGCAACTTCGTCTGGCCATGAGCCAATCTAAGTGTCTGGACAAAGCTGTGACTTGTCTTCTGACAGCTCAGTACTCCAGATGTGTTGCACGGTGAAGGTCGGGGGCTCATTCATTGCCTTGAACACTCAAGTCTACTCACGACTTCCTGCTATATAAGGGCAGCACGAGACGACTGATGATTACAAGCAGGGCCGGCCTGTCCACTAGGCAAAGTACGCGATCGCCTAAGGTGGCAGATCTGTCCCTCCCTCGAAGCCCGGCACCCGTGCTGTGGGGAGACCTTAAAGCAGCAGGAGTGCACGTGTACCTACTCGGGGTGTGCTGCTCCTGTTCCCTCCTCCCCCCCCCCGCAATGAGCAGCTGTGCTGCATGCCTGAAGGCTGGGCGTGGCAAGGAAGGGAGGAGTTGCCATTCTGCTCTCCCAGGCGAGGCAATGGATGCCTTGGCCGGCCCTTAACTCATCTAGTACCTAAACGGCTAAGTTTAATGGTGCACCTAGATTCCTTGCACGTGCAGATCATTCCCAGGTTGTACGAGAATATCAGTGGCAGCGTGCCAGTGGATTATCATAAGGCGGAGGAGTTGACTTGTTAAAGCTTTGTCTCTGCCTAGGGCTGGACCGTTGCTCCGTGCAGGTCACCACTCCCCCCTCCTCTATTTGCTGAGGCATAGAAGATAGTTTTGTTTGTTCTCCTAGGACAAGCAGGATGTGTCAGCCACACCTGGTGATGTCATCTGACAGCACCATGACGGAAGTGCTCTCTAGGTCAGAAGCTTCTGAGCATGTGTGAGGTGGTCCCACCTCCCCGGCCCGCCCCTAGCCGGGTCAGTCTTTTTTCTTCTGCCTTTGCCTCAAGACGGATCTTCAGCTCTCTCTACTATCAATAGGCAAAAACAGTATGCCAAAACCAGGATTTAAAAAGTGCCCGCAATGCAATCGCAAAATGAACGTTACCGACACTCACCAGCGTTGCCTCAGATGCCTCGGAGCGTCTCATGAAGTCGAGGACTATTCCAGCTGTGCCCGGATGTCTCCCAGGGCAAGGAAACTCAGAGACTACTCTCTGAAAGACTTTCTGGCCTCATCCGCATCAGAGCGAACTTCTGCTCAAGCCGGTACCTCGGAGTGCAACAAGTCAGCGAAAGGGAAGGCACCCCTCAAAGCCGCTCCTCATCGCTCAGGCCGGGGATCCATTGCACAACCTCCGACGGAGAAGCCTGCCTCCCCCGCTGCCTCCATGGTGCACAGGGTAAGCCCCCCGACTGCTCGCTGCTCCCGTGTCCCCACCCAAGATGGCGCCGCCCACGTGGCCTCGCCGGGCTCCGCCCCAGAGACTCCAACCCAGCCCTGATTGGCCAAAGCAGGTCCTCCAGCAGCGCTGACGTCAGCGCTTGTTCCCAGCGTCGACAACCCTCCCCCCGAGCCAGCGAGAACGGAGCCAACGCAGAAAAGGATCACCACACCGGTCACCGCGCCGAGGGAGACCACCGCGCTGAAGGACACCACTGGCGCAGCCATCACAAACGCCGCGCCGACAGCCAGGAAGCCTCCGATTGGCGCGGCAGCAGCAGGAACAGCGGCAACAGCGCTACAAGTGCCCACACACATAAGAGGCACAGGAGACACAGCACGGCTACTGCAGAGACTGCGAGTAGACGCGGGAGCCACAGGGACAGACGTTCCCAATCCAGCGGCGTGAGTGCTGACAGCGGTTCTTCCCGCGGCCGCAAGAAGAGCAGGCGATCAGGCTCCCATTCAAGCAGAGGGCACAGGAGCAGCCATTCCGCAGGATCCAGCACCTCTGAAGCCATCCTGCGATTGCTGACCCGCCTGGTGCATCAAACAGCACCTCCGTGCCTGGACAGCAGACCAGCAGCCTCCTTGGACATACCACCTCCAGCGGTAGCACGGCGTAGCCTTGATCGATCCCTCTCACCGTCATCACCAGATCAAACACCTCCCAGAGCGCAGAGTCCTTCTCCAATGCAAGGTCTAGACTCAGGAGGGAGCGATGTAGAGGGGGGTAGGGCCAGAATCCCCGTCTTCCAAGACTACACCAAACGAACCGGAGGAGCCACAGACACAGGTGCCTGAAGACCTTACCTACCCCAAGTTCCTTAGGAAGGTTGTGGCCAGACTGGGTCTTACCAAGGAGGAAGCCTCCGACGAGAAGGATCCGGAGGTCATGAAATACGTCAATGGCCCTAAACTGGCTCTGGCTCTCCCCTCCACTGGAAACTAAAAGACAAGCAATCTACTCTCTGGCAGTCCCCTGCCTCCGGTCAAGCCTGCGCCAGACGCCTAGACAGCAAATACCTCCTCCACATGGCACCAGGCTTTGACAAGTCTTAGCTGCCCCACCAGTCCTTTGTAGTAGTTTCGGCGCTCAAAAGATCAAAATCTTCACATACACAGGCTAACCACCCACCAGGCCGAGACCCCAAGCTCCTCAACGACATGGGGAGGAAGGTGTTCCAAGGAGCGATGCTTGGTGCCAAGATATCAGTACATCAATTCCAGCATGTCTTATTCCAGGACGCCCTCCTGGCAGATCTCAAAGGCCAACTGCTTACTCTTCCCAAGCAATCCCAGCCAGCAGCTTCAGCCACGCTACAAGAACTGGCCGAATGTACCAAGCACCTGATGAGTACAGCCTTTGATGCTTTTGACACTGCCATCCGGACGGCGGGCACGGCCATTTCGGCGCGCCGCTGGGCCTGGCTCCGTGCATCCGGTCTATCGGACAACACCCATGACAGGATTGCTGATGCGCCCTGCCTGGGAGACTCCCTGTTCGGGGACAAGGTCGCTGATACTGTGAACGGCCTAAAAGAGGACTGCACCACTTTGAAAACACTAGCGGCGGACGGACTCGAACGCCCCTCCTGGTCACAGAAAGGGAGCTATTACCGCAAGCCTTTTTCCTCTTCCAAGAGATACTACGGCTCCAATTGGCAGTGGCAAGCACCGAAGTTCAAGCAGACCTACAATAAATCGCCCTTTCAGAGACAACAACTGAGGGAACGCAAGCAGAAACAAGCGAACTCTCAGCAATCCAGTAAGAAAACGTCCTCCTTCTGACAATCCACTTCGGCTGGCCCCAAGTGTCTCAGCTGCCCCGCCGGTGGGGGGTCGCTTGTCCAATTTCCTGTCGGCATGGCAGGAAATCACCACGGACCAGTGGATCACCCAGATTATCCAGTCGGGCTACCGCTTACGCTTCTCCTCCCCACCGTGGCAACGCACGCAACCCACCAGCCAGCCTCCGCTGCATCTGGAAACTTCACTTTCAAACCTTCTGCAGCAACTTCTCCTGACACAGACGATAGAATGGGTTCCCCCCAGCGAAATCAACACTGGCTTCTACTCCTGGTACTTCCTTATTCCCAAGAAGTCCGGGGGCCTCCGCCCTATTCTGGACCTCCGCAAGCTGAACAACTTCATCGTAAAGGAGAAGTTCTGGATGTATTCGCTGAACTCCATTCTTCCCCTCATCAGAGCGGGGGACTGGATGGCTACTCTGGACCTGCAGGACGCTTACTCTCACATTCCAGTCCATGCCTTCCACAGGAAATTCCTGAGGTTCATAGCACTGGGGTGCCACTACCACTGGGGTGTGTCCTTCCCTTCGGGCTCTCCCCGGCACCCAGAGTCTTCACGAAGTGCGTAGCAGTGGCCGCCGCACACCTACGCAGACGAGGACTCGCCATCTTTCCCTACCTGGACAACTGGCTGCTATCGGCGCCCACCGCTCCCGAGCTCAGGAGAGCAGTGCGTGCGACGACGGACCTACTAACCAGGCTGGGCTTCCTGCTCAACAAGGAGAAGTCCCAGTTGGAACCCACTCAACGTACAGAATTCATCGGGGTGATAATCGACACCGGTGCATCCAAGGCCTTCCTTCCCGAGCACCGGCGGAAGGCCATCATTCACCTTGTCAAGAAGGTATCAGCAGTGAAGCAGACCAGGGCCCACGACATCCTGCGCCTTCTGGGTCATATGGCGGCGGCGACGACCTCGGTCCTGCCATTAGCCAGACTGCGCATGCGCACCCTCCAGTGGTACCTCCGGACGCACTGGAAGCAAATGTCTCAACCACTCACCACCCGCATCCCGAACAAAACCAAGGTTTTCCAGAGCCTGCGTTGGTGGATGGAATCAGCCAATCTCGCAGTAGGCAAGGATTTACAACCCTGCGGCTATCAGCTCATCCTGACCACGGATGCCTCCTCCACGGGGTGGGGAGCCCACCTGTTGCATCTCAGCACGCAAGGAGCTTGGACCAGAGCGGAACAATCCCTCCACATCAACGTTCTCGAGCTCCGGGCGGTCAGGTATGCCCTCCAGACGTTCATGCCTCACCTGGCAGGGAAGTCAGTCTTGATACAGACGGACAACCAGGTGACCATGTTCTACATCAACAAGCAAGGGAGCACGGGTTCACGTCCTCTATGCAGGGAGGCCCTCGAGACCTGGTCCTTGGCCCTAGCCAACAACTGCTTTCTACAGGCGACTTACCTCCCCGGGGACCAGAACGCCTTAGCAGACAGACTGAGCAGGCAGCTCCAACCCCACGAGTGGACGCTTCACGAGGAAGTGGCGGAGTCCATCTTCCAACATTGGGGAAATCCACGGATCGACCTTTTTGTGACCAAGGTTAACACAAGATGCCCACTCTTCTGCTCAAAATGCCTGTCGCCTCAGAGAGTGGCTTCGGATGCGTTCGCCATACCCTGGGGGGATTGGGAATTGGCTTACGCCTTCCCTCCAACCCCTCTCTTGACAGCCACGATACAGCGCATAATCAACGACAAGGCGCACATCATCCTGATTGCGCCCTACTGGCCACGCAGATGTGGTTCTCCCTGCTGCTGCAGGTTTCCCAAGAACCACCCATGCGATTACCACTGCGACCGGATCTGCTCACCCAGAACGACGGCAAGACCTGGCATCCCAACCTCCAAACTCTTGCCTTGACAGCCTGGAGGCTGAAAGGGTAAACCTCCATGACCTCCACCTATCCATGGAGGTGCAACAGATTGTCCTGGCGTCCAGGAGACCTTCCACTAGAAAGTCATACAGTCATAAGTGGAAACGTTTCAGTATCTGGTGCGCAGGCCAAGGAGTCCCACCAGCCTCTTGCCCTGTTCCTACAGTCCTGCAGTACCTCTCTTTTCTCTTCAGCCTGGGCCTGAAGCCACAGTCCATCAAGGTACACCTCGCAGCCATTGCGTCTCTGCACGAATTTCGAAGCGACTCACCCACGGGTTCCATCGCCGCCCTTCCCATTGTGACGCGCTTCATGAGAGGTCTCAGGAACCTGCAACCCCCTGTTAGGAAACCAGTACCTTCTTGGGACCTCAATATTGTCCTCCAGCAGTTGACACAGGAGCCATTCAAGCCCCTGCCCACGGCGGGAGGGAAATACCTGTCCTGGAAGACACTCTTCCTCATCGCCATCACATCTGCGAGGAGGGTTAGCGAACTGCAGGCCCTAGTGGCTCACCCTCCGTACACTAAGATCTACCACAACAGGGCATCCCTCCGGACCCACCCAAAGTTTGTTCCTAAGGTCGCCTCTGCCTTTCATGTCAACCAGTCTGTGGAGCTTTCCTCCTTCTTCCCAGCTCCTCACGGCTCACCCGAAGAACAGCGGCTTCACTCACTGGATTGCTTCCGAGCCCTGCGCATCTACATTGACAGGACGTCCGCCGTTCGACAGGGGACCCAGCTTTTTGTGTCATTTGACCCCAACAGACCGGGGCGGCCCATCACCAAGCGCACACTCTCCCATTGGATATCCGATTGCGTCGCCTACTGCCTGCAAAAGGCGGGTGCCCTCCCAGCGAACAAGGCGAGTGCACACCAACTCCGCGCACTAGCCACATCTCTTGCCAGCGCACAGGAGGTCCCAGTGAGCGAGATCTGCAAAGCCGCCACCTGGTCCTCTCAACTCACCTTCCAGAAGCACTACTGCCTAGACCTCCAGGCGGAGGCCGACAGCTCCTTTGGCCGAGCAGTTCTGTCTACGGTAGCAGCATCCACCATGGTTCGGACCCTGCCGGACCAACCGACCAACTCCCAGCCTGACGGGACAGCGACTCAGATATCTCTACCCCGGTGCTGAATATGGTAGCTCATACGTGCTTGTACTCTGATTAGTTGTACGTTGCACGATGCTAGTTGCACAGTTGATGGGGTTTTTTTGCACTGTTTGTTGGATTGCACATCTATGTATTCTACTTCATTGCATTTTTGCACAGTTGATGTTGTTCTAGCTCATGGCATGTTGCCTAAAGGTTCTGCACTTTACTCTGTATGTAGTTGTGTTGCACAATAAACACTTGTTTTATTCTTTGCATGCCTCCATCAGATGTGTTCCACACTGTGTTATTGTTCTGTCGCATGCCCCCCTCATCCACAGCGTTCAACATGTAGCTTGGGAGACTCCAGGTGTGGCTGACACATCCTGCTTGTCCTAGGAGAAAACAGAGTTACTTACCTGTAACAGAGTTCTCCGTGGACAGCAGGATAAGTCAGCCACACGATCCCACCCACCTCCCCTCTGAGGGTGGCCTGCGTGGCCCGTGCCCTAGCCGCAGGGCACAGCTAATCACTCACTGACCCGGCTAGGGGCGGGCTGGGGAGGTGGGACCACCTCACACATGCTCAGAAGCTTCTGAGCTAGAGAGCACTTCCGTCATGGCGCCGTCGGATGACGTCACCAGGTGTGGCTGACTTATCCTGCTGTCCACGGAGAACTCCGTTACAGGTAAGTAACTCTGTTTTTTGTTTAAGGGTGGGGTCCTTTTCCCTTCCCAGCACTTATCCTCTCGCGATAAAGGGATCCTCTGGGTCTGTTTCGTGCCATTTTGAATTCCGTCACCGGTTTTGCCCCCACCACTTCCATGGGGAGGGCATCCCAAGCCTGACTTTGTTTTTAAGTTTAGCTCCTTGCAGCTTCATGTTATGCCCTCTAAATGTTGCAGCTTCCCCTTCTTTGAAAAAGGTTTATTTGTGCATTAATACTCTAAGTATTTAAAGGTCTGAATCATTTCTCCCCTGTCCCTCCTCTCCTCCAGCATATACGTATTTAGGTCTTCAAGTCTCTTCTCCAACGTCTTCTGGTGCAGGCTCCAAATTATTTTGGTCGCCTTCCTCTGAACAGTTTCTAGTAGCATTTGTAGCACAGGGAAAGGAGTACATGGAGGGGGTGGTGGCCGAGCCCCGAAGTTCCGTGGGGGGGGGCAGTTTGTGTAGGAAGCAGGAGCTTATAGCTAGACTTCTCTATCTCATCTTCGTGAAACTGGAATTCATCTTCCTCTCACAAAGATGCCACAGTGGCTGAATGTGTCTTAGGAAACAGAGACTGGCAAATAGTGCTGCAGTTATAGCAGCATGGGGGGCGCAAAATGTTACATTTTACAGGACTCTATAAAAGCACAACTCAAACATAGCTTTTGTGGAAAAAAATGCATTTGCCTCCATCTTTCAAGAGCTCCCTCCTGGCATGTAAAACCCCCAAAATATGCGAACAAAAACCGTTTAAACTTCCAAGGTGCACAGCCTTATAGAGCAAAAAAAAAAAAAAGTGCGTCGATACTGAGAAACATGAAATAGGGGCTCCAGCCCGGCTCCTCTGCATCCGTCCACATTAACCGCACTGTATTTACCAAAACGCACAGGGCAACTCCAGAGCTGCTGACTATATTTATCACGTTTGGGACACCCAAACTTAATATCATAAAATAAATGAACGGCGGGTCTCCATAAAACACACTGTATCCAATCACAATGAAATGAGCCCATAGGTGCTCTTTATAAATCAGCGCCGGAGACAGAAACTGAACACGGTCAGCAAGCAGATGAGGTGAAAAGCACTTTTACGGAGCAGAAACGGCTTTTCTATTACACGGACAACGCCATGAAGCATCATTCAAGACAATCAATGCCAACAAGGGGACGCAAATAATTCAAGGCTCGGCTCTGGGTTTGAGATTTAATTACTTAATCTTTCTAATCAAGAGTTCAAGGAAAGTTCAGGTGCACAGTTCTCAAAAGGATATGGAAGCCTGATCAGATCCGAGGGAGAGGGGGACCGGTTGGTACCCAAAGTCGTCTCGGAGTCCTGTAGAACCGGCTAAAATCCCGGTGGCAGCTCCGTTCTGTTTTATGACCCGAGACCGTTCTCGGGACGGGTTTGAACCTGGCTTCTTTTAGGCGTGCATAGAGGATCCAGAAGCCTTATTTAATCCATAGGTGCCAATGAAAAGGACAGCGTTTACATACTATGCCAAATTAATCCGTCTAGGTCAGGAAGCTCTGCAGTTTAATAGCACCGATTCTCTTGCTAGGGACTCCAGGACTGAAAATGACTGATCGGCATCTGCAATAAAGAATTCTGGTGCAAAGCTTTCAGCATCTAGAGGTTCCCATGTCTTACTTATGGAAAAAGAACTGATTTTAAATTGGGTTTCTAAAATAAACTATACTATTAAAGCTAAGCCCAGAAACATGAACAAATAGACTACCACAATTATTCACGGCTTTAATTAAATCCACACCAAGTTCAATAAAATCTTTCGAAAGTAAATCAACAGTCGGTGACACGTCAGATGTTCAGTCTAGCTGGTGAGTTTTGGGATAAGGTAAATCGGGGTTACTTACCTGTAACAGGAGTTATCCATGGACAGCAGGATAAGTCATCCACACCAGGTGACGTCATCCGACGGCGCCGAGGATGGAAGTACTCTCTCTCTAGCCCAAAAGGCATTTCCCTTCTGGACATGTGCCCCTTGGCCCTACCCCTAGGTCCGCCCCTAGCCAGCCACTGTGTTCTGAGCTGAGCCAGGTGCTAGGGGCGATGAGGGCTAGTCCCTGAGCAGGGTCCCTTGCAGGGGAGGAAGGGTGGGAAGGTGTGGATGACTTATCCTGCTGTCCACAGAGAACTCCTGTTACAGGTAAGTAACCCCAATTTCTCCTAGGGCAAGCAGGATGAAGTCATCCACACCAGGTGCCTCCCTAGCTGTGAAGGCTGAGGTGGAAGGGACTCTGCAAGGATATAGGATATATCACACCAAGTGGGTAGGGACAAGGCTTTATTCCTGCCGGTAACCCGAGCAGGGCAGAAAGTGAGTGTAAATCAACTTACATGTGCAAATTAAGCAAGTAACATGAAGAACATGTGCAAATCAATCAAGAAACATGCATGAGCAATTCAAGGACGTGCAAATCAATCAAGAAATATGTGCAATCGCATGAGCAATTCAAAGACGTGCAAGCCATGTGCAAATCTAACCAATAGCATGTGCAAAAGACATGTGCAAATCATGCGCAAATCTAACCAATAACATGTGCAAAACAACAATGTGTGCGACTGGAGTAAGCAGCTATGCGATCAACCCTGAGCGGTAACCAGAGCTAAGGGTGCACACTTAAGTCAGGTTCAGGTGGGTGGTGCGTTGGCGGCCGCCAGGACTGCCCGCCCAAAGGAGCCTGCCTGTAAGTCCAGGCAGTAGTGTCTTTGGAAGGTCTGGAGGGAGGACCAGGTAGCCGCTTTGCATATATCGGCTACCGGCACCAAGCGTAGGTTGGCAATTGAGGTTGCGAGTGCACTCAGCTGGTGTGCGTTAGCTGGTGGTGAGGGCTCGGCTCCGGCTTGGTCCAGACAGAAGGAGATGCAAGTGGAAATCCAGAGGGATACGGTATGCTTGGTGACTGGGTGGCCCGGCTTGTTTTGGTCATAGGAGACAAAGAGCTGCATGTCTCGCCTCTGGGTCGCAGTCCGTAGGAGGTAGAGACGCAGGGCGTGGACGCAATCCAGCTTGTGCAGCCGTTCTTTCTCGGGGGAAGTGTGGGGTTCTGGGTGGAAGGTAGGAAGTTCAATAGTTTGGTTGATGTGGAAGGCAGAAGCTACCTTCGGAACAAATCTCGGGTGTGTCCGGAGGGAAGCGCGGTCCCCAGAATGCTGTGTGTATGGTGGGTGCGCTACCAGAGTTCGTTGATATGCCTGGCCGAGGTGATGGCAACCAAGAATAAGGTCTTCCAGGAGTTGAACTTGATGTCAGCTGACTGCATGGGTTCAAAGGGAGGTAGGGTGAGCTGGTTGAGGACCGTGTTGAGATCCCAGTGCGGTACAGGTTTCCTGATTGGAGGGTGAAGGTTGGTGAGGCCCTTCATAAAGCGCGTGACGATGGGCAATTGTGCGATGGAGCTGTCCCCAGGGCGGTCATGGAAGGCCGCGATGGCAGCTAGGTGTACTCGGATGGACCGCGTCTGCAGCCCCTGTTGAGATAAGGAAGTCAGGTACTGCAGGAGAGGCGGTATAGGGCAGGAGAAAGGATCCAGCCCTTGAGAGGAGCACCAGACAGTGAAGCGCCGCCATTTGAGGCTGTAAGATTTTCTGGTCGAGGGGCGGCGGGCTGCAAGAACACTTGTTCGACCTCATGTGGGAGGTGGAAAGGGGACAATGCTATCCGCTCAGGTTCCAGGCTGTTAAGGCAAGGGTTCGTAGGTTGGGGTGGAGGATATTCCCGTCATCCTGTGAAAGCAGGTCCGGCACCAGGGGAAGCCAGATCGGAGGGCACAGTGCCAGTTGGTGTAGAAGCGGGAACCACCCTTGGCGAGGCCAGTGCGGGGCTACCAGGATGGCCTGCGCTCTGTCGGAGATGATGTGTTGGATGGTCATGGAAATCAGCAGGATGGGGGGAAAGGCATATACTAGAGACCACTCCCCCCATGACACGTTGAATGCATCCGCTGTGTGGTTCCGAGCAGAGGGGCGTTTCAAGCTGAAGATTTTGCATTTCGTATTCCCTTCCGTGGCAAAGAGGTCAACTGCCGGGTGACCCCAGTCCTGGAAGAGAGAGAGTGGGCCACTTGAGGTTTGAGGGACCACTCGTGCGGATTGAGCTGCCGGCTGAGTCTGTCCGCTAGCTCGTTCTGTAGACCGGGGATGTAGGAGGCCCAGAGGGTGCAGCGATGTGAAATTGCGAAGGCCCAGATCTGAAGGGCTTCTCTGCAAAGTGTCCGTGAACCCGTGCCACCCTGTTTGTTGATGTAAAACATGACCACCTGGTTGTCCGTTTGTAGCAGGACTGTTTTGTCACTGATCATGTTTTGGAAGGTTTCCAGGGCGTAGCCTATGGCTCTGAGTTCTAGGAAGTTTATATGGCATTGTCGTTCCTGCGGCGACCACGCTCCCTGGGTCCGGTGGTGAAGGCAATGTGCCCCACAACCCACTGGGGAGGCATCGGTGGTGATAGTCAGTTGGTGCACTGGTTGGGAGAGGGGTTTCCCACATGATAGGTTCCTTCCACGGGTCCACCAAAGGAGGGAGGAGATCACTGGGAATGCTGGGACCAGTGAGTCCGTAGGTGCCACTGGAGGCAGCGCATGTGT
Source organism: Ichthyophis bannanicus (assembly GCA_033557465.1). Taxonomy (NCBI): domain Eukaryota; kingdom Metazoa; phylum Chordata; class Amphibia; order Gymnophiona; family Ichthyophiidae; genus Ichthyophis; species Ichthyophis bannanicus. The sequence continues at coordinate 67,424,198 of CM066041.1, read as the reverse complement.
AGTTTCGCTAGGGGTACCATCTGGGTGGCCGATGCCATGTGTCCCAGGAGGCGAAGGATTACCCCTGCCATGGGGGACCGCTCCGTTCTCACTAGCTGTGCCAGGTCCTGGATGGTGTTTACTCTTAGCCGGGGCAGGAAGGCCTTTGAGTAGATAGTGTCTACTAGTGCTCCGATGAACTCCAGCCGCTGTGAGGGGTGGAGGTGTGATTTCGGATAATTCACCAGAAACCCCAGGGATGTCAGCAGGGAGATGGTAGTTAGAGTTGCGCGCTTGGCCTCCCTCGAGGAAGAGGCAGAAATAAGCCAGTCGTCCAGGTAAGGGAAAACGCAAATTCCTTGCTTGCAGAGATGTGCGGCTGCCACCGCAACACACTTCGTAAACACCCGAGGCGCGGGAGACAGGCCGAACGGGAGAACTTTGTACTAGAAGTGCTTCCCTGCGGCTTGGAAGCATAGGTACTGTCTGTGGTCCTTGTATATGGGGACATGTGTGTAAGCATCCAGGAGATCCAAGGATGTCAGCCACTCCTTGGGTTGGATGAGAGGTAGTATGGATCCGAGGGAGTGCATCCTGAATTTCTCCTTGGCGATGAATAAGTTGAGCTTGCGGAGGTCGAGGATGGGTCGCATGCTGCCGGATTTCTTGGGGACCAGGAAGTACCTGGAGTAGAAGCCAGTGTTTATTTCCGCCTCCGGGACGGGTTCGATGGCATTGGAGGCCAGGAGGGGCAGGATCTCCGTCTCTAAGGAGGAGGAGGACTCCTTGCAGCGTGGGATCACCCGTTGTAGTGGGGGCAAAAGAAACTTTATTCGATATCAATCTAAGATGATTGCCAGGACCCATCTATCCATAGTGATGGATTTCCAAACTGGTAAGAACATGGCCAAGTGACCCCCCCCCCCCCGTAGGGGGGCTGGGCCCAGACCTCCCGTCAAAAGGCTTGGTTGTTCCTCCTGGGTGCTGGCTGTGAGGCTTTTTGCTGCTTCCTTTGCTGCTTCCCTTTTGCCTGTAGGATGAATGTGAAGGCTGTGGTTGCTGTTTATAGCGCGGTTGTTGCCATTTTCGGTAGGATCTGTATTGACGCATGGATGAGGAAAAAGAGAAGGGCTTATGCTGGTAGGAGCTCTTGCGGTGGGGCCGTTCTAGGCCTTCATCCGCGAGGGTCTGCAACGTCGTGCAATGGTCTTTCAAGGCATTGACGGTGTCATTGACTTTTTCACCGAACAAGGTATCCCTGGTGCAGGGGGCATCCGCGATGCAGTCGTGGATGTCCTCTCGCAGTCCTGCCGCTCTGAGCCAGGCTAGGCGGCGAGCAGAGATGGAGGTGGCTGCGGTGCGAGCCGCTGCATCAAAAGCATCAAAGCAAGCCCGGACCTGGTGCTTTATGCACTCCTGTAAGTCTGTAATGGTGGTGGAGGTGGCCATCTGTGTCTCCGGACTGGAGGAGGTGAGGGCCGCTTTTAGTTGTTCCACCAGGGTGTCCTGGTATAGGGCCTGTTGCAACTGGTGGGCAGAGATTCAGGAGCAGAGCATTGCCCCTTGGAAAGTCTTTCTGCCTATGTCATCGAGGAGTTTGAGGTCCTTACCAGGGGGGCCGTTGGTGTGCATCTGGTTGGACAGAACGCTTGAGCGCAGACTCCACCACTATGGAGTTGTGGGGAAGCTGTGCTTTGTCGAAACCTGGAGAGGCTTGGACTTGGTACTTGGTGTCCAGCTTTCTTGAGACGGGGGCCCCTGAGGTGGGGTTCTGCCATAAGGAGAGGACGTTTTTCCTTCAGTAGGAGATGTACCGGCATCAGTGCTGAAGGTTGAGGGGTTTCCAGGAACTTCCTTGCCGCCTGAGTCTCCGGGCGCTGGTCGGACGTGTTGCAGGTGTTGGGGAAGTTGAGGGCAGCGGCAACCTTCTTGAGGAACTTGGGTAGGTTAAGTCCTCTGGGTTGCAGGGCGGGACGTCCGTCGGGGTGTCTGCCGATAGGGCAGATGTCTCAAGGTCTGTGGGGGAGGGAATGTCCCCTCTGGATTCTGGAGCCGCATTCCCTTTAGTAACGTTAAGGGGTGCTGACAGTGAGGACGGAACCTTTGGTAGTGCTGGGGGAGGGAGCTGAGTGCTGGGATAGCGTAGGGCTCCTTCAGAGGTCCATTGTGTCAACATGTCAGTTAAAAATGAGAAGAACTGCGCGCGTGGTTCGAGTGCTTTGGGGAGCCCGGGACCAGAGCTGGCAGGCTCAGTTGCAGCTAGGGGCTCGATAGCCATCAAAAACTCTTCGAGTGGTGCCCGCGAGCCCGGGCATGGAGCCGGGGCAAGGGGAGGTGAAAGGTCATGCTGGAGACTGGGGGCGTCCCTGCTGTTGGTGTCAGGATGGCTGCCGTCAGCTGGGGAGTGTTCCATGCAGTTGTGGGGGCTGCTCCAGCCGGTCCGGTGATAATCCTGATGTCTGTGGCCCGAGCTGTGGCGGTCGCTGCTATATCCGTAGCTGCTGCTCCTGCTTCTTCTGCGTCTGTGCCCATGTCCAGAGCGTCGGCGTGGGTCACGGCGCTGCCTCCATGCCAAGCGCGATCGTGTGTGATGGGTGTGTCGGTGCGAGCGGCTCCTCCTCTCCCTGTGATGCTTGTTTCGGCGCTGGCCAATGGCGCTGTGGGGGGAGGAGCCTCGGGTGCTGACATCATTAAAGATGGCTGCCGCCATGGAAGCCTCGTGGCCAGTCAGGAGCAGGGCTGCTGCAGGTAGAGAGGGTCCATCGGAGGGGGAGCCGATATTCGGGACCAAGTGGCTGTGGGTGGAGGCCCCGGAGGGCACACCCGGCGCTGCTAGAGGCATTTGAAGAGGCAGCAATGTCGTCGGAGGAGGCACAGGATTCACGACGCTGACGGGAGTCTCGGGTTTAAAACGCCGACAGAAGCTCCGGAGCAGGAAGGCACAGCCGAGGGAGCTGGAAAGAGGTCTTTCAGTGCATTTTTCCGGATTTTCCTTTCTTGTGGGGACATCCTCGCACAGTGAGCACAATCCTCGACCTTGTGGGAGATACCCAGGCACCGGAGGCACCGATCATGCAGGTCAGTGGAGTTCATTTTCCTAGCGCAGTCTGGGCATTTTTTGAACCCTGGTTTAGGCATTTTGAGGTCTTGATGTGAAGTTTTGGTGAAGTTAGTTTGAATTTGTTGGAGAGAAGAAGTATCCGTCTTGCTGGTAAGGCGGAAGAGGTAAAAGTGGCTGGCTAGGGGCGGACCTAGGGGTAGGGCCAAGGGGCACATGCCCAGAAGGGAAATGCCTTCTGGGCTAGAGAGAGAGTACGTCCGTCCTCGATGTCGTCGGATGACGTCACCTGGTGTGGATGACTTCATGCTGCTTGTCCTGGAGAACTAGCAATGAGCCTCAGTGCACTGGAAGAATAAATCAGGGCTGCTCCATCGGTACACGGAAACTGAGAAACGGAGTCTCTCTTACTGCTAGGGGCAGGGATTGTGTTGCCACCTGACTCCATGTCATAAGAAGACAGGCGAATTCGGTCCTGGTTTTACCCTATGGCATGCACGGATATGTTATTATTGACTTTCTTGGGAACCGCAATAGGGTAAAACCAGGACTGGATTAGCATGTCCTTTATGATATGGAGTCAGGTGAAATGCTCTGAAAACCAAACTATGTAAGCACACACTGCATGGGCGGAAGCAAACCTCAGAGGGCATCCAGAGGCAGAATTAAAGCTGAGGGATGAAGACTAGGGGCTCTGATAGGGCTGCAGACCTGAAAAATATCCCGGAGGACCGGAAAGGTATTAGCCTTCCAAGCCATCAGCCAGACAGAAAAATGCACTAGGAAGGTGACCTGGGTATCACTGTGTGCCTAGGTGCAAGTGATAAGGTGGTTAGAGCTCTATTCAGAAGCAGTTCAACAGCTGAGGAAGGTGGTTGCACACGCAACGAAATGCAGGACCTTTCCAGAAGCACCGCCTGCCCCTCACCTCTCCCACTCCCCAGAAGCACCGCCTGCCCCTCACCGCTCCCACTCCCCTCATTTTGGCTGCTAGCCTGTTTCCAAAGCTCCTCTCCCCATCAACCTCCTGGCTAGTGGCTCATCACTGCTGCGAACCTCTCTCTCCCTGATGGGCTAACTACGCCTTATCCATGGGCTGTTCCCAGCTCGGAAGAGTCCTAAAACTATTAGGGTCTACTCTAGATCCCCCCCCCCCCCCAAAAAAAAAAAACCTTTCCTCTTTAAAGCCACATTCCTCCTTTCCTAGCTGCTATCCTTTTAATCATACTTCTTCAGGTTTGATGAGAGGGAGGGGCAGAGGGATACATGACCCCTGGGTCTCTACAGGGACACAGCCTCGGCCTGTCTTGTTATTTTTTCATTATGAACAATGTTAACACGTTGCAGATTTTCCAATTGCTGACCTTTAGGAACAGCGGCGGCCTCTTCACAATAACACGATTAACAAGGCCATTTACTTTGTTTGGACATTTATTAATTACTCTGGTACATTTAAAAGCAATTTTCAGAGCACTCTGGCAGCTGGGAAATGTTGTCTGCCCCGGGGCCCTGCTGCCTCTCAGTATACCTGCTCCTCGAGGCTGCTTCCAAGTTTGCTCCATGGAAAGCACAGATGTGAGAAAAGGCTGCTCAAGGTTGCGCTTCATGTGTTTTTGAGCTTCACCAATACCTGGTCTAGGGAGTTTGACTTGGCTTGCATTTTGGTGAATGGTAGGGATGTGCGCAGCCAATAAAAAAGTTTGGCTCGTGCTTGTTCAAAGGAATTTTCTCAAGTTCCTTTTACGTATTTATATTCTTAGGCACATAAATTGTGCTGCAGTGGTGGCTAACACCAGCAATGTTGTGCGATAGCTGCATGCCGTGTGATAGTGTAAAGAGTGTGCGGGGAGTGGGTGTACCTGTACCGTGCGGTTCCAGCAGATGTTGACAGCGCGCAGTGGCCGCAGTTTTACAGACGTCACGGATGCAGCTAACACCACCTCACTGGTGTCTCGCCCCGAACCTTGAGCATTTTCACTGCGTTATCTGCTGGGGAAATGCTGGACCCCCCCCCCCAAACAGATAATGTGCAACTTAATGGGGTTATTAACAAGGGAATTATCATGGAGTTACAGATCACTCTGGTCAGAGGGTGGCTTCTGTGAAGTGAGCTGGTAATTTCAGGCCAGTTCTTAGTGGACAAATGAACGCATCACGAAAAACTGTCATACTTGGCACAAATTAGCACCACCATCCTTGCCAGTCTCGCCACGGAGACCAGTTTCACCTTTTCCCCGCCCAGAGCAGAGTTGAGGCAGAGAGGCGGGAGAAAGCTTGCCCTGCCTCTTCCCATAATGTATCTGTCCCATACATAAATAGAGGCTTTTGGCTTCAAGACCTATTGACATGGCGGCTTTCACAAGCAGTCAATGATTTAAAAAAAAATAGCTCATTAATATCAAATAAAATTCAAAAACGAAGCTAAATCTTTTGGAAATATAAACACGGTGTAGCCACAGAGGCAGGTACTGTATGCAGAAAAATTCATTAGTGAGAAAGCGGAAAGTTCACCAAGCACAGACTGTGCACCAATAATTGGAACATGGAATTATTCACACGGTTTCTTTCCAAAATATACTTATTTAAAATATTAACACACCACGTTCTTCCTTTTCTTTTAATCTATATCATTTTGTTGATCTTTAGCTATTCTGCTATAAAATCACATGTAAAACCACTGGGCCTGATATTAATTTGTGATGGCTATGCACATAGCCGCCGCCGCCGGACCTTAACCCCAGATATTCAATGCCTGGGTCATATGCGGCCGCGGCATCCAGGGTCGCCGCACAGCCAAAGATGTTACAGAAGCTAACTGTGCAGCAGCAACACCGTGCCCGTCACTGCTGCCTGCTTAGCAACCTGTGGGTAAAGACAGGCACAGCAAAAGCTGACTTCTATTTACCCATAGATTGCTAACCAGGCAGCAGTGCCCAATTAGCAACTGGTGCTGCCTCCGCTGTACCCTGGAACACCCCCAACATACTCCAATATCCCTTTAAGCAGCATTTACACAGTTTACAAGTCTGTAAACTGGGTAAATGCCTTTGACTATCAGGTCCATTGTTATTCACTACATTTCTGGTATAAGTTCAAGCGCCGTGGGTGCCATATTGTACGGCATTGGCGGTGGCCATATCCGGCCACCTGCGCTTCATCTATGATTTGCCTGGATAGCAGATTAGTGCTGATATTCACTTGCTGTCTGGATAGCTAAACTGACTGAAGCTAGGTCAGCTTTTACTTTGCCTAACTTTAGCCGGTTACTGTTAACCGGCTGCCGGCGCTCAGTGGTGCTGCTGGACACCCAGATGCTAAGTAGTTAGGGGCAGGGCGTGCAGTAGGTTTAGCAACACAAAACAGCCGTTTAAAGCTGAATATCCCACTGACCAGGATTAAAGCGGTTTGCAAGTGTGCTAACTGCTTTAATCCTTTTGAATATCCCCCCTGTAATTTAAACATGGTTTTATTGATTGCATAATTTGCTTTATTTTACATTTGTTTTTATTTTGATATGACTTTGTCATGTATAATTATCACGTTTTGTAATCTACCCTGGGCTTTTGATTAGTTTAATCAAGTAGTTCTGTTCCGCTTCAGGTTCCCAACTCCAGTCCTGGAGGGCCAAACACCATTCAGGTTTTCAGGCTGTCCCTAATGAATATGCATGAGATACACTTGAATACAATGGGGGCAGTGCATTGCAAATGCATCTCATGCATATTTATAGGGACAGCCTGAAAACCTGAATGGTGTTTGGCCCTCCAGGACTGGAGTTGGGAACCTCTGGCTTAAACTATGTGAGAAGTTCAAAAAGGATCCCATTTTATAATGGCCCATGTGCCTTTATAAAATAGACCCCCTGAGCCAGCCCCTGAAGCGTCAAAAGGCTGATGTGCTCATTTCCATCTGTAACTCCGCCTGTACTCCACCCAACCTGCCCTCCCAAGAACACCACACGAATAAGAGACGTGCACACTTCCTATGCGTGTAAGTATGGTATGTGCAATTTTGTAAAAATCCTTTTCTATCTGTAAACCGAGCTTTACATGCAGAAAAAGACTGATAAATTTACCCACTTAAAGGGCAGTGATATTTGGATCAGTGATGCTGCTTCGACTCCTTTCTGGTGTCTGGAGACGGAGACGTGTTACTTCCTGATTAAGCCTCTAATCCCTTATAGGCCTCAATAAAGCTATTAGGACATTGTAGGAAGACTGCAACTGATCAGGGTACAGAGGCAGTTTGGGCTTCAGTACAGCTCTCTGCCACTCTGTATCATTGTACATCTTATCTGCTGATAGTTCAAAGGCTTTGCAGACTAGAGTTTCTTATCTTTATGATTCCCTACTGCAGCACTAACCTAGTAATTGATGGCAGATAATGGCCCCTTGGCCGCTTCAGTGTGCTGAGCTCTCTGCCTCTGCTTTTCAATCACATATTGCTTCTTAGGCAGTTGAACTAGCTCCCTGTCAAATCACACCTTCACGGCAAAATTTCTCCATTACTGCATCAAGTTATGTGAGGAAGTGATCTAGAGCAGAGGCTCTCAACCCAATCCTCAGGACACACAAGCCAGTCCGGTTTTCACGATAACCACAATGAATATGCAGGAGATAGATTTGTACAGAATGGAGTCAGTGTATGCAAATCTCTCTCATGCATATTCAGTGTGGTTATCTTGAGAACCTGATTGACTAGGTGTGTCCCACGGGCTGAGATGAGAACCCCTGATCTAAAGCACTGGTTCTCAAACATGCATGAGAGAGATCTGCCTGCCTACTACCTCTAATATATAGAGATCTCTCTCATGCGAATTCATTGTGGATATCCTGAAAACCTGGCTGGCTAGGTGTATCCTGAGGACTGGGTTGAGAACCCCTGGTGTACAGGACCTACTGTTCCCCCCGACATTAATAATGTTCTAAAATGTAGGGTGGTAAAGGAATTAGGGTGAGAATCTTCTCGATGGGGTCAGGCCAGCTTTGCAGAACAAGTTACCGCTGGACAGCAGCTAGGAGATTAACTCACTGTTTGTACTTTTGTAGGAAAATGTGGCTGTTCCCTGGATGCTGGAATGCTTGTCTGGTTGCTCCCAGAGTGTGAATGATGTACAGCGGTTCCCAAAACTCCTGGGGAACGGTCAGCCAGTTGGATTCGCAGAATATCCACAATGAATATGCACCAGAGGGATTTGCTTCCGCTGCCTTCACTACATGTAGATCTGTCTCATGCATGTTCCTTGCAAATATCCTGAAAACCTGGCTGACTGGGAGGCCCAAAGGACAAGTTTGGGAACCTCTAAAGTAGCGCTGTATCAGATCAAAGACTGGAAGAGGACAGGAAATGAATAATATTATAGCTAACGTCAGGATATTTTTTTATTTGTATGTGTTGCTTTTGTTGTTTATACAATTGTATTTTTATGGTTGATGTATTGTACATTGCATTGAGTAGTATTTATGGCTGGAAATAAGACTGAAAAATATTTTAAATAAATACATAAAATTCCCAGACTTAAACCAACACCAGCTCTCTCTTTCCATGTCTTTTACCCCTCTCATAAGTGCTTATGATCAAAGTCAGTGTCTGGGGCAATGGGAGATCAGTAACTTACACAAGGTCACAAAGAGTGTCAGTGGGGGACGCAGGTTTTGCACCCTGATTCTCAGCCCTTTGCTCTAAGAACCAGGTCGCTCCTCCACTTGCGTTACCACTGAGTTCTGTCTCAAGAAAAATCAATTTTCTCATGGTCTTATTTGCCACTGCCTCTGCTGATAGACTATCCCAGGTATCTGTCACCCTCTCAGTAACAAAATTAATTCTCCTGTTTCCTCTTTGGGTGGGCAACTCCAGTTCTTGGGTGCTGCAAGTTAGCGATGAATATATATATGATGTATTTATGTACAGTGGAGGCATTGCAAGCAAATACATCTTATAAATATTCAAAATTGATATCTTGAAAATCGGACTGATTTTTGAGGAGTAGAGTTGCCCTCCCTGCACTAACTCATTGCCTTAGGTATAAACCTACAGCAGAAGCTCTCCGGGAACCTGAATGTACAACTGAAAAATCATAATGAAAATTCAAGAACAAAAAATAAAAAAAATAAAGAAAACGTCATATCATGATCTTCTAATGTTATTTTCTATGGAAAACATCAGCTTTAATTTTAATATTTCCACCACGTTTGCCATTCAGTGGAAGAGGTGAAATTAAGGGCTCCCTAGCAAACTATCAGAAAGGGTCTATGGGAGGAGCGAGGATGATCTACCCTCCTGATCTGGGCCCCCCAGGGAGAATTGATGCCACTGCCCACCATCCCTTCTTTCCTCCGGAAAATACACTTAAAGTGCGTCAAGCTTCTTTAGGTAGGATTTGTATTGTAGCCCCTGTATTATTTTACTGGCCTCTCTCTGAACCGGCCCAGCCTCTCGATCTTAAAGAAGGTTCAGCCTCCAGAAATGAATAGAGTACGCAAAGTTGGGTCAGCCAAACATACTCTGAGCTGTTCTGCTTGCCTCCGTGCCATCTTTCCTTTGTTTTTATGAGACAAGGAGTGTCATAAAAGTTTTGGAAACCGGAGGATGAGGAATTCCTCTAGCAGCAGAGTGCTTGATGGGAATCCACTCATTAGGTAATATAGTCTCTGAACGGAGAGACGTCACTGAGAAGCTTGAGCGGAAAATGCACTTGTTTGCAGATGATAAAACATCTGCCATGAAGCAGACCCATGGGACGGGGCGAAGAAAATGAAAGGGGATTCAAAACACTGGATGAAGGGTTACGGGTTTGGAAAGTGAGCGTCAGAGCGAAAGAATGCATTTAGGTAGCACAAGTCTACAGAGAGTAAAAGCACCTCATTGGGCAGGCTGATGGACCGTGCTGGTCTTTAGCTGCCGTCACTTACTTTGTTGGCTACATATCGATCGGATGGACAAGAACTGGAAACTGCTGGAGGATCTAGAGGTTCTTTCTCTCAGATAATAGTAATAATAATAGGGTCCGGTTTCCTTACCAGTTTTCTGTGCCAAGTGCCGTTAAAAGCCCAAATCCATAAAAGGAACTTTGACTGCCACTCCCCGATCCATCACTTTGCTCACCTCGTTAAAGACCTCAATGACATTTGTCTGCTAAGATATCTCTCTTATGAAATCATGTTGCCTGGGGTCCATACAAGTGATATAGTCTGTTAAACGTTCCCATTTGTGTTTCACTTTTATCCAAACATCTTAACTTCAACGGAGCAAATGCAAGACAGTTCTCAGGTCACTAAATGTTTGCTCCCATCTTTCACCTTTATAGGTATGTCTTTTTCTTGCTCCTTCTGATATTTAATGCATCTTTCCAAAACCCCTTTCCACACGGTCTTTTGGTCCACAGAATAAACATTGCAACACTTGTGGCAGAGGACGTTTGCAGAGTAGATGCCTTAGTGAAGAAAGGCTTAGACTGAGATCCCAACAACATCACACTTTGCTTCCACTGTTCCACAGAACTACATCCAGGTCTGTCCCTGTGTCACAGTCTGTCAGGAAGCGTGTTTAGCACACACCAAGCATGCCACGATCACCGTTACTGTGTGCAGAAAAAGTGTCTGTGCTAAAAATCACATACTAAACGCTAGACTGGCTTGGAGGCGGCGGCGGCCTGGGTATCTTCAACATACACTAATCGCAATGTTCCATTTAGTATGCCTGCATTTACTGATACCTCATTGGGTGGCGTTAAGTGCACTCAAGGTAATCGTGGTGACCTGCTTAGTGTAGCGGTGACACAGGACCTACACTAATTACATAGGAACATGCCAAGCACGCCTCTGGCTCCACCACCATGCTAAACCTGGGGCTGAACAAGCTGCAAGCTGCCGCAGTTTAGTAAAATATGTCCCCCATGTCTGAACGCACAGGCACAGCGCTTCCACCAATTATAAGTCTTCCCAAATGTTCCCATATTCAGCTCTTTGAATGGGGTCTAGGTCTTTCCATGAGGAACAAGAAACCCCTCAGTGACAGACTGATTGTGCTAATCAGCTGGAGGATTTTGGTCAGTTGGGTTTTGGGGCAGCTGTTTTCTTCAGAAAACATTCTGGGGGTCATTCCAGAACATGAATAAGAGTTTGTACGTGCGCTGGGAACATTTATGTGCCAAAAACATCCTGGACCATATTCCAAAACACTGCTGACATGCATGTCCATGACTCTAGCACGGGGATCTCAGAACATGGGCAGGAGAGGGTGGAACTGGGGCGGAGTCAGCCATGGAGACGTATAAAGCGTATTCAGAAAAGGCCTATGTACGTATTATGTGTGTCCCGGAAGCATCCATGTTATTCTTGCTGAAGGCTCGGATTTAGAAAATACACAGCTGTGCTCTGCAATGTGTCCCATACAGAAGAATGGTTGTGACAAGTATGTGTTGAACTGGTGTGATTACAGTCTGGAAAAAAACACAAGATGCAGTCTTACGGTACAGGGAGCCGAGGTGAGGGAATGTTTATAAGGTAAAGAAACATTTCTAAACACTCTCACAGAAACAGTAAGAAAAGCAATAGTGTTTATTCAGGCTATGCACCTATGTGCTGTTTGGCTCTTTTTGCACAATCTATGGGACGCTAACATTTCCCATGTTCTGAAAAATGGGACTGATGGAGCAGGGACATATGGATGTGAGCAGGGAAAGGATTCCTTTTGGGGTGAGAAATGGAGATCATATTTGTAGTCCTGGTACCCCATGCGGTTATGTTATGTTACAGCCGTTATGTATATGTTCAGGGCATCCTTTTTGCAGAATCATGTTTCTGTGACAGAAAGTGAGTATGTATGTGGTTTGAAGGGTGCACGGGGAGGGGGGGGGGGGTTGGCTTTGGTGTGCTCATCTGCAATTCAGGAGGGACATGAAAGTCTGGCCAGTACCTGGACCATAGTATGGATGACCGCAGTGTCATCAGGTGCCAGTATGATTGGGCAGTCAAAGAGGGTTCACTATAGCCAAATGTCAAAACATATCCCCATCAATAATAAGGGACCCTCAGAATAAAGGCACTCAATAGTGCAAACAGCACTAATGCATGACCATGATGAACATTTTACTGTTGAGCATGTATTAGTGCTGTTTGCACCGCTGCATGCCCTTATTCTGAGGGTCCCTTATTATTGACAGGGATATGTTTTGACATTTAGCCATAGGGAACCTATGCAGATTCCTTCTGGATTATTTTACATAGGGAACTCTAATAAGATCAGCTATTGTTGGTAGTGATAGGGCAGCCGTACATCTGCTGTGCCTGGCACTGGGAGACACGACTGATGTGGTGCCAACATTCCCCAGATTGTCCCAGGCGGCCACATCCCTACCTAAGCCAGGATCAATGAGAGCTGCGAGAGTGGTAAGATATCCAGAGTCTGGCTACTTGGTGTGATGGCCCAGGGATCTCCCCCCTCATGCCCACACAGCCCTGACCAGGGGAGCAGTGCCACAAGCTGGCTGTGGGAAGACAGACAGGGTTGCCCCACAGATAGTGGATGTCTACAGACCGACATACGCCACAATGGGACAGACGTAGCTGCCGTGAGAAACGCCAGTACCCAAAGGCCCTACTGCAACTACAACTGATCATTTGTACAGCGCTACAAGGCATACACAGTGCTGCCCAGACACATGTAAGAGATGGTCCCTGCTCAGCAGAACTTACAGGCTAATCTAGACAGACAACACAGCAGCTGTGAACAGGAAACGGTCAGGAAACACAAGGGAGCTTAGGCAGATCTGATCCAACAGCAGCACCAATGAGGTGAACATTCAGCCTGGATTTGAGAGGGACCAGGGACGAAGCCTGATGTACAGACTCAGGTAGTTTGTTCCAGGAATATGGAGCAGCAAGGTGAAAGGAGCGACATCCAGATATGGTAGTAGAAGGGAAGGCCACAGACAGACGCCATCTGACAGAAGAGCAGAGTTCACGGGGAAGGATGTAGGGAGGGATAAGAGGGGAATGTGTTGCAGATCAACAGAATGCGTGCACTTATAGGCCAGAGGCACTAAGAGGGCATACATTTGTTGCTCAGTAATATTATGCATTCTTTGGGGACCTGCAAGGTTAGCTTGGAGTCTTGTGGACTTGGTAAGGATCCATCCCTAGCACTTTAAGGCATGTTTGTAGAGATGACCAGGGCAGGAATCATTGAGGCTGATTCCTAATGCCACGGACCATTTGATGCAAGGTCTGTCCTAACATACGTACATGTTCATATTTACATTTTTGTATACCATATTGGGGTGCACTGGGCTTCCCTAGCACTTCTCAGGGCCTGAGGGTATATGCTCTAGGACGGTGGCAGCAACTATCGCTTCTCATTGGTATTTATGTCTAGTGTGCATCTGAAAACTACAGTGATGAGCTGCTTAGGAGATTCATGTTTTTCCTGAGGGGTGCGGCATTCACGGGGACAGGCAGGATCCGAAACATGTAACGCTTCAGAATATGGTGAGCGTGGGGACATCCTAAATGTTTCTCTGCATCCAAGGCGTGGGTCTGGCTGAATAGCGCTTGCATGTACCCACCGAACACGTCTATCTCCCCGATTCCAGACCTGCGGGCACATCCAGACCCACAGATGCGGAATTAGGTTTTTGTTTTAGACATGTGCATGGGATGGAATTGGGCTCTATTTGGACATAATTAGCGTGCAGAACAATTGCTACAAAAACCAGCTTGAGAAGTACTATTTAAAAAAAAACAAAGAATTAACCCTTAGAACAGTATCAGAAATGATCGCATAAGGGCATACTAGATAGGCCATGTGGTCTTTTTCTGCCATCCCGTTTCTATAATACAAATGCAGTCCACTGTACCAGACTCGCATATAACTACTGTTTCTGCCAGTGACAAGGCCCCACCCAGCAGGTAGTGCACAGCAATTTTATAGCACAACTGTTGAACACGCTAGACCTCACTAATGGAGCTGGGATTTATCTTTCTATGAAGACATATTAATTACACCCTATCTGTCAGCTTCTGAAAACCTGTCTCCTTAACTGATGTGTTTTGCTACAGTATTATCTACTGTCTATTCTTATATTAAAAAAACTATCCTCGCATAGAAAATGTGGGACATTATTAGGCAAAACAGAATCTGAAATATATTTGCAATAAATACTTTAAGCTAAAATTATCGTTATAATCCTGGCTTAGATCGTTTGACAAACAAGTGTTTTTCCCATTTTGTATCTATGGAAAAATGCTTGCTTCATCTGGCCATTAGTGTCCTCTGTCCACACAGCTTGGAGGAGATCCAAGGCCTTAAAACACATGGTGGCTTAGTTTAGAAGCTCTATTTGTGAGTTAAATGTGCAGAAGCAGGGAGCACGTGTAAATGGCCATTTTAGACATTTGGATATGGATAATCGCAACACATCCAAAGTAGATGTGGGGGTGCGTCCTGAGCAGGATGAAAATCTACACATGTATCCCCCATTTCATATAGGGTACACACATGCAAGCCCAAAATTTACGCCTGCTCTCTGGCGTGAATAGGGATTTAAAAAGTGCTCCGTTTGGCCATCTTTTGACAGGAAGGATTAAGGGAGGCGTGGCCTAGTAGTTGGGGCAAGTTGCCTCGGGCTGGAAGACTGGGGGTTCAAATCCCATTGGAGGACACAAACCTTGGAACAGAGGGATTGGGGTTTCTAGTCCCACAGGCGCTCCTTGAGGCCTTGGGCAAGCTACTTAACCCTCTGTTGCCTCAGGTACAAAAAAAATAGATTGTGAGCCCTTTGGGGATAAGGGAAATATTGTACCTGAATGTACGCTGCTTTGACCCAGTGAAAAGCAATATATAAAGCACTGCTAATAAATAATCCTCCAATGTTTATTTCCTTCTCTGAATTGAGATGGGGACAAGAGAATGTCTTCTGAAATTAACAGCATCTGCATGTCTTCATTCACAAACCGGCCCAGATACATGTGTAAAGTGCTGTCGCTGGGAAATGCTATCACATGTAGGTTGCTGGATTTCCCCAGGTGTATCTTTCCGAAACCGCTCCTCCCACAGCCCATGGACGAGTATTTTAGAAACATCTCCACATTTAGCTGAGCCGTTTCTAAAATACTGGCACAGCCGTGAATGCGGTGACCTGGACATCAGCTGGTGCGGTCCACTGCAGAACCTGAACGGTCTCTCGGGAACAAAGGGAAGAGGCCTACTATTTCTGAGCCTTCTGCAGCACAGGTTTGATGCCCTGGTTCGTAAGGAATAATCATTTTGCAATAAGAAACAGCACTGAAAATTAAATAAAGAACAAGATGGCAGAAAAAGACCTTATGGCCAATTTAGTTTGTCTGTTCACATTTAATTAATTTAGCATGCTTTCATAGAATGTTATCATTTCAGTCAAAGCAGTTTACATTGTAACTTAAACTTGGTAATGTACATCAAACAGGGTCATTGATAACTTGGATTCTTCTGAGGCAATGGAGAGTTAAGTGACTTGCTCAAGGCCACAAGGAGTGCTAGTGGGAATTGAACCCTGGTCTCTTGGTTCCCAAGTAACCATTAGGCTACTCCTTCACTCATCATGAGTTAATCAGCTATGCAGTCACTACCTCTCTTTCAGAGATCCTTTGAGCTCGTCCCAGGCTATCCAGAATTCATATGGGGGTAATTTATGACAAGGCTCCTATGTGAAAAGTCCAAAAGGTGTCTATTTTATAAAGGCACATAAAAAACTCAGCAAACAATAAATAGTAATACAAACCTCAAAATAATATGAGCAGTTCTTTCTACCAACAACTTCTGATTAGAAAGTGGATCATGAGCAAGGATCTGCTGGCTCGGAGACCGTTGTGACAATCTCCTCATAAAGAGTTTGAAACTTTCTAAAAATGTTTTGATGGCAAGGAGGCACTGGCGATCTATCTAAAAACCTAACGGTCATTTGGCTAGCTCCCTATGAAACTTGATGGCCAAAGCAGATTTTACAAATGCCACTGCAAATAGATTTCAGTTACAGTATTGTAGTTCCTACCAACTCAACGTCACTTAACAAAAACAACAACCCTTCAAGCTGGATGGTTTTGTGCTCACCTACTCACACAAGAACTGGCTGTTATTGTTAAGTGCCATCAAGTCGGTGTTGACTCATAGTGACCCTCTGGCTAGTTGTCCTAAACTG
This sequence comes from Ichthyophis bannanicus, assembly GCA_033557465.1. Classification (NCBI taxonomy): domain Eukaryota; kingdom Metazoa; phylum Chordata; class Amphibia; order Gymnophiona; family Ichthyophiidae; genus Ichthyophis; species Ichthyophis bannanicus. The sequence goes on along the minus strand of CM066041.1, from coordinate 67,407,987 downwards.
TGTTCAGTCTTCAATCAGGTAGCTCATTGTTGATAGAGTAGCATCCATAGCTGCCTTTATTGTAATGATCCATCTCATTGCTGGCCTTCCTCTTTTGCATTGACCTATCTTGCCAAGCATGATGTCTTTCTCTAATGATCTCTCTCTTCGCATAATGTGTCCAAAGTATGAAAATCAAAGTCTTGTCATCTGAGCTTCTAAAGAAAGCTTAGGTTTGATCTCCTCTAGTACGGACTGGTTTGTTCTCCAGGCAATCCATGGTATACACAGTATTCATCGCCAGCGCCATAATTTGAAGGCACTGATTTTTCTTTCTGCCAATCTTTTTTACTGTCCAACTTTTGCATCCATATGCCATTATCAAAAATACCATAGTTTGGACAAGCTGAATCTCTGCTTTTGAGAATCTTGTCTAGGTCTTTCATAGCTATTCTACCAAGAGCAATGTGTCACCAGATTTTTTGACTGTCATTTCTTTATTGATTATTGATCCAAGCAGGTTAAAATTGTCTACTATTTATATTTCTTCTCCATCAATGGTGAACTTATTGATTTGCCAGTTGTCAGGATTTCTGTCTTCTTCACACTAAGGTACAGGCCCATTTCAAGACTCTTTTTGTCTTGGGCAGCAAATGTTCCATATTGTCTTCACTTTCAGCTAGTGATATGGTATCATTAGCATAGCAAAGGTTGTTGAGTCTTCCCCCAATCTTCATACAGTTCTGCTTTTCTGATGATTTGTTCTGAATATAAATTAAACAGATGGGGGAAAACATGCTACCAAATCAGTATTTATATCTGCTACAACCACTGGAATTTTGCCACATAAATTTGGAGAGATGCCACATCAATTGCATTATGATTTTGTGATGTCATAATCAGTAGTTTTATGGGATTAACAACAGGGCACTGGGACAATGTTTTCATATACATGTTCAATAGTTTGAATCTGGGAGAGAGAACAAAGGTTCCGCTTATAGATCATGAACTAGTAATCTTCCTGGATTTACATGGGGATTACAATATTTTGAAAACAATAATATTTTGAATAACAATGATAATTAAATGCAGTTATAATTGAGCTATTACATGTAAATGTGTTATCAGCAAGATCATGTCATTGCCTAGAGGTTAGGGCAACAGGGAGGTCAGGGTTCAAATCCCACTTCTCCCACTGATGTTCTTTGCTGTCTTGGGCAAGACACTTAATCCTCCATTGCCTCAAATATAAACCTATTGTAAGCCTCCTTGGGAGAGGGACATAGCCCTTGTACCTGAAAGTGATTCACCTTTGGGTTTGGATTTGGAAAGGTGCACTTTGAATTCCAAAGTATACTTTTTTAACACTGCCTTCCTTACGTCGCGCCTCTGGCTACGTCTGTAAATGCGATTACAGGAAGACCGTTCTGGAGATTAGAATGCTAAATATAGCCGAGATACAGACTGCAATAACCTCTGACATACAGCCTGTCTCAGCCTTGGTGGGTCACCCCCTCCCTCAGTTTATATAAACAGCCAGTAAGAAATAAGAAGATTTCTTCTCCCCCAAGCCTTCAAGTTGTCTGGGTGCCAACGATAAACGGGCTGGATATCCAGTCCAAAGTAGAGAGGCATGCTCGTGAAGTGTGAAACATGGAAAGTGTGCCAGAATCCTGGAGGAAGGCACCAAAGGAATTGCAGTTACCACTGATCAGCTCTGGCTTTCCCCATTCACAAATAAAGCTGGTACATGCTACATCCAAGCTGGTGCCTACTCACTAAAGAGCTTCGCCCCAGATAGGGGATTAGAGAGAGAGTGTGTATGTGTAAGGAAAGGTGTGTTGTGTGAATCTGTTCTCCTTCATTCTCTCGGCTGATCCCGGATCCCTCGCTTTAGCCTTCCATCTCCATAACCCCTTTTTTTTTCCTTCCCCCATCTCTTTTCCCGCTGCTCCCAAATTTCCTTTCCTCTCATCTCCTCCATCGCCCATCCCTCTGTCCCTGTGCTTCAAGATTGCTCTGAGAGCTGCTCTCCCTTCCCTAGATATCTCCCCCTCCCCCTCCCTCAGACCGGGCATTGTAGTGCCCGGGTCAGGGAAGCACTTGTGCATCTTCCTCCCAACTCTGATCTCCTCTACTTCCCCCTCTTCCTCTGTTCCTCCGCCCACCAACTTAGCTTTTATAAAAGTATAATCATAACTTACATTTTTTAATATGCAAATATACACTCAAATCACGCACAATATTGCTGGTAACCATTAGGGAACATAAGGGCTCCCGATATATATATATTAGTTGCTATAGGAGTCATTCCGAACCGCGAATAGCAGGGATGGACAGCCGGCTTGGACATGTAACTTCCGCTATTCGCAGGGACCCGATTCCGGAACTAGAGCTTCCCGCATGTACAAGGCCGCTGTGCGGGGAGCTCTGAAGGGGGCGGAGGCAGAGGGGGAGGGGGCGGAGTGGAGGCAGGCCCATGACCCCAGATGAACAGGGCCTATTCAGGTCACGGCCCTGCATGTCCGGGGAAGCAAAGATAAACGGGGGTCTTATTCCACCTCGGCCAGCGATTGGTACCAGAGGATGCCCACAATGAGATGAGCAGCAGCAGGGGGTTCCCCCCGGCTCTGGCTGGCCCCTCTGGGGGTTGGGCGGTGAGGAAAAGCGGGGTTGCTGGGTTGCAGGGCTCCTGTTGGTCATCCCGCTGCCATGGCAACGAGACACCGGGGCTCGAGTAGGAACATACGGAGGGATGAAAGGGGAAATAGTTAGACAGCCCATGTGTCAGAATCAGGGTACGTCCAGCCCATCCAAATGCCCAAGTCTGCACCCACGGGAACATCTATCTCCTGCGAGTGCAGAATCAGGTACAAATCCGACCCATCCAGGATTTTGGATGTCTGGGCGGGCCGAACATCCCCCAATCAGACTTGGCCTCTGTATTACATGTTCTTTGAATTTGTTATCTATAAGATTATTCACCTATTTTAATTTGTTACCTATGTTATCTGCGGAATGTTGCTGTTCTCTGTAAACCGCTTTGATCAATTGATAAGGCGGTATAGAAAACAACCAAATAAATAAAATAAGGGCCACAACAAATTCTCTTAATTTAATACAAAACATTTATAGTCTGCTTATACAAACAATTCTATGTGGATCACAAATAAAATGCATTATTTATTTATTTATTTAACCAGTTTTCTATCCCACTTTATCCTTCAATCAAAGCGGTTTACATTACGTAATTACTACAAACAGGTACTGGATACATTCCCTTGTCCCCAAAGGGCTCACCATCTATGTGTACCTGAGGCAGCGGAGGGTTAAGTGGCTTGCCCAAGGCCACAAGGAGTGCCTATAGGACTAGAAACCCCAGTCTCTCCGGCCTGAGATTGCTGTCCCCAGGTAGGACTTGAACCCCTGACCCTCTGGCCTGAGGTACCATGTCCTAATCACTAGGCCCCTCCTCCCCAGCATTAACACTTTGAAAGAAAAACATTACATACCCCTAAATTATAAAGAAACTACCCCTAATACACATTCAGTCCCTGCCAGTTCTGATTTTAGTCAATGCGATGGCAGGAAAATTGTGCCCATACACTTTCCTTGGTCTATTCAGTTCCTGGAATGGTCCTCTCTATTATCGCAAATAATGACTTTCACAGTTCTCTGGAAAAACATGAATAATTGAAGGCAGAAGGTTATAACCTCTGGCTGCAGTCCACAGCAAATGTCCTATTACTATTATAATTCAAGTACATTTCCTTCTACATAAAATAAGTTCTTAAATTATGATCCACAGAATCTTGTGACCTGACTGGATGGCTCATAAAACCCAAGGACTTCCTCTGGAAAGCACTATGTATTCATTTAGTTTTATTTATTTGCGTTTATATACCGCGCACTAATTTAAGAAAGACAAGTTGAAGTGTGCACAAAGACCGGTTTCGTTGACAGAGTGCACAGTTTGACGGGGGCAAGTTAAGAGTACTAGGGGATAGAGGATTGTGAGTGAGCAGTGGAGCTGAGCGAGTGCTGAGACGGAGTAGATGGAGGGGGGTCTTGGTGAGTAGAATGGGGGGAACAATAGTGGCAGAAGGGTTATATGTGGCAGTAGGACTAAGTGAAGGAGAAATTAGATGGAGAGGGGTGGGAATGATGGAGGGGTTCAGGGAAAGCTGAATAAATGTTGTGGGTCTGTCATAATCTTCAGATCCTCCATCCATCAGTTCCTCCATTCCTTCTGAGATGGGCTCCTCCAGTATTTCGGGTGGTGGGGCCTGACCTCTCTGCCACCCCATGGTTCATAGCTCCTTCCTCCGTTTTTGCCTTTCTCCATATGCATCGGTTTGTGCATGTTGAAACAAAAAGAGACACACAGATAGACAGAGAATACAGACAGATGGACGGACCCTTGAAAAAACAGGCAGAACCACCTGATGCAAAATGCACTCTAAAAAAGGATGACCCGGTTTGTTCCTCTGGTACCTCAAGGTGCCTCTGGTCAACCACCTTAGATGTTTACCCCCCCTAGCAAGGCCTGTTTACATTCCTGCTGCAACAAGTAATAGAGAGTCAAAGGTAAAGATCATATATACAGGGTGGCCCAAAAAAAGAGAGAACATCTCGTAGCATAGAAGTTATTTAAAAATTCAAAAAGACAGATGTAAACGATTGACAAATTAAAAAAACAAAGACGACCGGAAATTGTTGAAATAAAGATATTATATAGCTAAAAAAGGTAAATAAGTAAACTACTTAAGCTTTTAATTTATGAGATGTTCTCACTTTTTTGGGCCACCCTGTATATATCAGCAGAATTGTGAATCCTTGGGGGTTCCAGTTCCGGTCCACAATGATCTAATTATTTAAGCTCCCTATGTTCAAAAAAACTCAGGGCCCGACATTCAGTGGTGCTGGCTAAAGGCGCTGAACTTTAATCCCAGAAATTCAATCCAGGGCTATATCCAGCCACCGGAACAGAACATCCCGATCTTCCACAATGCGCCACAACGTTCTGCACAACGCAGAAGCCAACCAATCGCAATATTGAGCCGCTGCTCAGTTAGCTCCCACGGGTAAAGCGTAGTTACTCACCTGTAACAGGTGTTCTCCAGGAGCAGCAGGAATCAGTCCTCACTTATGGGTGACGTCGGCGCCGACGGAGCCCTCGCGGAGCAATTTTCCCCAGCTTTCAAAGAAAGCCTTTGGGAATTGCAGCGCGCATGCGCGGTCGTCTTCCCGCCCGAAGGTGCCATCTTAGCCAGTCAGATGACATAGCTAAAAAAGACAGCATAAAAATTTGCAAAAGAACATAAGCAGACGATTGCAACTCCAAGGGGAGGAGGGAGGGTAGTGAGGACTGATTCCTGCTGCTCCTGGAGAACACCTGTTACAGGTGAGTAACTACGCTTTCTCCAGGACCAAGCAGGAAGTCAGTCCTCACTTATGGGACTCCCAAGCTCAAGGCTACCGGAGACCCTAAGCACAAAAATGAGCTCCCTCTAGCTCAGCAGCACAGAAGGATAGAATCTTCGCTGAATTATCACCCACCGGTAGCCCACATCCGGGATGGAGGGTAGGAGTTGCTCAGACCTCAAAGAGATTACGGAGGACTGCCTGTCCGAAAGCACTGTCCCTACGGGACTCCCTCTCGAGACAGTAATGGACCGCAAAAGTCTGGCTCGAAGACCAAGTAGCGGCCCGGCAGATGTCTGCCAGCGGAACAGAGCGGAGGTAAGCCACTGACGTGGCCTTTGCCCGAACGCAATGAGCCGTGACTCGACTTTCTAAGGAGAGTCCGGCTGCCCCATAAGCCCAAGAGATACAGTCCGCAACCCAGATGGACAGAGTACGCTTGGAGACCGGGAGCCCCAATTTATTGGGGTCAAAAGACACAAAAAGCTGAGCAGCTTTACGGTGCTCCCGCGTACGGTCAAGGTAGAAGTTCAATGCCCTTCTACAGTCCAGGGTATGGAGGACCGTTTCAGCTCGGCTGGAGTGTGGTCTGGGAAAGAAGGTTGGAAGTACCACCTCCTGATTGATGTGAAAAGGGGAGACCACTTTAGGCAGAAATTTCGGGTGAGTCCGAAGGACTACCCTATTCTTGTAGAACCTAGTGTAAGGGGGATCAGACACGAGGGCCTGCAATTCACTTACGCGCCTAGCGGAAGTGAGGGCTATCAAGAACAGCGTTTTCCAGGACAGAAAACGGAGAGAACAGGTAGCCATAGGTTCAAAAGGCGGACAGGTGATCCGCTGTAAAACCACATTCAGGTCCCAGTCAGGTGCTGGCGGGCGCAGAGGTGGTTTAAGTAGAAGGAGACCTCGGAGAAACCTCGCTACGAGAGGGTCGTTGGAGAGAGGTCTGCCGTCCACCGGCACATGATGTGCTGAAAGAGCACTGAGGTGAACTTTGACGGAGTTGGACTTAAGTCCCAGATTAGAGAGGTGTAGCAAGTACTGTAAGATCACCGACACCGGGCAGGAGAAGGAATCCTGAGACTGTTGGGAACACCAGATTGCAAAGCGACGCCATTTAAGGGCGTAGCATTTGCGGGTAGAAGGCCGTCGCGAAGCCAAGACGACCTCCTCCACCTCCGCCGGCAAGAGAAGAGGAGCAAGGACTACCCTTTCAGCAGCCAGGCCATGAGGTTGAGAGACCGGAGGTTGGGGTGCAGTAGGGACCCCTGATCCTGGGTGAGGAGATCCGGTTGTACCCCCAGAGGGATTGGATCCTCCACCGCCAGTTGCAGCAGAAGCGGAAACCACGGCTGCCTGGGCCAGCGAGGGGCCACCAGGATCATGAAGGCTTTGTCTCGGAGAACCTTGAAAAGAGTCCGAGAGACTAACGGGATGGGAGGGAAAGCGTACAGAAGGCTCCCCGACCATGAGATCAGAAAGGCGTCCGCCGCAACCCGAAGGGGGTGTGGCTGACGAGAGCAGAAGCGAGGAAGCTGCCGGTTGTGAGGACTGGCAAAGAGATCCACCGTGGGGAGGCCCCACCTGAGGAAGAGCTTCTGAACGATCAAGGGATCCAGACGCCACTCGTGCGGCTGGAGGACCCTGCTGAGTTTGTCCGCCAGGCAATTTTCTTGGCCCGGGAGATAAACTGCCTTGAGGAGAATGCCGTGACTGACGGCCCAAGAGCAGAGCTTCTGTGCCTCCCGGCAGAGGAGGAAGGAGCCCGTGCCCCCCTGCTTGTTCACGTAGAACATGGCAACTTGATTGTCCGTCTGGACAAGGACGGACTGTTGGGAGGTCAGGTGGGAGAAGGCCCTGAGAGCTAGGCGGATCGCCCTGAGCTCCAGGAAGTTGATCTGCTGAGCAGACTCCCACTTGGTCCAGAGGCCCTGAGTACGAGCCTCTTGGCAATGTGCTCCCCAGCCCAGGAGAGATGCATCGGTGGTCAGCACCCGGGTCGGCTGAGGTGACTGGAAAGGCATTCCCAATATCAGGTTCGGCTGCCGGAGCCACCACCGGATAGACGAGACCAGCGGCTCGGAGACGCGCACAAGGTCTGCTAGGCCGCCTGTGGCTTGCCGCCACTGCCGGCGGAGACACCATTGAGCAGACCGCATATTCAGGCGGGCATTGGGGGTCACATGGACGGTGGAAGCCATATGGCCGAGCAGTCTCAGGAAGCGCCTGGCGGAGACCAGGGGCTGGCTGCGAAAGCGGCCGGCTAGGTCCATGAGCCGCTGAGCCCTGTCGAGCGGTAGGTACGCTCGCGCCTGAGGAGTGTGCAGCCTTGCGCCGATGAACTCGAGATCCTGTGAGGGGAGCAAAGTGGACTTTGCGAAGTTTATGACAAAGCCCAAGTGCTGCAGCAGAGTCACCGTGCGGCACGTGGCGTTGGTGACCTCCTGAGCGGACGCTGCTCTGATGAGCCAGTCGTCGAGGTACGGAAAGACAGAGGCCGTGAAGCCGGAGATGGGCCGCCACGACCGCGAGACATTTTGTGAAGACTCGCGGTGCGGAGGACAGGCCAAAGGGCAGTACCCTGTACTGGTAATGATTTCCTGCCACCACAAACCTTAGGTATTGGCGGTGGCTTGGGTGGATGAGGATGTGCGTGTAGGCATCCTTTAGATCCAAGGAGCATAGCCAATCTCCCTGCTGGAGGTAGGGCAGAAGGATTCCAAGGGTAAGCGTTTTGAACTTCTCCCGCACAAGGAACCTGTTGAGGTTGCGCAAGTCCAGGATGGGTCTGAGGCCTCCTGTTCTCTTTGGTATCAGAAAATACCTTGAATAGAAGCCTTGACCTCTCAGGTGGTGTGGCACCGGTTCCACCGCCTGTTCCTGCAGAAGACCTGCTAACTCCTGAAGGAGCAACTCCCTGTGCAGAGGGGGGCGCGGAGGCTCTCCCGGAAAATAGGAGGGAGGGACCTGATGGAAGTGGAGAAGGTAGCCCTCTCGCACGACCTGAAGCACCCAGGCATCTGCGGTGATGCTGGACCACCTGTGGGCGAAGTGAACCAGCCGGCCTCCGGTGCCGGGGTTCAACAGCGGGGGGGGAGAGGCTATGCTGAGCGAGTCAAAAACCCCCACCCTGCTGAGCAGGGGCTGGTGGTGCAGGCTTGGGGGCTTGCTGCCTACGGGACCCGTTACCCCGTCCCTTGGCCTGCTGGCCCTGTTGGGGAGCTGCAGGGGCCTGATAATGGGGGTATGGTTTGTAGGCAGCTGCCTTCCTCGGGTAAAAGGACTTTTTTCCCGAGCCCTTCTTTTTCTGGGAAGGGGCGGAGGTCTTCCTAGAAAGCCTGGTCCTGGTGAGAGTCTCAGTCTCAATTTGTGCAGCCTTTTCCGCCATGGGCTTGCCAAAGAGGTTTTCGCCTCGGCAGGGGACATCGACCAACTTGTCCTGTACCCAGGGCTCAAGGTCGGACGACTGAAGCCAATCCTGTCGGCGGGCACCGATGCTGGCTGCGGCTACTCGAGCCGAGGCTTCAAAGCCATCATAGACTGCTCGGGACATGAACTTTGAGCATTCCCGAATACCCGTGGACAAGGCTAGGAACCTCCGCAAGGGCTCCTCGGAGAGACCAGCGGAGAATCCGGCTAGCTCTTTAGCCAGATCCCTGAGATACATGCCCATGTATAGCTGGTAAGTCTGGACACGACAGGCGAGCATAGAGCCCTGGAAGCACTTCTTGCCAAGGCCATCCAGGTTACGGGCCTCCCTTCCAGGAGGCACCGAGGAGTGCATCTTCTGGCTCTTAAGACGATGCATGGCCGATTCCACTACCATGGAATGGTGTGGCAGCTGTGCCTTTTGAAAGCCAGGGCTCTTGCGGACTCGATAGATAGAATCGACCCGCTTGCTCAGGACCGGCGAGGAGGCCGGACTCTCCCACATGCGGAAGAGTAGTCGTTCCAGCATAGGAGGAACCGGCACAGTAAAATGTTCCCTCGCGGGAGAGTCATACTGGAGGGCGTCGAGCTCTTCGGCTCGAGGCTCCTCCTCGGGATCCGCAGGGAAGGCCAAAGCCTTGGCCATATCCCTAACGAAGTCCGAGAACCGGGCATCCTCCGGGGGGGACTGCTTCCGAGGCTCGGACTCCGGAGAGTCCGATGGGACACACCGAGTCCGGAAAGAATCAGGTGACTCTTCCTCCTCAGACTCCCAGACCGACTCCGACGAGGACTCGGTGGGGTCGGCCCGGGCAGGGTGCGGCGCCAGCCGCCCCGACGCCGAGGGAGTCGGCGTCGGCGACCTCGGTCCCGAACGGGAGGCCGAGGGCGACCTCGACCGAGGATCGACTCGAGTTCTCATCGACTCGAGGATCGGCTCGGTCTCCGGGGTCGACTTGGACGTCGACGTCCCGGCGGTCGGGGCAGCGACGCCAGCGAAGCCAGCGAGCAGTGCCCGCTGCTGGTCCATGAAGGCAGACAGTCTGCTCTCCAAGGCCGTCAACCTGAGTCCGAGCTCAGGTGACCCAGCAGCCCCCGACTCGGGCCCCGACGGCGTCGGGCCCGACGTCGGCTGTCGCGGAGGCGAGTCCAGAAGGACTACAGGACTTACCCGGGCAGGCATCTCCGACTCCAGGCGAGGTCGCTTCGGGAGGTGTTCCTTCTCCAAGGACCCGGGGCGGCTGTCGGGGCTATGCGACCTGGCCCTCGCGGAGCCAGGAGCGTCCACCGACGCCGCCCTCGCGGGTTTTTCCTTCCGACGATGGTCCCCGGAGGGAGAACCCCAGTCGGAGGAGCTCCGGCGACGGTCCGAGCTGGAGCCTTTCGACACGGAGGCCTCCGACGAGGTCCGGGTACGGCTGGGGTCAGCGAAGATTCTCTCGCGCTGATGCCGCCGACTTCTCAACGCCTTCGAGGACAGTTTGCTGCAGGGCCCACAGATCAGTTCCTCATGATCCGGGCCCAGGCAGCGGAGGCAAAAGTCGTGTGTGTCGGTTAGTGACATATTTCGGTCACACCGACCACACCGCTTAAAGCCACTGGCAGCCATCGGGGGAAAAAGGGCCCCTGCGAGGTCAAAGGACCGGGCTGCCAGGGAAAACGAAAACGAAAGCTGACTAAGTCAGAAAAACCGAAAAAACGGAAGAGGACTCGAGACCGGCGTCGCGAGTCCGGGCGGGAAAACGATCGGCGTCGAACCGAAAGAAAAAAGTATAAAATAAAGAGGAAAATCAACTTTTTCGCGGGGACAAGACGGGGACGTCTGTAGGGCTCCGCGGAAAAAAGAAGACTGGCTAAGATGGCACCTTCGGGCGGGAAGACGACCGCGCATGCGCGCTGCAATTCCCAAAGGCTTTCTTTGAAAGCTGGGGAAAATTGCTCCGCGAGGGCTCCGTCGGCGCCGACGTCACCCATAAGTGAGGACTGACTTCCTGCTTGGTCCTGGAGAAAGACAGTTGTGGTTTTCCCACGCCTATCTTTTCCCGCAAGTCACTAACCGGGCAGTGGTTCAAGATGGTCACTGCCGGGTAGCAAAGGGTGCGACCTGCACGCTGCTCCGGAACACCATGATTCTACAAAGATAACAGCAGGGCGTGTAGCGGCCGAATCGGGGGATATTCATCAGCACTAATCGTGTTAATGACAATGAAGACCCCTCTATAGTGGCATTTACACAGTTTACGGGTTTTTAAATTGCATAAATGCCATTCAATATCGGCCCCTCAGATTTTAAGCTTTTTGGAGACGGAGTCATAGAAACTATGACATTTAGTATTTAGCTCACGTCTTTCCATTATCACATTATACAAAACACAGTTCAGGCTGCGATTGTCATGTTTGCTGCAGAAACTCCAGTGAATATGTCCATCTACTCTTAAGCGGCACTGGGTAGGGACAGGCCTGCTGATCTTCAGTAGTGTCCCAGGCCAGAGGACTACTGGAGCAGAGGCGACAGCGGCAAGGTCAGGAGGCCAGTTCAGTTCATCATTTTTGCCAGGCTTCTTCCACCAGTGTATATTGTAAAAATCATAAATAGTATTCTTTGGGATTGATATCCTGTCCCTTATACAGACATTCCTAACTGACTCATAGCCAGGGCCGGCTCATCCATTAAGTAAGACCAGGCATCTGCCTAGGGCGGCAGATTCTCAGCAAGTAAAACAATAAATCACGACAGCCACACAGACTTAAAGAACCATCAGCACATTCTTTCTGCGGCAGGGAGAGTAGGCACACACATACATACAAAGCAGTTTAATATTTACAAGTATGCATTTTACTACTACTACTAATCACTCCTTGTGACCTTGGGCAAGTCACTTTACCCTCCAGTGCCTCGGAAGAAAGGCCTGGCAATCTACTTCCGGTGATACATTGCCAAGAAATCCAGAGGCAGCTGGGTCGCCAGGAGTCAGCACTGACTTGACAGCACTACAAAAAATCCTAATCATTTCTATAGTGCTACAAGGCAAACGCTGCGCTGAACATGTACATGCAAAAGGCAGTCCCTGTTCAAAAGAGTTCACAATCTATCCAAGATAGACAAATGCAACAAGCAGGGGACTAGAGCTGCACTAAGGGGAATGCCTAACACGCAGAGTTTCCGAGGAGGGGGTGAAGGGAGAGATAAGAGAGGAGAGGTAACGAGGAACCACAGAATGAATGCACTGGAAGTTCAGAAGGAGAAGCTTGAACTGGATGTGGAAACAGATAGGGAGCCGGTGAAGCGACGTGAGAAGAGGGGTTCGATGAGCGCAGTGACCCTGAAGGAAGATGAGTTCTGCAGCTGAACTTTGAATGGATTGAAAAGGAAAGATGATTCATGGGGAGACTCCTGAGGAGCAGGTCGTGGGAGGTGACCTAGAGTGAATAAGTGTCTCCGTAATATGTTTAAAAAGGAAGGGACGCATTTTGCTGATGCTATAGAAAAATAAATATGGGTTTTAGCTCTCTGTTGGATGTGTGCAGAGGAAGAGAGACAAGTCAAAAATGACCCCAAGGTTGTGAGCCGAGGAAACCAGGAGGCTGGTAGAGTTATCCACAGACAGAGAGAAGGGAGGAAGGGGGAAGGTGGGTTTAGGGGGGAAATAAGGAGCTCTCCTCAATTTCAGACAACTATGGGATTTTTACAGGATTGTTATGGGAGGTGTGGTATTGGGATGATCAGGTTAAAATTACCAAAATCTCAGGGGAGGGGGTATAAGACTTAACGTTTATCTAGGTCACCCAATATTCTCGTCCCAGTCCCGCTCCTAACCCTCAAACCTGGCAGGAGTGCTAAAAGGCCAAAAGAGGTCTCTGATGTTCCTTCTAGAGGACATCCTGATCTTGCGTTCTTCTGCTGACCAGTTACTGCTGTAGACAGCAAAGCCTGGATTTCCAATAAATCTCTATTGAACCTAACACTGAAAATCACTTTTGTAGTCAGCATTGGATGCTAGCCGCATACGTTTAATGCTGAACTAATGTACTCAAAATGTATAAGATATGACCAAACTTCAGCCATATACTGTGTCTTGAGGAGGGACCTCCAATTTACCCATATAATGATGATGTTATTGGTAAATATCCATATATTTCGCCTGCATAAATAAAATTGTATGGCTAAGCTATCCGTATAACTTTTATCCATATAGTTTTCCATAGGGGATACAGGGATCCGTCTTTTAAGGTCTGCCAAAGATGTACAAATAACTTATCAGTATATCTTTAGGTGGATGCAGAGCTGCTGAAAACTCGCCCCTACTGTATTCCTTGCCTAATAAGCAGCTGACTACAAACGCTGTCTCCTTGTGGCACTAGGCTCCATCCCGTGATCACACTCTGACTACTTCCTGTTCTTTTGCTGGAATTTCTATCAGAATCACTACAGAACCACAAACAACTTCTCTTAAACAAGATTTGGAATCATTCTTTTCTCTGCCTCAATGGCTGTTTCTCCAGCAACCCCGGGGTCCGACCCCATTAACCTACACGCAGAGCTGGCGAGTTGTCTAGGGTAACAGCTTTGGGTGGGGGGGGGGCAACTACAGTCAAAGCAAAACAATAGGCTCTATTATCAGTAAATCATTTTACTCGTAGGGAAGGTAGGCACTTTTCAAATTATCAAAATCTTGGGGGGATGGATGCACGAGGGGCCTGAAAATTAATTGAGGAGGAGACACAAGACTGAGGCTCACGTAGGGTGCACCACTGGCCCTGCTCACGTTCCGACTTCTTGTAATCAAAAGAAATAAAAAAAAACACTTTCCCTGCAGAAGGCCCTGCGCATTTCTTAGTTGCTGCAACTACTTCCAGAAGCCCAGTTCTGCCAGAGACAATCACCAAGCTTCTGTCCGCTGCAGGAAATGGCTTTGTGATTACCTTCCAAGTTCCACTTGATCTCTGACGAGAGCAGAAGCTTGTAGATGGGCTGGTTAGAAATAAAGCTGAGCGACTGAGATCGCTTTCAGTGATTTAATCAAAACCGTCAGCGGAGGAGATGGTGAGAACGGTATTGTCGGAGTGGAAACGCGCACGATAACTGGCGCTCCAGAATGAAGTGCAAAACAACTTCAGTGGCCCGTTCCTCTCGTATATTTCCCAGTTCAAACATCTAACGTAAGATTCGAGCCATTGTTTCTACGGAACTTTGGGGTGTGGGAGAAATTCCAAATAATAATCCTTTCAATAGGGCTCACAATGAGATGATCCCTTGACTGTAAACCAATCCTGTGCGCTCTTTGCTTCTGTATTCAATGTTTTGGGATGTCGGCCACGGCAGAATGCGGCTCAAGCCTTACACATACGAGTGGTGCTGCAGAAATGCTGACAAATAGTTATATATATCAAGTCCCTCAAATGAGTCGGGACTGAAAACGGCATGCACTATAAATGTCCTCTGCTGTCATAACCATTTCCTGCCTTTTTCTTATATTTCCTATGGGCTCCAGAAATTGAGTCTTACACAACCCACATGTGTTATCTCAACAACCGGCTTGTTTGGATCAGGAACAGCATACGCAGCTACAAAGAAGCAGATCCCATCAGTGAAGAAACACCTCATCAAGCCACAGCTTACAAGTCAAATAAACATAAATCTTTAACTCCTAGCCACACAAGCTTCTGTGCACATCGTTGTAACCCAGGACTGTATAACTCTGTGCGCTTAATCGATGCCCTGTGCATGTGACGACGGACGCCAAAGGAGGCAGAACTGGATGCTTTATCTGCCCAGGGCTGGCACAAGGATATTGGGTGCCCTAGCAATCCTCCATCCTTACGCACATCCCCCTTCCAAATTTTTGATAAGTAAACTCATCAATCATGGTCATTCCAACACCACCCTTCCCACAGCAATGCATAAGTGGACATTATACTTTTAAATATTAAAGTTGTCTTTGTATGTATTTTGTGCCCACTCTCCTTGCAGGTAATAGCGTGTGCTGATGCCTGTTCGCAAGTGTCTGGCTATCAGGATCTATTGTTCTGATTTGACTGCTGCTGCCCTAGGGGACTGACTAGTTGTGCCTAATGGTTGGACCAGCCCAGAGTCTGCCTCTCTCTTGGGAGCTAAATCCTAAATGCTGACACGACAGGCATGAACAAGTCATGCCCCCCAACATGAGATCCAAACAGGCATTAAAAAAAAGACAACTGTACAGGGCTGGCTCTGAGGCAAATAGTAAAAAGCCTCAAGGTGTTCCCCTCCCCTCTCCCACCCCCCCAAATCAGATACTCCCTGGCATGGTTTCGTGAGATAAGATGGGATTGCACAAAGGTTTTCTCAACTCCTATACAGACTGGCATGAGGTGGACTTTACCTGCGCCCCCCCCCCCCCCCGCCCCCAGGTTCACACCTATTCTTAGTTTCCTATTCTTTTACCTCCAGAGCAGTTACGCATTCCTGAGTCAGAATCTGAGGTCTAGTCCCATATTATTAATGATATCTCCAGAAAGAAGTACCCTGGGGACTAGTTAGTTACAGAAAGGGGGCAAGTCATTGGGACATTTCTACACATTATGCTCATCCCCTACAGTACAGGCCCCACTGCCTTTAAAATAACTTTAAAAATAGTACAAGAAAAAGTCCCAAGGGCCTTCTCTGCACAAAGAAACCACAATCAGTTTCAACTGCCTGGTAAACTACCATTAAAATCGTGGTATTCGACCAAGTCCATGTAGGAGTGAAATATGGAGCTTTTCAGGATGGGACAGAATCCCAATAGAAACTCTACACCTCCAGTCTCTAATGTACAGTCTACATTCCTCAACAGCAGAGCTAGGCCGCCACATCATATAAAACAAGTCTAGAATTGCTTACAAATTTAAGGAGTGCATTTTATGACTCCCTGACCTGCATATGCAGCCCTTGCAGGTGTTCCAGGATGTGTGAGACATTAGGGATCGCAAGAAGTGTGTTGGGCACAGGTGTGGGCATTGGTGTGTGTCTTTGCGGGAATGCTGGAGAGTAGATGAGCAGCTCCATGGTTACAGCGGCAGGCTGAGAATCGGGGAAACCAGGATTCAGTCCTATGACACTCCTTGGGACCTTGGGCAAGTCATTCCAACTTTCATTGCCTCAGGTGCATAAAATGTGCCCTGCAGTAAATGTTGTTGTTAAGTGCCGTCGAGTCGGAGTCGACTCATGGCGACCCTCTGGATAGCTATCCTAAATTGTGTTCGGTCTTCAGTCAGGCGGCTCATTGTTGACAGACTGGTACCTGTAGCTGCTGTTATTGTATCGATCCATCTCATTGCTGGCCTTCCTCCTTTGCGTTGACCTTCTATCTTGCCAAGCATAATGTCTTTCTCTAATGATCTCTCTCTTCGCATGATGTGTCCAAAGTATGAAAGTCGAAGTCTTGTCATCTGAGCTTCTAAAGAAAGCTTAGGTTTGATCTCCTCTAGTACAGACTGGTTTGTTCTTCGGGCAGTCCATGGTATACACAGTATTCGCCGCCAGCATCATAATTCAAAGGCATCAATTTTCTTCCTATCTGTCTTTTTCACTGTCCAACTTTCACATCCATATGATGTTATTGAAAATACCATGGCCTGAACAAGTCGAATCTTTGCATGGAGAGAGACATCTCTGCTCTTGAGAATCTTATCTAGGTCTTTCATAGCCATTCTGCCAAGAGCAATGCGTCGTCTGATTTCTTGACTGCTCGTTGCTTCTTTATTGATAGTTGATCCAAGTAGGTTAAAGTTGTTCACAATTTCAATTTCTTCTCCTTCAACGATGAACCTGTTGATTATGCCAGTTGTCATGATCTTTGTCTTCTTTACATTAAGGTGCAGGCCCATTTTGACACTATGTTCTTTGATTGTGAGAAGCAAATGTTTCAGATCATCTTCACTTTCAGCCAGCAATGTGGTATCATCAGCATAGCGAAGGTTGTTGATGAGTCTTCCACCAATCTTCACACCTCTGTTGTCTTCATACAATCCTGCTTCTCTGATGATTTGTTCTGCATATAAATTAAACAGGTAGGGGGAAAGTATGCAGCCTTGTCTTACACCTTTGCTTATTTTAAACCATTCTGTTTCTCCTTGTTCCGTTCGAACTGTTGCTTCTTGATCAATGTACAGATTGCGCAAGAGAACGATCAGGTGTTCTGGTATACCCATGCTTCTTAATGTGGCCCAGAGTTTCTCTGGTTTACACAGCCAAAAGCCTTGCTATAGTCGATAAAGCACAAATAGATATCCTTTTGGTATTCTTTAGTCTTTTCAAGGATCCATCTCACATCCGCAATGATGTCTCTCGTTCCTCGCCCTTTCCTGAACCCTGCTTGCACTTCAGGTAGTTCTTGTTCCAGGTATGGTTGTAGTCTCTTTTGAATAATCTTCAGTAGAATCTTGCTGGCATGTGGGATCAGAGCGATTGTGCGATAATTTCCACAGTCAGTTGAATCACCTTTCTTTAGTATTGGTATAAACACAGATCTTTTCCGGTCAGTTGGCCATGATGTTGTCTTCCATATTTCTTGGCAGAGCATTGTGAGTACAGTAACAGCTGCATCAGATTGCTGCCATACTTCTATGGGAATGCTATCAATGCCTGGTGCTTTGTTCTTTGATAAGGCTTTCAATGCTGCTTCAACTTCTTCTTTCATCACCAATGGTTCCCGATCATAAAGGTACAGGTTGAAACGGCTGTTGGTCCACTTGATCTTTATCATATAAAAACTCTGTATATTCCTTCCACCTTTTCTTGATCTTCTCAGCATCATTCAACATAGAACCTTGAGCATCTTGTAACATTCCAATTCGAGGCTGGAACTTTTTCTTTAACTCTCGTAGCTTTAGGAAAGCCGATCTTGTTCTTCCTCTAATAGTTTCTGCTTCTATTTCCTTGCAAGTGTCATTGTAGTACTTTTCCTTGTCCTGTCTTGCTGCACGTTGGAAATCTCTGTTAAGTTCTGCGACTGTCTTTTTCTCCTCTGGCTTTAGCTTCTCTGCGTTTCTGGGCAATTTTCAGAGTTTCTTCCGTCATCCATTTTGGCCGTTTTTGCTTTTTCACCTTTTGTAGAGACTTCTCGCTTTCTTCCAACACAACCTTCTTGATGTCATTCCATAACTCTTCCGGAGCTCTGTCATTTGTATCTAAAGCAGCAAATCGATTTTGCAGGCAGTCTTTAAATTCCGGTGGTATATTCTCAAGGTCATATTTTGCTGCATTCATGAGTGGTTTGCTCTTTTTCAACTTTAGCTTGAGTTTGCATACTAGTAGTTGATGATCTGTACCACAGTCAGCTCCAGGTTTTGTCTTTGTTGATGTTACAGAGCTTTTCCATCGTTGACTTCCACAGATGTAGTCAATTAGATTTTTATACAATCCATTGGGTGAAGTCCATGTGTACAGTCGCCGCTTGTGTTGCTGGAAGAAGGTGTTTGAGATGAATAGATCATTGGTCTTGCAAAGTTCTATCAGTCTTTCTCCAGCTTCATTTCTGTTGCCAAGTCCATATTTTCCAATTACTTTGCCTTCTTCTTTGTTGCCAACTTTTGCATTCCAGTCACCTATGACTATCAGGATATCCTGTTTGCATGTTCTGTCAATTTCAGCTTGTACTTGTTCATAGAACTCTTCAATTTCATTCTCTTCTGCAGCTGTTGTTGGGGCATATACTTGAATTATAGTTGTGTTGATAGGCAATCCTCGTAGACGAATAGAGATTAAGCGTTCGCTGACTGCATTGTATTTCATTACAGTTCTTGCAAATTTCTTCTTTATTATAAATGCAACACCATTTCTTCTTTGTCTTTCATTTCCAGCATAGTAGACCATGTGATCATCTGATGCAAAGTGCCCCATGCCAGTCCATTTCAGTTCGCTGACACCCAACAAATCAATTTGTACACGTTCCATTTCATTCTTGACCACCTCCAACTTTCCTTGGTTCATGCTTCGTACGTTCCATGTTCCAATGTGTAAGACATCTTTACAGCTTCTGACTCTCATTTCATGCGCAGCTACATCAGCAGTCAGACTTCCCAAGGGCTTTGATCCAACCACATCATAAATGCTGGCTTTACTCTGAAAAGTCTTCAGCTCTTCCCCAGTAGCTAGATGAGTGCCTTCCGACCTGGGGGTCTCATCTTCCAGCACCATAGCACAATTTGTTTTGTTGTAACTATCTATTGGGTTTTCATGGCAAGATACAGAAGTAGATTGCCGGGCCTTTCTTCCGCGCAGTTTAAGTTTGGTGTTATTGCCGTTGTCACAAAAATGTGCTCCTCCGCCGTCAACACTGTCCCATTCTGCTGCTGCCCAGATGGGTGGTTTGTCTTGGTCTGGCACCTCAGCTGAGACCTGTCCATCTTGGGAGACCCTGCCAGTAGTTAAACTACCAATAGTTTAGCTCTCAGCATCACTGATGCACGCAAGCCCTCACAGCACGACAAGCTGCAAACCAAGTGAGAGTGCAGTAAATAATGCACATTAAAAGTGCTAGAGGTCATTCACTAAAAGTTAACAATGCTAGGTGATTCTATGTATAGTACTTTCAAGAGCTATCAATTCATCAACGCATTCTTTTCAACATAAAATAATTATTGAAAAATGCTTTAACATCAATATAAGCCATCAATCCGTTGGCAATTTCTGTACTCTCAAACAGCTTTAGGATTGTGGACTGGCCTCTTAAAAATCTTGAAAAACTGGATGTGTGAACAAGAAAACTCCTCCATGCTCATGAAGTAATGTACAAGAGTCAGTGTATGCCAAGGGAGTACATCCATATAGCTGAAGGAGGGCTAGGACTCGGAGATTGATTACACATACAGAGCTACTATCATAGGCCTCCAGGCCTACCAAACTGCATCATCAGATCCAAATACGCAAAAAGTGCTGAAATATGAAAGCAAACGCCCAGAATCTGTTTCTATCATCAAACTTGGACAAGTGTTCCGACAACTAGAAGGAATGAGTGAGAATCCACAAGCACGTACAGGGACGGAAGTAACAGAATTTGCGAAACAAGAGAAAAAAAATTCAAAAGAGTTAGATCAACAAACAAGGAAAAAAAGTGGCAAATGCACCAATACAGTGGGAAATACAGAGTGTTACTCCACGAACCCTTTGTTGATCAAAAAACGGACACATGAAAGGTTAAGGAGAGGTGAACTGAAACCGAAGGATGAGAGATTGATTGTTGCAGCCCAGGACAGCGGATTATGGGTAGATGGTTTACACTGAACATTGAAAAAACTGTCAAAACAGACATATGGTGGGAAAGAGCTGGAAACAGTGACACACCTCATAGCTGGCTGTGAAGATCTGAGGGCAGAAAATTTCTATACAGAAAGGCACAACAAAGTAGCATGCCTCATCCACTGGAAACTCTGTAAGCACAACAGCAGCACTGTGCTCAAAAAGCACTGGGATCATGACCCTAAAAGAATTGCAGAGAATGAAGAGGTTATGAACACCTGGGATACTCCCATTCCAACCGATAAAAAGCTGGATGCGAGGAAGCTGGATATAGTGGTAAAGGAGAAAAACACCAAAATGGCATTGATTATAGAGGTGTCAGTCCCAAGCAACTACTCTTTGAATCATGTTGAGAGGGAGAAAATCTTTAAGTACCAAGAAATGCAGAGACCAAGAAAATGTGGCAGAAAGATACCATGTTATTTCCCATCATATTGGGTGCCACAGGCCTAATTAAGAAGAATTTCCAAGCACACCTTGATAAAATTACCCATACACGTAACTTCTTAAGAACTCCAGAGGGAAGCTCTCTTTGGCACGATGTAAGTACTACGCCAAGCATTAGCAGTAAATTTGAGAGACTGAGATCATACTCCCCAGTGGAAACATAAAACATGATGGTAGATAAGGCAGGGCTTCCCAAACTTCTCCCGAGCTAACTGGGACTGCAGGATATGCACAATGAATATGCACAATAAAATTTGTATCTAGGAGTATCCAGTATATGCAAATTTATCCCATGGATGTTCATTGTGGATATCCTGAAAACCAGACTGGCTTTGGCGTCTCTAGGACAGGTTTAGGAAGCCCTGCGAAAGCTCCATGGAGTCTGCCCAATTTCACTCCTGATAGGATGGTCCAGACCCCAGTTGACCTCTAGCTTTAAGTTTACAATGTAACGATGTAAACACTCGCGTATACTGCTGTGCGCTGGTGTTGCTATTTAAATAACTAATATCATTTTTTTCCCCAGCAATGTTAAGTTGTACATGGAAAGGGCTGAGGTCACAAGTAATAATCACGAATTTCTGAGAAGCATGACTATAAAAAAAGAAAAAAAAGCAGCTAAGGTTTACCCTTTTAAAATTCATCAATAGGCTGACTAAGGCATGTCCAGGATTTGGCTTGCTGGAAGAAAATCCTTCATGTGACTGAAATGAATTACTGGCTGTAGCATCTGCTGAACTGGAGATGTCAGAAGGAAAGCAGAAGAGCTGCCAAAATCAGAAGAGTCTCATTATTTTTCTAATGAATCTAGTCCCTGGGTCTTTTGAAGAAAAGACCGACGGGCTCTGGATAGCTTATGCACTTCATCTTGTTGGGCCAATAAAAAGGTCAGAAAATGTGCAGACTCCATTCTCTCATGGCCCAACCCTCAAAATAGGACGGAAATACTGTAACATATTGGAAATAAAAATCCATTTGTTTATGGAGCAGGAACGGTACTGGCGGTGCCCGAGCAAAGCATCATAGTAACCTACTGATGTGTTTCCACCAGCTAAGAATAACAAGCTGTGACGTGTACACTTGCAGGGTGACCCAAGGGCGCATTTCCACATGTGCAGAATCACGTGTGTGTGTCATGGGAGGTATCGGGGGATACATATGTGTGTGTGTGACAGGGGTATTGGGGGCTGCATGCGTGTGTCATGGGGGTGACAGAGGGGTATATGCATATGTCTGTGTCATGGAGGTGTTGGTTGGTGCATGCACGTGCATGCGTGTGTCATGGGGGAG
This sequence comes from Ichthyophis bannanicus, assembly GCA_033557465.1. Taxonomy (NCBI): domain Eukaryota; kingdom Metazoa; phylum Chordata; class Amphibia; order Gymnophiona; family Ichthyophiidae; genus Ichthyophis; species Ichthyophis bannanicus. The sequence continues at coordinate 67,386,155 of CM066041.1, read as the reverse complement.
TTGGGAGTTTGTGCGTGTGTATGATGGGGATTTCTCATCTGTATGCTTCATTACCTCCCTTCTGCACGCTCTCCCAACCTAATCTGCACCTCTCTTCCTTGCCTGCCCCTCACTCAACTCTCGGTCCCTTCCCAATGTTCTACTCCCTCTAGCCCCACTCATTTCTTTATGTTTTCCCTGCCTTCTTCCTCTAACTCTGCCCCTTCTATTCATGCTCCGCCCACTTACCCAGCCCTTCCCTCCTTTCAGGCAGTCAGCCGGCAGGACTCGGGGACTCCCAGTGACGTGTTTTCTGGCCACAGCCCCACTCTTCATGACGGCGGGAATGAGTGTCACACAAGGACTCCCTCTGTCACCTTTAAGTAACGAGCACGAATCCCTCTCTGCGACGATGTGTAAAATGCCTCTGCAGCATCCCCAACTGATTTAGAAAGCAGATTGAATCAGGATCTTCCACACAGTAGTGCGCAGCACTGGCCGTCAGACCCACCAGGCCAACTCCCATATATAAGAGATATTAATGAGCACACTAGTCCCGATCAATGTGCAACTCATCATGAGTCCCATCTTCGATATGAAAGTTTGGTAACGCTGGGGTGCCAGGTTTCTCCATGCTCAGCTTTCTCTGTTTCACCCACAGTTATATAAGAATATATGAAGCGTGGCTTCCGGTTACAGTGTGGATATGAGAAGAAGGTGCCGTGTGAGGCTCCAGGCCTCCGCATTATAAAACCTTTATTTTTTGTACTTTGGCCGTTCCACTTGCCTGCGGTTAGTATTTCAGACGATGCCCAAGGTTCAGAGGATGAGAACTGAGAAGTCGATTTGGGATTTATATGCCAAAAAAGCAAAGAAAGCATCCCCAATGGAGAGGTGGCCTGGGCCTATGGCGGAGCCTGGCAGGGAGCAGCCTGCTGACGGTGGAGCAGAGCCGGATGCTGAGAACAATATGTTGTTACTTTTAAAGGAAATCAGGGCCTTTAAGACCGAAATTATAGATACTGTTACCACCCATTTCACAGAGCGATTTGATGCTTTAATTGCCTGGATTACCGAAGTGGAAGAGCATGTGGGGGCTCTGGAAGATAAAGATGTGAAAGTGAACAAGGAGCTTGGATGACAGTCCCCTGTCTGAAGGACAAAGCGGAAGATCAAGAGAATAGGGACCAGAGGTAGAATGTCCGCATCTTTGGTGTGCCCGAAGATGCCAAATTGCTTGATGTGCAGTCCTTTATCAAACAACGTCTAGATTCCTTTTTCCCCACTGCAGCTAGTGCACAGAGAGAAAAGGTCCAGGCCCGGGCCTGGGAAATGGCCCCGTGCTCTCATTGTAATACTACGCTATCAGGAAAAGGAATATGTCATTCTAGAAGCTCGGAAATCTAAAGCAGTGACTTATAAGAATTGGAAAATTTCAGTTTTTCCAGACCTCAGTGCGAAAACGGCCCAAAAACAGAAAGCTTTAATACAATATCAAGATGCCCTTGTCAAAGTTGGCCTTCATGCCAGCATTTGGTTTCCTGCCAGATTGACAGTGCTCTATCAGGGAGAACGTAACTTTCTTTGATTTCCAGAGGAAGTGGAGCATCTGTTGCAGCATGTTGGCAAGCGCTCTGGGCCCTCCGGAAATCTGGCCAATACAGTGGAAGAGTGGGTTTCCGCGCTGGCATGAGGAGCGGGGGCACAGCTGCCTGACCCGGAGGTGGACCACGACCATACCCAGAAGCAGTGGTGGGATTCGGCCGATAAGTGGTTCCTGCCACGGGCTGCTTTCGCCGAACCGGGCCAGAAATGGCATCCCGATGTCGGCGCTGCACTGGTGGGAATCCCCCCACCCGCCAATGGTTTGATAGCCTCAGGGGACTGTGGCATTGCAGGAAGCCCCTGATGCTGTCAAACCACTGGCAGGTGTGGGGGGGGGGGGGAAATCGGGCCGCTGGGCCACCAGAGAGTTGCTGCCCTGAGGTGGCTGCCAGAGGCCCAAGAGTGCAGTGCCAGCAATGCAAACACGTGCTGCCACCCACTCAGTTCTGTCAGTGGCAGGATCAATCTGAACCATTTTCTGTTCGGATCGAATCCCGCTACTGCCCAGAAGGTGACAAGCGCGGGAAGTGTCGGGGACCAGGACGTGAAATCTGTCAAGATGGACGGCCTATCTATAGGTCTGCATGCTGGAGATTAAGTTAACTACCCCAATGCACAATGGTGATCTCTATTGGACATGTTCTGGTCAGTCGACCTTTGCTATGCTGCATGACTGATGTTAATGGGCTGTTTTTTTTCTGCAGTGTGATGTTGCTGTACCAGTCTAAAGACCTGCCCGCTATCTTGTTGTTTGGGACAGTGGGGGTTCATTTGTTGGGGCCCGTTTAGCTTGGATCAGTCCTTTATATTCTGCCCAGCTGCTTCAGAGATCTGGAGATGACGGGAGTGACCGATGGCTGGCTGTATGCTGTCTGAAGAGGGAATGCGAGTGTTAGGGTGGGGATGCAAGTCTTGATGGGTGAAGCCTGGGCTGGCGCTTCTTCGGCAGTTGGGGGCATGTGGAGGGGGGACAGGGGAGAAGGGGTATTTGCCTGGTACTGGGGTGTTGCCTGCTTTAGTCTCCCCTGTCCTTCCCTCACCTCTTTCCACCTCTCTCATCTTTTTGGGTTCTTATTTTTTGATTTTGGTTGATGGGTCTGAAAAGTGTCCAGTGGACCCAAACTTTGGGCTATTCTTTTGGTGGTTGTGGAGTCTCAATACCTGGTTGGTGGCCCAGGGCCCGCCTCCGATGAAAGTACGGTTTCAGATATAAAATGTTAAGAGGATCTATCTTTATTGTATATGTGTTTGGTTGTGTGGGAGCTGGTTTGAGGTATATGAGTGGTCTGTTGAGTGTCTGTGGGGGCTTTGCATGGAAGCAGGGAGGGCGGTTTTGCTTATTGTTGGAATGGTGAAGGGGCAGATGGTTGCAATTAAGGCAGTAGTTCCCTATCTAGTTCTCGGGTAGCCCCAGGCCAGTCAGGTTTTCAGGATATCCACAATGAATATGCTTGAGATAGATCTGCATGGATTGCTTCCATTGTATGCAGATCTATCTCATGCACATTCACTGTGGATACCCTGAAAACCTGACTGGCCTGGGGGTACTCGAGGGCTGTGTTGGGAACCACTGAATTAAGGGGACAAGGGGACCACTCCTTATCGCCCTTTTTTTCTTCTTTCTCTTTGGGCTAAGCCAAATCTTGGATATGTCTCTTAAGATTGCCAGACTGAATGCAGGAGGGTTCAATAGCTCCATTAAGCATAAAAGGGTGTTGTCCTGCCTACAGAAAGAGCGGGTTAACATAGTAACATAACATAGTATATGACGGCAGATAAAGACCAGCGTGGTCCATCTAGTCTGCCCAGCAAGGTGGCAAGAGTAGGTGCACTTGCCGCTCCGTGCAGGTCACCTCTCCCCATGCCTTTGTTTAGAGGTGTACCCACCACTCTGTGTAGGTCATCCCTAGTTGTTCATATATAAGAGAGAGTTATGCTTATTGTGATTTTGTCCTGTTGCTATAAAGGGATCCACTATGTCTGCCCCATGCCATTTTGAATTCTGTCACTGTGTTTGCCCCCTTGCTGGAGAGAATATGATGGGTTGATACATTTTACCATCTTTGGTGAGAATGTCCCAAAATCCAAAAGATTTGGTCTCAGGTACTACACTCCATTAAAGAGATTACTGGTGGTTCTTTTCCTGTTTGCTGGGATACTTAGATCTGCCGGAGGATGCCCAGACAAATGATAAGAACTTTTACTGTCGGCCACCTGGATGGTTCTTGCCCGGATGTGGAAGGACAACAAGGATCCAGGGTTATTCGACTAGCGAGTGCGTGTGAATGAGCTTATGAGCATGACAAACTTTCTTATATGCTGAAGGGTCAGGATGAGGCCTTTATGGAGATTTGGCCCCCTTTCTATCAGTGGGCTCAAATAGTCCCCGACTCTGATAGTGCTGAGATGACTCCCCGAATGAATGACTAATGGGCCACTTGTTCTTTGTTCTCCACTGTGCCTTCCCTCCTTCTTTCCACGACCGCAGTCTGACCTTGGCTCCCCTGCAATATGCTCTCACAGGCCACCCCCGACATTTCCTTTTTCCTTTGATAGCTGATCATGCCCTCCGTGCTTCTGGTTTGTGGGTGTTTAATGGTACCTCTCTCTTTTTTTATCACACTATTGCTGTGTTCCCTCTTGGGGGGTGGATGCCTTAGAGCCTTTTGGCTTTTCTTTGTTTCTTTTTCCTGCTGACCTTCCACCCCCCCCCCCCCCATCACCCATTTTATCGACTCGCTGGTACCCCAGCATTGTCCTCAGTTTCTTTGTCTCTCTCCCCTCCCTGGGCAGCATCGGTGGAGACTACCCTACCCTTGTGTGGGGAGAGTTCTGGGGTTGTTTCCTCTTTCCCTCTCTCCCTTTTGGTGCCGGGGTAAGGTATTTGATTGTATGGATTAATGAGGAACCTCTGTTATTTTGCTCCCTGCAACCTACTGCTGAGTTGTGTCAGATGGCATGCGTTAAGTGGTTCACTGTGTACCGGCTGTTTAATTTGTTGTCTGGGAGGAGATTATTACATTCTTATATTATAGCATCCTTATTGTACTGTATTGTGTTATTACATTATACTATGTCCATAATTGAGTATCCTATGTAGTCGATTGCTTACTGTACTTGCATCTCCGAAGGGTACCAGCAGTGACTCTGATTAGTTCATAGCAGACTCTGATAAGATGCTCGTCTTGTTGTATGTATACTTTGTTATATCCTTGTTTTTTTCTTCACAAATAGAACGTTACAATAAGAAAAGGAGGACATTTAAAGTGCCATGACAGTTTACTTGACAGAATCCTTCCCTGTTGCTCTCTCCCAGAGGTAAAAGGTGGCAAATCCCCAAGTCTTACCCAGCTAACAGCTGTTAACGGATCAGTCCTCCTGAAGCTTGTTCAAATCTATTTTAAACTCACCTATACTAACTTTGACCACATTTTCTAGCAACAAACTCCACAATCTACTTTGTGCACTGGCTGAAAAAAGACCCCTCAAATTTGTTACTAGTTAGTTCCCAGAGTCTAGTCTGCCCCATACAACTGAAGATGTTAAACCTCTGTCTATCATCTCCCCTCTCAGTCGTCTCGTCTCCACATCCTACTAATTTACCCCAAACCATGATTATGTAGAAAATGTGACAACTGCATTTAACTGAAGGCTGAAAAAGTTAACTAATATACGGAAATTAGCCTGCTCTCAATACTAAATTCAACTAGTATCATTTTCATCAAAAAGAAAATAAAAACATATATACCACTTGTATTAAGGAATTATACTCACAATTTGCCGGAAGGACTGGGGTTTCTAGTACCACAGGTGCTCCTTGTGGTCTTGGGCAAGCCACTTAACCCTCCATTGCCCATGTTCCCTGTAAGTATTAGTGTATGTGTCTCATATCCCCTTGTGTTAAAATGTATTCCCCAATTGTGTTGACTTGTGACCACTTTGATTGAAGGATAAGGTGGTATATAAAACTGTCTAAATAAATAAAATAAAATAAAGATAATGAAAGCAACTGTAAAGAAACAGAATTATCTTTCTTCATCATAAAACCTCAGATCAAGATCTTTCAGAAATAGTACTTCGAAAAGTGCTGCTTTTGAGGTTCCTTCTTTTCAGGCGTTTGACAAATGTTTTCGTAAGTATAGTAGGAGATTTTCTGCAGTGGATGTGCGCGCTCCTGTTATTTTTTTATTTGGCCACTTTTTCTTTTGGCTCTGTGAGATTCTTAGTACTTTATTGTCTAAGGGGTGTTAACCCTAGGAGCTGAGGTTGCCAATTTCCATCACATAGCCAATATTTCATTGACTGCGAAGATTATAGAGGTATTAGTGGCTCGTCAACTAGCGCACTACTCGGAGAGCTATGATTGTCTACATCTGTCACAATTTGTGTTTCAAAAACTGTATAATATAGAATTTTTTATGAGTATTTTGGTTTTTAATGTTAATAGCATTTTGGTGCAGGGACGGGTTGCTGTGTTGTTGCAATTTGATCTTAGTGCGGCCTTTGATGTGGCTGACCATGACTTGTTGCTGCCTGTGTTGGGCCATTTGGGAATGTCTGGCACAGGGTTATAGTGGTTCTCCATTTTTTTGCATCATTGGATGTGTTTGGTTCGTACTGATGCCGCGTGTTCTTGGTCTTGGCATCCGGATTGTGGGGTGCTGCAGGGCTCCCCCATCATCGGTGCTATTTAATATTTTGATGATCTTGCTGGGATGGATATTGGATGTGTTGGCTTTTAAGTATTATGTTGATGCGGATGATATTTCGGTGCTTGTCTCATTTTCTAGATACGCGCATGATTATTTTTGTGGCTTGATGTTTTTTTCTGCCTTGGGTAAACATGCTCAATTGATTCATTTTCAGTTGAATGTGTCTAAGACTAAGGTGCTTTGTTTTAATAAATGGTCAGTCCCCGGCAGATTTATTGTTGACAGCTTTGGGTCGTCTGCAACCTGTGAAGGAACCTGTACTTCTAGTTCTGGGGTTTCTCGTGGATGAAGATTTATATTGGGGAGCTCATGTTAATTTGCTTGTTTTGAAGACTCTTTTTAATCTGCATCAGTTGAAGCACCTACGGTCTTATTTTTCTTTGAACTGTTTTTGTCTTTTGGTGCAAAGCTCGGTGCTGACATTGCTAGATTATGGTGATCTTGTGTTGCTCACTTGTTCTCAGCAGCAGTTGAGACAATTGCAGCTGGGTCAGAACACAGCAGCCAGACTGATATTGGGTGTAGAAATATACCCAGTTATCTCCTTTGTTAAATGAGCTACATTGGTTTTGGGTGTCGAGCCAGGTACGCTGTAAGTTTTATGTTTTGCTTTATAAGGTTTTTTTGGCGATATTGTTTCCTCTCAGTTTTCTGAGTTATTGTTGCCCTTATTAGAAGTCAAGTAGGAACATCTGCGTGCAACACAGACTCTTTTGTTTCCGTCTAGCAGGGGGGTTACTAATAAAGTGTGTTTTGTGGGTACCATCCCGAAGGTGGCTGAATTTTGGGCCACATTACCAGTGCATTTTAGATCTATTTCCTCAAAAGTATATAACTTTGCTATGTACATAGGTTGCTATGTTACTGTTATTATGTTAAATGTAATTAGTTCTTATATTATAATGTAATGTTGATGTTACTCTGTAAACCGCTTTGATTACCCGAGAAGGCAGTATAATTAAATAAATAAATAAATTGCTATGTTTTGAAAAAGGGTGAAAGCTTAGTTATTTTTGGTTTGGGGGGGGGGGGCTTTTTGGTTCCTCTTCGCTTTTTACATTGTTTCTTTTTAATGCTATATTGTTTATTTTTTTGTTAACCACGCTGATCCAATTTTATTGGGATTGCAGTGGTATAGAAGTCTTCAATAAATAACTAGAAAAGAGCTGTCAAACTGATCCCTGCTAAGGCTTACCAACAACTTTCCTAAAGCAAAACATAATTTGACATTTCCCATTAAAGAGTTAATTACAAAAAAAAGACATCAACACAGATAGAGAAAGGGGGAAGGGGGGAGAAGGGTTTAGGGGGAAAAATAAGAAGTTTGGTTTTGGCTATGTTCAATTTCAAATGGTGGTGAGACATCCAGGCAGCGATGTCAGATAGGCAGGCAGAGATACGGGCCTGGAGTGTAGATGGCTTTCAGTATAATGTTTATGCTGATGACTCTCAAATCTATGGGAGGAGATGAGAGCACCAAGGGACTGGGTATAAAGAAAGCAAAGGAGAGGGCCCAGAACAGACCTTTGGGGTACACCAACTGAGAGAGGAATAGCAGTAGAGGAGGAACCGCCAGAACAGACACTGAAGGAGCGAAGTGAGAGATAAGAAGAGAACCAGGATAGCACAGAGCCCCTAAAACCAAATGAGGACGAAGTGTCAAGGAGAACGTTGGGGTCGACATTGTCAAAAGCAGCAGAAAGGTCAAGAAGACTGAGTAAAGGCCTTTGGATTTAGCCAGGAACAAGTCACTGGAGACTTCAAGAGCTGTTTCAGTAGAGTGTAAGGGAAGAAAGTCAGATTGAAGTAGATCTAGAAGGACTTAAGAAGAGAGGAATTCAAGGCAACGGTGGAGAACTGCACGTATAACGGGTGAAACCCACCAGCCAGGTAGATTGAATGTTTGCAGCTATGCAGAGGAGCTTCATCTATTCAGCACTCTTCTGATAAGTCAACAATTTGATAAAAAAAGATAAGTCTGAAGTTTACCTATTTTTAATAACTAGCATTACCCTTATAAAACATGCTGGAGTAATGATGAATTGGCTAGGCCACAGTATTTTGCAATATACGCCATGAAGATGTTTGAGCTGCAGTATTAGATGAATTCATAATTTTTCAAACTTTAAAGATTTGAGCTGTTTGCCAAAAATATCATGCATAAAATGATCCTTGCATAGATTTACTGCTGTTAAAGAGTTAAACCTTGCCTCTTAACTGTGTGTCTAAAATAGACCATCAATTTAATGGAGGCTGCAGCAGCGGTGTGGTAAACAGGAACTAGGGTATAGAATATCATTCTCAATGAAGGCAGCCTGCATACTAATGCTGCTGTTTATAGTCTGAGGATTACAGGTCCCATTCTTGCAGGGATTTACTGTAACCATTAGGTACCTTTCAGCTTACCGAAATACTTCAGCTCTTCACCGATTAAAAAAAAAATCTCATGGATTGTGATAGCATCTGATGCAGCAGTTCACAAACTGGGGGTCAGAACCCCAAATGGGGTCACATTATCAGTGGATAGGGTCACAGAAGCATGACCATTTCCCCTTCTCTCTGGACTTTCACTGTGACCCTTGCCAAGTCACAAGTCGTCAACATTGTGGCCTGTGAGCCAGTGAATATTCATAGTCATAGGCCATTGCGTCTCCTGTTAGGCTGGAAATCCATGATGAGTACTGGATCTGTAAGCACGCTGCACACTGAACAAGGGACCCCTAGTACTGCCTGTTGTCACTGCTGCCTTCCTGCTTTAGATGAGTGGAGGGAAGGGAAGGAGGCTGGAGATCTGCCAGTTTGAATTCATCGTCATCTGGGGTCACGTGAATTTTCAGTTGTTAAAATGGGGTCACACGGGATAAAAGTTTGAAAAGCACGGATCTAATGCGTGATAAAAATGTTGAGTCTGATTTACCAAGGCTTTCATTCATCATAAACACATGAAGGATAAAGAAGGCCCCTGTGAGGTGAAAGTCACGCTAACGGGATACTAGCTTTAGGCTTGGGAAAAAATGTTTCAGAATGAGAGATACAGCCTTTCAGGTAAGTGTTAGCTCCAGCCAGTAGGTGGCGTCTGGGTGAATTCTAGCTGGCACCACACATTGTATCGAACTCTTGTTTACTATGCTCCAAGGGAAGCCTGCCTCTGTGTCTGCGTAAGCAATATCTTCATGCCTTGAGCTCCCAAATAAAACATTTTACCGTACCTTCTGCCTCCCCTCACTCAGTCTTCTGGGCAACAGCACCACACTTCAGAACCTCAGCACTATCAAAACTTAACTCCTAGTTTACATCAAATGAATGTTGCTCTAAGTCAAACTTGTCCAAGTTCAGTCCTTGAGAGCCACAAATAGGCTACATTTTCAGGACATCCCTAATGAATATGCATGAAAGAGGTTTGCATGCCTACTACCTCCACTGTATGCAAGTCTTTCATGTATATTTATTAGGGATATTCTGAAAATCTGGCCCGTTTGTAGCCCTCAAGGACTGAACTTGGACAAGCCTATTCTAAGAAATAAAGTGGAATATAAGAGCATTTCTCAATCCAGCCCAGGAATATTCCCAGTCAGTCTGGTTTTCAAGATATCCCCAATGAATATACATGAAATAGATCTACATGCAGTGGAGGCAATGCATGCGAGTCTCTCTCATACATATTCATTGTGAATATCCTAAAAATCACAGCAGCAAAGGGATATTCCGGGATTGGCTTGAGAAACATTAGAATATAACACTGATGCTTTAAAGGTTTCTAACATCCCTCTAGGGATGTGATGTGACACTTTCTGGAGGAAGACTTTATGCCTAGCCCTGGTTTCTGAATATCTGTCCTGATGCATTGTGGGATTTGTAGTCCTTTCTTCCTCCTTAAGCAGTCAGCACCGCAGGTCCCACAATGAGAGATTCCCTGTCACCACTTCTGTTTCGTTTGGCGCTTAATCCAATAAGTGCTCGTCAACTCTTTGGGGTATGGATTTAACCTGAATTCTAAAGACTGTACCAACCCAGAAGCAGCTTCCCATCTGCTATTTATAGATGATCTGAAACTCTACAGTTCCAGCGACCAGCAATTATCAGCTTTGTGTGGTGAAAAGCTTTTCTGACAACATCAGGATGACTTTTGGCCTTGATAAATGTGTTAAGGCAACTTTTTTCCAGAGGAAAATTGGGCAAAACCGAAAACATCTCCCTTGCTGAGGGCTATAACATCAAGGACCTTGAACAGGAAGGCGTATATAAGTATTTAGGAATAGAGGAAGGAATGACACCCTGGCAGAAACTATTGAGAGAGAAGATCAGTAAAGATTATTACAGGAGATTAAAACTGTTATTGAAAAGTGCTTTAACATCACAAAATAAGATACAAGCCATCAATCAGCTGGAAATTCCTGTACTCTCCTACAGTTTTGGGATTGTGGATTAGCCTCATAAAGAGCTTGAAAAACTGGATGTGCGAACAAGAAAACTCCTCCATGCTAATGAAGTAATTTACAAGAATCAGGGTATGCCAAGATTGTACATCCCTAGAGCTGAAGGGGGGCTAGGACTTATAGAAATTGACTACACCTACAGAGCTACTATCATAGGCCTCCAAGCCTATCTGACAGCATCATCGGATCCAAATACACAAAAATGACTGAAATATGAAAGTAAATGTCCAGAATCTGTCTCCATCATCAAACTTGGACAAGCGTTCCGATGATTAGAAGGAATGAGCGAGAATCCACAGGTATGCATGAGAAAGAAAGTAACAGAATTTGCAAAACAAGAGAAAAAACTCTGCAAAGAATTAGATCAGCAGACGAGGAAAAACAAGTGGCAAATGCACAAATACAGTGGAAAATACAGAGTGTAACTCCAAGAACCTTTTGTCGATCAAGAATGGACACATGAATGGTTGAGGAAGTGTAGACCGAAACCGAAGGATGAAAGATTGATAGTTGCAGCCCAGGACAGCGGATTACGGACAAGATTTTTTACGGCATGTATTGAAAAAACTGGCACAACAGACATATGCCAATTCTGTAAGAAAGAGCTGGAAACAGTGACTCACCTAATAGCAGGCTGTGAAGTTCTGATGGTGGAAAATTTCTATATGGAAAGGCACAACAAAGTAGCACGCCTCCTCCACTGGAAAATCTGTAAACACTACAACATCACTGTCCCTGAAAAGCACTGGGATGATGACCCTAAGAGAATAACAGGGAATAAAGAGGTTATGATCCCCTGGGATATTCCCATTCTGATGGATAAGAAACTGGATGCCAGAAAACCTGACATAGTGATAAATGAGAAGAACGGCATTGATAATAGAAGTGTCAGTACCGAGTGATTGTTCTGTGAATCGTGTGGAGAGGGAGAAGATCTTGAAGTATCAAGAAATGCAGTCAGAGACCAAGAAAATGTGGCAGAAAGATACAGAAATATTTCCCATTGTATTGGGAGCCACAGGCCTGATAAAGAAGAATTTCCAAGCACATCTTAACAAACCCGAAGGCACACATTGCATTGCTTAACAAACTACCCATACATGTTACATCTTATGAACCCCAGCAGAAGGCTCTCTTTGGCACAATGCAAGTATTACGCCAAGCATTAGAAGTAAATTTGAGAGATTAAGATCATATTCCACATACCCTGGCTTAGAAGTGAGGTTCACGACTGCCATGGTATCCGCAGAACTAACCCATTAGGAGAAACTACCCCAAATAGGGTGTGAAAACCCAGAATCTCAGGATTCTCCCTGCTCATGCAATGCAGGTTTTCCAAGTTTTCCTAGTCACTGACCAGCACTAAAAGCGCAATTCTACCAACACCTGAAAAATCGAAAGCACTACTGGAGATGATCTCTGTTCCCCCAACACTGGCACGCTGCTAACCAATCATGGTGTGGATGGAGACACTGTATGACTTGCAGCTCAAGAATACACATTACGGCAAAAGGATTCCAATAAAAAAAGTAATTTTTTATAATTATGATCTAATGTAATCCAAAATAATACAGAGACTTAAGTGATGTTAACCAAGAATAAACATAAATGTCTTTTGGCATGCTGCGTTTCTTTTCCTTTAAACACAGCATATCCTTGATCAGCTGAACACCAAATAATAGTTCTTAGGACACAGGAACAGGAAACGGAACCTGAAGACTACAGTGTACAGAGTTTTTTGTGCTTTATTTTGTTCTCTCTCTAGGAATGATTGACCCCCCCCCCTTTTTCATTTGCGCAATGGAAGGTTGTGAGAGGAATGACTGAAGCTAATGTATTTCCTTTCTTTAACGCAGGTACAGACCATAAATCAGCCAAGGAAGCTATTAGTGGAGAAAGAAGGGAAACCAAAACTCCTGGCAACACTCTGATCCAAAGTTCATGGGGCAAGCAGTGAGACTTGATTCCGTTTCTAGCCCACGTCCACAGGCTCCATGGAGTGTGGGCCAGCTTGTATATAGCCTCCAACAGAGCCCACACAAGTTAGCAGAAAGCCATCTGTTTGCAGACAGCTGCAGCGGCTGAAGAGACGTGCGATGCACACAATGCAACTCTGTTTCACTCCAGGTAGGACAATAAATATTTAAACAACCTCAAGACCATTTAGTTCAAGCAGGAATTATTGCCCACAGCAGTATCTCATTCTCCCTACCTCTGGCTCTGAACAGGACACACGCAGGAAGCAGAAAGTTACTTTCCAAGCACTGCTTCAGTTAAACATTCACTTCAGAATGCAAAAAGAAGTTGAGAACAGTTCAAGGCAAATCCTCCTGTCTTTTAAAACAATGCAATTCTAGTAAGGGTCCTTCCTCAATGTTCCCCAAGTGAAACTTGGAAAGGAGCCCCTAATAATGGCAGACTAATGTTTTTTATTTACTTTCCAGCAAGCAGCTGGAACACCTTGGAGACAGGGCCAGGCTTGGAGTTAGTTCAAGCTGTTGGTGCCCCAGCAAACCTTAAGCCCCACTTGGATTTTAGAATCTATTGTTTAGCCCTGCTCTTTGCTGCCCCCCCCCCACCCCCCACCTGGCAGTTGCCTGGTTTGCCTGATGGTTGGGCCAGCCCTGCTTGGAAAGCAGTTCACTTTACTCTGTTGCCCTGAATTAGGACCAAGAATACAGCGAATGTAAATACAGAGGGGCTCTCATCTTTCTGAAGCTCCATCTGCCTAGCAGAAGCCAGCATGTGACAGCAGAAGAAATACCAAAATGAGTCATTATTCTGATATTTACAGAAATCAGAGCTTGAGATGTCACACAGCAGCCTTGAAAATCAGTTTTGTACAGTGTCATATGTGGCTCTTCCACGAAACCTACCGATCTTATTAAACAATACGTTTGCTTTTATTAAAATGCAAAATGGATCAGCGGTTAATAAGTATGCGTACTGTTTTAAGCACTATCGTTCTGAGTAAAAGATTTGCGTGTCTAAAATAGAGGATCGAGTCATGTTATTGTTGCTTATAGCACTAATCCTTAGGGAATAAACCACTGCCGAGCTCATGACATGATCTGGTTTCTGCGTCACTTTTCACACATTCAAACGAGTTGGTGGTGTCATGTCACCGGTCACATGACAGTAAGCTCCATGCTGGGAGCCAAGTTTCAGTGGGTTTGTTGTATTACCACAGTGAAAGTACGGTGAAAGCAACAAGTGGTAGGAGCCACAGTTTTCCTACTGCACTAACGAGTCAATGCAGAAAGCTGGCTCTGAAGTCACATGCTATTACCTCTGTATGCCTCTAAGCACTGCACTGATAACGTGCAACTTCAGTTCCAGCATGCAGAAAGGGCATATATGCAAATTAACCATGCATTAAACTGTGGTGCAAATGACAGCGTTAAACTGGGACAGCCAGCCAAACAGATGCGCACAAAGGTCGGCACACGTTTGGCACGCTCTCCCAGAGAAACAGGGGCACAGCGTGGCTAATTTGCATATGCACACCAACAGTATTTTGATGGCATCGGGAGCTTTCCCCGAGGCCTGGATCATCTGAGGTGACGTGTCAAATTGGAGTGGAGGAGTAGCCTAATGGTTAGAGCACAATTCCCACCAGCACTCCTTGTGGCCTTGGGAAAGTCACTTAACCCTCCATTGCCTCAGAAAAATCCAAGTTATCAATACCCCTGTTTAATGTACATTCACTTGCACTCCTTAACCTGGAGGGAGCGTAGCAGGATTCTGAGTATGCCTTGAGGGACCCGCTTTCTTTTCTTTTATTTCTTTTCCTCTTTTTTCTACTCCTGGGCCCCCTCAACTTAACTCTTCTCTTGTCTTTCGTCTGGTTTTCTATTTTTTTTCTTTTCTCTTGGACGGCTGGGTCCGCCTGTAGGCAGTGGCAAGCCCTGAAGGTGCAACAGCTTGGTAGTTGTGGGGGGGGGAGGGCAACAGGGGGGGTTTAGGCCTAAAAGGGGGGGTGGAAGTGGGGCCTGGGGTAGGACTGGGGGGGGGGAAATGAATGAGACCCTTGGGGATTGCTGCTTAGATGGGGACGGGCCTGGGAGCAGAAACCACCCTGGGCCCGTCAAAGCCCCTCGTACTGTTCATTGTTGGATGTACCGGGCAGCACTCGTGTGCTTGTTCTGGGGGGGGATGAGGGTTGGACGGGTTGCTTGTTGTCATGAGGTTGCATTGTTACATGGGTACTATGGCGAGTGAGGTTGTTCAGTAGTACCTGCTGTCGGTTCTGTGTGACTACCTTACACTGCCTCTGTAGTTTTTATGTCCTAACTTTTCATCTGTATGACTATTTGGTTTGGTGTAAGCTATTGTTCATTTTATTTTGTTATGTTACTGTATTGCTGAACTGTGATGTCTGCTGTGTGGGTTAATAATAAAAAAGCTTTCAACATAAAAGATAATCTTCAAAGCCATCCAGTTAAAAGTGCATCAAAAATGGCGCATGTAGGCTGGATTTCCAAACGCGAGTGGTGTTTTTAGGAAAAATATCCACCCACAGAAAAAGCAGGTGCCAAGTTTATGAGTATTTGACTTTGCACCTAGCAAGCTGTTTGCAAATTGTCTACCTCTGTGACCAACCTTCAGGAGCTACACGTTCTCTTCAAGTCAGTACACAATGAGTAAAGAATGATGTTGTCCGAATATGCAGTATACAGTGAAAATTAAAATGGAATTTTTGCGATCCTAGCTAGAAGTAGCAAGACAGATTTGAAGAGAATATCTTTAAAATACCAGTATTTCACATTTGAAAATCTTTTTGCATTTGGCTTTAGTTAAGATGGGCTATTGACTCTATAGAAAAGCATGGCTGTCTTTTACTTATTTATAATGTTTCCAGTCTTGTTAGATCTTCACCAGCGGCAGAATGCAACTTCTGGCTTTCTGACCTGTACTGTGGTTAATGGTCCATGGGTTGCTCAGTGTTCGAGATACCTGGGGGAAGAACCTTATATCTTCAATGGCATGTATTTTTCCTATTAGCAACAGTAGGACCTCAAGCAGGAGTCGCCCAAAGTGGGTGCGGGGCCATGTGCGGAGACTCAGTGCAGGGCCTCATTTGCATAAGGTGCCTCATTTGCATAAATATTTGCATAATGTTACCATACACTAACTTTTAGTAAACATACCTCTTAATGAGTGTATGGATAAAGAAAGACTAAAAGATTTCTACATTACTATAATCCAGTGCCAACCGCCAGGCACGTTAGGAACTACTACAAACACTGCCCATTTAGAACCCATCCATTAATAAATAAACACCCCTGGGAACCAACCCATAAACTCAATAAATATTTGATTCCCCTATCTACCTACTAAAGAACTACACCCATACCCCAAAAGAAAAGTATTTTTTTGTCGGATCGCTCACCATGACAAGAAACATTTCATGTCTCGAAGTGAGCCCTCCTTTTTAATCAATTTAAAAGACCGGATACCTCGGTCATAATTAGACAGAAAAACACACCCGTTGCCGTCAATTATTACTCCACTCGTAGCAACAGGAGAAAACAAATCCCTGGGCTGATTCTGTGTAGGCTAAAATCTGACGAAATACTCCACAACGTCATTGAATGCCCAACCTCAAACAGCAACAAGGAAACAAATCACTTAGCTGATTCTCCCCATAGAGCAACTTTCATTCACAGTCCATGCTTCAAGGGGCCAGCTCATAGAAGACATCCCCGGCAGGATTCCCGCAACACTGACAGTGTTTCAAGCCGCTTCACAGCTCTTACAGCTCTTCCTCAGGCGAATGAATCCCCCATCAACGTAGTTCAATTTAAGTAATACCAGAAATGACGTCAAAAACACCAGCAATAGGTCGAAACTCTGACTCCTCCAATTAAAGTCACAAGCGCAGGCTCCACCAATCAATGTCCACATTCATACCTGCAGGTGCCACAGACCCCAAGCGATAAATCCAATATTGTTCCGCATTTAGAACCCATAGCAAACCCGCCGTATCCTAACAGCACTACCAGGACTCACAAAGCACCAGACCCTACCTATCAAAAGGCTACACTGAAAATATTAAACCAATACATTTCGAGAATAACAATTCATGACCTACTGGGGAAAGAGAACAAGTGGCAATGTCAAATAGGAATTACATAAGCAGAATACCTCAGTTCAGTTACACATGCAGAACACAGACCATCACCAAACAAGGAATCACAAGTTAGAAACAGGAAGACAATAATTAAACTGGGAACCCCAAAAGCCAAACTTGGAATGTACAACACTGTAGAAATAAAACTATAAATTAATTTCCTCTTGTACTAAACAAAGTGCAGACATTAATGATGCACATTTCCTAGAGCTGACATATTCCAGTTAATAAATTCAAAATAAAGAGATATTTCTCTACCTTTTGTGCATTTTTTTTCAGTTGCAATTGCTCCAGCTACTTTCTTCTGTTTCTTCATGTCTTCTGCTAACTCTCCATCGTCTGCTGTCCATTTGTCCTTTCTTCTCTCTTCTAGTTTTTTTCCATCCTCTCTCTACATCTGCTTTAACATACTAATCTTTCTCCTTTTGCTCTTTCCTCATTCCTATTTCATCCACTCAAATTTTACCCCTCCATCCTCAAGCCCCACTTACTCTCCCAATATCCGGACAATTGTAGATTAGTCTTCCCTCCCACACAAAATATTTTTTTCCCTTTCCATTTCCCTCTCCCAGCTCCATCCCATTCTAATCCTCCCCCAACATCAGCTCCCTTCTAGTTCCAGCCCCACCCAGCATCTGCTCCCTTCTAGTCCCTGCATCAGCCCATTTCCAATCCTAGCCCCCAATCAGCCCATTTCCAATCCTATCCTAGCCCCACCATCAGCCCATTTCCAATCCTATCCTAGCCCCACCATCAGCCCATTCCCAATCCTATCCTAGCCCCACCATCAGCCCATTTCCAGTCCTAGCTCCCCCATCCATTTCCAGTCCTATTCGAGTCCCTCCATCAGCTCATTTCCAATCCCAGCCCCCCATCAGCTCATTTCTAGTCCTTTCCTAGCCCCACCATCAGCCCATGTCAAATCCTAGCTCCCCTCCACTCAGCCCATTTCCAATCCAAGCCCCCCATGAGCCTACTTCCAGTTCTAGCCGCTCCATGAGTCCATTTCAATTCAACCCCCCACTCCAGCACAGTCCCAATCTTAGCACCCCCCAACAGCCCCTTTCAAACCCTATCCTATCCCCTCCATCAGCCCATTTCCTGTCCTAGCCCCCCCACTCAGCCCATTTCCAGTCCTAGCTCCCTCCCCTCACAACCCATTTCCATTCCAAGCCCCCTCCCCATCAGCTATTTGCAGTTCAAGCCCCCCTTCCACTCAGCCCATTACCAGTCCTAGCCCCCACCATAGCCCATTACCAGTCCTAAGACCCCCACAACCCATTACCAGTCCTAAGCCCCCCATCAGCCCACTTCCAGTCCTAACCCCCATCACCCCATTTTCAGTCTTAGCCCCCCCATAGCCCATTACCAATCCTAACCCCCCATCAGCCCATGTCCAGTCCTAACCTCCCCATAACCCCATTTCCATTCCTAGCCACCCCCATAGACCACTGTCCCTACCCCCATAGCCTATTACCAGTCCTAACCCCCCCATCAGCCCACTTCCAGTCTTAGCCCCCCCATAGCCCATTACCAGTCCTAACCCCCCCATCAGCCCACTTAAAGTCTTAGCCCCCCCATAGCCCATTACGTCCTAACCCCCCCATAGCCCACTTCCAGTCTTAGCCCCCCATAGCCCATTACCAGTCCTAACCCCCCCATCAGCCCACTTACAGTCTTAGCCCCCCCATAGCCCATTACCAGTCCTAACCCCCCCATCAGCTCACTTACAGTCTTAGCCCCCCCATAGCCCATTACCAGTCCTAACCCCCCCATCAGCCCACTTACACTTAGCCCCCCCATAGCCCATTACCAGTCCTAACCCCCCTCCCCCCCATCATCCCAGTTAGATAATAAAAAAACAGAAACCGGCTGCTGCTGCCACCGTGGCAGCGGCAGAATCGAGCACCCCGCAGGGCCCTCCCTGCCCTGCAGAGTCCTCCTTTCAGCATCAGCTCCCAAAGCGCAGGCTTTTCAGAGCCGCAAAAGGAGAGCTTCTCCTCTTGCGGCTCTGTTAATCCCGCTGCGGGGCTGAAGCTCTCCCTTCGCGGCTCTGGCAAATGACGCTGAGGGAGTTGATGCTGAAAGGAGGATTCTGCAGGGCAGGGAGGGCCCCGCGGGGTGCTCGATTCTGCCGCTGCCACGGTGGCAGCAGCAGCAGCCGGTTTCTGTTTTTTTTTTAATCTAGCTGGGCTGATCGCTGATGCAAGATGTTTTTTATGCGGGGTCCCCTGAAACGCAGGGCCCTGTGCAAAAAACATTCTTGCTCAATGGACGGGCCGGCCCTGACCTCAAGTACCAGAATGCCCCTTCCTAGGTTCATATGGAGAAAAACAGATCTGGGCAGACACTGGAAGAAAAACAAATGTACTTGAAAAAGAAAGAAAAACACTATTTGTCCTGCTGCTTGAGGTAGTGCCTGCGATATCCCCCTCAGCCATGAATTTCTGAGGCCCATAAAACCACTACCTACCAACTGGTGAACAAAAGACATGTTGTACACAACCTTGGGTGAATCTCTTCATATAGGGTTCATAAATCCTAATAAATAGATAAATAAAAATAAAACCGAACCTCTGGACTGCTGGGTGGCTAGTGCTGATAAATAAACTGAATCTCAATGCATGATGGACGGATACCATGAAATCCTTCCCCAAATCTTTTGATCACACTCGGTGCATTAAAACTGCAGTCAACACACAAGGAGCAACTGAGCATTTTAAATGAGGGACATTTATTTCAAGACGACTATGGTTATCCCGACAGTTATTGTCTCCCTAAGGTTCTAATGTATGGTAATTAAGTTAATTGAATATGATATAAGCCCCTAGCCAGTAAAATTCAAGGCAGAAATGCAGAATTTAATTTAGGATAGGGGAAAAGAGAAGAGCTTTTCAGATCTTTGCACTAGTCTTTTTTCCATTGAAAATACTGAGATATTTTCATTGACAAATGTGCAACACATTCTTCATAAATCCACCTGTTCTTGTACAGTGATTCTGCCAAAAATAAAACAACAGATGACACAGTACAAAAAGAACAGTTGGCCCATCCTATGTGCCCAGTTATTTCTGTCCAAACTGTCAAAAATATATATGAGCACCTGGCTGGACATTTTTGAGTGCTTATAAGATATTTGTGTTTTTTACCCAAGTCACTTAATGTTGATTTATAATCAAGAAGAAACTTGCAAAGAACTGTAATGAAATAAAATGCAATCAGTGAACGCTTAATTTCTATTTGTCTATGAGGAATGCCCATCAACTCAACTATAGTTCAGGTTTATGCCCCAACAACAGCTGCAGAAGAGGCTGAAGTTGATGAATTCTATGAACATGTACAAGCTGAAATTGACAGAACATGCAAACAGGATATCCTGATAGTCATGGGTGACTGGAACGCAAACAAAGAAGAAGGCAAAGTGGTTGGAAAATATGGACTTGGTAACAGAAATGAAGCTGGAGAAAGACTGATAGAATTCTGCAAGACCAATGATCTAGTCATCTCAAACACCTTCTTCCAGCAACACAAGCGGCGACTGTACACATGGGGGTATGTTTACTAAACTGGGCTAACAGTTAACCCGGGCTATCTGCCACTAGGTCCCATATTATTCAATGGGACCTAGTTGCAGATAGCCCCGGTTAACCGTTAGCCCGGTTTAGTAAACATACCCCTTGGATTTCACCCAATGAATTGTACAAAAATCTAATTGACTACATCTGCAGAAGTCAACGATGGAAAAGCTCTATAACATCAATAAAGACAAACCCTGGAGCTGACTGTGGTACAGATAACCATCTACTAGTATGCACACTCAAGTTAAAGTTGAAAAAGAGAAAGCCACTCATGAATGTAGCAAACTATGACCTTGAGAATATACCACCAGAATTTAAAGACTGCTTGAAAAATCGATTTGCTGCTTTTGATACAAATGACTGAGCTCCAGAAGAGTTATGGGATGACATCAAGAAGGTTGTGTTGGAAGAACGTGAGAAGTCTCTACAAAAGGTGAAAAAGCAAAAATGGCCAAAATGGATGACCGAAGAAACTGAAAATTGCCCAGAAATGCAGAGAAGCTAAAGCCAGAGGAGAAAGAGACAATCACAGAATTCAAGAGAGGATTTCCAACATGCAGCGAGGCAAGACAAGGAGAAGTACTACAATGATGCACACAAGGAAATAGAATCAGAAACTATTAGAGGAAGAACAAGATCGGCTTTCCTAAAGCTACGAGGGGGTTAAAGAAAAATTCTGGCCTCAAGCTGGAATGCTACAAGATGCTCAAGTATCCATGTTGAATGATGCTGAGAAAATTAAGAAAAGGTGGAAAGAATATACAGAGTCGTCATACCATAAAGATCAAGTGAACCAACAACCGTTTCAACCTGTACCTTATGATCAGGAACCATTGGCGATAAAGAAGAAGGCGAAGCAGCATTGAAAGCTTTATCAAAGAACAAAGCACCGTGCATTGATTGCATTTCCATTGAAGTATTACAGCAATCTGATGCAGCTGTTACCATACTTACAGGGAAATTTGGAAGACAACATCATGAACAATTAACTGGAAAAGATCTAAGTTTATACCAACACTAAAGAAAGATGATCCAACTGACTGGAAACTATCGCACAATCGCTCTGATCCCACATGCCAGCAAGATTCTACTCAAGATTATTCAGCAAAGACTACAACCATACCTGGAACGAGAACTGCCTGAAGTGCAAGCAGGGGTCAGGAAAGGACGAGGAATGAGAGACATCATCGCAAATGTGAGATGAATTCTTGAAAAAACAAAAGAATACCAAAAGGATATCCATATGTGTTTTATTAACTACAGCGAGGTTTTTGACTGTGTAAACCATTTGAAACTCTGGGCCACATTAAGAAGCATGGGTATACCAGATCACTATCTTTACATTGATCAAGAACCAACAGTTCGAATGGAACAAGGAGAAACAGAATGATTTAAAATGAACAAAAGTGTACGACAATGTTGCATACTTTCCCCCTACATGTTTAATTTATATGCAGAACAAATCATCAGAGAAGCAGGACTGTATGAAGACAACCGAGGTGTGAAGATTGGTAAAAGACTTATCAATAACCTTCACTATGTTAATGATACCACATTACTGGCGGAAAGTTTATGTTTATGTTTATTTGCTTAATATACCGCTAAACAGTAACATCAAAGCGGTTTACAAAAATAAAAGTACAGAAAGCCAAAGGCGGAAAGTGGAAAGGAAGTTACAATAATGGATAGGAAAGCAAAATAGCGAAGTCATACAACGAGACAAAAGAGGAGAGGAAGTGGAGGGGGGGCAGGGAGAGTAAGATCACACAGAGGGGGCAGGGAGGTCGAAAGCAAATGGTAAAGAGGTGGGTTTTCAGACTGCTCTTAAAGGTGGTGTGGTGTTGTTCAAGCCGTATAGAGGTGGGTAAAGAGTTCCAGAGGGCGGGACCAATGAAAAAGAAGGCAGAGGAGCAGGTGGACTGAAGGTGGGCTCGTGAAGGGGAGGGAAGATGTAAACGATTAAGATGCAATGATCATAATGTGCGAGTAGGGGTATGGAAATCAATGAGGTCAGCCAGATATTGAGGAGAGTGAGTGTAAAAGACCTGGTGGACAAATGAAAGGACTTTGTAGTGAATGCGGAATTTAATGGGAAGCCAATGAATACGTCAAATCCGCAACAGGAGAATCAAAACTCTTCCATCAAAGACAAGGCGTTCCGCAGGGGTCCTCACTCTCATCCCTCTTGTTCAACGTCTATATGCAGCCTATCTGCGATATCATCAGGTCCTTCAATGTGAAATGTATGATATACGCTGACGATATCCTACTCTACATGCCATTTTCCACAATGCAAATGGACTTACTGCCTATAACAAACTGCTTCGATGCAGTATCACAATGGCTCCTGTCACAGAACCTCCGCATTCAGCATAAGAAAACTGAGGTTCTCTTTATCACAAGAGACCCCAACTTCACCCCACCACCACATATAAGTGTCAAGGGAGCTGACCTAGGCACCAAGGATACAATAAAATACCTCGGAGTCACACTAGACCATAGGCTCGACATGAAATCACACATAAACAATATCGTAAAATCTGTATACTTCAAAATACGCACTCTTAGACACCTGCGTCCCCTACTAGACCACGAAGACTTCAGAACCATCTACCAAGCACTGATACTGCCGCACTTCGACTTCGCCAATTCCATTCTACAAGGACTCCCACAATCCACAATAAGCTCCCTGCAACTCGCAATGAACACCGCTGCCAGGGTTCTTCTAGGAGCGGCCAGAAGTGAACACATTACACCTATCCTCAAAGAGCTCCATTGGCTCCCTATACACGGAAGACTTACATTCAAAACCCTCCTTCTCACATTCAAGGCCTTAAATGGTTTATCGTCCACATCACTTACCAAACTCATCCAATCCGTCCCATCAAATAGAAATAGGAGACATGCAGCATTAAACTCACTAACAACCCCAAAGGCTATAACAACGTGCAGCCTATCAACATCAAACAGAGCTTTCATGTTTAGCGCACCAAAATACTGGAATGCTCTCCCACCTGATCTCCGCGCCATAACCGACCTAACCCAGTTCAGAAAGGCCCTTAAACTGCACCTTTTCATCAAATACTACCCTACATGAACCGTAACATAACAGCCTCACCCTAGTATAATCTACAATATCCCTCTTGTTCCAAGCATCACTGCTAATTTTATGTAAATAGTTCGAGCATGCTATCTAGCTAATAGATTATATACTCCATGTAAATAGTTCTCCCATGTTATCCAAGTTGATACTCCTGTTATATGTAATACCAAACAGCCTGTTGTTCTGGTTCCTTTCTGTTATTTGTAAACCGCGCTGATGTCAAAGAGTGCGGTATATAAGAAGTTGAAATAAATAAATAAATAAATAAATGAAGATGAATAAGAAGAGGCGTGACGTGATCGCGAGGAGAAGGGTGAGAAATAAGCCGAGCAGTGGTATTCTGAATTCGTTGTAAGCGATAAAGTTGTGAAGAGGAAAGCCCAGCCAGAACAGAGTTACAGAAATCGATGCGGGACATGACCAGGGATAAGAGAAGGGTAGTGAGTGCCTGTGAAGTGAGAAAGGGATGAATAGCGCAAATTTGACGGAGGAAGAAAAATTATGTTTTGGAAACATGAGAAATGCGATCCCAAAAGGACAGATCAGAGTTGAAGAAAACACCCAGGTAACGAAAGGAAGATACCAGGGGGATAGGTGAGCCAGAGAGAGAAGGTGCAACTGGAGGAGGGAGGCTACCGTGGGTGAACCAAATGGCGAGAGTTTTTGTTAGGTTGAGATGTAGACAGTGGGTAGTAAGCCAGTCAGCGACTGCAGAGAGGCAGGTATTGAGAGGGATGAGATCGGGATGGAGTGGAGAAGTGTGATGCAGGAGAACCAGATCATTGGCGTAGTAGAAAGCGGAAATCCAATGTTGTTGAACCAGTAAAGCAAGAGGTGAAAGAAAAATGTTAAAGAGGAGGGGGGCCAGTACTGAGCCCTGTGGAATACCACAGGGGAGGGGGAAAGAGAGAGAAACGAGCAAGACCTTGAGTAGAGGAAGGAATGAAACCAATGAAGAACCGTGTTGCAGAGACCCGCCTCAAGTAAGCGGGCCAGGAGAAGGGAGTGGTCGACGAGATCGAAGGCAGCAGAAATATCTAAGGACACCGCCACCGAGTAGTCACCGTGGTCATGTGCAACGTGGAGTTCATTAAGAAATCCCAGAAGAACCGTCTCCACATTGTGGCCAGGCCCGAAACCAGACTGGCGAGGGTGAAGAAAGTGAGTGGATTCAAGGTGTGAAGACAACTGTGAGAATACAACCTTTTCTAGAATTTTAGAGAGAAAAGAAAGATTGGACACTGGACGATAGTGAGCGGGGATCGTAGGGTCAAGTGAAGACTTTTTAAGGATGGGACGGACCAAGGCATGTTTCCAGGATTGAGGAAAGACACCCGTGGAGAGACTGGAGTTAATCATGGCAAGAACAGGAGGAATGAGAGCTAAAGAGGGAGAGTAACCAAGTGGAAGGAATGGGGTCCAAGGAGCAAAGAGTTTTCTTTGAAGAGGAAATTATTGCGATGAAGACGATCTGAACATTGACTTCTCAAGATCAAGGAACATAGTCTTAAAATGGGCCTGCATCTTAATTTAAAGAAGACAAAGATCCTGACAACTGGCAAAATCAAGAAGTTCATCGCTGATGCAGAAGAAATTGAAATAGTTGACAACTTTAACCTACTTGGATCAACTATCAAAGAAACGACAAGCAGTCAAGAAATCCGACGACGCATAGCTCTTGGCAGAATGGTTATGAAGGACTTCGACAAGATTCTCAAGAACAGACAAAGATTTGACTTGTTCAAGCCATGGTATTTTCAATAACGTCATATGGATGAGAAAACTGGACAGTGAAAAGATAGACAGGAAGAAAATCGATGCCTTTGAATTATGGTGCTGGTGGCGAATACTACGTATACCATGGACTGTCCAAAGAACAAACCTAAGCTTTCTTTAGAAGCTCAGATGACTTCGACTTTCATACTTTGGACGCATCATGCGAAGAGAGAGATCGTTAGAGAACGACAACATGCTTGGCAAGGTAGAAGGTCAATGCAAAAGAGGAAGGCCAGCAATGAGATGGATCGCTACAATAACAGCAGCTATGGGTGCCACTCTATCAACAATGAGCTGTCTGACTGAAGACTGAACACAGTTTAGGACAACTATCCAGAGGGTTGCCCTGAGTCAAAACCAACTCAACGGCACTTAACAATAACACCACCACTTGATGTTTTCTTCTTTGGTTCTCATTCATTCTAGATCAGGGATTCACAACTTAGCCATCAGGAAACATCTAGCCCAATCAGATTTTCAGGATAGCCCACAATGAATAATGAAGAGATAGATTTACATGCACTGCCTCTCTCACACTGTAGCGATCTTGAAAACTGACTGGCTAGATGTGTCCCATGGACTGGTTTAAGAAACCCTGTCCTAGATACGGATGGGCACATCCATTTCCAGTCTTTCTCCCACCAAGCTTTGTAATATTCCAGTTCTAAACAGTTACCAAAACTGGTGAGCTTCTTGCCCAAATATCTGGTTTCCTAGATTCTCATGGTCTTGCTGGATAGTACTGTGACAGAGACGCCCGTCTTGAACCCATGAGAATAGAAAAGGACATGGAATTGGACTTAGGGGAGAGCCCAGTTGTGTATTTCAAGGGTAACCTGAATCCTGCGTACACCGATACCCACGAAATCCCTGTCTGGCCTGGATCTCAGGCCCCGTGAAGGGAGAGAAAGAAGAGAGAGAGAAAGCCCAGGGTGCCACACCCAGACTCCTATGAGGTCCCTGCAGGCATGAGAAGAGATTATCATCATCCGGGAAGGGCCGGAAAGGAGGAGGAGGGGCTGGAACCCTGGAGGTGGAAATATAAACCCCTGCTAAGGCAAAGAGAAGGGAGGCTGGAGAAACAAGGGGAGCCAGAGAAACAAGAGACTCAGGGGAGGCAAGAGAAGCTGGAGACGCAGCGGAGCCATAGAGGAGAGCCCTGGGAGGAGCTGAACCACAGGGAACACAGCCGAGGAGACGGGCTGAAGGTTGAAGGTACTGACCAGCTGTCTCGGGTAGAGCTGGGAACAGGAGTGACTCCAGGACCCAAGGGGGAGCTGTTTACTGAGCACTGCTTTGAGAACTCAGAACGGGACACTGCTCCAACAATTGAAGATATGCAAGTCGATACTGCTGAGGAGGACTTGAGGGCTATGGATATTCCTATGGACTATACTTTATGCCAAGCCAAGTGCGTTGAACTGTTATGCTGAGGGCTAACACTTTCTGAGAAGGTCTCCTAAAGCTGGAAATAACAAGACCCAGAGAACTGACAGAAGGCCAGGGATACTTTTGCTAGCACCCAGAGGTTTGTGACGCAGCCAGAAAAACTTGCAGGGAAGCTAAAAAGCTTGGTGAATATTTGCTGCCCGTGTCTCCCATATTTTGGTTTAAACTTAATCCGGGAAGGGAGTTAAGAAGAAGCTTTTGTTCCAGTGGGACTAAGTTTTATTGCTGCCATTAATTGTTTTACAAGGCAAGGCTAAAAAGAGGCATTTTTACCCTTGCTAAAGAAGTGCTGTTTTTCAGGGCTGAGAAACGTTTGAAGCAGCTGTGTGTGTTTGAAGCTTGTGAAGCAGTTATGCTGTTCTAGTGCTGCATTACCAATAATCCTGCATAAGAAGGAGTCCTGTGTACAGGGTACTTGAACTTTTGCGTAAGAAATAAAATTCTGTCACTTTGCCTTACCTCAGGACCATCACTACAACTTCTTCTTGAAGCCATTTTTGAAGGCAAACTACATATCCTAAGATACGCCTGGGGAAATTTAGTTTGCCCAAGCCAATCGAGAGAAGTTCCTCCGATACCACGCCCCTCTAGGCTCGAGGCGGGTGGTGAGGGCGTGACAGTACCCAATCACCATCAACCTGTAGGTAGAGGGGCACTGTAGCCTACTAGTACCAGCTTGACTACCACTTGATCTGCAGTGTTGCTGGGTCATGTTTTCTTTGCCCTTTGATTTTTCCTTATCACCTCTCCTCTCCCTCCCTATTCTGAAAGCAGTGAAAAGTGGGTCGACTCCAACACCGTAACCTCCCGACCTTGTTCCAGTATCATTCCCCAGGATGCCCAGAATCTGGCCTCCATTTCTTTATAATTATTGAAAGTCCAAAACTAAATCCATCACCTAGGTCACCTTCATTCTAATAATCCACGCAAATAACAAAATTAGAGAAGCCATCATCCAAAACAATCAACCTCCCCCATGGTTACTGGAGTTCAGGTTTTAACCATGGCCTCTCAATGCAGGCGTCATGTTTTCTCTGAACTTTCTTACTTCCAGCTTCATATCATGCCCCTCTGTCCTGAAATTCCTTTTATACAGAAAACGGCCTTAATTTATTGAAGCCTGTCAAACATGTGAAATTTCTTTCTTTCAGCAAATTCATTGTAGAGGGTTTCAAGTCCCTCTTCACGGTGATTGCGTGTCAGGTCCTGTATCTTTCTTATAACCCTTCTCTGCTCTTGTACAGCCTCTCAAGCTACCTACGGTCTGAACTAGTGACCTATAAATGGGCACTATTATCATTTCCTTTTCCTTACTGAGAATACCTGTACTTATGCAATCCATCATCACTGTGGGTGTTCCCTGTTGCTTTAATATATTGACGATCTTCAGGATGTCTGACATTATTACTCACAGATCTATTTCTTGGTTAAGAATATATAAAATTCCGGACAGGAACAATGTACTTACAGACATTTTACAGAAATATAATTTATCTCAATTTATGGGCTCAAAAATACAAATTTTTCCTGATCTTGCTAGGGATACCCAGAAATGGAGAAGGGCTCTTCTGGCTTTGCGCCAGAGAACGATCTCCCTGGGAGCACAATTTAAGTTAAGATATCCGTGTAAATGTGTGGTTAATCAAGCTAAAAATTATTTTTTTTGAGTCCCAACAATTATTACAATTTCTGCAAATTAGGGAAGGGTCAGGGGGCGGGGGTGTGAATCCCATATCAGCTGCCATATAATAATATCTTTGCTCCTGTGATTTCTTTTTTTCTTATAGGATGGGTTGTTGTACCTAGTTTTTGATTTCTCTTTTCTTGGATCTTCAGCAGATCTAGAGAAGAAAAACAGCAGCAAAAAAGCTTTACCTAAAATGTAAAATCCCCTTCAGCAAAGGGCTGCAAAAAATAAACTGATAACTTAAGCAGCAAAAAATGTTATAGAATAAAAATAACCCCCCTTTCTAAGAACTCCCAGGCAGAGAACTTGTAGTAAAAGCCACGGAATTGCCTTGTTTGAAATACAGCCCCTCCAGAAATAGCCTGGTCAAGGATTTGGAAAATGAGTTATGATAGTTAAAACTATGTATTTTGGATATACAAAAAAAAAATCAACTAATCATTTAGAAGGACAAGAATTTTATATATTCTTTTTTTTGTATTTATATTTTATTACATTTTAACAATACACTCCAGAAACAAATCTGAATAAGAATCAGAATGCACAAGAGACGTAACACTGTAACATCTCAACAAGAAAAGAAAGAAAAAATAACAGGTAATTATACAATCCCTGGAACAGACCACAAGGCTGCACCGCTCACACAGGGCTAGGTACGGGCCTGTGTGCATGTACACATCCTTTAAGTTCAAGGAGCATAGCCAGTCTCCCTGCTGTAAGTATGATAGCAATGTTCCAAGGAACAGCATTTGAACTTCTCCCTCACCAGGAACCTCTTAAGGTCCCGCAGGTCTAGGATGGGATGGAACCCTCTGGTCCTTTTTGGTACCAGGAAGTAGCGGGAGTAGAACCCCGTGCCCCTGAGCGGGGATGGGTTCCACTGCCTGGTCTGCTATGAGGCCTATGAGTTCCTGCAGGAGCAGGATTCAGTGAAGGCAAGTCCTGTGGGGCTCTCCTGTGAAGAATGGTGGAGGAGTCCGATGGAGGTGGAAGTGTTAACCCTCCCTCACTACCTGAAGGGCCCATGCGTCAGTGGTAATGGAGGGCCACCTGTGGGAACAGAGTACCAGACATCCCCCCTGTGTATTGCGGGGCTGTGCCTCCTGGGCGAAGAGAGGCAATGCCGAAGGAGTCAAAAATCCCATCTAGGTTGTGCCGGGGGTGCAGTCTGGGGCTTGGGGGTCTTAGGCTTACTGGGATATGCCCCTATCCTTTAGCCCTGTTGGGGAGCTGGGAAGGCCAGATACTGGCGGTAGTTTCAGTAAGCCTTCCTCTTCTTCGGGAATGAGGACTTTCTGCCCGAAGCCTTCCTCCAGGAAGGGTCAGCGGTCTTTTTGGAGAGCCTAGTCCATGTCATGAACTCTGACTAAAGCTCTGCAGCCTTATCCATCATGGATTTACAGAAGAGGTTCTCTCCTCAGCAAGGAACAACCACCAACTTACCCTGTACCCATTGATCCAGGTCAGAAACTACAGTCAGGCATGGAGGGAGGAGTGGCCTAGTGGTTGGGGCAAGCTGCCTCATGCCGGAGGGCTGGGGGTTCGAATCCCACTGGAGGACAGCAACCTTGGGCTGGAAGGACTGGGGTTTCTTGTCCCATAAGCCACTCCTTGTGGCCTTGGGCAAGCCACTTAACCCTCTGTTGCCTCAGGTACAAGAAAAAACAGATTATGAGCCTTTCGGGGACAAGGGAAATATATACTGTACCTGAATGTACGCTGCTTTGATCCGGTGACATGCGGTATATAAAGTGCTGCTGCTGCTGGCTCTTGAGAGCCTTGGGAGTCATCTACTGGCAGACATGCGTGCACAGTGGTTGCATGGCTTGAAGCCACTGACCGAAGTCATGGCGGAGAAGACACCCTCCACGAGGTCAAACTTGCTTAGCCTGGCCAGGAAAAAGGAACAAACCCGTGAGCGACGGAAGAAAGGAAAAGAACCCAAGAATGCAATGCAGAGGCAAGCGGACTTAAGGGTGAGAAGGGACCGATACGTGACCGGAGAAAGAAAATAAGACCCGGTGAAAAGCGGTATATAAATGCAGTTAAATAAAAAACAAACAACTTTTTTCTAGGAGAAACAGACACACGTCCGATAGGCTCTGTGAAAAAAAGAAGACCAAGACAAGATGGCACCCTTAGGCAGGAAGGGGATCACGCATGTGTGGTATATTTCCCCAAAGGCTTTCTTTGAAAGTTGGGGACAGGTTACCGTGCGGGCTCCATCGGCACCGATGTCACCCATATGTGAGGACTGACTTCTTGCTTGTTCCCGGAGAAAACAGTAATACCTCTGTAGAAAGGAGGAAAATGGGCAACATCTAAAAAGCAGTGTGTACTAATTTCTCAAAGTATGGGAAATAAGATTCTGGATCCAGAGACTATAAGGAAGAGGATGAGTTGGATTTAGTAGTGGTCATGGAAACATGGTTCACAAAGAATCATTACTGGGATATAATTATACCAGACTATAATGTATTCAGGAAGGACATGGTAGGAAGAAAGGGAAGAGGCATGGCACTATATGTAAAAAAATAATATTAAAGCAATGGCATTGCAGAGTTTGCAATGTAAGGAGGCGGCACTGAGTTAGTCTGGAAAGAAGGACGGGAACATCCATTTACACTGGTGTGATATACAGATCTCCTTCACAGGCAGAAGAAGTGGATCAAGATTCAATTGAAGACATTTACAATATTGTTATGTAGAAGTGCTACTGATAAATTATTTCAGTAGCCGGATCCTTGCTACAGTGTCATCTAGAAGTAAAGAGATCCTGAATTCTGTACAGGGAAAACTGTGCCTGTAACTGGTAACAGAACCCATACTGGCCCTGGTGTTTGCGAATGGGAAGAGATTTCTGATGTTATAGTGGATGATCATCTCCCAAATGGTGTGGTTCAGTATTAGAAAAATGGTGGAGATGGTTCATTCAAAAGTGAGTGTTTTAGACTTTAGAAAAACTAACTTGCCAAAATGGGGGAATACCTCATGGAGTTGTTAGCTGGATGGGATATGTAGTAAGGGAATATTTTTTAATTATATTTTTATTGAATTTTATACATAAACATCCAGACATGAATGATGGAAACATGGGATACCATAAAAAAACATATTGGCAAAATATAAAGAAAGAAACACAACCATTCATTGAATCCACAAGTAAAAGAAAACATCCAGGGGTTCCAAGAAATACCTTAAAGTAAAGTAAAGGGAGATACTCCCCCACAATGGAAATATAACAGTTTAGCTAAGTAGAGACTTACACATCAGCCGTATGGGATCTTATTGCCACAGTTACATCTTCCTTAGCGACTAAAAATTCCAGTAGCTGCCGTGGCTCAAAAAACAGATAATTATTCCTCTGAAGGGTAACAACATCTAGAAGGAAATTTAAGTAAAGAGGATCCACCAAGAGCTAGAAATCTAGGTCTATACCCCAAGAATTCTCTCCTTCTAGTCTGGGTGTCTCGTGCCAAATCTGGGACAATGCATACATGACAGCCAAAAAACGCTTACCAAAATGTTTAAAATATGATCGCAGAATTAAAGATTTATCAGATTTGGCACAACCTTCACAGGCTTCTCAGCCCCTGCATCGCTGCTGCTGCTGCTGCTGCAACTGCCCGCCTTCCACCTGCTCCTCACCCCTTCAACGCGGGTTCGGGAGCAGGGAGGCCACGGATCAGCACCGTCTCCCCTGTGCTCATTGGGGCAATGCAGAGAGGGAGGGGGAAGAACTCCCTGATCCTTTAGAAACAAAAAATAAAGGTCCACAGACACAGGAACCCTTACAGCAGCAGCAGATCTGACATAAAAGAAAACGAAGTAAGTAACCAAATCAAACAGGGAAAATAAACCAAAAGGAGTAAATTTCAAAAACCCAAGCTCTGCTTATTTGTTCTCACTGAGCCCAGCCCTGGGCTCAGAACCTCCAAGCTGCTTGGAGACTGAAAGTACTGGTGGAAAGGGGCGGTGTTTGCCTAGATATACCAGTGACATCAAAGCGATGACATCTTTCAGTCTCCAAAGCTGCTGGTGGAGGTTCACAACTCTATGGTTCAGGGACTGGACTAGAGGGACGCAAAGGAATTAAAGATTTATCAGATTCCAAAGCCAATGTAATAAGCAAGGTAGAGCAGCCAGTGAGCTCTCAAGGAAACCCGTAAGGTCCCCAGCCACATTGGAGGCCTCAGAAGCAGCTGCTGAAGGTCCAGAGCCCAGGGAAAGGTACTGGACCCCTGTCGGGGGGGAATCCCTCAGGAAGATTTAACACACCTCCTGGAAGTATCTGCGCACCATCTCTAAAGGTGAATGAATTGGAGGACAAGGAAAATTTAACAACCTTAAATTATTTTTACGGACTTGGTTCTCCGGGTACTCAATCTTTTTGAAGAACAGTCCCTTCTTTAATCCTGGCCTCCTGTAGTCCGCGGAGCTGCTGTAGATCTTCTTCAAACTTTGCCAACTTTCCCCAGTTCACTACGCACAGTTCCAGACATTAACTCCAGGGAAGTATTCATAGCAGCAATAGCGTCCCATAGCGTATCCAGTTATTGTTGCAGGTTTCACCAACACCTCAGCGTCCAGGAATCTCTCACTCCCAGGTGCTGCTACTGATGCTTCCACCCCAAACGCTGATCCCATTGGTTTTCAAACCTCAGGGTGGCTGAGGGAAAGATGGCGGCTGAGTAACTCGTGAGATACAAGCCCCTGCTGCAGTTGCTCATTGTTCTCTGTATAGCAGTTCCTGGCCAGCAGCTATGGGTCAGAGAAAATGTAAACAGGCTTACCTACCCTCGGGTAATGCTGGTTCCAATCATGCAGCTCAGCAAACTCTGGAGACATGCGGGTTTGGCTCATTGGGAGGAGCAGTATCTTTGGCAGGACACCCGGGAATGTAGACAGTAGACCAAAGCGTTTTGGGAGTGTGGTTGTCTCCTGAGTTGAGGACCCCCCGGCCGGGTCTCAGAAGTGTATCGCTTGCTGATGTAGAGCTTCCCCTTAGCTGGATGGAAAAGTACGCTGGCAATGGGGATTGAAGAGGGCTCACCGCAAGCACAAAACCTTCCTAGTTGAGGCACTGGAAAGGGGATATTTTAAGGGAAACAAACCTTTTTTGTTAGGAAAATGAAGCTGCTATGGTTCTCAAAAGAAGTACCTGAAAAGTTAAGGAAAAAAAAATGAGGATGGCCTCCATAAACTACAAGAGATCACATAACAAGGAAGATGGGCTACAATATTTGGAAAAGCTAAGAGAAGCTGGGAAAGTAGTCAGGAAAACAAAGATGCAAATGGGAGAAAAAATTAGCTAATGCAGTAAAATGGGGGGACAAGACATTTTTTTTAGACATGTTAGTGACAGAAACATGTGCAAAAGTACTATTGTCAGACTTAAGGGCAGACTGGATAGGTCATATCTTTATCTGCTGCCATTTTGTTTTAGCCATACCTTCTGGTGTGTTCACTTGGTTGCAGATTTTTGCATTATCTACAAATAATGTGAGAGTATCTGCTATCTAGTAGTTCAGGTGCAAGATCTAGGAGTCAGTGGAGTCCCAGGAGGTTCATGTTTCATCTGCCACTATGTCTCCCTGCAACTTAAGGCAGGTTGTACCTTGGGTTATTATTTCTGTAGATTAGCGGTAATTACATTGTTCATTTTCTCTTCACATCTGTGAGAGCTTTCATGTAATCGAGACATCAGAAAATGTTCAGGCAGGACACTACCCCTGTGATGGCAGCTTCTGAAATGTTAAATTGAAAAGTGCACTGGAGCTGTGCATATTAGGTATCTTAAGCAGTCCAAGATTTCTGTATGGATGAGTTCTAGCCCCAGTATGCAATAATGCTCTTCCCTTTCTGGATTAGAACTTGGGCTAAGAGGGCCCTGTCTGGATTATTGTTTTCCTGTCTGGATTATTGTTTTACTTAAAAAAAAAAAAAAAAAAAAAGACAGTGCAAAAAATGTATACACACCCACACAATCACTACCACCACATGAAACTGAAGAGCCAGACAGCAATGGCGCTGCCTAAAGGGGAAACTAAAGCAATAAACAGTTGGCTAAAAAGCTTTTAGCATATAAAACTAAGCCTCTGTGCACATACAATCATTAAACCTGCATCAACAATGTTTAAATGAACAAAAAGCAACATTGAGCAATGGAAACCTGCCGTAATAATAGGACACAAACCCTGCATGACTTCTGTAATCTGGTGGGAAACGACTCTAGTACTTTTATTCATAAACCTACGGTGCAAATCATTTCAGAAAGGTGCTGTTTTATTATTGAATGTTCTGATTAAAATATAATCAAAAGGTCACATGGTTAGTGAGGGGCTTTGCCTTTTACTCACTATCTCACAATTAGTACAGGTACAGATAATAATCAAGGACCTCTCTCTGGATCAGTAGTCCACAAAAATAAGCACATTTGGAACTGCCCAGTGGATCCTGGATTACGTCAGGGTTTTTCAAGGGCACTAGCACTTAACACAGAATCTATAGCACTTGCCATGGCCAGTCCAACTACTAGGAAAACTAGGCGATTGTCTGGGCGTCAACTTCTGGGGAGGTGACAAAGAGCAGGGCATTCAGAGCTAAACAATAGATTCTGACAGTTGCGGGGACGGGGGGTGGGGGGGTGCAATAAGGTCTGTCTAGGGTGTGAACAGTTTATACCAACTCTGGAGCCGGTCCTGCCACTTCCAAGCCTCAACTGTTTTATCGAGTTGAATTCTGTGGTCTACATCACATTGTAATCTGCCACATTTTTACTCCACATAAAGTAATGTATACAAAATGACATGTGGCATATATTACTTTACTTAGCTTGGGTCTTGCTCTGTAGGATTCTCGTGCTCTCCGTTTCAACAATGCAAAGAATATTCGGGAGTCTGGGTTCCACATGGTAAGAAAGAATCATCCCTTTCACATCACCCATGGCCTGGAACGTTTCAGACATCATAGTATAGTGTTCCTTCAAAAGGTTTTAGGACCGAAGTCTGCAAAAACATGGCTTCCTTCACATGGACTAAAGGACAGGAAATGACTATAGGACCGAAGTCTGCAAAAACATGGCTTCCTTCACATGGACTAAAGGACAGGAAATGACTATATCCTTTACCCTTTTATTGGGCAGCAGAAAGATTAACCCATCCTGTCAACACAATGCCTGCTCCCTTTATGTCCGTGGGAGGTTGATATGACTGCAGTGTGCTGTACACCAACAAGTGATGGATCATTTTTATTGCTAAAAAAAATACAACAGGTTTAGTGTGCTGTCTCCTGTGTTTTGATAAGATTATTTCATTTGTCATCAGTGCAGAAGGGAGAATTCCATGTCTTAAGCGTAGTGCACGACTCTCCCACAGTAAGCAACGTAAGATATTATAACCCGAGAACATGAGCAGTTCAACAGACCTCTGCCACCAGAAATAACCGACAGATTTTGCAAAACTAAAATCCCCTAGATTCACACAAAATATTATTTTCAGGCAAGAATGTTGCTAGTGTCCTCTCAGCCCAGTTAGGGCTACAGGAGCAGAGTCCGCTTTCCCGAGGGACTGCAAACCTTCTTCCCAGTGTTCTAAGGAAGACTGTAGACTCTAAAGGGCAATAGGGGGGAGGGTGGTTGCTGCTTTGCGAGGCAATGGAGAGAAAGGATGGCTTCATGTACCATCATATAACAACGAACCCTACTTTAAACTCTCCCTCTGCTGCCTTTAGAATCACCCCTACACATCAGTTAAAAAACGATAAATGTCATAGTCCAAATCTGACAGCAACCATGGAACTACTGTTTTTTTCCCTTCACACACTAGAGGTTGATCACCAGATTTCGATCCAGAGACTGTCAAACGATGGAATTGTTTCTTTATCAGCTTTACGTCCTATCAGGCTGTAACATCTGCTTTCTTTACTACTTCAAGAGGCATTCTGCAAGGTTCGTCTCTTTCAGCAATATCTAGCCTTCATTTGTACCCGCTCTAGGAATTGAATATCATATTTTACTGGTAAAAATAACATCATATCAGCAGTATAAGAATGATTTTTCCAACACTCTTGCTACCATTGTTAAAAGTATTCAAATAGCATATTCTTAACTCAAAACAAATGGTTTGCGTCTTAAAATTAACATTGGGGAGTCACGTGATGCCGGGCCGAGGAGAGGATATGCATTTGCTGCTCTCCCGGGCCATGCTGGCTAAGTGCTGTGATAATAATTAGTTAATGCCTGCAGAGCAGCAGTTTTTCGTAGGGCGTCTAAAACTGACTCTATAAAGACATATAAAGCGTCAGACAATGGTGGAGTGTCTAAGCACACAAGATGATGGAGAGGCAAATACGACAGAGGGCCTCAAACCAGAAGGGGTACCAACGAGAATGGAGATAAAAGCGGTGAGCGCAGTGCCAGTGTTGCCTGAAACAGCGGTTATACTGGCAGCAATTAAGGATAGCAACCCTGATCTGACGGGGAAACTGGCCACCATTCAGGGGGAGCTACATGAAGCCTGGGCAGAAATCCAGGCGGCGGTAGGCCGCATTGAGGGAGCAGAGCAGCACATTTCGGATATGGAGGATGAGGTACAAATACTAAAAAAGGATGACGCAGCCCATTACAATCAAATAAAAAAACTCTGGGCCAAGGTGGATGATTTAGAAAACCGCTCACAGAGATCCAATCTGAGGAGATTGGACTTGCCGGAGGGGGGAGGCGAGCAAGGCATGGAAGAATACATAGAGAATCTGTTACCGGAGTGGTTTCAGGACCCTCCCTCCCGACTGGTGTTGTGGTTGAGCAAGTACACAGAGTAACAGGAGGGCGAACATAGCCCCAGGACAGGCCACGACTGGTATTGGCTATAATATTAAATTTCAAGCCATCGGGACTGGATCTTGAGGCAGGTTCGGCAGATTGGAGCAACCTCACACCAAAATAGTAAGATATGGATATTTCCGGACTACAGCCTAGACCTAGACAAATGCTGGCAGGCCTTCAGGGACATCAAACGTTGGCTGGCGGGACATGGCATACCACAGGCACTTTTGTACCCAGCATGGCTTCGAGTTACGTGGAAGGGAGAAACACTGTTCTTTGGAGACCCAAGGAGGCTAAGGATTTCCTTCATCAACACTTCCCAGATGATTCACCTGTAGGCGAAGAAAGTCTAAGTAGGGGAGAGCAAAGATCGACTTCTTCACAAGATGATGCACTTATGCGCAGCTATGAGGAGAATCATCGTCGGGTGGTGGAAGCTTTTGAGCAGAGCAACGGAGAAGGTGAAACATCAGCTACAACAACCAGTTGAATTTTACCTTTCACGGAACATAAAACAAGCAATGTGCAGAACTGCGAGCAGGACAATAAACAGTTAAGTCCGAAACAAAACGGCGGGACCTGGGAGGACAGAGACCCATCCACGTGAGTC
This sequence comes from Ichthyophis bannanicus, assembly GCA_033557465.1. Classification (NCBI taxonomy): domain Eukaryota; kingdom Metazoa; phylum Chordata; class Amphibia; order Gymnophiona; family Ichthyophiidae; genus Ichthyophis; species Ichthyophis bannanicus. Next base: position 67,348,263 of record CM066041.1, on the reverse strand, counting down.
TCCATAGTACTTGATGAGGCCCCTGCCGTTGCAGGAGGCAGGGAACTATCCACACCCTGGGAGGAAGGTCAGAGAGGGGGAGGTCGGGTCCTGGCAATCGGAGTCCCCCCTACATAGGTGGGGCAGGCTCACAGACACCTCCTGGACTGTATCCTCCAGTTGACTACCAAGTCTTCTTGGTTAGTACAGCTTAAGAGATGTTAACGTGTTATATTGTTTATTGTTTTGTATGTGGGCGATCTGTGCAGGGGGAGATGGGGAGGAGGTGAAGGGAAAACGAGCGCAGAGTGAGTATGTGCGGGGAGAATGTGCAGACTGTGATGAGTGAAAATGAATATTAAGATTACGTCCCTTAATGTCAGGGGGATACAGACGCCATGGAGGAGATGGGTGGTGCCTACCTACCACTCTGATATATATTTCTTACAAGAAATTCATTGGGGAGGCAAGATCTGAGTAAGATGCAGGTAAGCTGGGCCGCAGAGGTGCGCCACTCACCAGGGAGGACCAACAGTGCGGGAGTAACAGTGATTTTTAGGAAAGGGCTGCCCTACCAAATTGTAAGAAAATGGAAGGATAAACAGGGAAGAGCAATTGCTTTGGAAAGCACAGTTACTTACCTGTAACAGGTGATCTCTGGGAACAGCAGGAATTAGTCCTCACATATGGGTACGTCGGAACCGACGGAGCCTGCGTGGGAAAGCTCCCCAGCTTCCCAGAAAGGAAGCTTTTGGGGCCTCCCACTGCACATGCGCGCTGCCTTCCCGCCTTCCTGACCAGCTCTCCTCAGTTCGAGTTTATAGCTGAGACAATAGAGAGAGGAAAGGAAGATAGATAGAAGATACAACTCCTAGGGGAGGTGGGTGGGTTGTGAGGACTAATTCCTGCTGTTCCCAGAGATCACCTGCTACAGGTAAGTAACTGTGCTATCTCCAGGAACAAGCAGGAATAAGTCCTCACATATGGGGACTCCCTAGCTAAGATGCCTGGGAGATCCCCTTCCAAGGGTTCGCCATCTTCGTATGGATCTCAGTCAACCATCCTGGGAAGGTGGGCAGGAGTTGTTCAAGTATGGAACAGGTGTTTGAGGACAGCCTGACCAAACAAGGCATCCCGGCGGGAGTCCTTGTCCAAACAGTAATGGGCTGTGAAGGTATGAACCGAGGCCCAGGTGGCGGCTCGACAGATCTGATCTATGGATACAGAGTGAAGATGAGCCATAGAAGTGGCCATGGCTCTCACATTGTGAGCTGTGACATGGCCTTCCAGAGAAATGTTTTTACTCTGGTAAGCAAAGGAAATACACTGAGCAATCCAATTGGAACGTGTACGTTTGGAGACTGGAAGTCCCAAATGAGAAGGATCAAAAGCCACAAAAAGCTGGGAAGACTTTCGATGTGGCTGAGTCCTGTTGAGGTAAAAGGCAAGAGCTCTTTTACAATCCAGAGTATGAAGGTTCCTCTCTGCACTGGATGCATGAGGAGCCGGGAAAAAAGACAGGTAGATATACCTCTTGATTAAGATGAAAAGGCGAGACCACTTTGGGCATAAAGTGGGGATTCGTCCTAAGGACCACCTTATCATGATGGAACCTAGTATAAGGTGGATGAGCCACTAAGGCCTGTAGTTCACTGATGCGGCGAGCCGAAGTGACTGCAATAAGGAAAAGGACCTTCCAGGAAAGAAATTTCAAGGAGGTAGAAACCAACAGTTCAAAAGGTGGCTTCATAAGCTGACCTAGAACTAGGTTCAAATCCCATGCTACCGGAGGAGGCCGGATGGGAGGCTTAGTTAGAGTCAGGCCTCTCATGAACCTTGCAATAAGAGGATGAGAGGAGACAGGTTGTCCATTTATAGGTTTTAAGGATGCTGCAATAGCACTCAAATGGACTCTTACTGAATTCGTCTTAAGGCCTGCATTAGAAAGATGCAGGAGATAGTCTAGTAGAGAATTCAAAGGAAGTGCTAGAGGGTCAAGACCCTGTTGAGCACACCAAATGGAAAAGCGTTTCCATTTGAAAGCATAGGAACGCCTCGTGGAGGGTTTCCTAGAGGCATGAAGGATATCTTTCACTGGTTGAGAAAGATTGAAGTCATGAAGGCTTAGGCCTTCAGTAATCAAGCTCTGAGGTGTAGGGACTTGGGGTTTGGGGCCACAAAGTCCCCTCCTCCTGAGACAGAAGGTCTGGCGCAGCTCCCAGGTCCAGGGAGGGTCCCTGGGAGAGATGCAGAAGTAGAGGGAACCACACTTGGCGTGGCCAGCGTGGAGCTATGAGGATCATCGATCCGTGATCCCTCTGGAGTTTGAACAGAGTCTTGGGAATCAAAGGAATGGGTGGAAAGGCATATAGGAATTCCTGACCCCAATGCAGGAGAAAGGCGTCGTTGGCCTGAGCTCCCTGACACGGAGTCCTGGAACAGAACCGGGGAAGTTTGGCATTCCACGGACTTGCAAAGAGGTCTATGTCCGGGGTTCCCCATTCCTGAAAGATTCTGACTATCTGGTCCATATGTAGGGACCATTCGTGTGGAAGCAGAACTCGACTGAGTCTGTCTGCCCGAGAGTTTTGAACCCCTGGAAGATATACTGCCAGAAGATGAATTTGATGCTCTCTGGCGAAGGCCCATAATCTGAGAGCTTCGTTGCAAAGCGACAGAGAGCCTGTCCCTCCTTGTTTGTTTACGTAGAACATGGCCACCTGATTGTCTGTCTGAACTAGGACGGTCAGGTTGACAAGGAGGGTATGGAAGACTTTGAGGGCAAAGAAGATTGCTCGCAGTTCCAGGAGGTTGATGTGAAGGGTGGTCTCCTGTGGAGACCAAGTACCCTGAGTGGAGAGGGATTGCAGATGGGCTCCCCACCCTGTTTGGGAGGCATCTGTTGTGAGGGTTGCTTGGGGCAACAAAGGTTGGAAGGGGGCCCCCAACAACAGATTCTTGGTGGACATCCACCATTGGAGGGACCAAAACAGACGCTTTGAGGTGAGGATTTGGTCGGAGAGCGCTCCTGATGCTTGAGTCCACTGGGTGGCCAAGGTCCATTGAGCTGCTCTCATATGAAGACGAGCGTAGGGCACCACGTGAACCGTGGAGGCCATGTGGCCCAGAAGTCGCAGCATTTCCCTGGCTGTCAAGTGACTGCTGGACTGAGCTTGGGAGGCCAAGCACACCAGACGTTGGCCCCGGACTTGAGGTAGGTAGGCCCTTGCAGTGGTGGTGTCCAACTGGGCCCCTATGAATTCCAGAGACTGAGTAGGGATAAGTTGAGACTTGGGAAGGTTTACCACCAGTCCCAGATACTGCAGAATGTGCCTTGTGCGGTTCAGGGAAATCTGGGCCTCTGACCGAGATGGAGCTCGGATGAGCCAGTCGTCCAGATATGGGAATACAAAAATTCCCAGAACTCTTAGAAATGCGGCTACAACTGCCATGCATTTGGTGAACACCCTTGGAGCAGAGGCTAGACCAAAGGGAAGTACTCTGTACTGGAAATGTTTTCCCTGGAACAGAAATCGTAGATATTTTCTGTGGGATGGGTGGATGAGTATATGTGTGTACGCATCCTTGAGATCTAGAGAACAAAGCCAATCCTGACTCTGAAGGTATGGAAGGAGAAGGCCCAGAGAAAGCATTTTGAATTTCTCCTTGTATAGAAATTTGTTCAATTCTCTCAGATCTAGGATAGATCTGAATCCCCCTGTCTTCTTTGGTATGAGAAAATAAGGGGAGTAGAAACCTGTCCCTTCTTGAAGAAGAGGAACCTCTTCTATTGCCCCTTGGGCAAGGAGGGAAGAGACTTCCTGACCCAACAGGGCCAGGAGAGATGGGGGAGAATTGAAGTGCCTCACCATGGTATGTGGAGGAAGGTTGGAAAAATGAAGTTTGTAGCCCTCTCTGATGATAGAGAGGGTCCATTGCTCTGATGTAATTTGCCCCCATCTGGGAGCAAAGTGAGCTAACCTTCCGGGAATGGTGAGGGGCTCTGGTTGTTCTAGAGCCAGAAAGGTTAAGTTCTCTAGGGACAAGTCAAAACCCCTGAGGGGGTTGAGCCTGCTGAGGAGTGGCAGACGCTGCAGGCTTTGACCTTGCCTGTTTAGGTTGCTGACGTTTAGCAGCAAAGCGAGGCTGAGAAGATTGTTGGCCAGTATTTGTGGAAAATCTGGCCTTCTTGTAGTAAGGCCTCTTGAAAGACTTTTTCTTGGCAGGAGTAGAGGTAGACTTAGAAAGTCTATCTAAGGTGGCATTTTCTGCGTCCATTTGAGTGGCTTTAATTTGCCAGTCTTTACCAAAATAAGTTCTCACCTGTACAGGGCAGATTCCGTAAGCCATCCAGGACCCAGGGTTCTAGGTCAGAGGCCTGGAGCCAAGCAAGTCGTCGGGCTGCAATGGCAATGCCCGAAGCTCTACCGGCACCCTCAAAGGAATCAAAGGCTGCTCTGTTGGAGAACTTAGAAACATCTAGAAGCTGTTTCACCAGAGAAATGAACTCCTCCTTTTTATCCTCAGGGATAAAGGGGGAAAAAATGCCGTACCTTTAGGGCAAGCTCCCTCAGAAACATGCCCATATACAGACTGTATGAATTAATCCTGGCTATAAGCATACTAGCCTGGAAAACTTTCCTACCAAAAGAGTCTAGGGTCTTACATTCTCGCCCTGGAGGGGTAGAAGAGTGCCTTTTGGTACTCTTAATCTTCTTCAGCGCAGACTTCACCACAATGGAATGGTGAGGCAGCTGAGTTTTTTGAAAACCAGGAGAAGGAGGGACCCGGTACATGGTGTCCAACCTACGAGAATGAGGAGACAATGTTAAAGGAGCCTCCCATAAGTCCATCAAGTGCTCTTGAAGGATTTCATGGATAGGCAGGGTGAATGCCTCTTTAGGAACCTTAGGGTATCCTAAAATATCCAATTTCTTCGATCTAGGTTCTTTTTCAGAGGATGTGGTAATAGAAAGTCCTTTAGCTACTTCTATAATGAAGTCTTGAAAGGACAAATCCTCTGGTGGAGACATTCTCCTCTTTGGGGAAGAAGGCTCTTCAGGAAGAACTAGAGACAGCTCATCAGAGTCATCAGAGGAGTCAAAATCCTCTGAAGAATCAGAGTATCCTCTATTTGCTTCCAACGCACGATACGCATACCGCTCGGTATCGACATCGGGCGTACCGGGTATGGGATCGGTATCGGGTGAATACCCGGATCCGGCATGCGGAACCGATCTGCGTTTGGAAGACGATGGTCTCGGTTCCGGTATGGGAGATGGTACCGGAACCGGACCCGGAACCGCTGGATGCGGTACCGAGGGCGTCGCAGCGTTAATGAAAGCCAGAATGGCCTGCTGCATGGTCTGGACAGTATTGCCCATAGACGCCACTGCTGCCTGGATGTCGGTACCGGTATGGGCCGGTACCCCAGAGCAGTCTAACAGGTGATCGGTCGAGGCCGTGCCATCGATGTCAACCTGTAACCCCATAGGTGGAGCTTTGGAAGCCGGAGCTTCCCGCCGGGGTTGTTTGGCTGGGGCAGGGTCCTCAGATTCAAAAGAGAGAGCCTCTCGATGCTTTGAAGGAGATTTGCTCTTTGAGGACCTGCCCGCAGAAGGTTTGGTTACCTGAGATCCATCGGAGAGGAAGACCTGGATGACTGTGATGCTGGATTATCTGAAGCAAACAGCACATGGAATTTGTTGGCCCGGTTCTGCAAACCACGTTTAGACATCTGGGAGCAGGATGGGCAGTCCGGAATGGAGTGGTCAGGCCCCAAACATTTAAGACACCAGTCATGGGTGTCTGTAACAGAAATTACAGCACTACACTTGGTACACTTCTTGAAACCAGGGGCTGGTTTCTCCATGAGGAGAATTTGTGTAGGCCTGAGGCCTAACCAAAGTCACCAAGTTGTGCAAAAAGAAGTTTTTTGTTTTTTTTTTGAAAGAAAGAAAAAGGGAGACCGGCGGTACCAGTTTCGGTATGGGGAAGGCAGGTACGCGGTCTAAAGAAACAAACTAAAATAAGAATTTCTTCAGCGGTGACAGGAACACGACCTGCTGGCTCCGCGGAAAAAGAGAAACTGAGGAGAGCTGGTCAGGAAGGCGGGAAGGCAGCGCGCATGTGCAGTGGGAGGCCCCAAAAGCTTCCTTTCTGGGAAGCTGGGGAGCTTTCCCGCGCAGGCTCCGTCGGTTCCGACGTACCCATATGTGAGGACTTATTCCTGCTTGTTCCTGGAGATATACAGCTCTCAGGACTACTTCTATGAATAGTCAATCTCTATGTCCCCAATTCTGGACAGAGGGGGTTTATACAGCATATTTTCCAGAAAACCATGGTGCTGTATGGTGGAAACTTCAATGCGATAGTTAAAGCCGGGGAAGATAGGTCATCAGTGAATCAGGCATAGGTAAGTTCGACCTGGTCGACATATGGAGGTTTCAGTACACATGTTATTCAGCAGCCCATGCCTCCTATTCAAGGACAGATCTTTTCTTGGTGGGACTTCTCCTATGTCCCCAAGTGACTAAGGACAATATTGGTAACATTACCTGGTCGGACCATGCTCCCGTACATCTCTGGCTGGGTCTAGATGGGGGGGGGGGGGGGGGAGACAAGGCAAAGAAGACCTGGAGGTTAAACCTCTCCTTAATTGTGAAGGGTGAAGGAGATATTGGAGGTAGAGCGTGCCATTGGAGATTACCTTCAGAATAATGACCGGGAGGGAATCTTCCTGATGGTCCTATGGGACGCACTGAAGGAAGTGATATGAGGGGTTCTGATAGCAATGGGGTCTCGTAGGAAAAAGGAAAGAGGTAGGCATAGGGCTAAGCTAGAAACTGAAATTAGAAGAATGGAGAGAGTATATGACAGGCCCCTTCGGAAGGAATGGAGTGCAATCTGGTGTTGAAGAGAGGGGAACTGAAGAGCCTACTCATGGAAAAGATAGAGGTATTAATTAGAAAGACAGACCACACATTCTATGCCAGGGGAGGTAAAATTGATTGACTACTGGCTCAGCAGCTTAAGAAGAAACAGGCCCAGACCACAATACTTCAAGTGAAAGACAGTGGGGGGCAGTTGCATTATGATAAGACAGGCATCAAGAATGTCTTTGTGAAATATTACTCAGAATTATACACCTCTGAGTGCACAATACAGGAGGGATGGATAGCAGCATATCAGAGGAGCAGAGAGAATGGTTGGATAACCCGGTTATTGTGTTGGAAGTACAGAAAGCCAAAGACAGGCTGCCTCTCCACAAGGCAGCAGGCCCCAATGGATTCCTTCCTGAATTTTACAAAGCATTTGGGAACATTTTCTCCCTGGTCCTTTGCAGGGTATACAATATGGCTAGAGAAGAGGGAGTCATACCAGCTTCATTTTTAAAAGCACGTATTAACGCTTATACACAAAAAGGGAAAGGATCTGAGCTGCCCAAGGTTGTACCGTCCGCTATCTCTTCTAAACACAGATGCTATTAGCAAAAGTCTTTGCACAGCGACTTACCCGGCTAGTACTTGAGCTTATCCACATAGACCAATCAGGCTTTATAATAGTAGGATGTAATGGGGCAGATAATGTACTGAGGGTGTTGGGTATGGCCTATCAGTGAGGAGAGGCGTGCGCACAGCCAGCGGCTTTCTTAGCTCTGGACACGGAAAAGGCCTTTGACCGTGTTGAATGGCCATAATTACAGTGCGTGCTGCGAGTTTACAAATTTGGGGAGAGCTTTTTACGGGTGATCTCGGCATTATACAGTAAGCCCAAAGCACAATTGTGCATTAATGATATCCTCTCACCTTGCTTTGAGCTGCATAGAGGATATCATTAATGCGCAATTGTACTTTCCTCACTCTTGTTTGCTCTTTTGCTGGAGCCCTTTGCTCAGGCAATTTGGCTTAATACAGAGATTGAAGGCATAAGGGTGGGAGGTATAGAACACAAGGTAGCAATATATGCCTTTGATACACTCTTATTCCTCTCAAATCCAGAGAGCTCATTAGAAGCTTTGAACAAGAATATGGGAAATTTGCAGAGATATCGGGATATAAGTTAAACTCAACTAAGTCAGTTCTGCTCCTGTTTCATGTGTAGCCCGACCTGATGGAATGGCTTAAAAATGCAGTGTCACTATCAATGGGAACAGAACTGTCTAACTTATTTAGGGGTGAAGATCCCTACACAGATGCACAAATTCTTCCAATTGCACTATCCCTCATTGCTAAGGAAAATCCGTGAGGAAATGCATGGTCGGTCTTTTTTAGCTCCCTCCCTGACGACTAGAATTAATGTTGTGAAAATGAGTATACTTCCGCAGTTCATATGCCTGTTCTTGATGTTGCTATGTAGAATTCCAGATTCTTATTTCAGAGATTTAAATAGGGCGCTAGCGAACTTTCTGTGGAATGGGAAATGTGCATGGGTAAGTTTACGCTTACTGATGACACAGAAGGAAGGAGGGAGGGGGGCTGTCATTTCAAATTATACTACTGGCCTGTGCAAGTGCGGTCAGTTGGTGGGTAGCACACCCAAGCCAGCATTGGATTCCCATAGAGGTGAGTCAAGTAGGATTGCCATGTTTAGAGGTGGTGCCTTTTTCGACCTCTCTGCGGAGAATGGAGGAGTGAGACAACACCGCATAGTGGGGACAACATTGGAGGCGTGGGGAAAGATCACAGGGAGGTTTAAAGCTGGACACTGCCAGCTCTCGAAAGGCATATATAACCCAGGGGGGGACCTGTTCCTACCCTACCAGATGGACTCTGAAAGGTTTAAATGGATGAGACTGAAAGCAATGGAGGGAAAGGGGATACCTAACGAGGAATGAAATACTGAATAGATGTGAGAACAGCACCCCCCATTTCTTCCACTGTTCCAGATAAGTTAACAAAAAGTGTTCTATCGGGGACATTATATGTAGCCGCCCCAACTGTTGGATGTGTTTTTCATTAAACCTCGGAAGGGACAAGTGGTAGTTGCTCAACTTTATCAGATCCTCCAGAGAGAGCTACAGGGACCCCATGGGTATCAAGGCAAACGGATGCAGTGAGAGGAAGTATGGGAAAATACTAAGCAGATATCCATTTGTTTAACCCATATGGATACACAGTATAAGTTGTTATTCCAAATGTATCTCACTCTTGGTAGGCTGCATGTCATAAAGGCCTCTTATTCGGATACATGTTGCGGGGATGCAGGGAGAGGGGATCCTTGATGCATATTGTTTGGGAATGTAAAGAAGTGCAAACCTTCTGGAAAAAGGTATCTGTCATCTCTAGGAAGGTCACAGGAAAGGCACTACCTTATGACCTGGCAATTATGCTGGTGGGGTATAGCGAAGGGCCACCAGCGATCCACTTAAATAGGAAATGTTTAGCCAATTTTCTCTTCTTAGCGGTCCGACTTGCAATAGCGACAAAGTGGAAACAGGTAGCTGCCCCTATGATGACTGAGTGGTCCCGGAAGCTGGCCAGAATAATGGAGGCCAAGAGAGGGGTTGCCCTTATGATAGGTACAATAGACATCAATAGACACCTATGAATGGCTGTGGGCCCCATTAAGAGAAGTGACAAGTGGGAATGGGAGAGGGTGGGGTGAGAAACATAGGGATCTACAGTTGACGCCTTCCATACATGATGTCCAGGGGGAAAGACATGGAATATTAAGGACAGCTTACCAAAGGGTGAAGGGAGTAGAATGTCCACTTCCACAACAGATAGTAGCAGTTAGCCCCGACAGAGCATCTACTTCGGCCACTCCGCTGCCCATTAGTCCCCACCTCCCACAGAGATGCAGAAATAGGATTAGCCCACATCTGATTTTTCCAGTTTTATTGTAGTTTTGTTGAGGCTGTACTATAATGCTTTATGTCAATACAGTATCCTGTAACATGAAGTCAAGAGAAAGGCCACCAAGATGGCTTCTCTCTCCTTAGTTATTACAATCATGTATTCTGTGCAGCTTGTCATTCTGTGACAAGCTGCACAGCTGCATATGACCTAGATTGGCCACTGTTGGAAACAGAATACTGGGCTTGATGGACCTTGGTCTGACCCAGTATGGCATATCTTATGTTATGTTCTTATGTGTGCATCGGTGATGCTGAGAGCAAAGCTTCTTCCAGCAACACAAGTGCCGACTGTACACATAGATTGTACAGAAATCAAATTGATTTCATCTGTGGAAGAAAACCATGGAAAAGCTTGATAACATCAACAAAGACAAAACCTGGAGCTGACTGTGGTAGAGATCACCAACTATTAGTATGCAAACTCAAGCTAAAGTTCCAAAAGAGCACACCACTCATGAATATAGCAAAATATGACCTAGAGAATATATCACTGGAATTTAAAGACTGCCTGAAAAATAGATTTACTGCTCTAAATACAAATGACAGAGTTCCAGAAGAGTTATGGGATGACATCAAGAAGGCTGTGTTGGAAGAAAGCGAGAAGTCTCTACATAAGGTGAAAAAGCAAAAACGGCCAAAATGGATGACTGAAGAAACTCTGAATATTGTCCAAAAATGCAGAGAAGCTAAAGTCAGAGGAGAAAGAGAAGCAATTGCAGAACTCAGAGATTTCCAATGTGCAGCAAGACAAGACAAGGAGAGGTACTACAATAACACATATAAGGAAATAGAATCAGAAGCTATTAGAAAGAACAAGATCAACTTTTCTAAAGCTACGAGAATTAAAGAAAAAATTCCAGCCTCGAATTGGACTGCTGCAAGAACCTCAAGGATCCATGTTGAATGATGCTGAGAAGATCAAGAAAAGGTGGAAAGAATATACAAAGTCATTATACCATAAAGATCAAGTGGTCCAAAAGCTGTTTCAACCTGTACCTTAAAATCAGGAACCATTGGTGATGAAAGAAGAAGTCAAAGCAACACTGAAAGCCTTATCAAAGAACAAAGCACCGGGCATTGATGGCATTCCCATTGAAGTATTACAGCAATTGAATGAAGCTGTTACCATACTTACAAGGCTCTGCCAGGAAATTTGGAAGACAAATTCATGGCCAACTGACTGGAAAAGATCGGTGTTTAAAAGAAAGGTGACCTGACTGACTGTGGAAATTATCGCACAATTGTTCTGATCCCACATGCCAGCAAAATTCTACTCAAGATCATTCAGCAGAGAGACTACAACCATGCCTGGAACAAGAACTGCCTGAAGTGCAAGCAAGGTTCAGGAAAGAGTGAGGAACAAGAGACATTATTGCAGATGTGAGATGGATCCTTGAAAAGACTAAAGAATACCAAAAGGATATCCATGTGTGTTTTATTGGCTATAGCAAGGCTTTTGAATGTGTAAACCATGAGAAACTCTGGGCCACATTAAGAAGCATGGGTATATCAGAACATCTGATCGTTCTCTTGCACAACCTTTACATTGATCAAGAAGCAACAGTTTGGAAAGAATAAGGAGAAACAGAATGGTTTAAAATCAGTAAAGGTGTACAACAAGGCTGCATACTTAAGAACATAAGATATGCCATACTATGTCAGACCAAGGTCCATCAAGCCCAGTATCCTGTTTCCAACAGTGGCCAATCTAGGTCATAAGTACCTAGCAATCTCCCCAAAAGACACAGGTTCCTCAATGCTTGTATTGGGTCAAGCAGCGATATCCCGTGTCCCTTTTAATAATGGTTTAGGATCTTTCCTCCAGGAACTTGTCCAAACCTTTTTTAAACCCAGCTACACTAACAGCTTTTATTACATCCTCTGGTAACAAATTCCAGAGTTTGATTACACGTTGAGTGAAAAAAAATTTCTCCTATTAGTCTTAAATAGGTTACCCTGTAGCTTCATTGCATGTCCCCTACTCTTTTTATATTCTGATGACGTAAACAATCGATCTACGTTTACCCGTTCCACTCCATTCATTAATTTATAGACCTCTATCATATCTCCCCTTAGACATCTCTTTTCCATGTTGAAGAGCCCTAACCTTTTTAGCCTCTCTTTATAGGAGTATCCTTCCATCCCCTTTACCATTTTGGTGGCTCTTCTCTGTACCTTTTCTAATAATGCTATATCTTTTTTAAGATACGGCGACCAGAATTATACACAATATTCAAGGTGCGGTCGCACCATGGAATGATACAGAGGCATTATAATATCCTTTGTTTTATTTTCCATTCCTTTCCTTATGATACCTAGCATTCTATTTGCTCTCTTGGCCGCCGCTGCACACTGGGCAGAGGGTTTTAATATGTTATCCACGATGACGCCTAAATAGTTTTCCTGGGTGGTGGTTCCTAATGTGGAACCTTGCATTGTGTAACCATAGTTTGGGTTGTTCTTCCCTAGGTGCATAACTTTGCACTTGTCCACATTAAATTTCATCTGCCATTTTGATGCCCAGTCTTCCAATTTATCAAGATCCTCTTGCAATTTTCCACAATCCTCTTGGGTTTTAACAACTTTAAATAGTTTTGTGTCATCTGCAAATTTGATAACCTCACTCGTTATTCCCTTTTCCAGGTCATTTATGAATATGTCAAAACGCAGCAGACCCAGCACAGATCCCTGGGGTAGTCCACTATTCACTTTTTTTCATTGGGAAAATTGGCCATTTAGCCCTTCTCTCTGCTTTCTGTCTTTTAAACAGTTCCTGATCCACAATAGTATATCACCTCCTATCCCATGATCTTTTAGTTTTGTCCCCTTCCTCTTTAATTTATATTCAGAACAAATCATCAGATAAGCAGGACTGTATGAAGACAACTGAGGTGTGAGTACTAGGGGAGATCAAAACTAAGCTTTCCTTAGAAGCTCAGATGACTTCTACTTTCATACCTTTAACATATCATGCGAAGACAGAGATCATTAGAGAAAGACATAATGCTTGGCAAGGTAGGTCACTGTAAAAGAGGAAGGCCGATAATGAGATGGATCGATACAATAACAGCAGCTATGGATACTACTCTATCAACAATGAGCTGCTTGGATGAAGACTGAACAAAGTTTAGGTCAACTATCCAGAGGGTCGCTAGGAGTCAACACTGACTCGACAGCACTTAACATGCTGTGCAGTTATGTTGATAAATTGGAAAATGTTTAATAAAAATAAAGAACACACACATTGCTCATCATTTTTAGGAATTTGGTTTTGAATATTTGCAAAGATATTACAATTGATAATCAACAAATACTGATTCAGAATGCGGCTAAAAGCTTATTGGATTCTTTTTTTTTTGTCCTTTAAATCCCATTAAATCAAGTGAAAAATGTGTATATATTTTTTTAAAGTCAAAGATGTTGTGTAGATTGAAGCTACATCTTGACCCTGTTGATTTCCATATAATGATGCAGAAATTTGCACCGACTCCCAAGGCTTGCTTGGGACTGTCAGCATTGTCTTTCAGGGTTTTTCAGCTTACCCTGAGGCTATCTCCCCCTACCCCTACTATTTAACCAGAATTAGGTTTCATGGCCACCTTTCATCGGTACTATCTTCTTTACACTGGTTTCTGGTGTAATGGTGGGCAAACGTTAAGGCCTTCAGGCTGATCTTCAAAGCACTGTGGGTGTCCGTTCCCCTGCATTGAAATATCCATTGGCATTGTATCAGCCTTTTCAGACTCTCCATTTTCAAGAGCAAGGCCTGCTGTGAATTTCTTCATTAAGATGAGGATGCAATGTTGGAACATGTAATCATACTTTTTCATTTGCAGGTCCAAGTCTCTGGAATTCATTATCCTCAAGCTTTCCTTAATGACCGATTTATTGAATTGTAGAAAGCAGGCAAAAACTTTTATTAAAGACAAATAAATGCCTTTTCTTTTTGTAAGATCACCGAGTAATTTCTTTTAGGATTAATTTTATTTTTAAAGTATCTTATGTGTATGTTTTGTGAGTTCTGATGCTTAGCGAACACTGTGTATGTTCATTTGCAAAATGCCTAGATTTTTAAATAGTGCAGTATAGAAGTCTTAATCTAACCTCTAAACTAAGCTCCATTTCTGTCCTCCCCTCAAATGAGAACTGGATGATTAAAGCAAGTGGTCTCAAGCTGCCTTCTGATCCATCTTGGGTGATTTATCACCAGCTGTCCATCATGGTCTGGATGCTAATCTCATTTGACTTTTGACAACTTCAAATGAGATCTTTTTTTGACCTGGTTCTTTCATGCTGACATATCACCGTGAATCAAACTCTAATGCTAGCACAAAAGCTCAGACAGTGATACTTCACTGAAAAACATTTTAGAAAGCCTGAATAATTTTTGCCTACAGATAAGCCAGTATCTAAAGAAGTGCATATTATTAACAGGCCTTGTGCTACTTTATAGAGAACCTCTGGTATCCATAGGTCACAATGCAAAGGGTACAATCTGTAGGTCATACAGATGACAGAGCAGCAAAAGGTTTCAAAATGTATTGAAAATTTCTTGTTCATCTTGCTCACTCGAGTCCAATTACAGTAGGTTAACTGTATCTCTGATTCTAACAAAAGTCCTACAATCTTTTCATTACAACTTGCACACACAGAGGCTCTGGTACAGGTGCAAAGCCATCTAGATCAATTCACTTCGGTTGATATAGTGTATCTGGACTTTCAGAAAGCCTTTGACAAGGTCCCTCATCAGAGACTTTTGGCAAAACTAAAGAGTCATGGGATAGGAGGCAGTGTACTACTGTGGATCAAGAACTGGTTAAAAGATAGAAAGCAGAGGGTTGGGCTAAATGGCCAATTTTCCCAATAGAGAAAGGTGAATAGTGGTGTACCCCAGGGATCTGTGCTGGGTCCGCTGCTTTTTGACATATTCATAAATGACCTGGAAAGTGGAATAACGAGTGAGTTTATCAAATTTGCAGATGACACAAAACTATTTAAAGTTGTTAAAACCCAAGAGGATTGTGGAAAATTGCAAGAGGATCTTGATAAATTGGAAGACTGGGCATCAAAATGGCAGATGAAATTTAATGTGGACAAGTGCAAAGTTATGCACCTAGGGAAGAACAACCCAAACTATGGTTACACGATGCAAGGTTCCACATTAGGAACCACCACCCAGGAAAAAGATTTAGGCGTCATTGTGGATACCATTTATTTATTTAGCAAGTATTTGTATCCCGCTCCTTCCAGCGATCAGAAGCGGGTAGGATTACATTGAGAAACTGCCGAATCAAGGCAGGTACAATTTTTGTATACATACAGATTGGTTATAGAAGCAGACCACACAGGGGTTAACAATTCTTAGTTATGGGGGAAATCATTTACAGAACACACAGAGTTAACGTTTCTTAGTTATAGAGGAAGTCATTTACATATGTACATGTAATCCTTTACATATATACATTCATACAAGATAGGCTTCCTGTGTTGCATATGTGGGATTAGTTATAGGGGAGGTCATTTACATATGTACATATAATCCTTTACATATATACATTCATACGAGATAGGCTTCCTGTGTTGCATATGTGGGATTAGATCAGATTGAAATGGTTTTGGAATATGTGCGTTTTGAGCTTTTTTCTAAAGTCTGTCAGGTCATTGCTAGCTCGTAGCACTGGTGGGAGTTGGTTCCATAGTGTTGGTGCTACATATGAAAAAGCCCTGTTGCTGGTGCTGGCTTTGGTAGATCTAAAATCAGGTGGTGTGTGGAGGATGTTGGCGTTGGTGGTTCGTCTGCTTCTGGTAGGAGGTTGTAAACTGACTAGGGTGGTGAGGAAGGATGGTGCTAAGTTGTGGATGAGTTTGAAAGTAGTTGTCAAAATTTTGTATTTTGTATGAGCTGCTATGGGTAGCCAGTGTAATTGAATTAGTACTGGTGTGATGTGGTCACTTATATTTTTCTTCATAATGACCCTGGCAGCTACGTTTTGTGCCATTTGCAGTATGTTCAAAGTTTTTTTAGGTAGAATTTGAAGGATGGCGTTGCAGTAGTCAAAATGTGGCATGATGAGTGCTTGAGCCACGGTTCTGAAGTCTTGGGGGTCAATGATGTTTCGAATGGGTTGAAGAACTCGCAGTTTGTGGAAAAATGCCCTGTTGGTCTTTCGGAGGTGTTTCTCCATTTTTAGGTCACAGTCGAATGTGACTCCCAGATACTTTATTTCATTTTTTGTTTGATAAGTGTTGTTGCATAGTGTTATTGAAGAGGGTGGGACAAAATTCGGTGCTTTGGAGATATACATTACTTCGGTTTTCTTGTGGTTAATTGACATGCTGCTTTGTTGTAACCAGTCTTGCATCTCCCCTATGCAAGTCTCAAGTGGGTTGTAGTCTGGGTTTTGAGAGTCGAGTTGTGAGTATAGCATAATGTCATCGGCATAGATGTGGTAATTGATTTTGTGCCGTGTAAAAATTTTGCAAAGTGGTTGCATATATATGTTGAATAGGAGTGCTGAGAGTGCAGAGCCTTGCGGGATTCCTTGTGTTTGGGAGAATGATTCTGCTATTTCGCCGTTGAATTGAACCTGTTGCGTTCGGTTTGAGATGTATGACGAGAACCATTTTAGTGGGGTACCTGATATTCCTATTGATTTTATCCTGTTTATGAGGGTTCCATGGTTAACTGTATCAAAGGCAGCTGAGATGTCAATGAATACAAGTATATGTTAAAACCCTCGGCCCAGTGTGCAGCGGCGGCCAAGAGAGCAAATAGAATGCTAGGTATGATAAGGAAAGGAAAGGAATGGAAAATAAAACAAAAGATATTATAATGCCTCTATATCGTTCCATGGTGAGACCGCACCTTGAATATTGTGTGTAATTCTGGTCGCCGTATCTTAAAAAGGATATAGCGATTTTAGAAAAGGTTCAGAGAAGAGTAACCAAAATGGTAAAGGGGATGGAAGGATACCCCTATGAAGAAAGGCTAAAAAGGTTTGGGCTGTTTAACCTGGAAAAGAGAAGGCTGAGGGGAGATATGATAGAAGTCTATAAATTAATGAACGGAGGGGAACGGGTAAATGTAGATCGATTGTTTACGTTATCAGAATATAGAAAGACTAGGGGACATGCAATGAAGCTACAGGGCAAACTATTTAAGACTAATAAAAGAAAATATTTTTTCACTCAATGTGTAATCAAACTCTGGAATTTGTTACCGGAGGATGTAGTAAAGGCTGTTAGTGTAGCTGGGTTTAAAAAAGGTTTGGACAAGTTCCTCGAGGAAAGGTCCATAAACCATTATTAAGAAGGGACCCAGGATATCAATGCTTGACCCAGTACAAGCATTGTGGAACCTGTGTCTTTTGGGGAAACTGCTAGGTACGTATGACCTAGATTGGCCACTGTTGGAGACAGGATGCTGGGCTTGATGGACCTTGGTCTGACCCACTATGGCATATCTTATGTTCTTCCAGTGAAAACAGCATAGTTCCACTCTCACCAAAGCATGAGATGAAAGATTAATGATGGCTGACAGGAGCAACAGAATACACTATCACAGAGAATGTTATCCTTCCATAAATCAGAACAAAAAAAATGAAAGATCTCAGCATACACGTTTGGCTTGGATTTAGCTCATGCCTTTTCTCAGAAGTACAGTCAGGTACAGCAGGTATTTGCCCATCCCCAGAGAGCTTACAATCTAAGTTTGTACCTGAGGCGGTGGAAGCTTAAGTGACTTGCCCAAGATCACAAGGAGCAACAGTAGGATTTGAACCTGGTTTCGCTAGTTCTGAACCCACTGTTCTAACCATTGCGCTACTCCGCCACTCATAGACACAATAATTAAGATCCAGAAGATGATGCCAGTGTGCCAAAAATCGCTCTCCTTCTGCAGCTGATGGGGACTATTCCCTACTAACTTGGGCTGCGCTCCTTTGTGAGCTCAAACTAATTGCATCAGGCACGGCCACTACTGGAAGGGGAGTCCTGTAAAGGCAGTTGTTGCAGGAGGTGGTACTAGTGATTTAGCAGAGGATATACCTTTCATGAATTTGTACTAAGACACTAACTATATCAGCATGGTGTTTAAAACTAATGTCCAAGGATGCTGTTAGGGTGATTGGTTTGGTGTGAGGGAGCTATGGGAACTTCCCAAGCCTTTTGCTGTCCTCTCCGTCTGGTTTATCCCTTGGGTACCTTAGGCAGCATTAAGTAACAGAACATGTGAAAGCCCCAATAAAAGTAGACAAAAGGTCAAATGGCATAAGTTTCAAGAACTGTAGCAGCTGATAAGCATGCAATAAATAAAACCAGGAGTCAGTTCAAAAGATCCAAGCCAATTTATTGTGCACATGGCTCAGTTAGTCAAAGCTTCAAAAGGAACTGAGCAAAGATTTTACAGAGACATACTCATTTATACCTTTTCTTCTGTTTGATACATGAGAACTTTCTATTGGTTCCAGCTTGATACATGCAAACTTCCTATTGGTTCCAACGCCCCCTGCACCTGTCCAATCAGAGATCCCTCCTGGGACTAGCACCCAGCTCCCTCCCTTAGGACTGTCCTAACAATGGTTCAGTTTCTAGGTTTGATACTTCTCTACTGCAAGGTCGTCTCTAGCTTCAGGAATGCAAGTATTGAAACATTTCTTTCTTTTGCACACAAGAGAATAATGAAAGACTTATGAATTCATGTAAAACTTCTTATTAAGCAGTTTAAAACAATTTTCTCATTTTTCACAGATTTTTGGTTCTTTTCTAGCTATAATGGGGGTTGGGATCCAGGCCTTTCATATTTGCAGACTACTCTAGGCCATAGCCTGCCACAGAACAAATAAACAAACATTTAAGTACTTCCTCAATAGATTCCACCAGAGAATAAAGTAAGGTCTTTGTTTTAATCAAACCATTTTACCAAAGAATCCATTTCTACCTGCAAAATGTATAAACTGAAAACAGAATAGACCTAAACACAGCTGATGAACACCACAAACTGCAATATCGCAGAAGTCTATTTATTCTCTGGCCTTACCCGCAGTTTCCCAAGCCTTAAGGGATCTGCCTCTACTAATCCAAATTTCTGTAGCCCTGCTACATGTATTTGGATCAGCTTTGAATAAAAGAAAAATACTGCTGGCACAACATCTTCTAAAGCATTACCATTTTGAGCTGTTTGGACTTTTTTGGCCCTAAGTGTCCTTGAATGGTTTGCATTATCCCAAGTAAAGCCTTAATTTTGTACTTGTGACATCAGTCGTTTCCATGGCAACCTGCTGATGTTAGCCAAAGGCTTATGATGTCAGGCGAGGGGCTAAGCAACTGGAGAAAGGGAACTCTAAAGGCAAAGAATTTACCTGCAAAAAATGTTTCTCCTAATACATTCCAGGACAGAAAGTCAAAATGGGCATAGGGCGAAATACAATTGTATGAGCATTTCAATCAGAAAACTAGATCTTTCAAGTAGGCATACTCGAAATATATCCTAAAACCTTCTATGTAGTTTACTCCAGGCTCTGCTTAGGATAACAAGTACTGGTATGTTTCAGGAGGAAGCCTTTGCCAAGCATACATCTTTTTAAATATAAATGGGTGCTAAGGTGGGCATCTAACATAAGCCTTTTATAGCAGAATCCTGAGAAGCTGCACGACTGATGCAGAATGTAGACAATGTGCAGACAAAGCGAAGCAGTTAAAATCCAATTAAGTCATAAAGTATTAGCTTATTACTCACGCAGCAATCATATTTAAAAACAATGCAGTCAGTTGCACTATGTTTCACAAAGTTTTTCCATCGGCTCGAAAAGACTTCAGTCTTTACGTACTACGAAAGTGCAAGCGATTGCAATTTGACACCGAGGGAAGGTTTGTTTGTTTATTGCTTTGCGGTGAGATAATAAAGCAAACTATAACACATCATGCCACCTTTTGCATTAAGAGCCATGGGGCAGACACAAACCCCCGATGCACTGACAACGGGCAAAAGGCGAGGCAGGCTGCGGCTTTCCTATTTCGGCCAGAAATATGTGCTGTGGCAGCACAGGTGAGAAGCCACTTACCGAGGCAGCAGGTCAGGCCTACCCGGGGCCAGAGGTGCAGCGCCGCTCGCTCAGCACCGGCCCGGCCGAGTTGCCCCCAGCGCTCGTCGGCCCATGGGCTCCCAGCTCTAGGACTGCTGCAAGCCAGCCTCCGCCATCGCGCTCATGCCATGATCCCGGGCTCGCAGACACGGTCTTCTGGGACCGGCTTGACAGCTTTACTTCGCATCGGAAGCCTTGCCTACTGCGGCGCATTCCCTCACCGCCCGATCGCGGCAGTGACAGCAGCGCCACCTGCAGGGCTACGGCGGGTTGTGCAGCTGCCGACCGGGCCGTCCACTAGGCGGCGGCCTTTGTTGCCTGCGGCAGGCCACGTGTTTCGGTAGCCGCTTCTGATCCCCGTCCGACGCGAGGTCAGAAGCTGCAGGCCAAGCATACTGAAGCCGAGACGGGATCGTGCTTGCGCTTGTGTTCAGAGGAATGGGTTTCATCGGGAGACGCCACCTCCTCTAGCTGCACTTAACCAGCAGAAGTCATTCAGTCCTTTTCCTAGGTGCACGGAATGGGGAGGGAAAGGAGTAGGAATCGATTTAAGGTAACCAGACCGGATCTGACGGGTGGGGGTAGGGCAGGATCCAGCATCGTTTAGAATAGATGAGTCCCGTTAAAACGTCCATTCTCTTATTAGTCTCGCTCCAGTGATCACAACACCGTCTGCTTAAGGAAGAACGGAAGCTCCCACTTAAACCTTGCTGGTTGGCGGCGGCGGCGGCAGCTTCATAGAGCAGCACTAGCACCTAGCGGCCAGATTAGGTAGTCAAAAGAAAAACCTTTCCATTGTTTCAAAGAAGCTGTAACCGGTGATCTACGGGAACAGCAGGAATTTAGTCTTCACATATGGGTATCTCAGATCCAGCACAGGAACGCTCCCCAGCATCCAATAGGAAAGCCTTTGGGAGCACCCCACAGCGCCTGCATGCTGCCTTCCCGTCTCTGTACCTCTCTCACTTCAGTTGAGTTTATAGCTGAGACCAAAGTAGAGATAGAGACAACTCCTAGGGGAGGTGGGTGGGGTTGGTTGTGAAGACTAAATTCCTGCTGTTCCCGTGTGGCAGCAGTTTGTCTGCCCCAAAAGTTTTGAATGCCCGGAAGGTATACCGCAAACAGGTGAATTTGTAACTCTCTGGCGAGGGTCCATAGTCGCAAAGTTTTGTTGCATAGCGACAGAGAGCCTGTTCCGCCTTGCTTGTTCACATAGAACATAGCTATCTGATTGTCTGTTTGGACCAGAACTGTTTTGTTGCTGAGATGGCTTTGAAAGACTTGAATAGCATTGAAAATGGCTCTCAGCACTAGGAGGTTTATGTGAAGGGAAACCTCCTGTGGGGTCCAAAGACCCTGAGTGGAGAAATCATGCAAGTGGACCCCCCAGCCCATCTTGGACACATCTGTGGTCAGGGTGGTTTGGCATAGAAGCTACTGAAAAGGAGAGCCTACAAGGAGGTTTTCCAGAGATTGCCACCATTGCAGGGACAAAATCAGACGTGTGGTGATTCTGATTTTATCTGTTAGTCGACCTGAGGCTTGTGACCACTGAGAGGAAAGGGTCCACTGGGCTGCTCGCATGTGGAGGCAAGCATAGGGAACCACATGGACAGTAGATGCCATGTGTCCCAGCAGTTGAAACATCTCCCGAGCAGTTAGGAATACTTTCATAGATGCTTGAGATGCCAATTGTATTATTGTATTATATAGCGTGGTATATAAGAGAATGTAAATAAAAAAATAAAATATGTAGACAGCGTGGCTGTGGCAGGAAAGCCTTTGACTGCCGTGTGTCTAGACGAGCCCCTATGAACTCGAGAGATTGAGAGGGGGTGAGATGAGATTTTGGGAGGTTTATGACTAGTCCCAAGTATTGAAGAATTCTCATTGCTCGAGAAAGAGCGAAGCTGGCCTCTGGAGCTGTCGATGCTCGAATGAGCCAATCATCTAAATAAGGGAAGACGAATATTCCTAGAGTCCTCATAAATGCTGCTACCACTGCCATGCATTTTGTGAAGACTCTTGGAACAGAGGCTAGTCCGAAGGGAAGAACTCTGTACTGGAAGTGTCTTCCTTGGACCAGGAATCGAAGGAACTTCCTGTGATCTGAGTGAATGAGAATATGCGTGTACGCATCTCTTAGATCTAGAGAACATAGCCAGTCCTGACTTTGGAGGTATGGTAAAAGTGTTCCGAGGGAGATCATTTTGAACTTTTCTCAGACCAAATATTTGTTTAATTCTCTGAGGTCTAATATAGGCCTGTGTCCCCCTGTCTTCTTTGGAATAAGAAAGTAGGGAGAGTAAAACCCTGTCCCCTGTTGGGGAATGGGTACTTCTTCGATTGCTCCTTGAGCTAGAAGTGATGTGACCTCCTGCCACAAGAGGTCAGTGGCAGGGGCCTGAGAATTGAACTGCTTTACTATTGTACGTGGGGGCAAGTTGAGAAAATGAAGCTTGTACCCCCCCCCCAGTTGTACAATGGACAGAGTCCAATTTTCTGATGATATTTGTTGCCATCTTTTGGCAAAATAGCATAGTCTTCCTGGAATGGTCAAGGGTTCTGGACCTTTTAGGGGCAGAATGACTAAGTTCTCTAGATAGAAGTCAAAGACCCTGAGGGGGCTGAGTCTGTTGAGCCAGTTGAGCTTTTTGAGCTTGCGGCTTTCTTTGCTGTCTGTTCTGTTGTTGCCCCTTCTGGGGAACATGAAGCGGACAGTGAGTTTGATGGGTGTAAGATTGGTAAGGCTTCTTTTTCTTACTGAAAAGGGTTTTTTTGAATATTTTCTTCTTTGCTGGGTTGGCTGTAGACTTTGACAATCTGTTTAAAGTAGTATTGTCAGATTCAAGCTGATTAGCCTTGTCCTGCCACTCCTTGCAAAGAGATTTTCTCTTGTGCAAGGACTGTTTCCCAGCTTTTCTTGCACCCACTGTTCTAAGTCTGATGCTTGAAGCCAAGCAATACGACGTGCTCCTATGGATATAGCAGAGGTTCTGCTAATACATTCAAAGAAATCAAAGGTAGCACGGTCCATGAATTTAGAGACATTCTGGGCATGCTTGACCAGAATAAGGTAGTCTGCTCTTTTTTCCTCTGAAACACAAGGACTAATGAGCTCTAAGTCTTTTGTGACTTCTTCCAGGAACATTCCCATATAAAGAATGTAGGAACTGATCCTGGCTCCTAGCATGGAGGATTGAAAGCATCGACGGCCAAAGGCATCGAGAGTCCTGGATTCACGGCCTGGAGGATTAGAAGAATGTGTTTTAGCACTCTTGATCCTTTGCATGGCTGATTCCACTACCATTGAATGGTGTGGTAACTGAGTTTTTTGAAAACCAGGACAACGTGGCACTCGGTACATAGTGTCAAGGCGTTGGGAATATGAAGATATTGAAGGAGTTTCCCACATTCTCAACATTAGATCATGTAAGATCTTGTGAACGGGAAGCATCGCTGCTGCCTTGGGAGCCATCGGGTATTGTAGAATTCTTAAATCTTCCGCCCTAGGTTCTTTTTCTGGAATCACAGTGATTGCAAGACCCTTTCTTAAATCTCGTATGAAATCCTGCGTTGAGGAGAAGGAACTGAATCTTCTAATAGATTCGCTCTGGTACCGGTAGAATTGTCAGAGTCATTGGAATCGGAAGACTCAAGCACCGGGTGCTCCTGTAACGCATGGTATCGGTACCACTCGAAGTCGGTACCGAAATGTCTCGGTTCCTGATCCCCGATACCCGAGATCAGCATGGGAGGAAGCAGTCCTGTTGAAGCAGGTACTGCCGGTACCGATACCTGTTGAACCGTCAGTTGCGGTCTTAGCAGTACCGAAGCTGCTAAGAGGGCCGCTAGACTGCGTTCAATAGCGAGGATTCTGTGATCCATCGCTCCTGCCGATGCCTGGGTGCCGGTACTGATGGAAGCGGCTACGACCCCAGAACATGGCACCAGTAGTTCCGCAGAGGTGGAGGCCTCTGGAACATCCTGGAGCCCCGTTAATGCTCTGGAGCCCGAAGATTCCCGCCGGGGCTGTTTTGCCGGTGAAGTATCCTCAAGGGAAACGCCAGTGGCATCTCAATACTTTGAAGGAGATTTACCCTTCGAGGACCGGCTAGTCTTAGAAGACTTAATTTTGGTTACCTGAGATCCATGGGAGGAAGATGAAGCCCTGAAAGACGTCGATGCAACTGACATCGTGTCGGCAGCAAAAAGGGTACCGAGTTTTGCAGATCTATTTTGCAGGCTCCTTTTAGTCATCCTCGTGCAGGAGAGACACTCCGTTGGACAATGTTCAGGACCCAAACATTTTGGACACCAATCGTGTGTCGGTGACAGAAATGGTACAGCCACATTTTGAGCATTTTTTGAAACCACTAGCTGGTTTCTCCATGCTTGAAGAAAAATGGGCCTAGTGCCCAAAATGGCGCCTAGCACCAGAAACGGGGAAAGATCCCTGAAGAAAAACAAGTTGTGGTTTTTTTTTTTTTTAAGGAAAGAAGAGGAGGAGAACCAGCGGTATCGGTAGGCATTGAATGAAGGCAGACGCGATCACAAAAAGCAAGAAATAAAAGTAAATTTTCTGCAGTGACAGGATACCACATCCTGTCGGCTCCGCAGAAAACGAAGAACTGAAGTGAGAGAGGTACAGAGGTGGGAAGGCAGCACGCATGCGCTGCGGGATGCTCCCAAAGGCTTTCCTATTGGACGCTGGGGAGCGTTCCCGCACGGGCTCCATCAGTACTGACGATACCCATATGTGAAGACTACATTCCTGCTTGTTCCTGGAGATTGAGTCTTAACATATGGGTAACGTCAGTGCCGACAGAGCCCGCGTAGAAGCATCGCTCCAATTTTCAAAGGAAGTCTTTGGGAGATGCCAGCACACATTCGTGGTCGCCTTCCCGCCCAAGGGTGCCATCTTGCCTCAGTCTCATGACATAGCTAAAACAGCAAAAATAAAACATTAAGGAAGTGACTCCACTGGGAAGAGGCAAGGTTATGAGAACCAATTCCTGCTGTCCCTGGAGAAAGCATAGTTACTCACCTGTAACAGGTGTTCCTGCTGTCCCTGGAGAAACCTGTTACAAGTGAGTAACTATGCTTTTTCCAGGAACAAGTAGGAAGTCAGTCCTCACATATGGGACTCCCTAGCTCCAGGCTACAGAGGACCAGTAGAAAAAAACACAGCCTAGCTGTGAGCAACCGCAAGTGCATCTGAGGACAGACTCAGAGGACCCCAGTGTCCAGGGAGAACCATGGCTCCGCTAGCCTGAACAAGAAGGGTTGGAGGGCAGGAGTTGCCTAAACCCCAAACAGATTACAGCCGGGCCAAAGGCACTGTCCCGTTGGGATGCCCTCTCCAGGCAGTAGGTGAGCTACAAAAGTGTGGACCAAAGACCAGGTGGCAGCCCAGCAGATGTCTGCCATGGGAACTGAGCGGAGACTGGCAACGGAGGTTGCCATAGCTCTGACATTATGTGCCAAGACCCGGCACTCCAGCAGTGGGCGAAGGTAATGCAGTCTGCCACTCAGATGGACAGGGTCCACTTGGTGACAGCCCCCCAGATGGCTGGGGTCATATGCGACAAAAAGCTGTGAGGCTTTGCGGTGGCTCCGAGTGCACTGTAGATAAAAGGACAGGGCCCTTTTGCAGTCCAACGTATGGAGAACAGCTGACGCCTTCTCAGTGCGGGGCCATGGAAATAAGGTAGGGAGTACCACCTTCTGATTGAGATGGAAATCAGATACCACCAGAACCAGGTGTAGGGTGGCCCGGCCACCAGGGCCTAGAGCTCACTGACTCGGTGTGCCGAGGTGAGTGCCACCAGGAAGGCCACCTTCCAGGGTAGGTATTGGAGGTGGCAGATAGCCAAGGGCTCAAAGGGCACTTTAGTAAGCTGCACCAGGACAATACTGAGGATCCCATTCTGCCGGGGGCAGCTGGATAGGGGGTTTCGAGTGATGAGAGGCTGCACGGAAAGAGGCTTGCCCTCTATGGAGGGGTGGTTCATGGAGAGTGTGCTCAGGTGCACTCTCACAGCTGGATTTGAGCCCAGATTGAGAAAGGTGGAGCAGGTACTGCAGTACTGCCCGTACCGGGCAGGAGAATGACTTTACCTGTTGCTCCATGCACCAAAAGAGGACCCGCTGCCACTTGAAGGCGTAGGACCACCTCATAGAGTACTTGCAGGAGGCAAGGAGGATCTCCTCCACTCCATCTCCTTGGGACGACCCATTCAGCAGCCATGCTGTGAGGGACAAGAAACCCAGGGTGGGGTGGAGGACTGAGCCCTCCTCCCGAGTGAGAAACCCCGGTGAGCTCCCAAGAGGGACCGTGGATTCCGTTGCGAGATGGAGCAGGAAAGGAAACCAAGCCTGCCTGGGCCATCTAGGGGCCACTAGAATCAGGGAAGCCTTGTCTCGCTGGGCCTTGAAGAGGGTCCATGCTATCAGAAGTGTGGGAGAGAAGGCATACAACAGGCCTTCCGATCAAGAGATGAGGAAGGTATCCGGTGCTACCCGGGCGGGATACAGCTGTGGGCCGCAGAAATGCAGCAGTTGAGTGTTGGTCAGGCTGGCAAAGAGGTCGAGGCTTGGGGTGCCCCATAACCTGAAGAGTTGCTATGCTGCCCCGGGGTCAAGATGCCACTCGTGCAGCTGGAGGACCCTGCTCAGTCTGTCCGCCAGGGTATTGTCCTGGCCTGAGAGGTACACTGCCCGGAGGAGCATCCCCAGTCTGGTCGCGTATGAATAGAGGGCTACTGCTTCCTGGCAAAAACGGTAGTAGCCTGTGCCACCCTGCTTGTTCAGGTAGAACAGCATGATCTGGTTGTCCATTTGAACAAGCACTGATTGATAAGAACATAAGATATGCCATACTGGGTCAGACCAAGGTCCAACAAGCACAGTATCCTGTTTCCAACAGTAGCCAATCTAGCTCACAAGTACCTAGCAATTTCCCAAAAAGACACAGGTTCCACATTGCTTGTATTGGGTCAAGCAGTGGATATTCTGGGTCCACTTTAATAATGGTTTATGAACCTTTCCTCCAGAAACCTGTCCAAACATTTTTTAAACCCGGCTACACTAACAGCTTTTACTACATCCTCCGGTAGCAAATTCCAGAGTTTGATTACACGTTGAGTGAAAAAATATTTTCTCTTATTAGTCTTAAATAGGTTACCCTGTAGCTACATTGCATGCCCCCAAGTCTTTCTATATTTTGATGGCGTAAACAATCGATCTACGTTTACCCGTTCCACACCATTCATTAATTTATATACCTCTATCATATCTCCCCTCAGCCATTTCTTTTCCAAGTTGAAGAGCCCTAACCTTTCTAGTCTCTCTTAATAGGGGTATCCTTCCATCCCCTTTACCATTTTGGTGGCTCTTCTCTGTACCTTTTCTAATAACACTATATCCTTTTTAAGTTATGGTGAACAGAATTGCACACAATATTCAAGGTGCAGTCGCACCATGGAACAATACAGAGGCATTATAATATCCTGTTTTAGTCTCCATTCCTTTTCTTATGAGTGGAGGAGTGGCCTAGTGGTTGGGGCAAGGTACTTCAGGCCGGAAGGTCGGGGGTTCAAATCCCACTAGAGGACAGCAACCTTGGGCCGGAAGGACTGGGGTTTCTAGTCCCACAGGTGCTCCTTGTGGTCTTGGGCAAGCCACTTAACCCTCCATAGCCCATGTTCCCTGTAAAATAGTTATCTCCAAGTTATAATGCCCTGTTCAATGTAATTTCAGTTTGTTCAATGTAAACCGCACTGATGCAGAATAGCGTGGTATATAAGAGAATGAAAATAAATAAATAAATAAAATAAATACCTAGCATTCTATTTGCTCTTTTGGCCGCTGCTGCACACTGGACAGAGGGTTTTAACATGTTATCCACAATGACGCCTAAATCTTTTTCCTGGGTGGTGGTTCCTAATGTGGAATCTTGCATCGTGTAACCATTGTTTGCGTTTTTCTTTCCTAGGTGCATAACTTTGCACTTTTCCACATTAAATTTCATCTGCCATTTGGATGCCCAGTCTTCCAATTATCAAAATCTTCTTGCAATTTTCCACAATCCTCATGGGTTTTAACAACTCTGAATAGTTTTGTCTCATGCAAATTTGATAACCTCACTCGTCATTCCCATTTCCAGGTCATTTAAAAAGCAGCAGACACAGCACAGATCCCTGGGTACTCCATTATTCACCTTTCTCCATTGGGAAAATTGGCCATTTAGCCCTACCCTCTGGCTTTCTATCTTTTAACCAGTTCCTGATCCACAATAGTACACTGCCTCCTATCCCATGACTTTTTAATTTTGCCAAACGTCTCTGATGAGGGACCTTGTCAAAGGCTTTCTGAAAGTCCAGATACATTATATCAACCTTTGTCTACCTGTTTATTCACACCTTTAAAAAAACATAACAGATTAGTAAGAGAAGACTTTCCTTGTCTAAAGCCTTTTTGGCTATCTCCCATTAAACCATGACTATCTACATTTTCAGCAATTTTGTTCTTTATGATGGTTTCTACCATTTTTCCCTGTACTGACGTCAGGCTCACCGGTCTGTAGTTTCCCGGATCACCCCTGGAACCCTTTTTAAAAATTTGGCTTTATATTGGCCATCCTCCAGTCTTCAGGTATTACAGATGATTTTAATGATAGTTCACAGATTACTTATAGTAGGGTCTGCATCTCATATTTCAGTTCTTTCAACACCCTTGGATGTATACCATCTGGTCCAGGTGAGTTGCTACTCTTCAGTTTATCAAATAGTTGTAACACATTTTCCCAGTGTATCGAGATTTCTTTCAGTTCTTCTGCAGCATCTCCTTTAAATACCATTTCAGTCATGGATAACATTCCTACATCTTCCTCAGTAAAGACCGAAGCAAAGAATTCATTCAGTCTCTCCGCTATGGCCTTGTTCCCTCTTAGTGCCCCTTTTACCCCTCTATCATCTAGTGGTCCAACTGACTCTCTCACAGTTTTTTTTGCTACAAATGTACTTGAAAAACTCTTTATTATGCGTTTTTGCTTCCACAGCAAGCTTCTTCTCAAATTCTATCTTTGCCTGCCTTATCAGTGCCTTGCATCTAACTTGCCAGTGCTTGTGTTGTTTCCAGTTTTCATCATTTGGCTCCTTTTTCCATTTCCTGAAAGATGCTTTTTTGGCAACAACAGCCTCTCTGACCTCACCTTTAAACCATGCTGGCAGTTTTTTTGGACTTCCTTCCGCTTTTCTTAAAGCATGGAATACAGCTGGTCTGGGCTTCCAAGATAGTATTTTTAAACACCACCCAAGCTTGATGTAAATCTTTAACCTTTGCAATGGCTCCTTTTAGGTTTTTTTGTAACCATTTTCCTCATTTTATCAGTCTCCCTTTTGAAAGTTAAAAGGTAGTACTGTGGATTTCCTTACCCTCCCTCCTCCATTTATTAAATCAAACGCAATCATTATTGCCAAGTGGCCCCGACACCCTTATCTCTTGCACCAGATCTTGTGTTCCACTAAGGACTAGGTCAGTTCATGAACCAGCTGCTCCAAGAAGCAGTCATTTATTTCATCTAGAAACTTTATCTCCCTAGCATGTCCTGCCGTGACACTGATCCAGTCGATACCGGTGTAATTGAAATTAATTATTACTGTGTTTTAACTTTTGTTAGTTTCCCCAATTTCTTTGAGCATTTCATCATCCATTTGTTCATTTTAGTCAGGCATCAAGCGGTCGATAGTCCACCCCCACTGCCATTGCCTTCCCCTGCTGCAGGCGGTGCTGGAAAGCCTTGAGTGCCAGAAAAACGACCCTGAGCTCCAGCAGGTTGATTTGCTTCTGGCTCTCCTTGAAGGACCTGATGCCCTGGGTGCACAATTCCTCGCAATGGGCACCCTACCCCAGTAGGAAAGCATCTGTCGTGAGGACCCTCTGAAGGCTCGGGAGTTGGAAGGGCATGCCCCTCTGCAGGTTTTGCAAAACCTGCCACCAACTGAGGGACTCCGCCAGCTGACGGGATACTGAGACCCGTCCCAGAGCAGAGACACCACTGAGCTGCTCACATGTGGAGACGGGCATCGTGAACGACATGGACCGTAGAGGCCATGTGGCCGAGGAGGTGAAGCATCAACCACACTTGTACAGTGCACCGGCGCTGCACCTTGGTCGCCAGGCCTGTGAGGTGATCCGCCCTGTCTTGGGGGAGGAAAGCCGCTGTCTGGAGGGTGTCCAGCTGGGCCCCTATGAACTCCATGTCCTGAGATGGGGGGAGATGGGATTTTGGATGATTTATCACAAAGCACAGGTGTTGCAGGACCTGGATGGTACAGCCTGTGGCGTCTCTGCAGCTGTGTCCCCTTTTACAAGCCAGTCGTCCAGGTAAAGGAAGATGAAGGCCCCTTGGAGACGGAGATAGGCTGCCACCTCAGCCAGGCATTTGATGAAGACCCGAGGTGTGGAGGCCAGGCCAAAGGGAAGTACCTTGTACTGGTATTGGTCGCCTCCGACCATGAATCTTAGGTCCATTCTGTGACTGGAATGGATAAGAATGTGGGTATAAGCATCCTTTAGGTCCAAGGAGCATAGCTAATCTCACTGCCAGAGACAGGGCAGCAATATTCAAAGGAGAGTATCTTGACCTTCTCCCACACCAGGAATTTGTTCAGGTTTCTCAGGTCCAGGATGGGCCTTAGTCCACCTGTTCTTTTTGGGACCAGAAAGTACCTGGAGTAAAACCCTTTTCCTTTCAGGTTGTTTGGTATGGGCTTCACAATCCTGTCCCTGAGAAGGCCTTTGAATTCTTCCATGAGCAGAGTCTGGTGCGGGGGAGACCGAGGAGGCTCTCCTGGAAAGAAGGTTGGAGGCAGGTGAGGAGGTAGCCCCCCCTGACCACCTGAAGTGCCCACGAATTGTTGGTGATGAAAGGCTACTTGTGGATGAAGTGGACCAGAAGCCCCCCCCCCCCCATGGGTAGCTGATCTTCCAGAGGGAGAGAGGCTATGCTGGGGGCATCAAAACCATGACCCAGGCTGGGCTGGGGCTGAAGTCTGGGACTTAGGGTCCTTGGACTTGCGTGGGCCCTGACCTGCACCATTGCCCTGGTGACCCTGCTGAGGGATCTGGGCGGTTGGGTATGGAGGATAGCCTCGATAGGGTTGGCCCTTTCTATTGAAAGGGGGCTTCTTTCCTGTGGAGGCTTCTTCCTGGGAAGAGTGGAAGTCTTCCTCGAGAGTCGAGTCCAAGTCACGTACTCAGTCTCTCTCTCTCTCTCGGCAGCCTTATCCTCCATGGGCTTGCAGAAAAACTGCTCCCCAAGGCATGGGACGTCCAGGAGCTTCTTCTGCACCCATTGCTCGAGATTGTATGTCTGGAGCCAAGCCTGGCGTCGGGCCCTGATGCCCGCGGCCGCTACCCACGCACTGGATTCAAAGCCATTGTAGGCAGCCCAGGAGAGGTACTTGGAACACTCCCCGACAGACTTCATAAGTGTCTGAAAGCACCGGAGGTGATCCCTATCGAGGCCTGCCACGAAGCCTCCGAGTTTCTTCGACAGGTTTCAGAGGAACATACCGATGTAAAGTTGGTACGTCTGGATGCAGCAGGCAAGCATTGAGCCCTGGTAGCATTTTCACCAGAGGGCATCGAGGATGCATGACTCCCTGCCTAGGGGCACCGAAGAGTGGGTCTTTGGCTCTTCTGTCGACGCATGGCCGACACCACCACCATGGAGGTGTGGGGGAGTTGGGTCTTCCGGAAACCCAGCCTGCGCTGGACCCAGTACATGATATCCAGGTGGCGGCTGACAATCAGCACCGAGGCCAGGGCCTCCCACATCCAGAGGAGGAGTCTGTTAAGAATGGAAGGGACCAGAACAGTCCGGGTCTATTTAGGTGGCGCCTCATACTGGAAGATGTTGAGTTCCTCTGTACGAGGGTCCTCCTCCAACTCCATAGTGAGGGAGAGGGCTTGCGCCATGTCCCAGACAAACTTGAGGATCAAGGTGTCCTCGGGTGGGGATAAGTGCCTAGCCGCCGGTGAGGACAGATCCGAGGGGTGGGCCCAGGACTCTGGGGACGTCTTGGTGTCAAGACTCCCAAGCCGAGTAGTCCGAGGAAGACTCGAGGCCTGGCGGCTCCAGGGGCATTGTTGACTCCTGTCTTCGATGCTTTGAAGCTGAGGCATGGCTGGGGCCACAGGCACTTGCCTGCAAGGACCTTCGCCAGGGATCTACCTGAGGCGTCTGGCTCTCGAAGATCACTTCGGCGGTCTGGGGAGTCCTCGGTATCGAGGTCCCTGAGGTCTCGATGCCTGTTGGGACGCGAGGAAAGCAGAAACGCTGCATTCAAGCTCCAACATACAAGTTTCCCACTTGGGGATGGCTGTCAGAGACACCAATGCCAGGGTTACTGGGTCTGGTGTCGAGGAGGAGAGGGGGTCTTCAGCGTCACAGAAGTCTGTCGCCGGATGCCTCGACTTCTGTCCTGTATACCTTCTTTTGCAGCCGCTCCCTCTCCGATGCCTCAGAGGCCCGTCAGGGGCTGAGAGACCACACATGGGATTTTCCCCTGCTTGACCATCTCCCAGGACAAGGTCCTCGAGGTCTTCTTTTTCTTCTTACACTCTCGCTATGGAGACCCTTGATCGGAATGTCTACGAGCCTGCTCGGGAACTTTGGGGGCCTTACGCGATTCCGAGGATCCGTGTGGGGCCGCTTTCGAGATTTGTCTGCTTTCGAGATTCGTTACCGCTTTTGAGATTCGTCCGCTTTTGAGATTTGTTACCTTTTGTTCATCCAAGACTGACTTCAGTGTTCTTGTGTCGAGCCTACTGGCTTCCCAAAAAACGCTGCGCATGCGGACTGGCTATTTATACTCTCTCATCAACTTAAGGTTGCCCAATTCTGAATAATTATATATAAATTATATACTTTTCTCTAATTTACTACTGTCTTTTTATACTTTAATTTGCTTCTTGTTGTCTAACAGTGTTTGCTATTATGTGATATTAAAAGTATACATAAGAAATAACATCGTGCTTCTAAACTTATTGTCAGCATTAACTTAAATGACCCCAAAATATTCTTTGTTCTATCAGACTGATGTATTATATTTCTTCTTCATATACAAACTTCCCATTCAATTTGTGCGTTTAATCCTTCTGGTATAACTGATCGGAGGTTGTATATCCATCGTTGTTCTCGAATCAGAAGGGTTCGTTCCCGTGATCTGCCATTAGAACAAGCAAATTAGAGTATGAAAAGACAGTAGTAAATTAGAGAAAAGTATATAATTTATATGTAATTATTCAGAATTGGGCAACCTTAAGTTGATGAGAGAGTATAAATAGCCAGTCTGCATGCGCAGCGTTTTTTGGGAAGCCAGTAGGCTCGACACAAGAACATTGAAGTCAGTCTTGGATGAACAAAAGGTAACGAATCTCGAAAGCGGACGTTTCTCTGGATAAAAGAGGAATTCAGTTAATGAAATGTGTATAGAATTAAGGAGAATGTGATTAATGAGCATGTTCGTTCTTATTCTGATTAACAGTGCTTTCAAAATCGAACCCCCGGATTAAACTGACTCACAGTGAAACGCAGAAGAAGCGCGGACGTCTGGCATTGAACCCCCTGATGAAACAGTCACAGTGAAACGCAGAAGAAGCGCGGAAGTCTGGCGATGGGGAATTCATTGAAAGCTAAGCATTGTTTAGAATCATGTTATAAGCTAATTGTCATCAAGCAACTGTAGGAAGGTCATTGATGCGAAGAGGGCGCTTATTCAGAGAATTGATTGAAGTCTGAATATTTTAACGCCCGAGGAAAGTCTGAGACCTGTTGCTTGTTTACCATATGATCTATGCTTTTTGTTTGAATTACATTTCCACTCGTAGGAGTGGAGGAGTGGCCTAGTGGTTGGGGCAAGGTACTTCAGGCCGGAAGGTCGGTGGTTCAAATCCCACTAGAGGACAGCAACCTTGGGCCGGAAGGTCTGGGGTTTCTAGTCCCACAGGTGCTCCTTGTGGTCTTGGGCAAGCCACTTAACCCTCCATAGCCCATGTTCCCTGTAAAATAGTTATCTCCAAGTTATAATACCCTGTTAAATGTAATTTCAGTTTGTTCAATGTAAACCGCACTGATGCAGAATAGCGCGGTATATAAGAGAATGTAAATAAATAAATAAAAATAAAATTTCATCTTTATGATAGCGTCAGAGTGTCACAAAATTGATTGACAAAGTCTATTACTCTGAAAAAGTGACCACATCTAGATTTGTGAAGCACCAATGAATTTCCAGACACTGTGTTGGGAGGATGTGGGACTTGGGGTGGTTTATCACAAACCCCAGATGTTGCAGGGCGTGGATGGTGCGGGCCATGGCTTGTTGCACCTCAGCAGCCATGTCCCCTTTTATGAGCCAGACATCCAGGTAGGGAAATATGAAGGCCCCTTAGAGACGGAGGTAGGCAGCAACTACCGCCAGGCATTTGGTGAAGACTCTGGGGGCAGAGGCAAGGCCGAAGGGCAGTGCTCTATATTGAAAGTGGCTGCCCCCCACCATGAATCTGAGATACTGCCTATGGCTGGGGTGGATGAGGATGTGAGTATAGGCATCCTTCAGATCCAAGGAGCATAGCCATTCTCCCTGCTGGAGGTAAGGCAGAAGTGTTCCAAGGGGGAGCATCTGGAACTTCTCCCTCACCAGGAATCTGTTTAGTTCCTGCTGGTCCAGGATGGGCCAAAGGCCCCCAGTTCTCTTGGGTACAAGCAAATAACGGGAGTAGAACCTTTTGCCCCGGAGATGCTGGGGCACCGGTTCCACCACCCTGTCCTCAAGGACACCTGCGAGTTCTTGCAGTAGTAGATCCTGGTGAAGGGGAGTCCTGGCGGGCTCTCCCATGAAGAAAGGTCAGATGACTGTAGCCAAGTCTGACATTGGGCATTGATGCCCGCTACGGCTACTCTAGCTGCCGACTCAAAGCAGTCATAGGCTGCTCAAGTCATCAACTTGGAGCACTCACGGATGGCTTTGGCCAGGTTCCGGAACCCTGGAGGGGCTCCTCAAAGACCAGCCGAGAACCCAGCGAGCTCCTTCGCCAGGTCCCTCGGGTACATGCCCATGTACAGCTGGTATGCCTGGAACCGGCCGATGAGCACTTTTTGCCGAGGGCGTCCAGATTGCAGGAATCCCTACCCAGGGGCACCGAAGAGAGTGTCTTCTGTATCTTGAGCTGATGCATGGTCAACTCCACCACCATGGAGTTATGCGGAAGCTGTGCTTTCTGGAAGTCCGGGCTCCAGAGGACTCGATAAATCGAGTCAAGCCGTCGGCTCACGATTGCACAGATGCCGGTGTTTCCCACACGTGGAGTAGCACCAATCCAGGATGGGCAGAACGAGCATTGTTAGTGCTTCCCCCGGTGGGGCCTCATACTGGAGAATCTAAAGCTCCTCCGTGTGAGGGTCCTCCTCCGACTCGGTCTCCCAGTCAGAGTAATCGGTGGAGGAGTTGAGGGAGGGTTGGATCAGGTGATACGACCCAGAGAGCAATGGTCCAGGTCCCTTGGAGGCTCTGCAGCTGGAGCTGTGGGCACTCGTCAGGGAGGACCTCGGTCCCGTGGAATGGGACTGATGTCAAGGATCAACGTGAGGCTACTGGCTCTCGAGGATCGGCTCCATGTCCGGGGATGTCCTTGAGGTCGAGGGCCGGTGGTCTGGGCGGATGACCATGAAGGCAGATAAGCTGTGCTCCCAGTCTGTCATTCTGGTCTCCAGTCCAGAAGGCTCTGCAGCCGTTGCTGGTTCAGCTGAAGGGGAGTCCTCGACTAGGGTAAGCTCGGGGGGTCTGTGACCGATCACCAGAGCTGATGATTCTTTTTGGGCTATCTTGGTAGGCAGCTCCCACTCCGAATCCTTGTATGAGTGGTGTGGACTACGGGATCTGATTTGGGACTTACCCGCCTTCCTAGATCAGTCCATGGATGTGACCCTTGAGGGTTTCTTCTTCTTCTTGTGTTCCCCCCCAGCTGGGGAGCTCCTTTCGGAGGACCCTCGGCCTCGATTGGGGTCCGCGGAGTCACCACGCAAGTCCGAAGCCTCAGAGGGGGCCTTGGAGCGTGGTGTCACTGGATACTTAGGGAAAGTTTTGTCATGCTGCTGCTGACAGCTCTTGATGGCCTTGGATAACATTTTCTTGCACAGGCCACAGTCCGAAGGGTTGTGGTCTGGTCCAAGGCAACAGATGCAGCAGTCATACGTGTCAGTGAGGGACATGGTCCTCGAGCACCGATCACACTTTTTGAAGCCGCTGGTGGAAGCCATGGGAGGAAAAAGGGCCCCAGCTAGATTGAAGACCCGAGGCTTTGCCAGTGGGAAAAAAGGTGCAAAACCGCACCGGAGAAAAAATTAAAAAGATGAACCTGAGACGCGATGCCAAAGCAAGCGAGCTTGGGAGTGGGAAGAGTTCTGGTGCAGGACCAGAGGAAAGAGATAGAATCTCAAAAATAAAATACTTTTTCTGGGGAAAAACAGACAGACATCTGGTTGGCTCCGTAGAAAGAAGGAGACTGAGGCAAGATGGCACCCTTGGGCAAGAAGGGGACCACGCATGTATTGTGACATCTCCCAAAGGCTTTCTTTGAAAGCTGGGGAGATGCTTCCACGAGGGCTCCGTCGGTGCCAACGTCATCCATATGTGAGGACTGACTTCCTGTTTGTTCCCGGAGAATAAAGGAGTATTTTTCTTCCCTTCTTTACCTTTTACTTAATAGCAAGAGTGTTCTTACCAACACTCATTCCATGCTCATCTCCAAAAATCAGGCCTACTTATGGTCTTCCAATACTTAGGGCTCTGTTTAGTAAAGGTTCTTTTCCATTTTGTGTCTATGGGAAAAATGCTTAGTAAACAGAGTCCTTAATTTTAAAAAATCCTGCTTTACTTCCACCAGCAAATACAGTTGTGGTCAGCATTAAATGGTTGAACTGCAAGAGTGCCAAATAATGTCCAATATCTCCTAAAAAAAAGTGGCCAGTGAAATGGTTTTGGACTGTATATGCACATATAAAGTATAGTTACTCACCTGTAAAGCACAGTTACTTACCTGTAACAGGTGATCTCTGGGAACAGCAGGAATTAGTCCTCACATATGGGTACGTTGGTACCGACGGAGCCTGCGCGGGAACGCTCCCCAGCTTCCCAGAAGGAAAGCTTTTGGGAGCATCCCACAGCGCTGCCTTCCCGCCTTTCCTAACCAACTCTCCTCAGTTCAAGTTTAAAGCTGAGACAATAGAGAGAGAGAGAGGAAAGGAAAGACAGAGAGAGATACAACTCCTAGGGGAGGTGGGAGGGTTGTGAGGACTAATTCCTGCTGTTCCCAGAGATCACCTGTTACAGGTAAGCAACTGTGCTATCTCCAGGAACAAGCAGGAATGAGTCCTCACATATGGGGACTCCCTAGCTAAAATGCCTGGGAGATCCCCAAGGGTATTTATTTATTTCTTTTTTATATAGTTGTTGCACTAACTTTTTCTAAGCTCCGCCCAATTGTGACGTCTTTCCTAAAAAAGGCGCGAAATTTGGCGTCTATAAAATAACTGTCACACAGTGCTAGCTCCTGATGCTATTGTGTACAAGATTCGACACGTTGGTCTTTTGGAATCTTCCCATTTGGCTATATTCTATGTTTACATTTGCCCGCCTCAACAGTAAGTACGATACATATTTATATCTTTGGTTTGGTTTAAGTTCGGGTCCTGCTGAGTCAGCTTTTATTTCGCTTATACTATCCTTATCTTTTAGCTCAATGTTTTCACTCCGTCCCGAATACTCCGATTCACTCTGTTCCTATTTATCAGGTCATGTTCTTCACTCATGTGCTTACAATACAAGGTATATCATTCACTTACTATCCACTACCCACGCCAATACTTTTCTTTACATCCATTCGTGAAAATCAGTTTAGCGATTAAATTTTATGCATTAGCATATAGAAGACCTCCATGTGCACATTCCTTTGTTTGCCAATGTATATACCACGGCAATATATGTCATCATGCTAGTTTACTGTTCCAACTTATACTAAACATTTAGCATTTCAATGACATTTTGTATGGTTTAATTATTTCGCGATAATCTCTTCTCCCTCAGGATTTTCCCCTCCGCAGTGAAAGTGCATTGATACCATCTAACTTCCCTTGTCCTTTTACGAATTATAAAGTTGTCGACTCACTACATTTTTGCAGTTTATTTCATTATGCTCTGTAGTTTCCCTTGCAGCTTTAATCGACATAATATATGAATGCTTTTTATGGATCGGTTTATTTATAGTTCCCTTTATTTAATATTGTTTTTATTTATTCATTCATTTATTTTTTATTATATTATAGTCCCACTCTAATTTATTATTATATTACATACAACATTTTTACTTAGTTCATTATGAGACTATAATCTTGTAAGGTAGGGATATTCCTCAATAAAGCCTTTTGGTTAAATGTCAACTGCATTTAATAAATACGCGTAAAATCAATTCAACCTATATTGATGTAACTAGCATATAGAACACTTCCTCATGCATACCCTTTAATTCACACAAGCACATACAATAATAGAATATGTCGCTATGGTAATTTACTGCTCTAAACTCATTTCCCACATTCAGCACTTTTACCCTTTTTTTGACAGAATATATTTCCCCTCCGTGCCTCCCTCTCATGGTGATACTTCCATTTTGATCATTGAAATCCTTCCTTCCTCCCTATTGATAACACAAGACTTATATTCACTATATATTCGCAGCTGATTATACCATCATCTTGGTCCTCTTTGCAGGATACATGTTCTGTTTATAGATTCACTCATGTAGAGTTCTTCTCTTCCTTTTCATTTTACATTTAATATTAATATATATATATTTATTATCATTTCATTATTTCCCTGTATTCATTGTTGTATATTTTTAATATATATTTTTAATATATTATTGTTTTACAAGTATTTTATTTTGATGGTATGTCTTAAGTTTGTCCAACATCTCACGATTTACAAACTTAGATGCAAGTATTCCAATATTATCTTATTTATAGATACATTTATTATTATTATCATTATTTTTATTATTATTAATTTTATTACCCATTTTATCCATTTTTATGTATTATTTAATTATTTATTATTTTTGGTACATTTGATGTTTTGTTTTTCATGTATTATTTGGTCTAATGAGTGATTATATAGTTTTTCCTTTTATAGCTATTACATAGTGCTACGACTCAATTGTCCTTAAGAGACAACCTCATCAATTACGGCGCTATCAATACATAGTGCTTTTTTACCCAATTGTCTTTATGAGACATCTCAACCTGTACAACACTGGTATGTCACCATTTATTTTATTATATTTATTTGTATATAAATATATATATATATTTTTATATATTTTATATATTCATTTAATTGTTTCATTACTATTATTTTTATTTTTATTTTATTTTTATATTTATTTGTTCAATACATATTTTTACTTCTGTTATTTATATGTATACATGTACAGAATTGTATTCATGTGGATTATCAACTAGTTTTAATTTAATTTGCTTTTCACAATATCTTAGTCCTCTGTCTCGGCCCTCGTTGATTTAATTTATTTAGTAAAATGTAGTTCATTTGTTTTTAACTCTATTGTTATTATATATTTTGTTTTATTGATTTTTCACCCTCTGTTTGTTCCTCTGGTTGGTTTAAATGTTACATTTTTTTCACACATAATATATTAGTCATTTTATTGTCTTAATATATTTTTTATATACATATTTATTTATTTGTTCTTATTCATACCTCACATTATTTATTGGATTTGTATGTTATATATGTCCATTATTATAACATTGTTTGTTTTATCCATGGTAGCTGTATGTCCCCCGAAGAAGGCGTAAGCCGAAACGCGTAGGGATATTCTTCAATAAAGCAGTCTGGTCCAAACCTACTTTCGTCTCTTGCTCCGTTTGTTCCCTTGTGCATCTGCAAGAGTTACGCTCCTCCTCTGTCTCTCACAGAATGAAGATGAGCCATAGAGGTGGCCATGGCCCTCACATTGTGAGCTGTGACATGGCCCTCCAGAGAAAGGTTCTTACTCTGGTAAGCAAAAGAAATACATTGAGCAATCCAATTGGACAGTGTTCTTTTAGAGACTGGAAGTCCTAAATGAGAAGGATCAAAAGCAACAAAAAGCTGGGAAGACTTTCTATGTTGCTGTGTCCTGTGTAAGTAAAAAGCAAGAGCTCTTTTACAATCTAGAGTATGAAGGTTCCTCTCTGCACTGGATGCATGAGGAGCTGGAAAAAAGACAGGTAAATATACCTCTTGATTAAGATGAAAAGGTGAGACCACTTTAGGCATAAAGTGAGGATTTGTCCTAAGGACTACCTTATCATGATGGAACCTTGTATAAGGTGGATTAGCCACTAAGGCCTGCAGTTCACTGATGCGGCGAGCAGAAGTGATTGCAATAAGGAAAGTAACCTTCCAGGAAAGAAATTTCAAGGAGGTAGTGGCTAAGGGTTCAAAAGGTGGCTTCATAAGCTGACCAAGAACCAAGTTTAAGTCCCATGCCACCGGAGGAGGTCGAATGGGAGGTTTTGTTAAAGTTAGGCCTCTCATGAATCTTGCAATAAGAGAATGAGAGGAAATAGGTTGTCCATTGAAAGGCTTAAGGGATGCTGCAATAGCACTCAAATGGACCCTTACTGAATTTGTTTTAAGGCCTGCATTGGAGAGATGCAGGAGATATTCCAATAGAGAATTCACAGGAAGTGCCAGAGGGTCAAGACCCTTTTGAGCACACCAAATGAAAAATCTTTTCCACTTAAAAGCATAGGAACGCCTAGTGGAAGGTTTTTCTGGAAGCATGGAGGATATCCTTCACTTGCTGAGAAAGATTGAAGTCTTGAAGGTCTAGGCCTTCAGTAACCAAGCTCTGAGGTGAAGGGACTTGGGGTTTGGATGCCACAAAGTCCCTTCCTCCTGGGACAGAAGGTCTGGCGCAGCTCCCAAGTCCAGGGAGGGGGCTTGGGAGAGATGCAGAAGTAGAAGGTACCACACTTGGCGTGGCCAGCGTGGAGCTATGAGGATCATAGATCCTTGATCCCTCTGGAGTTTGAACAGAGTCTTGGGAATCAAAGGAATGGGTGGAAAGGTATACAGGAAGCCCTGACCCCAATGAAGGAGGAAGGCATCCTTGGCCTGAACTCCCTGACACGGAATTCTGGAACAGAACCGGGGAAGTTTGGCATTCCACGGACTTGCAAAGAGGTCTATGTCCGGGGTTCCCCATTCTTGGAAGATTCTGAGTACCTGATCCATGTGCAGGGGCCATTCGTGTGGAAGCAGAACTCGACTGAGTCTGTCTGCCCAAGGGTTTTGGATTCCTGGGAGATATACTGCCAGGAGATGGATTTGAAGCTCTCTGGCGAAGGCCCATAATCTTAGAGCTTTGTTGCAAAGTGACAGAGAGCCAGTTCCTCCTTGCTTGTTTATGTAAAACATGGCTACTTGATTGTCCGTATGAATGAGGACTGTCTTGTAGCTGAGGAGGGTATGAAAGACCTTGAGAGCTAGGAACACTGCTCGAAGTTCCAAGTGGTTGATATGAAGAGAGGTCTCCTGTGGGGACCAAGTGCCTTGGGTGGAGAGGTCTTGTAGATGAGCTCCCCAACCTGTTTGGGAGGCATCTGTTGTGAGGGTTGCTTGGGGTAACAAAGGTTGGAAGGGGGACCCCAGCAACAGATTTTGAGTGGACATCCACCATTGGAGAGACCAAAAGAGACGTTTGGAGGTTGCTATTTGGTCTGAGAGAGCTCCTGAAGCTTGGGTCCACTGGGTGGACAAAGTCCATTGAGCTGCTCTCATGTGTAGGCGAGCATAGGGTACCACATGTACTGTGGAAGCCATATGGCCTAGCAGCTGTAGCATCTCCCTGGCAGTTAAGTGGCTCTTTGACTGAATCTGGGAGGCTAACTGCACTAGACGTTGACAACGGGCCTGAGGAAGGTAGACCCTTGCAGAAGTGGTGTCTAACCAGGCCCCTATGAATTCCAGGGACTGAGTAGGGGTGAGCTGGGACTTTGGGAGGTTTACCACAAGTCCCAGGTATTGCAGAATGCGCCTGGTGCGGTTCAGGGAGATCTGAGCCTCCGACTGGGTTGGAGCTCGGATGAGCCAGTCGTCCAGATATGGGAAGACAAATATTCCCAGAGTGCGTAGAAATGCAGCAACTATTGCCATGCATTTGGTGAACACTCTTGGAGCAGAGGCTAGACCGAAAGGAAGCACTCTGTATTGATAATGTTTTCCCTGGAACAGAAAACGTAGGAATTTTCTGTGAGATGGATGGATGAGGACATGAGTGTACGCATCTTTGAGATCTAGAGAACAAAGCCAATCCTGACTCTGCAGGTATGGAAGGAGAGTGCCTAGAGAAAGCATCTTGAACTTCTCCTTGCATAGGAATTTGTTCAATTCTCTGAGATCTAGAATGGGTCTGTATCCCCGTTTTCTTTGGAATGAGAAAATAGGGGGAGTAAAACCCTGACCCCTGTTGAAGAAGAGAAACTTCTTCTATGGCCCCCTGGGCCAGAAGGGTAGTCACCTCCTGATCCAGAAGGTCGAGGAGAGATGTGGGAGAATTGAAGTGTCTCACCATGGTGTAGGGAGGAAGGTCTGAGAAAGCGTAGTTACTCACCTGTAACAGGTGTTCTCCAGGAGCAGCAGGAATCAGTCCTCACATATGGGTG
This sequence comes from Ichthyophis bannanicus, assembly GCA_033557465.1. Taxonomy (NCBI): domain Eukaryota; kingdom Metazoa; phylum Chordata; class Amphibia; order Gymnophiona; family Ichthyophiidae; genus Ichthyophis; species Ichthyophis bannanicus. The sequence goes on along the minus strand of CM066041.1, from coordinate 67,305,548 downwards.
ACGTCGGCGCCGACGGAGCCCTCGCGGAGCAATTTTCCCCAGCTTTCAAAGAAAGCCTTTGGGAATTGCAGCGCGCATGCGCGGTCCTCTTCCCGCCCAAGGGTGCCATCTTGCTCAGTCAGATGACATAGCTAAAAGACAGCAAAAAATTAGCAAAAACGAAAGCATAGAACTGCAACTCCAAGGGGAGGAGGGAGGGTTGTGAGGACTGATTCCTGCTGCTCCTGGAGAACACCTGTTACAGGTGAGTAACTACGCTTTCTCCAGGACCAAGCAGGAAGTCAGTCCTCACATATGGGACTCCCAAGCTTAAGGCTACCGGAGACCTAAGCACAAAAATGAGCTCCCTCAAGCTCAGTAGCCCAGAAGGAAGGAATCTTCTCTGAATACGTCCCCATCCGGTAGCCCAACATCCGGGATGGAGGGTAGGAGTTGCCTATACCTCGAAGAGGTTACGGAGGACTGCCTGTCCGAAAGCACTATCCCTGCGGGACTCCCTCTCCAGGCAGTAGTGGGCCGCAAAAGTCTGGCTTGAAGACCAAGTAGCGGCCCGGCAGATGTCTGCCAATGGAACAGAGTGGAGGTAAGCCACTGACGTAGCCTTCGCCCGAACACGATGGGCCGTGACTCGACTTTCCAACGAGAGGCCGGCTGCCTCGTATGCCCAAGCGATACAGTCAGCAATCCAGATGGACAAAGTACGCTTGGAGACAGGGAGCCCCAACTTATTGGGGTCATAAGAGACGAAGAGCTGAACAGTCCGTCTGTGCTCCCGCGTACGGTCAAGGTAGAAGGTCAATGCCGTTCTACAGTCCAGGGTATGCAAGACCATTTCAGCTCGGCTGGAGTGTGGCCTGGGAAAGTAGGTCGGAAGCACCACCTCCTGGTTGATGTGAAAAGGGGAAACCACTTTGGGAAGAAACTTAGGGTGAGTCCGTAGGACTACCCGGTTCTTGTAGAACCTAATGTACGGAGGATCAGACACCAGGGCCTGCAGCTCACTAACGCGTCTAGCAGAAGTGAGGGCCACCAAGAACAATGTTTTCCAAGAAAGAAAACGAAGAGGACAGGTAGCCATAGGTTCAAACGGCGGACAGGTAATCCGCTGTAAAACCACATTGAGATCCCAGTCCGGGGCTGGTGGGCGCAAAGGTGGTTTAAGGAGAAGGAGGCCTCTGAGAAAACGAGCCACCAGAGGGTGGCTAGAAAGAGGTCTGCCCTCCACCGGCATGTGGTGCGCAGAAAGAGCACTGAGGTGGACCTTGACCGAGTTGGACTTAAGTCCAAGATTGGAGAGGGAAAGCAAGTACTGCAAGACCACTGACGCTGAACAGGAGAAGGGATCTTGAGACTGCTGAGCACACCAGACGGAGAACCGATGCCACTTCAGAGCGTAGGACTTCCGGGTGGAGGGCCGCCTGGAGGCCAAAACGACCTCCTCCACATCTGGAGGCAGGCGGAGGGGAGCAAGGACTACCCTTTCAGCAGCCAGGCCATCAGATGAAGCGACCGGAGGTTGGGGTGCAGGAGAGTCCCCTGATCCTGTGACAGGAGGTCGGGCTGACACCCCAGAGGAAGAGGGGTGTCCACCGCCAGCTACATTAGAAGTGGGAACCAAGGTTGTCTCGGCCACCGGGGAGCCACTAGGATCATCGATGCTTTGTCTCTGAGAACTTTGAAGAGTGTCCGAGACACCAGCGGCATGGGAGGAAAGGCATATAAGAGGCCTGAGGACCATGGAATCAGAAAAGCATCCGCCGCTACTCTGAGAGGATGCGGTTGTCGAGAGCAGAATCTGGGAAGTTGCCGGTTCAGAGGACTGGCAAACAGATCCATGGTGGGGAGGCCCCACTTGAGAAAGATCCGCTGAACCACCATCGGATCCAGCCTCCACTCGTGCGGCTGGAGGATCCTGCTTAGCTTGTCGGCCAGGTAATTTTCTTGACCTGGGAGATAGACAGCTTTGAGGATAATGCCGTGGTGGACAGCCCAAGAGCATAGTTTTTGTGCTTCCTGACAGAGAAGTAAGGAGCCTGTCCCGCCTTGTTTGTTCACATAGAACATTGCAACCTGATTGTCTGTCTGTATCAGCACCGACTGATGAGAAATCAGGTGAGAGAATGCTTTGAGCGCTAGGCGGATGGCTCTGAGCTCCAGGAAGTTTATCTGTTGAGCAGACTTCCAAGGAGTCCAGAGACCTTGAATACATGTCCTTTGGCAGTGTGCTCCCCAACCCAGGAGAGAAGCATCGGTCGTCAGGACCTGAGAATGCGGAGGGGGCTGAAAAGTCACTCCTAGTACTAGGTTGGGCAGATGAAGCCACCATTGCAGAGAAGAGACCAGCCGGTCGGAGATCTGTACGGAGTCCGCTAGGCTCCCAGTGGCCTGATGCCATTGTGTGCGAAGGCACCATTGAGCAGGTCGCATGTTCAGGCGGGCATTGGGGGTCACATGGACCGTGGAAGCCATATGGCCGAGCAGTCTCAGAAATTGCCTGGCCGAGACCAGGGAATTGCTGTGAAAGTGGCTGGCGAGATCCATGAGCCTTTGGGCCCTGACCAGAGGCAGGAAGGCCCGCGCCTGAAGAGTGTCCAACCTGGCGCCGATGAATTCGAGATTTTGAGAGGGGAGCAAAGTGGACTTTGCGAAGTTTATGACAAATTCCAACTACTGGAGTAGAGTCACAGTGCGATGAGTGGCCTGAGTGGCCTCTTGGGAAGACTGGGCTCTGATGAGCCAGTCGTCCAGGTATGGAAACACAAAAAGGCCTTGAAGTCTTAGATAGGCCGCCACCACTGCCAGGCATTTGGTGAACACCCTGGGGGCAGAGGATAGGCCAAAGGGCAGTACTCTGTACTGGTAATGATTTCCTCCCACCACAAACCTGAGATATTGTCTGTGGTCTGGATGAATAAGGATATGAATATACGCATCCTTTAGATCCAAGGAGCATAGCCAGTCTCCCTGCTGGAGGTAGGGCAGCAGGATTCCAAGGGTAAGCATCTTGAACTTTTCCTTTGCAAAGAACTTGTTGAGGTTTCGCAAGTCCAGGATAGGTCTGAGGCCTCCTGTTCTTTTTGGTATCAGAAAGTACCTGGAGTAAAACCCTTGACCTTTCAGGTGGTGGGGCACCGGTTCCACAGCCTGTTCCTGAAGGAGACTTGCTAACTCCTGAAGGAGTAAGTCCCTGTGCAGAGGGAGTCTCGGAGGCTCCCCTGGAAAATAGGAGGGAGGTACCTGGTGAAAGTGAAGTAGATAGCCCTTCCGAACTATGTGAAGTACCCAGGTATCTGTGGTGATGTTGGACCACCTTTGGGCAAAGTGGACCAGCCGGCCTCCTGTGCTGAGAGAAACCAGCTGAGGGGGAGAGGCTATGCTGATGAAGTCAAAAACCCCCACCCTGCTGAGCAGGGGCCGGTGGTGCAGGCTTGGGGGCTTGCTGCCTACGGGACCCATTACCCCGTCCCTTGGCCTGCTTACCCTGTGGGGGAGCTGCTGAGGCCTGATACTGAGGGTAGTATTTATAGGCAGCCGCCTTCCTCGGGTAAAAGGGCTTTTTCCCCGAGCCCTTCTTCTTTTGAGAAGGGGCAGAGGTCTTCCTTGAGAGACGAGTCCTGGTGAGAGTCTCGGTCTCGATCTGTGCAGCCTTCTCATCCATGGGCTTGCCAAAGAGGTTTTCACCTCTGCAGGAGACATCGACCAACTTGTCCTGCACCTATGGCTCGAGATCGGACGTCTGAAGCCAAGCCTGGCGGCGTCCACCGATGCCGGCTGCGGCTACTCGAGCCGATGCCTCAAAACCATCGTAGGCTGCTCGAGAGATAAACTTTGAGCACTCTCGAATACCAGTTGACAAGGTTTGGAACCTCTGCAAAGGTTCGTCGGAGAGACCAGCAGAGAACCCGGCAATTTCTTTAGCCAGGTCCCGGAGATACATACCCATGTAGAGCTGGTAGGTATGGACTTGACAAGCAAGCATAGAGCCCTGGAAACACTTCCTACCGAGGGCATCCAGGCTTCGGGCTTCCCTACCGGGGGGCACCGAGGAGTGCATTTTTTGACTCTTAAGTCTATGCATGGCCGATTACACCACCATGGAATGGTGCGGTAGTTGTGCCTTTTGGAAGCCGGGGCTCTTGCGGACTCGATAAATGGAATCGACCCGCTTGCTCAACACTGGCGACGACGCCAGGCTCTCCCACATGCGGAAGAGAAGTCGTTCCAGCATCGGAGGAACCGGTACAATAAAGGCCTCCTTCGGGGGAGAGTCATATTGGAGGGCATCGAGTTCTTCGACTCGAGGCTCCTCCTCGGGATCCGCGGGGAAGGCCAAGGCCTTGGCCATATCCCGCACGAAGTCCGAGAACCGGGTATCCTCCGGGGGGGACCGTCTCCGAGGTTCGGACTCGGGGGAGTCCGATGGGACACACCGAGTCCGAAAGGAACCAGGTGACTCTTCGTCCTCGGATTCCCAGGCCGACTCCTCGGAGGAGGAGTCGAGCGGCTCCGGTCGGGCGGGCATCGATGCCATCCGCCCCGACGCCGAGGGAGTCGGCGTCGACGACCTCGGTCCCGAACGGGAGGCCGAAGGAGATCGCGACCTCGGATCGACTTGGTCTCCGGGGTCGACTTGGAGGTCGACGTCCCGGCGGTCAGGGCAGAAGCACCGGCGAGGCCAGCGATCAATGCCCGCTGCTGGTCCATGAAGGCAGTCAGACTGCTCTCCAAGGCCGTCAACCTGAGTCCGAGCTCAGGAGACCCAGCAGCCCCCGACTCGGGCCCCGACAGTGTCGGGCCCGACATCGGCTCCTTCGGAGGCGAGTCTACGAGGACAACAGTACTCACGTGAGCGGGCAAGTCCATCTCGAGACGAGGATGTTTGGACGGCCTCTCCACCTCCGAGGACCCGGGACGGGAATCGGGGCTATGCGACCTGGCCCTCGAGGAACCAGGAGCGTCCACCGATCCCGCCCTCGCGGGTTTCTTCTTCCGATGATGTTCCCGGGTAGGAGACCCCCTTTCAGAGGAACTTCGACGATGCTCAGGACCAGAGTCCCGAGACGTCGAAGCCTCTGACGAGGTCCGAGCCCGGCCAGAGTCAGAGAAGATACGTTCCCGCTGATGCTGCCGACTCCTCAACGCTTTTGAGGACATTTTGCCACACGGACCACAGATCAGCGGGTCATGATCGGGTCCGAGGCAGCGGAGGCAGAAGTCGTGTGTGTCGGTAAGAGACATGAGTTTCTTACAGAGGTCACACTTTTTAAACCCGCTGGCAGCCATCGGGGGAAAAAGGGCCCCTGCGAGGTCAAAAGACCGGGCTGCCAGTGAAAAAGTAAAAAGGCGCGAAATCTGTCACGAAGGATAAAAAACCGAAAAATAAAGAACGGACTCGCAACCGGCGTCGCGGGTCCGGGCGGGAAAAGAACCGGCGTCGAACCGAGAGAAAAAAGAGAAATAAATCAACTTTTCTGCGGGGATTCACAAACAACGTCTGTAGGGCTCTGCGGAAAAAAGAAGACTGAGGAAGATGGCACCCTTGGGCGGGAAGAGGACCGCGCATGCGCGCTGCAATTCCCAAAGGCTTTCTTTGAAAGCTGGGGAAAATTGCTCCGCGAGGGCTCCGTCGGCGCCGATGTCACCCATATGTGAGGACTGACTTCCTGCTTGGTCCTGGAGAAATGAAGTTTGTAGCCCTCTCTTATGATGGTGAGGGTCCACTGCTCTGATGTTATTTGCTCCCATCTAGGAGCAAAATGAGCTAACCTTCCTGGAATGGTGAGAGGTTCTGGCTGTTGTAGAGCCAGAAAGGTTAAGTTCTCTAGTATCAAGTCAAAAACCCTGAGGGGGCTGGGACTGCTGGGTTGTAACAGTCCCTGCAGGTTTAGGCCTGGCCTGTTTAGGTTGCTGACGCTTAGTAGCAAAGCGACCTGTAGAAGATTGTTGGCCAGAAGTGGAAGGAAATCTGCTCCTTTTGTAAAAAGGCTTTTTGAAAGGTTTTTTCTTGGCTGGAATGGAGGTTGACTTGGAAAGTCTATCCAGAGCAGAATTCTCTGCATCCATTTGAGTGGCTTTTATTTGCCACTCTTTGCCAAAGAGATTTTCACCCGTACAGGGCAGATTTCCTAAGCCATCTTGAACCCAGGGCTCTAGATCAGAAGCCTGGAGCCAAGCAATTCTGCGAGCAGCTATGGCAATGCCTGAGGCTCTGCTGGCACCTTCAAAGGAGTCAAAGGCTGCCCTGTTGGAAAACTTTGAAATGTCTTGAGTATGCTTAAGCCAAAGGAGGAACTCATCCCTTTTATCCTCTGGAAGAAAAGGGAGAAAGTTGTGCAGCTTTTGTGCAACTTCCTTTAGAAACATACCCATATATAAAGGCTATATGAGTTGATTCTGGCAATAAGCATGCTGGCTTGGAAGATTTTCCTACCAAAAGCATCCAAGGTCCTGCATTCTCTTCCTGGAGGAACAGAAGAGTGTCTTTTGGTACTCTTTATCCTTTTCATAGCTGATTGCACCACAATGGAGTGGTGAGGAAGCTGAGTTTTCTGAAATCCAGGACAAGGAGGGACACGGTACATAGTGTCCAATCTGCGAGAATGAGGAGAAAGGGTGAGAGGAGTCTCCCATAAGTCAATCATATGTTCATGAAGAATTTCATGAATTGGCAAGGTGACTGCCTCTCTGGGAGCCTTAGAGTATCCTAAAATATCTAATTTTTTTGCTGTAGGCTCTGTTTCAGAGGTTACTGAAATAGAGAATCCTTTAGCCACTTCTATTATGAAGTCTTGAAAGGACAAATCCTCTGGAGGAGACATTCTCCTTTTTGGAGAAGTAGGCTCCTCAGGAAGGGTAATGGATACTTCAGGAGACTCATCTGATGAGTCAGAATCATCAGAGGAATCGAAGTATCGTCTGTCCGCTTCCAACGATCGATACGCGTATCGATCGGTACCGACATCGGGCATCCCCGGTACCGGATCGGTACCGAGAAATAGCCCTGGACAAGGAACCGGAGTCGGTATCCTGGCCGATGTCGATGCAGTTGGTACCGGTATCGGCGCTGATATTGGTACCGGCGCCGGTACCGACAACGGAACCCGTTGCGGTACCGTCGGCGTCGCAGCTTTAATAAAAGCCATTATAGCCTGCTGCATGGATTGAACAGTGTGATCCATGGACGCCACGACTGCCTGGATGTCAGTACCGGGAGAAAGTGCCGGTACCCCAGAGCAGTCTAACAGGTGATCGGTCGAGGCCGTGCCATCGATGTCAACCTGTAACCCCATAGGAGGAGCTTTGGAAGCCGGAGCTTCCCGCCGGGGTTGTTTGGCTGGGGCAGGATCCTCGAGGGCAAGCCCGGAGGCATCTCGATGCGTAGAGGGGGATTTGCCCTTCAAGGACCTGCTAGGTTTATGTTTGGTTACCTGAGACCCATCAGGAGAGGAAGACCTGGAAGATGTCGATGCCACCGCCGGTGCATCCGTGGGAAACAGCACATGGAGCTTGGCTGCTCGGTTCTGTAACCCTCGTTTAGACATTAGAGAGCAGGACTGGCAATCCGGAATGGAGTGTTCAGGACCCAAACATTTCAGACACCATTCATGGGTATCTGTAACAGAAATTGTACCGCTACACTTAGTGCATTTTTTGAACCCGGAGGCTGGTTTTTCCATGAGGGAAAATTTTCTTGTGGGCCTGAAGGCCTAAGAAGAAAAATACACCAAGTGAGGAAAAAAAAATATATTTTTTTTTAAAAAGAAAAGACCGGCGGTACCGGTCCGGCGTCGGGGAAGGCAGACACGCGACCAAAGAAATAAATTAAAATAAAGAACTTCTTCAGCGGTGACAGGAACACGACCTGCTGGCTCCGCGGAAAAGAAGAACTGAGGAGAGTTGGTTAGGAAAGGCGGGAAGGCAGCGCGCAGGCGCTGTGGGATGCTCCCAAAACTTTCCTTCTGGGAAGCTGGGGAGCGTTCCCGCGCAGGCTCCGTCGGTACCGACGTACCCATATGTGAGGACTCATTCCTGCTTGTTCCTGGAGATCAGGTGATCTCCAGGAACAGCAGGAATCAGTCTTCACATATAAGTGAACTTCGCCGATGGAGCCTGCGCAGGAATGCTGCCCAGCGTCCAACAGGAAAGCCTTTGGGAGCATTCCACTGCACTTGCGTGTCTGCCTTCCCAACTCCTCTTCATAATAAAGCAGGAAGAATACAACAACCTAATTCTAAAATATAAAAGGGAATATCACTCTAACCTGATACTCAACAAACCCAGAGAACTATTTGAAATAGTAAAATCATTCACATGTGCTCCACCAGCCCAATGACAGACTGAGATTCACCCAGAAGATTACACTATATACTTCCAAGACAAGTGTATGCCCAAGAGTAACTCAGCGACAAGGATTCACACCCCCCCGCCCCTCCCCCCCAATTTACCAAGGAATACCCAGCCCTGGACCACATTCACACCAATCTCGGAAGAACTTCTAGATCAAACACACTCAATGCTCAATACTACAACCTCCCCACGACCCATGACCATTCTTGTGGATAAAGATGGCAAGAAAGAATTAGCACCTTACCTCCTCAGAATTCTAAATCTCTCACTTTCTCAGGGGTTTATGCTAACCATCCTAAAGACAGCATCCATCAGTCCTATCCTTAAAAATCCCTCTGCTGACATCAGTCTACCAACTTCCTACAGATCCCTTTCCAGCATTCCCTTCCTAGCAAAAATAATTGAAAAGGCAGTCCAATTACAGTTCCAGGACTTCATAAACTTCTTCGCCCCTCTAGATATGCAACAACACGGCTTTAGATCTGACCACGGGGTGGAAACCTCACTGACTTCAATAATTATAATTTACACCCTGCTAAATGGGCTTGAACAGGTCAAACAAGGATTCATCATTATCTTTTTGGACACAGCCTCTGCCTTTGACTCAGTAAACCACACAAAATTACTAGACAGACTGGCATCATTATTTATTTATTTAGCTGTATTTATTTAGCTGTATTTATATCCCGCTTTTCACCCTCCTGGCCTGGTTCCAGTCCTATCTAACTGATCGCCTCAGCAAATAAAAATAGAGAACACGACCTCCAAACCATTTCAACAGCAACAAGGCATACCTCAATGATTTGCTCTCTCTGCCTTACTCTTTAATCTATTTATCCAACCACTCTGCCAAGCCATAAGGAAACACAACATACACTACCACATATATGCTGGTGACTTGATGGCTTTACGCCCCCTTCCAAATTAACAAACCGGAACACACTGCAAAACAATCATGCTTCACAGCAGTAGCAGATAGGTTGTGGTTTCCAGCCAATCAATCAACTATAACAAGACAGAAATACTCATCATTTCCAGAAACCCATCCTACTTCCCTCCAGTACAGATAACGATCAGTGAAATACTTCTCCCAGTAAGACCTGAGGTTAAATACCTAGGAATCACTCTAGACCACAGACTGACCTTCCAAGCACACATCAAAAGAACCACGACAGCTGCATACCATAAGATCTTGCACAACCTTTGCCCATTGCTAGATCCGAATCACTTCCGTATGGTATGTCAGGCCCTAACCAACCCACACCTGGATTACTGTAACTCAATCCTCCAAGGCTTCCCAAACTTAGCACTCAGGCCTCTGCAAACCGCTCAGAATACAGCAGCACGGCTCATCACAAAAACTTCACGATATGATCACATTACACCAGTGCTCAAAAGCCTACACTGGCTCCCAGTAAAAGCAAGAATAAAAACACAAAACAATCATGACCACATTCAAAACGATAAACAACCTCACTGCAACCTGCCTACAATCTCTCATCCGGAAGAACTCTGACACAAAACTATGACGGCACCACCACCTAAACCTTCTCACTATCACAGCTCAGAAGCCATAAAGTTCCCAAACAATATGCCAAAGAGTATTCTCATTCTATAGCCTTACATTATGGAACACACTCCCGGCTACGCTAAGATCAATCCAAGTGACTTCCCGAAAACATTAAAAACACACCTCTTCGAAAAATCCTTTGGATCCGTCAAGTAAACTCTCCAACACAATCCTCCCATACAGCGTAGTTATGGGTGATGTCGGTACCAACTGAGCCTGCATGGGAATGCTCCCCAGCATCCAATAGGAAAGCTTTTGGGAACATTCCACTGCACCCGCGTAGCTGCCTTCTTGCCTTCCCAACTTTCCCACCTCAGTTGAATTTGTAGCAGAGAGAAAAGAAGAGTAAAAAAAACCCTACAAATTCTAGGGGAGGAGGGTGGGTTGTGAAGACTAAATTCCTGCTGTTCCCAGAGATCACCTTTTACAGGTGAGTAACTATGCTATCTCCAGGAACAAGCAGGAATGTAGTCTTAACATATGGGATTTCCCAGCTCCCAGAGAAATTACCTCAGAACCGGTGAAGATTTCCCTCAGGGCAGGTATCAAGAGTCGTGGATTCTCCATAGATGTCTGCTATCCGTTAAAGTCCGGGAAGAAGGGTAGGAGTTGCCCTAGGTCTGAAAGAGGTGTTGGAGAACAGCTTGACCAAATATGGCATCCCGGCGGGAGTCCTTGTCTAAACAGTAATGAGCAGCAAAAGTATGGACAGAAAGCGTAGTTATTAACCTGTAACAGATGTTCCTTAGCGTCCCTCTAGTCCAGTCCCGGAACCATAGAGTTGTGAACCTCCACCAGCAGCTTTGGAGACTGAACATCTTCATCTCTTTGATCATCCAGCTATATGCAGCCCCAAGGACCGCCCACACATCAGTATCTCAGTCTCCAAGCAGCTTGGAAGTCAGAGCCCAGAACTGGGCTCCTTAGGAACAAATAAGCAGAGCTTTAGTGTTTTATTATTTTCTAGATTTAGGTGCTGGGCTGCTGCTGTGGAGGAAATCTTTGACTGTGTCCCTTCTGTCTTTCTCTAATCTGTTTTTTTCTCTCTGTCTCTCTCTGTCAGTCTCCCCATAGGTTAAACAAGCAGGGGAGCTGCACAGGACACAGGTCTCCTTTCTACCTAACCCCCTTGGTGGGTGAGGAGAAGGTTGAAGACAATTACAGGCAGCAATTGAATACAGCAGTAGGCTCTGAGGGTCCCCTGACTGATTTAGGGGTTCCCCGAGCTGCCCTGAGCGGTTATTACTCTGTTATTGACTCTGATAACTGCTACTCAGAGATTGTGACAGGCACGCTGGACAGCACTCTCAGTGTTTTGACCCCCCCCCTCCACTCCTGTGTGTGGGTGAGTAGAGTTTGAAGCTTTTTCTTTCTAAAGGCAGTGGTGGAGGCATTGGGGTGGCCTGGAATCAGCTCTGGGGAGTGTTTTAGACCTTTTGGGTATTTTTTCTGGTCCTTTTTTTGGCGGGATCGGGTCCGGCGGCCATTTTGGATTTTTTTTTTCAAAGTTGTTTTTCTTCGTGTTTTTTTTAGGGATAGGAGCTTCGTTTTTGCATTTCTTGGTCAGATATCAGCTAATTGACTCCAGCTCTATCTAATCCTGCAATTTGGAGCGTTTTTGAGCACTTTTAAAATCGCGATTTTTTTTTCTGCTCTGTTTGCTTCAGCAAGGTGTTCCTGCTTTGCTGGCAAAGGGCTGTGTGCATAGCCATGCCTCCTAGTCCTCGGTGTCTGGTCTGTGGCATTCGTAGAAGTAGTAATTTGGCAGCCCGAGTCTGTGCCACTTGTTCTGCTGTGGGTGCTGGCATGGGGGATCCTCTGGAGGGCTCCAGTGCAGATCTCCCACCTGTATCTACAGAAGGGACATCAGAGCAGGCAGAGACGGTCCTTGGTCCGGGGATTTCTGCGGTGCCAGAGCGCCTTTTTCTCTCTCATGCAGGAGGCTCTGGCTCTCTTGCAGCCGGCGGGGGGAGGCTCGGTCCTGCCCCGCCGTGGGCTAAAGCGTCCACTTTCAGTGGAGGGAGACACTGGTCCACAAAAGAAGAGCCAGCCCCCGAGTGTTGCGGATTCTGCGCCTCCTGGGGACGAGTCACTGGATATAGCCTGCTGGTTTCTCCCATCAGCCTCCAGTGTGTCCAGTCTCCTTGCAGCAGGAGGACATAGTGAGCCTAGCTTCTGGGCTCACTTGGGGGGAACAGATAGCATTTAGTGTGACAAATTCTGATTTTACCTTTGATTTTTACCTTTAATTTACTTTTAATTTTGCTTTTAATTCAGTTACCTTTGGTTAATTGACAATCGGGGATTGGTTCCCTTTAGTTAGGAGCAAATTTCTTTATTTACAGTAATTTTAAATTTGAGCCTGGTTCTTTAAATTAGTAGCAGTTCTTGCCTTCCCTCCTTGTCAGTGATTTTCACTTGCTGCAGGCATTTGCCGGTGCGGATCTCTCTCCCTGGACTGTACGGGAGAAAGCTCCGGGACACGTACAGCCACACTGAAGCTGTGTGGGACGGAGCCTCTCCGTTGCTGCGGGATTTAATTTTAGTCTGTGGAACCGGCTGGGCGATCCTCGCCGCGGCTGCCAGGTGCATCAGCGCAGTTTGAGGATCGGAGGAATTCAAGGAGGTAGGAGCAGGCTGTGTGGCTTTCGGCCCTGCAGGTAAGGCCTTCGGGCTCTGTCGGTCTGCTGAGGCCTCATTTTTGCAGCGGCAGCTGTTCTTGGCGCCAAAATTCATTGGCAAAGGGGCGGCCATTTCCTCGCTAGGTATTTGGACCGCATGGCGAGCGTTGCAGTGAACTGCCTGCTTGAGGACAACAGGCAGAATAGCTAAATTTTTGGGCCTAGTGATTGTTTCTTTCTTTTGTTTGTAGTTTTTTTTTTGAGGCCAGGGGGGTTCCTCAGCATTAAGGGGGACTGTTGTCAATCCTCTTTATAGAATAAATAAGAATGAACTTAAAAACAGGACAGCAGTTTTGGCATTGATCCCTGATACCACATGTTCTTTCCCTCCTAATCATGTCTCTGAGGAGCATCTGTTCAGGCCCAGGATATTAGGCAAATTGCCAGCTTTTAGGTTCAAGGGCAGAGCCCTAACTTGTAGTTTGCAGGAGGGAAAGCCTAGAAGTGTGCCTTTATGTATTCTATAGTGACAGTTGCCCAAAATTCACAGGGACAGGTTTAGGAAACCTTAGGATGTACAAGAATAGACTGGCAGTTAAACTGTCAGCCGGGAAGTGCCTGTGCTACGGTCTATGGCCACCGGAGGGCAGCTGGTACACTCAATAGTGCCTTTCTATGACTGTGCAGGCAGCCATTATCTGCAGGTCAGGATAGAAATCACCACAGAGCCTCGGTGCTGTGATGTAAGGTCTGAGAATCCAGTTTATATGACCAAGAATTAAAGCTCTTAATTTCTGTATCATTGGTCGGGCTCTGCAGCCCTAAAGGTCACCGAATGACAGCGCTGCTCATGAATCACATAAAGTATTCAGTGCCCCCATCCCTGGGGGGTGAGTGGTACAATACAAAATCATATTACTCATCAGGTTCACACAGGCAACAACCTCTCAGACTTCCATTTTCAAGGTGGTCGGTGTATTCCACTGCTATTTCTCTGACTTCAGGAAGGCCTGGTGAGGTGCTTGTGGGTTTCATAGCAACACTTAGCAGGCCCTTCCCAGGAAATTCTCATCTATTACTAGAGCAGGGTTTCATTTCATTTCATTTCTCTGGTTGTGGTTAATGCACAGCGCTAGGGGCTGTGTTCGAAAGCTTGCGTCCCACGGACTTCGGTGGGATTTCAAAAAGATAGAGAAACTTGCTTTAGTGAGAGATAGCCTTGTTCATTTTTAGCTAACACTGTTGCTTTTACTTTTGATTTTTACCTTTTGCGCCTGAATCCCAGGGACGAGACACTGTTTGCTTCCAGGGGTTCTACTTTCTATTTTGTTCTTCAGCTCCCTGGCAGCTGCAGTAGGCTGGCAGGGGGTGGGCAACGCCTCCTGCAATGCAGCATCCCCCTGGATAAGGGGGGGGAAGGACAACTGGGTGCAGCGGGGGCTGGTAGCTTCTTGCAAAGCTATAGTAGCAGTTCAGGTAATTTTAGCTGATCTGCTTTGATTTCATTGGAGTTGGCGGAAACTTGGTTTTTGGAGTCCTCTACTTTAAAAAAAAAAAAAGATTCTCCTTCCGCTATCCATAGAGGGTCCTATAAAGCGTTAAAGTCGGTTTATATGGCAGGATAATATTTTGGCTTAGCTGCTGTGATATAGCGCTATGTTCTGCTGTAAACATATTCAGGTCAAAAGGAATTATGGTGATAACTCTCTTGGACAGTTGTAACAGATGCTTGGGTGAGCGCCATGGCCAGTCCACAGTTGTGGAATGCTCTGCCATAAGCTTTATGTCATGGGAAGGATTTTATAGTTGTGTGGTTTCTTAATGGACAATGTTCCCGTTTAGTTTAGTTTGCCCAAATTATAAGATTTTACGGTAGATTTGTAATGTCTTCATTTTGGATATATGTGGTTTAATTTTACATATGGAAGAGGCAGCTCAGCGGAGAGGGGTTGCAAGATAGAACTCTGGCCTTTGAAGCTATCTATGCTCCCATTCCATTTATCAGCGGTTCTCCAGTACGGAGAGTCTCTGCTAGTGTTCAGCAGGCGTCGGGAACGCATGTCGGAAGGCCTCGATGCATTGGCACAAAGGTGGCCAAGGTACGGGCTGCTCTATGTCTTTCCTCCGTGGGCCCTGCTGGGCCGCCTGGTACAGCAGATCGAGCAGCATCCGGGTCCCGTGGTTCTGATTGCCCCGGACTGGCCTCGTCGGTCTTGGTATGCGGATCTGGTGCGGTTGAGTGTGGTCGATCCGTGGCTCCTTCCTCCTCGGCCGGATCTCCTTTGGCAGGGGCCGCTGCAGATGCCTCAGGTGGCTTGATTCTCGCTTACGGCATGGCTATGAGAGGGCGCGAATGAGAACCAAAGGTTATTCTCCGGAGGTCATTGCTACCTTGTTGCGGGCGCGGCGTCGGTCTACGTCGCTAGCGTATGTCCGGATCTGGCGTATTTTTGAGAGCTGGTGTGCGGTTCGCGAGTTGCGGCCTTTGCGGACCTCCGTTCCTCAGCTCCTCTCCTTCTTGCAGGCAGGGGTGGACAAGGGCCTGGCGACCAGTTCGTTGAGGGTACAACTTGCAGCTCTTGCGTGTTTTCGAGGCAAGGTTCAGGGCCAGTTATTGGGGTCCCATGCGGACGTGAAGCGCTCCTTGCGAGCGGTGTTGCTTATGCGTCCTCCGTACAGGGCTTTAGTGCCCTCGTGGGACTTGAATTTGGTGTTGAGGTCTCTGGTGGCTCCGCCGTTTGAACCCTTGGCGCACGCTTCGTTGAAGGACTTGACGTTGAAAACGGTGTTTCTGGTAGCGATCTCGTCAGCTCGCAGGATCTCGGAGTTGCAGGCTCTTTCGTGTAGGGAACCCTATCTGTCTTTCTCTGCTGACATGGTGGTATTGCGACCGGTTCCCGCGTTTTTGCCTAAGGTAGTTTCGGCGTTTCACATGAATCAGGGGGTGTCTCTCCCGGTGTTTGCCAAGGAACGGGGCCAGCACGCGGATAACTCCTTGCACGCGTTGGATGTCCGTCAAGCTCTTCGTCGGTATTTGAGGGAAACGGCGGCCTTCCGTAAGTCCGATCGCCTATTTGTCGCATTTGGCGGTCCGCGCAAGGGGGAAGCAGCGTCTAAGTCTTCCATTTCCCGCTGGTTGAAAGAGGCGATTTCGTCGGCATACCTTTTACACGGCAGGATGGTTCCTGCCGGGCTTCGGGCTCACTCGACTAGGGCGCAGGCGGCGTCTTGGGCGGAAGTTAGGCTTGGTACCGGCGGTGGATATTTGTCGGGCGGCGACGTGGTCGTCCTTGCACACCTTTGCTAAGCACTATCGTCTGGATGTGCAGGCGGCGTCGGATGCGCGGTTTGGGTCTCGGGTGCTTCAGGCTGGACTAGCGAGGCCCTCCCGTTGAGATTTACTGCTCTGTTACATCCTCTATGGTTCCGGGACTGGACTAGAGGGACGCTAAGGAAGAGTAAATTAGACTTACGTGCTAATTGTTGTTCCTTGTGGAACTCTAGTCCAGTCCCGGATCCCTCCCTGTCTATCTGTTCTCGCTGCCAGCCAAGAAGGTACATTCATTATAGGAGTCTGCCAGGGTTTTTGTTCTCTATACTTTCGGTCAGAGCTCCTCTGCTTGCAGCACGCCTTAGTTCCCTTTCGGGGTCAAATCTTGGGGGTGAGCGGTGGCGTCTCTTGTTGCATGCGTTTTGCACAAGGGTCGCCACGGCCGTTCTGGTCCGCCTTCCCGTAGGCGGGAGGTTGTTCTTACGCAATTGGAAAAAAAAAATTTTTGCTAGTGGTGGGAACTTTAGGGTCAGGATCCTTTTTTCCACTGTGTTGTTATATCTACTTATTTGTTGCTCTGCTTAGTATGCTTTGTCAATAGGTACTGATGTGTGGGCGGTCCTTGGGGCTGCATATAGCTGGATGATCAAAGAGATGAAGATGTTCAGTCTCCAAAGCTGCTGGTGAAGGTTCACAACTCTATGGTTCCGGGACTGGACTAGAGTTCCGCATGGAACAACAATTAGCAGGTAAGGGTAAATTAGACTTACCTGCTAATTGTTGTTCCTTGCGGAACTCTAGTCCAGTCCCGGAACCATAGAGTTGTCAACCTCCTCTAGCAGCTTTGGAGACTGAAATACATCATCGCTTTGCTGGCACCAGTATAAGTAGGCAAGGACCGCCCCCTCTCACCAGTACCTATTGACAAAGCACACTAAGCAGAACATCACATAAGGAGAATTAACCAGAATACATTCAACATAGCAATAGAGATATATACAGAACAGAGTATGCCCTGTTCCACTCCAAGTAAAAATTTTTTTTTTCTTTTGCAAGGAAAGAAATTGCATTCATGGACTGTGTCTGAATAAGAATATCCTCTGACCAGACAGAAGCGCCCCACCAGCCCACCTCCGAAGAGGATGGCCAGACAAGAGCGCTACGCAAGAGGGTCCTCCAATGGCTTCATCTTGCGCCCCCCGGAAAAAAAGGTAACACAGAGTACCCGCGGGAGCCGAAACAATCAGGCTGGCAACACTTCAAACCAAGGGAGGGATCCGGGACTGGACTAGAGTTCCGCAAGGAACAACAATTAGCAGGTAAGTCTAATTTACCCTTCCTTAGCGTCCCTCTAGTCCAGTCCCGGAACCATAGAGGATGTAACAGAGCAGTGCACATCAACGGGAGGGACAAGCCAGCCCAGCCTGAAGCACCGCCGAGCCAAAACGCCCATCCTCCGCTGACAAAACATCCAAGCGGTAATGCTTAGCAAAGGAATGCAAGGACGACCAAGTCGCCGCCCTACAGATGTCGGCCACCGGGACCAGACTGAACTCCGCCCAAGACGCCGCCTGCGCCCGAGTGGAATGAGCCCGAAGACCCAGCGGAACCAACTTGCTCTTCAAGAGGTAAGCAGATGCGATAGCTTCCTTCAACCAGCAGGAAATAGAGGACTTTGCCGCCGCTTCTCCCTTACGCGGACCCCCAAACGCCACAAAAAGTCGATCAGACCGCCGGAAGGACGCCGTCCGGGCGAGATACTTCTTGAGAACCCTGCGGGCGTCCAACAGCCACAACCGACCCCCCAGTCCAGCCCCATCGCGATCGGAGAACACTGGAAGGGAGACTACCTGGTTAACATGAAACGCGGACACCACCTTGGGTAAGAATGCCGGAACGGTACGGAGAACCACCTTGTGGTCGGTAAAAGAGAGATAGGGCTCCCTACAAGACAAGGCCTGTAGCTCCGAGATCCTTCTAGCCGAGCAAATCGCCACTAAGAACACCGTTTTCAATGTGAGGTCTTTTAGCGAAGCAGTAGACAATGGCTCAAATGGGGGAGCCAGCAAGGCCTCCAAAACCAAATTTAAATCCCACGGAGGAACAGCACAACGCCGAGGCAGCCGCATGAGCAACACCGCCCTCAAAAACCGCTGGACATCCGCGTGGGCCCCGAGAGACTGACCCTGCACCTTCCCGCGGTAACAGGAAAGGGCAGCAAGCTGCACACGCACCGAACTAGCCGCCAAACCCTTATCCACACCATCCTGCAAGAATGAAAGGATCTGCGGCATGGAAGCTCCCAACGGACGGATGGTACGCTCTGAACACCAAGCCTCGAATGTACGCCAAAGAAGTCGATCGTCTATGAGCCCTCAGCAAGGTCGAAACGACCGCCGGCGAATAACCCTTAGCGGTCATCCGAGCCCTCTCAAGAGCCATGCCGTAAGCGAGAACCGAGCTATCTGAGGCATGCGCAGCGGGCCCTGAGTCAAGAGATCGGCTCACTGAGGGAGCCTCCACGGGCGATCCGCTAACAGTCGCACTAAATCCGCGTACCACGGTCGCCTGGGCCAATCGGGCGCCACCAGCACCACGAGGCCCCGATGACGCTCTATGCGCTGCACTACCCGGCCTATCAGCGCCCAAGGTGGGAAGACATAGAGCAACACCTCCTGCGGCCAGGGCTGCTCCAGGGCGTCGAGCCCTTCCGACATCCGTTCTCGCCATCTGCTGAAAAAGCGATCCACCTGAGCCGATTGGAAGGTCACCATGAGATCCATTAGGGGAATCCCCCAGCGCCCGACCAGAAGCGCGAAGACCTCGGGGTGAAGGACCCACTCTCCCGGGTCCACCCTTCGGCGACTCAGAAAATCGGCCGCTACGTTCTCTACGCCTGCCACGTGCTGTGCCGACAGACACTGCAGATGCGACTCGGCCCAAGCTAGCAACTAAGCCGCCTCCTGCTCCAACGCCACGCTGCCAGTGCCGCCCTGCCGATTGATGTAAGCGACTGTGGTCGCATTGTCCGAGAGAACCCGAACCGCCTGCCGTGCAAGAGTCTCCCGAAACGCCTGAAGAGCCAGGAACACCGCTCGCATCTCCAACCGATTGATGGACCATTCCTTCTCCACCATCGACCACAGACCCTGGGCATACGCGTCCCCGCAGCACGCCCCCCACCCCAGAAGGCTGGCATCCGTGATCAGCAGCTTCCAGGACGGGGGCTCCAAGGGCATGCCTGCGGTAAGATTCTCCGGGCGCAACCACCACCGAAGATCCCGACGGACCACCAGGGGACAGATCAAACGCCGAGACAACGCATCGCGCTGATGAGACCAATGCCGGAGGAGCGCGCTCTGAGGTTTCCGCATATGCGCTCTGGCCCAGGGCACTACCTCGATTGTCGCTGCCATCGTGCCGAGCAACTGGAGATACTGCCACGCCGAGGGCGCAGGCTGCCGGAGAAAACGCCGCACCAGCTCCCGCAACGCTCGCGCCCACTGATCCGGCAAGAACACTCTCGCTCGGAGCGTCTCGAAGCGCGCCCCCAGGTATTCCAACGACTGCGAGGGAGTCAACCTGCTCTTTGCAAAGCTGACCACCCAGCCAAGACTCTGTAGCAACCGAACCACATTGGCGGTGGCCTCCGCACTCTCCGCCCGAGACTTTGCCCGAATTAACCAAACGTCTAGATAGGGATGCACAAGCGCCCCCTCTTTGCGAAGAGCCGCCGCTACCACGACCATGACCTTTGTGAACGTGCGCGGCGCCGTCGCCAGACCGAAAGGCAACGCCTGAAACTGAAAATGCCCCATGGGAACCGCAAAGCGCAGGTAGCGCTGGTGCTCCTTCCGAACCGGAATATGCAGGTAGGCCTCCGTGAGGTCGAGCGAAGTCAGAAACTCCCCCAGCCGGACGGCCGCTATGACAGATCGAAGGGTCTCCATGCGAAAGTGAGTTACCCGGAGGCACCGATTTACCCTTTTTAAATCGAGGATAGGCCGAAAGGACCCCTCCTTTTTCGGCACCACGAAATAGATAGAGTACCGACCGGAACCATACTGGTCCTCCGGCACCGGAACGACGGCCCTGAGGCGCAGCAATCGCTGCAATGTTTCGCAGACGGCCCTCCGCTTGAGCGGAGCACTGCAGGGCGAAAGAACAAAGGAATCTAAGACGGGACAATGGAGCTCGAGAGCGTAGCCCTCCCGAATTACCTCCAGAACCCACTGATCTGACGTAAGGTGGACCCAGGCAGGGTAGAACTCCCGCAACCGCCCTCCTACGGGAACTACCGCCACCTGAGCCCGCCTCATCTCATTGGGGCTTTTTACCAGAGGCGGAAGGAAAGGTAGAGAAGCCTCTGCCGGCTCCTCTGAAGCCACGAAACCCGTGGTTTCGAGTCGGGAACCGACCCCGCTGGGGCAGACCAAAACGAGCCGCCCGAAAACGGCGAAAATCCCTAGGGGCAGCTCGAGAGCCAGAGGCAGCCCTGACCAGCTTCGGTTTATCCTCCGGAAGCCGGCCTCCCTTAGACTCACCGAGATCCTTAACCAGCTTTTCCAAATCCTCACCAAACAACAACTTCCCCCGAAAGGGAAGTTTACTAAGACGAGCTTTGGAGGAACTATCGGCCGCCCAATTGCGCAACCATAAATACCGGCGCACCGCCACCACCGAGGCCATTGACTTAGCCCCACTACGGATGAGATCATAATGAATGTCCGACAAATAGGCGGCTCCCGACTCCAAACACGCCGCATCCTCTACCTGCGCTGTCCCGACATTGCCCTGCAATCGCTGGGACCAGCGCAAGCAACCTCTCGCAACCCAAGCCCCCGCCACGGCGGCTTGCATAGAGAGGGCACATACATCAAACACCTGCTTCAACAGGGTATCCAACTTCCTATCCTGCACATCTTTCAAGGCCGCGGCGCCCTCAACCTGTATCGTAGTCTTCTTAGTGACTGCTGATACCGCCGCATCCACCTTGGGAGACCGAAAAAGCTCCCTATCCTGATCCGACAACGGATAAAGGCGCGACAAGGCCCGAGAGCCCCGTAGCGCCGATTCGGGCGAGTCCCACTCCTCCTGAATCATCCCTCTAAAGACTCTATGCAGAGGAAAGACCCGCGGAGACTTTCGCACCGCCTGGAGCAGAGGATCCTCCAGAGCATCCTCTGACGCCGTCGCCGGCATATTCAACGTTTTGAGAGTCTCGGCAATCAAGGCCGGAAGCTCTTCCCTCCGAAACACCCTGACGAGCCGACTATGCTGCTCCGCGTCAGGTAACTCTCCCTCCTCGAGCTCCCCACCGGAGGAGTCATCCAGATCCCCGTCCTCCGCCCCGAGGTTGTCCCCCAGGGGAGACGGAGACCCCTCCTCCGCGGACCCCCTGGCCAGTTTCACAGGAGGAGCGCCGTCCTCCGTCCGAGGCAGGGGCCCCATACGCTTAAGCCCCTCCGGAGCACGAGCCGAAGAGACTAAGCCAGGTTGCAGGAGCGCAAAGGCTTGTTGCATGAGAGAGAAAAAATCTGGCGGAATCCCCGGGGCAAGGGCCACCGAAGTCTGACCCTGCGAAGCCGAGGACCCCTCCCCAGGGGAAGACTCCGACCCCTGAAAATCCAGAGTCGGAGGTAAAGCTGGCATTTCCCCTAGCGGAACCTCCTTTCCTGCGATAGCCGGAGAAGGAGCCGCAGCTTCCATAACATTGGAAGCCAGAGTGCAGGACCCACACACGCTGGACCCTGTCAGCAAACCTCGCTTAGCCCCACAAACCACACAGCGGGGCTTCGCAGGCATACTCAGAGGGAAGCTCTCCTGCCACCCCCTGCCCGTGCCGTGGGTCCGCAGCACAGCCCAGCAAAAAGAAAGCTTGTGAGGCTGAAGCCAAGAAAACCCCCGTTTAAAAGTAACTTTTTTTTTTTTTTTTAAATTCTTCACAAACTATGATGCTAAGACACCCCCCAGCCAAACCCAGGTGGTCTGCAGCCAAAACGAGGGTTAGAAAGCCCAGAAAAAGCAAATTAAAAGCAAAAATTAAAATCGGGATTTATTCAAAATGGCCGCCGCTGCCGATTCCCGCCGAAAAAACCACGCGACAGGCCACCCCGAGAGGACTAAAAGGCAAACATAGGCACCCCCCCCCCTGCTAACCCCAAAGGGGGGACCCCAAAAAATAGAGAAATAACCCCTTCTACTCACCACAGCAAGAAGAGGTGAAGGAGAGAGGGAGAGATGCAGCAGCCTCGCTGGAGCTCAGCCTGCCTGTGGCTTCAGCTCCAACACTAGCAGCAATCTGTCAGCTGCCCTGCCCACTCGGGGCCACTGCTGTTAGCCTGCAACCTGCTCCTTACCCTTCCAAGCGGGTTCGGGAGCAGGGAGGCACAGAAATATCCTGGCGCTCGTTTAAAACAATGGGGCAAATAAAGAAAAATGTAAAGTCCGAGGAAAAGTAAGAGGAGGGAGGGGGGGAAAAGGAGGGGGGGGGAAAAGGAGGGGGGACAAATGGAGCCAGAGGAAGAAATCTCCTGCACCAGTCACACAGCGCCTGCAATTAGCCCAAAAGGGCAAATCAATAAAAATAAAGTCAAAGTGAAAAGGTAAATGTATTCTATTTAGCTCTGCCTATATCCCTAACTGAGCCCAGAAGCAGGCTCAGAATCTCCTTCAGCTGCTTGGAGACTGAAAGTACTGGTGAGAGGGGGCGGTCCTTGCCTACTTATACTGGTGCCAGCAAAGCGATGATGTATTTCAGTCTCCAAAGCTGCTAGAGGAGGTTGACAACTCTATGGTTCCGGGACTGGACTAGAGGGACGCTAAGGAAGTCTAATTTACTCTTTCTCCAAGGACAGCAGGAACCAGTCCTAACATGTAGGTGACGTTGGTATCGACGGAGCCCTCGCAGAAGCATCCCCCCAGCTTTCAAAGAAAGCCTTTGGGAGATGCCACCACGCATGTGTGGTCCCCTTCCTGCCCAAGAGTGCCATCTTGTTCAGTCAGATGACAAAACTAAAAGACGGCAGAAATAAATAAAAGATGGTAAAGAAGCAACTCTAAGGGGAGGAGGCAGGGTTGTGAGGACCGATTCTTGCTGTCCCCAGAGAACACCTGTTAAAGGTGAGTAACTGCGCTTTCTTCAGGAACAAGCAGGAAGTTAGTCCTTACATATGGGACTCCCCAGCTAAAAGCTACCGAAAGCCCATAGCGAAAAACACACTCTCCCTCAAGGGGTGTTGTGAGCAGCAGCAATTACATCCAGGGCTACAGACTACAGAAAACTAGAAACAATATCCATGATGTGGGCTGTTACACAGTATTGAGTTTAGTTTGATTATTGATATTTCTTTGTATTGATTCATCTCAGACTGTGTATTTCTTTTGAACTATGTATTAGGATTGCATTTATGGTATAATAAAAAAAAAAAAAACTAGAAACATAAGCACTGGCAATTTAGATGCAAGGCATTGATAAGGCAGGCAAAGAGAATTTGAGAAGCAGCTTGCTGTAGAAGTAAAAATGTATAATAAAGATTTTTTCAAGTACATTCATAGCAAAAAACCTGTGAGAGAGTCAGTTGGACCATTAGATGATAGAGGGGTAAAAGGGTCACTATGAGGGGACAAGGCCATAGCGAAGAGACTGAATGAATTCTTTGCTTCAGTCTTTACTGAGACTATACAGTTCAAACAACGGTAAGAATTTGAGGGTTTATTATTTTTTTTAATTGCTAGCTCTCTGACTGTGAGCTCTTAAAAGGGTTTTGGTATATTTTTAAAACAAAGTTACATTTTTTTCTGGTGCTTTAGTAGAAATATTTTCTTTAGTGGGGTAGGTTTAAAACTCTGCTTTGGTAATTTTCTCAGCTCTTGGGAACTGCTGACACCTAATTAGTGTTAGTTCCCCTCCCTACCCCCCCCAACTCTCACCCACCCCTAGTGAGCAGTCTTGCTTTATAGGGCACCTCCCCATTTAACAAAACACAGGGACTTGGGAACAGCACATTTTGAATGTAATTAAAGAGATTTAACTGCTTTTTCTCTGAAAGGACAGCTGGGAAACTTTGGTAGATCTCTCTCTTTTGCTTTAACAGATACCTAAGCTCCACAAACAGGGAGGAGTGGCCTAGTGGTTGGGGCAAGGTACCTCAGGCCGGAAGGTCAGGGGTTCAAATCCCACTAGAGGACAGCAACCTTGGGCCGGAAGGACTGGGGTTTCTAATCCCACAGGTGCTCCTTGTGGTCTTGGGCAAGCCACTTAACCCTCCATTGCCCATGTTTCCTGTAAAATAGTTATCTCCAAGTGTTAATGCCCTGTTCAATGTAATTTCAGTTTGTTCAATGTAAACCGCCTTGATATCATGAAAGGCGGTATATAAGAAATGTTAAATAAATAAAATAAATAAATAAATAAACTATGGCTGGGAAAAATCGTATCACTAAAGCTGTTGCTCCCATTACAGCTTCTGCCTCTGTCCAGACAGAGGTCCCAATGCCAGTTGAAGGACCGGTTCCATGTGCAGGGTGCCTGCATGCTGAAGCTCTGAGGAAACAAGTGGAAGAACTCAGAGAGGAGGTGGCGAGGCTGAGGAGCATTCAAGACAGTGAGAAGTACATTGATGAGGTGCTTCTTGCAGCAGCCAAGCTCTCCAGCAGAGGAGAAGATAGGTGCCGACAGAACGATGAAGGATGGACACAAGTCACCAGGGCCTGCAGAATCACCAATCCAACTTCTCCAGCCCTTGAAGAACCATTATGCAGCCCTGGAAGTGGAGGATGTGAAAGCATCCCTGGAAAGGGAAGAACCAGAGCTCAAGTACCCCAAAGTTGCAGAATCAGTGACCACAAGGAAGCGAAGGGTAGTGGTGGTTGGTGACTCTCTTCTGAGGGGTACTGAGGCATCCATCTGCTGACCAGATGATGTCCAGAGAGGTATGCTGTCTGCCTGGTGCCAAAATCCAAGATGTTATGGAGAGTTTGCCGAGACTCATCAAGCCCACTGACTATTACCCAATGTTGCTAATCCATGTTGGAACAAATGATACTGCCAGGTATCCCTCTGAGTGTATCAAAAGTGATTTCATGGCTCTGGGACAGAGGGTGAAGCAGTTAGGTGCACAGGTGGTGTTCTCTTCAATCCTCCCTGTTGAGGGTAAAGGCCAAGGCAGAGAGGCTCGCATCCTGGAGATGAATGCATGGCTGCGTGGATGGTGTCATCGAGAGCGTTTTGGTTTCCTAGACCATGGGATGCTGTTCCAAGGGTTGCAGAACAGAGATGGCATCCATCTGTCCAAGAAAGGTCGACACATCTTCAGTAGTAGACTGGCTAATCTACTGAAGAGGGCTTTAAACTAGATTCGTTGGGGATGGGTGAAGAAAGCCCCCAGGTAAGTGATATATTAAATACCTTTATGGAAATGGGTAACAGGGGTAACATATGGAAAGCAGTGTGTATAAATGCCCGTAGCATGGGCAATAAGATCCCTGATGTTGAAGCTTTGGTGGGGTGGCCGACTTGGATTTAGTGGCAGTTACAGAAACATGGTTCACAGAAAACCATGACTGGGATGTAACTATACCTGGCTATACTTTATTCAGAAAGGACAGGGTAGGAAGAAGGGGAGGAGTGGCACTATATGTAAAAAATACTATTAAAACTTTGGAATTACAGAGCTTAAAAGGGAGAGAGGAGGCATTGTGGGTTAAACTAGAAAGAGGGAAAGAGAAATCCATTTGCATTGGTGTGATATACAGACCTCCCTTCACAAGAGGAAGAGGTGGACAGAGTTAATTGAGAACATACGCAGCATTGCTAGGAAAGAGTAGTTCCTGATCGTCCCTCCAGTCTGGTCCCGGAATCTCTGGGGTTGTCAACCTCCTCTAGCAGCTTTGGAGACTGAGAAACCTCACTCCTGTGATGTCATCGGTATATAAGACCTGGCACCTCCTCCTTACACCAGTTTATCAGTCTCCAAAGCAGCTGGAAGGGTGGTGAGCCCAGGGATTCCGGGGCTCACTTGAGAAACGATTGAGTAGAGTGTTAGGAGTCTTAAAAAAAATAATAATAATAATAACAGGAAAGGGGCGCATAGGAAAGCTAATTGGGCATTTCCCTGCCTGCAGGGTGGGGGATGAGCTGCTTTCCGTTGCCCTGAGGTCCTCTGCCTTCCTCCTTCCTTCCTTTTGGGGCTGTCAGCAGTCGGGGTTTTTTGTTTTAAGAGCCTGGAGGAGAGAGGACCGGCACCCGGCTTACCTTCCCGCTAAGAGGGGACAGGATCCGGAGAACAGCTGGGCTCAGCGCGTGCAGATGTTTTCCTGCCGGCGCTTAGAGCTGCGTTCTGCAATCGGCAGTGCTTTCCCGGTCTTGGGGCTTGGGGGCTGCCTTCGGGTTTGCAGATGCTGCGGAGGTGCTGACAAGAGCGGCGGTAACTCCTGCTTTTCTGCCTCAACGCTATCCTGAGGTAAGCGGTCCTTTTTGGCGGGAATCGGCGGCTCTAAGGGGGTGCAGGCCGGACCGCGTGTGTCAGGGGCGGGAAAAATCGCCCGTTTCATCTGCTGCGCTTTGACGGCCCGTATCTTTCGTTCTGAGCCTCGTTTTGCATTGATTTCTTCGGGAATCAACTGGGGGAGCGATTCTGAAGGGATTCCAATTCAAAGTAAAAAAAAAAAAAAAAAAAAGGGGGCGCTTGCTTCTCAACTCAGCATGCCTTCAAAACAGCTCTGCCTCTTATGTGGGGCTAAAAGGAGTTCCGTCTCACAGGATGGAGTCTGTAGGGGCTGTGCTCCAGAATTGGGGGCCAGGGAGTTGGTCCCCGTCCCCGAAGAGGGTGAGCAGAACAGGGTGGAGGAAGTGGTTGAGGCCATTCTCCCCTCCCTGGCGGCTGTGGAGCCAGGGCCCAGCGTGGCTTCAGGGCCGGAGCTCCAGGTTGATCAGCAGCCGGTAATGGGCAGTTTGGTGTCAATTTTCTCGACGGACTTCATGGCTCTGCTCCAGAAGACTTTGGCTGGCTCTCAGGGAGCGCCTACGGCGAGTACCTCCGGGGCTGGCCTGGGGCAGAAGAGACCCAGTTCCTCCTTGGGGGCGGAGGCATTGGGCATGTGTGCTAAGGCACCTAGGTTGGATAAGGATCTCCTGGATTAGTCAGTGGTGTCAGAAGACGTGCGGTCGGAAGAGGCAGATATGGAAGGGGATCTAGGGGAAGGTGAGATTAGGGAGCAGGAAGATCAGGCGCGTGTTGTTCGGGTGTTCCGGAGGGAAGAACTGCCGGCGCTTATTGCGGAGTCGCTTAAGGCGCTTAACATGCCGGAGTCGGCGCCAGCCGAGGATGCTACCCTGGAGGATCCTCTGCTTCAGGCGGTTCGGAGGACAGAGGGCCTTCCCGATGCACAGAGTATTTAAGGAGATGATTCAAGAGGAATGGGATATGCCGGAGGCCGCCCTTAAAGGGGCTAGGGTTATGGCACGGCTGTACCCTCTGCTGGATCAGGATCGGGAGCTGCTTAAGGCCCCGAGAGTGGATGCGGCCGTGTCAGCAGTGACTAAGAAAACTACTATCCCCGTGGAAGGGTCTGCGGCACTGAAGGATGTTCAAGACCGTAAATTGGAGACCTTGCTGAAGCAGGTCTTTGAGGCTAATGCCTTATCCTTGCAGGCGGCTATTTGTGGAGCCTGGGTAGCACGTGCCTGTTTGCGCTGGGCGCAGCGGGTCCAGAGTGACAACGCGGTCGAGGTGTCCGAGGAGGCGTCCAGATTGGAGTCTGGGGCGGCGTATCTTGCCGACGTTCATTATGATTTGATCCGTGGCTTATCTAAGATTATGGCTTCCGTGGTCGCGGGGCGGCGATGCAACTGGGCGGCTGATGGATCTTCCAAGGCACGGTTGAGTAGGCTTCCTTTTTGAGGTAAGCTGCTCTTTGGAGAAGATTTAGACAAGTTGGTGAAGGATTTAGGAGAATCTAAAGGTGGTAGGTTGCCCGAGGACAAGCAAAGGCAGGTCCGTTCGGCTCCCGGGCCTCAGGGGCAGCAGCGGGATTTTCGTCGATTCAATCTTCCGCGGGCGGGGCAAACGCTAAGGGGGCGTTTCTCTGCTCGGTCCCATAGCTTTCCGGGGTTTCGAGGAGCGAACAGGGGATTTGCCCCTGCGTCCTCGTCCTCCGCTTTCGAAAAGTCACAATGAAGTCAGGAGGATCCAGGGGGAGTTGGTTCCCGTGGGGGGTCAGCTATGGGAGTTCTATCCTGCCTAGACCCGACTCACGTCCGATCAGTGGGTCTTGGAAGTGGTGCGCGAAGGTTATGCGTTGGAGCTGCAGCGTCCGGTGTCCGACTCTTTCATGCGGTCGCCGTGCAACGCTGTAGCAAAGCGCAAGGCGGTGCACGACACGGTAATGCGACTTCTGCATCTCAAAGCCATTGTCCCGGTTCCGGCCGACCAGTTAGGCTGCGGTTGATACTCCATCTATTTCGTGGTCCCGAAAAAGGAGGGGACTTGGCGACCCATTCTGGATTTAAAAAGGGTGAACCGCTGTCTGCGCGTATCTGATTTTTGGATGGAGACCCTCCGGTCCGTCATTGTTGCGGTACGAGAAGGGGAGTTTCTGACGTCCCTGGACCTGTCGGAGGCGTATCTGCACATTCCGATCCGGCAGGAGCACCAGAGGTTCCTCAGGTTTGCGGTGCCGATGGGGCATTTCCAGTTTCAGGCGCTTCCCTTTGGCTTGGCGACGGCGCCTCGCACCTTCACCAAGGTCATGGTGGTGGTGGCAGCGGCATTACGGAAGGACGGGTGCACACCTACCTGGACGATTGGTTAATCCGAGCGAAGTCCAGAGAGGAGAGTGTGTCGGCTACGGCCAAAGTGATAGATCTGTTGCAGAGTCTAGGCTGGGTGGTCAATGTGGCAAAGAGCAAATTGGTCCCGTCTCAGAACCTGGAGTACCTCGGAGTGCATTTCGATACGAGCGTGGGGCGTGTTTTTCTGCCTCGGCAAAGGGTTTTCGGCCTACGTCAGTTGGTACGCCGTTTTCTCGGGCTACATTGCCCCACGGCCTGGGAGTATCTTCAGGTGTTGGGGACAATGGCGGCGGCTTTGGAGCTGGTGCCGTGGGCGCGGGCTCGGGCTCCCATGCGCCCATTGCAAAGAGCTCTGTTGAGAAGGTGGTCACATCAAAGAGATTCGCTGAGGCAGCAGTTACCCTGCCCGCCACAGGTTCGTCTGGCTTTAGGTTGGTGGCTGAGGCCAGGTAGTCTAGAGAAAGGGATGTCTCTAGAAGCTCTGGCTTGGATTTCCCTGATGACCGACGCCAGTCTCTACAGCTGGGGTGCCCATTGTCAGGGTCACCTGGTTCAGGGCCAGTGGTCCGAACTGGAGAAGACGTGGTCGATCAACCGATTGGAATTGCGGGCGTTAGCGCTAGCGCTGCGGGACTTGACACCTTTGATTCAGGGAGAGGCCGTTCGGGTGTTCTCGGACAACGCCACGGTGGTGGCTTATGTAAATCGTCAAGGCGGCACCAGCAGCGTAGCGCTAGAGGACGAAGCGGAGAGTTTGTTCGAGTGGGCGGAACAACATCTCGTGGCCTTGTCGGCAGCGCATGTCGCAGGGGTGGACAATGTGGAGGCCGATTTTCTGAGTCGAGTAAAGGTAGACCCGGGGGAATGGGTCCTCCATCCTGAGGTGTTTGCATTGTTAATGAAGCGCTGGGGTCTCCCGGTGATGGACCTCATGGCGACTTTTCAGTCGGCAAAGGTGGATCGGTTCTTCAGCAGGCGACGGGAGCGGATGGCGGAAGGACTGGACGCCCTCGTGCAAAAGTGGCCGGAGGAGCAGCTGCTGTACGTCTTTCCACCGTGGGTGTTGATCGGTCGAGTGATACAGCGCATAGAACGGCACAAAGGGCGAGTGATTTTGATTGCGCCGGATTGGCCGAGACGGCCATGGTACACGGACTTGATCAGGCTCTTGGTGGGACAGCCTTGGAAGCTTCCCAGTCGCAGGGATCTTCTTACTCAGGGTCCTCTTTGCATGCCTCAGGTGGATCGATTCTCGCTTACGGCCTGGCTCTTGAGCGGGCTAGGTTGAGGGCGAAAGGCTATTCGGCGGCAGTGATAGCTACTTTGCTGAAAGCGCGGAGGAAGTCTACTTCTTTGGCATATGTCAGAGTGTGGCGTGTTTTCGAGGCTTGGTGCGCGGACAAGAACTGCGTTCCCCTACGGGCCTCGGTTCCGCAGGTACTCGCCTTCTTGCAGGATGGTTTTCAGAAGGGCCTCGCTGCGGCTTCCTTGAAAGTGCAGTTGGCAGCGTTATCCTGCTATAGAGGCAAGGTGCGCGGAATCGCTCTGGGGGCTCATACGGATGTGAAGCGTTTCTTGCGAGCGGTCGCGCTTCTTTGGCCGCCGCGCCTGCGCTTGGTCCCGGTGTGGGATTTGCCGCTGGTCTTGGACGCCTTGGCGAAGGCGCCGTTTGAGCCCTTAGCAGATGCTTCGTTGAAGGACCTTATGCTGAAGGTGGTGTTCTTGGTGGCTGTGGCTTCGGCCAGACGCGTCTCCGAGTTGCAGGCGCTGTCTTGTAGGGAGCCCTTTCTGTCTTTCAGTGATTCTGAGGTGGTTTTGCGGCCCGTTCCGTCGTTCCTGCCAAAGGTGGTGTCGGCCTTCCATTTGAATCAAGTGGTGTCCTTGCCGGTTTTTCGCGAAAAAGGTAAGGGTCAGGTGGCGGAGCGTCTTCATCGCTTGGATATTCGTAGGGTGTTGAGGAAGTATGTTTCGCGTACAGCGTCGTTCCGTAAGTCCGACAGGCTGTTTGTGCTCTTTGCAGGGGCCAGGAAAGGGGAGGCAGCTTCCAAGGGCTCGATTGCGCGATGGGTAAAAGAGGCTATCGCTTCGGCATACATCTTGCGAGGTCACCCGATTCCCGACGGGCTGCGAGCTCATTCTGCGAGAGCGCAAGCGGCGTCTTGGGCGGAATGTAGTTTGGTGCCGGCGGTGGAAATCTGTAAGGCGGATACGTGGTCATCTCTGCATACTTTTGTTAAGCATTACCGTCTGGATGTTCAGGCGAACAGAGACACCTGTTTTGGCTCGGCAGTGCTTCAGGCCGGGCTAGCAGGTCCCTCCCGTTGATTGTGTTTACTGCTCTGGTACATCCCCAGAGATTCCGGGACCAGACTGGAGAGACGATCAGGAAGATTAAATTAGACTTACCTGCTAATTGTAGTTCCTGGAGGAACTCCAGTCTGGTCCCGTATCCTGCCCGGGTTCCTTATTGCGCTGTGGCCTGAAGCAGGAGCTGTTTTTACTGGTAAGCAATACTTTCAGTTTCTTGGGGGGCGGGGGTCAGGATGGCATGGGTTCTCCCCTGGCTATGAGTAGTGATCTGTGCATTTTTGGCACGGGGGTGAAGGGGGGAGCTCAAGGTATACGGAAAGTACTTAGCGGGTAACCTTCTTCTTAACTTTCTTGTTAATAGTTGGGCCGACAGGCCTTTGCAGTTCAGGGCAGCAGTTATTTTGGTGCTGTATTTCCCTACTTACTTGTTGCTCCGGTGAGTCTGCTTTGTCAATAGGTAAACTGGTGTAAGGAGGTGGTGCCAGGTCTTATATACCGATGACATCACAGGAGTGAAGTTTCTCAGTCTCCAACGCTGCTAGAGGAGGTTGACAACCCCAGAGATTCCGGGACCTGACTGGAGTTCCTCCAGGAACTACAATTAGCAGGTAAGTCTAATTTAATCTTACTCACCTGTAACAGGTGTTCTCCAGGAGCAGCAGGAATCAGTCCTCACATATGGGTGACATCGGCGCCGACGGAGCCCTTGTGCGGAGCATTTCCCCAGCTTTCAAAGAAAGCCTTTGGGAATTGCCGCGCGCATGCGCGGTCCCCTTCCCGCCCAAGGGTGCCATCTTGCTCAGTCTGATGACATAGCTAAAAGACAGCAAAAAAATTAGCAAAATAAATCATATGACTGCAACTCCAAGGGGAGGAGGGAGGGTTGTGAGGACTGATTCCTGCTGCTCCTGGAGAACACCTGTTACAGGTGAGTAACTACTCTTTCTCCAGGACCAAGCAGGAAGTCAGTCCTCACATATGGGACTCCCCAGCTTAAGGCTACCGGAGACCTCAAGCCGAAAAAATGAGCTCCCTCTAGCTCGTCAGTACGTAAGGAAGGAATCTTCTCTGAGAACGCCCCCGACCGGTAGCCCAACACCAGGGCCGGAGGTAGGAGTTGCCTAAACCCCAAAGAGATTATGGAGTACTGCCTGTTCGAAAACACTGTCCCTGCGGGACTCCCTCTCAAGGCAGTAATGGGCCGCAAAGTCTGGCTTGAAGACCAAGTGGCGGCCCGGCAGATGTCTGCCAACGGAACAGAGCGGAGATGAGCCACTGACACAGCCTTCGCCCTGACACGATGAGCCGTGACTTGACCCTCCAACGAGAGGCCGGCTGCCCCATAAGCCCAGGTGATACAGTCAGCGACCCATATGGACAAAGTACGCTTGGAGACAGGTAGTGCCAACTTATTGTGGTCAAAAGAAATGAAGAGCTGAACTGCCCTCCGGTGCTCCCGCGTACGGTCGAGGTAGAAGGATAACGCCCTCCTACAGTCCAGGATATGCAGGACCATCTCAGCCCGGTTGGCATGCGGCCTGGGAAAGAAGGTTGGAAGAACCACCTCCTGATTGAGGTGAAAAGGGGAGACAACCTTAGGAAGAAACTTCGGGTGAGTCCGTAAGACTACCCTATTCCTGTAGAACCTAGTGTAAGGGGGATCAGACACTAGTGCCTGAAGTTCACTCACTCGCCTAGCAGAGGTAAGAGCTACCAGAAACAAGGTTTTCCAGGAGAGAAAACGGAGAGGACAGGTAGCCATAGGTTCAAATGGCGGACAAGTAATCCGCTGTAAGACCACATTTAAATCCCACTCAGGGGCCGGTGGACGTAAAGGAGGCTTAAGCAGGAGGAGGCCTCTGAGGAAACGAGCCACTGAAGGGTGGTTGGAAAGAGGCCGCCCGTCCACCGGCGAGTGGTGCGCTGAGAGAGCACTGAGGTGAACTCTGACAGAATTGGACTTAAGGCCTAGACTGGAGAGGTGAAGCAAATATTGCAATACTACCGCTACCAAGCACGAGAAAGGATTCTCGCTGTGCTGAGCACACCATGTGGAGAATCTACGCCACTTAAAAGCGTAGGATTTTCTGGTGGATTGCCGTCTAGAGGCTAAGACTACGTCTTCCACCTCCCTAGGCAGTAGGAGGGGAACCAGGACTACCCTTTCAGCAGCCAGGCCATCAGATGAAGGGACTGGAGGTTGGGGTGCAAGAGAGATCCCTGTTCTTGAGACAGGAGATCGTGTTGAATCCCCAGAGGAAGAGGAGTGTTCACCGCCAGTTGCAGCAGAAGTGGGAACCACGGTTGCCTCAGCCACCTGGGGGCTATCAGAATCATGGAGGCCCTGTTCCTGAGGACTTTGAACAGTGTTCGGGACACTAGTGGCGTGGGAGGAAACGCATACAGTAGGCCCTGGGACCACGGAATCAGAAACGCATCCGCTGCTACTCTGAGGGGATGCGGTTGTCTGGAACAGAACCTCGGGAGTTGCCGGTTCAGAGGACTGGCGAAAAGATCCATGGTGGGGAGGCCCCACCTGAGAAAGATCTGTTGAACCACCAACGGATTCAATCTCCATTCGTGTGGTTGCAGGATCCTGCTCAGTCTGTCCGCCAGGTAATTGTCTTGACCTGGGAGGTAGACAGCCTTGAGGAGGATGCTGTGATTGACGGCCCAAGAGCACAGCCGTTGTGCCTCCTGACAGAGAAGGAAGGAGCCTGTGCCTCCTTGTTTGTTCACGTAGAACATGGCAACTTGATTGTCCGTCTGGACCAGTACAGACTGGTGAGAAGTGAGGTGGGAGAAGGCTTTCAGAGCTAGGCGTATCGCCCGTAGCTCCAGGAAGTTTATCTGCTGAGCAGCCTCCCAAGGGGTCCAGAGACCCTGAGTACATGCCCCTTGGCAATGTGCTCCCCAACCTAGAAGAGAAGCATCTGTCGTCAGCACTTGAGAATGCGGAGGGGATTGAAAAACCACTCCGAGTACCAGATTCGGAAGATGAAGCCACCATTGCAGAGAGGAGACGAGCAGGGCGGATATTCTTACTGAGTCTGCAAGGCTCCCTGTGGCTTGATGCCACTGAGTTCGAAGGCTCCACTGAGCAGGCCGCATGTGCAGGCGGGCATTGGGGGTTACATGAACCGTGGAAGCCATATGGCCGAGAAGTTTCAGGAATTGCCTGGCGAAGACCAAAGAATTGCTGTGAAACTGCCTGGCTAGATCCATCAACCTGTGGGCTCTGTCAATTGACAGAAAAGAATTCTAAGTTCTGGGACGGGAGCAAAGTGGACTTTGCGAAGTTTATGACAAACCCCAAGTGCTGAAGCAGAGCCACAGAGCGAAGGGTGGCTTGACTGGCCTCCTGGGAAGACTGACCCCTTATGAGCCAGTCGTCCAGGTAAGGAAACACAAAAAGACCTTGAAGCCTCAGGTAGGCCGCCACCACCGCCAGGCACTTGGTGAACACCCTGGGAGTGGAGGTTAGGCCAAAGGGTAGTACTCTGTACTGGTAGTGGTTTCCCCCCACAACGAATCTGAGATATTGTCTGTGGTCTGGATGAATAAGGATGTGAGTATAAGCATCCTTTAGATCTAAGGAGCATAGCCAATGTCCCTGCTGGAGATAGGGCAGTAGGATTCCAAGGGTAAGCATCTTGAACTTTTCCCTCTCCAGGAACTTGTTGAGGTTGCGCAAGTCTAGGATGGGTCTGAGGCCTCCTGTTCTTTTTGGTACCAGAAAGTACCTGGAATAAAAGCCGTGACCTCTCAGGTGGTGGGGCACCGGTTCCACAGCCTGTTCCTTTAGCAGACTTGCTAACTCTGTAGGAGTAGGTCCCTGTGCAGAAGGAGTCTTGGAGGCTCCCCTGGAAAATAGGAGGGAGGTACCTGGTGAAAATGGAGAAGATAGCCCTTTTGGACTATATGAAGCACCCAGGCATCTGATGTGACAGCCGACCACCTGTGGGCAAAGTGGGCCAGCCGGCCACCTGTACTGAGAGAAGCCAGCTGAGGAGAAGAGGCTATGCTGTCTGAGTCAAAAACCCCACCCTGCTGAGCAGGGCCCGGTGTTGGTGGCTTGGGGGCCTTCTGCCTACGGGGCCCATGACCCTGCCTCTTGGCCTGCTGACCCTGTTGGGGAGCTGTAGAGGCCTGATAATGAGGGTATTGTTTATCGGCAGAGGACTTCCTCGGGTAAAAGGTCTTTTTTCCCGAGCCCTTTTTCTGAGAAGGGGCAGAGGTTTTTCTGGACAGCCTAGTCCTGGTCAGAGTCTCGGTCTCGAGTTCTGCAGCCTTTTCAGCCATGGGCTTGCCAAAGAGGTTTTCACCTCGGCAGGGGACATCGACCATCTTGTCCTGTACCCATGGCTCGAGGTCTGATGACTGTAGCCAAGCCTGTCGGCGGGCACCGATGCCGGCCCCGGCTACTCGGGCCGAAGCCTCTAAGCCATCGTAGGCTGCTCGAGAGATAAACTTCGAGCACTCTCGAATAACAGTGGACAAGGCCTGGAATCTCTGCAAAGGTTCCTCGGAGAGACCAGCAGAGAACCCAGCAATCTCCTTTGCCAGGTCTTGGAGATACATGCCCATGTAGAGCTGGTATGTCTGTCCAAGAAGTAGGCAGTACTCACGTTAATAGCACAGACACAGTCCAAGACGTGAGGATTGTGGAAGACAAATTTATTTACTCACAAACCTAGGCAACCCGACACAGGCCGTGTTTCGTAACCTTCGTCAGGGGTTGTAAGGCAAAATTACTATAAACATAGAAACATAATATATTAAAAGTGAAGGAACAAACAAATTCATCTAACAAATACATAAAAGACATAATAAAAACATGATAAAAATAATAATAATAATAAATAGAACAAATCATATAATGATATATAATATAATAATAAATACATAGTGTAATAGTGTTGGAACGCTATAGATCTAAACATATTGTAATAAAATAATAGAAATTAATAAAATTAAATTAAAATACTGGGTACATATAAACACATCAAATAAGTGTGACAAGCAAAAACACACCCATAAAATTAAAGAGTGGACCTCTATATACTAATTATAGTATAATAATAACATTGTTAACATATAAATATACATAAAAAAGATAATATTAATAATAAATATTAAATAATAATAATCATAGTAAAATTGTATAATAATAATTGTCTTAAAACTGTACTATCAAGAAATATCTAATTATGTATATATCGCCACAAGGAGATGATTAAAAAGAGAGAGAGCAGCAGGAGCGAACAAATCCTAGTTAATCTGATACAAATATCCAATTGAGGAGGAAGGTATTTCTAAAAACAATTACAAATCATCAGCAGATTCAAAATTTATATCATAAAATAATCATAGTCAATTGAGTTAAAAAAGAAAAAGAAAAAGAAAATTAAATTAAATAAAAATAAAAATAAATATAAATATAAAAATAAAATGAAAATATTAATGGAGACCATTAAAATATATTCAAAATGATCTAAAATTATTATCAAAGTATAAAATTATGTTACATAAAACTAAACTTAATTATAAATATACATATAAAATATTTTTTAAATAATTCTATAATATATTTTTTAAGAAACATTTTTTTTATCCTGTAATTTTACTTAAATCTATTAAGAATATTAGACAGGTTTGTTTTACAATAGAAGAAGATTCTGTATGAGGTTTACATATAATTGCTCATTTTATTTTATTTTATTTGTTTATAAATATAAAATTATTTTATTTATTTTTTTACAAATTTATGGTGTTTATTTAATTCATGATCTTAATTTATTTATTTAATTTTAATTCATTTATAATTAAGTTTAGTTTTATGTAACATAATTTTATAATATGATAATAATTTTAGATCATTTTGAATATATTTTAATGGTCTCCATTAATATTTTCATTTTATTTTTATATTTATATTTATTTTTATTTTTATTTAATTTAATTTAATTTTTATTTTTATTTTTATTTTTTAACTCAATTGACTATGATTATTTTATGATATAAATTTTGAATCTGCTGATGATTTGTAATTGTTTTTAGAAATACCTTCCTCCTCAATTGGATATTTGTATCAAATTAACTAGGATTTGTTCGCTCCTGCTGCTCTCTCTCTTTTTAATCATCTCCTTGTGGCGATATACACATAATTAGATATTTCTTGATAGTACAGTTTTAAGACAATTATTATTATACAATTTTACTATGATTATTATTATTTAATATTTATTATTAATATTATCTTTTTTATGTATATTTATATGTTAACAATGTTATTATTATACTATAATTAGTATATATAGAGGTCCACTCTTTAATTTTATGGGTGTGTTTTTGCTTGTCACACTTATTTGATGTGTTTATATGTACCCAGTATTTTAATTTAATTTTATTAATTTCTATTATTTTATTACAATATGTTTAGATCTATAGCGTTCCAACACTATTACACTATGTATTTATTATTATATTATATATCATTATATGATTTGTTCTATTTATTATTATTATTATTATTATTTTTATCATGTTTTTATTATGTCTTTTATGTATTTGTTAGATGAATTTGTTTGTTCCTTCACTTTTAATATATTATGTTTCTATGTTTATAGTAATTTTGCCTTACAACCCCTGACGAAGGTTACGAAACACGGCCTGTGTCGGGTTGCCTAGGTTTGTGAGTAAATAAATTTATCTTCCACAATCCTCACGTCTTGAGCTGGTATGTCTGGACACGGCAAGCAAGCATAGAGCCCTGGAAGCACTTCTTACCGAGGGCATCCAGGTTCTGGGCCTCCCGGCCGGGAGGCACCAAGGAGTGCATCTTCTGACTCTTCAGTCGATGCATGGCCGATTCCACAACCATGGAGTGGTGCGGTAATTGTGCCTTTTGGAACCCGGGGCTCTTGCGGACTCGATAGATGGAATTGACCTGCTTGCTTAACACCGGCGTCAAGGCCGGGGTCTCCCACATGCGGAAAAGGAGCCGCTCCAGCATCGGAGGAACCGGTACAGTAAAGGCCTCCTTCGGGGGAGAGTCATACTGGAGGGCCTCGAGCTCTTCGGCTCGAGGCTCCTCCTCGGGATCCGTGGGGAAGGCCAAGGCCTTGGCCATATCCCGCACGAAGTCCGAGAACCGGGTATCCTCCGGTGGGGATCGTCTCCGAGGTTCGGACTCCGGCGAGTCCGATGGGACACACCGAGTCCGATAGGTGTCGGGTGACTCTTCGTCGCCCGACTCCTCGGAGGAGGTGTCGAGCGGCTCTGGTCGGGCGGGCACCGATGCCCTCTGCCCCGAGGGTACTGGCGTCAAGACCTCGGTCCCGAACGGGAGGCCGAGGGAGACCGCGGCTGAGCATCGACTCGAGCCTGCATGGACTCGAGGATCTGCTCGGCCTCTGGGGTCGACTTGGACGTCGATGTCCCGGTGGTCGGGGCAGATGCACCGGTGAGACCGGCGATCAATGCCCGCTGCTGTTCCATGAAGGCAGCGAGGCTGCTCTCCAAGGCCGTCAACCTGAGTCCGAGCTCAGGAGACCCAGCAGCCCCCGACTCGGGACTCGACGTCGGCTCCCTTGGAGGAGAGTCCACGAGGACAACAGCACTCACGTGTCCAGGAGACTCCATCTTGA
Organism: Ichthyophis bannanicus; assembly: GCA_033557465.1. Classification (NCBI taxonomy): domain Eukaryota; kingdom Metazoa; phylum Chordata; class Amphibia; order Gymnophiona; family Ichthyophiidae; genus Ichthyophis; species Ichthyophis bannanicus. Next base: position 67,266,988 of record CM066041.1, on the reverse strand, counting down.
GACGAGGTTGCTTGGCAGGCCTTTCCGACTCCGAAGACCCGGGACGGCTATCGGAGCTATGCGACTTGGCTCTCGAGGAACCAGGAGCGTCCACCGACACCGCCCTCGCGGGTTTCTTCTTCCTGCGTTGTTCCCACGAAGGAGACCCCCGCTCAGAGGAGCCCCGACGCTGCTCGGGGCCGGAGTCCCGAGACGTCGAGGCCTCTGACGAGGTCCGGGCCCGTCCTGACGCGGAGTCAGAGAAGATCCTATCCTTCTGGTGCTGCCGATTCCTCAACGCCTTTGAGGACATTTTGCCACATGGACCACCTATCGTCGGGTCATGATCGGGTCCGAGGCAGCGGAGGCAGCAGTCATGTGTGTCGGTAAGAGACATAAGTTTCTTACACCGATCACACTTTTTAAACCCGCTGGCAGCCATCGGGGGAAAAAGGGCCCCTGCGAGGTCAAAAGACAGGGCTGCCAGTGAAAAAGAAAAAATGGCGCGAACGCTAGTCACGAAGGACAAAAACCGAAAAAGGGAGAGTGGGCTCGATACCGGCGTATCGGGCCCAGGCGGGAAAAGGATCTGGCGTCGTACCGAAGGAGAAGTACAAAAAACAGGGAAATCAACTTTTTCCTCGGCGAAAAACGAACTACGTCCGTCGGGCCCCGCGGAAAAAAGAAGACCGAGCAAGATGGCACCCTTGGGCGGGAAGGGGACCGCGCATGCGCGCTGCAATTCCCAAACGCTTTCTTTGAAAGCTGGGGAAATGCTCCGCACGAGGGCTCCGTTGGCGCCGACGTCACCCATATGTGAGGACTGACTTCCTGCTTGGTCCTGGAGAAAGGGGAAGTGCTACTGATAGGGGATTTCAATATGCCAGATGTTGATTGGCACATTCCTGCTGCAGTATCATCTAGAAGTAAAGAGATCTTGGATTCTCTACAGGGAGAACTATTCAGGCAATTGGTAACAGACCCCACACATGAAGGGGCCATACTGGACTTGGTGCTTACCAATGGTGAAAGTGTTTCTGATGTTATAGTGGGAGATCATTTTGCATCCAGTGATCACCAGATGGTGTGGTTCAGTATTAGGACTAGGGCTGTTAGAATCCATTTAAAGGTGAGGGTCTTAGACTTTAGGAAGACTAACTTTGCCAAGATGGGCCAATACCTCAGGGAGTCGTTAGCGGGATGGGAACAGCTGGGGGACATAGAAAAACAGTGGGCAAAACTGAAAGGGGATATTTTAAGGGCAACCAACCTTTTTGTTAAAATGGTAAATAAAGGTAAAAGGAAAAGGAAACCACTATGGCTTTCGAAAGAAGTAGCTGAAAAGGTGAAGAAAGAGGGAGGCCTTCATGAAATACAAGAGATCACAGAGAGAGGAAGACAGGCATCTATATTTGGAAAAACTTAGAGAAGCTAGCAAAGTAGTCAGGACAGCAAAGATTCAAAAAGAGGAGGAAATAGCCAATGCAATAAAATGGGGGGATAAGACATTTTTCAGATTTGTTAGTGAGAAGAGGAAGGGCAAAAGTGGTATTGTCAGACAGGATCGTACCGAGCCCTGTGCGAGCGGTGCGGCCGCACAGGGCGCAAAGACTTAAGGGTCGCATTACGGCTCTCTGCCCCTTAAGTCTTCTTACCAGCACACTAAGCTGGTCTGGGCTCTCCGTGAGGGTCCAGGCCTGTTTAGTGTGCCGGTGAGTTGCACATCGGGTGCGCGTCTCTTCTCTCCCGCCCCCATAAAGTGGCTAGATGGAGGTGCGGGAGGGGGGCGCGCGCCCGATGTGCAACTCGCACAGGGTGCTTTTCACCGTCAGTATGGCCCTGTTGTCAGACTTAAGGGTGAAGGGGAGGAATATGTAGAAGCTGCTGAGGATAAAGCGGAATTGCTTAACAAATATTTCTGTTCTGTATTCACAGATGAAGAACCAGGAACAGGACCTCAGAAAACACCCACGAACAGGAACAGAAGCGAGGGACATCTTGAACAATTTTCAGAAGACACTGTTCATGAGAAACTAGCTCAACTTACAGTAGACAAAGCGATGGGACCGGATAGGATACACCATAGAATAACTGAGAGAACTTGGGGATGTTCTAGCAGCTGCACTGACTGACCTTTTCAATGCCTCGTTGGAGTGGGGAGTGGTGCCTAAGGACTGGAGAGAGGCTCATGTGGTGCCTTTACACAAAGCGGAAGTAAGGATGTGGTTGAAAACTACAGACCGGTTAGTTTAACTTCGGTGGTGAGTAAATTATTGGAAATGCTGCTGAAAGAGAAAATAGTGAGGTTTCTGAAGTCCAGCGGATTACAGGATCTGAGGCAGCATGGATTCACCAGAGGTAGGTCTTGTCAGACAAATCTGATTGATTTCTTTGACTGGGTGACCAGGGAGTTGGACCGAGGGAGAGCCCTAGATGTCATGTATTTAGATTTCAGTAAAGCCTTTGACACTGTTCCTCACAGGCGACTTATAAACAAACAGAGCACCCTAGGGATGGACCCTAAGTTACTGCTTGGGTTAGAAATTAGTTGGGTGGGAGGTGACAAAGAGTACAGGTAAATGGAGCTCACTCTGAGGAGAAGGATGTTACCAATGGTGTGCCCCATGGATCTGTCCTTAGTCCGATTCTTTTTAACATCTTTGTTAGTGATATAAGGGAAGGGCTGTCGGGTAAGGTTTGCCTCTTTGCAGATGATACCCAAATCTGCAATAGAGTAGACACCCAGGAAGGTGTAGATAATATGAGGAAGGATCTAGCTAATCTTGAAGAATGGTCTAGAATTTGGCAGCTGGGATTTAATGTTAAAGATTGTCAGGTCATGCATTTGGGCTGCAGCAATCCAAAGGAGCAATATAGTATAGGGGGTGAAGTACTTTTGTCCACTAAAGAAGAGCGGGACGTGGGCATGGTTGTGTCTGATGATCTTAAAGTAGCTAAACAGGTAGAAAAGGCGACGGCAAAAGCTAGAAGGATGCTTGGGTGCATACGGAGAGGAATGGCTAGCAGAAAAAAGGAGGTGATAGTGTCTCTGTATAAGTCTTTGGTGCGATCTCATTTGGAGTATAGTGTGCAATTCTGGAGACCGCACCTTCAAAAGGATGTGAACAGGATGGAGTCAGTATGGAGGGTGGCTATTAAAATGGTTAATGGTCTTCATTATAAGCATATGAGGACAGACTCAAGGATAGCATAGTTACTCACCTGTAACAGGTGATCTCCGGGAACAGCAGGAATTTAGTCCTCACATATGGGTATCATCGGTACCGACGGAGCCTGCGCGGGAACGCTCCCCAGCGTCCAATTAGGAAGCTTTTGGGAGCATCCCACAGCGCCTGCGTGCTGCCTTCCTGCCTTTCCCAACTGCCTCTCTCCAGTTGAGTTTAAAGCTGAGACAAAGAGAGGGAAAGAGAAAGAGATAGATAGAGAGATACAACTCCTAGGGGAGGTGGGTGGGTTGTGAGGACTAAATTCCTGCTGTTCCCGGAGATCACCACCTGTTACAGGTGAGTTACTATGCTATCTCCAGGAACAAGCAGGAATGTAGTACTCACATATGGGGGACTCCCTAGCTTTAGATGCCAGGGAGAGACCCCAGAGGTTGTGTGCCCCTGTGAAAGGGCTCCACTTCCCCCCATGGATCTCTGGCATCCAACCAGGGATGGCGGGTAGGAGTTGATTAGGTATGGAACAGGTGTTGGAGAACAGCCTGACCAAACAAGGCATCCCGGCGGGAGTCCTTGTCCAAGCAGTAATGGGCTGTAAAGGTATGAACCGAGGCCCAGGTGGCTGCTCGACAGATGTTGTCGATAGACACAGAGTGCAGATGAGCCATTGAAGCTGCCATGGCTCTCACATTGTGAGCTGTAACATGGCCCTCCAGAGGAAGATTCTTACTCTGATAGGCAAAGGAAATACACTAAGCAATCCAGTTAGACAGTGTTCTCTTGGAGACTGGAAGTCCCAAATGAGAAGGATCAAAAGCAACAAAGAGTTGAGAGGACTTTCTATGTTGCTGTGTTCTTTGTAAGTAAAAGGCTAGAGCTCTTTTACAGTCCAAAGTATGAAGATTTCTTTCTGCATTAGATGCATGAGGCCTTGGAAAAAACAAAGGCAGGTAGACTGCCTGGTTTAGATGAAAAGGCGAGACCACCTTTGGCATAAAGTGTGGATGAGTCCTAAAGACTACCTTGTTATGATGGAACCTTGTATAAGGTGGATCAGCTACTAGTGCCTGCAACTCACTGATGCGATGTGATTGCAATGAGAAAGATAACTTTCCAAGAAAGAAATTTCAATGAGATAGTAGCTAAGGGTTCGAAAGGTGGCTTCATAAGCTGACCAAGAACCAGGTTTAAGTCCCATGCCACAGGCGGTGGCCTAATGGGAGGCTTAGTTAGAAGAAGGCCTCTCATAAATCTTGCTACAAGAGGATGGGAGGAAATAGGCTGTCCATTTAGAGGCTTGAAAGAAGCTGCAATAGCACTCAAATGGACTCTTACTGAGTTAGTCTTAAGTCCTGCATTGGATAAATGAAGGAGATACTCCAGTAATGATTCCAAAGGTATCGCAAGGGGGTTAAGACCCTCCTGCGAGCACCAGATGGTAAACCTTTTCCACTTGAAAGCATAAGAGCGTCTTGTGGCAGGCTTCCTGGAAGCATAAAGGATATCCTTTACTTGCTGAGGGAGGTTACGATCATGAAGATCTAGGCCTTCAGCAACCAAGCCCTGAGATGCAAAGAGTGTGGATTGGGATGCCATAACATTCCGTCCTCCTGAGACAGGAGATCTGGAGCAGACCCTAACTCCAGGGAGGGAGCTTGAGAGAGATGTAGAAGCAGAGAGTACCACACTTGCTGTGGCCAATGTGGAGCTATGAGAATCATACGGCCTCTGTCTCTCTGAAGCTTGAACAGGGTCTTGGGAATTAGCGGAATGGGTGGAAAGGCATACAGGAAGTCTTGACCCCAGTAAAGGAGGAAAGCATCCCTGGCCTGAGCCCCCCTGAGCCGGAATTCTGGAACAGAACCAGGGAAGTTTGGCATTCCACAGACTTGCAAAGAGGTCTATATCCGGGGTTTCCCAAATTTGAAAAATCTTGGTCACCTGGTCTGCATGTAGAGACCACTCGTGTGGAAGCAGAACTCGACTGAGTCTGTCTGCCGAAGAGTTTTATATGCCTGGAAGATACACTGCCAGGAGATGAATCTGATGCTCTCTGGCGAGGGCCCATAGTTGCAAAGCTTCGTTGCAAAGCGACAGAGAGCCTGTTCCCCCCTGCTTGTTCACATAGAACATGGCTACTTGATTGTCTGTATGAATGAGGACTGTCTTGTAGCTGAGCAGGGTGTGGAACACTCGAAGAGCAAGGAAGATTGCTCTGAGCTCCAAGAGATTGATATGTAGATGAGTCTCCTGTGGAGTCCAGGTGCCTTGGGTGGAGAGGTCTTGCAGATGAGCTCCCCAACCCATCGGAGAAGCATTTGTTGTGAGAGTTGCCTGGGGTAAGGGTTGTTGAAATGGGGACCCCAGCAACAGGTTTTGAGTGGACTGCCACCATTGGAGGGACAAAATAAGGCGATTTGTGTTTGCTATTTTGTCTGACAGGCATCCTGATGCCTGGGTCCATTGAGTGGATAAAGTCCACTGGGCTGCTCTCATATGGAGGCGAGCATAAGGAACCACATGCATGGTAGATGCCATGTGGCCTAGTAGTTGTAGCATTTCTCGGGCAGTAAGATGAGGCTTTGGCATTGCTTGAGAAGCTAACTGCACCAGGCGAAGGCAACGGGCCTGGGGGAGATAGGCCCTTGCTTTTCTGGTATCCAGTAAGCTCCTATGAACTCTAGAGACTGAGTGGGAGTTAGACTGGATTTTGGGATGTTTATGACCAGACCCAAATACTGAAGGATACGCATTGTGCAGGATAGAGAAGTCCTGGCCTCTGACTCTGTTGGGGCTCGAATGAGCCAGTCGTCTAAGTAGGGGAAGACGAATATTCCTAGAGTGCGGAGAAATGCTGCTACCACAGCCATGCATTTCGTGAACACTCTTGGTGCTGAGGCCAGGCCAAAAGGAAGCACCCTGTATTGGTAGTGCTTTCCTTGAAAAAGAAACTGAAGGAACTTTCTGTGAGTTGGATGGATGAGGACATGGGTGTACGCATCCTTGAGATCTAGAGAACAAAGCCAATCCTGACTCTGAAGGTATGGCAGCAGAGTTCCTAGAGAAATCATCTTGAATTTCTCTTTGAACAGGAATTTGTTCAATTCTCTGAGGTCCAAAATAGGTCTGTATCCCCCTGTTTTCTTTGGGATAAGGAAATAGGGGGAGTAAAACCCTGTACCCTGTTGATGAATGGGTACTTCTTCTATTGCCCCTTGGGCAAGAAGCATAGTGACCCTCTTGATCTAACAGGTTGATGAGAGAGGTCTGAGAATTGAACTGTCTTACCATTGTGGGAGGGGGCATTTTATTTATTTATTTAATTTTCTTATATACCTCGCTCTTTATCATCAGTGCGGTTTACATACAACATAACTGGGCAGTGCAGGATGTCTCCACTGGACTTACAATATAACAGTGTAGTAACAGTATAACAATATAACAGGGGGTTATGTACAGGTGTGAGCAGGGAAACTATATACCTTGATACCTTGTCCTGGAGGCATCCCATGGCCTGTGTCCACTGGTCCTGAAGGCATCACTGCGCGGCAATCATGTGGAGGTGAGCGTCTGGGGGGATGTGGACCGTGGAGGCCATATGCCTGAGTAGGCGCAGGAGGAGCAAGGCGGATACCGAGGAGTGGTGCTATACGTCTAGGGCCAGGGCCCTGAGACGACTTGGCCTCCGGGCAGAAAGCCTTTGCCTGGAGGGTGTCCAGTCTTGCCCCTATGAACTCCAGACACTGTGTCGGGAAGAAGTGGGACTTGGGGTAGTTTATCACAAATCCCAAATTGTTGCAGGACCTGGATGGTGCATGCAGTTTGCTGCACCTCTGAGTCTGTGCCTCCCTTTATGAGCCAGTTGTCCAGACAGGGGAAGACAAAGACCCCCTTGAAGCGGAGGAAGGCGGCTATGACTGCCAGGCATTTTGTGAAGACCCTTGGGGCGGAGGCCAAGCCGAAAGGCAGCACCTTGTATTGGTAATGGCTCCCCCCCCCCCACCATTAACCACAGGTATTGTCTGTGGTTGGGGTGAATGAGGATGTGGGTGTAAGCATCCTTCAGATCCAAGGATTATAGCCAATCTCCCTGCTGGAGGTAAGGCAGCAATGTTCCAAGGGAGAGCATCTTGAACTTCTCCCTCACCAGGAACTTGTTCAGGTTGTGCAGTTCGAGGATGGGCCTTAGGCCTCCAGTTCTTTTTGGCATGAGGAAGTACATGGAGTAGAACCCCTTGCCCTTGAGATGGTGGGGCACTGGTTCCACCACCTTGTCCTCGAGAAGACCTGCAAGCTCCTTCATTAGAAGGTCTCGATGACGGGGTTCTCCCCGAAAGTAAGGGGGAGGTGTCTGAGTCAGATGGAGGAGGTAGCCCTCCCTGGCCCAGGAATCGGTGGTGATAGTTAGCCACCATTGGGCATAGTGGATCAGATGTCCCTCTGTGGGCTGCTGACCTCCTTAGGGTGGAGAGGCTACGCCCAAGTAGTCAAAAGCTCCACCCTGGTTGGGCCAGGGCCAACACCTGGGACTTGGGAGCCTTCTGCTTATGAGGGGCATGCCCATATCCCTTGGCCTGCTGTCCCTGTTGGGGAGCTGGGGGGGGGGCTGGTAAAGGTGGGTAGTTTCTGCAAGCAGCCCTTTTATTTGGGTAGAAGGGCTTTTTACCTGGGCCCTTCTGTCGGGGAGGGGCAGCAATCTTTTTAGAGAGCCTGGTCCTCGTCATGAATTCGGTCTTGCTGGTCATGGGTTTGCCAAAGAGGTTCTCTCCTTGGCATGGGACATCGACCAATTTGTCCTGAACCCATTGCTTGAGATCAGACAACTGTAGCCAAGTCTGGCATCGGGCACCGATGCCTGCCGACTTGAAGCCGTCATAAGCTGCCTGAAACAAACTTGGAGCACTCACGGACATCCTTGGCCAGGTTCTTGAACTGCTGCAGGTATTCCTCGGACAGACCAGCCGAGAACCCAGCAATTTCCTTCGCCATGTCTCGGGTACATGCCCATGTACAGCTGATAGGCTTGGAAACGGCCGATGAGCATCAAGCCCTCATCACACTTTCTGCTGAAGGCATCCAAGGTGCGTGCTTACCTTCCGAAAGACACTGAGGAGCGCATCTTCTGACTCTTCAGTTGACGCATGGCCGACTCCACCACCATGGAGTTATGCGGCAGCTGTGATTCCTGGAAGCCTGGGCTCCGGCGGACTCGATACATCGAGCCGAGCCTCTTGCTCACCACCGGTACCGATGCTGGTGTCTCCCACATATGGAGCATTAGCTGTTCCCGGATGGGAGGGATGGGCACCGTAAGCGATAACCTCAAAGGGGCCCCGTACTGGAGAATTCCAGCTCCTCCGCCAGAGGGTCCTCCTCAGATTCCGTTGGGAATGCTAGAGCCTTAGACATGTCCCTGATGAAGTCAAGGAATGCCATTGTCCTCTGGTGCAGACCGCCGCTGGGGCTCTGAAGTGGGAAAGTCCGAGGGGACATCGTGATGGCGACAGGTGTCGGGTGACTCCTCGTCCTCCGTCTCCCACTTGTAGTAGTCCGTCGAGGACTTGATGGAAGGCTGGCTTATGGGCCCTGGGGCAGAGCCCAGGCCACAGCCCTCCGAGGCCCCATGGCTGGCACCGAGCGCACTGGCTGGGGACAATCGTGGTCCCATCGAGTGGGAACTGGATCGAGACCTTGGCTGAGGATCGACTCAAGGCTGAAGGATCTTGAGGATCAGCTCGGCCTCTGGGGACGTCATCGACATCAAGGGCCTGGTGGTCGTGACAGAGGAACTGGTCATGCCGGACAACAGCACCCGCTGCTGGTCCATGAAGGTAGACAAACTGCGCTCCAGGCCAGAAGGCTCCGCAGCATCGGCATGGGCACTGAAGGAATCGGGCCCAATGAAGGGGAATCCTCGATGAGGATGGTGTCCGGCAACAGAGGCTGGTCCGAGGTAGAGTCCTTTTAGGGGACCTTTGTAGGCCGTTCCCTCTCAGATCCCTCGGACGAGCATCTCGGACTGCAGGATCTGGCTCGGGACGCACCTGGCCTGTCTGATCCATCCAGAGATGCCGCCTTTGAGGTCATCTTCTTGGGTTCCCTTGAGGGAGACACCCTCTCCGAAGAACCACGGCACCACTCAGGTTCTGTGGAGCCACCCCGAGATGCCGTGGCTTCAGATGAGGCCCTGACCTTTGGAGGTATTGGGGACTTGGGGAAAAACTTATTGTGCTGCTGCTCTTTTTGCAGAGACCACATGCTGCGGGGTCATGGTCCGGCTCAAGACAGCAAAGGCAGCAGTCGTGTGTGTCAGTCAAAGACATGATCTTGGCACACCGATCACACTTTTTAAAACCACTGGTAGCCATAAGGGAAAAAGTACCCCAGCAAGGTCGAAGACCCGCCGAACTCCCAGTTGGAAAAAAAGGTACGAAGACGTCAAGGAGGAAACGTTACAAAAAAAGACCTGAACTCGATGTCGAGACATTGAGGTTGGGTGACGGGAAGAGCACCAGTGCAGTACCGGAGGCGAGTATGAAACTCAGGCTGAAAAATCAACTTTTTCTGGGGACAAGCCAGACAGACATCTGAAGAGCTCCATGGAAAAAAGGAGACTGAACAAGATGGCACCCTTGGGCGGGAAGGGGACCACGCATGCATGGTGGCATCTCCCAAAGGCTTTCTTTGAAAGCTGGAGGGATTGTTCCGCAAGGGCTCCGTTGGTGCCGTCACCCATGTGTGAGGACTGACTTCCTGCTTGTTCCCGGAGAAGACCAAGTTGCTGCCTTGGAGATCTCATCAATAGCCACCGAGTGTAGATTTACCATGGAGGTGGCTATGGTGCGAACATTATGAGCCATGACGTGTCCCTCCAATGAGAGTCCTGCTCTATCACGAGATGTAATCTGCTATCCATTTGGAGAGCATATGTTTGGGTACTGGCAGACTCGGGTGACTAGGATCAAAAGAGATAAACAACTGTGAGACTTTACGATGATCTTGAGTCCTCTGGAGATAAAAAGCCAAGGCATGCTTGCAGTCAAGCGTATGTAGGGTTGCTTCCACTCTAGATGCATGTAGTCTAGGAAAGAAAATAGGAAGGTAAACTGACTGGTTCAAATGGAGAGGAGATACCACCTTTGGCATGAAATGTGGGTGAGTCCTGAGGATGACCTTGTCATGGTGGAACCTGGTGTAAGGTGGGTCTGCCACCAAAGCCTGTAGCTCATTGATGCGCCTAGCTGGTGAGGGCAATCAGGAAGATGACTTTCCATGAAAGATACTTTAATGGGGTCGTAGCCAAGGGTTCAAAGGACGGCTTTAAAAGCTGCGCTAGAACTACATTGAGATCCCATGCCACCGGAGGTGGTTTAATGGAAGGTTTGGTTAACAAAAGTCCTCTCATAAAGTGTGCTACCAATGGTTGTGAGGAGATGGGCTGCCCCTCCAAGGGATGATGGGAGGCGGCAATCGCACTTAGATGAACCCTCACTGAGTTGGTCTTGAAATCAGTTAAGGAGAGGTGGAGGAGGTATTGAAGGAGCTCCTCCATAGGAGCAGAAAAGGGATTGAAATTCCTTTGGGAACACCAGATAGAAAACCTACGCCACTTAAAAGCGTATGAATGTCTGGTAGATGGTTTCCTGGAAGCTAACAGGATCTCCTTTACCTCATGTGTAACGTTAAGGTCCTGTAAAGCTATGTTTTCAGCAGCCAAGCTGTGAGATGGAGCAACTGCGGATTGGGATGGAGAAGCGTCCCTTCGTCCTGGGAGAGGAGATCAGGTGCAGATTCGAGACGTAGAGGTTGTGTATGAAACATACGTTACAGGAGAGGAAACCACGATTGACGTGGCCAGAGCGGGGCTATGAGGATCATGAAGCCCCTGTCCACTTGAAGCTTGAAAAGCATCTTGGGAATGAGGGGAATGGGAGAAAAGGCATACAGGAGACCTTGACCCCAGTGGAGATGAAAAGCATCCACCTGCTAGTTGCTGGACATGGGAGTCCTGGTGCAGAAGCGTGGAAGCTTGGCATTCTGCGGAGTGGCAAACAGATCTATGTCTGGAGACCCCCAGGTCTGAAAGATGTAGGACATTGTGTCCGAATGGAGAGACCATTCGTGGGGAAGGAGGATACAACTCAATTTGTCTGCCAAGACATTTTGCTCCTCTGGGAGATACACTGCTTGGAGGTGTATTTGATGAGCAATGGCAAAGGACCAGAGATGAAGGGCCTCCTTGCAGGGGGGCCAAGAGCCTGTTCCACTCTGCTTGTTCACATAGAACATGGCCACTTGATTGTCCGTCTGAACCAGGACCCTGTGGGATCCTAGATGATGTTGAAACACTCTGAGGGCCTTGGAGCTAGAATGAAGCTCTAGTATATTGATCTGGAACTGCGACTCCTGTGCTGTCTAGCAGCCTTGTGTGGAGAGTGTGCCCAAATGAGCCCCCTAACCCAGTTTGGAAGCATCCCTTGTTAGGGTGCATTGATGTGGAGGCATCTGAAAAGGTGACCAGACGAGATTTTCTGGGGAACACCACCATTGGAGGACTGTGGTTAGAGGGACAGTGACTTGAATCTTGTCCCTGAGATGGCCCGAGGCTTGCTTCCCTTGGGAGGCAAGAGTCCACTGGGCTTATGCGCATATGTAGATGGGCATATAGTACGACATGTACTGTTGAGGCCACATGCCTGAGAAGCTGCAGCATTTCCCGGGCAGTCAGATGGTCTCTGAGCTACACCTGGGATGCCAGCTGAATGAGATGAGAACAGTGGGACTGGGGTAGAAATGCCCTTGACTGTTGTGTGTCCAGGAGAGCTCCAATGAATTCTAGTTCCTGAGTTGGAACAAGATGGGACTTTGGAAGATTTATGATAAATCCTAAATGCTGCAGTTCCTGCATAGTACGAAGCAGAGATTGCCAAACCTCCTGGGAGGTGTCTGTCTTTATGAGCCAGTCGTCTAAGTAAGGGAAGACAAATATCCCTAGAGACCTTAGATATGTGGCTACGACCAACATGCACTTTGTGAAGACTCTTGGGGCAGAGGCGAGTCCGAAGGGAAGGACTCTGTATTGATAATGTTTTCCTTGAAAGAGGAAGCATAGATATATCCTGTGTCCTGGATGGATGAGGATATGTACATACGCTTCCTTTAGATTTAGAGAACAGAGTCAGTCCTGACTCTGGAGGTAGGGAAGAAGAGTCCCCTAGAGAAACCATCTTGAACTTCTCGCAGACCAGAAACTTGTTTAGGTTTCTGAGGTCCAGGATGGGCCTGTACCCCCCTGATCTTTTTTGATATGAGAAAGTTCGGAGAGTAGAAATACATTCCCTGCTGAGGTGTGGGGACCTCCTCTATGGCACCCTTTGATAGAAGAGAAGACACCTCCTGCAGTAGGAGAGCAGTGAGAGGGGGCTATGACATTTCCCTACTAGGGTGGAGGGGGGCAGAGTTTGGAAATGAAGTCTTTACCCCTCCTTCACTATGGTTAGTGTCCACAGCTCTGAGGTGATGAGATGCCACCTATGGGCATAATGACAGAGTCTGCCTGCTATGTGGAGGGGCTGGGGGTCCTCCAGAGGCAGGGTGACTATGTTCTCTAGGAAAAAGTAAAAAACCAGGCGCAGACTGTGGCTGCAGAGCTGGTTAAGCCTTAAGTACTCACGGCTTCTTCTGCTGTTTGGGAGGCTGTTGCCTCTTTTGAGGATCCGGAGCCTGGTATTGAGTGGCAGGAGTATAAGAAGCATAGAACTTCTTTTTCTTATTAAAGAAGGTTTTCTTTGCAGTTGTCTTTTTCCTAGCAAGGTTGGCTGTAGCTCTAGACAGTCAATTCATAGTGTTATTCTCCGGTTCCAGCTGAGAAGCCTTATCTTGCCAGCCCTCGCCAAAAAGGTTCTCGCCTGTGCAAGGTATATTGCCCAGTTTATCTTGAACCCACTGCTCAAGATCTGAGGCGTGCAGTCATGTAAGCCTGCGTGCATCGATGCAGATTGCGGTGGCTCTACTAGTGCACTCAAATGCATCGAAGGTTTCTCTGTTAAACTTCTAGACATTTTTGGCAAGATAATCACCCCTCATCATCTGGAAGAAGCAGGCCCATGGTGACCTCCTTTAGGAACATACCCATGTAGAGTATATTGGAGTTAATCCTGGCTGAAAGCATGGAAGCCTGGAAACATTGGCATCCAAACACATCGAGGGTTTGGGATTCTCTACCCAGAGGATTAAGAATGTGTCTTAGAAGGTTAAATTAGACTTACCTGCTAATTGGTGTTCCTGGAGTGGAACCAGTCTAGTCCCGAAACCTCTGGGTTGCCTATCTGATCTAGCAGCTTGGAGACTGAGAAACTCCTCTTTTTGTGACATCACTGGTATATCTCTCTGGGAACCGCCTCCTGCCACCAGTATCCTATTGAAAAAGCAGACTCACTGGAGCAACAAGTAAGAGTTTATCTAGTCATATTAAACCAACCAGAACTGTAACATGAAATATTATGAAAGGAAAACAGACCCTCTGCAACACTGTGACTTGAAACTTGAACAGGCCACTCCCTCCCTCAGAAGGAAGCATAGCAAGTCCCAACAGACTAAGTAATACAGACATATATCCCCCCTTGTGTCTAATTTTTTTTTTTTTACTCCAAAATGTGAAATCAAAACAGCTCTTACCTGTGAACCACGGAAACACTTCAGGCCTATGTACAACTCTGAGCACTTGGGAGGATACAGAACTAGACTGGTTCCACTCCAGGAACAACAATTAGCAGGTAAGTCTAATTTAACCTTCCTGATCGTGTCCCCAGTCTAGTCCCGAAACCTCTGGGTCAGTACCAGAGCAGTGAAAAAATATCAAACACGGGAGGGACCTGGTAAACCGGCCTGAAGTACTGCTGAACCGAACGAGGTCTCTTCCGTCCCTTGGACATCTAGCCGGTAGTGTCTCACAAATGAATTTAACAACGACCAGGTCGCCACCTTACAAATCTCTCTCGGTGACACCAACCTAACTTCCGCCCAGGAAGTGGCCTGAGCCCTAGTGGAATGAGCTCTCAGACCCTCCGGTACCACTCTACCGTTTAATCACATAAGCCATCGCAATCGCTTCCTTTATCCACCTTGCAATGGACGCCTTGGAAGCCACTTCTCCCTTTCGTGGACCCGCAAAGAGTACAAAGAGTCTATCAGACTTACGAAAAGCTGTTGTTTGCCTAAGATACTTCTTCAACGCTCGCCAAATATCCAGAAGATGAAGCTTTCTCGAGGAGGATTCCTCCGAGCCCACAGAGAAGACCGGTAATGCAATCTCCTGGTTTACATGGAATACCGAAACTACCTTCGGGAGAAAGGCCGGCACCGTCCACAATATGACCTTTATCGCAGAAAACGACAGATAGGGCTCTCTACAGGAAAGTGCTTGTAGCTCCGACACCCTTCTAACGGAACAAACAGCTACCAGGAACACCACCTTAAGAGTGAGGTCCTTGAGCGTCGCTCGGGCTAAGGGTTCAAAAGGTTCTCTTCTCCAAAATGTCTAACACAAATGGCAGATTCCACTTAGGAAATAATGGTCTAGATGGTGGCCTTACGAGCGACACCGCCCTTAAAAATCGCTTGACATCTTGATGAGCACCTAGTGACTGACCTGCCAACCTGCCTCTGTAGCAAGCCAACGCCGCCACCTGCACCCGCAATGACGCGGCGGCCAACCCTTTGACAAAACCATCTTGCAAGAATTCCAAGATCTGGGGGATAGAAGCTTTTAAGGGCTCGAGCTTTCTCTCCCCACACCACGCCTCGAACATTCTTCAGATACGAATATACGCTAGAGAAGTAGATCGTCTTCTGGACTTTAATAAAGTAGTAATAACTCCCGCTGAATACCCCCTGGACTTCAGCCTCGCCCTTTCAAGAGCCAAGCCATAAGCGAGAATCGATCCACGTGAGGCATGACTAGAGGCCCCTGAGTTAACAGATCCGCTCACAAAGGAAGCTGCCAAGGTTTCGCCATCAGCAATCTGATCAGGTCCCCGTACCAGGGACGACGCGGCCAATCTGGCGCTATGAGAATCACTTGGCCCCTGAAACGCTCCACGCATTTCAGAACTCTTCCGATCAGAACCCACGGAGGAAAGACGTACAGCAGCTGTTCCTCCGGCCACGCCTGCATGAGGGCGTCCAGGCCTTCCGACATTCTTTCCCTGCACCTGCTGAAGAAGCGACTGACTTTTGCTGACGCGAATGTCGCCATAAAGTCCATGACCGGCGATCCCCACTTGCGAGCCACCATGTCGAAGACTTCTGGATGGAGGACCCATTCCCCCGGATCCACGTTTACCCGACTGAGAAAATCGGCCTCCACATTGGCCACCCCTGCCACATGTGCTGCCGAGAGATCTAGAAGGTTCGCTTTGGCCCAACCGCACAGGACTTCGGCCTCAGCTTCTAACGCCACACTGCTGGTGCCTCCCTGCCTGTTGACATAGGCTACGGTCGATGCGTTGTCGGACAACACTCACACCGACCGTCCTCTGAGCAACGTTCGGAACTCCTGAAGTGCCAGAGACACCGCTCTCAATTCTAACCGGTTGATTGCCCACGTTCTCTCCTGGGGATTCCACTGTCCCTGCGTGAATTCCCCCTGACAATGAGCTCCCCAGCCCAATAAGCTGGCATCCGTCATTAGTGCCACCCAAGCTGGCGCCTCCAGTGACTTCCCCTTCTCCAACGACCCGGGAAGCAGCCACCAACTCAGTGCTCGACGCGTCTCTTCTGGGCATGGCAATCTCCGGGCCAGAGAATCCTGCTGGTGGGACCACCGGCGAAGCAGTGCTCTTTGCAACAGCCTCATGCACGCTCTCGCCCACGGCACCGTTTCTATCGTAGCCGCCATGGTGCCCAACAAGCTGAGGGAGCGCTGTACTTCAAGAACATCTCCACCAATTTCCTCAGAGCTTGCGCTCGCTGATTGGTAAGAAACACACTTCCTATTCGAGTGTTGAAACGAGCTCCCCGGTACTCCAGGCTCTGTGAGGGAACCAAGTGGCTGGATGATCACAGGTCCCGACGATACACTACCCGGTGGCATACGGATTGTTCCACCGAGTTTGTCGTGTATCTGATTGTCTGCCCTTGCGCTTTGTATTATGTGGGTCGGACTAAACGGGCTATTAGAACTCGTCTAGCTGAACACGCTTCCCGCCTCCGCACAAAGACTCTTTCGGTCCCTATGGTGGAGCATGATTTGGAAAAGGGCCATGCTTTTACATCTTTGCGGTGGCGTGTGTTGGATCATGTCCCCCTGGACCCTCGCGGGGGGATCGTGAACAGAAACTTCAATTGCGTGAGCAACGCTGGATCTATCTTTTAAATTCTCCAGTTGGACTGGTATACCATTTTCTGATTTGTGTTTTTACTTCTACTCAGGATGCCTCCAGGGGTATTCCCTGTTAAGTGGGATTTCCCTCAGGCGGGGGCTCCGCAGTAGGCTGATCATGGTTGGTTCCGGTGACCTGCTCATCACTCTGACGTCAGACGCCGTCGAAGACTAATTGGAGTGTCTCCCCTGGCTGTGTAAGCTGAAGATTCGCCATTTGCCGATCTATCTAACCTGAAGCAGGGTTTCTTGTTCGTTGGGCAAAACCCGAAACGTGAGTCACGTCGTTTACTGGATGTGCTTGGTGCTCTGGCGGTGCTTTTTGACAACAGCTAAGTTTGGACTGTTTTTTTTACTAAATTTATAGAATAAAAGGAGCAGTCACGGTGTCGTCTCTGGTTCCTCCCTTGGACACTGAGTTGACACGCTCCGACAAAAATTTATGTGTAAGCCACTGAGGGGATTTTCTGGTGTGTTTTGGATTTCTTTTGTGTTAGTTTTGAGCTTAATCCAATCGGGTCCCTTTTTCTTTTCACTTGAGCTCTTTGAGGCAGGCACAGCGATCCTACGTAAGGAAAGCTTGGGTCTGTCACATGTCTAAAAGCACTCTGATGAACTCTAGACTTTGGGTTGGAGTGAGGTGGAACTTTGGAAAGTTTATGACAAAGTCCAGGTGTTGGAGCACTGTGATGGTGCGATGAAGGGAGAGCCTTACCTCTTGAGGGGATTCTCTCTTGATCGGCCAATCATCTAAGTAAGGGAAGACTAAAATCCCCAAGATGCGTAGGTAGGCAGTGATGACTGCCATGCATTTTGCAAGACCCTTGAGGCAGAGGCTAGACCAGGGATGGGCAAACTACGGCCCGGCGGACCTTTTAATCCGGCCCCCTCTGCCCGGCTGAACTCTCCCGGCGCGGCTGAAGCCCTCTGCTCCGGCTTGCAGATACGCGAAGGGAGAGTGTCTCCCTCACGTCTCTGTTAAGCCCGCAGGGGCAGATGGGAAATTTCCCATCAGCCCCTGCTTCCCATCAGCCCCTGCAGGATTAACAGAGACGCGAGGGAGACACTCTCCCTTCGCGTATCTGCAAGCCGGAGCAGAGGGCTTCAGCCGCGCCGGGAGAGTTCAGCCGGGCAGAGGGGGCCCCACGGGACACTCCATGCTGCCGCGGCGGCAGCGGCCAGCTTTTTTTTAAATTTTAATTTTCATGAGCCGATGGGGGGGGGGGGGTTAGGACTGGCAGTGGGCGGTGAGCCGATGGGGGGGGGGGTTAGGAATGGCAATGGGCTGTAGGCTGATGGGGGGGGGGTTAGGACTGGTAATGGGCTATGGGGGGGGGTTAAGACTGGCAATAGGCTGTGGGCTGATGGGGGCTGTCTGGAAATGGGGTGATGGGGGTTAGGACTGGTAATGGGCTATGGGGGGTTAAGACTGGCAATGGGCTGTTGGCTGATGGGGGGGTTAGGACTGGTAATGGGTTATGGGGGGGTTAGGACTGGTAATGGGTTATGGGGGGGGTTAAGACTGGTAATGGGCTGTGGGCTGATGGGGGGTTAGGACTGGTAATGGGCTATGGGGGGGGGTTAGGACTGATAATGGGCTATGGGGGGGGGGCTAGGACAGGAAATGGGCTGGTCACTTGGGAGGATCTGGATATCCCACTTCCTGACGCTTCGGCACGCAATAACTGCAGATTCATGTGAGGCGATTCAGAATCTTAAATCTTGCTCATATCTTGCCCACCCCATCTTTTCGGATGAAGCGGGTGCGACAGCCCCCACTTTGGCTACCACGCTTCAGAAACCAAAAGACCCACCCACAGAAGGAAGTAGGGAGGCATGGTCTAGTGCAGGGATGGGCAAACTACGGCCACTAAAATTGAAGGTACTATTTTATGAAAGAAATACATTGCATAAAAGTTTTGTAAAATAACTCTTTTTATGCTTTTCTACCTTAAATTAATCTAAACATTTAATGTTACAAATTTAAATTTAATTTATATTAATTCACACATACACACCGTTCATCTACTCTTGGTCCGGCCCCCGGGTCCAATATATGAACCCATTGCGGCCCTCGAGTCAAAAGGTTTGCCCACCCCTGGGCTAGACCAAAGGGGAGAACGTGGTATTGTTAATAGTTTCCTTGAAACATGAAGCACAGATACCGTCTGTGCAAGGGATGGATCTGTATATGCGTGTATGCCTCTTTGAGGTCTAGAGAACATACCTTCAGAGACACAGTTGGCTATGGTAGAAGAAGAGTTCCTAGTGAAATCATTTTGAATTTCTCTCGGATCATGAACTTGTTTAGGTCTCTGAGATCCAAGATGGGCCTGAAGCCTCCTGTTTTCTTTGGAATGAAAGTATGGAGAGTAGAATCATATTTTTTCTTGAGGAGGAGAAACTCTTTCTATGGCACCCTGGGACATCATGGTGGTCACCTCTTCTTTTAAGATAGTGCTTTGAAGGGGTTGTGTTGGATAATCCTCTGTGAAGCAGGCAGGGGTTAAGGTTTTTAAGTGAAGATGATAGCCCCTTTGGACAATCTAGAGCGTCCACTGCTCTGATGTTATGAGGTGCCATATGTGCGCATATTGACAAAGTATGGCTGCAATGTGGAGAGGCTGGGAGGCCCTCCAGGGGCAGATTGGCAATGCTTTCTAGGAAAGAGTCAAAAACCAGGTGCAGGTTGTGCCTGTGCAGCTGAATGAAACTTAGGAGCCTTGGGTTTTTTGGGTTGGCGAGGGCCTTGCTGCCTCTGCTGAGGTTGATAGGCAGCAGAAGGCTGGTAAGGAGGCTAATAGCTCTTCTTTTTAGAATAAAAATATTTCTTTGGAAGAGCCTTCCTTTTGGATGGGTCAGCTGTTTTCCTGGAAAGGTGTTTTAGGATGAGATCATCTGTCTCAATCTCCCCTGCTTTTTCCCTCTAATCTTTGCCAAAAAAGGTTTTCTCCAATACATGGGATATTGGTCAGTTTATCCTGGACCCATTGCTCGAGATCTGATGCCTGTAACCAGGCCATTCTGTGACCCCCAATGCAGACTGTTGAAGCTCTGTTTGTGGATTCGAAAGCATCAAAATAGGCCCTGGTAAGAAACTTAGAGTGTTCTGGCCTTGTTTGACGAATGTCTGGAATGCACTTCTCTTATCCTCAGGAAGCATGGGGTGAAAGTCTCCAGATCTCTGGTGACATCCTTCAGAAACATGCCCATGTATAGCATTGTAAGAATTGATTCTGGAGTCCACCATGCAAGCTTGGAAACACAGATGTCCAAAGGCATTGAGTGTCCTTGAGTCTCTGCTGGGAGGCATGGATGAATAGTTCTTTGAGCTCTTTATTTGGCGCATCGCCGATTCCACCACCATTGAGTGGTGGGAGAGCTGAGGTTTTTGTAAGTTTTGGCACTCTGGTACTCGGTACATATTATTGAGTCTTTTGCTGACAGGCGGAACCATGAGCGAGACCTCCCACATGCGGAGCATAAGATCCTGTATGATAGGATGCACCGGTAAAGTAGCCTCTTTGGGCATGGGGAGGGGTGTGATGGAGAGCTCTGCTGCCATGTCCCATATGAAGTCCTGAAAGGACATATCTTCTGGTGGGGACCGACGCCTTTCCTGAGGCAATGTGTCTGAAGGAATGACGCGAAGTTCTTAGAAATCGAGTGACCCCCATCAGATTCTGATGAAATTGAATCAGGGTCCAGAAAGAAAGAAAAGTATTGGCTGTCTTGTGTTTGACTTCAATGCTTCGAGGAAGTTGATGCTCAAAGCCAATACCATTACTCCGAGGTATCGGAACCAGAGGCATGGGAGCTTGAGTCTTTTGAATACCGGGGGTATCAAGCGGTTCCAACGGAGGAATTAGACTCAGATGTTTTGATGATGCTGGTTTGAGGGCCGGCATTGGGCCCAATAGGTCTGGCTGTAAGCTCAGTGCCAAAGCCTGCACTTCTGAAGCTCTCAATGTTATCGGTACTGAGGCTGCCAAGAGTGCTGCCAAACTCCCCTCGAGAGCCAGCATGCGCAGGTCTAGGGAGATGGCTGATGTCTGGATGGCATCATGTATGGGACTCTGAACCACTGTTCCAGAACACGGAACCATGGAGGTCAATGCTCAGGAACGTTCCAGAGCCCCATTTGTGCTTTGGAGG
This sequence comes from Ichthyophis bannanicus, assembly GCA_033557465.1. Classification (NCBI taxonomy): domain Eukaryota; kingdom Metazoa; phylum Chordata; class Amphibia; order Gymnophiona; family Ichthyophiidae; genus Ichthyophis; species Ichthyophis bannanicus. Next base: position 67,246,288 of record CM066041.1, on the reverse strand, counting down.
ACAGATCTTCCCGTCAGGGCGGCATGGCTGGCTGGTCTGCATCGGAAGCACCTCTTAGAGTTTTCTCGATGCTTATGTTAGGACTTTTACCTGGCTTCAGAATCAGTCTTTGACGCCAAAGATTTGGAAACAGCCCCAGACTTTGACTTACTCTTGTGTTTGGACTTTGAAGAAACCTGAGAAGTCGTTGATGCCCTCCATGAAGTGGAAGCCACTGAGACTGAGTCCAAGGCAAACAACTTTCCAAACTATCTAGCTCGGTTCTTCAGGCCTCTTTTTGTCAATTGTTTGCATAAGTTCAAGTTGTGGGTTCATGTTCAGGACCCAAACATTTTAGACATCAGTCATATTTGTCAGTGGCCAAAATGGTACTGGCACACTAGGTACATTTTTTTTAAACCACTGACTGTTTTTTCAATGCCTGAAAAGTTTTCTTCAAGATTGAAGAGAAGGCTATGGAGGCCTAGATAGAGTAGTTACTCACCTGTAACAGGTGTTCTCCAGGAGCAGCAGGAATCAGTCCTCACATGTGGGTGACGTCGGCGCTGACGGAGCCCCCGTGCGGAGCATTTCCCCAGCTTTCTAAGAAAGCCTTTGGGAATGCAGTGCGCATGCACGGTCCCCTTCCCGCCCAAGGGTGCCATCTTGCTCAGTCTGATGACATAGCTAAAAGACAGCAAAAAATAACAAAATAAATGATATGACTGCAACTCCAAGGGGAGGAGGGAGGATTGTGAGGACTGATTCCTGCTGCTCCTGGAGAACACCTGTTACAGGTGAATAACTACTCTTTCTCCAGGACCAAGCAGGAAGTCAGTCCTCACATATGGGACTCCCCAGCTTAAGGCTACCGGAGACCCCAAGCTGAAAAAATGAGCTCCCTCTAGAGCGTCAGTATGTAAGGAAGGAATCTTCTCTGAGAACGCCCCCGACCGGTAGCCCAACACCAGGGCCAGAGGTAGGAGTTGCCTAAACCTCAAAGAGATTATGGAGTACTGCCTGTCCGAAAGCACTGTCCCTGCGGGACTCCCTCTCAAGGCAGTAATGGGCCGCAAACGTCTGGCTTGAAGACCAAGTAGTGGCCCGGCAGATGTCTGCCAATGGAACAGAGCGGAGATGAGCCACTGACGCAGCCTTCGCCCTGACACGATGAGCCGTGACTCGACCCTCCAACGAGAGGCCGGCTGCCCTGTAAGCCCAGGCGATACAGTCAGCTACCCATATCGACAAAGTACGCTTGGAGACAGCTAACCCCAACTTATTGGGGTCAAAAGAGACGAAGAGCTGAACAGCCCTTCGGTGCTCCCGCGTACGGTCAAGGTAGAAGGATAACGCCCTCCTACAGTCCAGGGTATGCAAGACCATCTCAGCCTGGCTGGCATGCGGCCTGGGAAAGAAAGTCGGAAGAACCACCTCTTGATTGAGGTGGAAAGAGGAGACAACCTTAGGAAGGAACTTAGGGTGCGTTTGTAAGACTACTCTGTTCCTATAGAACCTAGTGTAAGGGGCATCAGACACTAGGGCCTGAAGCTCACTCACATGTCTAGCAGAGGTAAGGGCTACGAGAATCAAGGTTTTCCAGGAGAGAAACCGTAGAGGACAGGTAGCCATGGGTTCAAATGGCAGACAAGTAATCCGCTGTAAGACCACATTTAAGTCCCACTCAGGGGCAGATGGACATAGAGGAGGCTTAAGCAAAAGTAGGCCTCTGAGGAAACGAGCCACCAAAGGGTGGCTTGAAAGAGACTGCCCTTCCACTGGAGAGTGGTGTGCTAAAAGAGCACTGAGGTGAACTCTGACAGGATTGGACTTAAGGCCTAGGTTGGATAGGTTAAGCAAATATTGCAATACTACCGGTACCAAGCACGAGAAAGGGTTCTCGTTGTGCTGAGTACACCATGCAGAGAATCTACGCCACTTAAGAGCGTAAGATTTTCTGGTGGATTGTCTTCTAGAGGCTAAGACCACGTCTTCCACCTCCCTAGGCAGTAGTAGGGGAGCTAGAACTACCCTTTCAGCAGCCAGGCCATCAGATGAAGGGACTGGAGGTTGGGGTGTAAGAGAGATCCCTGTTCCTGCAACAGGAGATCGTGTTGTATCCCCAGAGGAATAGGAGTGTCCACTGCCAGTTGTAGCAGAAGTGGGAACCATGGTTGCCTCGGCCACCTGGGGGCTATCAAAATCATTGAGGCTCCGTCCTTGAGCACTTTGAACAGTGTTCTGGATACTAGAGGCGTGGGAGGAAACGCATATAGTAGGCCCTTGGACCACGGGATTAGAAACGCATCCGCTGCTACTCTGAGAGGATGCGGTTGTCTGGAACAGAATCTTGGAAGTTGCAGGTTCAGAGGACTGGCAAAAAGATCCATGGTTGGAAGGCCCCATCTCAGAAAAATCTGCTGAACCACTAATGGATTCAATCTCCATTCGTGTGGTTGCAAGATCCTGCTTAGTCTGTCCGCCAGGTAATTCTCCTGGCCTGGGAGGTAGACTGCTTTGAGAAGGATGCCGTGATCAACTGCCCAGGAGCACAGCCTTTGCGCTTCTTGACATAGAAGGAAGGAACCTGTGCCTCCTTGCTTGTTCACATAAAACATGGCAACTTGATTGTCCGTCTGGACCAGTACAGACTGGTGAGATGGGGGAAGGCTCTCAGAGCTAAGCGGATAGCTCGTAGCTCCAAGAGATTGATCTGCTGTGCAGCTTCCCAAGGGGTCCAGAGACCCTGAGTACATGCCCCTTGGCAATGTGCACACCAACCTTGAAGAGAAGCATCGGTTCTCAGCACTCGAGAGTGTGGAGGTGTCTGAAAAAACACCCCAAGCACTAGATTTGGAAGATGAAGCCACCATCACAGAGAGTAGGCAAGCAGTGTGGATACTCTCACTTTGTCTGCAAGACTTCCCGTGGCCTGATGCCACTGAGTTCTGAGACTCCACTGAGCAGGCCTCATATGCAGGCGGGCATTGGGGGTTACATGAACCGTGGAAGCCATATGGCCGAGAAGCTTCAGGAATTGCCTGGCGGAGATCAGGGAATTGCTGTGAAACTGCCTGGCTATATCCATCAATCTGTGGGCTCTGTCCACGGGTAGAAAAGCCTTCGCCTGAAGGGTGTCCAGTCTTGCCCCTATGAACTCCATGTTCTGGGACAGGTGCAAAGTGGACTTTGCGAAGTTTATGACAAACCCCAAGTGCTGAAGTAGAGCAACAGTGTGAAGGGTGGCGTGACTGGCCTCCTGTGAAGACTGGCCTCTTATGAGCCAGTCGTCCAGGTATGGAAACACAAAGAGGCCTTAAAGCCTCAGGTAGGCCGCCACCACTGCCAGGCACTTTGTGAACACCCTGGGGGCGGAGGTTAGGCCAAAGGGCAGTACTCTGTACTGATAGTGGTTTCCCCCCACGACAAACCTGAGATATTGTCTGTGGTCGGGATGAATGAGGATGTGAGTATACGCATCCTTTAGATCTAAGGAGCAAAGCCAGTCTCCCTGTTGGAGGTAGGGCAGCAGAATTCCAAGGGTAAGCATCTTGAACTTTTCCCTCTCCAGGAACTTGTTGAGGTTTCGCAAGTCTAGGATGGGTCTGAGGCCTCCTGTTCTTTTTGGTACGAGAAAGTACCTGGAATAGAAGCCTTGACCTCTCAGATGGTGGGGCACCGGTTCCACAGCCTGTTCCTTTAGCAGACTTGCTAACTCCTGTAGGAGTAGGTCCCTGTGCAGAGGGAGTCTTGGAGGCTTCCCTGGAAAATAGGAGGGAGGTACCTGGTGAAAATGGAGAAGATAGCCCTTTTGGACTATATGGAGTACCCAGGTATCCCTTGTGACGGCTGACCACCTGTGGGCAAATAGGGCCAGCCGGCCTCCTGTGCTGATGTGAGCCAGCTGAGGAGGAGAGGCTATGCTTTTGGAGTCAAAAACCCCCTCCCTGCTGTGCAGGAGCCAGTGTTGGTGACTTGGGGGCCTTCTGCCTACGGGGCCCATGACCCTGCCCCTTGGCCTGCTGACCCTGTTGGGGAGCTGCAGAGGCCTGATAATGAGGGTATTGTTTATAGGCAGATGTCTTCCTCGGGTAAAAGGTCTTTTTTCCCGAGCCCTTCTTCTTCTGAGAAGGGGCAGAGGTTTTTCTGGACAGCCTAGTCCGGGTCAGAGTCTCGGTCTCGAGTTCTGCAGCCTTTTCAGCCATGGGCTTGCCAAAGAGGTTTTCACCTCGGCAGGGGACATCGACCAACCTGTCCTGCACCCATGGCTCGAGGTCCGATGACTGTAGCCAAGCCTGTCGGCGGGCACCTATGCCGGCCCCGGCTACTCGGGCCGAAGCCTCGAAGCCATCATAGGCTTCTCGAGAGATAAACTTCGAGCACTCTCTAATACCCGTGGACAAGGCATTGAACCTCTGCAAAGGTTCCTCGGAGAGACCAGCAGAGGACCCGGCAATCTCCTTTGCCAGGTCTCGAAGGTACATGCCCATGTACAGCTGGTAGGTCTGGACACGGCAAGCACACAGAGCCCTGGAAGCATTTCTTACCGAGGGCATCCAGGTTCCGGGCCTCCTGGCCGGGAGGCACCAAGGAGTGCATCTTCTGACTTTTCAGACGATGCATGGCCGATTCCACAACCATGGAGTGGTGCGGTAATTGTGCCTTTTGGAACCCGGGGCTCTTGCGGACTCGATAGATGGAATCGACCCACTTGCTTAAAACCGGCGTCGAGGCCGGGGTTTCCCACATGCGGAAGAGCAGCCGTTCCAGCATCGGAGGAACCGGTACAGTAAAGGCCTCCTTTGGAGGAGAGTCATACTGGAGGGCCTCGAGCTCTTCGGCTCGAGGCTCCTCCTCGGGATCCGCGTGGAATGCCAAGGCTTTGGCCATATCCCGCACAAAGTCCGAGAACCGAGTATCCTCCGGTGGGGATCGTCTCTGAGGTTCGGACTCCGGTGAGTCCGAAGGCACACACCGAGTCCGAAAGGTGTCGGGTGACTCCTCATCCGTCTCCCAGCCGGACTCGTCGGAGGAGGAATCGAGCGGTTCCAGTTGGGCAAGCACCGATGCCATCCGCCCCGACGCCGAGGGTACCGGCGTCGACGACCTCGGTCCCGAACGGGAGGCCGAGGGTGACCTTGGCCGAGGATCGACTCGAGCTCGCATGGACTCGAGGATCGGCTCGGCCTCCGGGGTGGACTTGGACGTCGATGTCCCGGTGGTCGTGGCAGATGCACCGGCGAGACCGGCGATCAGTGCCCGCTGCTGTTCCATAAAGGCAACCAAGCTGCTCTCCAAGGCCGTCAACCTGAGTCCGAGCTCAGGAGACTCAGCGGGCCCCGATGGTGTCAGGCCCAACGTCGGCTCCCCTGGAGAAGAGTCCACGAGGACTACAGTACTCACGTGTCCAGGAGACTCCATCTCGATACGAGGTTGTTTTGCAGGCCTCTCCGACTCCGAAGACCCAGGATGGCGGTCGGGGCTATGCGACTTGGCCCTCGAGGAACCAAGTGCGTCCACCGAGGCCGCCGTCGTGGGTTTTTTCTTCCTGCGCTGCTCCTGTGAGGGAGACCCCCTTTCAGAGGAACCTCGATGCTGCTCGGGGACGGAGTCCCGAGACATCGAGGCCTCTGGCGAAGTCCGGGCCTGTCCGGACGCGGAGTCAGAGAAGATTCTTTCCTTTTGGTGCTGCCGACTCCTCAACGCCTTCGAGGACATTTTCCCACACGGACCACAGATCATCGGGTCATGATCGGGTCCGAGGCAGCGGAGGCAGCAGTCATGTGTGTCGGTGAGAGACATAAGTTTTACACCGATCACACTTTTTAAACCCGCTGGCAGCCATTGGGGGAAAAAGGGCCCCTGCGAGGTCAAAAGACAGGGCTGCCAGTGAAAAAATAAAATGGCGCGAACGCAAAAATCATAATCTTAAAACTCACTTATTTATAGAGTACTTTGGAGACTCATTCCCAATAGATGAAATATTTCCCACTTAAACTCATGTATACTCATATTCATTAATTCACAACTTACTTTTTCCTTTTCTTACTCTATCTTACAATACAGAGTAGTTACTCACCTGTAACCGGTGTTCTCCAGGAGCAGCAGGAATCAGTCCTCACATATGGGTGTCATCGGCGCCGATGAAGCCCCAGCGGAACATTTCCCCAGCTTTCCATGAAAGCCTTTGGGAATGCAGGCACGCATGCGCGGTTCCCTTCCTGCCTAAAGGTGCCATCTTACCTCAGTCAAATGACATAGCTAAGAACAGCACACAAAAATGAAAAAATAAACAATGTACAACTGCAAATCCAAGGGGAGGAGGGAGGTGAGTAACTACTCTTTCTCCAGGGCCAAGCAGGAAGTCAGTCCTCACATATGGGTGACTCCCTAGCTCTGGGCTACCGAGGAACCCAGGCTGAACAAGAGTACTCCCTCTAGTCTCAGCAGCAAAGAAAGGCTTTCCAAGGACACAACCTCCACCGGTAGCCCAACAGAGGGCAGGAGGGCAGGAGTTGCCTAAACCTCAAAGAGATTCCGGAGTACTGCCTGGCCAAAAGCACTGTCCCTACGGGACTCCCTCTCCAGACAGTAATGGGCCGCAAAAGTCTGGCTTGAAGACCAAGTTGCAGCCCTGCAGATGTCTACCAAGGGCACAGAGTGGAGATGAGCCACTGAGGCAGCCATTGCCCTGACACGATGGGCCGTGACCCTACCCTGCAAAAGAAGGTCAGCCGCCTTGTAAGCCCAGGTGATACAGTCAGCCACCCAGATGGACAAGGTACACTTGGACACAGCCAACCCCAACTTATTGGGGTCAAAGGATACGAAGAGCTGAGTAGCCCGCCTATGCCCCTGCGTACGGTCAAGGTAGAAGGATAGGGCCCTCCTACAGTCCAGGGTATGCAGGACTGCTTCAGCCTGGCTTGCATGAGGCCTAGGGAAGAATGTTGGAAGAACCACATCCTGATTGAGGTGGAAAGAGGAGACAACCTTTGGGAGGAACTTTGGGTGAGTCCTAAGGACTACCCTTTTCCTATAAATCCTGGTGTAAGGCCTATCACAGACCAGGGCCTGAAGCTCACTCACTCACCTAGCCAAGGTAAGGGCTATCAGGAAGAGTGTCTTCCAGGATAGGAAGCGTAGTGGACAAGTAGCCATCGGCTCAAAAGGTGGGCGAGTCAGTTGCTGCAAGACCACATTCAACTCCCACTCAGGGGCAAGAGGACGGATTGGAGGTTTGAGCAAAAGTAAGCCCCTGAGAAAGCGGGACACCAAGGGGTGACCTGACAGAGAACGTCCCTCCACCAGGGAGTGGTGAGCTGCTAGAGCTGAGAGGTGTACCCGAACAGAATTGTACTTAAGTCCCTGATTGGACAAGTGTAGTAAGTACTGAAGCACTACTGGCACAGTACAGGAGAAAGGATCCTCTGTACGTAGCTGACACCACACAGAAAACCTCTTCCATTTGAGAGCATAGGTTTTCCTAGTGGACTGTTTCCTAGAGGCTAAGACCACCTCCTCAACTTCCTGAGGTAGGCCCCAGGGAGCTAAGACTACCCTTGCAGCCTCCATGCCATCAGATTGAGAGCTTTGAGATTGGGGTGCAGAAGGGAACCCTGATCCTGTGAGAGAAGGTCGGGTTGCAACCCCAGAGGCAGTGGGGGATCCACCGCCAGTTGAAGCAGAAGTGGAAACCAAGGCTGTCTCGGCCACCTGGGAGCTACCAGCAGGACCGAGGCCTTGTCCTGAAGAATTTTGATGAGAGTTTGGGCCACCAAGGGCGTGGGAGGAAACGCATACAGGAGGCCCTGAGACCATGGAATCAGAAAAGCATCTGCTGCTATTCTGAGAGGATGCGGTTGCCTGGAGCAGAACTTGAGCAGTTGCTTGTTCATGGGGCTGGCAAAGAGATCTATCAAAGGGAACTACTGAAGGATGCAGCTGCCACTCGTGGGGCTGCAGAATCCTGCTTAACCTGTCGGCCAGGTAGTTGTCCTGGCCTGGAAGGTACACAGCCTTGAGGAGCATGTCGTGCTTGAGGGCAAATGAACAAAGGTCCTGAGTCTCCCGACAAAGGATTCTGGACCCAGTCCCGCCCTATTTGTTCACATAAAACATGGCTACCTGGTTGTCTGTCTGAACCAGGACAGATTGATGAGCCAGGGTAGGCGAGAAAGCTTTGAGTGCTAATTGAATAGCTCTGAGTTCGAGGAGACTGATCTGCTGTGCAGCTTCCCAAGGAGACCACAGGCCCTGGATGCACTTGCCTAGACAATGAGCTCCCCAGCCTTGCAGGGAGGCGTCTGTGGTCAGTACCACCGTGTACCCAGGAATCTGAAAAGGCGCCCCCTGTTGTAGATTGGGTGGGTGCAGCCACCAGTTGAGGGAGTTCAGAAATTGTCTGGACACCCTTATTCTGTCTCTTAGGCTGCCTGTGGCTTGTGACCACTGAGTCCGAAGGCACCACTGGGCAGGCCTCATATTGAGCCTGGCATTGGGGGTCACATGCACTGTCGAGGCCTTGTGGCCAAGCAGCCTTAGGCAGAGTCTGGCAGAGACCAGGGACCTGTTGAGAAACTGGTTTGCTAAGTTTATCAGTCTTTGGGCCCTGTCTGCTGGCAAGAAAGCCTTTGCTAGCAGGGAGTCCAGCCGTGCTCCTATGAACTCCAAGTTCTGGGAGGGGAGCAAAGTGGACTTTGCAAAGTTTATTACAAACCCCAGGCTCTGAAGAAGAGCAATAGTTCTGAGGGTGGCTTGTCTGGCCTCCTGGCACGTCTGACCCCTGATGAGCCAGTCGTCCAGATAGGGGAAGACAAAGATTCCCTGATTTCTCAGGTAGGCCGCTACCACTGCCAGGCATTTGGTAAAGACCCTGGGAGTGGAGGTGAGGCCAAAAGGCAGTACTCTGTACTGATAATGGTTTCCTCCCACAATGAACCTGAGGTACTTTCTGTGGTCTGGATGAATGAGGATGTGGGTATACGCTGTGGTGAGGAAACCACTATTGAGGCTATGGAGACACAGGAAAAGGAGCCCTGTACCTTTAAAAACGAAAGCATTCAGGGTTTCCCCGGTAACCAGGAGTCTCTGACTCACAACACAGTCACCCTTAAGCCCCGCCCACAGCAGCACGTCAGGGTTAGAGAGAAGCCTGACTCTTCTCACGTGTGCTGGGAGCAAGGCGTGGCACAGAAAGGAAAGCACTTTAAAACACTGGCTTTTAGAAAGTCAGAGAGAGCAGCTGAGGGAGGAGAAAAAGCTGGAACTGATGCTGACCATTGGGGAGAAGGCAGCTGGAGAGAAAGAGATGGTGCCAATTCTAGTTGCAGCTCCGGGAAGAGTTACAGCCAGGGCAGAAGCCAGCCAGTAACCTTAAGAGATACAAGGGCTGCTGAGCTCAAGCTTCCAGGTGAACAGGGGGAACTGATTGGAAAGACTCCAAGGCAGTCCCAGCTGAAAGAAAGGCTGTTTCAACCCAGGAAAGTCTCTGTAGACGGAAGGCAGTGTGACTTATACCAGGAGAAAGGAGAATTGCTGAATACTCCTGACTTAAGGCAAGTGTGTCCTCCCCAGTTCCTGCCTATAAAAAGTTTAAGAGAATTAGCTCCAGAGATAAAGGCTAATTCTAGCTATCAGTTAAACCCTAAGGGAAAGAGGGATATTTTAACTGACTATCAATATGCTCAGCTTGCAGAGGAGTTAGGACAGAAGAAGGTTCTACTCAAAAAGCTCAATGATATGATTCAGAGAGAAAACAGTCAGCTCTCCAGACAGGTACCCTATGAGAAGTGTGAAGGGGATAGCATCGAGGAGATGGAAATTGGAGACTGTTTTGAGGATAACCCGTGTGAAATGCAATGTGCTTATTGCAAAGCAGCTGACTCAGAAGAATGCTAAACTTTAAAAGCTGTCTGAAGTATGAATGTCATGAAAGAAACCTAACCTGTGTGAAAGGCACGGCAGGGGGAAAACAGCTGAATGCTATTGTCTCAACTGATATCGTGTGAAGCTAAAAGCTGAAGGAAACAGTCAGTGGACAATTTTTAAAAGCTGTTTTTGCTTTAAGAAATGTTGTTTTTGTAAGAAAGAAGTTTTACGAAGCTTAAGTTTGAAGAAGCTGCATTTGTTAAACCCAGGCAGCATTGTGCTTACCTTATTGAAAGTTAAAAGCTTTTGCGTTGGAGCAAGTATCCTATTTTTGTTTCCCATTCGAATCCTGTATATATATATATTGGGACCCCTGAAGATATAAATAAATTTCTCTGTTTTCGCCTGACCACTTGACTACAATTCCTTTGCCTAAATAAGTAAAATACTACAACTCCCAGCAGCCCTCCTGGCGGCCATTTTGAGGGAAAAACTTATTCAAGGTAAAAAGGCGACTCACCCTGGTACCGAGCTATATACCCAACCAGGTGGGGGCGACAACGCATCCTTTAGATCTAAGGAGCATAGCCAATCTCCCTGCTGGAGGTAGGGCAGAAGTGTTCCAAGAGTAAGCATCTTGAACTTTTCTTTCTCTAGGAACTTGTTGAGGTTCCTGAGGTCTAGAATGGGTCGAAGGCCACTGGTTCCTTTGGGGACCAGGAAATACCTGGAGTAGAACCCGTGACCTTGCAAGTGGGGAGGCACAGGCTCCACCGCCCTGTCCACCAACAGACCTTGAAGCTCTTGAAGGAGAAGGTCTGTGTGCAGGGGAGGCCTTGGAGGCTCCCCTGGTAAGTATGGAGGAGGCAGTTGGTGAAAATGCAGTGCATAGCCCCTGTGGACTATATCCAACACCCAACTGTCCCCAGTGATGAGGGGCCACTGGTGGGCAAAGAGGGCGAGGCGACGACCTGTGCAGGGTTGAGATAGGGATGGAGAGGCTACGCTCAAGAAGTCAAAAACCCCCACCCTGCTGAGTGGGAGCAGGGGCCGGAGGCTTGGGGGTCCTCTGCTTACGGGGCCCATTACCCTGCCCCTTGGCTTGCTGACCCTGGGGGGCAGTTTGGGTAGCTTGATATTGAGGGTACTGTTTGTAGGCAGTGCCCTTCCTCGGGTAAAAGGGCTTTTTACTTGGGCCCTTCTTTTTATGAGAAGGGGCAGAGGTCTTCCTCGACAGCCTTGTCCTTGTAAGGTGCTCTGTTTCGAGCTGAGCGGCCTTCTCGGTCATAGGCTTGCCAAAAAGGTTCTCACCTTGGCAAGGGACATCGACCAACTTGTCCTGAACCCATGGCTCAAGGTCCGATGACTGCAGCCATGCCTGGCGTCGAGCCGCGATGCCAGCTGCTGCAACTCGGGCCGAAGCCTCAAAGCCATCGTTGGCGGCGCAGGACATGAACTTCGAGCAGTCCCGAATCCCCGAGGACAAGGACTTAAATCTCTGCAAGGGTTCCCCGGAGAGTCCAGCAGAGAACCCGGATAACTCCTTGGCCAGGTCCCGCAAGTACATGCCCATGTACAGCTGGGTACGACTGAACACGGCAAGGAAGCATCGAGCCCTGGAAGCACTTTCTACCGACGCCATCGAGGTTTCGGGGCTCCCTGCCAGGAGGCACCGCGGAGTGCATCTTCTGGCTCTTCAGACGATGCATGGCCGATTCCACAACCATAGAATGGTGTAGCTGTGCCTTCTGAAAACCAGGGCTCTTTCTGAGTCGAAAGATCTAGTCGACTCGCTTGCTTAGAACCGGCGCTGAGGCCGGTGCCTCCCACATACGGAAGAGGAGCCGTTCCAGCATCGGAGGAACCGGGACAGTAAAGGCCTCCTTCGGAGGAGAGTCATACTGCAGCACCTCGAGCTCCTCAGCTTGAGGCTCTTCCTCGGGGTCCGCCAGAATAGCCAAGGCAGTGGCCATATCCCGGACAAACTCCGAGAACCGAGTATCCTCCGGAGGGGATCTACTCCGGGGCTCAGACTGCGGTGAGTCCGACAGGACGCACCGAGTCTTGAATGTATCAGGAGACTCCTTGTCCTCCGTCTCCCAGGCGGACTCGTCCGAGGAGGAGTCAGGGTCCGACCCCGCAGGGCCCTGGAGCACCCGCCCCAACGCCCGGCACCGGCGTCAACGCCCTCAGTCCTGAACGGGAGGTCGAGGGAGACCACGACCGAGGTCTGTTTCGAGCCATGATGGACTCGAGTATCGGCTCGGTCTCCGGGGTCGACTTCGAAGTCGATGTCCCGGTGGTCGGGGCAGATGCACCAGACAGGCTGGCCATCAGTGCCCGCTGCTGCTCCATGAAGGCAGACAGTCTGCTCTCCAAGGCTGTCATCCTGAGACTCAGCTCGGGAGACGCAGTAGCCACCGACTCGGGCCCCGGCGGCACCTGACCCGACGTCGGCTCTCTGGGAGGAGAGTCCTCGAGGACTACGGGGCTTACGTGTCCAGCAGACTCCGGCTCCACACAAGGAACTTTGGCAGGCTTCTCTTGTTCCACGGGCCCGGGGCGACGGTCGGGGGTCTTAGACCTGGCCCTCGAGGAGCCAGGGACCTCCTCCGACGATGCCCTCGCGAGCCGCTTCTTCCTCTTCCGTTCCCGGTCTGGGGACCCCCTATCCGAGGAGCTTCGATGGCGCTCGGGATCGGAATCCCGAGATGTCGAGGCCTCAGATGAGGTCTGGGCCCGGCCGGAGGTTGAGTCCGAGAAAAGCCTTTCTTTTTGCTGCTGTCGACTTCGGAGTGCCTTGGAAGACATCTTCCCACATGGCCCGCACGACTTAGGGTCGTGATCGGGGCCGAGGCACTGAAGGCAGCAGTCGTGTGTGTCGGTGAGAGACATTAGCTTCTTACACCGATCACACTTTTTAAAGCCACTGGAAGCCATCGGGGAAAAAAGAGTCCCCGCGAGGTCAAAGGACCGGCCTTCCAGGGAAAAAAGGGCGAGAACGCCAGCCACGAAGGGCAAAAACCGAAAAAGAAGAATCGGGCTCGATACCGGTGTACCGAACCCGGCGGGAGGGGATCCGGCGTCGAACCGGGAGAAAAAATAGCGATAATCACCGAAAAAAATCTACTTTTAATCGGGAGAACAGGACACACGTCCAGTCGGCTTCTCGGAAAAAAAGAGCCTGAGGTAAGATGGCACCTTTAGGCGGGAAGGGAACCGCGCATGCGTGCCTGCATTCCAAAAGGCTTTCATGGAAAGCTGGAGAAATGCTCTGCTGGGGCTTCATCGGCGCCGATGACACCCATATGTGAGGACTGACTTCCTGCTTGGTCCTGGAGAACCAATTCTCCACATTATCACATTTACTCTTTACACTAATAATTCTAGTGAACTACAATACATTTTTCCTTGCTCAGATAAGATTTTTGAAATTTGTAAATATTTAAATCTGTATATATGTTTAAACTATCTATATACCTAATCAGCATTTATTCAGCATTGTAACCCTCAAATTACCATTTTTATTATATACAATTTAATGTTCACTGTAATTTCAATTGTTTGAATAAGTTTCAATGTAATGTTCAAGTTTTTGTTCTATGTAAACCGCTTTGATTTTTCTGAAAGGCGGTATATAAAACCGTTCAATAAATAAAATAAGGAAGAAAAAATTTTTAAATAAAAAAAAAAAAATTATTGGGACCTGTGTTGGATACAGGAAAGGCAGAAGCACGATGTACCCTGAAGGGCACAAAAAATACGTTTTTCTGCAATGACAGGACGAAGAATCCTACTGGTTCCATGGAAAACGAAGAACTGAGGAGAGGAGTTGGGAAGGCAGACATAGTTGAGTGCTCCCAAAGACTTTCCTATTGGACGCTGGGGAGTGTTCCAGCGTGGGCTCAGTTGGTGGCATTCACCCATATGTGAAGACTGCATTCCTGCTTGTTCCTGGAGATAAGAATCAAATAAAACAAGACCAATTAAAAAAGGAAATAGTATAAAAACTCTGACATTGCCAGGACATGACTATTCCAAAAAATAAGGTGAACCAAAATACTATCCTACTCTCTGTACCTACCTATCAAAAATATTTTTTTCTTAAACACAATGCCACGTTTCAAGCTCTTCGTCCTCCTGGCTCTTTCTCAAGTAATGTGGCACAATGAAACTTCCTGTACCGGTTTTATATCGTTTCTGTCAATCAAACAGCACTTAAGTTGGAAATGAAGTCATCAGACGTCCACTATAAGAGCAAGTGCTGGTAAAAACTAACCGTTGGAAAACAGTGCTGCTCTCCAAGGCCGTCAACCTGAGTCCAAGCTCAGGAGACTCAGAAGCCCCCGACACGGGCCCCGACGGTGTCGGGCCCGATGTTGGCTCCCCCGGAAGAGAGTCCACGAGGACAACTGACTTACGTGACTCGGGGACTCCGGCTCCACATGAGGTAACTTGGAAGGCCTCTCCGACTCCGAGAGCCCGGGGCAGCAGTCAGGGCTACGCGACCTGGCCCTCGAGGAACCAGGAGCCTCCACTGACGCCGCCCTCGCAAGCTTTTTCTTCCTTCTGTGCTCCCAGGTGGGAGACTCCCTTTCAGAGGAACCCCGACGGCGCTTGGTGTTGGACTCCCAAGATGTCGAGGCCTCTGACGAAGTCCTCTCACGTTGATGCTGATGGCACCGAAGCGCCTTTGACGACATTTTGCCGCACGGGCCGTAGGCCAGTGGGTCATGGTCGGGCCCGAGGCATCGGAGGCAGCAGTCATGTGTGTCGGTGAGAGACATAGGTTTCTTGCACCAATCACACTTTTTGAACCCACTGGCAGCCATCGGGGGAAAAAGGGCCCCTGCAAGGTCAAAAGACTGGGCTGCCAGTGAAAACACAAAAAGAGCACGAACGCTAGTCACAAAGGACAAAAACCGAAAATCAAAACTCCAGACTCGATACCGGTGTACCGAGCCCAGACGGGAAGGGGAACCAGTGTCGAATCGGATAAGACAACGTGAAAATCTCCAAAAAAAAAAAATCAACTTTTCCCGGGTGACACAAACTCACGTCTGTCGGGCTCCGCGGAAAAAGAAAGACTGAGCAAGATGGCACCCTTGGGCGGGAAGGGAACCGTGCATGCGCGCTGCATTCCCAAAGACTTTCCTTGAAAGCTGGGGAAATGCTCCGCACGGGGCTCCGTCGGTGCCGTTACCCATATGTGAGGACTGACTTCCTGCTTGGTCCTGGAGAATATATTTTTTCAGTCAACGTGTAATCAAACTCTAGAATTTGCTACTGGAGGATATAGTAAAAGCTGGTAATGTAACTGGGTTTAAAAAAGGTTTGGACAAGTTCCTGGAGGAAAGGTCCATAAACCATTATTAAAGGGGACCCAGAATATCCACTGCTTGACCCAATACAAGCATTGTGGAACCTGTGTCTTTTGGGTAAACTGCTAGGTACTTGTGACCTAGATTGGTCACTGTTGGAAATTGGATACTGGGCTTGATGGACCTTGGTCTGACCCAGTATGGCATATCTTATGTTCTTATGAGGGCCACCGCTTCCTGGCAGAGTGAGTAAGAACCCATGCCCCCCCCCCCCCCCCCCGCTTGTTGATATAAAACATGGCGACCTGGTTGTCCATCTGGATCAGCACAGGCCGGTGTCACAGGCGGTGTTGGAACACAGATATGGCCAAGAAGATTACCCTGAGCTCCAGGAGATTGATCTGTAAGAGTGACTCCTCCTGAGACCAGCTGCCCTGTGTGCGGCGGTCCCCACAATCTTTATTCCAACACTTTATATACCGCCCTTGTCGAAACACGAGAGCTGTTTACAATAGAAAAAAACCCATGCTAACGCTATAAGAAAAGAAAGGAACTCCATTGTAAAACAGAAAGAGATATATTAACAGTATAGGCACTAGAGATAGAACAGGGAAGCAGTAGCTAAGCAGGACTGTTACAGGGGAGGTCGAAAGCCCCCCCCCAACCCAGGAGGAAGGCGTCTGTGGTCAGAGTCCTCTGTGGCACGGGTGCCTGGAAGGGCATTCCCGCCTGGAGATGGTGCAATTTTGCCACCAGTTGAGAGACTCTACCAGTTGGCCAGTAACCCTGACCCTGTCCTGTAGCCTGCCTGTTTCTTTAGTCCATTGCGAGTGGAGGCACCACTGGGCTGTCCGCATGTGTAAACAGGCTGAGGGGGTGACATGGACTGTTGAGGCCATATGGCCCAGCAGGTGGAGGAGGAAACGAGCCAGCACTGACCGGCAGCGTTGTACCTCTCCTGCCAGTTGCGTGAGGCATTCTGCCCTCTCTCTTGGGAAGACGGCCTTGACCTGTAATGTATTCAACTCAGCACCTATGAACTCCAGGCTTTGGGCTGGAGAGAGATGGGATTTGTGGTAGTTGATGACGAACCCCAGGTGCTGCAGAACGGCTGCATGCTCTTCAGCTTGACTGACCTCTGAGGTGTACCACCCCTGATTAGCCAGCCTTCTAGGTAGGGGAAGACAAAAGCCCCTTGTAGGCACAGGTGGGCGGCTACCACTGCTAGGCATTTGGTAAAGACTCTTGGCAAGGAGGCCAGGCCGAAGGGTAGCACCCTGTACTGGTAGTGCCCTCCTCCCACCACGAACCGTAGGTATTGCCTGTTGGAGGGGTGGATCAGGATGTTGTGTACTGTGGTGAGGAATGCTCTCCAGAAGAGATGGAGATAGGGGAAAATCCTGGTAGAATTAATGAAACAGCACTAGCACACAGGATTTCCAATGCAGAGTTGAAAAAAACACAGCTCTCTGCTGAGCACAGGACACGCCCCAGCTCAGGGGAGGAGACAGGCTTCTGCACTGATTGGGCATGCTCAGGGCGTGCCGGGAAATGAAGCCCTTTTAAATCCCCAAGCAGAGAGGGAAGAGGAGAGGAGGAAAAGAGGGAAAAGGAAGGAGGAAAACACTAGAACCCTGGAGCAAGGCAGAACCTTGGAGCAGTAAACCTTGGAGCCAAGCACACTCTAAGAAGGAACCTTACTACAAGGTAGAGCCTGGGCGTGGGAAGGCTAGCAAATTCAGCACATGAAAAGAAGGTATCTGGTCTGGTAGCAAACAAGGCTACAGAAGCAAGGAAGTGAAGCAGGAAGAAAGCTTTTCAAAGAGAAATTCACAGAGCAGAGGAAATAGCAATAAGGCTGCTGAGTTTTTGAACCAGAGAGACTTCTGGGGGAAAGGTGCCAGTTCTTATTCAAACCCTGCTAAAGGTAAAGCTGACTTTTCTACTTTTAATGCTTTACTAGAGAAACCTTTTATTTGTGCTAACCTTCACAAGGTAATCCCAGCTGCAGAAGCTGATAACAAGTGGGGGAAGGGTGTTACCCTTACCAAAGACTTTCACACGGATAAAGAGCACTTACAGGCTGAATTGCTTTTAAAACAGTTTCAAGAGTTTCTGGAACTGAGGTCAGGGAAGCTTAGCAGGCCTGACAGAGACAGCGATAGCCTTAGCCCTGATGAATGCATGCAAGTGAATAATTACCTGCCTGCCTTAGAAGGGGACCCTTCTCCAATGGATTGCTCAATCTGCCTCAAAGAGGACAGTAATGTAAGAAACCCTTGAACACTGTATGAAAAGAATACAGGGAGTTTGCTGTACTTGCTGCCAAGCTAAAAGGTTTACAAATTGTTTTCATTTGTTGTATTGAGAAGCCACGCTGTGGAAGGAACAGCTGTTTGTTTGGTGCTGCATTAATTCTGAAAGACCACATGAGGCACTGCTGAGTTAAAGCTGCTGTGATTGTGAAGAGCCAAGTAGAAGCTAACAATTTCAGTTGTACTTCCTATGTTCCTGGTTTCAGCTGTTTGGGTTGAAGTTGCACCTTTTGCGTTATGTACCATTGAATTTTGATGCGCTGGAAAATATCCCCACAACAATAAATTTCTTGTAGCCTTACCATTCGTGTCACGACTACAATTTAATCCTGAAGGAAATACAAGTACACTACGAGTCCCAGAATTCCCAGGGACCAGTACAAGCTTTATTCCTCAGGGACATTACAAGGCCACTCCTGCCTGTAAGCTCTCGGGCCCGGGCAGGAGCATCGCAGTACATATCCATTAGGTCCAATGAGCACAGCCAATCTCCTAGGTGGAGGTAAGGCAGCAGTGTTCCAAGGTAGAGCATCTTGAACTTTTCCCTCACCAGAAACTTGTTTAAGTTTCTCAGGTCTAGTACAGGCCTGAGGCCCCCAGTTCTCTTTGGTACAAGGAAGTATCTGGAGTAGAAGCATTCCCCATAGGTGTTTGGGTACAGGCTCTATTGTGTTGTCCTTGAGCAGACCTGCGAGCTCTGAGAGCAGAAGGGTCTGGTGAAGGAAAGGTCGCACCGGCTCTCCTGGGAAGAACCTGGGTGGTACCTGCTGTAGGTAGAGGAGGTTATCCCTCCCATACCACCTGCAGTACCCACTGGTCCGAGGTGACATTGGCCCACCTTTGGGCAAAGAGCGCCAGGCGGCCCCCTGTGGGCTGGTGAAGATCTCCTGGGGAGGGGAGGTCCTGCCCTGGGAGTCAAAAGCTCCCCCCCCCCCCGGGTTGGGCGAGAGCTGGGGCCTGGGGTTTCTGTGCCTTTGGCTTCTGAGCTCCATGGGGAGCTTTTAGGGCGAGAACCCTGTTGCTGGCCCGAGAAGGGCTGGTAGTGGTGACTTTGATGAAAGGGCCCCTTTTTCCTCAGGAACAGGGGTCTTTTCCCCTATGGTTTCTTATGAGGAAAGGATAAGGTCTTGGACCCATTGCTTGAGGTCCAAAGACTGCAACCAGGCTTGATGCCGGGCACTGATGCCGGCCACTGCTACTCGAGCTGCTGACGCGAAGCAGTCATAGGTGTCCGGGAAAGAGCAGTCCTTGATCCTGAAGGTCAGGAATTGGAACCGTTGTGGGGGTTCCCAGGCAAGGCTGCTGAAAACCCAGACAACTTCTGGGTTAGGGCCTTCAGGTACATGCCTGTGTACAGTTCATAGGCTTAAATCCGGCAATCCCGCATGGAGCCCTGGTAACATTTGTGAGGGCTCTAGTGTCCCTTCCAGGGGGGAACAAAGGAGTGGGCCTTCTGGCTCTTAAGTTTCTGCATGGTCGGCTCGATGACCACGAAGTTATGTGGGAGTTGGGGCTTGTGGAATCCCGGGCCCGGTACATGGCGTCAAGGCGCTGGCTCACCACCAGCACCAACACCCACATTCTGAGTAGTAGCAACTCAAGGATTGGCTGCACGGGCACCGTGAGAGTTTCCTTGGGTGGAGACTCATACTGGAGAATCTCCAGTTCCTTGGTGCACGGATCTTCCTCCACCTCAGTTTGCACAGAGAGGGCTCTCGCCATATCCTTGACAAAGATGTGGAAGGCCACATCTTCCGAAGGAGAATGGTGCTAGGGTGCCGAGGAAGATGGGTCTGAGGGAATATCTCGGTGCTGTTTGGGTTTCTGGGGATGCCTCATCTTCAGTCTCCCACTCAGAGTCGAGAGGTGACGAGTCAGAGGCCCTGCGACTTTGTGTTGAGGCCAGGGCCGAGTGGCCTGCGGCCTCCGGAGGACCTGGGGTCCGAGTTGCAATAATTGGCTGGGGAGGATCAGATGCCTGAGGAACTTGGGACCTCGACTGGCACCAAGGGCTTACCTGAGGCTGATGGTGCTCAGAACTCAGCTCGATGACCAGTGCAAATATGGGGCAGAACCAGGCAATGACGGGGCAGAACTAGCCATCATTGCCTGCTGCAGGACCAAGATAGCAGTGATGTTCTGCTCCAAGCCCGCCATTCTGGTTTCCAGGCCAGAAAGCTCCGCAGCTTTTGGCATGAACATAAGAACATAAGAACATAAGATATGCCATACTGGGTCAGACCAAGGTCCATCAAGCCCAGTATTCTGTTTCCAACAGTGGCCAATCTAGGTCATACGTACCTAGCAGTTTCCCCAAGGGACACAGGTTCCACAATGCTTATATTGGTTCAAGCATTGATATCCTGGGTCCCTTCTTAATAATGGTTTATGGACCTTTCCTCCAGGAACTTGTCCAAACCTTTTTTAAACCCAGCTACACTAACAGCCTTTACTACATCCTCCGGTAACAAATTCCAGAGTTTGATTACACGTTGAGTGAAAAAATATTTTCTTTTATTAGTCTTAAATAGTTTACCCTGTAGCTTCATTGCATGTCCCCTAGTCTTTCTATATTCTGATAAGGTAAACAATCGATCTACGTTTACCCGTTCCACTCCGTTCATTAATTTATAGACTTCTATCATATCTCCCCTCAGCCGTCTCTTTTCCAGGTTAAAGAGCCCCAACCTTTTTAGCCTTTCTTCATAGGAGTAGCCTTCCATCCCCTTTACCATTTTGGTGGCTCTTCTCTGAACCTTTTCTAAAATCGCTATATCCTTTTTAAGATACGGCGACCAGAATTGCACACAATATTCAAGGTGCGGTCTCACCATGGAACGATATAGAGGCATTATAATATCTTTTGTTTTATTTTCCATTCCTTTCCTTATCATACCTAGCATTCTATTTGCTCTCTTGGCCGCCGCTGCACACTGGGCCGAGGGTTTTAACATGGTATCCACAAGGACGCCTAAATCTTTTTCTTGGGTGGTGGTTCCTAATGTGGAACCTTGCATCGTGTAACCATAGTTTGGGTTGTTCTTCCCTAGGTGCATAACCTTGCACTTCTCCACATTAAATTTCATCTGCCATTTTGATGCCCAGTCTTCCAATTTATCAAGATCCTCTTGCAATTTTCCACAATCCTCCTGGGTTTTAACAACTTTAAATAGTTTTGTGTCATCAGCAAATTTGATAACCTCACTCGTTATTCCACTTTCCAGGTCATTTATGAATATGTCAAAAAGCAGCGGACCCAGCACAGATCCCTGGGGTACACCACTATTCACCTTTCTCCATTGGGAAAATTGGCCATTTAGCCCTACCCTCTGCTTTCTATCTTTTAACCAGTTCCTGATCCACAGTAGTACACTGCCTCCTATCCCATGACTCTTTAGTTTTGCCAAAAGTCTCTCATGAGGGACCTTGTCAAAGGCTTTCTGAAAGTCCAGATACACAATATCAACCGACTCACCTTTGTCCACCTGTTTATTCACTCCTTCAAAAAAACATAACAGATTAGTAAGACAAGATCTTCCTTGTCTAAAGCCATGTTGGCTGTCTCCCATTAGGTCATGACTATCTATATGCTGAGTAATTTTATTCTTTATGATGGGCACAGAGGATCTCAGGCCTGGTGCTGGCACTCTCGTAAGTGTGTCCTCATTGAGGACTATAGTCTCGAGGAAGCTTGCACGGTCTCCGCTGGCTGAGGAATCTTTCTTGAGGACCTTGGTAGGGTGCTTCTAGGAGCCGCCCAAGTCCCTCCAGGCAATTTTATCAGGTTTCTCTGGTGCAACCTCGGCGGACTGAGGATTTATTCTTCTTTCTCTCGGGGTCCGGGGTCTTCTTGGAGGAGCCGTCTCGGGACTCCGAGGACGCTCGGGCCTCACGGGAAGTACTGTGATGGAGCTCGGCATCAGAGAGGCCGATCCGTGTCGGATCTGGGGAACAGTTTTTCCTGCAACTCCGACCTCTTTTTATTAGTCATAGGTGTCATGGCCTGGCACAGGTCGCAGGAAGTGCTGTCATGGTCCAGGCCTAGTCAGTGCAGGCAACAGTCATGGGTGTTAGTGACCAACATGATTTGACTGCAGCAGTTGCAATTTTTAAACCCACTGAGGGACATGGTGGGGAAACACCCGGACGAGGTCGACGACCCCAGGGCGAAAAAGGGTACCAACGCCGGTCGAGATGAGCCTCGATCAAAAAAGACAAAAGGAGCCGAGAACAGTGCTGGTGCTGGCACCGGCTCAAGGTGGGAAGAGAAACCGGTACGCAAACTGGGAAACTAACTTTTTTAAGGATAATTAGCAAGGATTTTTCAGGGGAAACAGGAAAAATGTCCTTTGGGCTCCACGGAAAAAAGGAGACTGAGCAAGATGGCACCCTTAGGCGGGAAGAGGACCATGCAAGCATGATAGCATGTCCCAAAGGCTTTCTTTTTTTTTTTTATTAGTTTCAAAATTTGCATTCATATAATACAATAAGGAAAATCAAGACTAATTAACTACATTGGATGTATAAACATCAAACAAATAAATCAAAAACATTGATATAGCCCACGTCAAGGAACTCAACTGAACATTAAAGTCAGGTCATACTCAGGAAAATCAGACACAAGGCCCACAAAGGGAGGCAACAACTTATTCTTGGGTTCTCTGTACTTCACTAAGTGCCTTCCGCTTCTCAGACAAGAAACTTTCCAATTGGGTGACTTCAGTGAAAATATATGAAACCTCCTTCCAGGTAATTACACACTTACATGGAAAGCGAAGGAAAAAGGAGGTTTCACCTAAAGACAAAACCTGGGACTTTAAGGCCAGGAACTGCCTTCGCCTAAGCTGTGTGCTGCGTGCAACATCAGGGAAAACATTTACAAGATGTCCACAAAACTTTGCAGTCTTGTGTTTAAAAAAGGCCCGCAACACACATTGCTTAACATCTTTAGTCAAAAATGTCACCAACAAAGTAGAACGAGAATTAATTATGTCCTGGGAGTCCTCGAGAAAGGCTGTGAGATTAGCAATGGAAGGTTCGATAACATCAAACTCCTCCTCAACCGGATTAGCTCTCTTGAGGTTAGGGGATATATAATATATCTGAGAAACTGAAATAGATTCTTTGATGAGTAAGACTTCCTGGAGTTACTTATCCAATAATATCTTAGGAGCGAGGAGTTTAGAAATCGGAAAATTTAAGAAACGCAAGTTACAAGAACGTGCAGAATTCTCCATCGCTTCAATTTTATTATGGAGAGTCAGAGAGTCCCTTATACCGACTGCCTGAGCAGCGTGTATAGAACCCATCTGACCCTCCAATTTTGAAATGGCTGTATTAAGCAAAACCGTTCTGCCATCTAACTGCCGTAAAGAGACTACTGTCTCTTGAGAAAATTTAGCTAAGGAATCAAAAGTACCCGAGATCTTACTATCAATAGACTTAAGAACTCCCCAAACATCCTTCAGGGTAATCTCATTATCAGAAGCAATAGTCGGGAGTGCAGGAGCAGCCCCCGACTCAACAGAGAGAACCGGTTTAGGCAATGAGAACGAATCATCTAAACCTCTTACCTTATCGAGAGACTCCACACCAGAAGCAGGAAGCACTGTAGCAAAGGGACACGGCGGCGGAGACCTTCCCCCTGAACTCGGGGAGGCGCCCTCAGGAGACGAATGGGCAATTGGCAGCAAAGAAAAATGCTTATCCAAGGGGCCCGTCGGTTTGACACTACCGACAGGATCCCCTTCAGAAGCACCCTTACCTTTACCCTTCCGTTTCCCCATATCACAGGGGAGCTAAAGGTACATTAAGAAAAACCAATGAAATTTTAACTAAACAAAACTACCACTCTTCCAAAACCGAGGAGCGCACAGTCACTAGATGATATTGCAACGTCGCAGCGACGTCGAAGGGGCGTCAAAGGGGCAGGACCTGCCCCTTTGAACACGCCCCTTTGAACCACGCTCCGCGGAAAAGGAAAGCAGATTTTGAAGAAAAAACAAAGCACGGGGTCCTCTCACAGCTGCGGTTCACTCTCCCCTGCCTGTCCGATAGTCCGGGGAATCTCCAACGCCCAATGCAGCACGCTGCACACAGCAGCAATCCCTGAGGCCAACTGAATGACCCCGGATGCCTCCAGCACACTTCCCAGCCGAGTTCAGGTAACACAGAATAAACTGGCAGTTTCTATGCTCACAGGGGGTCCTCTCACAGCTGCGGTTCACTCTCCCCTGCCTGTCCGATAGTCCGGGGAATCTCCAACGCCCAATGCAGCACGCTGCACACAGCAGCAATCCCTGAGGCCAACTGAATGACCCCGGATGCCTCCAGCACACTTCCCAGCCGAGTTCCCCAAAGGCTTTCTTTGAAAGCTGGGGAAATGCTCTGTGTGGGCTTCATCAGCGCCAACGTCACCCATATGTGAGGAATGACTTCCTGCTTGTTCCTGGAGAACTATAGTTACAAAATGTAAGGTTCCACATTAGGAACCACCACCACACAGGAAAAAAGATTTAGGTGTCATCATGGATAACACATTGAAAATCCTCTGCCCAGTGTGCAGCGGCAACCAAAAAAGCAAATATAATGCTATGGATCTTAAAGGAATGGAGAATCAAACCAAGGATATTATAATGCCTCTGTATTGTTCATGGCGCGACCGCACCTTGAATACTGTGTGCAATTCTGATTGCCATATCTTAAAAAGGATATAGCGTTATTAGAAAACAGAAATTAGACCTTACCTGCTAATTGTCTTTCCTGGAGATCTCTCCGGGCCAGTCCAGGAACAAGAGGGTTGTCAATCTTCTCCAGCAACTGAGGACTGAAATCTGAAGTTTTGTAGACCTGATATCTGGCTCCCCCTGCTGGTCGTTCTTCAGTCTATTCCTATCTAAGCAGTTGAAGAACAGAACCAACAAATAAAGAAAGTACATATGAAGGCTAGCCAGCAGTGAATTATCTTATTTCATCTTTTTATTTCTTTTCTTTGTTTGTTTTTTTAAATGTAGAAAAACCGCTCCTAAAAGAAACTGCACCCCGAGGAGCCCCAGAGAACACCCCGAGAAAACTAATGGCCACGCAGTGCCAACTATCGGAAATCCGATTGAGCTCTATACCAAGCTACCAAAACCCCCCCAAAACACCCGCGCAACCATAAACTCTAGTCATTGACACGGGAGGGTCCTGGACTGGCCCGGAGAGATCTCCAGGAAAGACAATTAGCAGGTAAGGTCTAATTTCTGTTTCCTGCTCGTCTCTCCGGGCCAGTCCAGGAACAAGAGGGAAGTACCAGAGCAGTATCTATCCCTGGGAGGGACCAGCCAGGCCCGCTATGATGGCCGAAGCCCCAAAATTCGCGTCTCGCCTGGCCCAAACATCCAATCTGTAATGTCTGGTGAAGGTGTGAAGGGACGTCCAAGTAGCCGCCCGACAAATATCCGCAGGCAGAACAAAGGCAAACTCGGCCCAAGAGGCCGCCTGACCCCTAGTAGAATGAGCTCGAAGCCCTTGTGGAGGCACTTTCCCCTCTGCTTGATACGCCGCCACTATCGCTTGTCGCACCCAACGCGCAATCGATGCCTTGGACGCTGCTGCCCCCTTCCGAGGCCCGCCAAACAGCACGAACAGCCTGTCGGTGTTACGAAACGATTTGGTTCTCTTGTAACCCTTGAGCAACCTACCCAAATCCAATCTTCTTAAAACAGCGTCAATGGGAAGGCCCTGGCCATCTCTAAAAGTGGGAAGCGAAATAGTCTGATTCATATGGAACTGGGATACTACCTTCGGCAGAAACGAAGGAACAGTCCGCAAAAGCACCCTTTCCTCCAAAAATAAGAGATACAGAGCTCTACAAGAAAGAGCTTGGAGATCCGAAATCCTTCTCGCTGAACACAAGGCTACTAGGAACGCAACCTTCCAAGAAAGCTCCCGTAACGAAATCTCTTTAACGGGTGAAACGGAGGCCGCGCCAAAGCTTCCAGAACCAGATTCAAATCCCAAGGTGGAACCATGTTACGAAGAGGAGGACGAATGTGCTTAATCACTCTCAGAAATCGAAGAACATCCGGATGAGCAGATAACTGAACTCCCTTTACACTACCACGAAAGCAAGCAATTTAATTTAATTTTAATTAACAGATTTTTTATATACCGCTCCTTCCATTGATCAGATGCGGTTTACATGGAACAACAGTAAACAGGGAGAGCTGTTTATACAGATAACAAATTGGAATTTACATTTAACAATTAACAAATTGTGAACTATGTACAAAAGAACAGAATTAAACTATATACAGAGGTATTTGTTATTCGTTTGTCATCAAAACATTGTTTTAGGGCTTCAGTACTTCATTCCTTTTCTGGAAGAATTATATTAGCTGGAAAAGGACTATCCTTTATCTAGTTGAGAGGTGAATTCATCAAAGGATCCATAGTGCATTGTGAATAAATGTGTTTTAAGTTTTTTCCTGAACTCCATGATTTCAGGTAAGGATCTTAATTCTGATGGGATTGTGTTCCACAGTATGGGGGCTGCATGGGAGAAGGCTTTCTTGTTTGTGGGTTTTTTTGGCCTTTATAAATTCTTTTGGTGTTGTTAATTTGTTTAACTGGTCTCTCCTTTGAAGATTATGAGTGGGCTCTATTTTGATGAGGTTATTTATAGTCAGGGGTGCTGTTTTATTTATGGCTTTGTAGGTAGTTAAAAGAGTTTTATAATCTATTTGGCTTTGAATCGGGAGCCAGTGTAAATATTCTAAAATAGGGGTTATATGTTGGAAAGGTGGGGCCTTCGTAATGGTCTTGGCTGCCGCGTTTTGTGCTAATTGAAGTTTTTTCAAGGTCTATTTTGTTACACCTAGTAGGATTTGATTTGCAAAGTCGAAATGGGGGGTTATTATAGCTTGTATAATTCGTTGAAAATCTTGTAGGTGCATTAGGGGGCGGAGTTGCTTTAATATTTTAAGTTTAAAATAAACTTTTTCAGTTATGTTTCTTATGTGTGTGTCCATGCTAAGGTGTTTGTCTAGTATTACGCCTAAGTAACGTACTTCAGTTTTTAGTTTGATGTCGTTATTCTGCAATGTAATATGTGAGGGGGGAATGAACGTTGTGTTTTTAGTTACTATTAGGGCTTCTGTTTTTGAGTGATTGATGTATAGGTTGTTTTCATTTAGCCAAGTGTTTATTTCATTGAGGCATTTGTTAATGAGTTGTATAGGTATATTCGGTATTTTGAATGGGACATACATCATAATGTCGTCCGCATATAGGTGATAGTGGACATTAAATTTTTAAAGATTTTACAGATGTATTTTAAGTATATGTTAAATAGTAGCGCTGACAGTGCTGAACCTTGGGGGAGGCCTAGTTCTTGATTGTATGTTTTTGAAGTAAGGTTACCGATTTGTACCGTTTGAGTTCGGTCAGTTAGGTAAGAGGTAAACCATTCTAGAACAGTAGATTTTATTCCTATTTGCCTAAGTTTATTAATCATTGTTGCGTGGTGAACACTGTCAAAGGCTGCGGAGACATCAATGAATATGAGTAGGAATGCTTGTTTTGAGTTGTCTATTCCTCTTATAAGTGTATCGATTAGAACTGTTAGAAGAGACTCTACCCCGTGTCGGGGGCGAAACCCATACTGCTGATCATCAAGGGGGGCTGAGCTGTCAATGTAATCTTGTGTTTGAATTTGTACTGCTTTTTCAATTAATTTAGCCATAAACGGAATACTTGATATGGGTCTGTAGGATTTAGGTGATGTTTTGTCAAGGGTAGTGTTTTTTAGGATTGGACGGATCTGTGCGTGTTTTAGTGTAGGAGGTAAGTATCCGTTTTTTAGGGAAAGATTTATTATTGGGAGGATGAATTGAGAGAGTATAGGTAGAGAGTTCTTTATCCAGGTTACTGGGCAAGGGTCAAGGAGTGAGGTTGTTGTATTAATGTTTGTTATAATGTTCTTGAGTACAACATTAGTTAGGGGTTGGAATACAGACCATTCATCTGCATGATGTATTTGAGAAGTATATATGGGTTTAGGTAGGGGGGGATGGGACATTGTTTTGTTCATGTAATAATTAGCCAAGGTCTGTGGAATAATATCTGTGATTTCATTGCTGGAGTTGTGGGTGTTATTTGTCAGCTTTTGGACTATTGAGAAAAGTTCTCTAGGTCTGTTTATTGCGTTATTTAGGATGGAGGCGTGGTAATTTTTCTTGGCGTTGTTAATTGCATCTTTATACTTGTTAAGGAGCGTGAGGTATAAATCTTCTTTATGGCCGCCAAATGAACCCGAATGGTACTGAGGGCTAAACCTTTATCCAGGCCGTCCTGCAGAAAAGACAGCACCTGCGGAACCGAGGCGATGCATGGACGGAATCTACGCTCCTTGCACCAGCCCTCAAAAACTCCCCAAACCCGAATGTAAGCCAGAGACGTAGACCTTCGACGAGCCTGCAGTATAGTGGTCACGACGGAAGCCGAATACCCCTTACGTATGAACCTGTCCCTTTCAAGAGCCAAGCCGTAAGTGAGAAGCGATCCACATTGGGCATGAACAGAGGCCCCTGAACCAGCAGATCTGCATGAGAGGGAAGCCTCCAGGAACTGTCTGTCTATGAGAAGGCGAACCAGATCGGCATACCACGGTCTCCTGGGCCAATCCGGCGCTACGAGAATCACTCGACCGCAGTGACGCGCTATCCTCTGAACTACTCTGCCAATCATTGGCCAAGGCGGAAAGACATAAAGAAGACCTGTCGCCGGCCACAGCTGAACTAAGCCGTCGAGCCCCTCCGATATACGCTCCCTGCGCCTGCTGAAAAACCGATGCGCCTTGGCATTGTCGAAGGTGGCCATCAAGTCCATTACTGGCTGACCCCAATTCAGAGTCAAATCGTGAAAGACCTCCGCGTTCAACTCCCATTCGCCGGGATCCACCACATGCCGGCTGAGGAAATCCGCCTGTACATTGTCGTGCCTGGCCACATGCGCCGCTGAAAGGGCAACCAGATGCGATTCTGCCCAGGCCATCAGCTGCTGACTCTCCTCCAACAACACCGCACTGCCTGTTCCCCCTTGCCGGTTGATATAAGACACCGTCACCGCATTGTCCGAGAACACTCGCACCGCCTTGTTCGTTAGCAAGGGAAGAAACTCTGAGGGCCAAGGAGACTGCTCTAACAGATTTATGGAACAAACCTGCATCTCCGTCGACCAGACCCCTTGCACAAAGCTGGCCTGGCAATGAGCCCCCCAGCCTACTAGACTGGCATCGGTGGTGACTAGCACCCAGTCCGGCTGACACAAAGGCACCCCCACGCGCAGGTGAGCTGGATCCAACCACCACGAGAGGCTTGCTGAAACAGTGGGTAAGCTGGGTAACCTGCACTAAAGAGGATGCTCCTGAGGAGACCATCGGGAAAGCAAAGCCTGTTGCAACGGCCGCATGTGGGCTCTTGCCCACGGTACCAGATCCAAGGCAGCCGCCATGGAGCCCAGGAGCTGCAGATAACGCCACGCTGTTGGCGCCTTTAGGCGCAAGAAGCTTTTTACTTGCGACAAGATCTTTTGCACTCTGCACTCCGGCAGAAAGACCGCCCCTAACTGGGTATCGAAGACTGCCCCCAAGTACAGAAAACGCGTGACTGGCTGTAATTGGCTCTTGGCTTGGTTTATCACCCAACCCA
Source organism: Ichthyophis bannanicus (assembly GCA_033557465.1). Taxonomy (NCBI): domain Eukaryota; kingdom Metazoa; phylum Chordata; class Amphibia; order Gymnophiona; family Ichthyophiidae; genus Ichthyophis; species Ichthyophis bannanicus. Next base: position 67,217,110 of record CM066041.1, on the reverse strand, counting down.
GCCGTTCCAGAAGATGCACCACCCGTGCTGTGGCCGACAGAGACTCCGACACGGATGGTGCCCGAATCAGCCAGTCGTCGAGATAAGGATGCACAAGCACTCCCTCTTTCCGCAACGCCGGCACCACAACCACCATGATCTTCATTAAGGTGCGCGGCGCCGTCGCCAGACCAAACGGTAAGGCTCGAAACTGGAAATGACCAAAGTGTATCGCAAAACGAAGAAACCTTTGATGCTCCAGCCATATTGGAATGTGAAGATAGGCCTCCGTAAGATCTATGGACGTTAACACCTCCGTCGATTGCACAGAGCGAATGACTGAGTGAAGGGTCTCCATGCGGAAATGTGGAACCCTCAGACAGCGATTTACGTGCTTGAGATCCAGAATAGGCCGAAACGTCCCCTCCTTTTTGGGAACGACAAAATAAATGGAGTATCGAGCTAATCCTAATTGGTCTGGCGGAACTGGAACAACCGCCTGAAGCCACACTAACCGTAGAAGAGTCTGGATTATCGCTGCCTGCTTTTCCACCGAACCATATGGAGACACCACGAAAGCCTCTGATAATGGATGAGCGAATTCGAGAGCATATCCCTCGCGAATAATTTCCAAGACCCACTGGTCGGAAGTTATGGTGGCCCAGGCCGACAGGAAGACTTGAAGCCGTCCCCCCACCGGGAAATCCGCCTGGGCCAGCCGCACTTCATTGTGGCTTCTTGGAGGCATTTTGTTGGACTCCGAAATAACCTCTTCCGAAGCCTCTGGTCCCTCGAAAGGACTGCCCCCTGGCCGCAAAGCACCCACGCTGATACGGAGCAAAACGGGAACCTTGGAACCTTCGAAAATCCCAAGAGGCGCCTCTGTGCGAAGGGACAGGCTTTTGAGTTTTGGGCCGGTCCTCAGGAAGACAACCGCCCTTAGAGTCCCCGAGATCTTTTACAATCTTTTCAAGGGCTGCTCCAAAAAGCAGCGAACCCTTGTACGGAAGCTTACTGAGCCGAGCCTTGGAAGAGGCGTCCGCCGCCCAATTCCGTAACCAAAGAAACCTTCGAGCTGCAACTACCGAAGCTATGGATTTAGCTGAAATCTGCACGAGATCATAGAAGGCATCCGCCAGGTAAGCCGCCGCCGACTCCATCTTAGCGCCTTCGTCTTGCCCGGATCGGGAGGGCGAAGCCCCCTGAATCCAACGAATGGAAGCCCGAGAAACATAGGCTCCACAGATAGCTGCTCGCAGAGATAGGGCACAAGATTCGAAGGTTTGTTTTAGCAAGGCCTCCAGCTTCCTATCCTGCAAATCCTTGAGGGCCGCACCGCCCTCCACCGGAATAGTGGTTTTCTTAGTGACAGCGGAGACTAAGGCATCCACCTTAGGCATTTTCAATAACTCTTGTTCCTCCTGCGGCAAAGGATACAACCGGCTAATAGTCCGAGCTCCTCGCAAGGAAGCCTCTGGGCATTCCCACTCTGACTCCACCATCTGTTTCATTACTCTGTGCACAGGGAAACACTTTTGCTCTGTCTTAAACCCCTGAAGCAGGGGATCCTCCAACGGCTCCTCCTGTGCCGCTGGCAAGGCAATGTTCAAGGCTGATAAGGTCTGAGTGATAAGAGCCCCTAACTCCTCTTTCCTAAAGACCCTAAACATATTGGGATCCTTGCTGGACCCGAGCTCAGAATCCTCGAACTCGTTAGTCCACTCCATACCTGAATCAGAAAGGAGCTCACCTTCCTCCATACCTGGAAGCTCCAAGATGTGCTGACTGGCCTTGTCTGCAGGACTTTCCGCCCCAAGAGAAATTTTGGAGGGACCCTCACCTGGATCCGACCCAGAAATCTTAGTCTCTAAAATCTGCATGGCCCCCTGGCCCGTAGCCTTCTCTTGGGCCTGTTGCCACTTCATACAGTATGCCTGATGGAGAGTCAAAATACAATCAGCAGAGAAAACAGAGTCTAAACCCTTTTTCACCTCAGACAGGGAAGATGGAGGAGCTTCCCCCACTTGACCCTGTCTCTTAGACTTGGCCTTCTTTTTTGCAGGCTTCTCCTGAGACAATAAGGGAGCTGTAGCTGAACCTGAAATGGCTGCCGTTCCCGCCAAAACTAAACCGCCCTGAGGGCCTCCTTCTGAGGAACTATCCATAAAGGAAAACCGCAATCGGAGCTGCGCTATCCTCAGACGCCAAAAAGCAGCGAACTGGAGGAAGAACCCCCCCGCACAGAAACCGCAGCACAAAAAACCGCAAGGGAACCCGGCCCCGGTATCCCCCACAGCGCGAACCAAAAACAAACCGCGTCAAAAAGAAAAACCGGCAAACACACCGCAAGCCCCGGAGGGTTTAAAGAGCTTTCCACATACCTGCTTGAAGGCGCTAAAGCCGTTAAGCTACGAGCCCCCACTGCTAGTGGGAGAGTAAACTCAACGTCGAGGGTAGCAGGATAAACTCTGGGGCTCCCAGCACTATTCTGCTCCCTCCTGCAATAAACGAAGCTATTAAGAAGGCAGGCTCTGCCTCACTCGCTCCGTGTACCGTATGCTGTCAGTACACGATTAAACCAAATTGAATTTACCCAAAGTGGAGGAGAACCCTGCTAGAGTCCTTTCCACATAATCACTGCTTTTAAGCCAAATAAAAAAGAGAAAGAAAAAAATCTCTAAACTTGAAGGGTTTACTCAGAGCCAGCCAGGAACCCGTCCTTTCCAGCTGCTGAGGACTGAAAGACTGAGGAACGACCAGCACGGGGAGGCAGATATCAGGTCTACAAAACTTCAGATTTCAGTCCTCAGTTGCTGGAGAAGATTGACAACCCTCTTGTTCCTGGACTGGCCCGGAAAGATGAGCAGGAAAGGTACAGAGAAGAGCCACCAAAATGGTAAAGGGGATGGAAGGATAACCCCCTATGAGGAAAGGCTTAGAAGGTTAGGGCTCTTTAACTTGGGAAAGAGATGGCTTAGGGGAGATATGATAGAGATCTATAAATTAATGGATGGAATGGAACGCGTAAACATAGATTGGTTGTTTATACCATCAAAAAGTAGAAAGACTAGGGGACATACAATGAAGTTGCAATGTAACCAATTTAAGACTAATAAGAGAAAATGTTTTTTCATTCAATGCATAATCAAACTGTGGAATTCATTACCGGCGGATATAATAAAAGCTGCTAGTGTAGCTGGGTTTAAAAAAAGTTTGGACAAGTTCCTGGAGGAAAGGCCCATAAACATTATTAAAGAGGTCCCAGGAAATCCACTGCTGGCTTTGGGACAAGCCTTGTGGAACCTGTGTGTCTTTTTGGGAACCTGTTAGATACTTGTGAGCTGGATTGGCCTCTGTTGGAAACAGGATACTGGGCTTGATGGACCTTGGTCTGACCTAGTATGGAAAGCATAGTTACTCACCTGTAACAGGTAATCTCCAGGAACAGCAGGAATTGAGTCTTTACATATGGGTGACGTCAGCACCGACGGAGCCCGCACCGGAACGCTCCCCAGCTTTTAGGAGCATCCCACTGAGCCTGTGCTGCTGCCTTCCTGCCTTTCCAATTCACCCTCCTCAGTTGGGTTTGTAGCTGAGATAGAAGGAGAGAGAGAACGAACTTATTCTGGCCGACAACATGGAGGCCTGAAAGCATCGACAGCCAAAGGCATCGAGAGTTCTTGCCTCACGGCCTGGGGGATTAGATGAATGTATCTTAGCACTTTTAATTCGACGCATTGCCGATTCCACAACAATGGAATGGTGTGGTAACTGCGTCTTCTGGAAACCAGGACACTGCGGTACCCGGTACATGGTATCGAGTCTTCAAGAATGTGGAGACACCGTTAAAGGTGTTTCCCACATCCTAAGCATGAGGTCATGCAATATCCGATGAATGGGTAAGGTTGCGGCCTCCTTAGGGGCTGTCGGATACTGAAGAATTTCAAGTTCTTCAGTTCTCTGTTCCTTCTCGGAGGTCACCATAATCGGGAGGCCCCAAGCCACATCCCATGTAAAGTCTTCAAAAGAAATGTCTTCCGGCGGAGACATCCGTCGTTGTGGGGAAGGAGCAGGATCTAACGGAAGAGCCTCTCCGGTACCGATTGATTCATCGGAAGACTTGGAATCAGATGATTCGAAGCATCGACAGGCCGGGTACTCTCGCCTGGCCTGACGACGGTACCGATCGAAATCGGCATCGGAATGCCTCGGTACCGGAACATAGATGCCGGAGACTGACTCCAGGGCTGGCATGGGTGGTAGGTGGAGAGCGGCGCAATGGTCGATGCCAGTACCGATGGCTGTGGAACCGACTGCAGAGGCTTTAGCGGTACTGAGGCCACCAGCAAGCCACAAGACTCCGCTCAATGGCTAGGATACGTTGATCCATGGAGTCAGTCAGTGCCTGGGTATCGGTACCCGAACAGCGGGTCATGACCCCAGAACACAGCACCAAGAGCTCTCCAGAGGTGGATGCCTCGAGAACATCTTGGGACCCTGATAATGCTTTGGAGGCAAGGACCTCCCGCCAGGGCTGTTTGGCCGGTGTATTCTCCTCTAGGGCAATGCTTAAAGCATCTCGATGCTTAGATCTACCCTTTGAGGACCGACCAGTCTTTGAAGACCACCTGGGTTTTGTTACCTGAGATCCATGGGAGGAAGATGAAGCCCTGGATGATGTTGATGCCATGGACATTGCATCTGAAGCAAACAGGGTGCCGAGTTTCGCAGCTCTATTCTGCAGGCCTCTCTTTATCATCTTTCTGCAAAGGAGACATTCCGACGGTGAATGGTCTGGTTCCAAACATTTAAGTCACTAGTCATGGGTGTTGGTAGCAGAAATGATACTGCTACATTTGGAGCACTTTTTGAAACCACTGGTTGGTTTCTCCATTCTGAGGAGCAAAGGGGCCTAAGCCCAAAATGGCGCCTAACCACCTAGAGGGCAAAGACCCCCCCCTTTTTTTTTTTAAACAAGAAAATGAAGAAAAGAACACCAAAGATACCGATGCTGGCGTCGACAGGAAGGCAGATGCACCGCAAAAGAAAAAGATTTTCTGCAGTGACAGAAATTGCTCCCTGTCAGCTCCGCAGAAAACGAAAAACTGAGGAGGGAAAGTTGGGAAGGCAGTAGCGCAGGCACAGTGGGATGCTCCCAAAAGCTTTCCTATAGGACACTGGGGAGCGTTCCCACGCAGGCTCCGTCGGTGCCGACGTCACCCATATGTGAAGACTACATTCCTGCTTGTTTCTGGAGATTATCTTATGTTCTTATGTAAATTACTACGTCTACGTTGCACAGACATCTTTGGTTTGTTGTTTCCCCTTAAACATACTATTAAAATAATATGTTGGAAGATTTCCAATTATTTCTCTAGATATTGTACACAACATACCTAAAATGCAAGGGTACCAATAATGTTGACCATAACAGTAGGTACTGCCCAGTTCTTATACCCAAGTCACATTATATATTTACATATAAAACTAGAAAACTATTACAAAATATTACATTTTTGTTTCCTTAGGGACAAGCTGAATAGTTTTGGAATGAGGGCCAGAATTAATCTTGTAGAGAACACCAAAGAAATCCACAGGATGATAAAAATGATAAGAGTTTTGAAAATAGAAACCAGCACATAGGCTTAATTTTGTTTCCTTTTTTTTTCCAAATGTTTAATGATAAAGAAAAATATAAGATTACAGCAAGAAAAAAATAAGTTTAGCAGACTACAAAAGTTTTGTAAACAGTACTTCATAAAACAAAGCGTAGTTACTCACCTGTAACAGGTGTTTCTCCAGGGACAGCAGGAATCATTCCTCACTTATGGGTGACATCAGCACCGACAGAGCCCACGCGGAGCAATCCCCCAGCTTTCAAAGAAAGCCTTTGGGATTGCTGCCATGCATGCGTGGTCCTCTTCCCGCCCAAGGGTGCCATCTTGCTCAGTCAGGTCCCTTAGCTCGAGCCCTACCAAGCAGATGGCAATGACAAAAATTCAGCAACTCATCAGGGGAGGTGGGAGGGTAGTGAGGACTGATTCCTGTTGTCCCTGGAGAACACCTGTTACAGATGAGTAACTACGTTTTCTCCAGGAACAAGCAGGAAGTCAGTCCTCACTTATGGGACTCTCTAGCTACCGAACCTGTAACCAAACAACACTTCCGCGAGGCCGTGAGCAAAAGCCCGAAGGAGCCCGAGTCCTCGGGTCCTCAGGGCGAAGCCCTCGGTAGCCGTGAAGAAGGGTCGGAGGGCAGGAGTTGCTTATACCCCGAACAGGTTTACGGAGTGCAGCCTGGCCAAAGGCACTGTCCCAGCGGGACCCTCTCCAGGCAGTAGTGAGCAGCAAAGGTGTTCGTGGAAGACCAGGTCACCACCCGGCAGATGTCCATCAGGGGCACGGAGCGCAGCAAGGCCACCGAGGCCGCTTTGGCTCGGACCCAGTGTGCGGTGACTGGACGATCCAGTGGGATGCCCGCCTTCGCATGGGCAAAAGCGATGCAGTTTGTCACCAAAACCAAGAGGGTGCGCTTGGTTACTGCTTGCCCCAGTCTATTGGGATCGTAGGTCACGAAAAACCTGTCAGACTTCTGATGAGTCTGGGTATGCTGCAAATAAAAGGCGAGGGCCCATTTACAGTCAAGGGTGTGGAGAGCCATTGATGCCTGGTCGGCATGGGGCCTCGGGAAGAAAGTCGGCAGCACTATCTCTTGGTTGAGATGGAAGTCCGAAACGACCTTAGGCAGGAATTTAGGGTGGGTATGGAGGACCACCCTGTTCCGATAAAACCTGGTGTAAGGGGCGCCAGCCATGAGAGCCTGGAGCTCACTGACTCGGCAGGCTGAGGTCAGCGCCACCAGGAAGGCCACCTTCCAGGACAGGTGCTGGAGCGAACACGTCGCCATTGGCTCAAAGGGTGGACTGGTGAGCTGCGTGAGTACCACATTTAAGTCCCATTCCGCTGGAGGAGGACAGATGGGCGGCTTGGACAGCAGAAGACCACAAATGAAGTGGGAGACTAACAGCTGCCCCAAGAGGGGTTTTCCCTCGATAGGGAGATAATTAGCCGAGAAGGCGTCAAATGAATCCTGACAGAGTTAGACTTCAGCCCTTCCCTTGAGAGGTGGAGGAGGTACTGAAGAACCCACTGAACGGTACACGAGAAGGGGTCGATCTGGTGCTCGGAGCACCAGACGGAGAAGCGTTTCCACTTAAAGGCACAAGCTCGGCTAGTGGAGTCCTTCCTTGAGGCAAGGAGTACTTCCTCGACCTCCTCCGGAAGGGCCAAAGAGGCTAGGGAGACCCGTTCAGCCGCCAGGCTGTGAGGGATAGGGAAGTTAGGTTCGGGTGCAGCACCCGACCCTCCTCTTGCGTTAGCAGACCCCTGACAGAGCTCAGGGGAATTGGAAGCTTCGTCGACAGCCAGAGCAGGAGCGGGAACCAAGGCTGCCGCGGCGAGAATCAACGATGCCTCGTCCCGCTGAGCCTTGAACAGAGTCCTTGCAATGAGGGGGAAAGGAGGGAATGCATAGAGAAGGCTGGAGGACCAGTCCAGGAGAAATGCATCGGGGCCCTCCCTGCTCGGGTGCGGCACCGGCCCGAAAAAGCAGGGGAGCTGTGTGTTCTGGGGACTGGTTGACAAGGTCTATCGCTGGCGTCCCCCAGCGGAGAAAACAGGCAGTCTGCTACTCTGGGATCCAGCCGCCATTCGTGGGGGCAAAGGATTCTGCTGAGTCTGTCCGCCAGGCCATTCTCCTGACTTGGGAGGTACGTTGCCTTGAGGGACATCCTCCATCGGGCAGCGAAAGAGCAGATGAGGACCGCTTCCCAGCAGAGGGAGCGCGACCCCGTGCCTCCCTCCTTGTTGATGTAGAACATCGCTACACGGTTGTCAGTCTGCACTAGAACTGACCTCCCACTGAGGTGTTCCCTCGAAAGCCCTCAGGGCCCACCGAATGGCCAAGAGTTCGAGCAGGTTTATCTGCTGCTGAGACTCCTCGGGTGACATTGCACCTGTGTGCAGAGTGGTCCGCAATGGGCTCCCCACCCTAACAGGGAAGCGTCTTTCGTCAGCACCACATCATGCTGTGGGGCCTGAAAGGGCAATCCCCGCAGGAGGTTGCGGGGGTTTTGCCACCAGCTCAGGGACAAGCGGAGGCTGGGAAGGACCCTGACAGGGTCCCTGAGGTGTCTGAGGGACTGGCTCCACTGGGCACTGAGACACCACTGAGCTGTCCCGCATGTGCAGGCGGGCGTGAGGAACCACATGTATGGTTGAGGCCATGTGGCCCAGGAGACGTAGCATGGTCCGAGCAGTGACCTGACGAGCACTTTAGATGCGAGCCGCCAGAGCTCAGAGCCGGGTGGAGCGATCCACCGGCAAGAAGGCGATTGCCTGCTGAGTATCGAGGCACGCCCCGATGAACTCGAGAGCCTGCACCGGCTCAAGGTGAGACTTTGGGTAGTTAACCAAGAACCCCAAGCTCTCCAAGAGGAGGACAGCACACAACATCGCTTGACCTCGACCGAGGATCCCGTAATGAGCCAGTCGTTGAGGTGGGGAAGACCGGCATGCTCTGGCGCAGAACGTAAGCGGCGACCATGACAAGGCACTTTATGAAGACCCGTGGGGTGGATGCAAGGCTGAAGGGGAGCACCCTGTACTGGAAGTGCTCTCCCTGCACCATGAAACGCAAGATACTGCCTGTGTTGGGGGTAGATTAAGATGTGGGCGAAAGCGTCCTTTAGATCCAAGGAGCATAGCTAGTCACTCTGCCGAAGGAAGGGCAGCAGAACACCAAGAGATAGCATCTCGAATTTCTCCCGCACCAGGAACTTGTTTAACCTGCGGAGGTCGAGGATGGGCCGAAGACCCTCCGTTTTTCAGGATGAGGAAGTACCGGGAATAGAAGCCCTGACCTCGAAGGTGGGGAGGGACCTTCTCGACTGTCCGTTGGGCGAGGAGAGAGTGTAATTCCTGCTGCAGCAAAAGCTGGTGTGCGGGGAGTCGAGGAGGCTCCGGAGGTGGAAGCCTGTCGAGGTGAAGGCGATAGCCATCCCAGACAACTTGGAGGAACCAAGTGTCCAAGGTGATGGAAGCCCACGATGGGGCGAAGTAGGACAGGCATCCCCCCACTGACTGCTGCGTTGCTGAAGGGCAAGGGGCTTTGCCGATGGTGTCAAAACCCCTGAGTAGGTTGCGGGGGAGCCAGCGTTTAGGCCTTTGGTCCCTTTGGTTTATGATGACCCTGGCCAGATTTTCCCTGCACCGGAGTGGTCAGCGTGGGGGTAGCTGAATATGGTGGATAGCCCCGATACTGGAGATCCTTTCTAGGGAAGAAGGGCTTCTTGGTTGGCTGCTTCTTCCGAGGCAGGGTAGAGGTTTTGCGGGAGAGACGGGTCCCAATATTCGCAGCCTTCTCCTCCTTTGGCTTGCCAAAGAGCTGCTCGCCGAGACAGGGCACGTCCAGGAGCTTCTCCTGCACCCACTGCTCCAAATCTGAGGATTGGAGCCATGCCTGGCGGTGGGCCCCAATGCCCGCGGCCACCACCCGAGCCGATGTCTCAAAGCCATCATAGAGGGCTCAAGAGAGGAACTTGGAGCGGTTGGTGACGGACTTTAGCAGGGTGCGGAATATGTCGAGGGGCTCTCCCTCGAGGCCCAGAGTTCCTTAGCCAAATTGCACAGGAACATACCAGTGTACAGTTGGTATGCCTGGATGCGACAAGAGAGCATGGAACCTTGGTAGGCCTTGTGGCCCAGGGCATCAAGGGCTCTTGACTCTCGGCCGGGTGGTACCGACGAGTGCGATTTCGGGCTCTTTTGCTTCCTCATGGCCGATTCCACCACCATCGAGGTGTGTGTGAGTTGGGTCTTTCGGAAGCCTGGCCCACACTGTATCTTGTACATTGTGTCAAGACGCTTGCTCACGATGGGAACCAAGGCTGGGGTCTCCCACATGTGGAGCAACAGCCGAGATAGAATAGGCAGTATAGGCACAGTGAGGGATTCCTTGGGCGGGGACTCGTACTGAAGAATGTCGAGTTCTTCAGCACGAGGGTCCTCCTCAGCCTGGGTGACCAGGTTAAGGGCCCGTGCCATGTCCCGAATGAACACCAGGAAGGTGTCTTCGGGTGGTGAGCGCCGCTGGAATGCGGGTGGTGAGGGGTCCGACGGAAGATCCCGATGAGTACGGGTTTCCGGGGAGGTGTCCACATCGGACTCCCACTCCGAGAAATTGGTCGATGAGTCCGAGCCGGGCAGTTCACCCTGTCCGACTGCCTGATGCCCGAGGCCCTGGATGATCTCGCCTCCAAGAAACGGGAGGGCGAGTGAGACAGACGTTGAGGACCCTCATGAGGCCTGCGGCTCTCGGGGGTTTCCTGGACGGATTTGGGTGTCCCACGCGAGGGACCCGGGATCTCTGGGTACGAGTCAGCAAAGTTGGCCGTGAGCGCCTGCTGGGAAGCAATGAACACAGAAACGCTGCATTCCAGTGCTAGCTTGCGGGACTCCCACGCGGGCGTGGGGCCCTGCGATGCCGATCCCGGGGTCACCAGGTCAGGCGTCAAGGAGGAGAGGAGGTCCTCACTGGGACGACCCTCAGGAGTCCGGGCAGCCTTCTTCTTTTTGCGCCTCTCCACCTCAGGGGACCCCTGGTCGGGGGCTGTGGGGGGAGAAACCACCGGAGGGGAGACGACCAAGGGCACCACCGGGGACTCCGAGGCGGCCTTTCGGAAAATGTCTTCGGACTTCTGCTTATAGCTGAGCAGGGCCTTAGAGGACATTTTCTTGCAGAGCAAACAGAGCTCCGGGTCATGGTCGTCTCTGAGGCACCGCAGACAATAGTCATGAGTGTCCGTAAGGGACATGTTCCTAGAGCATCTTGAATCCGGTAGCCATGGGGCAAAAATGGCCCCTGCGAGGTCGAAGACCCACGCAGCCAGCGGTTAGGGAAGAAAAAAGGGCACGAAGCCGAATAAAAGAATGAAAAGAAAAGTAGTATTCCCGATAGCTCTAAGGTAGAGCAGGGGAAGGATGGGTAGAGGACCGTTGCAACTGGAAAATAAAGAAGCCTGTTAAGGCGAAAAAACAAAAGTTTTTTTGAGGAACGAGGACGTGTGTCCGATGGGCTCCGCAGAAAAAGGGAGAATGAGCAAGGTGGCACCCTTGGGCTGGAAGAGGACCACGCATGTGTGGCAGCAATCCCAAAGGCTTTCTTTGAAAGCTGGGGAATTGCTCCGGGCGGGCTCAGTCGGTGCTGACGTCACCCATAACTGAGGACTGACTTCCTGCTTGTTCCTGGAGAACTATGTGTCTTTTTATTTACCAATTATATATTGTAAAAATTGTTTTCCTATTCCTATGTTTTTATCTAGTCTAAACTGATGCTTTGGATTTCTACTATCTTCATGCAGCTTATTAGGCACATACATTCAAAGTAACTTAGCTAAGTGGAACTCCAGCAGTCAAGAATTGCATGTTCCCTCTCCTGCCACACCTAACACTAGACCATGGCAGGAACAGAATGTGTTTTTATGACAGCCTCAATAGGCAACAGCACCACTTGAGGAGGGAATCCTGGAGTCTCTGAATTCCTGAATAGCTACAATTAAGTTAGTTTCGCCTAAGAGTGACTGAATAAATAATCATAAGAAGGCAGGTAAACATAACAATTCCAAGCTAGCTCACAAACGTTAAATACAAATAATAAATCTAAAATATATACGTTACATGATAAAATAACCAGTAAATAATTCATTGTAGAAACTTCAAAAATACTGAAATTGTCAAATTACAGTATTTACAATTACATGTTATAAAAATAAATAACACAAGCTGCAAAAAAATATAATTTTTCTAACATACATTAGCAATCCATTTTCTTGGCCTTATAGTAAATTGAGCTTAAGTGCACCATTCAAAAATACAAGTTTCTTTAGGTAGTAAAATATACAATTTGCAGGTAAATTCTATAATTGTGTGAAAAACGGTTAAAAACATAGAAATGGTAACTGTAAAAGATACAAAATATGGAGTGAAAATAATTACATGATTTTAAAATTCTTGATCTAAATATTTTTGTAATATATTTAGATTTTTTGAATATGAAAGAACATAGTAGTGCAAAGAAAGTCTCTACACTTAATTGATAAAAATGTCAGAGATTTGCAGAGGTACGCAGAACATGAAATTTTTTCAGTGTCATTCGGATTGAGCCCAAATTCCGATTAATTTTGTCCAAGCGATCTTCCAAAGCTTCCTGCAGAAAATATCAGAAATACTGTACTAACACACGAGCAATGACGCTTCAGAATTTGTGTGTTTCATATATATGACAACATTATACTGGCAATCAAAGTAAGTAGATACCTAAAGCACATCCAGTGAACAACGATTAACTTTACAAAGTGCCCTTTTTTCTTGGTGATTAACATTAGACAAGCTAAGAAGGGATTACCTTTAACACATTCCTATTTCATTTGGGAAAAACAAAATTATGCATTTCCTGCACTATATGGTTCTCTGGAAGGCTCCTTTGATCTTTCTTTAGTGGTGCTGGCAAAGTTGTAAAGCAATTTAAGTCCAGCTCTTGCACAGTAAGCACAGTTACTCACCTGTAACAGGTGTTCTCCAGGGACAGCAGGAATCAGTCCTCACATATGGGTGATGTCCGTACCGATGGAGCCCGCACAGAGCATGTCCCCAGCTTTCAAAGAAAGCCTTTGGGAATGCCACCACGCATGCGTGGTCCCCTTCCTGCCAAAGGGTGCCACCTTGATCAGTCAGATGACATAGCTCAGGCAAAAGACAAAAAATACCAAGGTCAGTAGGCAACTGAAAGGGGAGGTGGGTGGGTTGTGAGGACCGATTCCTGCTTTCCCTGGAGAACACCTGTTACAGGTGAGTAACTACGCTTTCTCCAGGAACAAGCAGGAAGTCAGTCCTCACATATGGGAATCCCCAGTTACAGGCTACCGAGAACCTGTAGAAAAGCACCACGGCGAGCCGTGAGCAGTCACTGGTAACCGAAGACAGCCTAAGGACCCTGGGTCCCTGGAAGACCATGCTCCCGGTAGCCACATAAGAAGGATCAGAGGGTAGGAGTTGCTTAAACCCTGAACAAATTACGGAGTATGGCCTGGCCGAAGGCATTGTCCCAACGGGACTCCCTCTCCAGTCAGTAATGTGTCGCAAAGGTGTTAGTCGAGAACCAAGGTGCGACTCGGCAGATGTCTGCCAGCAGCACAGAGCACAGGTGGGCCACTGAAGTCTCCCTCACACGAACACTGTGCACCGTGACTTGGTGGTCCAGGGGCAGCCCGGCCTGAGCCTGGGCGAAGGTGATGCAGTCCGCCACCCAGATGGAAAGGGTCCTCTTAGTGACCATGAGCCCCATGTGGGCAGGGTCGTAGGAGACAAAAAGCTGCTCAGACCTGCAGTGAACCTGCATACGCTGCAGGTAGAAGGAGAGAGCCCTCCTGCAGTCAAGGGTATGGAGGACTGCCGAAGGCCGGTCGGTGTGAGGCTTTGAGAAGGTCGGTAGTACTATCTCCTGGTTGAGGTGGATCAGAGACAATTTTCGGGAGAAACTTGGGGTGTATTTGGAGAACCACCCGGTTCCCGTAGAATCTTGTGTAGGGCGTGTCGGCCATCAGAGCCTGAAGCTCACTGACCCTCCGGGCCAAGGTGAGAGCCACCAGAAAAAACACTTTCCAGGAAAGGTGCCGAAGCGAGCAGGATGTCATCGGCTCGAAGGGCGGCTGAGTTAGACGCGTGAGGATGACAATGAGGTCCCACTCCGCCAGAGGTGGCTGGATGGGGGGCTTGGAAAGAAGCAGTCTACGCATGAAGCGGGAAACCAGTGGTTGACTCAAGAGAGGTCCATCCCCGACAGGGTGGTGGTTGACCCGAGAGAGATCCATCACCGACAGGGTGGTGGTTGACAGAGCTGGACTTCAAGCCCGCCTGCGAGAGATGCAGCAGGTACTGCAGGACCAAGTGGGTGGGGCAAGAGAACATGTCGGCCCATACCTCCGAGCACCACATCGAGAACAGACACCACTTAAAGGCATAAGCCCTCCTAGTCGAGTCCTTGCACGAGGCAAGCAGTATGTCTTCGACCTCCACTGGGAGATAAAGGGAGGCTAGAGCGAACCGCTCAGCCACCCGGCTGTATGGGATAAGGACCTCAAGTTTGGATGAAGTAGCAGACCCTCCTACATCAACAAGCCCGGCATGTTGCCAAAGGGAACCAGAGGCTCTGATGAGAGGCAAAGCAGCAGCAGGAACCAAGGCTGTCGAAGTCACCGTGGGGCCACGAGAATCACCAAGGCCCCGTCCCGCTGTATTTTGAGGAGAGTTCACGTTATGAGCGAAGTGGGCAGAAACGCATACAGGAGGCCGTGCGTCCACGACTGGAGGAAGGCATCGGTGGCTTTCCTGTTCGGGTGGGGAACTGGGTCGCAGAATCATGGGAGCTGCGAGTTTGCCAGGTTGGCAAAGAGGTCTAGGACCGGAGTCCCCCGACGTCAGAACAGCCACTGCGCTGTCTGCAGGCAGAGGCGCCACTTGTGCAGCTGTAGGAGCCGGCTTAACCTGTCTGCCAGGATGTTGTCCTGGCCCAGGAGATAAGTGGCCTGTAAGAGCCAGTGCCCCCTTGCTTGTTCATATAGAATACTGCCACTCGGTTGTCCAGCTGTACGAGCACCATCTGGATGCCTGGAGGGCGAGGACCACCACCCGGGAGTTCGAGAAGGTTGATCGGCTACCGGGACTCCTCCATGGTCCAAGTCCCCTGCATGCGGAGCTTGCTGCAATTGGGCCCCCCAGCCCATGAGTGAGGCATCCGTGGTCAAGACTACGTCGTGTTGTGGGGCCTGGAACGGCATGCCTCGGAGCAGGTTCTGGGCATCCTGCCACCAGTCGAGGGACTCGGTGAGCAGAGAAGTGACCAAGACGGCATCTCGGAGGCGACCTGTTGCCTGAGACCACCAAGCTTGAAGGCACCACTGCACCGCCCGCATCTGCAGGCGGGCATTGGAGATGACATGAACCGTCAAGGCCATATGGCTGAGGAGACTATGCATCGCTCAGGCCGATACCATGTCTCGGCATTGGACCTTGGATGCCAGAGCTATGAGGCGGTCTGCCCTGTCCTGGGGAAGGAAGGCTGTCGCCCGCTGAGTGACAAGGTACGTGCCAATGAACTCCAGGGATTGGACTGGAGTGAGATGAGACTTTGGGAACTGACCACGAAGCAGAGGTGCTCAAGGAGGTGGATGGTGTGGGCTGTAGCCTGTTGCGCCTCATCGACCGTCCCCCCTGTAACGAGCCAGTCATCTAGATAGAGGTAGATGAAGGTGTCCTGCAGTCGAAGGTGGGCCGTGGCCACTGCGAGGCATTTTGTGAACACTCGCGGGGCGGACATGAGGCCAAAGGGAAGTACCCTGTATTGATAGTGGTTCCCTAGTACCGTGAAACGCAGGTATTTCCTGTGCTTGGGATGGACGAGGATGTGAGCGTACGCATCCCAAAATTCCAAGGAGCATAGCCAATCGCCCTGCCGGAGGAAGGGCAGCAAGGCGCCAAGGGAGAGCATTTTGAATCTCTCCCGCAGCAGGTATTTGTTGAGATTTCTTAAATCGAGGATGGGTCGGAAACCGCCCATCCAGATTGGCACAAGGAGGCAACGAGAGTAGAACCCGCGACCTCTGAGTGCAGCGGGACCATTTCCACTGCTTGTTCCTCGAGGAGACTGGCAAGCTCCTGCGCCAAGTCCTGGTGCACGGGGAGCCGAGGGGACTCTGCAGGGCAGAAGGGTGGAGGGAGCCGGTCCAGGTGAAGGAGGTAACCCTCCTGGAGGACCCAGATGTCTGAGGTGACAGACTCCCATTGGGGAGCAAAGTGGACCAGGCACCCTCCTACCGGTAGCTGGGTCGTTGGAGGGTGAGCGGCTATGCATCTGGTGTCTAAAACCTGGGGCCGACTGGGCCAGTGCCAGGGTTTGGCTTTTGGGTCTCTTGGGCTTACACGGGCCCTGGGACCCGCTCATGCTCTGTCCGCTTTGGGGCGGCACCGGCGCTGGAGGGTAAAGTGGGTAGCCCCAGTAGGGGAGACCCTTCCTCTGGAAGAAGAGCTTTTTGCCCTGTTGCTTCTTTTGTGGGAGGGAGGAAGTCTTTCAGGAGAGACGGGTGCTGGTGACGTACTTCGTCTCAATCCAAATCTCAATCCGACTCAATCTCCGCTGCTTTGTCCTCCATTGGTTTGCCAAACAATTGCTCGCCCAGGCACGAGACATTGAGCAGTTTCTCCTGGACCCATTGTTCGAGATCTGAGGACTGGAGCCAGGCCTGCCACTTGGCCCCGATACCAGCAGCCGCTACCCAAGCGGAGGACTCGAAGCTGTCATATGCAGCATGAGAGAGGTACTTTGAACAGTTCCCCACGGACTGTAGGAGGGACTGGAAACGGCGGAGATAATAGCCGTTGAAGCCTGCCTGAAAACCTCCGAGCTCCTTCGTGAGGTCGCGAAGGAACATACCTATGTATAGCTGGTAAGCCTGGATGCGGCACACCAGCATGGAGCCTTGGTAGGCCTTACGCCCAAAGGCGTCAAGGACACGAGATTCCCTACCCGGCGGGACCAACGAGTGGGTTTTTGGGCTCTTTTGCTTCCGCATGGCGGACTCCACCATCATCGAGGTAGAGGGAAGCTGTACCTTCCGGAAGTTGGGCCCTCGCTGGATCATGTAAATGGTGTCCAGGCGCTTGCTGACAATGGGGCTAGATGCAGGCATCTCCCACATACGAAGGAGCAGCCGGGCTAGGATGGGTGGAACTGGGACAGTGAGGGATTCCCTCGGCGGGGCCTCGTATTGTAAAATATCGAATTCCTCCACATGGGGCTCCTCCTCAGACTGAGAGGAGCGCGCAAGGGCTCGAGCCATGTCCCACAGAAACTCCAGAAAAGGTGTCTTCAGAGGGGATGGGGGGACCTGATAAGCCCAGGATTCGGGGGCAGTTTCTCCCTCGGACTTCCAGCCCAAGTAATCTGAGGAAGATTTGGGTCTAGGCTGCTCGAGCAGAGCCTGTGCCTTGCGCTGGGCTCTAGAGGCCGAACCTGCCTGGAGCCGGAGGCGCTAGCTCAAGAAGATCTCGTACTCAAAAGACCAGGATGAAGATCAAGACCTCTGCCAGGTTCCCTCACAAGGCCCTGGCTTTCGGGGGTTGTCATGGTGGTCTGGGGAGCCATCACAGACGTTGCCCTCAAGGTCTCAGGGCGCGTGCCAATGGAGCCTGGCACCCGCACCTGCTGGGCAGCAAGGAAGGCAGAAATGCTGCGCTCCAGTGCCAGCATTCGGGCCTCCCACTGGGGAGTGGGGCCCTGTGACGCCGACGCCAGGGTGACCGGGTCAGGCATCGAGGAGAGGGGGGTCCTCACCGGGATGATTCTCGGGAGACTGGACACCATCGCTGGATGCCTCCGTTATCTATACGAGGTACTTCGAGGTTGTTCCTTCTCCGACTCTTGGGACTGCGGAGGGGGGCTGAGGGACCAAACGCGAGAATGCTCACGCTTGTTTGGAGCCTCTGATAGGGTCTTCAAGACCACCTTCTTCTTCCGCTCCCTTTTGGGGGACCCTTGCTCAGTGTGACACAGGGGCCGTGGAGCAGCTGTGGGGGACCCCAGAGGCTGAAGGTCGGTGGAACAGGAAGCTACTGGGGACACCGGGACCGTCTTACAGAAAATATCATCCAGCTTCTGCTTACGGCTCTGGATGGCCTTGAAGGACATCTTTTTACAAAGGGAGCAGAGCTCCGGGTTGTGTTCAGCTTCTAGGCACCTAAGACAACAGTTGTGGGTGTCCGTGGGCAACATATTCTTGGAGCATCTGTCACACTTTTTGAAACCGGAGGCCATGGGGAAAAATGAATGCCCGCAAGGTCAAAGACCTTCGGCTCGACCAGCGGTTGAAAAGGGTGTGAAAACATGCTGGAGACAAACTCAAGAAAAAATGAAAGAACAACAAAGTCCAAGGGCCTGCTGCCAAAGCAAGGGCACTGGGGACGGCAGCAAGAGGACCGGAAACCAGGAAATAGAGAGAAAAAATTTAGAGACTTTTTCCGAGGTACAGGACATGCGTCTGAAGGGCTCCGCGGAAAAAGGGAGACTGATCAAGATAGCACCCTTGGGCTGTAAGGGGGACCATGCATGCGTGGTGGCATTCCCAAAGGCTTTCTTTGAAAGCTGGGGAAATGCTCCGCGCGGGCTCAGTTGGTACAGACGTCACCCATATGTGAGAACTGACTTCCTGGTTGTTCTTGGAGAAAGCATAGTTACTCACCTGTAACAGGTGATCTCCGGGAACAGCAGGAATTTAGTCTTCACATATGGGTATCGTTGGTACTGATGGAGCCTGCGCGGGAACGCTCCCCAGCTTCCAATAAGAAAGCTTTTGGGAGCATCCCACAGCGCCTGCGTGCTGCCTTCCTGCCTTTCCAACTGCCTCTCTCCAGTTGAGTTTTAAAGCTGAGACAAAGAGAGAGAGAGGGAAAGAGATAGATAGAGAGATACAACTCCTAGGGGAAGTGGGTGGGTTGTGAAGACTAAATGCCTGCTGTTCCCGGAGATCACCTGTTACAGGTGAGTAACTATGCTATCTCCAGGAACAAGCAGGAATGGAGTCTTCACATATGGGGACTCCCTAGCTTTAGATGCCAGGGAGAGACCCCAGCAGTTGTGTGTCCCTGAACCAGGGCTCCACCTCCCTCCATGGATCTCTGGCATCCAACCAGGGATGGCGGGTAGGAGTTCATTAGGTATGGAACAGGTGTTGAAGAACAGCCTGACCAAACAAGGCATCCCGGCGGGAGTCCTTGTCCAAGCAGTAATGGGCTGTGAAGGTATGAACCGAGGCCCAGGTGGCTGCTTGACAGGTGTCGTCGATAGACACAGAGTGCAGATGAGCCATTTAAGCTGCCATGGCTCTCATATTGTGAGCTGTGACATGGCCCTCCAGAGGAAGATTCTTACTCTGATAGGCAAAGGAAATACACTGAGCAATCCAGTTAGATAGTGTTCTCTTGGAGACTGGAAGTCCCAAATGAGAAGGATCAAAAGCAAAGAGTTGAGAGGACTTTCTATGTTGCTGTGTTCTTTGTAAGTAAAAAGCTAAAGCTCTTTTACATCCAAAGTATGAATGTTCCTTTCTGCATCTGATGCATGAAGCCTTGGAAAGAACACAGGTAGGTAGACCGCTTGGTTTAGATGAAAAGGTGAGACCATCTTTGGCATAAAGTGTGGATGAGTCCTAAGGACTACCTTGTCATGATGGAACCTTGTATAAGGAGGATCAGCCACTAGTGCTTGCAACTCACTGATGTGACGTGCTGATGTGATTGCAATGAGAAAGATAACCTTCCAAGAAAGGAATTTCAAGGAGGTAGTAGCTAAGGGTTCGAAAGGTGGCTTCATGAGCTGACCAAGAACCAAATTTAAGTCCCATGCCACAGGTGGTGGCTTAATGGGAGGCTTAATCAGCAGAAGGCCTCTCATAAATCTTGCTATAAGAGGATGGGAGGAAATAGGTTGTCCATTTAGGGGCTTGAAGGAAGCTGCAATAGCACTCAAATGGACCCTTACTGAGTTAGTCTTAAGTCTTGCATTGGATAAATGAAGGAGATACTCCAGTAATGATTCCAGAGGTATGGCAATGGGGTTAAGACCCTTCTGCGAACACCATATGGTAAACCTTTTCCACTTGAAAGCATAAGAGCGTCTTGTGGAAGGCTTCCTGGAAGCATAAAGGATATCCTTTATTTGCTGAGGGAGGTTAAGATCATGGAGATCTAGGCCTTCAGCAACCAAGCCCTCAGATGCAGAGACTGGGGATTGGGATGCCATAACATTCCGTCCTCCTGAGATAGGAGATCTGGAGCAGACCCTAACTCCAGGGAGGGAGCTTGAGAGAGATGTAGAAGCAGAGGGTACCACACTTGCCATGGCCAATGTGGAGCTATGAGAATCATATGGCCTCTGTCTCTCTGAAGCTTGAACAGGGTTTTGGGAATTAGGGGAATGGGTGAAAAGGCATACAGGAAGTCTTGACCCCAGTAAAGGAGGAAAGCATCCCTGGCCTGAGCCCCCTGAGCCGGAATTCTGGAACAGAACCGGGGAAGTTTGGCATTCCACGGACTTGCAAAGAGGTCTATGTCCGGGGTTCCCCAAATTTGAAAAATCTTGGCCAGCTGGTCTGCATGCAGAGACCACTCATGTGGAAGCAGAACTCGACTGAGTCTGTCTGCCCAAGAGTTTTGTATGCCTGGAAGATACACTGCCAGGAGATGAATCTGATGCTCTCTGGCGAGGGCCCATAGTCGCAAAGCTTCGTTGCAAAGTGACAGAGAGCCTGTTCCCCCCTGCTTATTCACGTAGAACATGGCTACTTGATAGTCCTTATTCATACGGACAATCTTGTAGCTGAGCAGGCTGTGGAACACTCGAAGAGCAAGGAAGATTGCTCTGAGCTCCGAGAGATTGTAACGTAGATGAGTCTCCTGTGGAGTCCAGGTGCCTTGGGTGGAGAGGTCTGGCAGATGAGCTCCTTAACCCATCGGAGAAGCATCTGTTGTGAGAGCTGCTGAAAAGGGGACCCCAGCCACAGGTTTTGAGTGGACTTCCACCACTGGAGGGACAAAATAAGGCGACTTGTGTTTGCTATTTTGTCTGACAAGCATCCTGATGCCTGGGTCCATTGAGTGGATAAAGTCCACTGGGCTGCCCTCATATGGAGGCGAGCATAGGGAACCACATGCACGGTGGATGCCATGTGGCCTAGTAGTTGTAGCATTTCTCGGGCAGTGAGATGAGGCTTTAGCAATGCTTGAGAAGCTAACTGCACTATGCGAAGGCAACGGGCCTGGGGGAGATAGGCCCTTGCCTTTTTGGTATCCAGCAAAGCTCCTATGAACTCTAAAGACTGAGTGGGAGTTAGACTGGATTTTGGGATGTTTATTACCAGACCCAAATACTGAAGGATACGCATTGTGCAGGATAGAGAAGTCCTGGCCTCTGACTCTTTTGGGGCTCGAATGAGCCAGTTGTCTAAGTAGGGGAAGACAAATATCCCTAGAGTGCGGAGAAATGCTGCTACCACAGCCATGCATTTCGCGAACATCCTTGGTGCTGAGGACAGGCCAAAAGGAAGCACCCTGTATTGGTAGTGCTTTCCTTGAAAAAGGAACCGGGGGAATCTTCTGTGAGTTGGATGGATGAGAACATGGGTGTATGCATCCTTGAGATCTAGAGAACAAAGCCAATCCTGACTCTGAAGGTATGGCAGCAGAGTTCCCAGAGAAATCATCTTGAATTTCTCTTTGAACAGGAATTTGTTCAATTCTCTGAGGTCTAAGATAGGTCTGTATCCCCCTGTTTTTTTTTTGGGATAAGGAAATAGGGGGAGTAAAACCCTGTACCCTGTTGATGAATGGGTACTTCTATTGCCCCTTGGGCAAGAAGCATGGTGACCTCTTGATCTAACAGGTTGGTGAGAGAGGTCTGAGAATTGAACTGCCTTATCATTGTGGGAGGGGGCATGCTCAAAAAATGAAGCTTGTACCCCTCTTTTATGATGGAGTGTGTCCAATGCTCTGCTGTTATCTGCCCCCATCTGGGGGCAAAGTGACACAACCTTCCTGGAATGGTGGAAGGCTCTGGTCCAATGAGAGCCAGGAAGGCTAAGTTCTCTAGCTGAAAGTCAAAGGCCTTGTGGAGGCTGAGACTGCTGGGACGGTTGAGGCTTAGCAGTCTTTGCCTTTCTTTGTTTGGGTGGTTGCTGACCTTTCCGGACAAGCTGACCTGCAGAACGTCCCCCCTGCTGGGAATAAGCAGGATAAAACCTTTTCTTTTTGGAAAAGAAAGGTTTTTTTGAAAGATTTCTTTCTTGCAGGATCAGCTGTGGCCTTGGATAATCTGTCCAAGGTGGAGTTGTCAGCATTCAGCTCATTGGCTTTTTCTTGCCAATCCTTGCCAAACAGGTTCTAGGACTATTGTCTCGTTTGTCTTGTACCCAGAGCTCCAAATCAGATGCCTGGAGCCAGGCAATTCTTCGTGCACCTATGGCAATGGCAGAGATTCTGCTTATGCACTCAAAACAGTCAAAAACTGCACGGTTGACAAATTTGGAAACATCCTGGGCATGTTTGACCAATGCGAGAAAATCCTGTCTTCTATCCTCAGGAAGAAGAGGACTCAAAACCTCTAAAATCTCCTGTGATTTCCTTCAGGAACATCCCCATATATAAAATATAGGAACTGATTCTGGCAGAAAGCATGGAAGCTTGGAAAGTACGACGTCCAAAAGCATCCAAAGTTCTGCACTCACGTCCTGGGGGATTAGAGGCATGCCTCTTTGCACTCCTGATCCTTCTCATAGCTGATTCCAATACAATAGAGTGGTGAGGGAGCTGAGTTTTCTGGAAACCAGGACAAGGAGGGACTCGATACATAGTGTCCAGTCTACGAGAATGAGGGGAGGTGGTAAGAGGGGTCTCCCACATTCTTAGCATGAGATCATGTAAGATCTCATGGATGGGCAAAGTAGCTGCCTTCTTAGGAGCTTTGGGATATTGTAAAATTTCCAACTCCTTTGCTCTGGGCTCTGTTTCAGGAGCCACAGTAATGGAGAGACCCCAAGCCTCCTCCTTGATAAAATCCTGAAAGGAGATATCCTCTGGAGGAGACATCCTGCGTTTAGGGGAGGAGGGCTCCTCTGGAAGAAGTGCTCCGGTACCGACAGAACTATCAGAATCCTCAGATTCCTCTGAGGACTCGAAGTACCTTCTGTCCGGATGCTCTTGTAGAGCCCGATACCCGTACCGACTGAAGTCGGTACCGGGAGGAATCGGTACCGGTGTATCGGTACTGGAGGGCATCGGGTGACTGGGTGCCGGCAACGAGGACACCGATGTCAATGCTATCGGTACCGATACCGGTGCCGGAGTCGGTGCCGGTTGAACTGTCTGACGTGGTTCCGAGGGTGTCGATGCCGCAAGGAGAGCCGCCAGACTGCGTTCAATAGCCAGGAACCTCTGGTCTATCGACGCTGCCGATGCCTGGATGTCGGTACCGGAGAAGACAGCCGGTAACCCCAGAGCATGGCACCAGTAGTTCTGCCGAGGTCGAGGCCTCGAGAACATCCTGGAGCCCCAATAATGCTTTGGAAGCTGAAGCCTCCCGCCGGGGCAATTTTGCTGGTGCAGAATCCTCAAGGCAACGCCAGAGGCATCTCGATGCTTAGAAGGAGATCTACCCTTTGAGGACCGGCTGGACTAATGTTTAGTTACCTGAGATCCACGGGAGGAAGAGGAAGCCCTGGAAGACGTCGATGCCACCGAAGCTGTATCAGAGGGAAACAGGGTACTGAGCTTAGCAGCTCGGTTCTGCCGACCTCTTTTGGACATCATGGCACAGGACATACAATCCGTGATGGAATGGTCAGGACCTAAACATTTTAGACACCATTCATGGGTGTCGGTGACGGAGATGGTACTGCCACACTTGGTGCACTTTTTGAAACCCGAAGCAGGTTTCTCCATTGTAGGAAAAGGTTTTGGGCCTAAGGCCCAAAATGGTGCGTGCACCTGGGAAAAAGTACTAAGTATTTTTTATTTTTTTTTAAAGAACAGAAATAAAGAAAGAAAAACCTGCGATACCGATAAAGCGTCGAGGAAGGCAGATGCGACTACAAAAAAAGAAAGTAATAAGGAAGAATTTTCTGCGGTGACAGGAACGACGACATGCTGGCTCCATGGAAAACTAAGAACTGGAGAGAGGCAGTTGGGAAAGGCGGGAAGGCAGCACGCAGGCGCTGTGGGATGCCCCCAAAAGCTTTCTTATTGGACGCTGGGGAGCGTTCCCGCGCAGGCTCCGTCGGTAACGACGATACCCATATGTGAAGACTACATTCCTGCTTGTTACTGGAGATACTATATACCAGCCACCTGCATCATTAGCATAACCACATATGACGGGGTAAGTTTATACATTTTTTTCCATGTGTAAAGAGTAGTTACTCACCTGTAACAGGTGTTCTCCAGGAGCAGCAGGAATCAGTCCTCACATATGGCTGTCATCGGCGCCGATGAAGCCCCAGCGGAGCATTTCCCCAGCTTTCCATGAAAGCCTTTGGGAATGCTGGCACGCCTGCGCGGTTCCCTTCCCACCTAAAGGTGCCATCTTACCTCAGTCAAATGACATAGCTAAGAACAGCACACAAAAAATTGAAAAAATTAAACTATGTACAACTGCAACTCCCAGGGGAGGAGGGAGGGTTGTGAGGACTGATTCCTGCTGCTCCTGGAGAACACCTGTTACAGGTGAGTAACTACTCTTTCTCCAGGACCAAGCAGGAACTCAGTCCTCACATATGGGTGACTCCCTAGCTCTGTGCTACCAGGAACCCAGGCTGAACAAGAGAACTCCCTCTAGTCATAGCAGCAAAGAAAGGCTTTCCAAGGACACAACCTCCACCGGTAGCCCAACAGAGGGCAGGAGTTGCCTAAACCTCAAAAAGATTCCGGAGTACTGCTTGGCCAAAAGCACTGTCCCTACGGGACTCCCTCTCCAGACAGTAATGGGCCGCAAAAGTCTGGCTTGAAGACCAAGTTGCAGCCCTGCAGATGTCTACCAAGGGCACAGAGTGGAGATGAGCCACTGAGGCAGCCATTGCCCTGACACGATGGGCTGTGACCCTACCCTGCAAAGGAAGGTCAGCCGCCTTGTAAGCCCAGGTGATACAGTCAGCCACCCAGATGGACAAGGTACGCTTGGATACAGCCAACCCCAACTTATTGGGGTCAAAGGAGACGAAGAGCTGAGTAGCCCTTCTATGCCCCTGCGTACGGTCAAGGTAGAAGGATAAGGCCCTCCTACAGTCCAGGGTATGCAGGACTGCTTCAGCCTGGCTTGCATGAGGCCTAGGGAAGAATGTTGGAAGAACCACCTCCTGATTGAGGTGGAAAGAGGAGACAACCTTAGGAAGGAACTTGGGATGAGTCCTGAGGACTACCCTGTTCCTATAAATCCTGGTGTAAGGTCTATCACAGACCAGGGCCTGAAGCTCACTCACTCGCCTAGCCGAGGTGAGGGCTATCAGGAAGAGTCTTCCAGGAAAGGAAGCGGAGAGGGCAAGTAGCCATCGGCTCAAAGGGTGGGCGAGTCAGTTGCTGCAAGACCACATTCAGCTCCCACTCAGGAGCAGGAGGACGGATGGGAGGCTTGAGCAAAAGCAAGCCCCTGAGAAAGCGGGACACCAAGGGGTGACCTGATAGAGAAAGCGTAGTTACTCACCTGTAACAGGTGTTCTCCAGGAGCAGCAGGAATCAGTCCTCACTTATGGGTGACGTCGGCGCCGACGGAGCCCTCGCGGAGCAATTTTCCCCAGCTTTCAAAGAAAGCCTTTGGGAATTGCAGCGCGCATGCGCGGTCGTCTTCCCGCCCGAGGGTGCCATCTTAGCCAGTCAGATGACATAGCTAAAAGACAGCTTAAAAATTCTTTAAAAAACTAAATGAAATGATTGCAACTCGAAGGGGAGGAGGGAGGGTTGTGAGGACTGATTCCTGCTGCTCCTGGAGAACACCTGTTACAGGCGAGTAACTACGCTTTCTCCAGGACCAAGCAGGAAGTCAGTCCTCACATATGGGACTCCCAAGCTTAAGGCTACCGGAGACCCTAAGCACAAAAATGAGCTCCCTCTAGCTCAGCAGCACAGAAGGAAGGAATCTTCACTGAATTATTACCCACCGGTAGCCCAACATCTGGGATGGAGGGTAGGAGTTGCTCAGACCTCAAAGAGATTACGGAGGACTGCCTGTCCGAAAGCACTGTCCCTACGGGACTCCCTCTCGAGACAGTAATGGACCGCAAAAGTCTGGCTCGAAGACCAAGTAGCGGCCCGGCAGATGTCTGCCAGCGGAACAGAGCGGAGGTAAGCCACTGACGTGGCCTTTGCCCGAACGCAATGAGCCGTGACTCTACTTTCTAAGGAGAGTCCGGCTGCCCCATAAGCCCAAGAGATACAGTCCGCCACCCAGATGGACAGAGTACGCTTGGAGACCGGGAGCCCCAATCTATTGGGGTCAAAAGACACAAAAAGCTGAGCAGCTTTATGGTGCTCCCGCGTACGGTCAAGGTAGAAGTTCAGAGCCCTTCTACAGTCCAGGGTATGGAGGACCGTCTCAGCTCGGCTGGAGTGTGGTCTGGGAAAGAAGGTTGGAAGTACCACCTCCTGATTGATGTGAAAAGGGGAGACCACTTTAGGCAGAAATTTTGGGTGAGTCCGTAGGACTACCCTATTCTTGTAGAACCTATGTGTAAGGGGGATCAGACACGAGGGCCTGCAATTCACTTACGCGTCTAGCGGAAGTGAGGGCTATCAAGAACAGAGTTTTCCAAGACAGAAAACGGAGAGAACAGGTAGCCATAGGTTCAAAAGGCGGACAGGTGATCCGCTGTAAAACCACAGTCAGGCGCTGGCGGGCGCAGAGGTGGTTTAAGTAGAAGGAGACCTCGGAGAAACCTCGCTACGAGAGGGTCGTTGGAAAGAGGTCTGCCGTCCACCGGCACATGATGTGCTGAAAGAGCACTGAGGTGAACCTTGACGGAGTTGGACTTAAGTCCAAGATTAGAGAGGTAGAGCAAGTACTGCAAGACCACCGACACCGAGCAGGAGAAGGGATCCAGAGACTGCTGGGTACACCAAACGGAAAAACGATGCCATTTAAGGGCGTAGCATTTGCGGGTAGAAGGTCGCCGGGAAGCTAGGACGACCTCTTCCACCTCTGCCGGCAGTAGAAGGGGAGCAAGGACTACCCTCTCAGCAGCCAGGCCATGAGGTTGAGAGACCTGAGGTTGGGGTGTAGCAGGGACCCCTGATCCTGAGTGAGGAGATCTGGTTGAAACCCCAGAGGGAACGGAGCCTCCACCGCCAGTTGCAGCAGGAGCGGAAACCACGGCTGTCTGGGCCACCGAGGAGCCACCAGGATCATGAAGGCTTTGTCTCGGAGAACCTTGAAAAGAGTCCGAGAGACTAGCGGGATGGGAGGGAAAGCGTACAGAAGGCTCCCCGACCACGAGATCAGAAAGGCGTCCGCCGCTACTCGGAGGGGATGCGGCTGCCGAGAGCAGAAACGAGGAAGTTGCCGGTTGAGAGGACTGGCAAAAAGATCCAGCGTGGGGAGGCCCCACTTCAGAAAAAGTTTCTGAACTACCAAGGGATCCAGTCGCCACTCGTGCGGCTGGAGGATTCTGCTGAGTTTGTCCGCCAGGCAATTTTCTTGGCCCGGGAGATAAACTGCCTTGAGGAGAATGCCGTGACTGATGGCCCAAGAGCAGAGCTTCTGTGCCTCCCGACAGAGAAGGAAGGAGCCCATGCCCCCTGTTTGTTCACGTAGAACATGGCAACTTGATTGTCCGTCTGGACAAGGACGGACCGGCGAGAAGTCAGGTGGGAGAAAGCCTTGAGAGCCAGACGGATTGCTCTGAGCTCCAGGAAGTTGATCTGCTGCGCAGACTCCCACGAGGTCCAGAGACCTTGAGTACATGCCCCTTGGCAATGCGCTCCCCATCCCAGGAGAGAAGCATCGGTCGCCAGTACTTGAGCAGGCGGAGGAGATTGAAAAGGCATTCCGAGTACCAGGTTCGGCTGATGAAGCCACCACTGCAGAGAAGAGGCCAGCGGGCCGGAGATCTGCACTAAGTCGGCGAGGCCGCCCGTGGCCTGTTGCCACTGCTTGCGAAGGCACCACTGAGCAGGCCGCATATTCAGGCGGGCGTTGGGGGTCACGTGGACGGTGAAAGCCATATGGCCGAGTAGTCTCAGAAAGCGCCTGGCGGAGACCAGGGGCTGGCTGCGAAAACGGCCGGCTAGGTCCATGAGCCGCTGAGCTCTGTCGAGAGGCAGGAAAGCTCGCGCCTGAAGAGTGTGCAATCTTGCGCCGATGAACTCGAGATCTTGCGAGGGGAGCAAAGTGGACTTTGCAAAGTTTACGACAAAGCCCAAGTACTGGAGAAGAGTCACAGTGCGGTGCGTGGCTTGTGTGACCTCTTGAGAGGACGATGCTCTGATGAGCCAGTCGTCTAGGTAAGGAAAGACATAGAGGCCCTGAAGCTGGAGATAAGCCGCCACCACCGCGAGACATTTTGTGAAGACTCGTGGTGCGGAGGATAGGCCAAAGGGCAGTACTCTGTACTGGTAATGATTTCCTGCCACCACAAACCTTAGGTATTGGCGGTGGCTTGGGTGGATGAGGATGTGCGTGTAGGCATCCTTTAGATCCAAGGAGCATAGCCAATCTCCCTGCTGGAGGTAGGGCAGAAGGATTCCAAGGGTAAGCATTTTGAACTTCTCCCTCACGAGGAACTTGTTGAGGTTGCGCAAGTCCAGGATGGGTCTGAGGCCTCCTGTTCTTTTTGGTATTAGGAAATACCTGGAATAAAAGCCTTGACCTCTCAGGTGGTGGGGCACCGGTTCCACAGCCTGTTCCTGAAGAAGACTTGCTAACTCCTGAAGGAGTAAGTCCCTGTGCAGAGGGAGTCGTGGAGGCTCTCCCGGAAAATAGGAGGGAGGGACCTGATGGAAGTGGAGAAGGTAGCCTTCTCGCACGACCTGAAGCACCCAGGCATCTGCGGTGATGTTGGACCACCTGTGGGCAAAGTGGACCAGCCGGCCTCCTGTGCTGGGAGAAACCAGCTGAGGGGGAGAGGCTATGTCGATGAAGTCAAAACCCCCCACCCTGCTGAGCAGGGGCCGGTGGTGCAGGCTTGGGGGCTTGCTGCCTACGGGACCCGTTACCCCGTCCCTTGGCCTGCTGGCCCTGTTGGGGAGCTGCAGGGGCCTGATAATGGGGGTATTGTTTGTAGGCAGCCGCCTTCCTCGGGTAAAAGGACTTTTTCCCCGAGCCCTTCTTCTTTTGGGAAGGGGCAGAGGTCTTTCTAGAGAGCCTTGTTCTGGTGAGAGTTTCCGTCTCGATTTGCGCAGCCTTCTCAGCCATGGGCTTGCCAAATAGGTTCTCACCTCGGCAGGGGACATCGACCAACTTGTCCTGCACCCAGGTTTCAAGGTCAGACGACTGAAGCCAAGCCTGTCGGCGGGCACCGATGCCGGCTGCGGCCACTTGAGCCGATGCTTCAAAGCCATCATAGGCTGCTCGAGAAATGAACTTGGAGCATTCTCGAATTCCAGTGGACAAGGCTAGGAACCTCCGCAAAGGTTCCTCGGAAAGTCCAGCAGAGAATCCGGCTATCTCCTTAGCCAGGTCTCTAAGGTACATGCCCATGTAGAGCTGGTAGGTCTGGACCCGACAAGCAAGCATAGAGCCTTGGAAACACTTCTTACCGAGGCCGGGAGGCACTGAGGAGTGCATCTTCTGGCTCTTGAGCCTATGCATGGCCGATTCCACCACCATGGAATGGTGCGGCAGTTGTGCCTTCTGGAAGCCAGGGCTCTTGCGGACTCGATAGATGGAATCGACCCGCTTGCTTAAAACCGGCGACGACGCCGGACTCTCCCACATGCGGAAGAGCAGTCGTTCCAGCATGGGAGGAACTGGTACAGTAAAGTGCTCCTTTGCAGGAGAGTCGTACTGGAGGGCGTCGAGCTCTTCGGCTCGAGGTTCCTCCTCAGGATCCGCAGGGAAGGCCAAGGCCTTGGCCATATCCCTTACGAAGTCCGAGAACCGGGCGTCCTCCGGAGGGGACTGTTTCCGAGGTTCGGACTCAGGGGAGTCCGATGGGACACACCGAGTCCGAAAGGAATCAGGTGACTCTTCCTCCTCGGATTCCCAGGCCGACTCCGAGGAGGAGTCGATGGGGTCAGGTCGGGCGGGCGTAGACGCCGGCCGCCCTGACGCCGAGGGGGTCGGCGTCGGCGACCTCGGTCCCGAACGGGAGGCCGAGGGTGACCTCGACCGAGGATCGACTCGAGCCCGCATGGACTCGAGGATCGGCTCGGTCTCCGGGGTCGACTTAGACGTCGACGTCCCGGCGGTCAGGGCAGAGACGCCAGTGAGGCTAGCGATCAGTGCCCACTGCTGGGCCATGAAGGCAGTCAGACTGCTCTCCAGGGCCGTCAACCTGAGTCCAAACTCAGGAGACCCAACAGCCCCCGACTCGGGCCCCGACGGCGTCGGGCCCGACGTCGGACCCCTCGGAGGCGAGTCCACGAGGACAACAGGACTTACCGGATCAGACGAGTCCTTCTCCAGACGAGGCCGTTTTGCGAGACGCTCCATCTCCAAAGACCCGGGACGGCTATCGGGGCTATGCGACCTGGCCCTCGCGGAACCAGGAGCGTCCACCGACGCTGCCCTCGCGGGTTTCGACTTCCGATGATGATCCCCTGAGGGAGACCCTCTGTCCGAGGAACTTCGACGGTGCTCAGAGCTAGAGCCTCTGGACGCCGAAGCCTCCGACGAGGTCCGGGTACGGGTGGGATCAGTGAAGATTCTTTCCCGCTGATGCCGCCGACTCCGTAAAGCTTTGGAGGACATCTTGCTGCAGGCCCCACAGATCAGTTCTTCGTGATCTGGGCCCAGGCAGCGTAGACAATGATCATGTGTGTCAGTTAGAGACATATTTTTGTCACACTGAACACACCGTTTGAAGCCACTGGCAGCCATCGGGGGAAAAAGGGCCCCTGCGAGGTCAAAGGACCGGGCTGCCAGTGAAAAATCAAAGAAAAAACGAAACTGACAGAAAAGTCAGAAAAACCGAAAAACAAGGAAAAAAGGACTCGCAACCGGCGTCGCGAGTCCGGGCAGGAAAGAGACCGGCGTCGAACCAAAGAAAAACTTAAAATAATTGAAGAAAATCAACTTTTCTGCGGGGACTGTGAGACAACGTCTGTAGGGCTCCGCGGAAAAAAGAAGACTGGCTAAGATGGCACCCTTGGGCGGGAAGGCGACCGCGCATGCGCGCTGCAATTCCCAAAGGCTTTCTTTGAAAGCTGGGGAAAATTGCTCCGCGAGGGCTCCGTCGGCACCGACGTCACCCATATGTGAGGACTGACTTCCTGCTTGGTCCTGGAGAATAAGTCTTCACATATGGGTACGTCGGTACCGACGGAGTCTGCGCGGGAACGCTTCCCAGCGTCCAATCAAGAGCTTTTGGAAGCATCCCAGCACGCCTGCGTGCTGCCTTCCCGCCTTTCCCAACTGCCTCTCCTCAGTTAAGTTTTAAAGCTGAGACAAAGAGAGAGAGAGGAAAGGAAAGATAGATAGAGATACAACTCCTGGGGAGGTGGGAGGGTTGTGAAGACTTATTCCTGCTGTTCCCAGAGATCACCTGTTACAGGTAAGTAACTGTGCTATCTCCAGGAACAAGCAGGAATGAGTCTTCACATATGGGGACTCCCAAGCTGAGATGCCTGGAGTCCCAGAATGTCATAGGCTGGAACATGCTATCTCCCAGAACACCAGGCATCCTGAGGATGGAGGGTAGGAGTTGAAGAAAGAAGGATGCTGTGGAACAGCTAACCTAGCATAGGACTGCAGAGATGGAGTCCATGTGTGGATGAGGATGGTCATCAATAATATTGCAAAGGATATTGCAATATGGACCTCCCCTGACAGGATTTCACAGAAATATGGAGGTTCATGGATCTACTGGGAAACCTAGTAGAGGAACCTTGAAGAGGACCTCACTGTAAGTGGAGGTAATAATCCTGTAGGAAAACCAGTGGAGGTCAGAATCTTGAAAGGTAACAGGTAACCCCTGTAGGGAAACTGGGATAGTCCAAAAATGGTGGGCCTTCAGCGGAAGGCTTTATGAGAAAAACCCTAGCTCTTTTGGAGGCAGAGTGGTCACTCTTATTTATTTATTTATATTCTCTTATATACCGCGCTATTCTGCATCAGTGCGGTTTACATTGAACAAACTGAAATTACATTGAACAGGGCATTATAACTTGGAGATAACTATTTACAGGGAACATGGGCTATGGAGGGTTAAGGGGCTTGCCCAAGACCACAAGGAGCACCTGTGGGACTAGAAACCCCAGTCCTTCCGGCCCAAGGTTGTTGTCCTCTAGTGGGATTTGAACCCCGACCTTCCGGCCTGAAGTACCTTGCCCCAACCACTAGGCCACTCCTCCCCCACTCTCTTTTTGCCCCCTTAGGAGCAAAAAGAGAAGGCTAACCGATTTGGACAAACAGGCACAGTCCTTGTGGGGAGAAAGGGTGTGGGAACTCCTTGTATCCCAAAAAGAGAGGACAAATGCCTGAGGCGTTAAAGCCTATTAACTGAAGATCCACAATGTCTCTCCTAACTGGGGTAAGCTAGGAGAGATATTGGGCACGGAGAGCTTCAGAGGTACCTAAACCGTTAGGTTATGGTATAAAAATTGTTGACTACCACAGGAGTGGTTGTGTGTGTAGAACCCCAAACCTGCTAGATAGCATAGGTATGGGTAAAGCCCCTCTGTCAGAATCATATAGCTATATGAGGATAGACAGTGAGATAGATAAGTATGTGGATACATATCTATCTATAATAAAATATCTCAACAGATACATATA
The DNA here is from genome assembly GCA_033557465.1 of Ichthyophis bannanicus. Classification (NCBI taxonomy): domain Eukaryota; kingdom Metazoa; phylum Chordata; class Amphibia; order Gymnophiona; family Ichthyophiidae; genus Ichthyophis; species Ichthyophis bannanicus. The sequence goes on along the minus strand of CM066041.1, from coordinate 67,184,554 downwards.
TATAGATATAGATTGTCATGAGGCTGGAGCTAGGGAAGAAACAGCCTTGAAAAAAACTCCTGATTTGCATAAATCTCAGAAAAGCCAGAGAGCGCAGTTCCAGTGTAGCTCAGCCAGAGGGCGCATGAACAGCTACACAATGCCTGAACCCACGTGCTCAAGCTCTGAGCACCTTAATGAGGAGTGTTTTCACCTGTCAAACTCACAGCGTGCAAGCTGGAAATCCCTTTATAAGGGAAATCAGATGAGCAGAGAGGGAGAGTGGTATGGAGACCGGGAAGGGACCTCCGGTACCAGCACAGGAGAGTGGTACGGGGAACCGGAAGGAGACCAAGGGATCCAGTACAGAGACCGGTACAGAGACCAGAAAGGGGGCTCAAGAGACCCAGGTGTGCAGCAAGGACTACAGCAAAGAGTCCAGCACAGAGACCGGGAAGAGAGCTCAGGTACCAGCACAGGAGTGCAACAGAGAGACCAAGGAGTCCAGCAAAGAGAGGCACCCAGGAGGGTAGCCGACAGACCAACCAGAAGGGTACCAGCGAGGGTACCAGGAATAGTAACAGGAGAAGGAAGGAGAAGAACGGATACAGACAGAGGCAAGTCTCAGCCCTGGGATAAGGCCCAGAGAAGTAGCCTGCCTGCTAAAAGAAGTTCTCCAAGTAAAGACTGGAAATCCACGTCTGGTTTTCCTAGCAGCCTTAATTGTGGAGCAGTGCACAGGACAGAGGATCAACAGGAAAAGCTACAGAGTAAGCTGAATCCTAGGCGTGGCACTCCACTGAAGATAAGGTATGAAAAGCCTTTATTCTAAAAGGGACTTTCAATGAAGACAGACTTATGCAAGTAGATAAACCTCAGCATCAGAGAAGAAGCAAAGTTAACTATTTAAAACCACTTTCCAAAAGGGTGCTAGCGAAGTTATATGATAAGCCAAGGAACTTCTGTGAGGAACTAAGTAACACTGAGGATACTCTAAACATTGAAGAGTATAGTGAGCCAGAATTAATGGACTTGGATTACAGCTCCAGTGTTCCCATGCCTCACACAGAACCTATGGAATGTAACCTTTGCTTAAGAGGTAGTTGCTTGCCATAATAATTGTATACTGAAGAAATGAGTCTGCAAATGGTAAAGCTGATAACCATTCTGTTCTAATTGTTTTTCTATTGTTTGGAAAATCCCTTAACCCAGCTAAACAGTCAATTGTACAACCTACAACATTTAACTGTTTAGTCCATGGTGGAACTTTATTATTGTTTGAGGAAAGCCTTACCTCCAACTTTAAGTTGTTGTCTCATTTGAACCTAGAGCATTAAGCGGGGAAATAAAGCCTTATTTACCCTCCATTTGGCGTAGTTATTCATTTCAGGGAGCACTACACTACAAGGACCACAATCCTTTGGGTCCTGCAGCTCAAATACTCCCTGATACAAATTAAATGTCAGCAGACGCCCTTACTCTACTGCGCCAGTAGGGGCGCCGGCGCGACAAGATATAGATAGACAGACAGACATATATATAAGAATATATCTATAGTGAGATATGGCAGGGCATAAAATACACACAAAAATAAATATGGATATGTAGGCCTACATATGGGTGTCTGCAATTAAACAGTCAGAGATATGCCTACAGCACAGTGATCACATAGCATATGTGGAGAGGAAAGATTCATCTAATAACAAGGAGGTGGAACCTACTTGTGAAGACATATAGAGAATCTATTCCTCCTGGTCAGGATTTGCAAGAATGCTAGTTAGTGAAAAATAACCAGGACTGTTACGTGAAAAACAAAGGACAATGTCAATGTGCAGCCAGCAAGTCCCGAGTCTTCCAGGACTCTAGCATGGTAAGTAGACAGAAGACGCCTAGAGATGAGATACCATGTTGACCTGCTTAAGGGCAAAGGTATCATGCGTTCTTACCATGGGAATACTATGGACCAAAGCAGGGAACTGGCAACTCCTTGAGCTTTCACGTAAGAGAAGGCCTATGTCCTTTATATCAAAAAAGGAGATAGTAAAAGAAGGGAGAACCTTCTAGTCATGGGAGACATGACTGAAAAGCCTTTTCTAACCAGCTAGGATAGCTGTTGGAGAAAAAAAACACCCATGCTCTCTAGCAAGGGCCCATAGTGGAAAACTTCTCTGTAGATTGCAGAGAGCATGATGCAGGAGAATGAGGAGATAGAACTGGCTGTTAGAGAGCCAGTATCTCTGCCAACTATGCTGCCAAACTCAGTGGCAGAATAGAAGACAATCTAGAAAGCTTGTAGTGAGATGATCTCCAAGAGAGATGAAGCCCTGACTTGGCGCCACTACTAAGACTAGACAGAATGTTAGTGGAGGACAATCTGGTTGTTTGTGGACAAGAACCAGTGGTCCAAACATTAAAGCTCCTGCATAGGCAGCTGTTAGCAAGACAGCAGAAAGAATCTTACTGTTCAAAAACAGAAAGAACAGACAGAACAGGAGTAGGAAACTCTGGACATGTCTGATAAGCTGCCCCAAAGCAAGATTGAGCAGAGGAGGTAAACTCCGCACTGGAAAGTGAGAAAAGTAGAGAGGCTGAAGAAAAAGCCTCCCAGTAAGTAATTCTCTCTTACAGGGGAAAACTTGGTAAGAGGGTGAAGAGAATGGAGCTGAAGAAGACTTACGAAGTAGGAAGTCTATAGAAAGGAAAGATACATGCTGGCACAGGAACTATCATTTGATAGTGGTTAGACCTCTTTCCCTAGCAGGAAAAAGAGGAGAAACCTGTGACCTATAGGCATGAATATCCGGACAGCTCATAGAAATATAGAAAAAATGGATATCTTTTGGAAAGGGATCCATGTGTAGGGGTTAGAATGAAGCTATGGATTGCCTCCATTGAGAAGAAGCAACTGTAGATGCTAACCCCAAGAGTCACAAGCATCTGATGATGATTGATCAGAAACCCTGCAGATGCTGGGTTTGCTGAGCCTGGTGAGAGGTTGAATTCTTCAGACCAGGACGATGCCTCCCCTGTTGGGGAACATTTGTATGATGGGCAAGTGATGAATAAAACCTTCTTCTCCTGTGGGAAGAAAGTTTGGTAGGAGATTTCCTACCTAGTGGGACAGAAGAAGGTGTAGAACAAACCTTAGGAACAGGTAAATCAGTGGATAACTGAGTAACCTGACGTAAAGACTCCTTGTTGAAAAGATTTTCTCCAGTGCAAGGAGTATGTCCCAGACGTTGTTGTGCCCATTTGTCCAAGTCTGAAGATTGGAGCCAGGCTTTACGTCGTGCCCCTATAGCAATAGCAGAAGTTCTGCTAACAGACTCAAAAGAGTCTAGGGAAGCACGAGAAAGAAACCAAGAAATATTCTGGATATGCTTAAGCAGTGAAGAATAGTCTTTACTCCTAGAATCTGGAAGGAAAGGAGTCAAAAGATGTAACTGCTTTATGACCTCCTCAAGAGAAAGACTCATATAAAAAATATATGAGAGAATTCTTGCAGAAAGCATAGATGTCTGGAAGGTTTGACGTCCAAAGGCATCTAGTGTCTTAGACTCACAACCTGGCGGATAAGAAGAGTGCTTTTTCTTACTCTTTACCCGCCTCATTGCTGATTCCACTACTATGGAATGATGAGGAAGTTGAGTCTTTTGAAACCCTGGAGAGGGGGGCACCTGATATAAAAGATCAGTTGCCCTGGGAGGTGGGGGTACCCTTAAAGGTGTTTCCCACATTCCTAAAAGGAGATCCTGCAAGGAATGATGCAAAGGAAGCATTATGTTGTCCTTTGCTTTGGCAGAAACAGAGCCTTGTGCAGGATCATGTCCTGGAATAGGAATGGCAAGAGATCTTGCTATATCCAGGAGGAAACTCTGAAAAGAGGGATCCCAAACAGGAATCTCCCCTGGACAGGGTAGATCTAAAGAACTAGCCTGAGCATCTACAGAGTTATCCAAATATATAGGAATAGAAGATCCTGCAGAGTGCAGTGTGGAATGCTTAAAAGATGGTTGCTGGTACTGGCTGTCAGAAGCAGCCCCCATCCTTACCACATCATCCATGCCAGGTATCGACTCCAAGCTTGGTATAGAATGGAGAGATCCTGTTGAAAAAAGCATGGCAGGAATTGGCGACGATGCTACTTTGGGTACCGGTACCGATGCTGATACCGGTACCAATGTCGGAGTCGAACCCGACAAAGACATCGGAGCAGTCATCAGTGACAGTTCAATCGGTACCGAGGTAACCGAAAACCTCCGGCCGCTATCCTCGGTACCGAAACACCGGTATCGATCGGTGTCGGTACCAAAATCTATTGGTACCCAGTCTTCTAGACTAGAGATCGATTCCAAACTCGGCATCGAGGGCAAAGAGCCTGATAAGCGAAGCATGGAAGGCACCGACCGTGAAGGTAATGAGGACATTGGTACCAACTTCGGTACCGTGTCTGATACCAGTGAAGGAAGGGCAACCAGTGGCAACTCAATCGGTGTCAGGGGAACCGAGAGTTGCGGATCCGAATCATCGGAACCGAGCCTTCGGTACCGTCGAGAGCCGGTACCAAGGCGAGTCGGTACCCAGTCCTCCAGACTGGAGATCGATTCCAGACTCGGCATCGAAGGAAGCGAGGCTATCGATGCACATCTGGAGGGTACCGACGTCGGTCGGAGTATCGGTGTTGGTACCGATAATGGAAAGTCAATCTGGAGGGTATCACCGGTCCCGAAGGTACCGAGGAAGCCAGATGACGATCCCTGGTGAGGAGTGTTTCATCCAATACCAGTGCCGATGCCGGGGTATCGGTACCGCTCGAAGCGGATGCCACCACCGTACACGGCTTAGGTATGTTTTGTGGGGGGTGAACCCCAGGAACAACCCGAAACCCCTTATAGGCTTTGGAGACCGAAGACTCCCGCCGGGGTTTTGAAGCCAGTGGGCCCTCGAGGGCAAGGCCGGAGCCGTTTACATGCTGCGCATGAGACCTACCACTCGAGGACTGGCTAGTCTTAACAGACTGTTTGTGGGTTACCTGATCCCGTATGGACGAAGAAGGGGACGGTGCCCCGAAGTTGGAGGGCAACCGTGTATCGAGGGAGCCTCGATGTTGAAAACCTCTTCTTACCAAATTGTTGTCAGGACTCAAGCAGGTTAGACACCGACTTCGAGGGTCTAAAAATAAAGTTGTACCGCCACAGTCTGAACATTTCTTGGAGAAAGTGTCTGGCGGTTCCATGAAGGAAAAGAAGAGGCCTAAAAGGCCTAAGAGACCGTGGGACACTATGCAGAAAAAATATCCGGTGGAAAAGGAAAATTTTTCAAGAAAAGAAAAGAAAACACCGACGGTACCGGTGGCGTCGGGAAGACAGCCGCGACCACAAGAAAACTAAAAAATAAAACCAAGAATTTTCTGCGGTGACAGGAGGACGTCCTGCCGGCTCCGCGGAAAAACGAAAAACTGAGGAGAGGCAGTTGGGAAAGGCGGGAAGGCAGCACGCAGGCGTGCTGGGATGCTTCCAAAAGCTCTTGATTGGACGCTGGGAAGCATTCCCGCGCAGACTCCATCGGTACCGATGTACCCATATGTGAAGACTCATTCCTGCTTGTTCCTGGAGATGTTGAGTTACAAAGTATTGCTGTATTTCATAAAATATGTGGGTACACTCATAGAATACATGTACATACTTACTCCAACTTCTGAGATAGTGTAAATGTCTGCACTTGCATACTGTTGGAGCTGCTGATAGCCTAATTTATATAAGGCATATAAGTGCCTCTATTGCCATCATAAGCAGGTACATTTTGGACGTCTTACATATAGTAGGTGCCCTGTTTTAAAATCAGGTTTATAAAACTTATTTTGATTCAATATTGTGAATTTATACACATATAGAACAGTACTTACAGGGAAGAAAAGCTAATTTATAGGATGACAATATTAGGGGAAAAAAAGCAATACAAAGTAGTTACTCACCTGTAGCAGGTGTTCTCCATGGACAGCAGGAATGAGTCCTTGCCTATAGGTGACGTCCTCTGACAGAGCCCACGTGGGAACGCTCCCTAGCTACTACTGGAAGCTTTTGGGAGGTTCCATCGTGCCTGCGCATCTCCTTCCCACCTGCCACCAAGGCACGATCTTAAAGTAGTGTGATAGTATAGCTGTAGTAGAATACAACTCCTTGGGGAGGTGGGAGGGTTGTGGGGACTCATTCCTGCTGTCCACAGAGAACACCTACTACAGGTGAGTAACTACTTTTTCTCTGTGGACAAGCAAGAAAGAGTAGTTACTCACCTGTAACAGGTGTTCTCCAGGTGGGTGACGTCGGCGCCGAAGGAGCCCTCGTGCGGAGCATTTCCCCAGCTTTCAAAGAAAGCCTTTGGAAATTGCAGCGCGCATGTGCGGTCCCCTTCCTGCCCAAGGGTGCCATCTTGCTCAGTTTGATGACATAGCTAAAAGACCGCAAAAAATTAGCAAAATAAATCATATGACTGCAACTCCAAGGGGAGGAGGGAGGGTTGTGAGGACTGATTCCTGCTACTCCTGGAGAACACCTGTTACAGGTGAGTAACTACTCTTTCTCCAGGACCAAGCAGGAAGTCAGTCCTCACATATGGGACTTCCCCAGCTTAAGGCTACCGGAGACCTCAAGCCGAAAAAATGAGCGCCCTCTAGCTCGGCAGCACGTAAGGAAGGAATCTTCTCTGAGAACGCCCCCGACCGGTAGCCCAACACCAGGGCCGGAGGGTAGGAGTTGCCTAAACCCTAAAGAGATTATGGAGTACTGCCTGTCCGAAAGCACTGTCCCTGCGGGACTCCCTCTCAAGGCAGTAATGGGCCACAAAAGTCTGGCTTAAAGACCAAGTAGCGGCCCGGCAGATGTCTGCCAACGGAACAGAGCGGAGATGAGCCACTGACGCAGCCTTCGCCCTGACACGATGAGCCGTGACTCGACCCTCCAACGAGAGGCTGGCTGCCCCATAAGCCCAGGCGATACAGTCAGCGACCCATATGGACAAAGTACGCTTGGAGACAGGTAGCCCCAACTTATTGGGGTCAAAAGAAACGAAGAACTGAACAGCCCTCCGATGCTCCCGCGTACGGTCAAGGTAGAAGGACAACGCCCTCCTACAGTCCAGGGTATGCAGGACCATCTCAGCCTGGTAGGCATGCGGCCTGGGAAAGAAGGTCGGAAGAACCACCTCCTGATTGAGGTGAAAAGGGGAGACAACCTTAGGAAGAAACATAGGGTGAGTCCATAAGACTACCCTATTCCTGTAGAACCTAGTGTAAGGGGGATCAGACAGTAGTGCCTGCAGTTCACTCACTCGCCTAGCAGAGGTAAGAGCTACCAAAAACAAGGTTTTCCAGGAGAGAAAACGGAGAGGGCAGGTAGCCATAGGTTCAAAGGGCGGACAAGTAATCCGCTGTAAGACCACATTCAGATCCCACTCAGGGGCTGGTGGACGCAAAGGAGGCTTAAACAGAAGGAGGCCTCTAAGAAAACGAGCCACCAAAGGGTGGTTGGAAAGAGGCCTTCCGTCCACTGGCGAGTGGTGCGCTGAGAGAGCACTGAGGTGAACCCTGACAGAGTTGGACTTAAGGCCTAGATTGGAGAGGTAAAGCAAATATTGCAATACTACCGCTACCAAGCACAAGAAGGGATTCTCGCTGTGCTGAGCACACCATGCGGAGAATCTACGCCACTTAGGAGCATAGGATTTCCTGGTGGATTGCCGTCTAGAGGCTAAGACAACATCTTCCACCTCTCGAGGCAGTAGTAGGGGAGCCAGGACTACCCTTTCAGCAGCCAGGCCATCAGATGAAGGGACTGGAGGTTGGGGTGCAAGAGAGTCCCCTGATCCTGAGACAGGAGATCGTGCTGAAACCCCAGAGGAAGAGGGGTGTCCACAGCCAGTTGCAGCAGAAGCGGGAACCACGGTTGCCTCGGCCACCTGGGGGCTATCAGGATCATTGAGGCCCCGTCCTTGAGGACTTTGAACAGTGTTCTGGACACTAGTGGCGTGGGAGGAAACGCATACAGTAGGCCTGTGGACCACGAGATCAGAAACGCATCCGCTGCTACTCTGAGAGGATGCGGTTGTCTGGAGCAGAATCTCGGGAGTTGCCGGTTCAGAGGACTGGCGAAAAGATCCATGGTGGGGAGGCCCCACCTGAGAAAGATCTGCTGAACCACCAACGGATTCAATCTCCATTCGTGTGGTTGCAGGATCCTGTTCAGTCTGTCCGCCAGGTAATTTTCTTGACCTGGGAGGTAGACAGCCTTGAGGAGGATTCTGTGATTGACGGCCCAAGAGCACAGCCGTTGTGCCTCCTGACATAGATGGAAGGAGCCTGTACCTCCTTGTTTGTTCACGTAGAACATGGCAACTTGATTGTCTGTCTGGACTAGTACAGACTGGTGAGAGGCGAGGTGGGAGAAGGCTCTCAGAGATAGGCGTATTGCCCGTAGCTCCAGGAAGTTTATCTGTTGAGCAGCCTCCCAAGGGGTCCAGAGACCCTGAGTAGATGTCCCTTGGCAATGTGCTCCCCAACCTAGAAGAGAAGCATCTGTCGTCAGCACTAGAGAATGCGGAGGGGATTGAAAAACCACTCCGAGTACCACATTCGGAAGATGAAGCCACCATTGCAGAGAGGAGACTAGCAGGTCGGATATTCTTACTGAGTCCGCTAGGCTCCCTGTGGCCTGATGCCACTGAGTGCGAAGGCTCCACTGAGCGGGCCGCATGTGCAGGCGGGCATTGGGGGTTACATGAACCGTGGAAGCCATATGGCCGAGTAGTCTCAGGAATTGCCTGGCAGAGACCAGGGAATTGCTGTGAAACTGTCTGGCCAGATCCATCAGCCTGTGGGCTCTGTCCATTGGCAGAAAAGCCTTCCCCTGAAGAGTGTCCTGCCTTGCTCCTATGAATTCTAAGTTCTGGGACGGGAGCAAAGTGGACTTTGCGAAGTTTATGACAAACCCCAAGTGCTGAAGAAGAGCCACAGTGCAAAGGGTGGCTTGATTGGCCTCCTGGGAAGACTGGCCCCTTATGAGCCAGTGGTCCAGGTACGGAAACACAAAAAGACCTTGAAGCCTTAGGTAGGCCGCCACCACTGCCAGGCACTTGGTGAACACCCTGGGAGCGGAGGTCAGGCCAAAGGGTAGTACTCTGTACTGATAGTGGTTTCCTCCCACAACAAATCTGAGATATTGTCTGTGGTCTGGATGAATAAGGATGTGAGTATAAGCATCCTTGAGATCTAAGGAGCATAGCCAGTCTCCCTGCTGGAGGTAGGGCAGCAGGATTCCAAGGGTAAGCATCTTGAACTTTTCCCTCTCCAGGAACTTGTTGAGGTTGCGCAAGTCTAGGATGGGTCTGAGGCCTCCTGTTCTTTTTGGTACCAGAAAGTACCTGGAATAAAAGCCGTGACCTCTCAGGCGGTGGGGCACCGATTCCACAGCCTGTTCCTTTAGAAGACTTGCTAACTCCTGAAGGAGTAGGTCCCTGTGCAGAGGAAGTCTTGGAGGCTCCCCTGGAAAATAGGAGGGAGGTACCTGGTGAAAATGGAGAAGATAGCCCTTTTGGACTATATGAAGCACCCAGGTATCTGATGTGACGGCTGACCACCTGTGGGCAAAGTGGGCCAGCCGGCCTCCTGTGCTGAGAGAAGCCAGCTGAGGAGAAGAGGTTATGCTTTCTGAGTCAAAAACCCCCACCCTGCTGAGCAGGGGCCGGTGTTGGTGGCTTGGGGGCCTTCTGCCTACGGGGCCCATGACCCTGCCCCTTGGCCTGCTGACCCTGTTGGGGAGCTGCAGAGGCCTGATAATGAGGGTATTGTTTATAGGCAGATGACTTCCTCGGGTAAAAGGTCTTTTTTCCCGAGCCCTTCTTCTGAGAAGGGGCAGAGGTTTTTCTGGACAGCCTAGTCCTGGTCAGAGTCTCGGTCTCGAGTTCTGCAGCCTTTTCTGCCATGGGCTTGCCAAAGAGGATTTCACCCCGGCAGGGGACATCGACCAACTTGTCCAGAACCCATGGCTCGAGGTCGGATGACTGTAGCCAAGCCTGTCGGCGGGCACCGATGCCGGCCCCGGCTACTCGGGCCGAAGCCTTGAAGCCATCGTAGGCTGCTCGAGAGATAAACTTCGAGCACTCTCGAATACCAGTGGACAAGGCCTGGAACCTCTGCAAAGGTTCCTCGGAGAGACCAGCAGAGAACCCGGCAATCTCCTTTGCCAGGTCTCGGAGATACATGCCCATTTAGAGCTGGTATGTCTGGACATGGCAAGCAAGCATAGAGCCCTGGAAGCACTTCTTACCGAAGGCATCCAGGTTCCAGGCCTCGCGGCCGGGAGGCACCGAGGAGTGCATCTTCTGACTTTTCTGTCGATGCATAGCCAATTCCACAACCATGGAGTGGTGCGGTAATTGTGCCTTTTGGAACCCGGGGCTCTTGCGGACTCGATAGATGGAATCGACCCGCTTGCTTAACACTGGCGTCGAGGCCGGGGTCTCCCACATGCGGAAGAGCAGCCGCTCCAGCATCGGAGGAACTGGTACAGTAAAGGCCTCCTTTGGGGGAGGGTCATACTGGAGGGCCTTGAGCTCCTCGGCTTGAGGCTCCTCTTCAGGATCCGCGGGGAAGGCCAAGGCCTTGGCCATATCCCGCACGAAGTCCAAGAACCGGGTATCCTCCGGTGGGGATCGTCTCCGAGGTTCGGACTCCGGTGAGTCCGATGGGACACACCGAGTCCGATAGGTGTCGGGTGAATCTTCGACCTCCGTCTCCCAGCCCGACTCCTCGGAGGAGGTGTCGAGCGGCTCCGGTTGGGCGGGCACCGATGCCCTCTGCCCCGACGCCGAGGGTACCGGCGTCGACAACCTCGGTCCCGAACGGGAGGCCGAGGGAGACTGTGGCCGAGGATAGACTCAAGCCCGCATGGACTCGAGGATCGGCTCGGCATCCGGGGTCGACTTGGACATCGATGTCCCGGTGGTCGGGGCAGTTGCACCGGTGAGACCGGCGATTAATGCCCGCTGCTGTTCCATGAAGGTAGCGAGGCTGCTCTCCAAGGCCGTCAACCTGAGTCCGAGCTCAGGAGACCCAGCAGCCCCCGACTCGGGACTCGACGTCGGCTCCCTTGGAGGAGAGTCCACGAGGACTACAGCACTCACGTGTCCAGGAGACTCCATCTCGAGACGAGGTTGCTTGGCAGGCCTCTCCGACTCCGAAGACCCGGGACGGCTATCAGGGCTATGCGACCTGGCTCTCGAGGAACCAGGAGCGTCCACCGACCCCACCCTCTCGTGTTTCTTCTTCCAGTGCTGTTCCCGCGAAGGAGACCCCCGCTCAGAGGAACCTCGACGCTGCTCGGGGCTGGAGTCCCGAGACGTCGAGGCCTCTGACGAGGTCAGGGCCCGTCCGGACGCGGAGTCAGAGAAGATCCTATCCTTCTGGTGCTGCCGACTCCTCAACGCCTTCGAGGACATTTTGCCACACGGACCACAAATCATCAGGTCATGATCGGGTCCGAGGCAGCGGAGACAGCAGTCGTGTGTGTCGGTAAGAGACATAAGTTTCTTACACCGATCACACTTTTTAAACCCGCTGGCAGCCATCGGGGGAAAAAGGACCCCTGCGAGGTCAAAAGACAGGGCTGCCAGTGAAAAAAGAAAAAAATGGCTCGAACGCTAGTCACGAAGGACAAAAACCGAAAAAGGAGAGAGTGGGCTCGATACCGGCGTATCGGGCCCAGGCGGGAAAAGGCTCCGGCGTCGAACCGAAGGAGAAATACAAAAAATAGGGAAATCAACTTTTTCCTCGGCGAAAAACGAACTACGTCCGTCGGGCTCCGCGGAAAAAAGAAGACTGAGAAAGGCTTTCTTTGAAAGCTGGGGAAATGCTCCGCACGAGGGCTCCGTCGGCGCCGACGTCACCCATATGTGAGGACTGACTTCCTGCTTGGTCCTGGAGAATGAATCCTCACATATGGGACTCCCTAGCTACAGGCTACTGAAAACCAAAGAGAATGCAGATAAGCCCAACAGAGGCAACAATTTGTTGGCTTAATGGCATTAGGTTGTAGCAACTCAAGATACAAAAACTATGTACAATAGTGGTAATTCTCTCTTCCTTTTTTTTTCTTTTGGTAGTCTGGACAGAATAGAATGGGATGGAGGGATGGAATTGGATTCTAATCCCCAAATAGATTCCAGAGAATGGATTGGCTGAAGTTGCTGTTGCATTTGGAATCTCCATCCAGACAGTAGTGAGATGTGAATGTGTGAACAGAAGACCACGTTGTAGCCCTGCAAATCTCTTCCATGGAGACAGAGTGCAAGTTGGCCTCTGACATTGTGAGCTGTGACATGACCATCAGGGCTTGGGCTTAGGCTTGCCTGGGCATAAGCGAATGAGATGCAGTCTGCTAGCCAAATTGAAAGAGCGTTTGGAAATGGCAGTCTCTAGCTTGCTGGGGTCAAAAGAAACAAAAAGCTGGAAGGACTTTCTATGGGCTTTTGTCTGCTCCAAGTTGAAGACTAAGGCTTGTTTGCAGTCCAACATGTGCAATACAACTTCCCCTTTGTGAGCATGAGGTCTCAGGAAAAATGTTAGTAGAACAATTGACTAAGAAGGAAATCCGATACCACTTTTGGAAGGAATTTAGTGTCTATGTGCTGAAGCGACCGCCTCCAGAAAGAGTAGTTCCTTACCTGTAACAGGTGTTCTCCAGGAGCAGCAGGAATCAGTCCTCACATATGGGGGACGTCGGCGCCGACGGAGACCCCGTGCGGAGCATTTCCCTGGCTTTCTAAGGAAGCCTTTGGGAATGCAGCATTCATGTGCGGTCCCCTTCCCGCCCAGGGTGCCATCTTGCTCAGTCTGATGACATAGCTAAAAGACAGCAAAAATAGCAAAAATAAATCATATGACTGCAACTCCAAGGGGAGGAGGGAGGGTTGTGAGGACTGATTCCTGCTGCTCCTGGAGAACACCTGTTACAGGTGAGTAACTACTCTTTCTCCAGGACCAAGCAGGAAGTCAGTCCTCACATATGGGACTCCCTAGCTTAGGGCTACCGGAGACCCCAAACTGAAAACAATGAGCTCCCTCTAGAGCCTCAGCATGCAAGAACAGAATCTTCTCTGATAACGCCCCCGAATGGTAGCCCAACATCAAGGCTGGAGGGTAGGAGTTGCCTAAATCCCAAAGAGATTATGGAGTACCGCCTGCCCGAAAGCACTGTCCCTGCGGGACTCCCTCTCAAGGCAGTAGTGGGCTGCAAAAGTCTGGCTTGAAGACCAAGTAGCAGCCCGGCAGATGTCCGCCAACGGAACAGAACGGAGATGAGCCACTGACGCAGTCTTCGCCCTGACACGATGAGCCGTTACTCGACCCTGCAATGAGAGTCCGGCTGCCCTGTAAGCCCAGGCGATACAGTCAGCTACCCATATGGACAAAGTACGCTTGGAGACAGCCAACCCAAACTTATTGGGGTCAAAAGAGACGAAGAGCTGAACAGCCCTCCGGTGCTCCCGCGTACAGTCAAGGTAGAAGGATAACTCCCTCCTACAGTCCAGGGTATGCAAAACCATCTCAGCCCGGCTGGCATGCGGCCTGGGAAAGAAGGTCGGAAGAACCACCTCCTGATTGAGGTGGAAAGAGGAGACAATCTTAGGAAGGAACTTAGGGTGAGTCCGTAAGAATACTCTGTTCCTATAGAACCTAGTATAAGGAGCATCTGATACTAGGGCCTGAAGCTCACTCACTCGTCTCGCTGAGGTAAGGGCTACCAGGAACAACGCTTTCCAGGAGAGAAAACGTAGGGGGCAGGTAGCCATAGGTTCAAATGGTGGACAAGTAAGCCGTTGCAAGACCACATTTAAATCCCATTCAGGGGCAGGTGGACGCACTGGAGGCTTAAGGAAAAGCAGGCCTCGGAGGAAACGAGCCACCAAACGATGGCTGGAGAGAGACTGTCCCTCCACCGGGGAGTGGTGTGCTGAAAGAGCACTAAGATGAACTCTTACAGAATTGGACTTAAGGCCTAGGTTGGACAGGTAAAGCAAATATTGCAGCACCACTGGTACCAGGCATGAGAAAGGATTCTCGTTGTGTTGAGCACACCAGGTAGAGAATCTACGCCACTTAAGGGCATAAGACTTTCTGGTGGACTGCCTCCTAGAAGCCAAGACCACGTCCTCCACTTCCCTAGGCAGTAGTAAGGGCGCTAGAACTACCCTTTCAGCAGCCAGGCCATCAAATGGAGGGACTGGAGATTGGGGTGTAAGAGAGATCCCTGCTCCTGAGACAGGAGATCGGGTTGCATCCCCAGAGGAAGAGGAGTGTCCACGGCAAGCTGCAACAGAAGTGGAAACCACGGCTGCCTCGGCCATCTGGGGGCCACCAGAATCATCGAGGCCCCGTCCCTGAGCACTTTGAACAGTGTCCTGGGCACTAGAGGCGTGGGAGGAAACGCATATAGGAGGCCCGTGGACCATGGAATGAGAAACGCATCTGCTGCTACTCTGAGAGGATGCGGTTGTCTGGAACAAAACCTTTGAAGTTGACGGTTCAGAGGAATGGCAAAGAGATTTATGGTTGGAAGGCCCCAGCTCAGAAAGATCTGATGAACCACTAATGGATTCAATCGCCATTCGTGCGGCTGCAAGATCCTGCTCAGCCTGTCCGCCAGGTAATTCTCCTGACCTGGGAGATAGACTGCTTTTAGAAGGATGCCGTGATTGACTGCCCAGGAGCACAGTCTCTGCGCCTCCTGACATAGAAGAAGGGACCCTGTGCCCCCTTGTTTGTTCACGTAGAACATAGCAACTTGATTGTCCGTCTGGACCAACACAGACTGGTGAGAAATGAGTTGGGAGAAGGTTCTCAGGGCTAAGCGGATAGAGAGTAGTTACTCACCTGTAACAGGTGCTCTCCAGGAGCAGCAGGAATCAGTCCTCACTTATGGGTGACATCGGCGCCGATGGAGCCCCCGTGCGGAGCATTTCCCCAGCTTTCTAAGAAAGCCTTTTGGAATACTGCACGCATGCGCGGTCCCCTTCCCGCCTAAAGGTGCCATCTTGCTCAATCAAATGACATAGCTAAAAAACAGCACACAAAAATGTAAAAATGAACTATGTACAACTGCAACTCCCAGGGGAGGAGGGAGGGTTGTGAGGACATACGAACATAAGATATGCCATACTGGGTCAGACCAAGGTCCATCAAGCCTAGTATTCTGTTTCCAACAGTGGCCAATCTAGGTCATACGTACCTAGCAGTTTCACCAAGGGACACAGGTTCCACAATGCTTGTATTGGTTCAAGCATTGATTATCCTGGGTCCCTTCTTAATAATGGTTTATGGACCTTTCCTCCAGGAACTTGTCCAAACCTTTTTTAAACCCAGCTACACTAACAGCCTTTACTACATCCTCCGGTAACAAATTCCAGAGTTTGATTACACGTTGAGTGAAAAAATATTTTCTTTTATTAGTCTTAAATAGTTTACCCTGTAGCTTCATTGCATGTCCCCTAGTCTTTCTATATTCTGATAAGGTAAACAATCGATCTACGTTTACCCGTTCCACTCCGTTCATTAATTTATAGACTTCTATCATATCTCCCCTCAGCCGTCTCTTTTCCAGGTTAAAGAGCCCTAACCTTTTTAGCCTTTCTTCATAGGAGTATCCTTCCATCCCCTTTACCATTTTGGTGGCTCTTTTCTGAACCTTTTCTAAAATCGCTATATCCTTTTTAAGATACGGCGACCAGAATTGAACACAATATTCAAGGTGCGGTCTCACCATGGAACGATATAGAGGCATTATAATATCTTTTGTTTTATTTTCCTTTCCTTTCCTTATCATACCTAGCATTCTATTTGCTCTGTTGGCCGCTGCTGCACACTGGGCCGAGGGTTTTAACATGGTATCCACAATGACGCCTAAATCTTTTTCCTGGGTGGTGGTTCCTAATGTGGAACCTTGCATCGTGTAACCATAGTTTGGGTTGTTCTTCCCTAGGTGCATAACCTTGCACTTGTCCACATTAAATTTCATCTGCCATTTTGATGCCCAGTCTTCCAATTTATCAAGATCCTCTTGCAATTTTCCACAATCCTCTTGGGTTTTAACAACTTTAAATAGTTTTGTGTCATCTGCAAATTTGATAACTTCACTCGCTATTCCACTTTCCAGGTCATTTATGAATATGTCAAAAAGCAGCGGACCCAGCACAGATCCCTGGGGTACACCACTATTCACCTTTCTCCATTGGGAAAATTGGCCATTTAGCCCTACCCTCTGCTTTCTATCTTTAAACCAGTTCCTGATCCACAATAGTACACTGCCTCCTATCCCATGACTCTTTAGTTTTGCCAAAAGTCTCTGATGAGGGACCTTGTCAAAGGCTTTCTGAAAGTCCAGATACACAATATCAACCGACTCACCTTTTTCCACCTGATTATTCACTCCTTCAAAAAAACATAACAGATTAGTAAGACAAGATCTTCCTTGTCTAAATCCATGTTGGCTGTCTCCCATTAGGTCATGACTATCTACATGCTGAGTAATTTTATTCTTTATGATGGTTTCTACCATTTTTCCCGGTACTGATGTCAGGCTCACCGGTCTGTAGTTTCCCGGATCACCCCTGGAACCCTTTTTAAAAAAGCGTAGTTACTCACCTGTAACAGGTGTTCTCCAGGAGCAGCAGGAATCAGTCCTCACATATGGGTGACGTCGGCGCCGATGGAGCCCTCGCGGAGCAATTTTCCCCAGCTTTCAAAGAAAGCCTTTGGGAATTGCAGCGCGCGCATGCGCGGTCCCCTTCCCGCCCAAGGGTGCCATCTTAGCCAGTCAGATGACATAGCTAAAAGACAGCATAAAAATTTGCAAAAAAACTAAAGCAGATGATTGCAACTCCAAGGGGAGGAGGGAGGGTTGTGAGGACTGATTCCTGCTGCTCCTGGAGAACACCTGTTACAGGTGAGTAACTACGCTTTCACCAGGACCAAGCAGGAAGTCAGTCCTCACATATGGGACTCCCAAGCTTAAGGCTACCGGAGACCCTAAGCACAAAAATGAGCTCCCTCTAGCTCAGCAGTACAGAAGGAAGGAATCTTCACTGAATTATTACCCACCGGTAGCCCCCATCCGGGAGGGAGGGTAGGAGTTGCTCAAACCTCGAAGAGATTTCGGAGGACTGCCTGTCCGAAAGCACTGTCCCTGCGGGACTCCCTCTCGAGGCAGTAATGGACCGCAAAAGTCTGGCTCGAAGACCAAGTAGCGGCCCGGCAGATGTCTGCCAATGGAACAGAGCGGAGGTAAGCCACTGACATAGCCTTCGCCCGAACACAATGAGCCGTGACCAGACTTTCTAACGAGAATCCGGCTGCCCCATAAGCCCAAGCGATACAGTCAGCAACCCAGATGGACAGAGTACGCTTGGAGACCGGGAGCCCCAATTTATTGGGGTCAAAAGACACAAAAAGCTGAGCAGCTTTACGGTGCTCCCGCGTACGGTCAAGGTAGAAGTTCAATGCCCTTCTACAGTCCAGGGTATGCAGGACCATTTCAGCTCGGCTGGAGTGTGGCCTGGGAAAGAAGGTCGGAAGTACCACCTCCTGATTGATGTGAAAAGGGGAGACCACTTTTGGAAGAAATTTAGGGTGAGTCCGTAGGACTACCCTATTTTTGTAGAACCGAGTGTAAGGGGGATCAGACACGAGGGCCTGCAATTCACTTACGCGTCTAGCGGAAGTGAGGGCTATCAGGAATAAGGTTTTCCAAGAAAGAAAACGGAGAGAACAGGTAGCCATAGGTTCAAAAGGCGGACAGGTGATCCGCTGCAAAACCACATTCAGATCCCAGTCAGGTGCTGGCGGGCGCAGAGGTGGTTTAAGTAGAAGGAGACCTCGGAGAAACCTTGCCACGAGAGGGTCGCTGGAAAGAGGTCTGCCGTCTACCGGCACATGATGTGCTGAAAGAGCACTGAGGTGAACTTTAACGGAGTTGGACTTAAGTCCCAGATTAGAGAGGTAGAGCAAGTACTGCAAGATCACCGACACCGAGCAGGAGAAGGGATCCAGAGACTGCTGGGCACACCAAGCGGAAAAGCGACGCCATTTAAGGGCGTAGCATTTGCGGGTAGAAGGTCGCCGGGAAGCTAGGACGACCTCTTCCACCTCTGCCGGCAGTAGAAGGGGAGCAAGGACTACCCTTTCAGCAGCCAGGCCATCAGATGTAGAGATCTGAGGTTGGGGTGCAGTAGGGACCCCTGATCCTGTGTTAGGAGATCTGGTTGAAACCCCAGAGGGAACGGATCCTCCACCGCTAGTTGCAGCAGGAGTGGAAACCACGGCTGTCTGGGCCACCGAGGAGCTATCAGGATCATGGAAGCTTTGTCTCTGAGAACCTTGAAAAGAGTTCGAGAGACTAGCGGTATGGGAGGAAAGGCATAGAGAAGGCCTTTCGACCATGAGAGCAGAAAAGCATCCGCCGCTACTCGAAGGGGATGCGGCTGCCGAGAGCAGAAGCGAGGAAGTTGCCGGTTGAGAGGACTGGCAAAGAGATCCATCGTGGGGAGGCCCCACTTCAGAAAAAGTTTCTGAACTACCAAGGGATCCAGTCGCCACTCGTGCGGCTGGAGGATTCTGCTGAGTTTGTCCGCCAGGCAATTTTCTTGGCCTGGGAGATAAACTGCCTTGAGAAGAATGCCGTGGCTTACGGCCCAAGAGCAGAGTCTCTGTGCTTCTCGACAGAGAAAGAAGGAGCCCGTGCCCCACTGTTTGTTCACGTAGAACATGGCAACTTGATTGTCCGTCTGGACAAGGACGGACCGGTGAGAAGTCAGGTGGGAGAAAGCCTTGAGAGCCAGACGGATCGCTCTGAGCTCCAGGAAGTTGATCTGCTGCGCAGACTCCCACGTGGTCCAGAGACCTTGAGTACATGCCCCTTGGCAATGCGCTCCCCATCCTAGGAGAGAAGCATCGGTCGTCAGCACTTGAGCCGGCGGAGGACACTGAAAAGGCATTCCGAGTACCAGGTTCGGCCGATGAAGCCACCACTGTAGAGAAGAGGCCAGCGGGCCGGAAATCCGCACTAAGTTGGCTAGGCCGCCCGTGGCCTGTTGCCACTGCTTGCGAAGGCACCACTGAGCAGGCCGCATATTCAGGCGGGCATTGGGGTTCACGTGGACGGTGGAAGCCATATGGCCGAGTAGTCTCAGGAAGCGCCTGGCCGAGACCAGGGACTGGCTGCGAAAACGGCCGGCTAGGTCCATGAGCCGTTGAGCCCTGTCGAGAGGCAGGAAAGCTCGCGCCTGAAGAGTGTGCAATCTTGCGCCGATGAACTCGAGATCTTGCGAGGGGAGCAAAGTGGACTTTGCGAAGTTTATGACAAAGCCCAAGTACTGGAGAATAGTCACAGTGCGGTGTGTGGCTTTTGTGACTTCTGGAGAGGACGATGCTCTGATGAGCCAGTCGTCTAGGTACGGAAAGACATAGAGGCCGTGAAGTCGGAGATAAGCCGCCACCACCGCGAGACATTTTGTGAAGACTCGTGGTGCGGAGGATAGGCCAAAGGGCAGTACTCTGTACTGGTACTGATTTCCTGCCACCACAAACCTTAGGTATTGGCGGTGGCTTGGGTGGATGAGGATGTGCGTGTAGGCATCCTTTAGATCCAAGGAGCATAGCCAATCTCCCTGCTGGAGGTAGGGCAGAAGGATTCCAAGGGTAAGCATCTTGAACTTCTCCCTCACGAGGAACTTGTTGAGGTTGCGCAAGTCCAGGATGGGTCGGAGGCCTCCCGTTCTTTTTGGTATTAGGAAATACCTGGAATAGAAGCCTTGACCCCTCAGGTGGTGGGGCACCGGTTCCACAGCCTGTTCCTGAAGAAGACTTGCTAACTCTTGAAGGAGTAAGTCCCTGTGTAGAGGGAGTCGTGGAGGCTCTCCCGGGAAATAGGAGGGAGGGACCTGGTGGAAGTGGAGAAGATAGCCTTCTCTCACAACATGAAGCACCCAGGCATCTGATGTGATGTTGGACCACCTGTGGGCAAAGTGGACCAGCCGGCCTCCTGTGCTGGGAGGAACCAGCTGAGGGGGAGAGGCTATGCTGAGGAAGTCAAAACCCCCCACCCTGCTGAGCAGGGGCCGGTGGTGCAGGCTTGGGGGCTTGCTGCCTACGGGACCCGTTACCCTGTCCCTTGGCCTGCTGACCCTGTTGGGGAGCTGCGGAGGCCTGATATTGAGGGTAGTGTTTATAGGCAGCTGCCTTTCTCGGGTAAAAGGACTTCTTTCCCGAGCCCTTCTTCTTCTTGGAAGGGGCAGAGGTCTTCCTAGAAAGCCTTGTTCTGGTGAGAGTCTCCGTCTCGAGTTGTGCAGCCTTCTCAGCCATGGGCTTGCCAAAGAGGTTCTCACCTCGGCAGGGGACATCGACCAACTTGTCCTGCACCCAGGGTTCAAGGTCAGACGACTGAAGCCAAGCCTGTCGGCGGGCACCGATGCCGGCTGCGGCCACTCGAGCCGATGCTTCAAAGCCATCATAGGCTGCTCGAGAAATGAATTTGGAGCATTCCCGAATACCAGTGGACAAGGCTAGGAACCTCCGCAAAGGTTCCTCGGACAGCCCAGCAGAGAATCCGGCTATCTCTTTAGCCAGGTCTCTAAGGTACATGCCCATGTAGAGCTGGTAGGTCTGGACCCGACAAGCAAGCATAGAGCCCTGGAAACTCTTCTTACCGAGGCCATCCAGGTTGCGGGCCTCCCTGCCAGGAGGCACCGAGGAGTGCATCTTCTGGCTCTTAAGCCTATGCATGGCCGATTCCACCACCATGGAATGGTGCGGTAGCTGTGCTTTTTGGAAGCCAGGGCTCTTGCGGACTCGATAGATGGAATCGACCCGCTTGCTTAATACCGGCGACGATGCCGGACTCTCCCACATGCGGAAGAGTAGTCGTTCCAGCATGGGAGGAACCGGTACAGTAAAGTGCTCCCTGGCGGGAGAGTCGTACTGAAGGGCGTCGAGCTCTTCGGCTCGAGGCTCCTCCTCGGGATCCGCAGGGAAGGCCAAAGCCTTGGCCATATCCCTGACGAAGTCCGAGAACCGGGCATCCTCCGGGGGGACTGTTTCCGAGGTTCGGACTCAGGGGAGTCCGAGGGGACACACCGAGTCCGAAAAGAATCAGGTGACTCTTCCACTTCAGACTCCCAGGCCGACTCCGAGGAGGAATCGGTGGGGTCAGTTCGGGCGGGCGGAGGCGTCGGCCGCCCCGACGCCGAGGGAGTCGGCGTCAACGACCTCGGTCCCGAACGGGAGGCCGAGGGTGACCTCGACCGAGGATCGACTCGAGCCCGCATGGACTCGAGGATCGGCTCGGTCTCCGGGGTCGACTTAGACGTCGACGTCCCGGCGGTCGGGGCAGAGGCGCCAGCGAGGCTAGCGATCAGTGCCCGCTGCTAGTCCATGAAGGCAGATAGTCTGCTCTCCAAGGCCGTCAACCTGAGTCCGACCTCAGGTGACCCAGCGGCCCCCGACTCGGGCCCCGACGGTGTCGGGCCCGACGTCGGACCCCTCGGAGGCGAGTCCAGGAGGACTACAGGACTTACCCGAGCAGGCATCTCCGATTCCAAACGAGGTCGCTTCGGGAGATGTTCCTTCTCCAAAGACCCGGGACGGCTATCGGGGCTATGCGACCTGGCCCTCGCGGAACCAGGAGCGTCCACCGACGCCGCCCTCGCAGGTTTCGCCTTCCGACGATGATCCCCGGAGGGAGAACCTCTGTCGGAGGAACTCTGGCGATGCTCAGAGCTGGAGCCTCTGGACGCCGAGGCCCCCGACGAGGTCCGGGTACGGGTGGGATCTGCGAAGATTCTTTCCCGCTGATGCCGCCGACTCCGTAACGCTTTGGAGGACATTTTGCTGCAGGCCCCACAGATCAGTTCCTCATGATCTGGGCCAAGGCAGCGGAGGCAATTATCGTGTGTGTCAGTGAGTGACATATTTCTGTCACACTGAACACACCTTTTGAAACCACTGGCAGCCATCGGGGGAAAAAGGGCCCCTGCAAGGTCAAAGGACCGGGCTGCCAGCGAAAAACTGAAAAACGAAACTGACAGAAAAATCAGAAAAACCGAAAAATAAGAGAAGGACTCGCAACGGCGTCGCGAGTCCGGGCAGGAAAGAGACTGGCGTCGAACCGAAGAAAAAAGAGAAATAAATCACGAAAAATCAACTTTTTCAGCGGGGACAAGAAGACCACGTCTGTAGGGCTCCGTGGAAAAAAGAAGACTGGCTAAGATGGCACCCTTGGGCGGGAAGGGGACCGCGCATGCGCGCTGCAATTCCCAAAGGCTTTCTTTGAAAGCTGGGGAAAATTGCTCTGCGAGGGCTCCGTCGGCGCCGACGTCACCCATATGTGAGGACTGACTTCCTGCTTGGTCCTGGAGAATTGGTGTTACATTGGTCTTCCTCCAATCTTCAGGTATTAGAGATGATTTTAATGATAGTTCACAGATTACTAATAGCAGGTCTGCAATCTCATATTTCAGTTCTTTCAACACCCTTGGATGTATACCATCCGGCCCAGGTGATTTGCTACTCTTCAGTTTATCTAATAGTTGTAATACATCTTCCCGATGTATCGATATTTCCTTCAATTCTTCCGCACCTTTAAATACCACTTCAGTCATGGGTAACATCCCTACATCTTCCTCAGTAAAGACTGAAGCAAAGAATTCATTCAATCTCTCCGCTATCGCCTTGTCGCCTCTTAGTGCTCCTTTAACCCCTTTATCATGTAATGGACCAACTGACTCACGGTTTTTTTGCTACGAATGTACTTGAAAAGGTCTTTACTTCGCGTTTTTGCTTCCGCAGCAAGCTTCTTCTCAAATTCTCCCTTTGCCTGCCTTATCAATGCCTTGCATTTGACTTGCCAGTGCTTGTGCTGTTTCCAGGTTTCGTCGTTTGGCTCTTTTTTTCCATTTCCTGAAAGATGCTTTTTTGGCAACAGCCGCCTCTCTGACCTCACCTTTAAACCAAGCTGGCAGTTTTTTGGACTTCCTTCCACTTTTCTTAAAGCGTGGAATACAGCTGGTCTGGGCTTCCAAGATAGTATTTTTCAACAACAGCCAAGTCTGATGTACGTCTTTAACCTTTGCAACTGCTCCTTTTAGTTTTTTCTTAACTGTTTTCCTCATTTTATCATAGTCTCCCTTTCGAAAGTTAAAAGGTAGTACTGTGGATTTCCTTACTATCCCTCCTCCACTAATTAAATCAAAGGCGATCATGCTATGATCACTATTGCCAAGTGACCCCAACAACCTTATCTCTTGCACTAGATCTGGTGTTCCACTAAGGACTAGGTCTAATATGGCTTCCCCTCTGGTCGGTTCATGAACCAGCTGCTCCAAGAAGCAGTCATTTATTTCATCTAGGAACTTTATCTCCCTAGCATGTCCTGACGTGACACTGACCCAGTCGATACCGGGGTATTTGAAATCACCCATTATTATTACTGCACTGTAACTTTTGTTAGCTTCCTTGATTTATTTGAGCATTTCATCATCCATTTGGTCATTCTGGCAAGGCGCTCGATAGTACACCCCCACTGCCATTGCCTTCCCCCTTTTACATGGAATTTCAATCCATATAGATTCTACAGCAGATTTTGTTTCCTGCAAAACTTTAATCCTTTCTGACTCAATGCCCTCTCTAACATAGAGAGCAACCCCTCCACCAATTTTATCAGCTCTATCATTATGATATAGTTTGTACCCAGGTATCACAGTGTCCCACTGGTTGTCCTCCTTCCACCATGTCTCTGATATTCCAATCATATCTAACCTTTGATTTAGTGTGTTATATTCTAACTCTCCCATCTTATTTTTTAGACTTCTAGCATTTGCATACAAGCATTTTAGAGAATGTATTTTACTCATATTAATTTGGCTATTGTTATGGGTAATTTGGGATCTTTAAGCTCTGTCTGCTCCATACTTGAGGGCATTTGGGCTACTTTACTCTTTTGTGGAACCTCTCTGCTTTTGGTAGTATCCTTCAAAGATACATTCTTCCGAACCATCCGCTCTTGGGCGACTGTCGGCTTTCCCCTAATATCTAGTTTAAAAGCTGCTCTATCTCCTTTTTAAAGGTTAATGCCAGCAGCCTGGTTCCATCCCGGTTAAGGTGAAGCCCATCCCTTCGGAAGAGCCCCTCCTTTCACCAGAATGTTCCCCAGTTCCTAACAAATCCAAAACCCTCATCTCTGCACCATTGTCTCATCCACGCATTGAGACTCCGGAGCTCTGCCTGCCTTTTGGGTCCTGCGCGTGGAACAGGAAGCATTTTGGAGAACGCTACCCTGGAAGTTCTGGATTTCAACTTCCTACCTAAAAGCCTAAATTTAGCCTCCAGAACCTCCCTACCACATTTTCCTATGTCATTGGTACCGACATGTACCAAGACAGCAGACTCCTCCCCAGTACTATCTAAGACCTTATCTAGGTGGCACGTGAGGTCCGCTACCTTCGCACCAGGCAGGCATGTTACAAGGCGATCCTCACGTCCACCAGCCACCCAGCTATCTATATGCCTAATGATCGAATCACCAACTATAACGGCTGTCCTAACCCTTCCCTCATGGGCACATGGCCCTGGAGAAACTTCCTCGGTGCGAGAGGGTTTTACATCACCTGGAGGACAGGTCCTAGTTACAGAATCACTTCCTGCCACATCAGGGTGATGCTCTCCTGTCACGTGACCTCTCTCCTCCATGGCAACAGGGATGCTGCCAGACTGGAGGTGGGACTTCAGGACTATATCCCTGTAGGTCTCGTCTATGTACCTCTCTGTCTGTCTTATGCTTTCCAAGTCTGCTACTTTAGCCTCTAGACAACGGACTCGTTCCCTGAGAGCAAAGAGCTCCTTGCACCTAGTGCACACGTAAGACCTCTCACCAACTGGGAGAAAATCATACATGTGACACTCAATGCAAAAGACTGGAAAGCCCCCATCCCGCTGCTGGACTGCTGTCTGCATCTTAGTTTTAAGTTTGTGTTTAGATCTAAGTTCTTTACTTACTAAGGGTTGCTATGGATATTTATACTAATAAAACTGTACCTAATACGTGTAATATACCTTGTTCACCTGAAGCTTAACTAATCTCAGGTCCTTAGTGTATGACTGATTTGGGTAATGAGCTGATTTGGATAATGAGCTGATTTGGGTAATGAGCTTCACCTGAGGACTGATATGGGTAATGAGCTTCACCTGAGGACTGATTCCTGCTGCTCCTGGAGAACACCTGTTACAGGTGAGTAACTACTCTTTCTCCAGGACCAAGCAGGAAGTCAGTCCTCACTTATGGGACTCCCCAGCTTCAGGCTACCGGGGAATCAGAGCTGAAAAAATGAGCTCCTTCTAGCCTCAGCATCAGAGAAAGGATTTCACTGAAACATACCTCCACCGGTAGCCCAACCAGAGGCCTGGAGGGTAGGAGTTGCCTAAACCTCAAAGAGATTCTGGAGCACTGCTTGACCGAAAGCATTGTCCCTATGGGACTCCCTCTCCAGGCAGTAATGGGCCGCAAAAGTCTGGCTTGAGGACCAAGTTGCAGCCCTGCAGATGTCTGCCAACGGTACAGAGCGGAGATGAGCTACTGAGGCAGCCATTGCCTTGACACGGTGGGCCATGACCCGACCCTGCAAAGGAAGGTCAGCTGCTCTGTAAGCCCAGGTGATACAATCAGCCACCCAGATGGACAAGGTACGCTTGGAGACAGGCACCCCCAAGTTACTGGGGTCAAAAGATACGAATAGCTGAGTAGCCCTCCTATGCCCCGGTTCAAGGTAGAAGGATAAGGCCCTCCTACAGTCCAGGGTATGCAGGACTGTCTCAGCCCGGCTGGCATGGGGCCTAGGGAAGAATGTTGGAAGAACCACCTCCTGGTTGAGATGGAAAGAGGAGACAACCTTGGGGAGTAACTTAGGATGAGTCCTAAGGACTACCCTGTTCCTATAGAAGCGAGTGTAGGGTCTGTCACAAACCAGGGCTTGAAGTTCACTCACTCGCCTGGCCGAGGTCAAGGCCACTAGGAATAGAGTCTTCCAGGATAGGAAGCGTAGAGGACAGGTAGCCATTGGTTCAAAAGGTGGGTGAGTAAGTTGCTGCAAGACCACATTCAATTCCCACTCAGGGGCTGGTGGACGGAGAAGAGGCTTGAGCAATAGCAAGCCTCTGAGAAATCTGGACACCAAGGGATGAACCGACAAAGAGTGTCCCTCCACCATTGAGTGGTGAGCTGCCAGAGCAGAGAGGTGGACCCGAACAGAATTGGACATAAGGCCCTGATTGGACAAGTGCAGAAGGTACTGGAGCACCACTGGCACAGTGCAGCCGAAAGGATCTTCCTTGCATTGCTGACACTACAAGGAGAATCTCCTCCACTTCAGGGCATATGTTTTCCTGGTGGATTGCTTTCTAGAGGCCAAGACCACCTCTTCCACTTCCTGAGGTAGGCCCCAGGGAGCCAATACTACCCTTGCAGCCTCCATGCTATCAGGTGGAGAGATTTGAGATTGGGATGCAGAAGGGAACACTGATACTGAGAGAGAAGGTCGGGGTGGAAGCCCAGAGGCATGGGTGTCTCCACTGCCAGCTGAAGTAGCAGGGGGAACCAGGGCTGCCTCGGCCACCTGGGAGCAACCAGAAGTACTGAGGCCTTGTCCCTGAGAATCTTGAACAAGGTTCGGGCCACCAGAGGCGTGGGAGGAAACGCATAGAGCAGGCCCTGGGACCAAGAAATCAGGAAGGCATCCGCCACCACCCTTAGGGGATGCGGTTGCCTGGAACAAAACCTGGGTAGTTGGTGATTCAGGGGACTGGCAAAGAGATCCATGGATGGAAGTCCTCATTTCAGGAAAATCTGTTGAACCACCAAAGGGTGCAGCTGCCATTCGTGGGGCTGCAGAATTCTGCTTAAGCGGTCTGCCAGAAAGTTCTCCTGGCCAGGAAGATTAACAGCTCTCAGCAATATCTGGTGTCTGAGGGCAAAAGAGCAAAGGGCCTGTGCTTCCAGGCATAGAGGTCTGGATCCAGTGCCGCCCTCTTTGTTCACATAGAACATGGCTACTTGGTTGTCCGGCTGAACTAGAACAGACTGGTGAGCCAAAGTGTGAGAAAAAGCCTTGAGGGCTAAGCGAATAGCCCGCAGTTCCAGTAGGTTGATCTGTTGCGTGGCTTCCCATGGGGACCAGAGGCCTTGGGTGCCGCTCTCTTGACAGTGTGCACCCCAGCCCTGTAAGGAGGCATCGGTGGTCAACACCACTGTGGGGGCAGACACCTGAAAAGGCACCCCCTGAAGCAAGTTGTGGGGGTGTAGCCACCACTGAAGAGAATTCAGGAAGGGTTTTGACACCCTGACTTTGTCTGCCAGGCTCCCTGTGGCCTGCTTCCACTGAGTCCTGAGGCACCACTGTGCAGGCCTCATGTGGAGGCGGGCATTGGGGGTCACATGCACAGTTGATGCCATGTGTCCCAGGAATTGCAGACAGAGCCTGGCAGGAACCCTTGGCAGACTGAGAAACCGGGATGCCAACTCCATGAGCCTTTGAGCTCTGTCCCCTGGCAAGTAAGCCCTTGCTTGCAGGGAGTCCAGCCCCGCTCCTATGAACTCGAGGTTCTGGGAGGGGAGCAAAGTGGACTTTGCGAAGTTTATGACAAATCCTAGGTCTTGAAGGAGTGACAGTCCTGAAGGTGGCCTGCCTGGCCTCCTGGTAAGTCTGACCTCGGATGAGCCAGTCGTCCAGATAGAGGAAGACAAAAACCCCTTGAGTCCTCAAGTAGGCCGCCACCACAGCTAGGCACTTTGTAAAGACTCTGGGGGCGGAGATTAGGCCAAAAGGCAGCTCCCTGTACTGGTAATGGTTTCCTCCCACCATGAACCTGAGGTACTTTCTGTGGTCTGGATGAATGAGGATGTGTGTAGGCATCCTTTAGATCTAAGGAGCATAGCCAGTCTCCCTGCTGGAGGTAGGGCAGAAGTGTTCCAAGAGTAAGCATCTTGAACTTCTCTTTCTCCAAGAACTTGTTGAGGTTTCTGAGGTCCAGGATAGGCCTTAGGCCTCCTGTTCTCTTTGGCACCAGAAAATACCTGGAGTAGAACCCGTGCCCCTGTAGGCGAGGAGGTACAGGCTCCACTGCCTTGTCCAGAAGGAGGCCCTGAAGTTCTTGGAGGAGGAGGTTGGTGTGCAGGAGAGGCCTCAGAGGCTCTCCTGGAAAGCAGACAGGAGGTAACTGTTGGAAATAAAGCATATAACCCTGGTGAATGATGCTTAAGACCCAAGCATCCCCTGTAATGGGTGGCCACCTGTGGGCAAACAGGGCTAAGCGACCTCCTGTGCAGGAATGGGGCAGCAGGGGCAGAGAGGCTATGCTTTGGGAGTCAAAAACCCCCTCCCTGCTGGGTAGGAGCAGGAGCCGGAGGCTTGGGGGTCTTCTGCCTACGGGGCCCATGTCCCTGCCCCTTGGCCTGCTGCCCCTGTTGGGGAGCTGGGGAGGCCTGGTACTGAGGGTAAGGTTTGTAGGCAGACACCCTCCTCAGGTAGAAGGACTTTTTACCCAAGCCCTTCTTTTTGTGAGAAGGGGCAGAAGTCCTTCTGGACAGTCTTGTCCTGGTCAGGTGCTCGGTTTTGAGTTCAGCTGCCTTCTCGGCCATGGGTTTGCCAAAAAGGTTTTCACCCTGGCAAGGAGCATCGACCAACTTGTCCTGTACCCAAGGCTCGAGGTCCGATGACTGCAGCCATGCCTGGCGTCAGGCCCCGATGCCGGCTGCCGCCACACGAGCCGAAGCCTCAAAGCCATCGTAGGCCGCTCGGGACACGAACTTGGAACAGTCCCGGATTCCTGAAGACAAAGACTGGAACCTCTGCAAAGGTTCCCCGGAGAGGCCAGCAGAGAACCCGGCAAGCTCCTTTGCCAGGTCTCGGAGGTACATGCCCATGTACAGCTAGGTATGACTGGACACGGCAAGCAAGCATCGAGCCCTGGAAGCACTTTCTGCCGAAAGCATCCAGGTTCCGGGCCTCCCTGCCGGGGGGCACCGCAGAGTGCATCTTCTGGCTCTTCAGACGATGCATGGCCGATTCCACCACCATGGAATGGTGCGGCAGCTGCGCCTTTTGGAAGCCAGGGCTCTTACGGAGTCAATAAATGGAATCGACTCGTTTGCTCAAGACCGGCGCCGAGGCCGGTGCCTCCCACATCCGGAAGAGGAGCCGTTCCAGCATCGGAGGAACCGGAACAGTAAAGGCCTCCTTCGGAGGAGAGTCATACTGGAGGGCCTCAAGCTCCTCGGCTCGAGGCTCCTCCTCGGAGTCCGCGGGAATCGCCAAGGCCTTAGCCATGTCCCACACGAATTCCGAGAACCGGGTGTCCTCCGGAGGGGACCTACTCCGGGGCTCGGACTGTGGTGAGTCTGAAGGGACGCACCGAGTCCGGAAGGTGTCGGGGGACTCCTCGTCCTCCGTCTCCCAAGCTGACTCATTCGAAGAGGAGTCGAGAGGCTCTGACCGCGTGGGTCGAGGTGGCACCCGCCCCGATGCCAAAGGCACCGGCATCGATACCCTCGGTTCCGAGCGGGAGGTCGAGGGAGACCTTGACCGAGGACGACTTTGAGCCTTCATGGTCTCGAGTATCGGCTCGGTCTCCGGGGTCGTCTTCGACGTCGATGTCCCGGTGGTCGGGGCAGATGCACCAGCGAGGCTGGCCATCAGTACCCGCTGCTGCTCCATGAAGGCAGACAATCTGCTCTCCAAGGCTGTCAGCCTGAGTCCAAGCTCAGGAGACAGCAGCCACCAACCCGGGCCCCGGCGGCGCCGGGCCCGACGTCGGCTCTCTCGGAGGAGAGTCCACGAGGACTACGGGACTTATTTATCCGACTGTCTCCGGCTCCACACGAGGTACTTGGACGGCTTCTCCTGCTCCAAAGGCCCGGGACAGCGGTCGGGGGTCTTAGACCTGGCCCTCGAGGAACCAGGGACCTCTTCCGACACCGCCCTCACGAGCCGTTTCTTCCTCTTGCGTTCCCGGTCGGGGGACCCCCTGTCCAAGGAACCCCGGCGATGCTCGGGATCAGACTCCCGAGACGTCGAGGCCTTAGACGAGGTCCGGACCCGGCCGGAGGCAGAATCTGAAAAAATCCTTTCCTTCTGGTGCTGATGGCTTCGTAGTGCCTTGGTGGACATTTTGCCACACGGGCCACAGATCATGGGATCATGATCTGGGGCTAGGCACCGAAGGCAGCAGTCGTGTGTGTCGGTGAGAGACATTAGTTTCTTGCACCGATCACACTTCTTGAAACCACCGGAAGCCATCAGGGAAAAAAGGGCCCCCGCGAGGTCAAAAGACCGGCCTTCCAGGGAAAACAGAAAAAAGGGCGCGAACGCCAGCCACGAAGGGCAAAAACTGAAAAATAGAAAACGGACTCAATACCGGTGTACCGAACCCGGCGGGAAGGGGAACCGGCGTCAAACTTGGAGAAAAAAGACGAAGAATCTTCGAAAAAAACGTCAACTTTTCCGGGTGACTCGGACAGATGTCCGATGGGCTCCACGGAAAAAGAGAGACTGAGCAAGATGGCACCTTTAGGCGGGAAGGGGACCGCACATTCGTGCAGTGTTCCCAAAGGCTTTCTTAGAAAGCTGGGGAAATGCTCCGCACGGGGGCTCCATCGGCGCCGATGTCACCTATAAGTGAGGACTGACTTCCTGCTTGGTCCTGGAGAACTCTCAGTTCCAAGAGATTGATCTGTTGTGCGACCTCCAAAAGGGTCCACAGACCTTGAGTACATGTCCCTTGGCAATGTGCACCCCAACCTTTAAGAGAAGCATCGGTTGTCAGCACTTGAGAGTGTGGAGGTGTCTGAAACAACACCCCTTGCACTAGATTTGGAAGATGAAGCCACCATTGCATTGAAGAGGCTAGTAGCATGGACACTCTCACTTTGTCCGTAAGGCTTCCTGTGGCTTGGTGCCACTGAGTTCTGAGACCCCAATGAGCTGGCCTCATGTGCAGACGGTCATTTGGGGTTACATGGACCGTGGAAGCCATATGGCCTAAAAGCCTCAGGAATTGCCTGGCGGAGACCAGAGAATTGCTGTGGAACTGCCTGGCTAGATCCATCAACCTGTGGGCCCTGTCCACGGGTAAAAAGGCTTCGCCGGAAGGGTGTCCAGTCTTGCTCCTATGAACTCCATGTTCTGTGAAGGGTGCAAAGTGGACTTTGCGAAGTTTATAACAAACCCCAAGTGCTAAAGTAGAGCCACAGTGCGAAGGGTGGCTTGATTGGCCTCCTGTGTAGGACTGGCCCCTGACGAGCCAGTCGTCCAGGAATGGAAACACAAAAAGGCCTTGAAGCCTTAGGTAGGCCGCCACCACCGCCAGGCACTTTGTGAACACCCTGGGGGCGGAGGTTAGGCCAAAGAGCAGCACTCTGTACTGATAGTGGTTTCCTCCCACTACAAACCTGAGATATCGTCTGTGGTCTGGATGAATGAGGATGTGAGTATACGCATCCTTTAGGTCTAAGGAGCATAGCCAGTCTCCCCTGCTGGAGGTAGGGCAGCAGAATTCCAAGGGTGAGCATCTTGAACTTTTCCCTCTCCAGGAACTTGTTGAGGTTTCGCAAGTCTAGGATGGGTCTGAGGCCTCCTGTTCTTTTTGGTACTAGGAAGTACCTGGAATAGAAGCCTTGACCTCTCAGGTGGTGGGGCACCGGTTCCACGGCCTGTTCCTTTACAAGACTTGCCAACTCCTGCAGGAATAAGTCCCTGTGCAGAGGGAGTCTTGGAGGCTCCCCTGGAAAATAGGAGGGGGGTACCTGGTGAAAGTGGAGAAGATAGCCCCTTTGGACTATATTGAGCACCCAGTTATCCCTTGTGACGGCTGACCACCTGTGGGCAAACAGGGCCAGCCGGCCTCCTGTGCTGGTGTGGGCCAGCTGAGGAGGAGAGGCTATGCCAATGGAGTCAAAACCCCGCACTCTGCTGTGCAGGAGCCGGTGCTGGTGGCTTGGGGGCTTTCTGCCTACGGGGCCCATGACCCTGCCTCTTGGCCTGCTGACCCTGTTGGGGAGCTGCAGAGGCCTGATAATGAGGGTACTGTTTATAGGCAGATGACTTCCTCGGGTAAAAGGTCTCTTTCCCCGAGCCCTTCTTCTTCTGAGAAGGGGCAGAGGTTTTTCTGGACAGCCTAGTCCGGGTCAGAGTCTCGGTCTCGGGTTCTGCAGCCTTTTCAGCCATGGACTTGCCAAAGAGGTTTTCACCTCGGCAGGGGACATCGACCAACTTGTCCTGCACCCATGGCTCGAGGTCCGATGACTGTAGCCAGGCCTGACGGCGTGCACCGATGCCGGCTGCAGCTACTCGGGCCGAAGCCTCGAAGCCATCATAGGCTGCTCGAGAGATAAACTTCGAGCACTCCCGAATACCCAAGGACAGAGCATTGAACCTCTGCAAAGGTTCCTCGGAGAGACCAGCAGAGAACCCGGCAATCTCCTTTGCCAGGTCTCTAAGGTACATGCCCATGTACAGCTGGTAGGTCTGGACACGGCAAGCAAGCATAGAGCCCTGGAAGCACTTCTTACCGAGGGCATCCAGGTTCCAGGCCTCCCAGCTGGGAGGCACCGAGGAGTGCATCTTCTGACTCTTCAGACGATGCATGGCCAATTCCACCAACCATGGAGTGGTGCGGTAATTGTACCTTCTGGAACCCGGGGCTCTTGCGGACTCGATAGATGGAATCGACCCGCTTGCTCAAAACCGGCGTCAAGGCCGGCGCCTCCCACATGCAGAAGAGCAGCCGTTCCAGCATCGGAGGAACCGGTACAGTAAAGGCCTCCTTTGGGGGAGAGTCATACTGGAGGGCCTCGAGCTCCTCGGCTCCCTCCTCGGGATCCGCGGGGAAGGCCAAGGCCTTGGCCGTATCCCGCACGAAGTCCGAGAACCAGGTATCCTCCGGTGGGGACCGTCTCCGAGGTTCGGACTCACCGAGTCCGAAAGGTGTCGGGTGACTCCTCATCCTCCGTCTCCCAGCCGGACTCCTCGGAAGAGGAATCGAGCGGCTCCGGTCAGGCCGGCACCGATGCCAACCGCCCCGACGCTGAGGGTACCGGCGTCGACGACCTTGGTCCCGAACGGGAGGCCGAGGGGGACCTTGGCCGAGGATAGACTCGAGCGCGCATGGACTCGAGGATTGGCTCGGCCTCTGGGGTCGAATTGGACGTCGATGTCCCCGTGGTCTGGGCAGATGCACTGGTGAGACCGGCGATCAGTGCCCGCTGCTGTTCCATGAAGGCAGCCAAGCTGCTCTCCAAGGCCGTCAACCTGAGTCCGAGCTCAGGAGACTCAGCAGCCCCCGGACTCGTGCCCTGATGGCATCGGGCCCGACGATGGCTCCCCTGGAGGAGAGTCCACGAGGACTACAGTACTCACGTGACCCGGGGTCTCCATCTCCACATGACGTTGTTTTGCAGGCCTCTCCGACTCCGAAGACCCGGGATGGCGCTCGGGGCTATGCGACTTGGCCCTCAAGGAGCCGAGTGTGTCCACCGACGCCGCCCTCGCGGGTTTCTTCTTCCTGCGATGCTCCCGTGAGGGAGACCCCTCTCAGAGGAACCTCAGCACTGCTCGGGGCCGGAGTCCTGAGACGTCGAGGCCTCTGACAAAGTCCGGGCCCGTCCGGACGCGGAGTCAGAGAAGATTCTTTCCTTTTGGTGCTGCCGACTCCTCAACGCCTTCGAGGACATCTTCCCACACGGACCACAGATCATCGGGTCATGATCGAGTCCGAGGCACCGGAGGCAGCAGTCATGTGTGTCAGTGAGAGATATAAGCTTCTTACACCCATCACACTTTTTAAACCCATTGGCAGCCATCGGGGGAAAAAGGGCCCCTGCGAGGTCAAAAGACAGGGCTGCCAGTGAAAAAAGAAAATGGCGCGAACGCTAGTCACTAAGGACAAAAACCAAAAAAAGAAGATCGGGCTCGATACCGGTGTATCGGGCCCAGGCGGGAAAGGGAAACCAGCGTCGAACCGAAGAAACGGGTCAAACCCCGAAGAAAATCCACTTTTTCCTCAGGTGAAAATGAAACACGTCCGTCGGGCTCCGCGGAAAAAAGAGGACTGAGCAAGATGGCACCCTTGGGCGGGAAGGGGACCGCGCATGCGCGCTGCATTCCCAAAGGCTTTCTTAGAAAGCTGGGGAAATGCTCCGCACGGGGGCTCCGTCGGCGCCGACGTCACCCATATGTGAGGACTGACTTCCTGCTTGGTCCTGGAGAAATAAAACTTTCCAGGTCAGTAACTTCAGACAAGATTCTCAAGAGCAGAGATGTCTCTTTCCATACAAAGATTTGACTTGTTCAAGCCATGGTATTTTCAATAACATCATATGGATGTGAAAGGTGCACAGCGAAAAACAGACAGGAAGAAAATTGATGCCTTTGAATTATGGTGCTGGTGGCGAATACTGTGTATACCATGGACTGCCCGAAGAACGAACCAGTCAGTACTAGAGGGGATCAAACCTAAGCTTTCTTTAGAAGCTCAGATGACAAGACTTTGACTTTCATACTTTGGACACATCATGCGAAGAGAGAGATCATTAGAGAAAGACATCATGCTTGGCAAGATAGAAGGTCAACACAAAAGAGGAGGGCCAACAATGAGATGGATCGATACAACAGCAGCTACGGGTACCAGTCTGTCAACAATTTGCCGCTTGACAGAAGACCGAACACAATTTAGGACAACTATCCAGAGGGTCGCCATGAGTCGACACCAACTCGACGGCACTTAACAACAACAACAACAACAACTTCAGAGGGCAGGAATAGAGCAGCTTAAAGGGCGCTTTCATAAGCTGCGCAAGAACCACATTGAGGTTCCAAGACACTATGGGAGGTTTGTAGGGAGGCTTCAAGAGAAGCAACCCCTGTATAATGCGAACTAAAGACTGTACTGAGATGAACTTCCTTTCAACACCTCTATGATAAGCTTCAATTGCACTGAGGTGGACCCTGACAGAGTTGGACTTAAGTCCAGACTCGGAGAGGTGTAGAAGATACTCAAGTAGTTGTATGGGACAGATGAAAGGATCTAAGGCCTGGTCCTCACACCAGACAGAAAACTTCCTCTATTTACAGGAATAAGACTCTCATGGAGGCCCTACTGAAGACCAAAAAGACACTGGTTATATTGCCAGGCAAGTTTAATTCAGTCAATACTAGCCTCTCAACATCCATGCAGTGAGGGCCAAAGGACTGGATGTTAGGGTGCAGCAGCATCCGGTTGTCTTGCAAAATCAGATTTGGCACATGGCCTAGCCAGAGTGTCTCCTGACGAGAGCTATAGCAGGAGAAAAAACCACAGCTGACTGGGCCAATAGGGAGTGATAAGAATCATCGAGCCTCTGTCTGATTTCAGCTTCAGAAGGGTCTTTGCGATGAGAGGGATTGGAGGCTATGTATACAGAAGACCCTCCCCCCCACTGCAGAAGTAAAGCATCCTAGGCTAGTTTGTTGTGTGATTCTACTTTGGAGCAGAACCGATCCACTTGGGCATTCTGCGGAGTGGCGAAAAATTCTATTGATGGGGTGCTCCACTCCTGAAAGATACGGGCCACTACCTCTCTGTCCAGTGTCCATTCGTGTGGTTGGAGGACTCGACTCAGCCTATCTGCCAGTGTTTTGATTGCCTGGCAGGTGTGTGGCTCTGAAATCCATCCCCTGTGCGATGGCGAGCTTCCACAACCTGACTGCTTCCCAACAAAGGAGGTACAAGTCAGTTCCTCCCTGTTTGTTGATGTAAAACCTTGCAACTTGATTGTTGGTCTGAATCAGGACAATTTGGTTGGCCAGCTGATTTCAGAAATCCCTGAGAGCATTTGCTATGGCTCTTAATTCCAAGAAGTTGATCTGGTGCAGACTTTCTTGGACTGGCCAATGTGAAACCTCTCGAGGTGAGCTCCCTAATCGAGTTTGAAGGCGTCTGTCATAAAAACTTTGTGTGTGGAGCAATTTGGAAGGGAAAACCTCTGAGCAAATTCTGTTGTATTGTTCACTAATGCAGTGACTGGACGAGAGAACTGGTGACATATAGACTATCCGGAGTTGACCCATGGGCTGAATCCACAGAGTCCATTGAGCTTGCCTCAAATGGAGGTATGCCAAGGATGTGACATGCAGTGTGGAGACCATGTGGTCTAGTACAGTCAATATCTTGCAAGTTGTTACCTGCTGACTCAATTGAGTCTCTTGCACTAGTGCTGTCAGCCTGTGCAGTCGGTCATGTGGAAGGAACACTCTCACCCAAGTCGTGTCAAGCAGGGTTCCTATGAATTCCAACTGTTGGGTGGTTTGAAGCTGGGACTTGGGTAATTTATAACGAACCCTAGCAGTTCCAATACCCGAATGGTCAATCGTGTTGATTCCTGAACATCTTCCAGAGTGGTATTCTTGATCAGCCAAACATCCAGACAGGGGAAGACAAACATTCCCAGCGTCTGGAGGTGAGCAGCTACTACCAAAAGGCATTCTGTGAAAACGTAAGGTGCTGAGGCTAGGCCAAAAGGCAACACACTGTACTAGAAGTGTTGTTCCCCCTAGGATGAATCTGAGATACATCCTTTAGATCTAGGAGAATAGCCAATCTCCTTTTTAAAGGTAAGAAAGCAGGGTGCCTAGATAAATCATTCTGAACTTTTCTCTTACCAAGTACATAAGAAATACCATAATGGGTCAGACCAAGATCCATCAAGCCCAGTATCCTGTTTCCAACAGTGGCTGATCCAGGTAACAAGTACCTGGCAGGTTCCCAAAAAGATAAATACATAGGTTCCACAATGCTTGTCCCAGGGTAAGCAGTGGATTTCCTGGGTCCTCTTTAATAATGGTTTATGGACCTTTACTCCAGGAACTTGTCCAAACCTTTTTTAAACCCAGCTACACTAATAGCTTTTACGACATCCTCTGGTAACAAATTTGAGTTTGATTTGTTAAGTGAAAAAATATTTTTTCACTTAACTCCTAAATATTTTATACTGTAGCTTCATTGGGTGTCCCCTAGTCTCTCTACTTTCTATGTTTACCCATTCTACTCCATTCATTAATTTATAGACCTCTATCATATCTCCTCTCAGCAGTCTCTTTTCCAAGTTGAAGAGCTCTAACCTTTTAAACCTTTCCTCATAGGGATATCCTTCCATCCCCTTTACCTTTTTGGTGGCTCTTCTCTGTACCTTTTCTAATTCTGATATATCCTTTTTAGGATATGGCGACCAGACTTGCGCACAATATTCAAGGTGCGGTCGCACCATGGAACAATACAAAGGCATTATAATATCCTTTGTTTTATTCTCCCTTCTTTTCCTTATGATTCCTAGCATTCTACTGTATTTCTTTTCTTGGCCGCGGCTGCACACTGGGCAGAGGGTTTCAATGCATCATCCACGATAACACCTAAATCCTTTTCTTGGGCGGTGGTTCCTAATGTGGAACCTTACATCATGTAACCGTAGTTTGGGTTGTTCTTTCCTAGGTGCATAAATTTGCACTTGTCCACATTAAATTTCATTTGTCATTTGGAAGGCCAGTCTTCCAATTTATCAAGATCCTCTTGCAATTTTTCACAATCCTTTAATTTTGTGTCATCTGCAAATTTGATCACCTCACTCATTATTCCCATTTCTAGGTCATTTATAAAATATGTTAAAAAATAACAGCCCAGCACAGATCCCTGGGGCACTCCACTATTCACCTTTCTCCATTGCAAAAATTGACTATTTAGTCCTATCCTCTGCTTTCTATCTTTTAACCAGTTCCTGATCCACAACAGTACACTGCCTCCTATCCCACGACTTTTCAATTTCACTAAGAGTCTCTCATAAGGGACTTTGTCAAAGGCTTTCTGAAAATCCAGATACACTATATGGACTGGCTTACCTTTGTGTACTGTTTATTTACACCTTCAGAAAAATATAACAGGTTAGTAAGACAAGACTTTCCTTGAAAAAATCCACATTGGCTTTTTCCCATTAAATTATGACTATCTACATGTTTAGTATTTTTTTTCTTTATAGTAGTTTCTACCATTTTGCCTGGTACTGACGTCAGGCTCAACAGTTTGTAGTTTCCCGGATCACCCCAGAACCCTTTTAAAAATTGGAGAATGGCCAGTGTAATGCCAATCTTCAGGCACTAAGCATATCTTATGTTCTTATGCACTACACATGATTTTAATGATAATTCACAGATTACTAATAGTAGGTCTGCAATCTCATATTTCAGTTCTTTCAACACCCTCGGATGTATACCATCCAGTCCAGGTGATTTGCTACTCTGCAGTTTATCAAATAGTTATAATACATCTTCCAGGTTTATTGATATTTCTTTCAATTTTTCCGATCTATCACTTTTAAATACCATTCAGGCATGGGTAACCTCCCTAGATCTTCTTCAGTAAAAAACAAAGCAAAGAATTCATTCAGTCTTTCCGCTATGGCCTT
The DNA here is from genome assembly GCA_033557465.1 of Ichthyophis bannanicus. Taxonomy (NCBI): domain Eukaryota; kingdom Metazoa; phylum Chordata; class Amphibia; order Gymnophiona; family Ichthyophiidae; genus Ichthyophis; species Ichthyophis bannanicus. The sequence goes on along the minus strand of CM066041.1, from coordinate 67,146,005 downwards.
GTCCTCCCCTTAGCACCCTTTTTACCCATCATCTAAAAGTCCAGCTGATTCTCTCAGGTATTTTTAGCTATGAATATACTTGAAAGCTTTATTATGCATTTTTGCTTCTACAGCAAGCTCTTTTTCAAATTCTCTCTGACTGCCTTATAAATGCCTTGCATCTAACTTGCCAGTATTTATGTTGTATCCCGTTTCCTCATTTGGCTCCTTTTTCCTTTTCCTGACAGATGCTTTTTTGGCTACAACAGCCTCTTTAACATCACCTTTAAACCATGCTAGCAGTTTTTTGGCCTTTCTTTCACTTTTCTTAAAGGATGGAATATAGCTGGTCTATACTTTCAAAACAGTATGCTTGATGCAGATCTTTAAGTATCTGTTCAGATCTCTTAGGCCTAGGATGGGATGGTATCCCCTTGTTTTCTTGGAGATCAGGAAATACCTGGAATAAAACTCTCAACCTCTTTGCTCCGATGGCATGAGCGTGATCGCAAGATCCATCAAAAGGGCAGTGATTTCTCTCTGAAGCAGTTCCTTATGCAGAGGGTCGAGGTGATGCACCCTCGTGGGGCAATATGGTGGTAGATTGAATAATTGTAATTTATAACCATTTTGGACTATCTGTAGAACCCATGTGTACGAGGTTATGAGGGGCTACCTTTGGGCAAAAAGAGTGAGCCTTCCCCCAACTAGAGGGTCCTCCACTGTGGCTATTGGTAGAGTGACTATGCTCCAAAGGAACCAGTCAAACCCCCACCCCATGCTTTGGCTGAGGATCAGGCTGGACTTTGAGGCTTCTCTCATCACAGAGCCTCAGAAAGTCCAGACTGTTGGGGTTGGGAGGTTTGCCTACAAGAATAATAGATCTTTTTCTGGCCCCCTCCTTTGATACCTTCTGTGATAGGCGGCCAGCTCAAATGTGCGCCTTGAGTGATTATAAAGGGTGACTTGTTGCTTTTTGATGAAGCCAGGCTTCTCTCCATGGCACGGCACAGCACGACAGCAAGCTTGTCCTGTAACTATTGTTCTAGGTCTGAGGAACAGAGCCAGGCAAGTCTCCAGTCACCAATATCCAAGGCAGAAGATCTTGATGCTGTTTTGAATATATCATGTTGCTCAGACCATGAACCTCCAGCAGTCCTTGCCATATGCTACCAGGGAATGATACTGTTCCAATTTCTCTGGAGGGAGATACTGGGACAGATCAGCAAGGACATACCTAATGTTCTTTAAAAACATGCCCATGTAGAGCTGCCAAGAGGCCATTCAAGCTACTAGCATGGAACTCTGAAAATACCTTCTCCCCAAAGTGTCCAACATCTGAGCCTCCCTCCCCAGGGGTGCCGAGGAATGAGTCTTGGAACTCTTGGATCTCTTAAGGGTGGACTCACCCACTAAGGAATGGTGCGGAAGCTGGGGCTTCTTAATTCCGGGAGTCTTCTGAACTCTGTACACGGAGTCCAGTCTTCTACTAACCAGAGGTACAATGAGATGGTTCTCCCACATTCTCATCTGTGCTCTCTGCACTGTCACCACTTCCTTAGGGGCAAAAGAGTACTGAAGGATTTCCAACTCTTCTGCCCTGGGCTCATCCTCAGTCTCCAAACAAAATGGTATGGCCCTGGGCCATGTCCCTTACAAAATCCTGGAAGATCATGTCCTCAGGAGGGGACTTGCTCCGCACATGAAGTGGAGAAGGGTCCGATGGAAGCTCAGCAGACCTGTCCTCGGACAAATCTTCAGATTCTACATTGGTTTCCCAGCCATCTGGATCATTCTCAGAGAGGAAGCTGAAGTACTTCTGAGTCTCTGCCTGGATCTCTCTGACCCTTGGGGATTGGGAGCTCCTTTGGGAGCAATGATCCGCAGATGCTCTTCTAGTTTTCGAGGGTGCATTGCACCCTGAAATGCTAGAAAGTGATATCAGCCGGGCAAGCACTGGGGTCGGAGCCCTTCGATGCCCCAGTGTTGATGCATCTCTCGTAGGCAAGGCATGAATCTCGGGGATTGGTTGCCCGGCTTTTGATGTCGATGAAGCAGATGTCAAGGCCCCGGCATACTTCACAGCCAAGAAAGCCGCAATGCGTTCGAGAGCTTGCAGAAGGTGCTTCTCCATGGATGCTGATTCCAAAGGCTGCGGGGCCTTAGCAACTTTGACAGATATACCTGGTAATTGTATAGGGGTATCGGCAGCTTGGTCTCTGTTCTTGGTGCCTTTCCAATGTTCTGGAGAATGAGTTCTCCTCCCATCGGGACAGCTTTGAGGGATGCTCATGTGGACCCTAATCGTTCTCGACGCTATGTCTTGATGGGTTCTAACATCAATGCACCAGAATCTTTACTCAGTGCTCGGTTCGATCACTCTTCAATGTCGACAAAGATGAATGCTTCATCTTTGGGTAGAGATCGATCGATGGCCAGTGCTCCAGGGCACTACGGGTGCTTGGCTCCGAGTGGACAAAAATCCCTCAGTATCGATGCACTGCGTCTGATGCAGACTTTGAAAGTCACTGAGACCAGTGCAGATGATACTGATGACAATGGATCGGACTTATGAGCACCAAAAAATGATTTGCGCTGCTTCTCTCGACCCTTGAGTCCTCTTTTTGTTATTTGTGAACACAAATTACAAGAAGAGGGCTGATGATCAGGTCCCAGACACTGGAGCCTCCAACTATGGCTTATCCATGGTGGATATGGTCCTAGCGCACTGAGAACACTTTTTGAACCTGCTGGCCAGTTTCTGGGATATGTTGGCAGGAAAGTTAGCCGCAGAAAAATCAAACAGCTCAATTTTCAAAGGACAAAGACCCTGCCGGTGCACCAGCGTCTTAGGAGGGCAGACATGCTGCGGAAAAGGAAAGAAAATTAAATGACCAAAAAGGGCAAAAATAAAAGGGAAAAAAGAAAACTGTGACAGCAGGCGATCGCTGAAGAAACCAGAAGCACAGGTTTCCCACAGGGGAAAAAAATTAACTAACAAGTGGAAAAGACCGGAACACGCCCATTGTGCTCCACGGAAAAACTAAGACTACTTTAAGATGGCATCACAGTGGAGGCAGGAAGGAGGTATGCAGGTGCAATGGAACCTCTCAAAAGTTTCCAATAGTAGCAGGAGGGAGCATTTCCATGCGGGCTCCATCAGAGGATGTCACCCATATGTGAGGGCTCATTCCTGCTTGTCCACAGAGAAATAAACCCTACAAAAAAATACACCATATGAGGCTTCTAAGCACAATGAACATGTACACACTGGAATTTGGCAATTAGAATAACCCCTACTGCAAACAGGCCCTATAGGATTCAGAATTACAATTCGCCCAATCAAATTTTTTTTACCCGATTTAATCTTGTTTGTAAAGTCAATCTTCCTCCAGTACAAGGTATCCTGTTCAGCGCAGCCTCAATCTGTTTAAAATAAACGTTTTATCTGTAACTACAGGGCTTGATAATGTGGTATAAGATAGATTAATCTTGTATGGAGAAAATTAACAGATTTTGAGCAATTGAACCCCATGGATGCCTGGATATTGTGGCTAATAGTAATGGGAGCTTTTAGTCAAATTACATTTTTATGCCCACCAGTAGCCACAGGATTTCTGTCACATTGACAAAAGTAGCATAACATAACTAAAAACAATATATATATATTTTTGGCCCAGTAGTTCCTCCTTTCTTTTTTCCCCCAGTTCAGTTAGAATCAGTGCTGGAATTCTGGCACATGAGCCATCATTCACAACTTCTGGATTTTTCCCCTGTTCTTAATAAGCCAACCCTAATCTGATCATTGTAGCCAGGGTTGTACTAAGGGCTGTGTGAGTGGTGTGGCTGCACAGGGTGCAAACATGGAAGGGGCAATGATGTGCTTACGCGGGTTTCTAGGAAGCTCAAAAATAGAGAGTACCTACATATGGCTGAAGGTGGGGGGGGGGGGGGGGCAAGTTCCTGAGTTGCACAGGGCACGTTTCTAGCTTTGTACAGTTCTGACTGTAGCAACAGTCCCAAGACTGGAAGCCATGCACCAGAGCTTCTTCTGGACTCGAAAACTGAGCTACCCTATGTCACCCTTACCAAGGACTATGATTTCCTTCCCCTCTCCCGCAGGAACTATGAATGCTGCCTTCACAGCATCACCAATTCCAGCCAACCCAGTGTGCAGAAAATTCAGTCACAAAAATCAATATATTTAAGAAATAAGATGCATGGTCAAAAAAATGAATTACTAATTTATAGTGGGTGTATAAAAGTCATTAAAAGGGATGGTAAACTGGCATCATCTACAAATGTGAAAATTCTGAACCTTAATCATACATTCCCTTAAATTTATTCCATCATTTCCACAGACATGTGAAGTGGCATTTTCTAATGGACATTCAGGTGCAATCATTCAGAGCAAAACATCTGGGAAAATACCAGGGATGTTCAAGTTTTGGCCCAATTTTAGAAACTTTAGCCCACAAAAACTTGGGGTGGGGACTCCCGTGCCTGCATTTTGCATGCAGGAATGTGCATCAGCGTGCTGATGAGAAAACATGTGCCCTTGTTCTCCATCAATTTTCTCTAACTGATAAAATAGTATAGGTGCTATTCATTTACCTCCTTCTCTATGCCCTCCATGCGTTGTGATAGCAGAATGAGAGCTTTTCTAATGCTTATTGAAGCTCTGAAGCACAGACATGGACACTCTTGCTGGTGGGTGCCGACGTGATCGCTATTTCTAAAATCATCTGCGCATGTCTGTCCTGCCAGAAATGCCCACCATGCTCCCTTCACAGCTTGGACCTCCTTGCGTCAAGGACGTTTTTGGAGCCAGCTTCTAAAATGCCTCCAGACATGTCTCTGAATTGGACCTCTGCATGCTCGTTTGCAGATGTCGAAAACATGAATAGCACTTTTAAAATAACTCCTATAGATTTTAGACATCACAAAAAAGCTTTACCAGAATATATGATTACTCATATGAGCACAGCTAATTTTTATATTCATACCACTTGGATGCTTTGAGGAAGCATTTAAAAATTATTACTGGTGGTGTCTGTGGCTGGTATTGTAATGTTTACATTTTGGCAATGTAAATGTAGTTACTCACCTGTAACAGGTGTTCTCTGGGGACAGCAGGAATCAGTCCTCACATACGGGTAAAGTCGATGCCGATGGAGCCCGCGTGGAGAAAATCCCCAGCTTTCAAAGAAAGCTTTTGGGAGTTGCTACCATGCATGCGTGGTCCCTTTCCCGCTCAAAGGAGCCATCTTGCTCAGTCAAATGACATAGCTAAAGATGGCAAAAACAGAACACTGAAGATAGGAGGACTGCAACTCCAAGGGGAGGAGGGAGTTTGTGAGGACCGATTCCTGTTGTCTCCGGAGAACACCTGTTACAGGTGAGTAACTACGCTTTCTGCGGGAACAAGCAAGAAGTCAGTCCTCACATATGGGACTCCCCAGCTACAGGCTACCATTAACCTATAGCCCAAAAAAAGGCTCCCTCATCGAGAGCCGCAAGAAGCCGCAATGAAATCTGTATTATGGAGAAACAGGACCTCTACGTCCAAGAAATTAGCACTCCGGTAGCCTTAATACAGAAGGGTCAGAGGGCAGGAGTTGCCTAGACCTCAAAAAGGTTACGGAGTACAGCCTGGCCGAAGGCATTGTCCCGTCAGGACTCCCTATCCAGGCAGTAATGGGCTGTGAAAGTATGAACCGAAGACCAGGTGGTGGCCCGGCAGATGTCCGCCAGAGAAACAGAGCGCAGATGAGCCACTGATGCTGCCATGGCCCTGACCTTGTGAGTTGTGACACGGCCCTCCAACGGAAGCTTCACTTCCTCATAAGCCCGGGCAATACAGTCCGCCACCCTCGTGGACAGCGTACGCTTGGTCACCGCCTCCCCCAGCTTACTGGGGTTTTAAGAAACAAAAAGCTGAGAGGCTTTCCGGTGGCCTCGAGTACGTTGAATGTAGAAGGACAAGGCCCTCTTACAGTCCAAAGTATGGAGGACTGCCTCAGTCTGACCAGCCTGCGGTCTGGGAAAGAAGGTAGGGAGGACCACCTCCTGGTTGAGATGGAACGAGGACACCACCTTCGGAAAGAACTTGGTGTGTGTGCAAAGCACCACCCTATTCTTACAGAACCTGGTATAAGGCCTCTCCGCCACGAGGGTCTGAAGCTCACTCACCCTTCGGGCGGAAGTGAGTGCGACAAGGAAAACTACCTTCCAGGAGAGATAGCGGAGGTGACATGTAGCCATCGGTTCAAAAGGCGGCAGGGTGAGTCACCCAAACACCACATTGAGATCCCATTCAGTTGTCGGAGGGCGGACCGGGGGCTTAGACAGGAGTAGGCCCTTAAGGAACCGGGACACTGTTGGATTTACTGAGAGGGGCTTCCCATTTACCTGGTGGTGGTTCGCCACTAGGGCACTGAGATGCACCCTGACGGAGTTGGACTTGAGCCCCATGCTGGAGAGGTGGAGAAGGTATTGCAACACCATAACCACCGGTCAAGAAAAGGGGTCGATCCTCCGTGCCGCACACCAAAGAGCAAACCTGTGTCACACTTAAAGGCATAAGCCCGTCTGGTAGAAGTTCTGCGTGAAGCCAGAAGAACATCCTCCACGTCATAGGAGCGGAGTTAGTAACACCTTCTCAGCAGCCACGCCGTCAGTGAAAGGGAGCTGGGGTTGAGGTGCAGGAGAGAGCCCCCCTCCTGGGAAAGGAGCTGCGGAGTTGTCCCCAGGGGGATGGGGGTCTCCACCGCTAGCTGCAGGAGGAATGGGAATCACGGTGGGGCTATCAGAATAACTGAAGCACTGTCGCAAAGAATCTTGAACAGGGTCTTGGCAATCAGAGGTGTCAGAGAGAATGTATGCAGAAGAACCACCGACCATGAAATTAGAAAAGCATCAGCGGCCACCCTGGCAGGGTGTGGTTTCCTGGAGCAGAAGTGGGGTATACTGGTGATTGTCTGGACTGGCAAACAGGTCCATCACCGGTTCCCCCCAGATCTGGAAAAGCCTGCAGGCCACTTCTGGGTCCAGCTGCTACTCGTGTGGCTGGAGCAGCCTGCTGAGTCTGTCGGTCAGCCAGTTGTCCTGGCCCGGCAGGTACACTGCCCTGAGGAGAATGCCCTGTCGGACTGCGAACGAGCACAAGGCCAGGGCTTCCCGACAGAGGGCACGGGACCCCATGCCCCCTTGTTTGTTCACATAGAACATGGCAACCTGGTTGTCCATCTGGACCAGGACGGACCTGTGGCCCAGGGACCGCCGTAACGCCTTTAGGGCGAGATGGATTGCACGCAGTTCCAACAGGTTGATCTGTTGAGCACTCTCGTCTGGGGACCAAACGCCCTGGGTGCGGTACCCCTGGCAGTGGGCTCCCCAGCCCAGCAGGGAGGCATCTGTGGTGAGGGGCTTGGAAGGGCAATCCCGCTTCCAAGTGACGGGGCAAGAGCTACCAGTTAAGGGATTGCACCAGGTGCCTGGTCACTTTGACTTTGTCCTGGAGATGCCCCCTGGCCTGGGACCACTGGTCCTTGAGGCACCACTGTGCAATTCGCATGTGGAGGCGGGCATCTGGCGTGACATGGACCGTGGAGGCCATGTGCCCGAGGAGGCGCAATAGGTGTCTTGCTGGCACTGAGGGACGACGCTGTATGTACATAAGAACATAAGATATGCCATACTGGGTCAGACCAAGGTCCATCAAGCCCAGTATTCTGTTTCCAACAGTGGCCAATCTAGGTCATACGTACCTAGCAGTTTCCCCAAGGGACACAGGTTCCACAATGCTTGTATTGCTTCAAGCATTGATATCCTGGGTCTCTTCTTAATAATGGTTTATGGACCTTTCCTCCAGGAACTTGTCCAAACCTTTTTTAAACCCAGCTACACTAACAGCCTTTACTACATCCTCCGGTAACAAATTCCAGAGTTTGATTACACGTTGAGTGAAAAAATATTTTCTTTTATTAGTCTTAAATAGTTTACCCTGTAGCTTCATTGCATGTCCCCTAGTCTTTCTATATTCTGATAAGGTAAACAATCGATCTACGTTTACCCGTTCCACTCCGTTCATAATTTATAGACTTCTATCATATCTCCCCTCAGCCGTCTCTTTTCCAGGTTGAAGAGCCCTAACCTTTTTAGCCTTTCTTCATAGGAGTATCCTTCCATCCCCTTTACCATTTTGGTGGCTCTTCTCTGAACCTTTTTTAAAATCGCTATATCCTTTTTAAGATACGGCGACCAGAATTGCACACAATATTCAAGGTGCGGTCTCACCATGTCTTTGGATAGCTCCCCACCTGTGGGTATACAGGGTGAGCCGACCTCCTGTGGGCTGCCAAGCTCCAGTTGGGAGAGGGGCCATGCTGCAGGAGTCAAAAGCTCCCTCCAGGCTGGGCCGGAGTCTGAGCCTGGGGCTTGGGAGCCTTCTGCTTACGCGGGCCATGCCCCTGTCCCTTGGCCTGCTGCTCCTGTTGGGGAGTGGGGGAGCCTGGTAAGGGGGGGGGGGTAGTTTTGGTAAGCAGTGGACTTCCTCAGGTAAAAAGGCTTTTTACCCGAGCCCTTCTTTCAGGAAGGGGCAGAGGTCTTCTTAGAGTCTAGTCATCATGAACTCAAGAGTCCAGTTCGGCGGCCTTGTCGGTCATGAGTTTGCTGAAGAGATTCTCCCCCCGGCATGGGAGATCGACCAACTTGTCTTGCACCCATTGTTCGAGGTCTGACGACTGTAGCCATGTTTGGCGGCGTGCACCGATGTCTGCCGTGGCTACCCTGGCCCCTGACTCAAACCCATCGTAGGCCACCCAAGACATGAACTTGAAGCATTCATCGACGGCTTTGAATAGGCCCCTGAAGCGCTGCAAATGCTCCTTGGCGAGACCAGCCAAGAACCCGGCGATCTCCTTCGCCAGGTCTCTCAGGTCCATTTTATTTTATTTATTTGTGCTTATTTACTGCTTTTCGTGATGCCCATGTACAGCTGGTAGGCCTGGATCTGACAATTCAGCATCGCGTCCTGGTAACATTTCCTGCCAAGGGCATCTAAGATGTGCTCCTCCCTGCCAGGTGGCACCGAGGAGTGCGTCTTCTGACTTTTCAGTCAACGCATGGCCGACTCCACCACCATGCGGCAGTTGTGACTTCTGAAACCCAGGACTCCGGCAGACTTGATACATCAAGTCGAGCCGCTTGCTGATCACCAGCTTTGGGGATATGCTCTGCGCGGGCTCCGTCGGCGTCGACGTTACCCGTATGTGAGGACTGACTTCCTGCTTGTTCACGGAGAATAAATGTTTTCTGGATTTATGTTTATTGTTACGAGCTGTAAACTGTATTCCCAGTTTATTTTATTCTGTTTATAAACCTTTTATCATTTAAAAATCAAACACATTCAAACACTAAAAAAAGCTATTAGTAATAAGTGCAGAAAGGGAAAATGTATGCAGAAAGGGAAAATGTATACACAACTGATTTATGGGGCACTGAAACTGTGCCGCAAGTTACAGAGAACATATTAATCTCATTTACCTGTTGTTTTTCCTGTATGAGTTCATCAAACACCTTTTCTGTTTCAGCCAGTGTTTTCAGTCTTGTTCTGTAACTGAACTCAGTCTCATAAGGGGCTAATGATACAGGAACATACTGATCATATACAGATGCTGCACTGTAGTTTTCCATGACAGGCCCACTGGTAGCATTTCCATTCTTCATTCCAAGAGATGCAGTTTCAGAATCTCTACACTGATTATCTATTAATCAAAGGTGAGGGGGAGGGAAGACAGCCATATAATTTTCATACTGTTTTGTCTATTCAAAAATGTATGAATAATGCTTTTTTATCCTAGCATGTCATCTTCTATGTAATGAATATATCAGAGCCCATAAATAATCCAGTTTTCTCATGCACTACAGAACAAATTACTGAGTCAACCCACAAGTTACCTCCTGTATCATCAAGTGAGAGAAACTGAAGTCGCTTTCTAGGACTGGGGTCTTGAAATGTAGGTGAAGACTTCAGGTCATCCAAAAGTACATCAAAGCTAATGAATGCAAAAAGAAGTGAAACACAGATATGTAGAGATCAGTTGAAACACACAAATCATGTGAGAACATAAGATGTGCCATGTTGTGTCAGATCAAAGATCCATTAGGCCTAGCATTTTGTCTTTGACAGGATTCAGCGTAGTTACTCACCTGTAACAGGTGTTCTCCAGGAGCAGCAGGAATCAGTCCTCACTTATGGGTGACGTCGGCGCCGACGGAGCCCTCGCGGAGCAATTTTCCCCAGCTTTCAAAGAAAGCCTTTGGGAATTGCAGCGCGCATGCGCGGTAGTCTTCCCGCCCGAAGGTGCCATCTTAGCCAGTCAGATGACATAGCTAAAAAAGACAGCATAAAAATTTGCAAAAAGAACATAAGCAGACGATTGCAACTCCAAGGGGAGGAGGGAGGGTAGTGAGGACTGATTCCTGCTGCTCCTGGAGAACACCTGTTACAGGTGAGTAACTACGCTTTCTCCAGGACCAAGCAGGAAGTCAGTCCTCACTTATGGGACTCCCAAGCTCAAGGCTACCGGAGACCCTAAGCACAAAAATGAGCTCCCTCTAGCTCAGCAGCACAGAAGGAAAGAATCTTCGCTGAATTATCACCCACCGGTAGCCCACATCCGGGATGGAGGGTAGGAGTTGCTCAGACCTCAAAGAGATTACGGAGGACTGCCTGTCCGAAAGCACTGTCCCTACGGGACTCCCTCTCGAGACAGTAATGGACCGCAAAAGTCTGGCTCGAAGACCAAGTAGCGGCCCGGCAGATGTCTGCCAGCGGAACAGAGCGGAGGTAAGCCACTGACGTGGCCTTTGCCCGAACGCAATGAGCCGTGACTCGACTTTCTAAGGCGAGTCCGGCTGCCCCATAAGCCCAAGAGATACAGTCCGCAACCCAGATGGACAGAGTACGCTTGGAGACCGGGAGCCCCAATTTATTGGGGTCAAAGGACACAAAAAGCTGCGCAGCTTTACGGTGCTCCCGCGTACGGTCAAGGTAGAAGTTCAACGCCCTTCTACAGTCCAGGGTATGGAGGACCGTCTCAGCTCGGCTGGAGTGTGGTCTGGGAAAGAAGGTTGGAAGTACCACCTCCTGATTCAAGTGAAAAGGGGAGACCACTTTAGGCAGAAACTTTGGGTGAGTCCGTAGGACTACCCTATTCTTGTAGAACCGAGTGTAGGGGGGATCAGACACGAGGGCCTGTAATTCACTTACGCGCCTAGCGGAAGTGAGGGCTATCAAGAACAGCGTTTTCCAAGACAGAAAACGGAGAGAGCAGGTAGCCATAGGTTCAAAAGGCGGACAGGTGATCCGCTGTAAAACCACATTCAGGTCCCAGTCAGGCGCTGGCGGGCGCAGAGGTGGTTTAAGTAGTAGGAGACCTCGGAGAAACCTCGCTACGAGAGGGTCGTTGGAGAGAGGTCTGCCGTCCACCGGCACATGATGTGCGGAAAGAGCACTGAGGTGAACTTTGACGGAGTTGGACTTAAGTCCCAGATTAGAGAGGTGTAGCAAGTACTGTAAGATCACCGACACCGGGCAGGAGAAGGGATCCTGAGACTGTTGGGTACACCAGACTGCAAAGCGACGCCATTTAAGGGCGTAGCATTTGCGGGTAGAAGGCCGTCGCGAAGCCAAGACGACCTCCTCCACCTCTGCCGGCAAGAGGAGAGGAGCAAGGACTACCCTCTCAGCAGCCAGGCCATGAGGTTGAGAGACCTGAGGTTGGGGTGCAGTAGGGACCCCTGATCCTGGGTGAGGAGATCCGGTTGCACCCCCAGAGGGATTGGATCCTCCACCGCCAGTTGCAGCAAGAGCGGAAACCACGGCTGCCTGGGCCAGCGAGGGGCCACCAGGATCATGAAAGCTTTGTCTCGGAGAACCTTGAAAAGGGTCCGAGAGACTAACGGGATGGGAGGGAAAGCGTACAGAAGGCTCCCCGACCATGAGATCAGAAAGGCGTCCGCCGCCACCCGAAGGGGGTGAGGCTGACGAGAGCAGAAGCGAGGAAGCTGCCGGTTGTGAGGACTGGCAAAGAGATCCACTGTGGGGAGGCCCCACCTGAGGAAGAGCTTCTGAACAATCAAGGGGTCCAGACGCCACTCGTGCGGCTGGAGGACCCTGCTGAGTTTGTCCGCCAGGCAATTTTCTTGGCCCGGGAGATAAACTGCCTTGAGGAGAATGCCGTGACTGACGGCCCAAGAGCAGAGCTTCTGTGCCTCCCGGCAGAGGAGGAAGGAGCCCGTGCCCCCCTGCTTGTTCACGTAGAACATGGCAACTTGATTGTCCGTCTGGACAAGGACGGACTGTTGGGAGGTCAGGTGGGAGAAGGCCTTGAGAGCTAGGCGGATCGCCCTGAGCTCCAGGAAGTTGATCTGCTGAGCAGACTCCCACTTGGTCCAGAGGCCTTGAGTACGTGCCTCTTGGCAATGGGCTCCCCAGCCCAGGAGGGATGCATCGGTGGTCAGCACCCGGGTCGGCTGAGGTGACTGGAAAGGCATTCCCAATACCAGGTTCGGCTGCCGGAGCCACCACCGGATAGACGAGACCAGCGGCTCGGAGACGCGCACCAGGTCTGCTAGGCCGCCCGTGGCCTGTCGCCACTGCTGGCGGAGACACCACTGAGCAGGCCGCATATTCAGGCGGGCATTGGGGGTCACATGGACGGTGGAAGCCATATGGCCGAGCAGTCTCAGGAAGCGCCTGGCGGAGACCAGGGGCTGGCTGCGAAAGCGGTCGGCTAGGTCCATGAGCCGCTGAGCCCTGTCGAGCGGTAGGTACGCTCGCGCCTGAGGGGTGTGCAGCCTTGCGCCGATGAACTCGAGATCCTGTGAGGGGAGCAAAGTGGACTTTGCGAAGTTGATGACAAAGCCCAAGTGCTGCAGCAGAGTCACCGTGCGGCACGTGGCGGTGGTGACCTCCTGAGCGGACGCTGCTCTGATGAGCCAGTCGTCGAGGTACGGAAAAACATAGAGGCCGGGAAGCCGGAGATGGGCCGCCACGACCGCGAGACATTTTGTGAAGACTCGCGGTGGGGAGGACAGGCCGAAGGGCAGTACTCTGTACTGGTAATGATTTCCTGCCACCACAAACCTTAGGTATTGGCGGTGGCTTGGGTGGATGAGGATGTGCGTGTAAGCATCCTTTAGATCCAAGGAGCATAGCCAATCTCCCTGCTGGAGGTAGGGCAGAAGGATTCCAAGGGTAAGCATTTTGAACTTCTCCCGCACAAGGAACTTGTTGAGGTTGCGCAAGTCCAGGATGGGTCGGAGGCCTCCTGTTCTCTTTGGTATCAGAAAATACCTTGAATAGAAGCCCTGACCTCTCAGGTGGTGTGGCACCGGTTCCACCGCCCGATCCTGCAGAAGACCTGCTAACTCCTGAAGGAGCAACTCCCTGTGCAGAGGGGGGCGCGGAGGCTCTCCCGGAAAATAGGAGGGAGGGACCTGATGGAAGTGGAGAAGGTAGCCCTCTCGCACGACCTGAAGCACCCAGGCATCTGCGGTGATGCTGGACCACCTGTCGGCGAAGTGAACCAGCCGGCCTCCGGTGCTGGGGGGAACCAGCGGGGGGGGAGAGGCTATGCTGAGCGAGTCAAAAACCCCCACCCTGCTGAGCAGGGGCTGGTGGCGCAGGCTTGGGGGCTTGCTGCCTACGGGACCCGTTACCCCGTCCCTTGGCCTGCTGGCCCTGTTGGGGAGCTGCAGGGGCCTGATAATGGGGGTATTGTTTGTAGGCAGCCGCCTTCCTCGGGTAAAAGGTCTTTTTTCCCGAGCCCTTCTTTTTCTGGGAAGGGGCGGAGGTCTTCCTAGAAAGCCTGGTCCTGGTGAGAGTCTCAGTCTCAATTTGTGCAGCCTTTTCCGCCATGGGCTTGCCAAAGAGGTTTTCGCCTCGGCAGGGGACATCGACCAACTTGTCCTGTACCCAGGGCTCAAGGTCGGATGACTGAAGCCAAGCCTGTCGGCGGGCACCGATGCCGGCTGCGGCTACTCGAGCCGAGGCTTCAAAGCCATCATAGGCTGCCCGGGACATGAACTTTGAGCATTCCCGAATACCTGTGGACAAGGCTAGGAACCTCCGCAAGGGTTCCTCGGACAAACCAGCGGAGAAGCCGGCTAGCTCTTTAGCCAGATCCCTGAGATACATGCCCATGTAGAGCTGGTAAGTCTGGACACGACAGGCGAGCATAGAGCCCTGGAAGCACTTCTTGCCAAGGCCATCCAGGTTACGGGCCTCCCTTCCAGGAGGCACCGAGGAGTGCATCTTCTGGCTCTTAAGACGATGCATGGCCGATTCCACTACCATGGAATGGTGCGGCAACTGCGCCTTTTGAAAGCCAGGGCTCTTGCGGACTCGATAGATAGAATCGACCCGCTTGCTCAGGACCGGCGAGGAGGCCGGACTCTCCCACATGCGGAAGAGCAGTCGTTCCAGCATAGGAGGAACCGGCACAGTAAAGTGCTCCCTCGCGGGAGAGTCATACTGGAGGGCGTCGAGCTCTTCGGCTCGAGGCTCCTCCTCGGGGTCCGCAGGGAAGGCCAAAGCCTTGGCCATATCCCTAACGAAATCCGAGAACCGGGCATCCTCCGGGGGGGACTGCTTCCGAGGCTCGGACTCCGGAGAGTCCGATGGGACACACCGAGTCCGGAAAGAATCAGGTGACTCTTCTTCCTCCGACTCCCAGACCGACTCCGACGAGGACTCGGTGGGGTCGGCTCGGGCAGGGTGCGGCGCCAGCCGCCCCGACGCCGAGGGAGTCGGCGTCGGCGACCTCGGTCCCGAACGGGAGGCCGAGGGCGACCTCGACCGAGGATCGACTCGAGTTCTCATCGACTCGAGGATCGGCTCGGTCTCCGGGGTCGACTTGGACGTCGACGTCCCGGCGGTCGGGGCAGCGACGCCAGCGAAGCCAGCGAGCAGTGCCCGCTGCTGGTCCATGAAGGCAGACAATCTGCTCTCCAAGGCCGTCAACCTGAGTCCGAGCTCAGGCGACCCAGCAGCCCCCGACTCGGGCCCCGACGGCGTCGGGCCCGACGTCGGCTGACGCGGAGGCGAGTCCAGAAGGACAACAGGACTTACCCGGGCAGGCATCTCCGACTCCAGGCGAGGTCGCTTCGGGAGGTGATCCTTCTCCAAGGACCCGGGGCGGCTGTCGGGGCTATGCGACCTGGCCCTCGCGGAGCCCGGAGCGTCCACCGACGCCGCCCTCGAGCGGGTTTTTCCTTCCGTCGATGGTCCCCGGAGGGAGAACCCCGGTCGGAGGAGCTCCGTCGACGGTCCGAACTGGAGCCTTTCGACAGTGAGGCCTCCGACGAGGTCCGGGTACGGCTGGGGTCAGCGAAGATTCTTTCGCGCTGATGCCGCCGACTTCTCAACGCCTTCGAGGACAGTTTGCTGCAGGGCCCACAGATCAGTTCCTCGTGATCTGGGCCCAGGCAGCGGAGGCAAAGGTCGTGTGAGTCGGTGAGTGACATATTTCGGTCACACCGACCACACCGCTTAAAGCCACTGGCAGCCATCGGGGGAAAAAGGGCCCCTGCGAGGTCAAAGGACCGGGCTGCCAGGGAAAAAACGAAAACGAAAACTGACTAAGTCAGAAAAACCGAAAAAAAAAAACCGTTAGAGGACTCGAGACCGGCGTCGCGAGTCCGGGCGGGAAAACGACCGGCGTCGAACCGAAAGAAAAAAGGATAAATACAGAGGAAAATCAACTTTTTCGCGGGGACAAGACGGGGACGTCTGTAGGGCTCCGCGGAAAAAAGAAGACTGGCTAAGATGGCACCTTCGGGCGGGAAGACTACCGCGCATGCGCGCTGCAATTCCCAAAGGCTTTCTTTGAAAGCTGGGGAAAATTGCTCCGCGAGGGCTCCGTCGGCGCCGACGTCACCCATAAGTGAGGACTGACTTCCTGCTTGGTCCTGGAGAACTTATTAATATCCAGAAATAAATTGTGGCTTTTCCAAGCCTATATGGAGGATAATGGTTTATAAATGTTTCCTCTAAGAACTTCTTTAAACCTCTTGAGCCCAGCTATGCTAACTGCCTTGACCACATCTTCCGGTGACAAATTTTCTCCAATTTGTTTAAATGTTCTATTAGTTTCACAATGTATCCACTTGTCTAAGTACTATTTGAAAGGGTAAAACAGTTACTTACCTGTAGCAGGTGTTCTCCATAAACAGCAAGATAAGTCCTCACATAGAGGTGATATCAGTGATGTTTTCCATGTGGATCTCCCTCTTCTAGCTTCTTCTAGAAGCTGTTGGAGTGGCTCCAACATACCTGGCCCATCTGTTCCCACCTGCTGCTGCCACGCCTCATCTCCTCAGCCCATCCACTGGCTGCTGATAGAATGCAACTCCAAGGGGAGGAGGGAGGGTTGTGAGCACCTATCCTGCTATCCACAGAGAACACCTGCCACAGGTAAAAGGTAGTTACTCACCTGTAGCAGGTGTTCTCCGTGGACAGCAGGAATAAGTCCTCACCACGGAGCCCTGTGCGGGAACACTCCCCAGCTTCTATTGGAAGCTTTTGGGAGGCTCCACCATGCCTGCGCACTTCCCTTCCTGCCTGCCACCGTGGTGCCATTTTATCCAGCAGAATACAACTCCTCAGGGAGGTGGGAGGGTTATGAGGACTTTTTCCTGCTGTCCATAGAGAAAACCTGATACAGGTAACTACTTTTTCTCTGTGTACAAGGAGGAATGAAGTCTTCACATATGGGACTCCTAAGCTACAGGCTATCAAAAACCAAGGAGGCCACCAAGAAGCCCAACAGGGACAATATTGAACCAAGAACTGGAAAATCAATTATGTACAGAAGTGGAAGGTCACAATAATGAACTCATCGGATTCAGCTTCTTCTCCATTTATATCTTTTCTTTTTTTTGGTAGCCTGAATGTATAAAAGGGCCTTGGGGGGATGGAGTTGGATTTATTCCTTAAACAGATGCTGGAGTACAGACTGTCCGAAGTTGTTGTCGTGTCGAGAATCGCCATCCAGACAGCAGTGAGATGTGAATATGTAGATAGACGACCACGTCGCAGCCCTTCAGATCTCTTCCATGGAGACTGAGTGCAAGTTTGCCACTGACAGTGTCATGGCCTCTGATGCTGTGAGCTGTGACATGATCATCAGGCCAGCCTGGGCATAAGCGAAAGAGATGCAGTCTGCCAGCCAAATTGAGAGACTGCGTTTGAAAAAAGCAGCCCCTAGCTTGCTGGGGTCAAAAGAAAAAAACAACTGATGGATTTTCAGTGGGTCTTTGTCCGCTCCAAATAGAAGGCTAAGGCCCATTTGCAGTCCAACATGTGCAGCACCATTTCCCCTCTGTGGGTGTGAGGCCTCAGGAAGAATGTCAGCAGTATGACTGACTAAGACAGAAAGCCAATATACCACCTTTGGAGGTAATTGAGGATGAGTGCGCAAGATCACTCTATTATGATGGAACTTGGAGTCTGGATTCACTTACCCAGCAGGCCGACATAACTGCCACCAGAAACAAGACTTTCCAGGAATCGAGCGGCTCAAAGAGAGTTAACATGAGTTGTGCCAGAACCACTGCTGGGGGCTTTAAAGGAAGGTTTTGAGAGAAGCAAACCCCACATGAAGTGAACCACTAAAGGCTGAACACAGATGGAACTTCATTCGATTCCACAATGGTAAGCCCCAGTCGCGCTGAGATGAACTATGACAGAGGTGGCCTTGAAACCAGACTCCGAGAGGTGTAGGAGGTACTCAAGTAGTCTGTCAGTGGGGCAACTGAAAGGATCTAGTGCCTGTTCCACACACCAGAAAGCCAATCTGTTTTATTTTAATGCATAAGACCTTCTCGTCAAGGCCTCCTAAAGGCCAACAGAACATCTGTTACTTTGTTGGGCAGGTTAAGTTCAGAAAGGACTAGCCTCTCAACATCCATGCAGTTAGGGCCAAGGACTGGATGTTGGGATGTAACATCCTCCCGTCTTCCTGTGATATGAGGTCTGGGGCAGAACCCAGCCATAGAGGTTCCTACTGGGAGAGTTGAAGCAGAAAGGGAAACCATGGCTGTCTGGGCCAACAGAGTGCAATGAGTATAATCGTAACCTTGTCTGTCTGGAGTTTCAGTGGGGTCTTTGCTATAATAGGTATGAGAGGATACGCGTATAGTTCCATCCCGTAAGTGATGGCAAACCTCCATAACCTGCATCACGATCCGATCTGGCAGGCGTCTCAGCAAGAGACACCCTACCCTCATGCAATTCAGAACCACAACACACACACACAACCTGAATAACTACCCCTCTCCAAACGCCCCAATCAGCATTGAACTAATCAATGCTAGATCAATCAAAAACAAAACCAACACTCTTACAGACCACCTACAATCTCATCAAACTGACATCTTGTGCATCACAGAGACATGGCCAAGTCTTTCTGAACCAGATTATACAGCCCACACACAGAGCATTCAATTGCCCACATATACACAAGCGGGGGTGGGGGTGTACTAAATCCTGGCAAGAAGCCACCTCAGGTTCAAAACCTACATAACAGCAAATACAGAGCACAGCAACACGATCATTGTAGAGAAAAAAATATATCGCCATGTGCCTCACCTATAGAGCCCCAAATGCCATTGCCAACGAGCTCTCCACAACACTCAAATCAGTGTGCGCAGCAAATTCCCCCTATAAGCCACTGATTGTTCTCGGCAATTTCAACCTCAATTCAACATCCAACAAAGAGGCCGATGCCTTCCTTAGAGCCATGAACTCATTACAATACACACAACTCCTCACTGTACCTACACATCGCACTCCAGACCTTATCTTCATCCCAAAGCAGCTCCTGGAACATAATGACATAACACCTCCTCTCATTAACCCGATATCCTGGTCTGACCACCATGTCATAAGATTCAATATGCACATTCCTAGCCTAAACATATAGGAGAAACGACAACACCCAGGAAGTAGATTAAAAAGATTTGATAAGAATCATTTCCTAAAAGAAACCCTCCCTAACTTAAACCAAGACGTCACAGATCTGGACAATATAATTGAAAACCGGAACAAGACCATCACTGCAGCAGCAAAAGCACCAGATAGAAAGAATACTAGACTCTGTGTAAGAAGAGCAAGATCAGCACCTTGGTACTCTGATGAAATAAGGGAGGCAAAGAGAACCCTACGAAAAATTGAAAGAAGCTGGAGGCAGAACAAGACCCAAACCACCCTACAGCAGTACCAAACAAAACAACAAGACTACAACAACCTAATCAACTGGCACAAGCAGGAATACCACACCAACCTTGTATTAAAATCCACTAACAAACCCAGAGCTATTCAAAATAGTCCAAACCCTTACAAAAGAGCCATCCCCCACAGGAGGTGCCACGATACAACCACAAATTTTTGAAAATTTCCTACTGTCTTAACACAGGATCCCACATAGGAGCATCCCACACGAAAGGACTACTGACCCTGAAGCCACATTCAACAAGCACACTTGGGGTGAATTCAGCATACCCAGCATTGATCAGGTAGCTTACACAATTTCCACATTAAACACCAGCACTGCACCATCTGATCCATGCCCAGTAACATGAATAAAATCTGCAAAGGAAGAGCTCAGCCAATTTATCCACAAAATAGTTCACTCACCCCTAATCCAAGACTACATGCTATTTCCCTCAAACAAGCAACCATCCGCCCAGTCCCCAAGCATACGTCACCAGACAAAGATGACCCAGCAGCATACTATCCAATCTCCAGCCTACCCTTCCTCACCAAAATAGTTGAGAAGACAGTACAGCAACAACTACAGAACCACATAGACTCACAAGCACCACTAGACCCCCACCAACATGGCTTTTGACCTAACCATAGCATTGAAACCCTACTTAAATTGCTTTTTGACAACGTAATCAGAGGAACTGACAACTTAAAATGGGCTTTCTCCTCATCTTCATAGACATCTCCTCAGCCTTCGACACAGAATCCCATAGCATTCTCCTGCGAAGACTAAGTGACATTGGCCCACGTAACAACACACTCAAGAGGTTTCAAGCTTACCTTAGCAACGGACAAGAAGTCAAAACTGGTGCAAGCACCTCCATCCTATTCCCCTGTGCCCTGGGTGTACCACAAGGGTCCTCCTTATCTGCATTACTTTTCAACCTATATATACAGCCCATCTGCAATGTCTTAAAAAGAACACAAAGTCCAATACACATTATACGCAGATATCATGATTTACACCCCAATCAACCTGGATAGCTCAGATTACACAACGATAACAGAATGCCTGCAAGAGATGACTGAATGGCTCTCCCATAACAATTTAAATATTAACTACAACAGGACTGAAGCACTCCTTATCACGCGGAACACATCCTTTGCCCCCCCCCCCCCCCTGCACTCAATCAATTTGCCCAGTACGACCATACCCATAAAGGACGAAGTAAGATACCTAGGAGTCCCATTGGACCGCATCTTGTAATCAATCTCGTTTTTGTTTACTGTAAACTGCATTTGATCTCTGGAAAAGGCAGTATATAAATGCTAATAAATAAAAATCTTGAACTTTCAATCCCACATCAACAAGACCTCTAGGAACGCATATCATAAGAGTACTGAGAATAGAACCCTAGGCCTTGTTGAGGGAGTGGGACTTCCTCGATGGCCCTTTGTGTTTTCAGAGTGGTGACCTCCTGCTGCAGAACAGTGGAGTGGAGGAGATCAATGGGGAACTCACCCACAAAGGTGGTGGAGGGCAGATCTTTGAAAATGAGCTGATAGCCCCTGCTCACCACCGTCAAAATCCAGAGTTCTGAGGTTATGACGGGCCATCTGTGTGCAAAGTATACTAACCTACTTGCTATGTGGGACGGGTGGGGGTCTCTTAAGGGTAGACTGGCTATGTCCTCGAGGAAGTAATCAAAAACTAGCCAGAGGTTATGGCTGCGGAGCTGGCTGGGGCTTTGCAACATTAGGCTTCCTGGGCTGAAGGGCCCCTTGCTGCTTTTGATGTGGCTGTTGAGCATGGTATGGTGAGTAAGAATGGTAGTACCTCTTCTTCTTGGGATAGATTTTTTTGTTGTTTTTGTTTTTTTAGCAGAAGCATTCTTTTTAGCAGGGTCTGCTGTTTTGCAAGATAAGCATTTAATGTTGAGATCATTGATTTCTATCTCACCTGCTTTCTCACGCCACCCTTTCCCAAAAGGGTTTTCGCCAGTACAGGGGATATTTGCCAGCTTGTCTTTAACCCATTGCTCAAGGTCAGAGGCCTGCAGCCAGGTCATCCTCCTTGCTCCAATATAAGCTGCTGCTGTTCTACTGGTGGCTTCAAAAGTATCAAAAGCAGCTCTTGTTAGAAATTTGGAGGTATTTTGAGCATATGTCGAGCCTGATGTGGAGCTTGTCTGTTGGCAACAAGGTGGTCAATTCAGACAAGTCCTTTGAAACATCCCTCAAGAACATCCCCATATAGAGCATGTAGGAGTTAATGCTGGATGTCAGCATAACTGCCTGAAAAACTCTATGGCCAAAAGCATCAAGAGTTCTAAGAACATAAGGTATGCCATACTGGGTCAGACCAAGGTACATCAAGCCCAGTATCCTGTTTCCAACATTGGCCAATCTAGGTCATACGTACCTAGCAGTATCCCCAAGAGACACAGGTTCCACAATGCTTGTATTGGGTCAAGCATTGATATCCTGGGTCCCTTTTAAATAATGGTTTATGGACCTTTCCTCCAGGAAATTGTCCAAACCTTTTTTAAACCCAGCTACACTAACAGCCCTTACTACATCCTCCGGTAACAAATTCCAGAGTTTGATTACACGTTGAGTAAAAAAATATTTTCTCTTATTTGTCTTAAATAGTTTACCCTGTAGCTTCATTGCATGTCCCCTAGTCTTTCTATATTCTGATAGCGCAAACAATCGATCTACGTTTACCCGTTCCACTCCGTTCATTAATTTATAGACCTCTATCATATCTCCCCCTCAGCCGTCTCTTTTCCAGGTTGAAGAGCCCTAACCTTTGTAGCCTCTCTTCATAGGAGTAGCCTTCCATCCCTTTTACCATTTTGGTGGCTCTTCTCTGTACCTTTTCTAATAACGCTATATCCTTTTTAAGATACGGCGACCAGAATTGCACACAATATTCAAGGTGCGGTCGTACCATGGAACGATACAGAGGCATTATAATATCCTTTGTTTTATTTTCCATTCCTTTCTGGATTCTCTGCCTGGGGGAACCGACGAGTGATTCTTGGAACTCTTAATTCTTCTCATGGTCAATTCCACAACCATCGAATGGTGAGGTAATTGTGGTTTCTGAAATCCTGGGCAAGGAAGAACGCTATACAGTAGCTTGCTGATGGATGGAACAGTCAGAGGTGCCTCTCACATCCGAAACATAAGGTTTTGGAGAATGCTTATGTATGGGAAGCATGGCAGCATCCTTTGGAGCCAACGGGTACTGAAGTATGTCAAGCTCTTTTGCTCTCGATTCTGAATCCTTGGCTACAGACACAGAGAGCAGCCGCTATATCTCTAATATAATCTTGGAAGGACATATCCTCGGGGGCAAAATGACGCCTCTCATTTTATTTATTTAGCTGTATTTATATCCCGCTTTTCACCGGGTCAAATCTCATGAGATAGATTCAAGGGAATATTCAGGGGTGGTGCAGAATCGAGAGACTCAGCATCCGAATCCAAGAATCTGGTAGAAAATCAAAATAGTGGCTATCAGTACCATGGTATCGGCAATGCTCTGATGCAATACATAAGCTCAGTGCTCATGCAGCGAGGTACTGGAACCAAGTTGTCCAGTACCCGATGCGGTGAAGTGCTCCGATTGAGGCTCTGTGCATGATGGAGCTGGCTCTCTGAGCAATGCTCTAGAAGCCCTGGATGTATCGACGTCGAGGGTTGGTAATGGAGCTGTGGAACCCAAAGGTACCTTGAAGACCTCAGCACTACTGCGCCCAGGATCATGGTCAGACTCCTCTCGATAGCTTGAATGTGCTCATCGAGGGAGACTGGAGGTGACTGGGAGGATTCGAGCATCGAGCTCTATGCCACTGTCCCAGAGCCAGGTATCGGGGGCTCTACTGAGGATGAGGTCCTGGGAGCATCTGTCAGCCCTCAAAGCTTTGGAGGAACTATCCTCCCACCAGAGCTGCTTTGCAGGTCAGTCTAAGTCTAGGTCACTTGAAGCAGAGTGCCGATGTCGATGCTGAGTATTGGTGTCAGACGCCAACGCCGAGGATCGTGAGCCCTTGTCAACTGATGCCGATCTCAAGGTCTTTGATCCTTTTCTGCCGGTGAGGTAGACTGATGTTTGCTGCTATGTTTGCACTTCGATGAGGCATGGGAACCATGCGATGACAGCAGCCATGTAGGGGCCACTGAAAGGTGTGCCGAAGTAACTGAGTCTAGAGCAGACACAACGAAGAGCAGCGCTCTTGCAGAAACAGCGGATGCACAAGGAGCAAGAGTCGAGTCGTAAAGGATGATACACAATGTTTATTGACCAAACCCCGACGCGTTTCGGCGTTACCGCCTTCCCTCAGGGGGTATACAGCTAAAAACATATAAACCAATAAAATAAAAATCAAACTCAATAAAATTCGATACAATGATTAATTAAAAGCCCCAGGAGAAATTAAAAACATAAATAATACATAGCAATAAAAAACAAGTTACATAACTAAAGAATGATAAATAGGCACAGGAACAAAGGCAAGACATGAAAACAAATCTAAAATCATCATATATAAACAAAACCAATAATAACATAATACAGAACATGTCTATGCCATAATATCATAACCATACGTATAATCAAATCAATATGGTCAAACATACAGAAGAGATAAGACTCCATAACTACAATAACACATATGTAAGTAATATACTCACAGAGAAAACTGTAGCTGGGGACCAACACAGTGGAATTAAAACTTCATATTTATCTGGTATTGTTAAGCTACTAGAGCGGTAAAAGAGGCTACCAGAAGGCAACTAAATAACAAAGAAGGAATGGAGAAAATCAATTGTGAGTAACAAACTGCCTGCTGGTATCATGGATAAGCCTAATAACATTCTAGCGAACCGAAGAGAAAAGCCAATTGAAAAAGTGAAATCGCATATAGACCGTGTGATAACACTAACAGACCAACCCAATGTGGAGAAGGCAGGCATTATCAAGCATGATGGATAAAAACTCAGAGGTTGACAATATCATATAGCCACGAGAATTTGTGAGAACAATTAAAATGGTAAAAGCTAGATAATACATGAAAGTAATTAGAAATATACAAGACAAAACTCTATACAGTTGTAGATAGTGCAAAAGTCTCCCCTCAAAAAAAAATATATCTCAAACCAATGCTAAAAACTTGAAGTGTCAACTTCAAAAGAACCGCGGGTATCAATAAGCTATAAGGGGCGGGAATAGATAGTAAATTACAGACAACCACCCAGCGATTGCAATACCGCATGAATGGTTGATGCAATAAAACTACTGAAGCAGTGAAACTAATTTTGCAAGGTGACTAATTAATAAAGGAAAAAAGTGAAAGTAAAATTGTAAATCCCTACTAGTGCCAGGAACGAGCCTAGTTAGAAAGTAAAAAATGGGGAAAAAGTACCAAGCTAGTCAACAATCATTCCAACTATGTGACAGCGCTCACGACGAATCCATTGTAAAGGGGCAGGCAATAACAAGCATTGTGGATAAACTATCAATAAGTGACAGTGTCATGTATACACAGAAACACGTGAAAATGATACCAGAAATAAAAACTTAACAGTGAACAGACCAGTGAAAGTGACTGTAAAAATAAAACAGAACACTGCACGACCATGAATGGTACGAAGATCTCACCTCGAGGATGCAGTGAACATCAAAAGTGATACTAAATCACTCGACGTGTCAACTCTGAGAGAAGCAGGCATCAGTGAAATTCAAAAGCAGGAACGCTAAAAGAATGCTTAAATCACCGCCGAAAAATCGCGCCAAAATTCAAACCGGGGCTGAGAGGTATCTCAAAACTTACCAGAACCACTAGTGTATAGTGGAATAAAAGAAACGGGCCCTTAGAGAAGATAACTACAAAACCTATAGTCAAAAGAGTGGAAAACTCCTTGAGTAGCAAAGGAAAAATCAAGTAATAGATAATATAAACCCAAAGGGCACCCTGGTATGCAGAGACACCACCATAATAAAACCCTGAAACCCTTTAGAGGAAAAGAACTGTAAACTGAACTACAAACAGTAAAAAAACATTGAATGGACGACATATGGTAAAGACTACCTAGTATAAAATGATGGCTGCGCTGTAATATACTGCGACGCTCCTGCCCCCACCCTAGGGCTAACGGACAGGAGTGGGCTATTGTCCCGTGAGGAATGGAGGTAAACTGTTCCCTTGGAATGATGGGTAATGTAGTTTGTTCTCCCTTCTCTCAGGAATAAATGTAGTTGTGCCAGAGACGGTAAGGCTTTTGCAAGAATATTTATTCGTGTTGGGGAAATTCTCCAGCGCATCAAAATTCAAATACATGAACATAAATGGTGCTTTTAAATAGGAACAGAAGAAACTCAGGAATATAAGACAACCAAAAATAGGATCAGCTTTCCTTCTTATGGAGCTTAACTCAGCTCTGCCTCAAGAGGTGACTCACCTACATTGCAGCCTCATAACAGTCACTGTTCCTTTCACAGTGTGAGCTCAAACTCAGGTGCAATCAAGTTTCCAAGCATGGCAGCAGAAACTACCACATTGTATTCTTTCCATACAAGGTATAGCAAGCTTCTTTATACTGTTATTTCCTTACAGCATATTGAACAGTCCATGCTACAATTGTCAGAGTTTGTAGAAGGTAAGGCATAATCTATCTGCATTAAATCTTCTGACTGCACAGAACTAGTGTCCTCATTCAGCTTTGGCTGTCTGCCTGCTTTCAACTCTAAGAATTGTTTAAACTCCTGGAGGAGCAATTCGGCCTGTTCATTTCCTGACAAGCAGTTGTCAGCAAATACTGGGTTTCTCTCCCGGTCAGTAATGCTTCCCCCTTCAGCTCTTGGCTTAAATAAATCAGGGTAACAATTGGGATCCTTTAACAAAGCCCCAAACATAGGAGATTGAATTTTACCTTCTCTATCATGACTCCTATTGGAACTGCTTTCTCTCTGCCAGGCTCCTCTCCTCTTAGGTAGCTCAAAAGCTTTCCAGCTGTGAGTGCTTCTGGGTCTCTCCGGTCCAAATTGTATCCCATAGAATGAGGTACCTTTTGCAGGTGTCTGCCTTGGAGGCTTTCTATTTGAGGGCTCTGCCTTTTCCCAGGACTCTAAACCAGGGCTCCGTCCACTTCTCACAGGACTTCCTTTCACAGCACCTGTAAAAATCCTTGCAGGTCCTCTGTTGCTACCAGGCTCATACGTGCATTCAAACTGCTTCCTGGTCTTGCACTCACTGCTTGACTCGGTCTCACCTGACGTTCCAAACGACCTCTCACAGCTCGTCTGTTCACAGGCCCTCTGCTCACAGGTCATCTGCTCATGGCTTTTCTTTTTTTGTCTCTGTTTCTCCTTAGCAGCGTCATTCACCACTTCAAAAAGGGATTCTTTTCCAGCCACACCCCATCCAACCCCTGGGTGTGCCCAATCAGCACTGCTCAACTCCTCCCCTGGGCTGGTCTCCATTCTCAGCTCAACAGAAGAGGGTTTTTTTTCTTCTAGGATTGAAAATCCTGTGTAAATCCTGCTGCTTTTCAGGATTTCCTTCAGTCTCCATTTCCTCAGGAGGGCGCTCTTCACCACAATACATATCAAAACCAGTGTGGTATAAAATAGTGAAATAAAAACAAGAACCACATGTCTTGAAATTGATAAATAAATAAATATCATACAATCAATAAATTAAATGAATTGAGTGAGTGACAGAATAAATAGATAAAAGAATAAATAATGTTTAAACAGAGGAATTAACTAACTAAAAGGACATCAGAGGTTACCATGGCACAATACCATAATCAAATTAAAAATAATAATAATTATAATAGTAATAATAACAATAATAATAATAATCTAAAAATGTCCAAAGAGCAAAATGTGGGTAATAATACTCGGTATAGCAACATGACTGTGCCATGGCCTACATATCCAAACCAAAGCACGAATAAAAATATAAATAACAGACCATAGGTGCAAAAAACAGGTGAAACCATATATTACCACTTACAAAAAGACAGATAAATCAATCTCCTGGTTTAAACCTGAGGGCTCCAAACTGTTAAACTCAAAAATATATCTTTGTTCAAGCTTTAAAAGGGCCTTATTAGTGTCGCCTCCCCTCCAGTGTGGGGTCACTTTTTTAAAACTAGATATTTTAGATCACTAACTTTATGTTCGGCAGCGATCCAATGGGCTACCAAAGGTTTATCGGGAATTTTCCTTATAATGTTGCTCCTATATTCAATAATACGCGTTCGTATCTCTCTAATGGTTTTACCAATGTATATCTTACATGGACACATTATCAGGTAAATTACATTGGATGTCCTGCAGTTGGTATAATCCTGTAAGTATACTTTATGATTGGATGTAGGATGAGTAAAACTATTCCTCACAATAATCGTGTGAAGACAGACCGAGCAATTCCCGCAACTTTGGGTTTATATTATCTATTACTTGATTTTTCCTTTGCTACTCAAGGAGTTTTCCACTCTTTTGACTATTGGTTTTGTAGTTATCTTCTCTAAGGGCCCGTTTCTTTTATTCCACTATACACTAGTGGTTCTGGTAAGTTTTGAGATATCTCTCAGCCCCGCCCCTTCAGCCTCGGTTTGAATTTTGGCGCGATTTTTCGGCGGTGATTTAAGCATTCTTTTAGCGTTCCTGCTTTTGAATTTCACTGATGCCTGCTTCTCTCAGAGTTGACACGTCGAGTGATTTAGTATCAGTTTTGATGTTCACTGCATCCTCGAGGTGAGATCTTCGTACCATTCACGGTCGTGCAGTGTTCTGTTTTATTTTTACAGTCACTTTCACTGGTCTGTTCACTGTTAATTTTTTATTTCTGGTATCATTTTCACGTGTTTCTGTGTATACATGACACTGTCACTTATTGATAGTTTATCCACAATGCTTGTTATTGCCTGCCCCTTTACAATGGATTTGTCATGAGCGCTGTCACATAGTTGGAATGATTGTTGACTAGCTTGGTACTTTTTCCCCGTTTTTTACTTTCTAACTAGGCTTGTTCCTGGCACTAGTAGGGATTTACAATTTTACTTTCACTTTTTTCCTTTTTTTCCTTTATTAATTAGTCACCTTGCAAAATTAGTTTCACTGCTTCAGTAGTTTTATTGCATCAACCATTCATGCGGTATTGCAATCGCTGGGTGGTTGTCTGTAATTTACTATCTGTTCCCGCCCCTTATAGCTTATTGATACCCGCGGTTCTTTTGAAGTTGACACTTCAAGTTTTTAGCATTGGTTTGAGATATATATTTTTTTTGAGGGGAGACTTTTGCACTATCTACAACTGTATAGAGTTTTGTCTTGTATATTTCTTATTACTTTCATGTATTATCTAGCTTTTACCATTTTAATTGTTCTCACAAATTCTCGTGGATATATGATATTGTCAACCTCTGAGTTTTTATCCATCATGTTTGATAATGCCTGCCTTCTCCACATTGGGTTGGTCTGTTAGTGTTATCACACGGTCTATATGCGATTTCACTTTTTCAATTGGCTTTTCTCTTCGGTTCGCTAGAATGTTATTAGGCTTATCCATGATACCAGCAGGCAGTTTGTTACTCACAATTGATTTTCTCCATTCCTTCTTTGTTATTTAGTTGCCTTCTGGTAGCCTGTTTTACCGCTCTAGTAGCTTAACAATACCAGATACTTATGAAGTTTTAATTCCACTGTGTTGGTCCTCAGATACAGTTTTCTCTGTGAGTATATTACTTACATATGTGTTATTGTAGTTATGGAGTCTTATCTCTTCTGTATGTTTGACCATATTGATTTGATTATACGTATGGTTATGATATTATGGCATAGACGTTCTGTATTATGTTATTATTGGTTTTGTTTATATATGATGATTTTAGATTTGTTTTCATGTCTTGCCTTTGTTCCTGTGCCTATTTATCATTCTTTAGTTATGTAACTTGTTTTTTATTGCTATGTATTATTTATGTTTTTAATTTCTCCTGGGGCTTTTAATTAATCATTGTATCGAATTTTATTGAGTTTGATTTATATTTTATTGATTTATATGTTTTTAGCTGTATACCCCCTGAGGAAGGCGGTAACGCCGAAACGCGTCGGGGTTTGGTCAATAAACATTGTGTATCATCCTTTACGACTCGAAGTAACTGAGTCTGACAGAAACAGCTTTCCCCGTTGCTATTCTCAGTTCTTAAGCCCCCTTAGGGTCATTTGTTGACAGAGGGTGCAAGCCAAAACGTCATGGTTGGGGCCCAAACATTTTAAGCACCAGTCAGCATTTTGTACATTTTTTAAAACCACAGTGTGTCTCCTCCATTGAGGAAGAAATTACAGATACAAAATAAAATAGGGCACTGGCAAATGGCGGCCTCAGCACCTGGAAAAGGAAAAAATAAATAAATAAGAAGGGAAAAAGATGCAAAAAAAAAAAAAAAAAAAAAAGAATCGAGGTACCGGGTGTACCGAAAGGAACTAAAAAGTTTTAAACAAATTTTTTACGAGGTCAGGACAAGGTCCTGATGATTCCGCGGAAAGAAGATGACTGAGGAGAACTGTTGGGAAGGCAGGCACGCATGCGAGGAGGGATGCTCCCAAAAGCATTCCTATTGGATGCTGGGGAGTGTTCCTGCGCAGGGCTCCATCTATGCCGATGTCACCCATATGTGAAGACTGCATTCCTGCTTGTTCCTGAGATAAAAAGGACCAATTACTGTCAAAGAAACACACCTTGTCACAGAGCTCTCTTGCTTGCTAAGCACTTGGTTAAAGCCAGGAGAGAAATTTTCTTTTGGAGATCGCTTAGGACTATGTTTCACAGAGACTGGTGTCAGCATAATTTCTCGCTTTGCTACTGAAAAAGAAAAAGCACTTCACTTTTTTGACAAGATTTGTAAGAAATGCACATTGCAGATAAACACATATTTGTGATCCTGTCATCAAATAATATACTGCCTCTAAAATACTTTCTTCCATTAATTTATATCTTAAGTGTCAAATAATTCCTTTAAATACTGTTTACTATTATTATGGACAATAAGTTTGGCAAGTTATGTACTATGCTGAGGTACAGCTAGATCTGAAATTTGATCCAGGCAATGCTCAAACAAAATAAAGTACTACACTACAATGATTTAACACTTGCCATAAAGGGGGCAAGTTTCCGATTTAATTTTGATATTTGGATATGGTTAGTCTTCCATAAAGTAACATGTTCCCCAATTCATTATGAGGCAATTTTCAAAAATATAAGTGCTTGCAAAATACCTGTGAATTTTCGCCAGTTCTCAAAGGAAAAGTAAACAAAATGTGCAGTTTTCAAAATGGAAAACTGTGTGTGTTGTTGCTTTTGACCTACCAGCTTCTCTCTCTCGCAGGTATAAAGTGCATGTACTGTTGATCCACACATATATTTTTATCTGTGTAAAGGATAAGAAATTTTCAGGCTTCCTCTAATAATAGTGTTTACTGTCCTAAAGGAAAATTAATTACTTATCTGCTAATTTTCTTTCTCCATGGACAAATAGGATCACTAGTTGCACAAGTGCTCAAACAGGAGTATAAGGTATTGATGACACCACCCCAGAAAGGTAAATGGTAGGAATGTACAGTGAAGAAGATGTGTGTGAATGTGGGTTTAGGTGTCCTTGAGGCCCAGGAAAGCTAACTAATTGCCATGGCAGAAGCAAAAGAATGGTAATCAAGGAGGTGCTATTGAACTTTTCCCTTTTGAAAAATAAAATTCACAAAAACTTTGATATTTCAGATGGGTTTAAGCCCTCCCATCATCTGGGGGATGAGGAAATACTATCCTTGATCCCTTTCTTGTGCAGAACTTCAACTGAATATACCTGCAGAACAAACTGCAGCTCTGTTGATAAAATGATAGATGGCAAGATTAGCTTGTGACAATGATCAGTATCTGCATAATGAGAGTTAAGTGCCCTACACAACGTTTAAAAATAACTCAGCTAATAACTCTAACAAGCTCTTCTCAATTGTTGACCGGCTTCGTTCAACTAAAACAGATCCTTTGACCGCATACTGGTCTGGCCCTTTGCCAGAAGAATTAGCACAATATTTTGTTTCCAAAGTACTAGATATTTGCCAAAGTTTTGCCAAACCAAATCTTAATTCCCTTTTAGTTGTACAAACCTGAGAGGATGCAGCATTTACATCACTTGAATATAAATGGTCTATTTTTAACTTGAAAAATTATTTTTCTTTGACCAAGACCATCTTCTCTACCCAGAACACTACTTGCTATTCCAATCCCATCTTATGTAACTGGGTTGAAGAACCATATCTTAGTTTAATACTTTATGCGTGTACTATTATTAATCAAAACCTAACTACAATGTGCCGGACATTTGGAAAATAGTGATCGTTCGTCCCCATATTAAAAATCAAAAACAGAATCCTCTAGAATCCATCCAATTACCAACTGGCAATCAAACCTCCCTTATTTGTCCAAACTAGCAGAAAAAACAGTTCTCGACCCATGTTGAAAAAACACAAATAGCCTCTATCCTCGTCAAGCAGGTTTCTGTATGGCTCATAGTATGGAAACCATACTTATGTTTCTTCTTGGTGAAGTACATCGAGCATTGATTGGATCATGGAAAATATGCCCTCATTGTGACTTTTGATTTGTCTTCTGCATTCAATCTTGTCGACCATCACATCTTACTTTCCCACTTACATAATATTGGTCTCCGAGGTTCAGTACTTGCCTGGTTTAACTCATTTCTAGCTGGTCATTCTTTTTCGGTACAAATAGGCCCACTAATGCCATCTTCTCGGCCACTAATATGTGGAGTCTCTCATGGGTCAGTTGTGCACATTCATTTTTCTATCTCCATTAGAAACTTTAGTTGAAGATCTGGGTGTTACTAGCTTATTACTATATGGACGATATATTACTGGTAACTTTCACTGATGCCAGACATCCTGATCTCTCTGAAATGAACTCTAGTCTTTCTAAGGTTAATGTCTGGCTGACTGAAAATCTTTTGAAAATAAACTTGAAAAAAAAAAGACTTCTGATACCTGTTCATCAGTGGTCTGACGGCCCCAAGTATAGCTCCCATACTGGATGGCTCTATTATTGAGCTACATTAAAATATCTAGGAGTTCATCTTGATACAGAACTCCCTTTATACAAGCCTTGTAGCGCTATATGAATGATTAGTAGTAGTAGATAGATTCAGTAATTAAGAGTCCATTCCATATGCACCAATTTAAATCCATTTAATTCTTAGTGCTTCTGCCCAAAGGATTCTTCTCCTGAGTCTTGTCACATCCCAACTTGACTATTTAATTCTATCTATGCAGATATCACCTCCTTACAACTAGAACACCTGCAAACAGTTCAAATCACCATTCTGATGGTTCTATGCTATGCACCCAAATTTGATCATATTACTCTACTGCAGGGGTTTTCAACCCAGTCCTCGGGGAACCCTAGGCCAGTCAGGTTTTCAGGATTCCCACAATGAATATGCATAAGATAGATTTGCATACAATGAAGGCAGAACATGCAAATCTATCTTATGCATATTCATTGTGGGAATCCTGAAAACCTGACTGGCCTAGGGTTCCCCCGAGGACTGGGTTGAAAACCTATGCTCCACTGGATATACAAGGAAGTGTAGCTACTCACCTTTAACAGGTGTTCTCTGGGGACAGCAGGAATCAGTCCTCACATAGGAGTGACGTCAGCGCCAATGGAGCCCTCGCAGAAGTATCTCCCCAGTTTTCAAAGAAAGCCTTTGGGAGATGCCACCATGCATGCGTGGTCCCCCTTCCCACCCAAGGGTGCCATCTTGCTTCAGTCAGATGACATAGCTAAAGATGGCAAAAAGGATAGAAAAAGCAACTCCACGGGGAGAAGGGAGGGTTGGGAGGACTGATTCCTGCTGTCTCCGGAGAAAATGTAGTTACAAACCTGTAAAGGTGATCTCTGTAACAGGTGATCACCAGAGACGTACAGAACAGCAGGAATTTAATCTTCACATATGGGGTGACATCGGGTACCGACGGAGCCCGTGAGGGATGCTCCCCAGCTACCAATAAGAAAGCCTTTAGGAGCACTCCACTGCGCCTGTGCTACTGCCTTCCTGCTCTCCCAACTCCCTTTCCTCAGTTTTGAAGCTGAACAGAAGGAGTGAAAAACAAAAGCATAAATAACCTTACAACTCCAAGGGGAGGAGGGCGGGTTGTGAAGACTAAATTCCTGCTATTCCCAGAGATCACTTATTACAGGTGAGTAACTACGCTATCTCCAGGAACAAGCAGGAATATAGTCGTCACATATGGGACTCCCTTGCTTCCAGTTCTCTGAAGAGCTGGACCAGGTCAAAAAGTCGGACAAGATCATCTGAACCTAGACTTCCCCGCCAAGGAGATCTGACAAGAATAGTGGGGCGGGGGGAAGGAGTTGTTCCTATGTTCCAAAGGGAGGAGCAGCCTATTGGTTAAGATATGGTACCTCAGATCGGGGGTTCAATTCCCACCTAGGGACAGCAATCTCAGGCTGGGACTGGGATTTCTAGTCCTGTAGGCACTCCTTGTGGCCTTGGGCAAGCCACTTAACCCTCCATTGCCTCAGGTACACATAGACTGTGAGAGCCCTTTGGGGACGAGGGAATGTATCCAGTACCTGCTTATAGTAATTGTGAACTGCTCTGATGCCCTTCAGCCTGGGCGATATATCAAGAAATTGCATAAACATATAGGGATGTTGAAGGACCGCTTGGCCAAAGGCCGCATCCTGGTGAGAGTCCTTGTCCAAGCAGTAGTGGGCAGTGAAAGTATGGATGGAGGGACCATGTTGCAGCCCGGCAAATCTTATCGATGGCTACTGAAAGTAAGTTGGCCACCAATGTTGCCATGGCTCAGACATTATGAGTAGTGACGTGTCCAGTAAGGGTAAGTCCTGCTTTGTTTTAAGTCAGTTAAATACAATCTGCTATCCATCTGGAGAGCATGCGTTTTGTTACTGGGAGACCCAGGCAATTAGGATCAAAGGACACAAACAACTGAGAGGATTTTCTGATATCCTGTATCCTTTGGAGATAAAAGGCTAGTGTGTGCTGGGTTGCCTCTACACGAGATGCATTAGGTCTTGGGAAGAAGACCAGAAGGATAACTGACTGACTGATATGGAAAGGTGACACCACTTTAGGTAAAAAGTGGGTATGTGTGTGAAGGACGACTTTGTCATGATGAAATCTAGTATTCGGTGGATGTGCCACTAAGGTCTGCAGCTCACTGTTGCACCTGACTGAGGTCAGGGTGATGAGGAATAAAACTTTCCAAGGTAAGTATCGTAGGTGTGTGGTTGCTAAGGGCTCAAACGGAGGCTTGAGGAGTTCAGCCAATACCACATTAAGATCCCATGCTACTGGGGGTGGTCGAAGGGGTGGCTTGTTGAGGAGGAGGCCCCTCATGAAACATGCAACAGTGGAGATGGGTTGACCATCCACAGGTTTATGAAAAGCTGAAATAGCACCGAGGTGCACTTGAACCGAATTAATATTGAGTCCTTGAGAGGATAAATGCAAAAGGTATTGAAAAAGCATGGGCATTGGTGCTTCAAAGGGATTGTGGTTATTATGGTCTGCCACCAGAGCCTGAAGCTCACTGATGCATCGAGTTGTAGTGTTGGCAATGAGGACTATGACTTTCCAAGACAGAAAACATAGTGGGGTAGTGGCTAAGGGTTCAAAGGGTGGCTTTAGAAGCTCAGCCTGCACCACATTGTGATCCCAAGCCACTGGTGGTAGTTTGATGGGTGGCTTAGAGAGCAAAAGACCCCTCATAAAGCATGCTACAAGCAGATATTAAGAGATTGGCTATCCTTCCACTTGTTTGTGGGAGGCTGTGATGGCGCTAAGGTAGACTCTTACTGAGTTCATTTTGAGTCCCCTGGCAGATAAATGAAATAGATATTGGTGGAGAAAGTCCGCCGGTGCGGTGAAGGGATTTCTACACACCAGAGAGCAACCCGCATCATTTGAAAGAGTATGCATGTCTGGTAGACACCTTTCTTGAAGCTAGAAGGATGTCCTCGACTTGTTGAGGAAGAGGCAGGTCTTGTAGGTCTAAGCCCTGAGAAGCCAGGCTGTCAGGCATAAGGACCGGAGATTGGGATGTAGGATTGTGCTGTTGTCCTGTGAAAGAAGGTTGGAGACACAACCCAATATGAGCAGTTGTGTCTAGGCTAGATGGAGCAGAAGAAGAAACCAGGGTTGCTGAGGCCAGAATGGGGCTATGAAGGTCATGCTTGCTTTGTCTGCCTGTAGCTTGAAAAGAGTTTTGGGAATGGAGGGAAGGCATACAGAAGCTCTTGACCCCAGCTGAGCAGGAAGGCATCCGATGCCCAACTGCGGGTGGATTGTACTCTGGAGAAGAACCATGGAAGTTGAGCATTCTGTGGGGTGGCAAAGAGATCTATGGATGGGGTCCCCCACGTCCGAAAGTTCCAGGCTGCCATGCTTGCGTTCAGAGTCCACTCATGTGGATGCAGGATGTGGCTCAATCTGTCCCCCTGGACGTTGAATTCTCCTGGGACATCCACTGCTCTGAGGTGTATTTGTTGAGCAATGACAGCTGACCAGAGATGGAGAGCTTCGTCGCAGAGGGGCATGAGCCTGTCCCATCCTGCTTGTTCACACAGAACATGGCTACTTGTTTGTCTGTCCCGACTAGGACCTGCTTCCCCGAGAGTTGGCTTTGGAAGACCCAGAAGGCACTGGTCAGTGCTCGAAGCTCTAGCAGATTGATATGTAAGGCTGATTCCTGAGCTGTCCAGAGGCCGAGTTGAAAAGTGGTCCAGGTGGGCCCCCCAACCTACCTTTGACGCATCCATGGTTAGAGTGTACTGGCATGGGTGTGTCTGAAAAAATGACCCTACGCACAGGTTTTCTGGGGTACACCACCATTGGAGCGAGTTGATCAGAATAGGTGTGACCCATATGCTTGTAAGCTCCCTGTGGCTTGCGCCCACTGGGTGGAGAGTCTCCATTGTGTCTGATGCATGTGTAGCTAAGCATATGGGACTGTGGAGGCCATGTGTCCTAGGAGGTGCGGGAAATCCCGAGTCATTGCTCGGTTCCTCTGCTGCATTTGAGTGGTTAGTTGAATCAGGTGGGTGACTCGATCATGAGGCAGGAAAGCTTTTGCCTCCCGAGTGTCTAGAAGTGCACTGATGAACTCCAGCATCTGTCGGGAGTAAGTGTGACTTCTAAAAGTTTATTATGAAGCCGAGATGTTGTAAAACTCCTATGGTGCGCTGGAGTGCACAAGTGGCTTGCTGAAGAGAGTCTGCCTTGATGAACCAATCGTCTAAGTAGGGGAAGACCAATATCCCTAGTGTGCGAAGGTATGCGGCAACTACCACCATGCACTTTGTGAAGACTCTCGGGGCAGAGGCTAGCCTGAATGGAAAGACTCTGTACTGATAATGAGTTCTTTGAAAGGTGAAGCAAAGGTACTGTCTGTATCCTGGATGTATGAGGATATAGGTGTATCTCTATTTGATGTCTAGAGAACAAAGCCAGTCCTGACTGTGGAGGTAAGGTAGAAGAGTTCCCAAAGAGATCATTTTGAATTTCTCTTTTACAAAGAACATGTTTAGATTCTTGAGATCTAGAATGGGTCTGTGCCCCCCTGACTTCTTTGGGATGAGGAAGTATGGGGAGTAAAATCCCATTCTTTCTTCATTTGGTGGAACTCTCTTGATTGCACCCTGGGTTAGCAGGGTGGCTATCTCTTCTGAGAGAAGAACAGTGTGGGGGGAGGGGATTGAGTTGGATGCACCCCTGTGAAGCTGAAGTGGGGCAGAGTTTGAAAGTTTAGTTGGTACCCCCTGTGGATGATTTGTAAGGTCCACTGCTCTGATGTGATGAGATGCCAGCGATGAGCATAGTGGCAGAGCCTTCCTGTTATGTGAAGGGGCTGAGGTGCCTCCAGGGGCAAGATAGCTATGTTCTCTAGTAGAGTCAAAAATTAGGTGCAAGTTGGGGCTTAGCAGCCTTGGGTTTCCTAGGTTGTCTAGGCCCTTGCTGCTTTTGCTGTGGCTGGTATAAGGCTGCTTGGGGATAAGAGGGATAATATCTTTTCTTCTTGAAGCTGAAAGGCTTTTTAATTGTGCCTTTTTTCTGGAAGCGTCTGTTGTCTTCTTGGAAAGTCTCTTGAGAGTGGTGTCATTATTTTCTGGAAGCGTCTGTTGTCTTCTTGGAAAGTCTCTTGAGAGTGGTGTCATTATTCTCTAGCTTACCAGCCTTTTCCCTCCAATTTTGCCTGAAGAGGTTCTCTCCATTGCAGGG
Source organism: Ichthyophis bannanicus (assembly GCA_033557465.1). Lineage (NCBI taxonomy): Eukaryota > Metazoa > Chordata > Amphibia > Gymnophiona > Ichthyophiidae > Ichthyophis > Ichthyophis bannanicus. The sequence continues at coordinate 67,108,393 of CM066041.1, read as the reverse complement.
AATGTTGCCTAGCTTGTCCTGCACCCATTGTTCTAAGTCTGAAGCTTGTAGCCACGCTATCCTTTGTACTCTAATAGCCACAACAGAAGCTCTGCTGGAGGACTCAAATGCATCAAAGGCAGCTCTGTTGACAAATTTTGAAACATTTTGGCTGTGCTTCAGAAGGCTTTGAAAAGAACCTTGTTTTTCTTCAGGGAGCAGGGGGGAAAAGCTTCGAGCTTGTTGAGCTCTTTCAAAAACATCCCCATGTATAGGATATAGGTAGGACAGCATGGAGGCCTGGAAACCTTTGCAGGCAAAAGCATCCAGGATTCTTTGCGCTCTACCAGGTGGTATTGGAGGAATGTTTTTTTGAACTTTTAATTCTGCACATCGCTGACTCCACCACCATGGAATGGTGGGGGAGCTGAGGCTTCTCAAACCCTGGACACTCTGGGACTCGATACATACTGTCAAGTCTTTTGCTAATAGGTGATATGATGAGAGGGGTTTCCCACATGCAAAGCATGAAGAAATGGAAAATCCGGTGTACTGGTAGCATGGCAGCTTCGTTAGGAGCAGTAGGGGTACTGGAGGATCTCCAGTTCCTCTGTTTGGGGCTCCTTCTCCAACGAAGCAGTGACAGAGGCCTACTGCCATATCCTTGATGAAGTCCTAGAAAGACATGACCTTAGGGGGAGATCTCCTCCTTTCAGTAGGCTCCAACAGCATGTCCTGGAGCTCTCGGGAATCAAGGGATTGATGATCAGAATCGGACATATTGGAATCGGATGTGTCGAAGTAGGTCAACGCCAATGGTTATGAAATGGACTGTACCGGTATTCACTCACCGAGGAATCGGAGTCAGGGTCCCTTTGCGTCGGGACCAATGTTGTTGCCGATGGACCCAAAGCCTCAGGACTTAATGTCGGCATGGATATTGTTGACGTTGGCACCGATACCGATTGTGGTACCAGTGGCGGTATGGGATCGGGACCTGGTGCCTGGGTCATGCTGGAGTCTCGAGGGCAACCGGTCTCACCTGTTCTGATGCTGCCAGGAGTGCTGCCAAGATTCTCTCAATAGACAGCAAACGCTGGTCTAAGGAAACTGCCGATATATGGGTCTAAGTTTGTATGGGGCTGGCTGTCACCATCCTAGAACATGGGACAGTAGCTCTCCGGAGGCTGAAGCCTCGGAAGTATCCCAGGACCCACTACCGCTTTGGAGGACAAGTCCCCCCGCCAGGGTTGCTTGGCTAGACAGTGGGAGTCCGAGACTACCCTCAGTGAGTCTTGATGACAGGACTGGGATCACTTTCTTGGTCCGACATCGGACCTCGATGTCCGATGCTTCTGCATTTTGGTTGCATTACTGTGCTTGGATTTCTTTGGTACCTGTGAGCCCTGAGAGGATGAGGATGCTCTCGATGATGTGGATGTCACTGAGAGTGTGTCCGATGAAAAGAGGGATACAAACGTTTTGGCCTTGTTCTTCTCTCCTTGGCACAGGGAACAAGAATCGGGAAGTGCTCTGGGCTGGGACACTTTAAGCACCAGTAGTACTTATCGGTGACTGAAATAGTTTTGGAGCATTTTGAAATTTTTTTTTTAAAGCCACTAGTTGGCTTTTCCATGTTTGGACAGAAAGGCGTGAGGCCTAATGGGGCGGATGGCCGCTCACGAGGAAAACTGAAGAAATATAAAGTAATGAAAATGAGAAGAAAATATAAAGAATTCTGATAAACAAAGGGTAACTAGAGTCTGGTAAAAGATACCGGCATCGAAGGGAAGGCAGAAATCACTATCCACAAAAAAACCCTAACAATTCTTTTTCTGCAGTGACAGGAATTTTGTCCTGCTGGCTCCGTGGAAAACGAAAGACTAAGGAGTGGAGTTGAGAAGGTGGGAAGGCAGTCATGCAGGCACACTGGAGGGCTCCCAAAGGCCTTATGATTAGATGCTGGGGAGCGTGCCCGCACAGGCTCTGTCGGTATAGACATCACCCATATGTAAAGACTATATTCCTGCTTGTTCCTGGAGATCATTGGTTACCAATTGCAATTAAGATACAATATCAAATTCTGATTTTAAGGCCATAAATACTGGTTGCTCTGATTACCTCTCATTGCAGATATTGCTATATACTACCCCCACCCCCCATCTCCCACGCTCAATACATGCTAACCAACTATTTACCTTCTGCAAATAGAGCACACTGAGAATCCACCAAGCAATCAGCATTCTAATTCAGGGCAACTTCCCTGTGGAACGATCTACTCCAAAGCGTCCAACCAAAAGATGCAAAATGGAAATAATGGTGACTCACAAAGAGTAGAGTACTTTTCAGAATGAGTTTATTGCTTCTAATACTCTACATAGCTGTCTTTCCGCTGAGGCCTTCCTCGGGTATAATGAATCAGAATTGGTACAGGAGAGCAGTCCACATATACTTGTACATGGAGTTTGCATCAAATTAGGTGTGTATGATCTTTCAATGCTCTCCAAAATCACAAATAGAATGTATCGTCTAGCACCCTGTGGGATGAGAGGTTACAGAATTAAGAAAGTTGGACACGCATTACCAGAGCCTGTAGAATCAGCACTCCAACTCCTCCAGACCTTGAACTGATGGACCAGCATGCAGCCCTTGAAGTGAAGGAGGTGAAAGCATCCCAGGAAAGCGAAGAACCAGAACTCGAGCATCCCAAATTTGCAGAATCAGAGACCACAAAGAAGCAAAGGGTAGTGGTGGTTGGCGACTCTCTTATGAGGGATACTGAGGCATCCACCTGCTGACCAGACTTGATATCCAGAGAGATGTGCTGTCTGCCAGATGCCAAAATCCACAATGTTACGGAAATTTTGCCGAGACTCATCAAGCCTACTGACTATTATACGATGTTGCTCATACAAATGATACTGCTAGCTATCCCTCTGAGCGTATCAAAAGTGACTTCATGGCTCTGGGACACAGGGTGAAGCAGATAGGTACGCGGGTGGTGTTCTCTTCAGTCCTCCCTGTTGAGGGTAAAGGCTGAGGCAGAGAATCTTGCATCCTGGAGAAGAATGCATGACTGCGTGGATGGTGCCATTGAGAGCGTTTTGGTTTCCTGGACCATGGGATGATGTTCCCAAGGACTGCAGAGCAAAGATGGCATCCATCTGTCCAAGAAGAGTCGAAGTGTCTTCAGCAGCAGACTAGCTAACCTACTGAAGACGGCTTTAAACTAGATTCATTGAGGATGGGTAAAGAAAGCCCCCAGGTAAGTGACATATATATATATATATATACACACACAGGGTGGCCCAAAAAAGTGAGAACATCTTGTAAATTAAAAGCTTAAATAGTTTACTTATTTACCTTTTTTTAGCTATATAACGTCTATTTCGACAATTTCCGGTCGCCATCTTTTTTTTTTTTTTAATTTGTCAATCGTTTACATCTGTCTTTTTGAATTTTTAAATAACTTATATGCTACGAGATGTTCTCACTTTTTTTGGGCCACCCTGTATATATTTTTTAGTGCCATCAAGTCAGTGTTGACTCCTGGCAACCCAGCTGCCTCTGGGTTTTCTTGGCAATGTTTCACCGGAAGTAGATTGCCAGGCCTTTTCTTCCAAGGCAATGGAGGGTAATGTGACTTGCCCAAGGTCACAAGGAGTGTCAGTTGATCTTCTGGGTACTAGATAGTTGCTCTAACCACTAGGCTACTCTTCCTGATTAAATACCTCTGTAGAAATGTGTAAAAGGGGCAACATCTGGAAAGCAGTGTGTATAAATGCCTGTAGCATGGTAAATAAGATCCCAGATGTTGAGACTTTAATGGAAGAAGCTGACTTGGAATTAGTGGTGGTTACAGAGACATGGTTCACAACTGGGATGTAATTATACTGGGCTATATTTTATTCAGAAAGGACAGGGTAGGAAGAGGAGTGGCACTATATGTAAAAAATAATATTAAAGCTATAGAATTACAGGGCTTAAAAGGGAGAGAGGAGGCACTGTGGGTTAAACCAGAAAGAAGGAAAGGGAAATCCATTTGCATTGGCGTGACATATAGAAACACCTCACAGGTAGAAAAAGTGGATGGAGATTTAATAGAAGACATATGTAGTATTGCCATGAAAGGAGAAGTGCTACTGATAGGGGATTTCAATATGCCAGATATTGACTGGCATATCCCTGCTGCGATGTCATCTAGAAGTAAGGAGATCCTGAATTCTCTACAGGAAGAACTATTCATGCAACTGGTAAAAGAACCCATACGTGAAGGAACCATACTGAACTTGGTGCTTACCAATAAGGAAAGTGTTTCTGATGTCACAGTGGGAGAACATCTCGCATCCAGTGATCACCAGAATGTGTGGTTCAGTATTAGGACTAGGGCTGATAAAATCCATGCAAAAGAGAGGGTCTTAAATTTTAGCAAAAATTAACTTTGCCAAGATGCAACAATACTTCAAGGAGTCATTAGTGGGATGGGAACAGTTGGGGGATGTAGAAAAACAGTGGACAAAATTGAAAGGGGATATTTTAAGGGCAACAAACCTTTGTTAGAAAGTTAGATAAATGTAAAAGGAAAAGGAGGCCGCTATGGTTCTCAAAAGAAGTAGCTGAAAAGGTGAAGAAAAAGAGGGAGGCCTTCAGGAAATACAAGAGATCACACAGAAAGAGAAAGACAGGCATCTATATTTGGAAAACTCAGAAGCTAGCAAAGTAGTCAGGAAAGCAAAGATACAAAAAGAAGAAAAAATAGTCAATGCAATCAAATGGGAGGATAAAGCGTAGTTACTCACCTGTAAAAGGTGATCTCCAGGAACAGCAGGAATTAAGTCTTCACATATGGGTATCGTCGGTACTGACGGAGCCTGCGTGGGAACACTCCCCCCCCCACAGTGCCTGGGTGCTGCCTTCTCGCCTTTCCAACTCTCCTTTGTCAGTTGAGTTTATAGCTGAGACAAAAGGGGAGAGAGAGAGAGAGAGAGAGACAACTCCTAGGGGAGGTGGATGGGTTGTGAAGACTTAATTCCTGCAGTTCCCGGAGATCACCTGTTACAGGTGAGTAACTACGCTATCTCCAGGAACAAGCAGGAATGTAGTCTTCACATATGGGGACTCCCCAGCTGAGAGATGCCAGGTGGGCGACCCTAGCAAGCTGCAAACCTCTGGTGAGATGGGTCATTCTTCCTCCCATGGATCTCTGGCATCGAAAACCTGGGATGGTGGGTAGGAGTTGTACTAAGTCTGAAAGAGATGCTGTAGAACAGCCTATCCAAACGAGGCATCCTGACGGGAGTCCTTGTCTAAACAATAATGGGCTGTAAAGGTGTGTACTGATGCCCAGGTGGCTGTTCTACAGATGTCGTCAATGGACACAGAACGAAGATTAGCCATAGAGATTGCCATTGCTCTCACATTGTGAGTTGTGACGTGGCCTTCGAGAGAAAGTCCCTTACTCTCGTATACAAAGGATATGCAATTTGCAATCCATCTAGAGAGAGTTCTTTTGGAAACTGGAAGTCCCAAATGACTAGAATCAAAAGCAATGAAAAGCTGAGATGATTTTCGATGTTGCTTAGTTCTTTGAAGGTAAAAAGCTAAGGCTCTTTTACAATCCAAGGTATGAAGGTTCCTTTCTGCATTAGAGGCATGAGGCCCAGGAAAGAATACAGGAAGGTAAACCGCTTGGTTTAAATGAAACGGCGAAACCACCTTTGGCATGAAGTGAGGATGAGTCCTAAGAACTACCTTATCATGGTGAAATCTTGTATAAGGAGGATCAGCCACTAAGGCCTGCAACTCACTGATGCGTCTTGAAGAAGTGAGAGCAACTAGGAGGATGACTTTCCAGGAAAGAAACTTCAGGTCCGTAGTGACTAAGGGCTCAAAGGGCGGTTTCATAAGCTGCCCAAGAACAAGATTAAAATCCCATGCCACCGGCGGCGGCTTAATGGGAGGTTTTGTTAAGAGTAGACCCTCTCATAAATCTTGCTACGAGTAGATGAGAGGAGATAGGTTGTCCATCTAGTGGTCTGTGGGAAGCAGCAATGGCACTAAGATGAATCCTTATTGAATTGGTTTTAAGACCAGAATTTGATAAGTGGAGGAGATACTCCAGTAGCGATTCCACAGGCACCGAAAAGGGGGTAAGTCCCCTTTGAGAACACCATAAAGAGATCCTTTTCCACTTAAAGGCATAGGATCGTCTTGTGGAAGGTTTTCTGGAGGCCACCAGGATATCCCTTACCTGTTGAGAAAGGTTGATATCTGGAAGCTCTACGCCCTCAGCAACCAGGCCCTAAGATGCAGGGACTGGGGATTTGGCTGCAGTAGCGTCCCGTCCTCCTGGGACAGAAGATCTAGAGCATGTCCCAACTCCAGTGACGTGGCTTGAGAAACACATAGAAGCAGAGAATACCACGTTTGCCATGGCCAACGTGGAGCTATGAGTATCATACGTCCTCTGAAGTTTGAACAGTGTTTTGGGAATGAGGGGAATGGGTGGGAAGGTATAGAGGAAGTCTTGCCCCCAGTGGAGGAGGAAAGCATCTCTTGCCTGACAGTTTTGAGCCAGAATTCTGGAACAGAATCGGGGAAGTTTACCATTCTGTGGACTTGCAAAGAGGTCTATATCTGGGGTCCCCCAGATTCGAAACACTCAAGCAATCTGGTCTGAGTGAAGAGACCATTCGTGTGGCAGCAGTATTCGACTGAGTTTGTCTGCCCAAAGATTTTGAATGCCCGGAAGATATACCACTATAAGGTAGATTTGAAGCTCTCTGGCGAGGGCCCACAGTCGCAAAGCTTTGTTGCATAACGACAGAGAGCCTGTTCTGCCCTGCTTGTTCACGTAGAACATGGCTACCTGATTGTCGGTCTGGACCCGAACTGTCTTGTAGCTGAGCTGGGCCTGGAATACTCGAAGAGCATGGAAAATGGCTCTGAGTTCTAGGAGGTTTATGTGAAGACAAGCCTCCTGCGGGGTCCAAAGACCCCGAGTCGAGAGATCGTGCTAGTGAGCCCCCCAACCAACTTGGATGCATCCATTGTTAGGTTGGCCTGGAATAGAGGCTGCTGGAAATGAGAGCCTACTAGAAGGTTTTCCAGCGATTTCCACCATTGAAGGGATGAAATGAGACGTGTGGAGTTTCTGATTTTGTCCGATAGGCGACCCGAGGCCTGTGTCCACTGAGAGGAGAGGGTCCACTGGGCTGCTCGCATGTGAAGGCGAGCATAGGGAGCCACATGGACAGTGGATGCCATATGCCCCAGAAGCTGAAGCATTTCCCGAGCAGTCAGGAAGACTTTCATAGCTGCTTGGGATGCCAGCTGCATTATAAGAAGACAGCGGGGCTATGGTAGGAAAGCCCTTGACCAGTTGAGTCCCTATGAATTTCAGGGACTGAGAAGGGGTGAGCTGAGATTTTGGGAGGTTTATGACCAATCCCAAGTAGCGAAGAATTCGCATTGTACGAGAAAGAGCAAAGCTGGCTTCTGGAGCAGTGGATACTCAAATGAGCCAGTCGTCTAAGTAGTGGAAGACAAATATTCCTAGAGTTCTCAGAAATGCTGCTACTACTGCCATGCATTTTGTGAAGACTCTTGGGGCAGAGGCCAGACTGAAAGAAAGAACCATGTATTGGAAGTGTCTTCCCTGGAAAAGGAATCAAAGGAATCTTCTGTGATCTGTATGGATGAGAATATGAGTATATGCATCCTTTAGATCAAGAGAACATAGCCAGTCCTGACTCTGAAGGTATGGCAGGAGTGTGCTGAGGGAGATCATTTTGAAATTTTCCTGGAACAGATATTTGTTTAATTCTCTGAGGTCCAGAATAGGCCTGGGTCCCCCTGTTTTCTTGGGATTGAGAAAACAGGGGGAGTAGAATCCCGTCCCCTGTTGGGGGTATGGGTACTTCTTCTATTGCTCCTTGAGCAAGAAGTGATGCGACCTCCTGACCCAAGAGATTGGTGACAGGGACCTGAGAATTGAACTGCTTTATAATTGTAGGAGGGGGCATGCTGTGGAAGTGAAGTCTGTACCCCTCTCGTACAATGGACAGAGTCCAGTTTTCTGATGTTATTTGTTGCCATCTGCTGGCAAAATGGCATAACCTTCCTGGAATGGTGAAGGGTTCTGGACCTTTCAGGGGCAGAAAGACTAAGTTCTCTAGGAAAGAGTCAAAGCCCCTGAGGAGGCTTGAGCTTGTGGAGCTGACTGAGTTCTTGGAACTTGTGACTTTCGCTGCTGTCTGTTCTGTTGGTTCCCCTTTTGGGGAACATGAACTGGACAGTGAGCATGATGGGTGTAAGATGGGTAAAACCTTTTTCTTATTGAAAAAGGGTTTCTTGGCTGACTTTTTCTTTGCTGGGTTGGCTGTAGACTTTGATAGTCTATTCAAGGTAGTATTTTCAGATTCAAGCTGATTTGCCTTGTCTTGCCAATCCTTGCCAAAGAGATTTTCTCCTGTGCAAGGAATATTTCCCAGTTTCTCTTGCATCCATTGTTCTAAGTCTGATGCCTGGAGCCAGGCAATACGACGTGCACCGATGGAAATAGCAGAAGTTCTGCTAATACATTCAAAGCAATCAAAGGTTGCACGGTTCACAAACTTAGAGACATCCTGGGCGTGTTTGACCAGAGTAAGAAAATCCCCTCTTTTGTCTTCAGGAAGAAGAGGGCTCATGAGCTCCAAGTCTCCTGTAACTTCTTTGAGGAACATTCCCATATAGAGGATGTAAGAGCTGATCCTGGCTGCCAACATGGAGAATTGGAAGCATCGATGCCCAAAGGCATCGAGCATCCTCGACTCACGGCCCGGAGGATTGGAAGAATGTGTTTTAGCACTCTTAATCCTACGCATTGCTGATTCCACTACCATTGAATGGTGTGGTAACTGAGTCTTTTGAAACCCAGGACAGCTTGGAACTCGGTACATGGTATCAAGTTGTCGGGAGTGTGGAGACACTGTTAAAGGGGTTTCCCACATTCTTAGCATAAGATCCTGCAAGATCCTATGAATGGGCAGGGTAGCTGCCTTTTTAGGAGCCTTAGGGTATTGAAGAATTTCTAATTCTTCTGCTCTGGGTTCCTTTTCTGGAGTCACCGTGATTGCAAGACCTCGAACTACATCACGTATGAAATCCTGGAAGGACATGTTCTCTGGAGGAGACATTCTGGAAGGACATGTCCTCTGGAGGAGACATTCTGCATTGAGAAGGAGATGGATCCTCCAGAAGGATTGCTCTAGTATCGGCAGAGTCGTCAGAGTCATCGGAATCGGAGGATTCAAAATATCTCGGTGCCGGGTGTTCGTGCAACGCTCGGTACCGGTACTGCTCAAAGTCGGTATCGGGGTGTCTCAGTACTGGCCCCTCGATACCTGAGATAGACTCAAGGCTCGGCATGGGGGGCAGCATACCTGCCAAGGCAGGTGCACTCAGTACCGGCACCGATGTCGGTACCGATGCCCGTGGAACCGTTTGTAGCGGTCTTAGTAGTACCGAAGCTGCTAGGAAAGCCGCTAGACTGCGTTTGATAGCGAGGATTCTCTGATCCATCGCTCCTGCTGATGCCTGGGTGTTGGTACTGGTGGAAGTGGCCACGACCCCAGAACATGGCACCAGTAGTTCTGCAGAGGTTGAAGCCTCTGGAACATTCTGGAGCCTCGTTAATGCTTTGGAGACCGAGGCCTCCTGCCGGGGCTGTTTTGCCGGTGAACTTTCCTTGAAGGCAACGCCAGTGGCATCTCGATACTTAGGAGATCTACCCTTTGAGGACCAGCCAGTCTTAGAAGACTTAGGTTTAGTTACCTGAGATTCATGGGAGGAAGAAGCAGTCCTGGAAGACGTTGATGCAAGGGACATCATATCAGCGGCAAAAAGGGTACCGAGTTTTGCAGCTCTATTCTGCAGGCCCCTTTTGGTCATCTTTCTGCAGGAGAGACACTCCAATGGAGAATGGTCAGGACCTAAACATTTAAGACACCATTCATGGGTGTCAGTGACGGATATGGTACTGCCACATTTAGAACATTTCTTAAAACCACTAGCTGGTTTTTCCATGTTTGAAGAAAAAATGGGCCTAGTGCCCAAAATGGCGCCTAACCCCAAGAGGGGAAAGGCTCCTAAAGAAAAGATTTTTAGAAGCTAGGTTTTTTTTTTTTTTTGAAAAGAAGAAAAGAGAACCGGCAGTACCGGTAGGCGTCGAGTGAAGGCAGACGCGACCACAAAAACAAAAGAAGAGGAAGAATTTTTCTGCGGTGACAGGAAAGCAAAGAACTGACAAAGGAGAGTTGGAAAGGCGGGAAGGCAGCATGCAGGCACTGTGGGATGCTCCCAAAAGCTTTCCTATTGCACGTTGGGGAGCGTTCCCGCGCAGGCTCCATCAGTTCCAACGATACCCATATGTGAAGACTACATTCCTGCTTGTTCCTGGAGATTACATTTTTCAGATCTCTTAGTGATAGTGATCTCTGTACTGATAGTGTCTACCCCCCTGTACTGCCTGTGGTTGGGGTGAATGAGGATATGGCTATAGGCATCCTTCAGATCCAAGGAGCACAGCCAATCTCCCTGCTGGTGGTAAGGCAGCAATGTTCCAAGGGAGAGCATCTTGAACTTCTACCTCACCAGGAACTTGTTGAGGTTGCGCAGGTCGAGGATGGGCCTTAGGCCCCCTGTCCTTTTTGCCACGAGGAAGTACCTGGAGTAGAACCCTTTGCCCTTGAGATTGTGGGGCACTGGTTCCACCACTTTGTCCTCGAGAAGACCTGCCAGCTCCTTCAAAAGAAGGTCCTGGTGAAGGGGAGACCTGAGGGGCTCTCCCAGAAAATAAGGGGGAGGTGTCTGAGTCAGAAAGAGAAGGTAACCCAGGAATCGGTGGTGATGGTCGGCCCAGGAATTGGTGGTGATGGTCGGCTATCTCTGGGTGTAGTGGGTCAGACGTCCCCCTGTGGGCTGCAGACTTTCTTGGGATAGAGAGGCTATGCCCAAGGAGTCAAAAACTCCCCCCTGGAAAGGTGGGTAGTTTCTGTAAGCAGCCCCTTTCCTCAGGTAGAAGGACTTTTTACCTAAGCCCTTCTGTTGGAGAGGGGCAGTGGTCTTTTTAGAGAGCCTCTTCCTCGTCATGAACTCGGTCTTCAGCTCAGCAGCTTTGTCGGTTATGGGTTTGCCAAAGAGGTTCTCTCCTTGTCATGGGGCATCGATCAATTTGTCCTGAACCCCACTGCCTGAGGTCAGATGACTGCAGCCAAGCCTGGTATCAGGCACTGATGTCCACCGCTGCTACTCGAGCCGCTGACTCGAATCCATCATAGGCTGCCCATGACAAACTTGGAGCACTCAGGCACGGCCTTGGCCGGATTCTTGAACCGCTGCAGGGGTTCCTCGAATAAACCAGCTGAGAACCCGGTGAATTCCTTCGCCAGGTCTCTCAGGTACATGCCCATGTACAGCTGGTAAGCCTGGATGCAGCCGATGAGCATCGAGCCCTGGTAACACTTTCTGCCGAGGGTGTCCAAGGTGCGTGCCTCCCTGCTGGGGGGCACCAAGGAGTGGGTCTTCTGACTTTTCAGTTGACGCATGGCTGACTCCACCACCATGTAGTTGTGCAGCACTTGCTCACCACCAGCACCGACGCCAGTGTTTCCCACATATGGAGCATCAGCAATTCCAGGATGGGAGGGATGGGCACCATTAGCGATTCTCTCAGAGGGGCCTCGTACTGGAGGATTTCTAACTCATCCGCCCGAGGGTTCTCCTCCGATTCCGTTGGGAATGCCAGGGCCTTAGACATGTACTTGATGAAGTTAAGGAACCCCATATCCTCTGGTGGATACCGCTGCCGGGGCTTCGAGGCGGGAGAGTCCGAGGGGACGTCGCGGTGGCAACTGGTATCGGGCGATTCCTCATCCACCGTCTCCCATTCAGAGTAGTCCATAGAGGACTCGAAGGAAAGGCGGTCAGCAGGCCTTCCGAGGCCCCATGGCCGGCACGGAGCACACTGGCCAGGGATGATCATGGTCCCAACGAGTGGGAATCGGATGGAGACCTCGGCCGAGGATAGACTCGAGGCCGAATGAAGCGGTCGTACCGAACAACAGTGGCTGCTGCTGGTCCATAAAGGTAGACAAACTGCGCTCTAGGGACGCCATTCTGGACTCCAGGCCAGAAGGCTCCATGGGAACAGAGGGGCTCAGGCCCGATGCTGGTTACCCTGAAGGGGAGTCCTCGATGAGGATGGTATCTGGCTACCAAGGCTGGTCCGAGGTCAAGTCCTTCCGGGGGACCTTTGCAGGCCGCTCCCTCTCACGAGCATCTCAGATTGTGTGACCTGGCCAAGGGCACACCCAGCCTGTCGGAACCGTCCAGGGACGCTGCCTTTGAGGTTTTCTTCTTCTTCCTGAGTTCCCTCGAGGGAGACCCCTTCTCTGAAGAACCACGGCAGGGCTTGGGATCGGAGGGGCCTGTCCAAGATGTCGAGGCTTCAGACGAGGCCCTGACCTTCGGAAGTACTGGGGACTCGGGGAAAATTTACCCTGCTGCTGCTGGTGGCTCTTGAGGGCCTTGTTGGACATCTTTTTGCAGAGACCGCATGCTGCAGGGCTGTCGTCAGGCCCGAGGCAGGCAAGACAGCAGTCATGTGTGTCGGTCAAAGACATAATTTTCGTGCACCGATCACACTTCTTGAAGCCACTGATAGCTATGGGGGTAAAAAAGTACTCCTGCGAGGTCAAAGACCCGCTGGGCTGCCAGCTGGAGAAAAAGGCGCGAAGACACCAAAAATGAAAAACTACAAAAGAAACCCGAACTTGATGCCGAGACAGCTAGGTCAGGTGGCAGGAAGAGTACCGGTGTAATACCGGAGGCGAGTATGAAACTCAGGCAAAAAAAATCAACTTTTTCCGGGGACAAGCCAGACGGACGTCTGAAGGCCTACGTGGAAAAAAGGAGACTGAGCAAGATGGCACCGCAAGGGCTCCGTCGGTGCCGACGTCACCCATATGTGAGGACTGACTTCCTGCTAGTTCCCGGAGCAGATAGAGAATTTTATAAAGGCATTTTTCACATATGGCAGCATTCACATGTGAAAGCCATTTTATAAAATTACCTACTATGTACAAGCATGCACAATGACAAGAACATGATTCTCTGTTATTTATTTATTTATTTAACCAGTTTTATATACCACCTTTTCCTTCAAAGTGATTTACAAATATCTAGGGTTATGTACATTTATGAGGTCATAAGAACATAAGATATGCCATACTGGGTCAGACCAAGGTCCATCAAGCCCAGTATTCTGTTTCCAACAGTGGCCAATCTAGGTCATATGTACCTAGCAGTTTCCCCAAGAGACACAAGTTCCACAATGCTTGTACTGGGTCAAGCATTGATATCTTCGGTCACTTCTTAATAATGGTTTATGGACCTTTCCTCCAGGAACTTGTCCAAACCTTTTTTAAACCCAACTACACTAACAGCCTTTACTACATCCTCCGGTAACAAATTCCAGAGTTTGATTACACGTTGAGTGAAAAATATTTTCTTTTATTAGTCTTAAATAGTTTACCCTGTAGCTTCATTGCATGTCCCCTAGTCTTTCTATATTCTGATAAGGTAAACAATCGATCTACGTTTACCCGTTCCACTCCGTTCATTAATTTATAGACTTCTATCATATCTCCCCTCAGCCGTCTCTTTTCCAGGTTAAAGAGCCCTAACCTTTTTAGCCGTTCTTCATAGGAGTATCCTTCCATCCCCTTTACCATTTTGGTGGCTCTTCTCTGTACCTTTTCTAAAATCGCTATATCCTTTTTAAGATACGGCGACCAGAATTGCACACAGTATTCAAGGTGCGGTCTCACCATGGAACGATATAGAGGCATTATAATATCTTTTGTTTTATTTTCCATTCTTTTCCTTATCATACCTAGCATTCTATTTGCTCTCTTGGCCGCCGCTGCACACTGGGCCGAGGGTTTTAACATGGTATCCACAATGACGCCTAAATCTTTTTCCTGGGTGGTGGTTCCTAATGTGGAACCTTGCATCGTGTAACCATAGTTTGGGTTGTTCTTCCCTAGGTGCATAACCTTGCACTTGTCCACATTAAATTTCATCTGCCATTTTGATGCCCAGTCTTCCAATTTATCAAGATCCTCTTGCAATTTTTCACAATCCTCTTGGGTTTTAACAACTTTAAATAGCTTTGTGTCATCTGCAAATTTGATAACCTCACTCGTTATTCCACTTTCCAGGTCATTTATGAATATCAAAAAGCAGCGGACCCAGCACAGATCCCTGGGGTACACCACTATTCACCTTTCTCCATTGGGAAAATTGGCCATTTAGCCCTACCCTCTGCTTTCTATCTTTTAACCAGTTCCTGATCCACAATAGTACACTGCCTCCTATCCCATGACTCTTTAGTTTTGCCAAAAGTCTCTGATGAGGGACCTTGTCAAAGGCTTTCTGAAAGTCCAGATACACAATATCAACCGACTCACCTTTGTCCACCTGTTTATTCACTCCTTCAAAAAAACATAACAGATTAGTAAGACAAGATCTTCCTTGTCTAAAGCCATGTTGGCTGTCTCCCATTAGGTTGTGACTATCTACATGCTGAGTAATTTTATTCTTTATGATGGTTTCTACCTTTTTCCCGGTACTGACGTCAGGCTCACCGGTCTGTAGTTTCCCGTATCACCCCTGGAACCCTTTTTAAAAATTGGTGTTACATTGGCGATCCTCCAATCTTCAGGTATTAGAGATGATTTTAATGATAGTTCACAGATTACTGATAGCAGTTCTGCAATCTCATATTTCAGTTCTTTCAACACCCTTGGATGTATACCATCCGGCCCAGGTGATTTGCTACTCTTCAGTTTATCTAATAGTTGTAAGACATCTTCCCGATGTATCGATAGGTCGGGGCGGGAGGAGTTACAGGAGAGGCTATATGCATCCGTAACTATTTACAATTAATTGATTGAGACCATTGCAGGCTGTCTGTGATCATGCCCATAGTTAGGCTTGTGGGCTTTGGGAGGGTCCATAGTATTCTACAAAGAGTATGGTCTAGAGCCTCCGTCTGAAGTCCTTGATGTTGCTCATGGTTCTCATAACATCGGGCAGAGTGTTCCATAGTTCTGCTGCATAGGGGGACGGTGCCCTTCTGGACGTTGCCTGATTTGTTCTGTGATATTCTTGGGGGGGGAGTGGCGATCTTGTTATCCATACTGATTCTCCGTGGCCTCGTTCTGGTGCGTCTGGTTACTAAGTTTTGAAGGGCATTGGCTGAAATGTTGTTAATGATTTTGAAAATATTTAAAGTTGCTTTGTATCTTGAGCGTGCATGTATGGGCAACCAGTGGAGGTGCTGGAGCACTGGTATGATTGTGCTCAGTTTTTGCTGTGTTTGTGATGATTCTGGCTGCTGTGTTCTGCACCAAGTGGAGAGGGTGGGTGTTTTGTTTAGGGAGACCCTGATATAATGAGTTACCATAATGCATTATAGGTGTGATGATTGCCTGACATACTGTTCTGAAGTGATCTTGGCTTAGGATTGGTTTGAGTCTCCTGATGAGTTTTAATTTGTAGTATGCTTTTGTAGCAGTTTTGTTAATGTGTGAATGGAGGTTTAGCTTGCTGTCCGGGGTGATTCCTAGGTATCTTATTTCATCCTTCACTTCGATTGATTTATCCTGGATGCATATTGTGGATGGTGGATTGAAGGTAGTACTTCTGGTAATGAACATGGCTTCCGTCTTGTTATAGTTTACTGACAAGTTGTGTGGTCATCTCCTCCTGGCAGTTTATTTATTTATTTTATTTTATTTATTTATTTACTTTTCTTATATACCGCGCTATTAAAATCAGTGCGGTTTACAATTGAACAGAACATACTGCAAAGTCACATGACAATTGAGTTTACATTGAACAAGGACAAAACAACTTGGAGGTGAACTGGGGTAACTATTTACAGAGGAGGTATTGGAGTATAAAGTTGTGAATGGAGTTATACTGACTGCTTATTTACAATAATATAGATCGGTTTTCAGCAATGTTAAAACATCAAACATCAAATAGAGGACATAATGGTGGAGCTAATCGTTCTCTTTATGGTGTTGGGTTGTAGGTGGAGTGGAGTAGGATGTGGAGGTATTTGGTTGTTTTCTGGGGTTGGGTTATGGAGGTGAGGTCCAGAGCTTGTATGTTTATTGGGGTGTATACCATAATGCCATCCACATAAATGTGGTAGAGCAACTTGTGTTGCTTGAGTATATTACAAATGGGTTGGATGTAAAGGTTGAAGAGGATGAAAGACAATGCGGACCCCTGGGGAATTCCTTGTGTTGCGTCAAAGCGTGTTGATTTCTTATCATCACATTTCACCTGCTGTGTTCGGTTGCTTAGATAGTATTCAAATCATTTTATTGTATTGTTGCATAGGCCAACTTCATATAGCCATTGTATCATTCTGTCGAAGGCGGCTGATAGGTCCATAAAAACTAAGAGGAATCTTTTTTGATCTTGTCTATCCACTTTATGAGGTTGTCAAATAAGGAGGTCAGCAGGGTTTCAACGTTGTGCTGAGGTTTGAACTCATGTTGGTGTACGTCCATAGGTGCATTCAGGTCGATGTGATCTTGTAACTGCTTTTGGACAGATTTTTCAATTATTTTTGCAATAAAAGGGAGACTGGTGATTGGACGGTAGGATTTCAGATCTGCTTGATTTAGAGTGGTATTCTTAAGAACTGGACGAATGATAGATTGCTTGAGGTGGGTCGGCATATATCCCTGTTGGAGGGAGAGTTCCACTATCTTTTGGATGTGCTGGCTTAGCTGATCCTTGGAATCTTTGATCCACACCACTGGGTAGGGGTCTGCAGTTGAAGTTGTTTTATTCAAGGAGTCGATTATTTGTTTAATCTGGAGCACCGAGGGAATGGTGAAGTTTTCTCAAGTTTTTTGGTGTTCTGTGGCTGTTGTATTGTTTCTCATAAGGGGGAGGTTTAGGGTGAGGGTCCTGAGTTTGTCAATTATGAAGTTTGCAAAATGTTGCAGGTCTATGTGTTTGTGGTCATGCTGTGTTGTGTCTCTGGTGAGCCTCTGAACTATGTTGAAAAGCTCTCTAGGTCTGCTTACCGCCTTCATAATGGTGTTGGTGTGGTATTGTTGTTTGCATTTGGTGATTAGGTCACTGTATTCTAGCTGCCTGGCTCTGTATTGTAGTAGGTTATCCTGTGTCTTATTCCTTCTCCATTTCCTTTCCAGTTTTCTTAGTGCCCTCTTTGCTTCAATGATGGTGTCGGAGTACCAGGGGCCGCTGGCCCTCTTGCAGGTGCGAGGGTGTGTTTGAGTTGTTGCTGAGGAAGTTGCAGCAATTGCTTCATCCCAGTTTTCAATGATACTATCCAAGTTTTGGGTGTCGCGCTATAGTTTAGGGGTTATTCCCTATAGAAATTGATCTTTGTGATAGGTTCTGAATTTCCTTTTCAAGTGTTCCTCCTTACGGCTGGGTGGGCTTTTGATCAGCATTGAGAATGTTATTGCATAGTGGTTCAACCAAAGGACAGAGGTGATTGTCACATTTGTGGGCTGGTCTTTTTCCATTATCTGCTTCGGTAGGAAGATGAGATTGGTGTTGATGTGTTGGAGCGTTCACAATCTGAGTGAACTGGAAAGATTGCATTGCAGTGAGGAATGCTCTAGCTTCTTTGGTGGGTGTGGAGTAGAGGTTGTAGTCTCCTAAGGCAATGAGCGGTTTATGCTAAGAGTTGTGTGCGCAGATTGTCTCCAAAACTGTTGAAAGATCTGCGGACTTAGCATCAGGTGGTCTATATGCGAGGCAAATGGTCAGGTAGTTGTTGGAGATAGTATTTGTATTCATCCCCGTCTTGTGGAGAGATGCAGTGGTCTTGAATCCGTAGTGGTTTTTAGCCAGTATTAACACACCTCCCCCTTTTTTATGGATTCTTGTGCAGTTGAAAGCTGCATATTCAGGAGGTGTAATTTGATTGAGTAGGACCTGGTCCATGTCTGTGAACCAAGTCTCTGTGATGCATATAATGTTCAGCTTGTTGGATCGTATGTAGTCCAGGATAGTGTTTGGTTTATTTCTGACAGATTTTGCATTGATTAGTGCAAACTTGATTGGGGACTCAGTGATGGGGTTTGTGTATGCAGGGTGTTTGAGGTGTACATGTGGCGGTTGTGTTAAATTGTAATATCTTCGTGTTGAGCGCATGGTTCGGTGGTAAAATAAGGTGGCAACTGGTGGTAATGGTAGTGTGAGCATGGGAGTGGGTACTGTGTGAGGCCAGGTGCCTGTACATTTAGTTTGCTGAGCTAGGGTTAGTATAATTATAAGATAAGGTAAAACATAGCAATAGCGGGAGCGCATGCTAAGGAGCTTGTTGCCTTACCCCGGAGTGGAGAGAGAAGGTGTTACTTCCGTCTGCGTTCAACAGCGGGAGCTTTCTTGTCTCAGCTCCAGTGTTTCTGGTTGTGGTGTTTTGGCGTTTCGTTCGCCTGTTCCCGTTATTCTGTGAGGGGAGTTTCTTATTCCTGGCCTTTATTCCTTGTTCCAAGTGTGTCAGGCTTGCGCCAGTTTACAGTGCAGGCTGTGTGGAGCCTGTGCCGGTCCCACTCTGATTCCCGCCTGAGGTCCCCACAAGGGCCACGTCAAAGGGCCCTCTGGCGCGGGCTTGCCTGATGGCGCTTCTCCTCTTAAGAGTGTGCACTGGTGCAGCCTGATTGGCCTCATGGTGAGAAGCAGGGAAAGAGAAATCTCCTGCTCCTTGCTGCGATGATCATCAGGTGTTTCAGAGGCTCTGCATGCGCCCAATGGCGCTTCTCCTCTTATAGTGTGTCCCAGTGCAGCCCAACTGGCCACGTGATGAGGAGCAGGGAAAGAGAAACCTCCTGCTCTTTGCTGCGATGACGATCGGGTGTTTCAGAGGCATGTTCGAAGTGGGTAAGGGAGGAGCATGGGCAGAGTTGCTCTTTACACACACTTACTTTACAAAATATACACGTTTACAAATGCTCTCAAGTGTAAACGTCCACAACTTCATTATATCTGCAATTTATGCAGCTTATTTGGGACAATTTTACAGAGACACATATGTACCTTTGTGCCTTTATAAAATAGGATAAAAATAGGCACCTTCTCAGCCTTTCAACCTAAGCAATCTGTTATAAAATTACCCTCATATGTCCTAGAGGGTTGTGCACCATTGCACTACATCCTATACCTTTTCCCCAAAAGGTGACATTTTACTTACCAGATAATTTCCTTTCCTAGAGTCCTGCTAGACCAATCCAGAGAAGTGGGTTGGGTCCTCCTGCCAGCAGATGATGGAGACAGAGAAAGAACTAGACATATCCAGCTGGTGCAGTTAGGGGCATACTTCAGTATTCCTACTCTAGCATATGGTCAAGAACCCAACTGCACACCACCTCACTTAGGGCAAGAGAGGAGGAATATCGAGATCTAAGTACACAAAACTCGTATAGAATAGCCACCATACAAAATATGTCCTGAAGGCCATAAGCCTACAAGGCTAAACTGCAGAGACACCAGAGCAAAAGGGATGGGGGATCCTGGACTGAACTAGCAGGACTCCAGGAAAGAAAATTATCTGGTCATCCTGCTAGACCAGCCCAGAAAAGCGGGAAGTGCCAAAACTACGATTGCATCGAGCAGGAAGGAAATACAGCTGCTTCCAAAATCTTTGCATCAAAGCTGCATCTACCCTGGCATGGATATCCAAGCAGTAATGCTTGGCAAAGGTAAAGAGGGATGACCAAGGCGCAGCCCTACCAATGACAATGGGGGCAACATTACTGCACTCCATCTAGGACAAAGCCTGTGCTTGAGTGGACTGCACCCGCGATCCCTTCAGAATAGTTCCATTACACAAAAGATACACCAAGGACACTGCCTACTTTATTCATCAGGCCAAGTAGATTTAGAGGTTGCTTCACCCTTGTGTGGCTATGAGAAAAGCACAAATAGCCAATCCAGCCTCCGGAATGAGTTAGTGACCCTCAGGCATCCGAGCACGCCTCTTCAAACATCAACCAAGTGTAGATTCCTGTCCTTCCCCTTACACTGTTCTGTGCAAAAGGATGGGAGATAAACCATGGTATTGGCCAAAATGGTTGCAGATGACTCCAGTTGAGCCAAAATGTTGTCCTCAGGGAGCACTGAAGACTGGCACGGGCTGTCAAACACCCACCAGTTGACACCTGGAGAATAAGGAAGGAGGCCGAGAAAATTGCCTTGACCTTGCAATCCCACTGATCTCCATGGGTGGCTCTGCCCTCCACTAGTATGGTTGGTGTGGCCTGGTGACCGTGGCCACATGTGCAACCACTTTAGTAAAACATAACTACTTATCCAGATCCACCTATGGAACAGCATAAAGTTTGTTCAGAACCCAAACATTCTTTTGGGGGTGGGGGGAGTCTGGTGAATCCTGCTCTGCAAGCACCACACTTTTAAGGACTTGGAAGGTTTATGGACCCCCTGTAAGACGGGGAGACCCTGCGGCTTCCCATCTTTGGTGGAAGCCTCAGACAGCTGTAGGAAAGAGGCCACCTCAGAGATGAGGGTCACTAAGTCATCTCTCCTGAAGAGTCAGACAATAAGGAAATATTCCTACTCCTCTTCCAGCAGAGAAAAATTTCTTTTCATCAGATCTAGACTCTTCCAGAGCTGGTATCATCTGAATCGGGACCCAGAAAAAGGAGAACCACTGAGATCTGACACATCTCGCTTACGGAAACATTTCATAGTGAAATAGTATCCAGATCCCAATCAGTCCTTGCCCAGAAGGCTGCCTCCAGCTGCGCAGAACTCAAGAAGTTCCAGGACTGCCACTGCTCAGCCAGATCATGCTTGCTGAAAAAATGAGAAAAAAATTATGTCAACAAGGGCTCCAAACAGTGAAGCACTGTGCTATTTCTTGCTTTCCTGTCTGTTAAACAACTGCTCTCCAATCAACGGCAGGGGGGAACTGCCTGTAACAGTCTTCTCCAAAACCAGCTGAAAAGGAGCTCCTATGTCTATGGGAGAGCTGGAGATCCACCCCCGACTGTCCCCCCTGATGCCCTCCAAAGAACTCAAAAGGGCCCGTAGACCCAGCTCGGATCTTGCCACAGGCCAGACGTCTTTAGGGGCCTGGCATGTGTATCACCAAAGGATGTGCTGTGGCACAATTGCAATCCAACACTGGCAACAACCCAGTTGCAAAACCAGTCACAGCCACTGCAGAGGACATTACATGTGCAAGCAGGCAGCGCAGGCCTGCCAGAGCCTTAAACCATGTAACTGTTACACGTACAGCCTTTCACATGTATGCAGCGGCACAACCTTTTATCTGTGTACAGCTATGAACAATCCAGAACCTCTTCCAAAGCTGCCTGATAACAGCTTCACTGGCTCCCTATACACGGAAGGATTATCTTTAAAACTTTACTCCTCTCATTCAAGGCCATCAATCGCCTCTCTTCCACGGCACTTACGGAGCTCATTCACACAGTGCCCCCCCAACAGATCCAGAAGGGCAACAGCCCTAAACCTGCTAATAACCCCGAAGGCCTTGACCAAATGCAACAGTACAACTGCAAATAGGACCTTCAGTCTCTATGTCCCCAAATGCTGGAATGCACTACCTCCAGACATTCGATCCATTGTAGACCTATCTCAATTCAGGAAGGCAATCAAATTTCACCTCTTCCTCCAATACTACCCAACCAGCAATGGAATCTAAGTAACCCCACCTAAGAAAATATCCATTCTTAGTGTTGATATATTCCTAACCTCCAAATGATTATTGCATTTGACATAGCTCTTTGTAAATATTATTTCATGTATATAGTTCAACCCTGTTAGCCAAGTTGATACTCCTGTTCCATGTAAAACCAAACTGACTGTTGTCTTGGTCGTTCTGTTATATTGTAAACCGCGCTGATATCGAATAGTGTGGTAAATAAGCAACTGTAATAAAATAAAATAATAAAATAACAGAACCACACAGAAACATGATGGCAGGAAAAGACCGCATGGCCTATCTAGTCTGCCCTTCCATATCAACCAGTACAACAGTCCCCTTTTTTCCTTAGAGGTCCTCTGTGTTTGTCCCATGCTTTTTTGAATTCAGATACTGTCCTCATCTCTACCACCTCCACTGGGAAACTATTCCATGCATCTACAACTCTTTCCATAAAGAAATATTTCCGCATATTACTCCTGAGTCTATCCTCTTTCACCCTCATACTATGTCCCCTCATAGCAGAGCTACATGAAACAGAAGAGGTGAGCCCGCCCCTCAGGGTTGTAGCTGCAAGATGCAGGCACTAACAAATAAAAGAATTGCACTTACCCCTGGAGAGCCCAGACAGACAAGCAGTGCTGGGCTCCAGGCTGCTTCCATGTGCTCAATCCTCTCTGCACATACCTTCTTGTTTCTCTGAAGGCTGTTTTGGGAGAGTGAAAGGGAGTCATGGAGTGTGGAAGCAGGAACATTTGGAGGCAGCGTGAACACAAGGATCAACCAGTCTATAATACTGACGGGAGCATGGCCTTTCCTCCCCTCCATGTGGCAAACTGTAATGGAATATCCGCAGATACATCCTGAGATGTCAGCAACCAAGCTCCACTGGAAAGCACCCCTAAAGATAGCTGCCTAGGAGCTAACATGATTCCAAAACAGAGCTGACCAGTCCAGCATCCACCATCTGAAGGAGACAAATACTGAAGCATGCACCAGCTCAAATAGCAATGATATCACTGGAGGTATCTAGTTCTTTTTCTGTCTCCAATATCTGATGACAGGGAGACACAACCCACTTCTCTGGAGTGTTCTAGTCGGATGCTCTGCAAAGGTTGTTTCCCAGTCAGAGTGTATTAACAAGTTGATAGTGCAATTCCTCAAGAAGGGAGCAGACAGGGATGACATTAAAGAACATAAGATATGCCATTCTGGGTCAGACCAAGGGGTCCATCAAGCCCAGTATCCTGTTTCCAACTCACAATCCAGGTCACAACTACCTATCAGGTTCCCAAAAGATATACATTATCTATATGTGTGGTGGCATATCCCTTCCTTGTCCATAGAAAAATCATTGATAAAAGACATTGAATCCTGACCCATCTCTCCCAAATGAAAATTGAATATTAACGAGAGATTTATTATGAAAGTCTTTTACATCCCAATGCTGTAAATGATTTTGCAACTGTCCATTCTTTTAAAGAATATTTATAAAAAGTTACCTAAATACAAACTTTTTCACTTTAGGTTCAAATACACTAACTTGTCATGGAACCGCGCCAAAACTCCTCCAAGCCAATGCCCTAACAATTATTTTGGAAGTCAGCATTACTGAAGATTTTATTTATTTATTTATTTACATTCTCTTATATACCGCGCTATTCTGCATCAGTGTGGTTTACATTGAACAAACTGAAATTACATTGAATAGGACATTATAACTTGGAGATAACTATTTTATAGGGAACATGGGCTATGGAGGGTTAAGTGGCTTGCCCAAGACCACAAGATGTACAACTTAAGGCATTACATCATCATATGTTAGACATAAATTCCTACTTGGTGTTGCTGTTGGAGTTGACCTCCTGCTGGACGGTGGAAGGGATGATGATCGCTGACCAGTAGATAAATTAAATCTTTTAGATTTGTGTTGATCTCTACGTTTCTCTGAGACCTCAGAAGTGCTACAAGTCGATTCAACAAACCCAACGATTTGATGACGATTTAACAATTCTGTATAAATGAAAATGTTTTAAAATTAGCATATTTGACTTGTTTAACTAATTTTGGCTTGGGTCTAAATCAAACATATCCTTGCTGTACGACTTAAAACACTACCATTATTGTTTTGCTTCTTCTCGTCACAAAAAACAAGCATCGCACACTTTTAAAAAGTGCTTTTGCAAACTTTGTGCAGTGTAAAGTCTATTTAACCCTTAGGAAAGGACAGCTAAAATGACCCCATGTAATCTCAAGCAACATCACCTCCCATCTTCAATATACATCTCAAAGACAATAGATGTAAATGCAATTTACACAAAAGCTGGAAAGAAGAAAGAAAAATTCAATCTTCTACAACTGTTGCTTTTGGGAATCTCTACTGCGCATGCGTGTCATCTTCCCATCTGCCGCTGCAACACCATGTTATCTCAGTCTGATACTATAGCTATAGTAGAATACATCTCTCCCTAGGGGTGCTGGGAGGGCTGCGAGGACATTTCCTGCTGTCCACGAAGAATACCTGCTACAGGTGAGTAACTACCTTTTCTCCATGGACAAGCAGGAAAAAAGTCCTCACATATGGGACTCCCTAGCTAAAGGCTACCACAAATAAAAAAAAGAAAACAAAACAGTGTCGCCCAACAGATGCAACGCAATATTGTGTTTGTTGGCATCATGCCTTTTGTATTTTATAGATATTTTTTTAAGGTAGCCTGAACAGAAAGTAATGGGTCTAGGGGGGATGAAGTTGGATTCTACTCCCCAAACAGATTCCAATGTACTGATTGGCCAAAGTTGCTGATGCGTTGGGAATCCCCTTCCAGACAGTAGTAAGATGTGAATGTGTGGACGACCGATGTCCACGATGCAGCCTTGAAAATCTCTTCCAAGGAGACCGAACACAAGTGGGCCACCAATGCAGCCATAGTTCAAACATTATCAGCCTACCTGAGCATATGTGAAAGAGATGCAGTCTGCTAGTCAAAATGAAACAGAGCGTTGGGGTGAAAAGAAACAAAAAGCTGGATGGACTTTCTATGGGCTTTTGTCTGCTCAGAGTGGAAAGCTAAAGCTCGTTTGCAGTCCAACATGTGCAGCACGGTCTCCCCTTTGTGAGCATAAGGTTTTGGGAAAAACACTGGTAGAACAAATGGCTGATTAAGATGGAAATCAGATATCACTTTTGGAAGGAATTTAGGATGAATACAGAGGACCACACTATTATGATGAAATTTAGTGTAAGGAGATGAACTACTAGAACCTGAAGCTTGCTCATCCTGCGTACTGAAGGGACGGCTACCAAATACAAAACCTGCCAGGTCAAAAACAGAGGACAGGAACTGAATGTCTCAAAAGGCACTTTCATCAGCTGCGCAAGAACCATGCTGAGGTCCCAAGACACTATGGGTGGTCAATAATGATGCTTCGAAAGAAGCGAATTCTATATAAAGCGAACTAAAGGTGGCACAGAGAGGTGTCTTCCCTCTACACCTTGATAGTAAGTGCCAATTGCACTAAGGTGAACTCTAACAGAGTTGGATTTAAGTTCAGACTCAGAGAGGTGTAAAAGATACTGAGTTTTTGTGTGGGATGGGGAAAGCGATGAAGGGAACGGTCATCGCACGAGACAGCAAAACTCTTCTATTTGTAAGAATAGGATTTTCTCATTGAGGCCCTCCTGGAGGCCAAAAGGACATCAATTACACCAGCTAGCAGGCTGAGCTTGGATAACATTAGCCTCTCAACATCCAAGCCGTGAGGGCCAAGGACTTGATGTTGTGATGTAACTTCATTCTGTTCTCCTGCGATATTAGATCCAACGGGTGGCCCAAGCAAATTGGTTACAAACAGGATAATTGTAGCAGGAGAGGAAACCAAGGTTATCTGAGCTAGTAGGGAGCTGAGGGGAGCTATGATAGAGGTCTATAAATTAATGAATGGAGTGGGATGGGTAAACGTAGATCGACTGTTTACGTCATCAAAATATAGAAAGACTAGGGGACATGTAATGAAGCTACAGTGTAACCTATTTAAGACTAATAAGAGAAAATATTTTTTCACTCAATGCGTAATCAAACTTTGGAATTCGTTACTGGAGGCAGCAGTAAAAGCTGTTAAGTGTGGTTTAAAAAAGGCAGTGGGTTTAAAAAAGGTTTGGACAAGTTCCTGGAGGAAAGGTCCATAAACCATTATTAAAGGGGACCTGGGAAATTCACTGCATGCCCCAATACAAGCATTGTGGAACCTGGGTTGTTTGGGGAAACTGCTAGGTACTTGTGATTTGGATTGGCCACTGTTGGAAACAGGATACTGGGCTTGATGGACCTTGGTCTGACCCAGTATGGCATACCTTTGTCTGTTTTGAGCTTCAGGAGGGACTTTGCAATGAGAGGTATTGGGGGATATACATACAGAGGACCCTCCCCTCCAATGTAGGAGGAAAGCACCTTAGGCTAGTTTGCTGTGCGATTTTACTCTGGAACAGAACTGATCCACCTGGGCATTCTGAGAAGCTGTGAAGTGATCTATCAAAGGTGTGGCCCCACTCCTAAAAGATGCTGGTTAGAACCTCCCTGTCCAGGGTCCATTTGTAAAGTTTAAGAACTCGACTCAATCTGTCCGCCCATGTTTTGCTGCCTGGTGGGTATGAATTCCATCCTATGAGCAATGGCAGAGTTCCACATCCTGACTATTTCCCAACACAGGAGGTACAAGCCTGTTCCTTCTTGCTCATTGAAGTAGTTGTTGTTAAGTGCCGTCAAGTCGGTGTCGACTCATGGCGACCCTCTGGATAGTTGCCCTAAATTGTGTTCGGTCTTCAGTCAGGCAGCTCACTGTTGACAGACTGGCATCTGTAGCTGCTGTTATTGTAGGACAAACTAGATAGGCCATGTGGTGTTTTTCTGCCGTCATGTTTCTATGATCCATCTCATTTGGTGGCCTTCCTCTTTTGCGTTGACCTTCTACCTTGCCAAGCATGTCTTTCTCTAATGATCTCTCTCTTCGCATGATGTGTCCCAAGTATGAAAGTCAAAGTCTTGTCATCTGAGCTTCTAAAGAAAGCTTAGATTTGATCTCCTCTAGTAATGACTGTTTTGTTCTTCGGGCAGTCCATGGGATATACAGTATTCGTCGCCAGCACCATAATTCAAAGTAATCAATTTTCTTCCTGTCTATCTTTTTCACTGTCCAACTTTCACATCTATATGATGTTATTAAAAATTCCATGGCTTGAACAAGTCAAATCTTTGTATAGAGACAGACATCTCTGTTCTTGAGAATCTTGTCTAGGTCCTTCATAGCCATTCTGCAAAGAGCAATGTGTTGTCAGATTTCTTGACTGCTTGTGCTTCTTTATTTATATTTGATCCAAGTAAGTTAAAGTTGTCAACTATTTCAATTTCTTCTCCATCAACGATGAACTTATTCATTTTGCTAGTTGTCAGGATCTTTGTTTTCTTTACGTTAAGGTGCAGACCTATTTTAAGACTATATTCCTTGATCTTGAGAAGCAAATGTTCCAAATAGTCTTCACTTTCAGCCAATAATGTGGTATCAACAGCACAGCGAAGGTTGTTGATGAGTCTTCCACCAATCTTCACACCTCTGTTGTCTTCATACAGTCCTGCTTCTCTGATGATTCGTTCTGCAAATAAATTAAAGAGATAGGGGGAAAGTATGCAGCCTTGTCGTACATCTTTGCTGATTTTAAACCATTCTGTTTCTCCTAGTTCCGTTCAAACTGTTGCTTCTTGATCAGTGTAAAGGTTGTGCAAGAGAACGATCAGGTGTTCTGGTATACCCATGCTTCTTAATCCGCGATGTCGTCTCTTATTCCTCTCCCTTTCCTGAACCCTGCTTGTACTTCAGGCAGTTCTTATTCAAGGTATGATTGTAGTCTCTGTTGAATGATCTTGAGTAGAATCTTGCTGGCAGGTGGGATCAGAGCAAATGTGCGATAATTTCCACAATTAGTCGGGTCACCTTTCTTCAGTATTGGTATAAATATAGATCTTTTCCAGTGAGTTGGCATGAATTTGTCTTCCAAATTTCCTGGCAGAGCCTTGTAAGTATGGTAACAGCTTCATCTGATTGCTGTAGTAACTCAATGGGAAATGCCATCAATGTTCGGTGCTTTGTTCTTTGATAAGGCTTTCAATGTTGCTTCAACTTCTTCTTTCATCACCAATGGTTCCTGATCATAAGGCATAGGTTGAAATGGCTGTTGGTCCATTTGATTTTTATGGTATAATAACTTTGTATATTCTTTCCACCTTTTCTTTATCTTCTCAGCATCATTCAACATGGATCCTTGAGCATCTTGTAGCATTCCAATTTGAGGCTGGACTTTTTTCTTTAACCATCGTAGCTTTAGAAAAGCTGATCTCGTTCTTCCTCTAATAGCTTCTGATTCTACTTCCTTGCATGTGTCATTGTAGTACTTTTCCTTCTCTTGTCTTGCTGCACGTTGGAAATCTCTGTTGAGTTCTGCGACTGCCTCTTTCTCTTCTGGATTTAGCTTCTCTGCATTTCTGGACAATTTTCAGAGTTTCTTCAGTCATCCATTTTGGCCGTTTTTGCTTTTTCACCTTATGTAGAGACTTATAGCTTTCTTCCAATACAACCTTCTTGATGTCACATCCCATAACTCTTCTGGAACTCTGTCATTTGTATCTAAAGCAGCAAATCAATTTCTCAGGCAGTCTTTAAATTCCAATAGTATATTCTCAAGGTTATATTTTGCTACATTCATGAATGGCTTGCTCTTTTTCAACTTTAGCTTGAGTTTGCATACTAGTAGTTGGTGATCTGTACTACAGTCAGCTCCAGGTTTTGACTTTGTTGATGTTATTGAGCTTTTCCATCGTTGTCTTCCACAGATGCAGTCAATTTGATTTCTGTACAATCCATTGGGTGAAGTCCATGTGTACAGTAGCCACTTGTGTTGCTGGAAGGTGGTGTTTGAGATGAATAGATCATTGGTCTTGCAGAATTCTATCAGTCTTTCTCCAGCTTTGTTTCTGTTGCTAATTCCATATTTTCCAACCACTTTGCCTTCTTCTTTGTTGCCAACTTTTGCGTTCCAGTCACCCATGACTATAAGGATTATCCTGTTTGCATGTTCTGTCAATTTCAGCTTGTATTTGTTCATAGAACTCATTAATGTCTTCCTCTTCTGCAGCTGTTGTTGGGGCATATGCCTGAATTATAGTTGTGTTGATGGGCTTTCCTCGTAGATGAACAGAAATTAAGCGTTCACTGACTGCATTGTATTTCATTACAGTGCTTGCAAGTTTCTTCTTAAATATAAATGCAACACCATTTCTTCTTCGTCTTTCATTTCCAGCATAGTAAACCATATGATCATCAGATGCAAAGTGCCCAAAGCCAGTCCATTTCAGTTCACTGACACCCAACAGATCGAGTTGTACACGTTCCATTTTATTCTTGACCATCTCCAACTTCCCTTGGTTCATGCTTCGTATGTTCCATGTCCCATGTAAGATATCTTTGTAACTTCTGACTCTTTTCATGCACAGCTACATCAGCAGATCCAACCACATCATAAATGCTGGCTTTACTCTGAGAAGCCTTCAGCTCATCTCTAGTAGCCATTTGAGTGCCTTTCAACCTGGGGGTCTCATCTTCCAGCAATATAGTGCAATTTGTTTTGTGACTATCCATTGGGTTTTCGAGGCAAGATACAGAAGTAAATAAATAAAATAAATAAATAAATGACGTAGATTTGCCAAGCCTTTCTTCTGCACAGTTAATTCCAGTGTTGTTGCATTTGCCACAAAGTTATGATACTTCACTTACAACACATTCTGCTGCTGCCCAGATGGGTGGTTTGTCTTAGTCTGGCATCTCAGCTGAGACCTGTCTATCTTGGGAGACCCTGCCAATAGCTAAGCAACTGATAGCTTAGCTCTCAAAATCACTGATGCACACAAGCCCTCACACAGCACAACAAGCTTCAAACCAAGTGAGGGCTCATTTAAGTAGAACATCGTTATTTGATTGTTTGCCTGAATAAGGACAATTTGGTTGGTTAATTGATCTTTGAAAGCCTTTAGAGCATTTGCTACAGCTCTTAAATCAAAAGCATTGATCTGGTGGAGGTTCTCTTGGAAGGACCAATAGCCCTGAGTGAGAAACCCAGCAAGATGAGCTCCCCTCCCCAGTTTGGATGCATCTGTCGTCAACATTTTTAGTGGTGGAGCAATTAGGAAGGGGAAACCTTTGAGCAATTTGTGATGAATCCTCCACCACTGTAAAGACCAAATCAATGGGTTTGTGATATACAGACGATCCCAGAGTCTCTCTGTGGCTGGGTCCACTGGGTTTTCAGAATCTGTGCCTCTCATTTGGAGGTGTGCCAAGGGTGATAAATCTACCTTGGAAGCCATGTGTCCCAGAACAGTTAACATCTTATAAAAATATAAGATATGCCATACTGGGTCAGACCAAGGTCCATCAAGCCCAGTATCCTGTTACCAATAGTGGCCAATCTAGGTCACAAGTACCTAGCAGTTTCCCCAAAAGACACAGGTTCCACAATGCTTGTACTGGGGCAAGCAGTGGATATTCTGGGTCCACTTTAATAATGGTTTATGGACCTTTCCTCCAGGAACTTGTCCAAATCTTTTTTAAACCTGGCTACACTAACAGCTTTTACTACATCCTCTACTAGAAAATTCCAGAGTTTGATTACACGTCGAGTAAAAAAATATTTTCTCTTATTAGTCTTAAATAGGTTATCCTGTAGCTTCATTGCATGCCCCCTAGTCTTTCTATATTTTGATGGCATAAAAATTCG
The DNA here is from genome assembly GCA_033557465.1 of Ichthyophis bannanicus. Lineage (NCBI taxonomy): Eukaryota > Metazoa > Chordata > Amphibia > Gymnophiona > Ichthyophiidae > Ichthyophis > Ichthyophis bannanicus. Next base: position 67,077,803 of record CM066041.1, on the reverse strand, counting down.
ATCTACGTTTACCCATTCCATTCCATTCATTAATTTATATACCTCTATCATATCTCCCCTCACCGTCTCTTTTTAAGGTCAAAGAGCCTTAACCTTTTAAGCCTTTCCTCATAGGGGTATCCTTCCATCCCCTTTACCATTTTGGTCACTCTTCTCTGTATTTTATCTAATTCCGCCATATTCTTTTTTAAGTTACCGAGACCAGAAATGCACACAATATTCAAGGTGCGGTTGCATCATGGAACGATACAAAGGCATTATAATATCCTTTGTTTTATTCTCCATTCCTTTCCTTATGATACCTAGCATTCTATTTGCTCTCTTGGCGGCCACTGCACACTGGGCAGAGGGTTTTAACATGTTATCCAAGATGACGCCTAAATCTTTTTCCTGGGTGGTGGTTCCTAAAGTGGAACCTTGCATCGTGTAACCATAGTTTGGGTTTTCTTTCCTAGGTGCATAACTTTGCACTTGTCCATATTAAATTTCATGTGCCATTTGGATGCCCAGTCTTCCAATTTATCAAGATCCTCTTGCAATTTTCCACAATCCTTATCGGTTTTAACAACTTTAAATAGTTTTTGTGTCATCTGCAAATTTGATAGCCTCACTCGTTATTCCCATTTCCAGGTCATTTATGAATATGTTAAAAAGCAGTGGACCCAGCACAGATCCCTGGGGTACTCCACTATTCACCTTTCTCCATTGGGAAAATTGGCCATTTGGCCCTACCCTCTGCTTTCTATCTTTTAACCTGTTCCTGATCCACAATAGTACAGTGCCTCCTATCCCATGGCTTTTTAATTTTGCCAAAAGTCTCTCACGAGGGATCTTGCGAGCTGTTACCTGTTGATTATTTCAGCTCTCGCACTATTGCTGTCAAAATTTGAAGTCTGTTGTGTGGGAGGAAGGCTCTCGTCTGCGTCATATCGAGCAGGGCTCCTATGAATTCCAATTTTTGGGAGGGTTTCAGATGAGATATTGGGTAATTTATGACTAACCCTAGCAGTTCCAGTACTCGATCGTGTTGATTCTCACACTCCTTCTCGAGTGGTACTCTTGATCAGCCAATCGTCTAAGTAGGGGAAAACAAACACGCCCGGAGTCCAAAGGTAAGGTTCTACTACTGCAAGACATTCTGTAAAGACTCGAGGTGCTGAGACTAGGCCAAAAGGCAGAACTCTGTATTGGAAGCGGTGTTCCCCTAGAACTAATCAGAGATACTACTTCCTGTGAGACAGGTGTATCTGTATGTGAGTATATGTATCCTTTAGATCCAGGGAGCATAGCCAATCTCATCTGTGAAAATAAGGGAGTAGGGTGCCCAAATAAATCATTCTGAACTTTTCTCTGACTAGGTAAGTGTTCAGATCTCTTAGGTGTAGAGTGGGATGGTATCCCCCCATTTCCTTGGGATCAGGAAATACTTGGAATAAACCCCTCGTCCTCTCTGCTCTGGTGGCATAAGCTCGATCGTGAGATTTGACAAGAGGGCAATGACTTCTCTCTAAAGTAATTCCTGATTTTGAGGTGTCTATGGTATGATCCTTCGGTGTGCAATTTGGATGAATGTCAAATAGATGTAATTTGTAACAGCTTTGGATAATTTGCAAAAGGAGGGATCACCTTTAAGCAAAAAGAGCAAGCCTCCCTCCGATGGGAGAGTTCTCCATTGTGGTTACAGGTAGAAAGATTATGCTCTTCACGAACCAGTCAAAACCACGCCCCAGGTTTTGGCTGAGGAGCAGGCTGGGCCTTCTGAGACTGCTCTTGCTTTAGGTGCTTGAGGAGCCTGCTTTGATTGGGAATAGTAGGAACCAGAAAAGTACCTATGCCTGAGAGTAATAGGTCTTTTTCTGGTTACCACTCTGAAAGCTCCTGCTGTAGGAGGCCAGTTCTGATATGCGCCTGGAAAGATTACAAAATTGTGACATGCTGCTTTTCGATGAAGCCAGCTTTCTCTGACTTTTTCTCCAAAGAGATTGTCTCTGATGCCCATCACATCAGCAAGCTTGTCCTTTACTGATTGTTCGAGGTCTGAGGACCAGAGTCTCCAGGCGAGTCACCAATATCCATTGCAGAAGCTCTTGAAGCTGTTTCGAAGACATCAGAAGTCGCTCGGACCATGAACTTTGAACGATACTGTTCCAATCTCACTGGAGGAAGATACTAAATTGGCTAGGCCGCACATGATGTTTTTCAAAAACATGCCCATGTAAAGCTGCAAGAGGCCATGCAGGCTGTATGCAAAGAACTCTGGAAAAACCTTCCCTCAAGAGTCCAGTGTCCAAGCTTCCCTTCCTGGGGGCGCCAAGGAGTGAGTCTTGGATCTTTTGGATCTCTTAAGGTCAGATTCGACCACCAAGGAATGATGTGGAAGTTGAGGCTTCTGAAATCCAGGAGCCTTTTTTTTTACACTATACATGGAGTCAAGTTTTCTACTAACAGGAGGTACAGCGAGGAGGTTCTCCCACATTCTCATCTTTACTCTCTGAAGGATATGGTGCATGGGCACTGTCACCGCCTCCTTAGGGGCAGAGGAGTACTGAAGGATCTCAAATTCTTCTGCCTTGGGCCCCATCCTCAGTCTCCAAAGAAAATGGTATAGCCTTAGCCATATCCCTAACAAAATCCTGGAAAGTCATATCCTCTGGAGGTGACTTGCGTCTCTCATGAGGAGGAGAAGCGCCTGATGGAAGTCCTTCAGGAGCAATGATGCACTGATGACTTTGTAAGCTTCGGGGAAAGCACTGGATCCCGATGCACTAGACAGAGATCGGAAGGGCAGGCTCCAGTGTCAGGGCCCTTTGATGCCTCTCCCCACAGGCAATCCATGTTTTCTCAAGGATCAGCTGGATTGCTGTTGATGTCTATGCAGCAAATAAGGCACTGATATGCTGCATGTTAAATATCGTGATGCATTCCTTGAGAGCCTTCAGAAGACACTTCTCCATGGTTGCCATCTCTGAAGGCTGTGGGGCCCCAGCAACATCGGTCGATGTTCCCGGAATCTGAGATGAGGTATCAGCTGCTTGGTTGTGGCATACAGTTGTCCGGTGCTGCCCTTCCGATGTCTTGGAGGATGAGATCTCCTCTCTTCAGGGCTGCTTCGATGGGCGCTCCTGCAAATCCTCTTTGCTTTTGATGCCATTTCTTGGAGGACTTTGATCATCGATGCACCGGAGTCTCCACTTGATGCTCAGCATTATCACCATTTGACATCCATGAAGATCAAGACGAATCCTTCTTCACCTTCAGGCACACATTGATTGATGGCCGATGCTCTGGGGTACTATTAGTGCTTGGCTCAGAGTGGGCTTAAGAACTCTTTGATGTCGATGCACCGCCAGTGTCCAATGCAACCTCTGATGCCATTGAGGCCAGTGTGACTGATGTCGATGGATTGGACTTATGAACACCAAAAATGATTTTGTGCTGTTTCTCTCGATCTTAAGCCCTCTTTTTGTCATCTGCAAACACAAATTACAAGAAGAGGGCTGATGATCGGATCCTAGGCGTTCAAGGTACTAACTATGGGTATCCGTGACGGATATGGTCCATGAGCACCTGGAACACTTAAGCCTGCTGACAAGTTTTTGTGACGTATCAGCCGTAAAAATAGCCCCAGTGAAATCAAAAAGGTTGATTGGGGGGGGGGAGTTAATTTACAGCCAAAGCACCGCTTACTTAGGCATACTAAGGTGAAATGGTGCAGAGAAAAATAAAGGAAACTTTAAACGGTTGAAAATCTAACTAAGAAGACAAAAAAACCAGGACAGCAGGCGATAGCGAAAAATGCTAAAAATGGTTGAAAAATACCAAGAGTTACCAAACTGAAGTACTAGTCTTGACACGTCCAGTGGGCTCCGCAGAAAGACAAAGACTGAGATAACATGGCGCCATGGCGTCAGGCGGGAAGATGACACGCATGCACAAAGGAGGCTCCCAAAAACTTCTAGAAGTAACTGGGAATTACTCCCGCGTGGGCTCTGTCGGATGACTTCACCCATATGCGAGGACTTTTTTTCCTGCTTGTCCACGGAGAACTCATGTACAACAGCATCTTTGGATAATTCTAATGTTGATTCAATACAAAAGATGTTGCAACCTGCAACATATTCATTTTTTTCCCAGGACTAAGATATGCACCAGTATTCTGTACTACATACAGTATGGACTCATTAGCATGCAGGTCCCAAGTCCAAGGTTTACAGACTGCATATTAAGCAGACAGCAGGAAAATGAATCCATACATTTAGCTTCTTGTAAGAACACTGGCACAAATGCAGCCTATATATGTGGCCGACTAAAATTCAATTGTGTGAATGGATTCAGGTTACAACAGCTTAAAGAGTTTTGGAAAAGTCTAACTTGTGATTACTCATCAGGTACACAAACACTAATGTTAAGAAGGCCAGCATCTAATTAAGCTCTCCATAATAGTACTTTGTGACTGTAAACAATGCCACAAAATTATTTCTGATTGCTCTAAAATTTGTGTGCTTAAAATTGCTAACCTTAACAATTTAAATGAAAATAAACAAAGATGAACAATTGTTTTCAGTCACTTTTGACATGTCAGCAAGATTTGTAATTGCAAAAAAAAAAATGCAAATTATAAAATGCAATTAAAATATACTGTTTGTTTTTGCTTTTCAGATTTGCCATTCATTTGTTTCCAATGGCATTTGGTATTCTATGTGCGTGAATAATGTCTATGGAATCCGCATTGTTTATTCCATGCATTTGACGGAGAAATTTAAAAAACCTGAATTTTTTTCCTTGAATCCTGCTATACCAGTCAAGTGGGTCATGCTCCCCCCTGCCAGACTTGAGCAACTTTCGGTGATGGTTCATCTTCTGGTGCAGCATTGAGAGAAGCCAATATGACACTTCCCAAGCAGTAAGCAAGGCAAAATTAGACCTTACTTGCTAATTGTCTTTCCTCGAGTCCCTCCAGTTCAGTCCAATACAAATGGGCTTTCTCCGCCCACCAGCAGCTGAGGACTGACTATGACAGAATTCTGATGTCACCATATAAGAGCTCCCTTTTCAGCTCCAGAATCCAGTCTTCTACTGACAAAGCAGACTCCCACAACACATTTGTGAAAAACGAACGGCTCGAAGAACCTATGCCCAAAAAAAAAGAGGCAACAGAATGAATGCTTAGTAAAACGGAGGCAACAACCCCAAACTATGTACAGAGTATGGAAGCAAGCATGCTGACAGAAAAAAAAAAAATATATACACATGGCAAGCTGCCCACCCCCGTAAGGTAGAGAAAAAGGATCCCCCGGAGTGCTGTATTTCTACATACTGCACCTCTTAAGATAGGACCTTTGAAACACAAGTTTCCTCCAAGCCAAATGGACTCGCCCCCAGCTCTGAAGCTGTACGAAAAAGAATCACTATGAACTGAGTGGATCCTGGACTGGCCTAGAGGGACTCAAGGAAAGACAATCAGTAGGCAAAGTCTAATTTCACCTTCCTAATCATCCCTTCAAGCCAGTCCAGTACAAATGGGACGTACCAGAGCAGTTCCTAAGAATGAAAGGGTCCTGCAGGTCCAGCTTGGAGCACCGAAGCTCCAAAACGCGCATCCCACGCAGCCTGTACATCCAGGCGATAATGACGAGTAAATGTAAGCAGCGACAACCATGTCACCGCCTTGTAAATATCAGCCAGGGGCACCAGACTATGCTCCGCCCACAAAGCTACCTGCAATCTAGTAGAATGAGCTCTAAGCCCCACTGGCACCACCTGGCCTTGACTCGTATAGGAGATGGTGATGGTCTGTTTTACCCAGTGCGCAATCGAGGCTTTGGAGGCTGCCTCACCCTTATGAGGACCACTGAAAAGCAGGAACAACTAGTCTGATTTGCAGAAGGACTCTGTCCGTTTGAGATATTGATGCAACACCCTGCACAGATCCAGGAGATGGAGTTGGCGTTTGTTTGCAGGCTCACCAAGAGCAGAGAAACAGGCAGGGAAACCGCTTGATTCAAGTGGAACTGGGACACCATTTTTGGAAAAAAGGATGGCACCAACCGCAACACCACCTTTTCAGTGGACAAGAGCAAAAAAGGCTCTCTGCAAGATAGGGCTGTACCTGCTTCACTGCCTTGAGAAACCAAACCACATCCGGATGGCCCGCCGGAGACTAGCCTCGTACTCTCCCTCTGTAACAAGAGAGGGCCACCAGCTAGACCTTTAATGAATTAAGTGCCAAGCCCTTCTCAAAGCCATGTTGCAAGAACAACAAGATGTCTGGGAGAGAGCACGAGAAAGGGCAAATGCCAGTCGACAAACACCAATCCTCGACTACATACCAGATCCTTACATAAGCAATGAAGCCAATCTCTTCCTGGCCTTCAACATAGAAGAAATGACAATTGAGGCATAACCTTTCCGCCTCAAGCGCATCCGCTCAAGAGCCAAGCCGTAAGCAAAAATCAACCCACTTGGGAGAGGAAGTGACGTCAGCGACCCCGATGGTGGTGTGAAGACATCGCTCTGGGCCAACCCTGCCGAAATGAGAGTTAGTGGAGTGAGGGAGAGCACAAAAGCAGAGGAACCGGAGAGGAAAACACCGGGATCAGCAGAAGAGAGGAAGAAGGTGGATCAGAGAGCTGCAGACAGAGCGGAGGAGCAGGAGACTGGAACGTAGCGTGGCGAAGAAAAATGGCGATCGGCAGCTGCATGGTGCTTTTATAGGCTGCGTGAATTAAATTGCTGGAGGGAAGCGGCGGGGCCGAGGAAGATTAAAGACGGCTGGAGAAGAAAAAGAGGACAGAAAGGAGGAACAGCAAGGAGCTGGAAGACGGCACAGTGCATTGTGAGAAGGTATGCTGGATCGGGATTGAAAGCCACTGGTAAGCTGTAATGAGGTGAGCCCTGGTGGATTGCAACTCAGGGAAACAGAAAACAACTCCTTTTTAAATGTTATAAGAAGGACTGGAAAAAGGGTGAAGAGAGCAGTAACCAACAGAGACAAATGAAAAAAGAAGAGAGTTTGTACTTTAAGGATTAGTGAAGTGTGATCACAAAGGGGCAGAACTAAGACAGCCCTGAAAAATGGTGCAATAGATAAAGTTGGAATAGTATTAAGAGAGCAGTGCCAAGAGGGAGCAGTGGAAAAAGAGCCACGCTGTAGCAACATGGCTATGAGAAGAAAGACTATGGACTTAAGGGAATATGCTTTTCCAAGGGCTGGGGCAAGTAATAGTGAACACGCTGCACTAGAAAATAGAGCCCAGCAATCTGAACAAAGTGAGCGTACTGAGGGGCTTGTGCAAAGAAGTGCAGGAAAGAGAGACTATAAAGGAGATAACTAAAGCAGAATTAAAGGAATGGTTCACAGAAATAAAAAAAGAGGTGTAAGCAGTGAAAAAAGAACTGAGCGAACTTATAGGAAATCTCAAGGATTATATAGCTGAACTGACGCACACAGCAGGAGAACACGAGAATCATCTACAAAGCATTGAGCAGCAGCAGCAGGAAGAGCAGCAGTGGCATAAGGAAATTGAGAAATGGCAAAACACTATGTAATATAAAATTGAGGACTTGGAAGATCATTCTCGCAGGAATAGCTTAAGGATACGAGGGATTCCCAAGGAGATAGTGCGAAGGTGGTGGCTTCAATATGCTCCAGAATGATCAGGAAGGGCGGTGAGGAAGTGGCCCCGAGGAAATCTTGATAGAAAGAGCGCATAGAGCATTGGGAATGCTGCGAGTGAATAGACCTAGAGATATTATTGTCTGCTTAACTGGATATCGGATGAAAGAAAGGATTGCAACAAAAATGTGGAGTCTGGGGACGGTGGTCTGGCAAGGATACCCAGTAAAAATATATGAGGACTTATCCATAGGAACATTACAGAGGTGAAGAGCTATGCAACCGGTGACAGGTGCTACGAAATGGAGGTATCAAATACAGATGGCTGCATCCCTTTCGACTTTCATTTACAATCAAAGGGAAAACTTGAAGGGCACAGTCGTTGGAGGCGGCGAAGATGACGCTCCAAGAAGTGGGGATCAAGCTTCAGAGCCCCGATAGTAGACAAGAGACTGCATCAGCAGGGGCTGGACCTGAGAAGCGCAAAGGTATGGAGGAGAAGCAAGAACTAAAGCAGGGGCGGAGCAGAGAGAGCAAAGATAAAGCTAAAAGATGAAAGGACATGGAGTTAGAAAAGTATGAATGAGAATGTGACAGAGGAGGAGAGGAAGGAGATGCACAAGGAGAGAGAGTCATTTAAGTGAAGGACAATTGTATGAAGTGGAGACATTTAGAGTGTTAAAGTTGCAGATATGAATAAAGTTAGGTGTATGTTGAATTTGGTTACATAGACAAAGATACAGAGGTGAAGGAGGGGGAAGGGCGGGAGGGAAGGTGGAAGGGTGTTGGGGATAGATAAGGCTGGGGAGGCAGGGGACGCACTATAATCACTCCTGGACAAGGAGGAAGGGAGGGGGCAAGGGAGGGGGGAAGGGGGAGGAGGGGAAGCAAGAGGCAGACCTGTAAATAAAAGATTCAAAACATTAGGGATCACTACAATAAATGCCAGGAGATTGCGAATGTGGCAAAAACGTAAACTTCTGCAGAGAGAGGGTAGGTGAGGGAATGCTGATATTATGTGTGTTCAGGAGACGCACCTATGGGTGCGTCAGGAATACTTACTAACCTCAAAGAGCTACCCAAAGGTGGTACTGGCAGGATAGCGAGCAAATTCACGGAAAGGAGGGGTGGGAATTATGGTGGGGGAAGCATACCGGCACTCGGTGGTGGGGGAGGGGAGGGGGAAAGAAGGTAGATGGGTAGGGGTGAGATTGAGATTGGGGATGAAGAGGTGTGGATCATAAGTATATATGGGCTGAATGAGGAACAAGGGGAAACATATGAGAAAATACTGCAGGAGTTGGAAGAATTAGGAGGTATCCCTATAATGTTGGGAGGGGATTATAATTTAACTAGTAATCCAAGACTGGATAATAGCAGGGGACAGTGTAGTGGAAGGAGAAAGGATAGACGAAGCTTGCAGAAGATGCAGGAGAGGTTAGAACTGGTAGATCTCTGGAGGTCGAGGCACCCAGGGGAGCGTAAGTATACATTCTACTCTCCGGTCCATGGCACATATAGCAGATTAGATATGATATAGGGAGTTGGAAAATGGGTTTCAAGGGTAATGGAGGCTGAGCAAGGGGAAATTATATGGACAGATCACGCCCCAGTTACTGTGGTGTTTATTATAGGGGATGAAGAGGAGGGGATAAAATTCTGGAGGTTAAACGATTCCTTACTGGAAGAAAGAGGACATGTAGAGGAAATAAGGGCAGATATAACGGAATACCTCTATCATAATGAGATGGGGGAGGTACAGTTAAAAACAGTGTGGGAGGGGTTAAAGGCAGTGATTAGAGGGAAGTTAATCAGTATAGCAGCATGACTTAAGCGTGAGAAAGGGAAAACAGAAGCAGAATTGTTAGGGAAGATAAAACATCTGGAGGCCCAGCATCAGAGGGAATATGATCCAGAGGTAATGGCTAAATTGGTAAAAGTCCGAGCAGAGTTGAGTAGGTTAAGAGCGCAAGAAATAGCATACAAACTAAATGTGCTGAAGCAAAGATACTTTGAAGGAGGAAACAAGGCAGGGAAAATTCTGGCAATTAGGTTGAGGGCCCAAAGGCAAGCAGTGTACATAGATGGAATTAGGGACAATAAGGGGAGGATGGCACACTACACACAAAGGAAATTAGTCATATTTTTCAAGAATACTATCGGAAGCTATATAAAACTGAGTTACAAAAGGGGCAGGAAGAGATAAAGCAATATGTGCAAGACTGTAATTTGAACAGAAAGCGTCAGAGGACAGGGAAAGGATAGGGGAAGAAATTACGGAGGGAGAAGTGAAAGAGGCTATACAGTCTCTGAAAATAGGGAAGTCCCCGGGATTAGATGGGTTTACGGAAACATTTTATAGAAAGATGGAGGAAGAGGTTACACCAATATTAACTTGTGTCTTCAATAAGGTACTCAAAGGAGAAGGGATTCCCAAGACTATGGAGGCAGCGGGTATAATGGTGCTGCCGAAACCCGGCAAGGATAAGAGCGTGTGCGGTTCTTATAGACCTATCTCACTGATCAATTTAGATGCAAAGATCTTGGCGAATCGTATTCAAGCAATCCTACCGGGGATAATACACAGGGACCAAACAGGCTTTGTAAAGGGGAGGCAAGGGAGTAATAATATAAGAAAGGTGATGAACATAGCTTGGCAACTCCAGAACACGGGAGAGCAGGCGGTACTAGTCACAGTTGATGTGGAAAAGGCATTTGACCGGGTTGAATGGCCATATATGTTTCAAGTGTTGGAGCACATGGGATTTGGGGACAAATTTATTGCTTGGATAAGAGCTTTGTATGAGCATCCTAGGGCGAGGATCAGGATAAATGGGGGGTATTCTGAGCAGTTTGTATTAGAGAGGGGTACTAGGTAGGGGTGCCCCATTGTCACCCCTTTTATTTGCATTGACGATCGAGCCCCTGGCTGAAGTGATTAGGAGGGAAATGGATATAAAGGGAGTGCAAGTGGGTGGCAAGGAAGAAAAATAGCGCTGTTTGCCGATGATGTAATTTTCACGCTGACACAGCCTTTGACCACCTTGCCAGTATTGTTGAGAATAATAAAGGGGTTTATTAGTATTACAGGATATAAAATGAATCAGGTCCTTGGATTTAATCTTTCGGGGGGGTTGGAAGAAAGGCTGAGGTTGCATTTTAATTTTAAATGGGTGACTCAGCATTTTAGATATCTGGGGATACAATTGGGAAATCCAATAGAGAAGGCCAAACAATGGAACTATCAAACATTGACAGAAAACATAAGAAGAGATCTCTCTAGGTGGGGAGGGTTACAGCTGTCGTGGTTGGGTCGTATAGCGGTAATAAAGATGAATGTACTGCCATGACTGGTGTTTTTGTTCACATCCTTGCCATGTAGGGTGACCAAGGAGATGGGGAGGTTACAAAATATGATCCTACAGTTTTATCTGGGAAGGGAGATTCCCGAAAATTGCAAGGAAGATTATGTATCAAATGAGGTCTGAAGGAGGATTGGGGGTGCCATGTCTGATGAAATATTTTGAAGCGGCACAACTGAGGGCACTCTTAGCATGGAGGGAGGGGTCAGATATTTTGAGCTGGGTACAAATAGAGTCAGGGGGTGAGGAAGGTAAAGAGGGTAGGATATGGGATCCAGGGGGGTGGACAGATAGAGGAAGGAGGGGAAACCCATTTAGGGAACTAATGTTCCAGGTCTGGAGGAAGTGGAGGGGGCATCTTCTAGAAGGGAATGTATACGCGAGGTATACACCTATTAGGGTGGTGGGAGAATTAGGGGAGGAAGCCTCCAGTTTATAGGGGGTGGAGTGGTAAAGGGCTAGTGAGGTTAGGACAACTAATAAGGAGGGGGGATTTGTTCGTTTGAAGAGTTACAGAAAGAGTATCAAATAGATAAGAAGGATCACTATGCATATGTCCAACTGTGGTACTTCATGCAAAAGAGGGAGGTGAAAGTAAATTTGGCTAGGAAGCCCACACAGTTTGAGGAGATGATGGGGAAAGAGTAGTTACTCACCTGTAACAGATGTTCTCAAGGAGCAGCAGGAATCAGTCCTCACTTATGGGTTACATCGGTGCCGATGGAGCCCCCATGCGGAGCATTTCCCCAGCTTTCTAAGAAAGCCTTTGGGAATACTGCACGCATGCGCGATCCCCTTCCCGCCTAAAGGTGCCATCTTGCTCAGTCAAATGACATAGCTAAAAAACAGCACACAAAAATGTAAAAATGAACTATGTACAACTGCAACTCCCAGGGGAGGAGGGAGGGTTGTGAGGACTGATTCCTGCTGCTCCTGGAGAACACCTGTTACAGGTGAGTAACTACTCTTTCTCCAGGACCAAGCAGGAAGTCTGTCCTCACTTATGGGACTCCCCAGCTTCAGGCTACCGGGGAATCAGAGCTGAAAAAATGAGCTCCCCCTAGCCTCAGCATCAGAGAAAGGATTTCACTGAAACATACCTCCACCAGTAGCCCAACCAGAGGGCTGGAGGGTAGGAGTTGCCTAAACCTCAAAGAGATTCCGGAGGACTGCCTGACCGAAAGCACTGTCCCTACGGGATTCCCTCTCCAGGCAGTAATGGGCCGCAAAAGTCTGGCTTGAGGACCAAGTTGCAGCCCTGCAGATGTCTGCCAACAGTACAGAGCGGAGATGAGCTACTGAGGCAGCCATTGCCCCAACACGGTGGGCTGTGACCCGACCCTGCAAAGGAAGTTCAGCTGCCCTGTAAGCCCAGGTGATACAGTCAGCCACCCAGATGGACAAGGTACGCTTGGACACAGGTACCCCCAAGTTATTGGGGTCAAAAGATACAAAGAGCTGAGTAGCCCTCCTATGCCCCTGCGTACGCTCAAGGTAGAAGGATAAGGCCCTCCTACGGTACAGGGTATGCAGGACTCTCTCAGCCTGGCTGGCATAGGGCATAGGGAAGAATGTTGGAAGAACCACCTCCTGGTTGAGATGGAAAGAGGAGACAACCTTGGGGAGGAACTTAGGATGAGTCCTACCCTGTTCCTATAGAAGCGAGTGTTGGGTCTGTCACAGACCAGGGCTTGAAGTTCACTCATTCGCCTGGCCGAGGTCAAGGCCACTAGGAATAGAGTCTTCCAAGATAGGAAGCGTAGAGGACATGTAGCCATTGGTTCAAAAGGTGGGCGAGTAAGTTGCTGCAAGACCACATTCAATTCCCACTCAGGGGCCGGTGGACGGAGAGGAGGCTTGAGCAATAGTAAGCCTCTGAGAAACCTGGACACCAACGGGTGAACTGACAAAGAGTGTCCCTCCACCACTGAATGGTGAGCTGCCAGAGCAGAGAGGTGGACCCGAACAGAATTGGACGCCACCTAGATAAGGTCTTAGATAGTGCTGGGGAGGAGTCTGCTGTCTTGGTACATGTTGGTACCAATGACATAGGAAAATGTGGTAGGGAGGTTCTGGAAGCTAAATTTAGGCTTTTAGGTAGGAAGTTGAAATCCAGAACTTCCAGGGTAGCGTTCTCCGAAATGCTTCCCGTTCCATGCGCAGGACCCAATAGGCAGGCAGAGCTCCGGAGTCTCAATGCGTGGATGAGACAATGGTGCAGAGATGAGGGGTTCGGATTTGTTAGGAACTGGGGAACATTCTGGGGAAAGGAGGGGCTCTTCCGAAGGGATGGGCTTCACCTTAACCGGGATGGAACCAGGCTGCTGGCATTAACCTTTAAAAAGGAGATAGAGCAGCTTTTAAACTAGATAATAGGGGAAAGCCGACAGTCGCCCAAGAGCGCATGGTTCGGAAGAATGTATCCTTGAAGGATACTACAAAAAGCAGAGAGGTTCCAAAAAAGAGTAAAGTAGCCCAAATGCCCTCGAGTATGGAGCAGACAGAACTTAAAGATCCCAAATTACCCATGTCTACCAATAGCCAAATTAATATGAATAAAATACAGTCTCTAAAATGCTTGTATGCAAATGCTAGAAGTCTACAAAACAAGATGGGAGAGTTAGAATATATAGCACTAAACGAGAGGTTAGATATGATTGGAATATCAGAGACATGGTGGAAGGAGGACAACCAGTGGGACACTGTGATACCTGGGTACAAACTATATCGAAATGATAGAGCTGATCAAATTGGTGGAGGGGTTGCGCTCTATGTTAGAGAGGGCATTGAGTCAGAAAGGATTAAAGTTTTGCAAGAAACAAAATTTGCTGTAGAATCTCTATGGATTGAAATTCCATGTAAAAAGGGGAAGGCGATGGCAGTGGGGGTGTACTATCGTCCGCCTGGCCAGAATGAACAAATGGATGATGAAATGCTCAAAGAAATCAAGGAAGCTAGCAAAAGTTACAGTGCAGTAATAATAATGGGTGATTTCAATTACCCCGGCATCGACTGGGTCAGTGTCACAACAGGACATGCTAGGGAGATAAAGTTCCTAGATGAAATAAATGACTGCTTCTTGGAGCAGCTGGTTCATGAACCGACCAGAGGGGAAGCAATATTAGACCTAGTCCTTAGTGGAACACCAGATGTAGTGCAAGAGATAAGGGTGTTGGGGCCACTTGGCAATAGTGATCATAGCATGATCACCTTTGATTTAATTAGTGGAGGAGGGATAGTAAGGAAATCCACAGTACTACCCTTTAACTTTCGAAAGGGAGACTATGATAGAATGAGGAAAACAGTTAAGAAAAAACTAAAAGGAGCAGTTGCAAAGGTTAAAGACGTACATCAAGCTTGGGTGTTGTTGAAAAATACTATCTTGGAAGCCCAGACCAGCTGTATTCCACGCTTTAAGAAAAGTGGAAGGAAGTCCAAAAAATTGCCAGCATGGTTTAAAGCTGAGGTCAGAGAGGCTGTTGTTGCCAAAAAAGCATCTTTCAAGAAATGGAAAAAAGAGCCAAATGATGAAACCTGGAAACAGCACAAGCACTGGCAAGTCAAATGCAAGGCATTGATAAGGCAGGCAAAGAGAGAATTTGAGAAGAAGCTTGCTGCGGAAGCAAAAACGCGAAATAAAGACCTTTTCAAGTACATTCGTAGCAAAAAACCCGTGAGAGAGTCAGTTGGTCCATTAGATGATAAAGGGGTTAAAGGAGCACTAAGAGGCGACAAGGCGATAGCGGAGAGACTGAATGAATTCTTTGCTTCGGTCTTTACTGAGGAAGATGTAGGGATGTTACCCACGACTGAAGTGGTATTTAAAGGTGTGGAAGAATTGAAGGAAATATCGATACATCGGGAAGATGTCCTACAACTATTAGATAAACTGAAGAGTAGCAAATCACCTGGGCCGGATGGTATACATCCAAGGGTGTTGAAAGAACTGAAATTTGAGATTGCAGACCTGCTATCAGTAATCTGTGAACTATCATTAAAATCATCTCTAATACCTGAGGATTGGAGGATCGCCAATGTAACACCAATTTTTAAAAAGGGTTTGAGGGGTGATCCGGGAAACTACAGACCGGTGAGCCTGACATCAGTACCGGGAAAAATGGTAGAAACCATCATAAAGAATAAAATTACTCAGCATATAGATAGTCATGACCTAATGGGAGACAGCCAACATGGCTTTAGACAAGGAAGATCTTGTCTTACTAATCTGTTATGTTTTTTTGAAGGAGTGAATAAACAGGTGGACAAAGGTGAGTCGGTTGATATTGTGTATCTGGACTTTCAGAAAGCCTTTGACAAGGTCCCTCATGAGAGACTTTTGGCAAAACTAAAGAGTCATGGGATAGGAGGCAGTGTACTACTGTGGATCAGGAACTGGTTAAAAGATAGAAAGCAGAGGGTAGGGCTAAATGGCCAATTTTCCCAATGGAGAAAGGTGAATAGTGGTGTACCCCAGGGATCTGTGCTGGGTCCGCTGCTTTTTGACATATTCATAAATGACCTGGAAAGTGGAATAACGAGTGAGGTTATCAAATTTGCTGATGACACAAAACTATTTAAAGTTGTTAAAACCCAGGAGGATTGTGGAAAATTGCAAGAGGATCTTGATAAATTGGAAGACTGGGCATCAAAATGGCAGATGAAATTTAATGTGGAGAAGTGCAAGGTTATGCACCTAGGGAAGAACAACCCAAACTATGGTTACACAATGCAAGGTTCCACATTAGGAACCACCACCCAAGAAAAAGATTTAGGCGTCCTTGTGGATACCATGTTAAAACCCTCGGCCCAGTGTGCAGCGGCGGCCAAGAGAGCAAATAGAAAGCGTAGTTACTCACCTGTAACAGGTGTTCTCCAGGAGCAGCAGGAATCAGTCCTCACTTATGGGTGACGTCGGCGCCGACGGAGCCCTCGCGGAGCAATTTTCCCCAGCTTTCAAAGAAAGCCTTTGGGAATTGCAGCGCGCATGCGCGGTCGTCTTCCCGCCCGAGGGTGCCATCTTAGCCAGTCAGATGACATAGCTAAAAAAGACAGCATAAAAATTTGCAAAAAAGAACATAAGCAGACGATTGCAACTCCAAGGGGAGGAGGGAGGGTAGTGAGGACTGATTCCTGCTGCTCCTGGAGAACACCTGTTACAGGTGAGTAACTACGCTTTCTCCAGGACCAAGCAGGAAGTCAGTCCTCACTTATGGGACTCCCAAGCTCAAGGCTACCGGAGACCCTAAGCACAAAAATGAGCTCCCTCTAGCTCAGCAGCACAGAAGGATAGAATCTTCGCTGAATTATCACCCACCGGTAGCCCACATCCGGGATGGAGGGTAGGAGTTGCTCAGACCTCAAAGAGATTACGGAGGACTGCCTGTCCGAAAGCACTGTCCCTACGGGACTCCCTCTCGAGACAGTGATGGACCGCAAAAGTCTGGCTTGAAGACCAAGTAGCGGCCCGGCAGATGTCTGCCAGCGGAACAGAGCGGAGGTAAGCCACTGACGTGGCCTTTGCCCGAACGCAATGAGCCGTGACTCGACTTTCTAAGGAGAGTCCGGCTGCCCCATAAGCCCAAGAGATACAGTCCGCAACCCAGATGGACAGAGTACGCTTGGAGACCGGGAGCCCCAATCTATTGGGGTCAAAAGACACAAAAAGCTGAGCAGCTTTACGGTGCTCCCGCGTACGGTCAAGGTAGAAGTTCAATGCCCTTCTACAGTCCAGGGTATGGAGGACCGTTTCAGCTCGGCTGGAGTGTGGTCTGGGAAAGAAGGTTGGAAGTACCACCTCCTGATTGATGTGAAAAGGGGAGACCACTTTAGGCAGAAATTTTGGGTGAGTCCGTAGGACTACCCTATTCTTGTAGAACCTAGTGTAAGGGGGATCAGACACGAGGGCCTGCAATTCACTTACGCGTCTAGCGGAAGTGAGGGCTATCAAGAACAGTGTTTTCCAAGACAGAAAACGGAGAGAACAGGTAGCCATAGGTTCAAAAGGCGGACAGGTGATCCGCTGCAAAACCACATTCAGGTCCCAGTCAGGCGCTGGCGGGCGCAGAGGTGGTTTAAGTAGAAGGAGACCTCGGAGAAACCTCGCTACGAGAGGGTCATTGGAGAGAGGTCTGCCGTCCACTGGCACATGATGTGCTGAAAGAGCACTGAGGTGAACTTTGACGGAGTTGGACTTAAGTCCCAGATTAGAGAGGTGCAGCAAGTACTGCAAGATCACCGACACCGGGCAGGAGAAGGGATCCTGAGACTGTTGGGTACACCAGACTGCAAAGCGACGCCATTTAAGGGCGTAGCATTTGCGGGTAGAAGGCCGTCGCGAAGCCAAGACGACCTCCTCCACCTCCGCCGGCAGGAGAAGGGGAGCAAGGACTACCCTCTCAGCAGCCAGGCCATGAGGTTGAGAGACCTGAGGTTGGGGTGCAGAAGGGACCCCTGATCCTGAGTGAGGAGATCCGGTTGTACCCCCAGAGGGATTGGATCCTCCACCGCCAGTTGCAGCAGGAGCGGAAACCACGGCTGCCTGGGCCAGCGAGGGGCCACCAGGATCATGAAGGCTTTGTCTCGGAGAACCTTGAAAAGAGTCCGAGAGACCAGCGGGATGGGAGGGAAAGCGTACAGAAGGCTCCCCGACCACGAGATCAGAAAGGCGTCCGCCGCAACCCGAAGGGGGTGTGGCTGACGAGAGCAGAAGCGAGGAAGCTGCCGGTTGTGAGGACTGGCAAAGAGATCCACCGTGGGGAGACCCCACTTGAGGAAGAGCTTCTGAACTACCAAGGGATCCAGACGCCACTCGTGCGGCTGGAGGACCCTGCTGAGTTTGTCTGCAAGGCAATTTTCTTGGCCCGGGAGATAAACTGCCTTGAGGAGAATGCCGTGACTGACGGCCCAAGAGCAGAGCTTCTGTGCCTCCCGGCAGAGGAGGAAGGAGCCCGTGCCCCCCTGCTTGTTCACGTAGAACATGGCAACTTGATTGTCCGTCTGGACAAGGACGGACTGTTGGGAAGTCAGGTGGGAGAAGGCCTTGAGAGCTAGGCGGATCGCCCTGAGCTCCAGGAAGTTGATCTGCTGAGCAGACTCCCACGTGGTCCAGAGGCCCTGAGTACGTGCCTCTTGGCAATGTGCTCCCCAGCCCAGGAGGGATGCATCGGTGGTCAGCACCCGGGTCGGCTGAGGTGACTGGAAAGGCATTCCGAATATCAGGTTCGGCTGCCGGAGCCACCACCGGAGAGACGAGAGCAGCGGCTCGGAGACGCGCACTAGGTCTGCCAGGCCGCCTGTGGCTTGTCGCCACTGCTGGCGGAGACACCATTGAGCAGACCGCATATTCAGGCGGGCATTGGGGGTCACATGGACGGTGGAAGCCATATGGCCGAGCAGTCTCAGGAAGCGCCTGGCGGAGACCAGGGGCTGGCTGCGAAAGCGGTCGGCTAGGTCCATGAGCCGTTGAGCCCTGTCGAGCGGTAGGTACGCTCGTGCCCGAGGAGTGTGCAGCCTTGCGCCGATGAACTCGAGATCCTGTGAGGGGAGCAAAGTGGACTTTGCGAAGTTTATAACAAAGCCCAAGTGCTGCAGCAGAGTCACCGTGCAGCACGTGGCGTTGGTGACCTCCTGAGCGGACGCTGCTCTGATGAGCCAGTCGTCGAGGTACGGAAAGACATAGAGGCCGTGAAGCCGGAGATGGGCCGCCACGACCGCGAGACATTTTGTGAAGACTCGCGGTGCGGAGGATAGGCCAAAGGGCAGTACTCTGTACTGGTAATGATTTCCTGCCACCACAAACCTTAGGTATTGGCGGTGGCTTGGGTGGATGAGGATGTGCGTGTAGGCATCCTTTAGATCCAAGGAGCATAGCCAATCTCCCTGCTGGAGGTAGGGCAGAAGGATTCCAAGGGTAAGCATTTTGAACTTCTCCCGCACAAGGAACTTGTTGAGGTTGCGCAAGTCCAGGATGGGTCTGAGGCCCCCTGTTCTCTTTGGTATCAGAAAATACCTTGAATAAAAGCCTTGACCTCTCAGGTGGTGGGGCACCGGTTCCACCGCCTGTTCCTGCAGAAGACCTGCTAACTCCTGAAGGAGCAACTCCCTGTGCAGAGGGGGCGCGAAGGTTCTCCCGGAAAATAGGAGGGAGGGACCTGATGGAAGTGGAGAAGGTAGCCTTCTCGCACGACCTGAAGTACCCAGGCATCTGCGGTGATGCTGGACCACCTGTGGGCGAAGTGAACCAGCCGGCCTCCGGTGCTGGGGGGAATCAGCGGGGGGGGAGAGGCTATGCTGAGCGAGTCAAAAACCCCCACCCTGCTGAGCAGGGGCTGGTGGTGCAGGCTTGGGGGCTTGCTGCCTACGGGACCCGTTACCCCGTCCCTTGGCCTGCTGGCCCTGTTGGGGAGCTACAGGGGCCTGATAATGGGGGTACTGTTTGTAGGCAGCCGCCTTCCTCGGGTAAAAGGACTTTTTTCCCGAGCCCTTCTTTTTCTGGGAAGGGGCGGAGGTCTTCCTAGAAAGCCTGGTCCTGGTGAGAGTCTCAGTCTCAATTTGTGCAGCCTTTTCCGCCATGGGCTTGCCAAAGAGGTTTTCGCCTCGGCAGGGGACATCGACCAACTTGTCCTGTACCCAGGGCTCAAGGTCCGACGACTGAAGCCAAGCCTGTCGGCGGGCACCGATGCCGGCTGCGGCCACTCTAGCCGAGGCCTCAAAGCCATCATAGGCTGCTCGGGACATGAACTTTGAGCATTCCCGAATGCCCGTGGACAAGGCTAGGAACCTCCGCAAGGGCTCCTCGGAGAGACCAGCGGAGAATCCGGCTAGCTCTTTAGCCAGATCCCGGAGATACATGCCCATGTAGAGCTGGTAAGTCTGGACACGACATGCGAGCATAGAGCCCTGGAAGCACTTCTTGCCAAGGCCATCCAGGTTACGGGCCTCCCTTCCAGGAGGCACCGAGGAGTGCATCTTCTGGCTCTTAAGACGATGCATGGCCGATTCCACTACCATGGAATGGTGTGGCAGCTGTGCCTTCTGAAAGCCAGGGCTCTTGCGGACCCGATAGATAGAATCGACCCGCTTGCTCAGGACCGGCGAGGAGGCCGGACTCTCCCACATGCGGAAGAGTAGTCGTTCCAGCATAGGAGGAACCGGCACAGTAAAGTGCTCCCTCGCGGGAGAGTCATACTGGAGGGCGTCGAGCTCTTCGGCTCGAGGCTCCTCCTCGGGATCCGCAGGGAAGGCCAAAGCCTTGGCCATATCCCTAACGAAGTCCGAGAACCGGGCATCCTCCGGGGGGGACTGCTTCCGAGGCTCGGACCCCGGTGAGTCCGATGGGACACACCGAGTCCGGAAAGAATCAGGTGACTCTTCCTCCTCAGACTC
The DNA here is from genome assembly GCA_033557465.1 of Ichthyophis bannanicus. Lineage (NCBI taxonomy): Eukaryota > Metazoa > Chordata > Amphibia > Gymnophiona > Ichthyophiidae > Ichthyophis > Ichthyophis bannanicus. The sequence continues at coordinate 67,057,442 of CM066041.1, read as the reverse complement.
CCAGACCGACTCCGACGAGGACTCGGTGGGGTCGGCCCGGGCAGGGTGCGGCGCCAGCCGTCCCGACGTCGAGGGAGTCGGCGTCGGCGACCTCGGTCCCGAACGGGAGGCCGATGGTGACCTCGACCGAGGATCGACTCGAGTTCTCATTGACTCGAGGATCGGCTCGGTCTCCGGGGTCGACTTGGACGTCGACGTCCCGGCGGTCGGGGCAGCGGCGCCAGCGAGGCCAGCGAGCAGTGCCCGCTGCTGGTCCATGAAGGCAGACAGTCTGCTCTCCAAGGCCGTCAACCTGAGTCCGAGCTCAGGTGACCCAGCAGCCCCCGACTCGGGCCCCGACGGCGTCGGGCCCGACGTCGGCTGTCGCGGAGGCGAGTCCAGAAGGACCACAGGACTTACCCGGGCAGGCATCTCCGACTCCAGGCGAGGTCGCTTCGGGATGTGTTCCTTCTCCAAGGACCCGGGGCGGCTGTCGGGGCTATGCGACCTGGCCCTCGCGGAACCAGGAGCGTCCACCGACGCCGCCCTCGCGGGTTTTTCCTTCCGACGATGGTCCCCGGAGGGAGAACCCCGGTCGGAGGAGCTCCGGCGACGGTCCGAGCTGGAGCCTTTCGACGCGGAGGCCTCCGACGAGGTCCGGGTACGGCTGGGGTCAGCGAAGATTCTCTCACGCTGATGCCGCCGACTCCTCAACGCCTTTGAGGACAGTTTGCTGCAGGGCCCACAGATCAGTTCCTCATGATCCGGGCCCAGGCAGCGGAGGCAAAAGTCGTGTGTGTCGGTTAGTGACATATTTCGGTCACACCGACCACACCGCTTAAACCCACTGGCAGCCATCGGGGGAAAAAGGGCCCCTGCGAGGTCAAAGGACCGGGCTGCCAGGGAAACCGAAAACGAAAGCTGACTAAGTCAGAAAAACCGAAAAAAGTAAGCGGACTCGAGACCGGCGTCGCGAGTCCGGGCGGGAAAACGATCGGCGTCGAACCGAAAGAAAAAAGGATAAAACAAAGAAGAAAATCAACTTTTTCGCGGGGACAAGACGGGGACGTCTGTAGGGCTCCGCGGAAAAAAGAAGACTGGCTAAGATGGCACCCTCGGCGGGAAGACGACCGCGCATGCGCGCTGCAATTCCCAAAGGCTTTCTTTGAAAGCTGGGGAAAATTGCTCCGCGAGGGCTCCGTCGGCGCCAACGTCACCCATAAGTGAGGACTGACTTCCTGCTTGGTCCTGGAGAATGCTAGGTATGATAAGGAAAGGAATGGAAAATAAAACAAAAGATATTATAATGCCTCTATATCGTTCCATGGTGAGACCGCACCTTGAATATTGTGTGCAATTCTGGTCGCCATATCTTAAAAAGGATATAGCAATTTTAGAAAAGGTTCAGAGAAGAGCCACCAAAATGGTAAAGGGGATGGAAGGCTACTCCTATGAAGAAAGGCTAAAAAGGTTGGGGCTCTTTAACCTGGAAAAGAGACGGCTGAGGGGAGATATGATAGAAGTCTATAAATTAATGAACGGAGTGGAACGGGTAAACGTAGATCGATTGTTTACCTTATCAGAATATAGAAAGACTAGGGGACATGCAATGAAGCTACAGGGTAAACTATTTAAGACTAATAAAAGAAAATATTTTTTCACTCAACGTGTAATCAAACTCTGGAATATGTTACCGGAGGATGTAGTAAAGGCTGTTAGTGTAGCTGGGTTTAAAAAGGTTTGGACAAGTTCCTGGAGGAAAGGTCCATAAACCATTATTAAGAAGGGACCCAGGATATCAATGCTTGAACCAATACAAGCATTGTGGAACCTGTGTCCCTTGGGGAAACTGCTAGGTACGTATGACCTAGATTGGCCACTGTTGGAAACAGAATACTGGGCTTGATGGACCTTGGTCTGACCCAGTATGGCATATCTTATGTTCTTAAGGCCCTGATTGGACAAGTGCAGCAGGTACTGGAGCACTACTGGAACAGTGCAGCCGAAAGGATCCTCCTTGCGTTGCTGACACCACAAGGAGAACCTCCTCCACTTCAGGGCATATGTTTTCCTGGTGGATTGCTTTCTAGAGGCCAAGACCACCTCTTCCACTTCCTGAGGTAGGCCCCAGGGAGCCAAGACTACCCTTGCAGCCTCCAGGCCATCAGATTGAGAGATTTGAGATTGGGATGCAGAAGGGAACCCTGATCCTGAGAAAGAAGGTTGGGTTGGAATCACAGAGGCATTGGAGTCTCCACTGCCAGTTGAAGCAGCAGGGGGAATCAGAGCTGCCTCGGCCACCTGGGAGCAACCAGAAGTACTGAGGCCTTGTCCCTGAGAATCTTGAACAAGGTTCGGGCCACTAGAGGTGTGGGAGGAAACGCATAGAGCAGGCCCTGGGACCAAGAAATCAGGAAGGCATCCGCCGCCACCCTTAGTGGTTGCGGTTGCCTGGAACAAAACTTGGGCAGTTGGTGATTCAGGGGACTGGCAAACAGATCCATGGATGGAAGTCCCCATTTCAGGAAAATCTGTTGAGCCACCAAGGGATGCAGCTGCCATTTGTGGGGCTGCAGAATTCTGCTTAAGCCGTCTGCCAGAAAGTTCTCCTGGCCAGGAAGATAAACAGCCCTCAGCAACATCTGGTGCCTGAGGGCAAAAGAGCAAAGGGCTTGGGCTTCCAGGCATAAAGGCCTGGATCCAGTGCCGCCCTGTTTGTTCACATAGAACATGGCTACTTGGTTGTCTGGCTGAACTAGAACAGACTGGTGAGCCAAAGTGTGAGAAAAAGCCTTGAGGGCTGAACGAATAGCCCGCAGTTCCAGTAGGTTGATCTGTTGCGTGGCTTCCCATGGGGACCAGAGGCCTTGGGTGCAGCTCTCTTGACAGTGTGCACCCCAGCCCTGTAAGGAGGCATCGGTTGTCAACACCACAGTGGGGGCAGGCACTTGAAAGGGCACCCCCTGAAGCAAGTTGGGGGGGTGTAGCCACCACTGAAGAGAATTCAGGAAGGGTTTTGACACCCTGACTTTGTCTGCTAGGCTCCCTGTGGCCTGCTTCCACTGAGTTCTGAGGCACCACTGTGCAGGCCTCATGTGGAGGCGGGCATTGGGGGTCACATGCACAGTCGATGCCATGTGTCCCAGGAGTTGCAGACAGAGCCTGGCAGGAACCCTTGGCAGACTGAGAAACCGGGATGCCAACTCCATGAGCCTTTGAGCTCTGTCCTCTGGCAAGTAAGCCCTTGCTTGCAGAGAGTCCAGCCGTGCCCCTATGAACTCGAGGTTCTGGGAGGGGAGCAAAGTGGACTTTGCGACGTTTATGACAAAGCTTAGGTCTTCAAGGAGTGTGACAGTCCTTGATGGTGGCCTGTCTGGCCTCCTGGTAAGTCTGACCTCGGATGAGCCAGTTGTCCAGATAGGGGAAGACAAAAACTCCTTGAGTCCTCAAGTAGGCCGCCACCACAGCTAGGCACTTTGTAAAGACCCGTGGGGCGGAAATTAGGCCAAAAGGCAGCACCCTGTACTGGTAATGGTTTCCTCCCACCATGAACCTGAGGTACTTTCTGTGGTCTGGATGAATGAGGATGTGAGTGTACGCATCCTTTAGATCTAAGGAGCATAGCCAATCTCCCTGCTGGAGGTAGGGCAGAAGTGTTCCAAGAGTAAGCATCTTGAACTTCTCTTTCTCCAAAAACTTGTTGAGGTTCCTGAGGTCCAGGATGGGCCGTAGGCCTCCTGTTCTCTTTGGCACCAGAAAATACCTGGAGTAGAACCCGTACTCCTGAAGGTGAGGAGGTACAGGCTCCACCGCCTTGTCCAGAAGCAGACCCTGAAGTTCCTGGAGGAGGAGATTGGTGTGCAGGGGAGGCCTGAGAGGCTCTCCTGGAAAGTAGGCAGGAGGCAGCTGCTGGAAATGAAGCAGATAACCCTGGTGAATGATGCTTAAGACCCAAGCATCCCCTGTAATGGATGGTCACCTGTGGGCAAACAGGGCTAAGCGACCTCCTGTGCAGGGATGGGGCAGCAGGGGCGGAGAGGCTATGCTTTGGGAGTCAAAAACCCCCTCCCTGCTGGGCAGGAGCAGGAGCCGGAGGCTTGGGGGTTTTCTGCCTACAAGGCCCATGTCCCTACCCCTTGGCCTGCTGCCCCTGTTGGGGAGCTGGGGAGGTCTGGTATTGAGGGAAAGGTTTGTAGGCAGACCCCTTTCTCGGGTAGAAGGACTTTTTACCCGAACCCTTCTTTTTGTGAGGAGGGGCAGAAGTCTTTCTGAACAGTCTTGTCCTGGTCAGGTGCTCGGTTTCGAGCTCAGCCGCCTTCTCGGCCATTGGTTTGCCAAAAAAGGTTTTCACCTCGGCAAGGGACATCGACCAACTTGCCCTGTACCCAAGGCTCGAGGTCCGATGACTGCAGCCATGCCTGGCGTCGGGCCCCGATGCCGGCTGCCGCCACTCGAGCCGAAGCTTCGAAGCCATCGTAGGCCGCTCGGGACATGAATTTGGAACAGTCCCGGATCCCTGAAGACAAAGACTGGAACCTCTGCAAGGGTTCCCCGGAGAGGCCAGCAGAGAACCCGGCAAGTTCCTTTGCCAGGTCTCGAAGGTACATGCCCATGTACAGCTGGTATGACTGGACACGGCAAGCAAGCATCGAGCCCTGGAAGCACTTTCTGCTGAAAGCATCCAGGTTCCGGGCCTCCCTGCCAGAGGGCACCGCAGAGTGCATCTTCTGGCTCTTCAGACGATGCATGGCCGATTCCACCACCATGGAATGGTGCGGCAGCTGCGCCTTTTGGAAGCCAGGGCTCTTACGGAGTCGATAAATGGAATCGACTCGCTTGCTCAAGACCGGCGCCGAGGCCAGTGCCTCCCACATCCGGAAGAGGAGCCGTTCCAGCATCAGAGGAACCGGAACAGTAAAGGCCTCCTTCAGAGGAGAGTCATACTGGAGGGCCTCGAGCTCCTCGGCTCGAGGCTCCTCCTCAGAGTCCGCGGGAATTGCCAAGGCCTTAGCCATGTCCCACACGAACTCCGAGAACCGGGTGTCATCCGGAGGGGACCTACTCCGGGGCTCGGACTGCGGTGAGTCCGAAGGGATGCACCGAGTCCGGAAGGTGTCAGGGGACTCCTCATCCTCCGTCTCCCAAGCTGACTCATTCGAAGAGGAGTCGAGGGGCTCCGACTGCGCGGGTTGAGGTGGCACCCGTCCCGATGCCAAAGGCACCGGCATCGATGCCCTCGGTTCCGAGCGGGAGGTCGAGGGAGACCTCGACCGAGGACGACCTCGAGCCTTCATGGTCTCGAGTATCGGCTCGGTCTCCGGGGTCGACTTTGACGTTGATGTCCCGGTGGTCGGGGCAGATGCACCAGCGAGGCTGGCCATCAGTACCCGCTGCTGCTCCATGAAGGCAGACAATCTGCACTCCAAGGCTGTCAGCCTGAGTCCAAGCTCAGGAGACTCAGCAGCCACCGACTCGGGCCTCGGTGGCACCGGGCCCGGCGTCGGCTCCCTCGGAAGAGAGTCCACGAGGACTACAGGACTTATGTGTCCGATGGTCTCCGGCTCTACACGAGGTACTTTGGACGGCTTCTCCTGCTCCAAAGGCCCGGGACGGCGGTCGGGGGTCTTAGACCTGGCCCTCGAGGAACCAGGGACCTCTTCCGACGCCACCCTCACGAGCTGTTTCTTCCTCTTGCGTTCCCGGTCAGGGGACCCCCTGTCCGAGGAACCACGGCGATGCTCGGGATCTGACTCCCGAGACGTCGAGGCCTCAGACGAGGTCCGGGCCCGGCCAGAGGCAGAATCTGAAAAAATCCTTTCCTTCTGGTGCTGACGGCTTCGAAGCGCCTTGGTGGACATTTTGCCACACGGGCCACAGATCATGGGGTCATGATCTGGGCTGAGGCACCGAAGGCAGCAGTCGTGTGTGTCGGTGAGAGACATTAGTTTCTTGCACCGATCACACTTCTTGAAACCACTGGAAGCCATCGGGGAAAAAAGAGCCCCCGCGAGGTCAAAGGACTGGCCTTCCAGGGAAAAAGAAAAAAGGGCGCGAACACCAGCCACAAAGGGCAAAAACCGAAAAATAGAAAACAGGCTCGATACCGGTGTACCGAACCCGGCGGGAAGGGGAACCGGTGTTGAACTCGGTAGAAAAAGCGAAGAATCACTGAAAAAATGTCAACTTTTCCGGGTGACTCGGACGGACATCCGATGGGCTCCATGGAAAAAGAGAGATTGAGCAAGATGGCACCTTTAGGCGGGAAGGGGACCGCGCATGCGTGCAGTATTCCCAAAGGCTTTCTTAGAAAGCTGGGGAAATGCTCTGCACGGGGGCTCCATCGGCGCCCATGTCACCCATAAGTGAGGACTGACTTCCTGCTTGGTCCTGGAGAAGCAGAGTTCACAGAAAGGGGCGATATCTAAAATGTATAAAATGCTTCTTCAGAAGGGGAGGGAGAAGGGGAAGGGACAGCAGAGGTGGGAAGAAGAAATACCAGGATCGTGGGATGACAGTAGGTGGGAAGATATATATGTAAGAGCATACAAGTTGGCGCGGGGGACCCCAATGCTGGAGAATAGCTTAAAGATGAGGTTTAAGCTATACTGGACACCAGTAAGGCTAAGGGCTATATATCTGGATACTTCAAGAGAATGTTGGAAGCAATGCGGGGCAAGAGGGGACTTAATTCATATGATATGGCAGTGCCCAAAGGTGCAAGGGTTTTGGGATAAAGTGGGAAGATTATTTGGGAACATTACGGGAGTACAGATTAAATTAACACCAACGATGGTAGTGCTCAATGAGGGGATGAGAGGGGGAGATCTGGCAACCTTTGTGGGGATATGGGGTAACAGCCTGAATGAGTCTTCTAAGATGGTGGAAGAATGTAGAGGTACCATCACTGAAAGAGGTGGTGGGTAAGTTGGAACAGATCTGGGGTTTATGTGCGATGGAAGCCTATAGAATGCATAAGGTTGAAAAACACAAAAAGATGTGGCATTGGTATGAAATATGGAGGGGGAAGGGGGTTGAGCAAACATGGAGGGGAGGGGAGGGGGTAGCAGAGGGAAATGACTGAATGATGTACTATGTATGTTATAGGAGGGGTATATAGTAAAGTTGTAGGACGCTAGGTTGGGGGATTAACTGTCTGGGATAGTGGTAGGGGGAGGAGGGGGGGAGAAGGCGTATTGTGATGGCGAGAGTGTAGCTGAGTCTATGGATTGGGAAGTAAAACAGTCATTTACCTTTAAGGAGAGAGACAGGCAAGAAAGCAGTAGCCCTCAAACTGCAGGCAGAGAGAAAAAAACACACGTAGTTGCTGAGTGCAGACCACACCCAAGCTCTGCTACTCCAGAGGCAAGCTTGGGAGTTAATAAGAAACACCTGGGGGAAGGGCAGTGCACGGGAGTTCAGGCACACTCTTATAAACCCCAGGGAATAGAAGGAAAAGAGAGCACCAGGAAAACAGAAGGAAAGAGAATCACCAGAGACAGCACCAGAGAGGATTCCAGAGTGAAGTAGCACACAGGAAGGCAGCATACTGGGAAGGAAGCTGTGAGAGAGAGTCACACGAGAGGCCTAACCAGGAAGAATGCTGGAGAAAGCAGTAGGGTTAGAGGTGAAAGCCACGACCCAGAAGGAAGCCAGTACTGCAGGGGAACTGCATCTGGTTCTGGAGACAGGGAAGCTGTGCCTGGGAGGAGTGCTGACGAGGAGCAAGATACAGTAGCAGCAGTTTATGAACTTGCTGGGAAACTGCCAGCTCCAAAAAGGTGCGTGAATAAACCTGTAACAAAAAGTAACTTGAGCCAGTTAGAGGCATTGTGTCAGTTACTGAAGGGAAAGAATTTCCACGTGCTTGGGGAAAAACCTGTGCATAAGGAAAAGTCTCACTGGAGGAAAGTGTTAAAGCTTTTAGAAGATATTAAGCCTGAGCTTTTTCAGGGTGACTTGAAATCAGAGTTACCAGACTCAAGTTATGAGGAGATGCAAATAGATCCTTATGAATCTGACAAGGAGTCAGATGATTCATTAATGGACTGTTCTCTATGTAAGAAGACAAAATAAGGAGTTCCTGGTTTGAAAGGAGAAAGTCTTAAAGCCTGAAAATGTTCTACAAAGCAGAGAGAGGAAACAGGGATAATGTTGCTTAGCTAGAGTTTGCTAAGAATCCTGTTTTATCCGAAGAAAAGAACATTTATTTTGGGTTTTGTGAAAAGAATGAAAAGCTTTATTTTGAGTGCTGAAAGTTTTAGAGATGCAAAAAACAAACTAACTATTGCTCTACACTATAAACCCCAACCAATAATAGAGAAATATGCATGAATCAAATAACTGGCGTGTATGTAATAATGTCGGAAGAACAGCCTTGAGGTTTTGACCACCTCTTGAAGCTAAACTTCCATTTTGCTCAAATTTTTATTATTGAGCCCCCAAAGGAGCTATATATTTCAAGGTGAAACACCACAAATAAGTGCCACCATTATAAAACCTACTAATGTGTAGTGATTTAAAAATCCAATAAGGTATTCCCAGAAGCCCAATCCAGAAGCAAAAGAGAACTCGGGGTTAAACTTATCTGAAACGTCCCGTAACACTCTTCTGCACGATCCACTTCAATAATGTATCGGGCTTCATCAAAAGGCTCCTTCAAAACAATTTGCAGTTATAAACCAGGTACACAGCACTGCGTTTCGGGCCAACACCAAATTTTTCGCCCTGTCTCAACGCTCCATGTAACTGCAATGTGAAACTGTCTTCCAGCTGATCAAAAACGCCAGCGCATGCTCAATAGCAATCTGAACCCCGCAGCAGGACTCACTCGTAAAATAACAAGATGCAACCAATCAATACTCAGCATACAATCTCCAGCTAAAAAACAGAAAAATAGCAATGAAATTTATCCAAATCAAACCATGAAAATTCTAAATTTAAAGATTGCTAGCCCAATCTAATTCTTTGTTGAGACCAGAGGGTTCTACTGTGGACCAACGAAAAATCCAATGCTGTTCCAATACCTGGAGTCGTTGTTCACAATCACCCCCCCTGGGGTGTTCAGGGACCAAGTCCAAAATGCGCCATTGAAAGTCCTCAAAACCATGATGTAAATCCAAACAATGTTGAACTAACGGGGTAGATGTCACAGAATTTCTAATCCTGGAGGCATGCTCATTTAAACGAGCCTTTACTGGGCGAATCGTCCGACCTATATACAAGAGTTGGCATGGACAGATCAATACATACACAGCAAATGATGTAGAACAAGTCGTATGCCAATGAGCTGTATGGGTAAAAGTTGAATTAGGGACCCTCCATTCTACACCCAAAATAGTCCGCGAACAGTGAGAACAAGAGGCACAAGCATAGTGACCAATATCACCTGGTCTATCAACTACCCTATCCAAAGGGGAGGAAGTGGCCCCCACAATGTCTCGCAGGTTAGGACCACGGGAATGTGCAATCTGCAAAGTTTTTTTAAAACAAGGGTGCAATTGTAAAATGTGCCAATGTCTAGTTAGAATCTTTTTTATCTGATGCGTATGAAACATATATGGTAATACACCAACAAAAACATCTGAAGTATCCTTGGAATCAGGAGATTGCGAAAGAAATAGCCATTTGCGGTGAGTGTATTTAGCTCTTAAAATAATGTTTTAGAGAAACAGCTACATGTGTTTGAAAGCTAATTGAAGCACTTACAGTGCCTTGTTTTGGATAAAAGGTCTTTGGAATCTTGTTTGGAGGAAAAAATCATATTTTTGTTATGCGCTGAGCCTTTAAATGCTCTTTGGAAAAAAGGTTAAATAATAAATTCCTGTGTTTGCCTTGAAAACCCTCGGGTCTCAATATTATTGTCTTGAAACCACACAACTACAACTCCCAGAAGACTCGGCCCTGGGAAGACTCCAACCATTCTTTATTTAAAAGGACAATACAAAGGCAGGTCCGTGCCTATAGGTGGTTGCCTGGGCACGGGTTGCGACAGTATATAGTAATGGAGAGGTGAAAACCGCAGAGGCACACATGGATGTAAATAGGTTAGGTTGTTATGTATAAGATGATGGTACTGAGCCAATGTGGATAATTGGAAGTGAAATTGTAACAGGAGGTTGAAAATTAATAAAATATAAATTTTAAAAAAATCAATCCACTTGCAGCATTAGTACCTTTCCTTCAAAGCCCAGATAAGTAAAGTCACCAGAGCAATATATCTCAAAACAAAAACCCTGCAACAACTCTGTCCGCTCCTTGATCCAACAGAATTCCGCTCTACACTTCAAGCCATCATCCTACCACATATCGACTACTGCAATGCAATATATCAAGGCCTCCCTCAGACCACACTGCTCCCCCTGCAGACTGCCCTCCACACAACTGCACGCATCCTCCAGAGGGCAACAAGACAGGACCACATTACACCCATTCTCAAACAACTCCACTGACTACAACTACACAGTCGTATAAAATACAAAACCCTACTCCTAACCCACAAAGCCAACCACTCTGATCCACTAACTCGTCTGCACACTCTTCTTGAAACCCCACAACCCAACAGATCAAGACAAACCTCTAACAGGAACACCCCAGTCATCCCCATGCCAGAACTAAATACAACCATCAACTGTGAGTGCTCCTTCCAACTCTGTGCACCATCAGTCTGAAAAATGCTATCAAATCCCATAAGAAATATCACAGACCTCAACAGCTTTAGGAAGCAACTAAAATAACACATCTTTTCTCCGAGCACTTCAGCCCAACCATATAAATATCGGCAGAATCAACAACCCCTACCAATCAAGATTGAATATACGATAAATGCCCATATAGCCAATACACCCAGATACTGTAAATATGTATATAGCTTGTTACCACTATCTATCATGCTGTATATAGTTACCTGTTACACTGTACTATTAACTGTTTAGTTCCATGTACACCACTTTGCCCCGGTGAAAGGCAGTATAGAAATACAGCTAAATAAATAGTATCAGCCCCTAGGACAGCAGGTTGATTCTGTCGGCAGCCTCCAAGGCTTGTCGATGAGAAGATGAATTAGGTCTACATAGCAGGGCCTCCATGGCCAGTCTGGAGTGATGAGAATCACCGGACCATCGTGAGCCTCGATCTGTTGCAGGGTCCATCCGATGAGTGCCCATGGCAGAAAGACAAAGTAGCCCCTCTAAGGGCCAGGCTTGAGCCAGAGCGTTGAGACCCTCAGACATGTGTTCTCTCTGCTGGCTGTAAAAATGGCTTGCCTTGGCGTTGCTCAGAGAGGCCATGAGGTCCACTACTGGTTCCCCCCAGCAGACAGTGGTGTCATGATAGACCGCTGCATTCAGCTCCCACTTGCCTGGATACAACCAGTGCCGACTGAGGAAATCCACCTGCAAGCGTAGTTACTCACCTGTAACAGGTGTTCTCCAGGAGCAGCAGGAATCAGTCCTCACATATGGGTGACGTCGGCGCCGACGGAGCCCTCGCGGAGCAATTTTCTCCAGCTTTCAAAGAAAGCCTTTGGGAACTGCAGCGCGCATGCGCGGTCCTCTTCCCGCCCAAGGGTGCCATCTTGCTCAGTCAGATGACATAGCAAAAAGACAGCAAAAATTAGCAAAAACGAAAGCATAAAACTGCAACTCCAAGGGGAGGAGGGAGGGTTGTGAGGACTGATTCCTGCTGCTCCTGGAGAACACCTGTTACAGGTGAGTAACTACTCTTTCTCCAGGACCAAGCAGGAAGTCAGTCCTCACATATGGGTGACTCCCAAGCTCTGGGCTACCGAGGAACCCAGGCTGAACAAGAGAACTCCCTCTAGTCTCAGCAGCAAAGAAAGGCTTTTCAAGGACACAACCTCCACCGGTAGCACAACAGAGGGCAGGAGGGCAGGAGTTGCCTAAACCTCAAAGAGATTCCGGAGTACTGCTTGGCCAAAAGCACTGTCCCTACGGGACTCCCTCTCCAGGCAGTAATGGGCCGCAAAGGTCTGGCTTGAAGACCAAGTTGCAGCCCTGCAGATGTCTACCAAGGGCACAGAGCAGAGATGAGCCACTGAGGCAGCCACTGCCCGGACACGATGGGCCGTGACCCTACCCTGCAAAGGAAGGTCAGCCGCCTTATAAGCCCAGGTGATACAGTCAGCTACCCAGATGGACAAGGTACGCTTGCACACAGCCAACCCCAACTTATTGGAGTCAAAGGATACGAAGAGCTGAGTAGCCCTTCTATGCCCCTGCGTACGGTCAAGGTCGAAGGATAAGGCCCTCCTACAGTCTGGGGTATGCAGGACTGCTTCAGTCTGGCTAGCATGAGGCCTAGGGAAGAATGTTGGAAGAACCACCTCCTGGTAGAGGTGGAAAGAGGAGACAACCTTAGGGAGGAACTTTGGATGAGTCCTAAGGACTACCCTGTTCCTATAAATCCTGGTGTAAGGCCTATCACAGACCAGGGCCTGAAGCTCACTTACTCACCTAGCCGAGGTAAGGGCTATCAGGAAGAGTGTCTTCCAGGAGAGGAAGCGTAGTGGACAAGTAGCCATCGGCTCAAAAGGTGGGCGAGTCAGTTGCTGCAAGACCACATTCAGCTCCCACTCAGGGGCAGGAGGGCGGATGGGAGGCTTGAGCAAAAGCAAGCCCCTGAGAAAGCAGGACACCAAGGGGTGACCAGCCAGAGAATGTCCCTCCACCAGAGAGTGGTGAGCTGCTAGAGCTGAGAGGTGGACCCGAACAGAATTGGACTTAAGTCCCTGATTCGATAAGTGCAGTAAGTACTGAAGCACTACTGGCACAGTACAAGAGAAAGGGTCCTCTGTATGTAGCTGACACCACACAGAAAACCGTTTCCATTTGAGAGCATAGGTTTTCCTAGTGGACTGTTTCCTAGAGGCCAGGACAACCTCCTCAACTTCCTGAGGTAGGCCCCAGGGAGCCAAAACTACCCTTGCAGCCTCCAGGCCATCAAATTGAGAGCTTTGAGATTGGGGTGCAGAAGGGAACCCTGCTCCTGTGAGAGAAGGTCGGGTTGCAACCCCAGAGGTAGTGGAGGATCCACCGCCAGTTGAAGCAGAAGAGGAAACCAAGGCTGTCTCGGCCAACCTGGGAGCCACCAGCAGGACCGAGGCCTTGTCCTGAAGAATCTTGAAGAGAGTTCGGGCCACCAAGGGCATGGGAGGAAACGCATACAGGAGGCCCTGAGACCAGGATATCAGAAAAGCATCAGCTGCTATCCGCAGAGGATGCGGTTGCCTGGAGCAGAACTTTGGCAGTTGCTTGTTCATTCGGCTGGCAAAGAGATCTATCAAAGGGAGACCCCATTTTAGGAAGATCCTCTGAACTACTGAAGGATGCAGCTGCCACTCGTGGGGCTGCAGTATTCTGCTTAACCTGTCTACCAGGTTGTTGTCCTGGCCTGGAAGGTACACAGCCTTGAGGAGCATGTTGTGCTTGAGGGCAAATGAACAAAGGTCCTGAGCCTCCCGACAAAGGATCCTGGACCCAGTCCCGCCCTGTTTGTTCACATAAAACATGGCTACTTGGTTGTCTGTCTGAATCAGGACAGATTGGTGAGCCAGGGTAGGAGAGAAAGCTTTGAGTGCTAATCGAATAGCTCTGAGTTCGAGGAGATTGATCTGCTGTGCAGCTTCCCAAGGAGACCACAGACCCTGGGTGCACTTGCCCAGACAATGAGCTCCCCAGCCTTGCAGGGAGGTGTCCGTGGTCATCACTACCGTGTACCCAGGAACCTGAAAAGGCACCCCCTTCAGTAGATTGGGTGGGTGCAGCCACCAGTTGAGGGAGTGCAGAAATGGTCTGGACACCCTTATCCTGTCTCTGAGGCTGCCTGTGGCCTGTGACCACTGAGTCTGAAGGGACCACTGTGCAGGCCTCATATGGAGCCTGTACTGTCGAAGCCATGTGGCCCAGAAGCCTCAGGCAGAGTCTGGCAGAGACCAGTGACCTGCTGAGAAACTGATTTGCCAAGGCCATCAACCTTTGGGCCCTGTCTGCTGGCAAGAAAGCCTTTGCCAGCAGAGAGTCCAGCCTTGCTCCTATGAACTCCAAGTTCTGGGAGGGGAGCAAAGTGGACTTTGCGAAGTTTATGACAAACCCCAGCCTTTGGAGAAGAGCAATAGTGCTGAGGGTGGCTTGTTTGGCCGCCTGGCACGTCTGACCCCTGATGAGCCAGTCGTCCAGATAGGGGAAGACAAAGATGCCCTGGTTTCTCAGGTAGGCCGCCACCACTGCTAGGCACTTTGTGAAGACTCTGGGGGCGGAGGTGAGTCCGAAAGGCAGCACTCTGTATTGATAATGGTTTCCTCCCACAATGAACCTGAGGTACTTTCTGTGGTCTGGATGAATGAGGATGTGAGTGTACGCATGCTTTAGATTTAAAGAGCATAGCCAATCTCCCTGCTGGAGGTAGGGCAGAAGTGTCCCAAGAGTAAGCATCTTGAACTTCTCCTTCACTAGGAACTTGTTGAGGATCCTGAGGTCCAGAATGGGTCGAAGGCCACCGGTTCTTTTGGGTACCAGGAAATATCTGGAGTAGAAACCGTGACCTTGTAAGTGGGGAGGCACAGGCTCCACCGCCCTGTCCACCAACAGACCTTGAAGCTCTTGCAGGAGAAGGTCTGTGTGCAGGGGAGGCCTTGGAGGCTCCCCTAGAAAATATGGTGGAGGCAGTTGGTGAAAATGCAGGGCATAACCCTTGTGGACTATGTCCAACACCAAACTGTCCCTGGTGATAAGGGGCCACTGATGGGCAAAGAGGGCGAGGCGACCTCCTGTGCAGGGTTGGGAGAGCAGTGGAGGAGAGGCTACGTTCAAGGAGTCAAAAACCCCCACCCTGCTGAGTGGTAGCAGGGGCCTGTGGCTTGGGGGTCCTCTGCCTACGGGACCCATTACCCTGCCCCTTGGCTTGCTGACCCTGGGGGGCAGCTTGGGCAGCCTGATATTGCGGGTACTGTTTGTAGGCAGTGCCCTTCCTCGGGTAAAAGGGCTTTTTACCCGAGCCCTTCTTTTTATGAGAAGGGGCAGAGGTCTTCCTAGACAGCCTTGTCCGTGTGAGGTGCTCAGTTTCGAGCTGAATGGCCTTCTCGGTCATGGGCTTGCCAAAAAGGTTTTCACCTCGGCAAGGGACATCGACCAACTTGTCCTGAACCCATGGCTCGAGGTCCGATGACTGCAGCCATGCCTGGCGTCGAGCCGCGATGCCGGCTGCTGCAACTTGGGCCGAAGCCTCGAAGCCATCGTAGGCGGCGCGGGACATGAACTTCGAGCAGTCCCGAATCCCCGAGGACAAGGACTTAAATCTCTGCAAGGGTTCCCCGGAGAGACCAGCAGAGAACCCAGCCAACTCCTTGGCAAGATCCCGCAAGTATATGCCCATGTACAGCTGGTAGGACTGGACACGGCAAGCAAGCATCGAGCCCTGGAAGCACTTTCTACCGACGCCATCAAGGTTTCGGGCCTCCCTGTCAGGGGGCAACGCGGAGTGCATCTTCTGGCTCTTCAGACGATGCATGGCCGATTCCACAACCATAGAATGGTGTGGTAGCTGTGCCTTCTGAAAATCAGGGCTCTTTCGGAGTCGATAGATGGAGTCGACTCGCTTGCTGAGAACCGGCGCCGAGGCCGGTGCCTCCCACATATGGAAGAGGAGCCGTTTCAGCATCGGAGGAACCGGGACAGTAAAGGCCTCCTTTGGAGGAGAGTCATACTGTAGGGCCTCGAACTCTTCAGCTCGAAGCTCCTCCTCGGGGTCCGCCGGAATAGCCAAGGCAGTGGCCATTTCACGGACGAACTCCGAGAACCGAGTATCCTCCGGGGGGGACCTACTCCGGGGCTCAGACTGCGGTGAGTCCGACAGGACGCACCGAGTCTTGAAGGTATCAGGAGACTCCTCGTCCTCCGTCTCCCAAGCTGACTCTTCCGAGGAGGAGTCAGGGTCCGACCCCGTGGGGCCCTGGAGCACCCGACCCGACATCGGAGACACCGGCGTCGACGCCCTCAGTCCCGAACGGGAGGTCGAGGGAGACCGCGACCGAGGTCGACTCCGAGCCACGATGGACTCGAGTAACGGCTCAGTCTCCGGGGTCGACTTCGAGGTCGATGTCCCAGTGGTCGGGGCAGTTGCGCCAGACAGGCTGGCCATCAGTGCCCGCTGCTGCTCCATGAAGGCAGACAATCTTCTCTCCAAGGCTGTCATCCTGAGACTCAGCTCGGGAGACGCAGCAGCCACCGACTCGGGCCCCGGCGGCACCGGGCCCGACGTCGGCTCCCTGGGAGGAGAGTCCTCGAGGCCTACGGGGCTTACGTGTCCAGCAGACTCCGGCTCCACGCAAGGAACCTTTGCAGGCTTCTCTTGTTCCATGGGCCCGGGGCGATGGTCGGGGGTCTTAGACCTGGCCCTCGAGGAGCCAGGGACCTCCGACGACGACGCCCTCGCGAGCCGCTTCTTCCTCTTGCGTTCCCGGTCGGGGGACCCCCTGTCCGAGGAGCTTCGACGGCGCTCGGGATCAGAATCCCGAGATGTCGAGGCCTCAGGCGAGGTTCGGGCCCGGCCGGAGGCTGAGTCCGAGAAAAGCCTTTCTTTTTGCTGCTGTGCCTTGGAATACATCTTTCCACATGGCCTGCATGACTTAGGGTCGTGGTCGGGGCCGAGGCACCGAAGGCAGCAGTCATGTGTGTCGGTGAGAGACATTAATTTCTTACACCGATCACACTTTTTAAAACCACTGGAAGCCATCGGGGAAAAAAAAGAGTCCCTTCGAGGTCAAAACACCGGCCTTCCAGGGAAAAATGGAAAAAATGGCGCGAACGCCAGCCACGAAGGGCAGAAACCGAAAAAGAAGAATCGGGCTTGATACCGGTGTACCGAACCCGGCGGGAGGGGAACAGGCATCGAACTCGGAGAAAAAATAGCGATAATCGCCAAAAAAATCTAATTTTAACCGGGAAAACAGGACACACGTCCGGTGGGCTTCACGGAAAAAAAGAGACTGAGGTAAGATGGCACCTTTAGGCGGGAAGGGAACCGCGCATGCGTGCCTGCATTGCCAAAGGCTTACATAGAAAGCTGGGGAAATGCTCTGCTGGGGCTTCATCGGCGCCGATGACACCCATATGTGAGGACTGACTTCCTGCTTGGTCCTGGAGAATGGTGAGGTACTTGATTGAATAATCTTATCTAACAACAACTAGATTTCTTCCTGAGCTCCCTTAATAGCTTCAGGTTGAAGTGTATACTGAGCTATTTTTGGCCCCTTTTTCCAAGGTTTTATTTTAATTCGAATTGGCTTCACAGACTGAATGGTACAGAGTAGTTACTCACCTGTAACAGGTGTTCTCCAGGAGCAGCAGGAATCAGTCCTCACATGTGGGTGGCGTCGACGCCGACGGAGCCCCCGTGCGGAGCATTTCCCCAGCTTTCTAAGAAAGCCTTTGGGAATTGCAGCGCGCATGCGCGGTCCCCTTCCCGCCCAAGGGTGCCATCTTGCTCAGTCTGATGACATAGCTAAAGGACAGCAAAAATAGCAAAAAATAAACATATGACTGCAACTCCCAGGGGAGGAGGGAGGGTTGTGAGGTCTGATTCCTGCTGCTCCTGGAGAACACCTGTTACAGGTGAGTAACTACTCTTTCTCCAGGACCACGCAGGAAGTCAGTCCTCACATATGGGACTCCCCAGCTTAAGGCTACCAGAGACCCCAAGCTGAAAAAATGAGCTCCCTCTAGAGCGTCAGTACGTAAGGAAGGAAACTTCTCTGAGAACGCCCCCGACCGGTAGCCCAACATCAGGGCCGGAGGGAAGGAGTTGCCTAAACCCCAAAGAGATTATGGAGTACTGCCTGTCCGAAAGCACTGTCCCAGCGGGACTCCCTCTCAAGGCAGTAATGGGCCGCAAACGTCTGGCTTGAAGACCAAGTAGCGGCCTGGCAGATGTCTGCCAACGGAACAGAGCGGAGATGAGCCACTGACGCAGCCTTCGCCCTGACACGGTGAGCCGTGACTCGACCCTCCAACGAGAGGCCAGCTGCCCCATAAGCCCAGGCGATACAGTCAGCGACCCATATGGACAAAGTACGCTTGGAGACAGGTAACCCCAACTTATTGGGGTCAAAAGAAATGAAGAGCTGAACAGCCCTCCGGTGCTCCCGCGTACGGTCAAGGTAGAAGGATAACGCCCTCCTACAGTCCAGGGTATGCAGGACCATCTCAGCCCGGCTGGCATGCGGCCAGGGAAAGAAAGTCGGAAGAACCACCTCTTGATTGAGGTGGAAAGAGGAGACAACCTTAGGGAGAAACTTAGGGTGAGTCCGTAAGACTACCCTATTCCTGTAGAACCTAGTGTAAGGGGGATCAGACACTAGCGCCTGAAGTTCACTTACTCGCCTAGCAGAGGTAAGAGCTACCAGAAACAAAGTTTTCCAGGAGAGAAAACGGAGAGGACAGGTAGCCATAGGTTCAAATGGCGGACAAGTAATCCGCTGTAAGACCACATTTAAATCCCAGTCAGGGGCCGGTGGGCGTAGAGGAGGCTTAAGCAGGGGGAGGCCTCTGAGGAAACGAGCCACCAAAGGGTGGTTGGAAAGAGGCCTCCCGTCCACTGGCGAGTGGTGCGCTGAGAGAGCACTGAGGTGAACTCTGACAGAATTGGACTTAAGGCCTAGATTGGAGAGGTAAAGCAAATATTGCAATACTACCGCTACCAAGCACGAGAAGGGATTCTCGCTGTACTGAGCACACCATGCGGAGAATCTACGCCACTTAAGAGCGTAGGATTTCCGGGTGGATTGCCTTCTAGAGGCTAAGACTACGTCTTCCACCTCTCTAGGCAGTAGTAGGGGAGCTAGAACTACCCTTTCAGCAGCCAGGCCATCAGATGGACTGGAGGTTGTGGTGTAAGAGAGAGCCCTGTTCTTGAGACAGGAGATCGTGTTGAATCCCCAGAGGAATAGGAGTGTCCACCGCCAGTTGCAGCAGAAGTGGGAACCACGGTTGCCTCGGCCACCTGGGGGCTATCAGAATCATGGAGGCCCCGTCCTCGAGTATTTTGAACAGTGTTCTGGACACTAGTGGCGTGGGAGGAAACGCATACAGTAGGCCTTTGGACCACGGGAGCAGAAATGCATCTGCTGCTACTCTGAGAGGATGCGGTTGTCTGGAACAGAATCTCGGGAGTTGCTCGTTCAGTGGACTGGCGAAAAGATCCATGGTGGGGAGGCCCCACCTCAGAAAGATCTGCTGAACCACCAATGGATTCAATCTCCATTCGTGTGGTTGCAGGATCCTGCTCAGTCTGTCTGCCAGATAATTGTCTTGACCTGGGAGGTAGACTGCCTTGAGGAGGATTCCGTGATTGACAGCCCAGGAGCACAGCTGTTGTGCTTCCTGACATAGAAGGAAGGAGCTTGTGCCTCCTTGCTTGTTCACGTAAAACATGGCAACTTGATTGTCCTTCTGGACCAGTACAGACTGGTAAGACTTGAGATGGGAGAAGGCCCTCAGAGCCAAGCGTATCGCCCGCAGCTCCAGGAAATTTATCTGCTATGCAGCCTCCCAAGGGGTCCAGAGACCCTGAGTACATGCCCCTTGGCAATGCGCTCCCCAACCTTGGAGAAGCATCGGTTGTCAGCACTTGAGAGTGCGGAGGGGTTTGAAAAAACACTCCGAGCACCAGATTTGGAAGATGAAGCCACCATTGCAGAGAGGAGGCAAGCAGTGTGGATATCCTTACTGAGTCTGCAAGGCTCCCTGTGGCCTGATGCCACTGAGTTCGAAGACTCCACTGAGCAGGCCGCATATGCAGGCGGGCATTGGGGGTTACATGAACCGTGGAAGCCATATGGCCGAGAAGTCTCAGGAATTGCCTGACGGAGACCAGGGAATTGCTGCGAAACTGCCTGGCTAGATCCATTAATCTGTGGGCTCTGTCCATGGGCAGAAAAGCCTTCGCCTGAAGGGTGTCCAGCCTTGCTCCTATGAACTCCATGTTCTTGGACGGGAGCAAAGTGGACTTTGCGAAGTTTATGACAAACCCCAAGTGCTGAAGCAGACACACAGTGCAAAGGGTGGCTTGACTGGCCTCCTGTGAAGACTGGCCCCTTATGAGCCAGTCGTCCAGGTATGGGAACACAAAAAGACCTTGAAGCCTTAGGTAGGCCGCCACCACCGCCAGGCACTTGGTGAACACCCTGGGGGCAGAGATTAGGCCAAAGGGTAGTACTCTGTACTGATAGTGGTTTCCCCCCAAAACAATTCTGAGATATTGTCTGTGGTCTGGATGAATAAGGATGTGAGTATAAGCATCCTTTAGATCTAAGGAGCATAGCCAATCTCCCTGCTGGAGGTAGGGCAGCAGGATTCCAAAGGTAAGCATCTTGAACTTTTCCCTCTCCAGGAACTTGTTGAGGTTTCGCAAGTCTAGGATGGGTCTGAGGCCTCCTGTTCTTTTTGGTACCAGAAAGTACCTGGAATAAAAGCCGTGACCTCTCAGGCGGTGGGGCACCGGTTCCACAGCCTGTTCCTTTAGCAGACTTGCCAACTCCTGTAGGAGTAGGTGCCTGTGCAGAGGGGGTCTTGGAGGCTCCCCTGGAAAAAAGGAGGGAGGTACCTGGTGAAAATGAAGAAGATAGCCCTTTTGGACTATATGGAGCACCCAGGTATCTGATATGACGGCTGACCACCTGTGGGCAAAAAGGGCCAGCCGGCCTCCTGTGCTGTGAGCCAGCTGAGGAGGAGAGGCTATGCTTTCTGAGTCAAAAACCCCTGCCCTGCTGTGCAGGAGCCGGTGTTGGTGGCTTGCGGGCCTTCTGCCTACGGGGCCCATAACCCTGCCCCTTGGCCTGCTGACCCTGTTGGGGAGCTGCAGAGGCCTGATAATGAGGGTATTGTTTATAGGCAGATGTCATCCTCGGGTAAAAGGTCTTTTTTCCCGAGCCCTTCTTCTTCTGAGAAGGGGCAGAGGTTTTTCTGGACAGCCTAGTCCTGGTCAGAGTCTTGGTCTCGAGTTCAGCAGCCTTTTCAGACATGGGATTGCCAAAAAGGTTCTCACCTCGGCAGGGGACATCGACCAACTTGTCCTGTACCCATGGCTCGAGGTCGGATGACTGTAGCCAAGCCTGTCGGCGGGCACCAATGCCGGCCCCGGCTACTCGGGCCGAAGCCTCGAAGCCATCGTAGGCTGCTCGAGAGATAAACTTCGAGGACTCTCGAATACCAGTGGACAAGGCCTGGAACCTCTGCAAAGGTTCCTCGTAGAGACCAGCAGAGAACCCGGCAATCTCCTTTGCCAGGCCTCGAAGGTACATGCCCATGTAGAGTTGGTATGTCTGGACACGGCAAGCAAGCATAGAGCCCTGGAAAAGCGTAGAGAAAAAAGTATAAAATAAAGAGGAAAATCAACTTTTTCGCGGGGACAAGACGGGGACGTCTGCAGGGCTCCGCGGAAAAAAGAAGACTGGCTAAGATGGCACCCTCGGGCGGGAAGACGACCGCGCATGCGCGCTGCAATTCCCAAAGGCTTTCTTTGAAAGCTGGGGAAGATTGCTCCGCGAGGGCTCCGTCGGCGCCGACGTCACCCATAAGTGAGGACTGACTTCCTGCTTGGTCCTGGAGAACACTTCTTACTGAGGGCATCCGGGTTCCAGGCCTCCCGGCCAGGAGGCACCAAGGAGTGCATCTTCTGACTTTTCAGTCAATGCATGGTCGATTCCACAACCATGGAGTGGTGCGGTAATTGTGCCTTTTGGAACCCGGGGCTCTTGCGGACTCGATAGATGGAATCCACCCACTTGCTTAACACCGGCGTCGAGGCCGGGGTCTCCCACATGCGGAAGAGCAGCCGCTCCAGCATCGGAGGAACCGGAACAGTAAAGGCCTCCTTCGGGGGAGAGTCATACTGGAGGGCCTCGAGCTCCTCGGCTCAAGACTCCTCCTCGGGATCCGCGGGGAATGCCAAGGCCTTGACCATATCCCGCACGAAGTCCGAGAACCGGGTATCCTCCGGTGGGGATCGTCTCTGAGGTTCGGACTCCGGTGAGTCTGATGGGACACACAGAGTCCAAAAGGTGTCGGGTGACTCTTCATCCTCCGTCTCCGAGCCCGACTCCTCGGAGGAGGAATCGAGCGGTTCCGGTCGGGCAGGCACCGATGCCCTCTGCCCCGACGCCGAGGGAACCGGCGTCGACGACCTCGGTCCCGAACGGGAGGCCGAGGGAGACCGTGGCCGAGGATCGACTCGAGCTCGCATGGACTCGAGGATCGGCTCGGCCTCCGGGGTCGACTTGGACGTCGATGTCCCGGTGGTCGGGGCAGATGCGCTGGTGAGACCGGCGATCAGTGCCCGCTGCTGCTCCATGAAGGCAGCCAAGCTGCTTTCCAAGGCCATCAACCTGAGTCTGAGCTCAGGAGACTCAGCAGCCCCCGACTCGGGCCTCGACGGCGGCTCCCCTGGAGGAGAGTCCACGAGGACTACAGTACTCACGTGCCCAGGAGACTCCATCTCGAGACGAGGTTGTTTGGCAGGCCTCTCCGACTCCGAAGACCCGAGACGGCGGTCGGGGCTATGCGACCCGGCCCTCGAGGAACCAGATGCGTCCGCCGACGACGCCCTCGCAGGTTTTTTCTTCCTGCACTGCTCCCGCGAAGGTGACCCCCGCTCAGAGGAACCCCGATGCTGCTCAGGGCCGGAGTCCCGAGACGTCGAGGCCTCTGACGAGGTCCGGGCCCGTCTGGACGCGGAGTCAGAGAAGATTCTGTCCTTTTGGTGCTGCCGACTCCTCAACGCCTTCGAGGACATTTTGCCATACGGACCACAGATCATCGGGTCATGATCGGGTCCGAGGCAGCGGAGGCAGCAGTCATGTGTGTCGGTAAGAGACATAAGTTTCTTACACCGATCACACTTTTTAAACCCGCTGGCAGCCATCGGGGGAAAAAGGGCCCCTGCCAGGTCGAAAGACAGGGCTGCCAGTGAAAAAGAAAAATGGCGCGAACGCTAGTCACGAAGGACAAAAACCGAAAAAAGAGAGAGTGGGCTCGATACCGGCGTATCGGGCCCAGGCAGGAAAAGGATCAGGCGTCGAACCGAAGAAAGACAAAAAACAGGGTAATCAACTTTTTCCTCAGCGAAAAACAAACTACGTCCATCGGGCTCCGCGGAAAAAAGAAGACTGAGCAAGATGGCACCCTTGGGCGGGAAGGGGACCGCGCATGCGCGCTGCAATTCCCAAAGGCTTTCTTTGAAAGCTGGGGAAATGCTCCGCACGGGGGCTCTGTCGGCGCCGACGTCACCCATATATGAGGACTGACTTCCTGCTTGGTCCTGGAGAACAAAGGGGTTCTCCGGACTTGCCCAAACCTCTCCTGGTACGTTTTTTTTTTGTTTTTTTTTAAGTCCTCTTCTAAATTGTTCCCCTCACTTACAACAAAAATACTTTTCTGTGGAAGGAATGTCATCTGCACTTCAAATGCAGTGAGCAAATCTCTGTCTAACAAATTCACTGGACAATGTGGAGCATATAAAAATGATTTACAAATTCTTTCACTCAATAAATCAACTTCACATGATTTCAGTCATTTTAGTATTTACTGGTTTTCCATCAAACCCTGTGGTGAATGAGGTTTCATTGGACAATTTTACACCTGGAGGTAATTCTTTCAAAACTGAAGTTTGTGGCACCTGAGTCTAACAACATTTGAACATTAATGTGAATAATTACTAGAGGCTCTGATTCATCCACAATAGCCTGCATTATCATAGACAGTCACTGTGGAGATTGCAGCGAATTCCACATAGGGAACCTGCTTTGTGGTCTCCCATTCCTCGTTGGGATATTAGTATTATTTGGGGGACATCTACACTCCCTGCTAAAGTGTCCCCGTTTCCCACAATTCCAGCATAGTATATTAAACCTATCTCGACCCCGTGATCTCCAATTTTGCTGCCCTTGTTGTCCCTGCTGTACTTGCTGTGGTGGTCCCCTCCTGTTGTTCCATGCCTGAACAATACCTTCAAAACCTGGCCACTCGGGATCAGCTATCTCAGTGTCTATTTCATCTTTCAATAAATCTGCAAGCATTTTCTTTTTGTGTTTAACCATTTCTTACTCATCTTGCTTATCTTTTAACTGCAAAGACATTGATTTATGTTGAAGTCCTTTTAATTCCTTAACTGATTTCCCTTGCTTTTTTTCTGCTAATCTCACATAGTGAAGAATATGTGACTGGATTTCTAACCATGGTTTATCTGCTAATCCTACAATCAAATCAAGTTTTGCCTGTACAGCCTTCGGAAATGTTTGAGGAGTAAAGGAAGGAGAGTGCTATAAAGACCGTGTAGCAGCAGTGCAAGCCTTACAGGGGGTGAAGTACTTTTATCCACTAAAGAAGAGCGGGACCTCGGTGTGGTTGTGTCTGATGATCTTAAAGTAGCTAAGGGACAGGAAAAGCTAGAAGGATGTTTGGGGGCATAGGGAGAGGAATGGGTAGCAGAAAAAAGGAGGTAATAGTGCCTCTGTATAAGTCTTTGGTGCATCCTCATTTGGAGTACTGTGTGCAATTCTGGAGACTGCTCCTTCAAAAGTATATAAACAGGATGGATCAGTACAGAGGGTGGCTACTAAAATGGTTAGTGGTCTTCATTATAAAGCATATGAGGACAGACAAGGATCTAATATGTACACCTTAGAGGAAAGGCGGAATAGAGGTGATATGATTGAGACGTTTAAATACCTCCGAGAGAGAGAGTGAGAGCCTCTTTCAATTGAAAGCAAGTTCTGCTATGAGGGGACATGGGGTGAGGGTGAAAGGGGATAGATTCAGGAGTGATATGCGGAAATATTTCTTTACGGAAAGAGTGGTGGATCCGTAGAATAGTCTCCCAGTGGAGGTGGTAGAGATGAGGACAATATCTGAATTCAAAAAAGCATGGGACAAATACAGAGGATCTCTAAGGGAAAAAAAGGGGACTGTTGTAGTTGTTGATATAGGAGGACAGACTAGATAGGCCATGTGGTCTTTTTCTGTCATCATTTTTCTATGTTTCTGTGTTTATTTAGACATATTTTGGAGCTGGACCAAATAGGTGATGGCAACCCCTCTTCCCCGGTGCAGGTGGAACGGGCACATCAGAGCCTGGGGTCGATTCAGGAGAACAGGCCCCGGGATATATTGGTGTGCCTGTCCTCTTTCCCCATCAAGGAACAACTTGAACATTGCCCGCAAGTATGGCTGCATCAGGTGGCAAGAGCAGGAGACTGAATTGTTTCAGGACTTGTCATGGGGGACATTGATGCAGCGTTGCCAACTACGAGAGGTGACGGGATACATTTGAAGGAGAGAGATCTGTTATTGATGGCTCTTCCCGTATGGCTTGTTATTTATGGTAAGAGGGGCCTCTAGGAAAGTGAAGTCAGCAGACGAGGCCTGGCAAGCACTTTTAGAGATGGGATGTGAGGACTTGCTGCCCCAGACAACGCAGCAAAAGGGCCCTGAACCAGATCGGGCAGGGAAAAAGGCAGCATCAAAGTGGCAGAGAGTGGTGGCAAAAGGGACATGCTTGAAGAGACTATCGCAGGACAACCAGCCTCAACAGCAGGAGCCGACATCAAGACTAGACACTTGAAAGGACATAAGGGCAAGTGGGACATTACAGAAGCAAATATGGTCATTGCTAAGGGCAGGATAGGGTGCTGTTGTTAAGTGAGTTGGGGAAACTGAAAGGGAGTTCCGTAGAGGGAGCGAGAGAGTTGAGGAGGGCCCTATAGGGGGTAAGAATGAGTAAGGGGGGAGACTGGGGCAAAATGGTGAAGGGGAAGGGTTGGGGGGGAGAGGGTGGCTTGGGGGAGGTAGGAGGTGGAACATATGAAGGGCAGGGCGGGGGGGGGGGGGGGAAATGCGGGTGGCAGCAAAACTACTATGAAATGGGTGGCTCCCAGCAGGGGTAGCTAGTCATGGGGGGGGAACGGGAGGAGAGCCTGAGGAGCGAAAGGGGGGGGAATAGGAAACTGGACCATGGTGTGCATTGGCACACTGAATGTTAGGGGGCGTAATTCTCCCCATAAACGGCAGCAGTTATTCAGGGAGCTTGATGGGAACCACTGGGACTTTGTGCTACTACAGGAGACCCATCTGAGAAAGACAGATGAGGGGCAGTTGTGGCATCAGGGATATCTGGAGCGGTTCTTTTCGGCGCCATCAGGAGGGGGGGGAAAAAAGAAGATGTTGCGATCCTGATTCGACAAGGGGCGAATTTTCAGCTTGAAAGTGCCTTTGCCGATAAAGAGGGGCAGGTTGTGGGGGTTAGGGGGCATCTGGAGGGGGAACAGATCACACTAGTATGTGTATATGGTCCTAATGGGGCCCAGAGGCCCTTTTGGAGGGGTGTGGTAAATATACTTGAGGGTCAGGCACAGGGGAAATTGGTAGTCGAGGGGAATATTAATCTCGCTCTTCATTCAGCACAGGATAGGAACTCTAAGGTTAGTGATGGGGGTAAAAGTAATCGACAAGCAGTGCAGAGGATGGATGAGGTTTCATTTGGTGGACGTCTGGAGGGAAGCAAATCCGGGGAGTAGAGAGTACTCCTATTATTCAGGAGTACATGATAGCTTTAGTAGGATTGACGTGATCCTAGTGGATGAGCTGGGAGTGGTAGAGGTGGAAGGGGCAGAGACTTGTCCTATGACGTGGTCAGACCACAGCCCAGTTTGGGTAAAAATGGGGACTCGAGAGATCGGGGGGACAAGAATCGGGAGGCTAAGAGTCTGCTGAGAAAGAAAGAGGTGGAGGCGGATGTGAGGGCACAGATTAGGGACTACCTTCAGTTTAATAAGGAGGAAGTGTGCCCAGCTATCGTGTGGGAAAGCCTGAAGGCAGTGGTGTGGGGGAGATTTATTAGGTGGGCATCCCATTATAAAAAAAACCGATTTCAACGAGAGCAACACTACTGTGGGAGTTTAAGGATACATTAACAGCCTATCAAAGGTCGGGGTCATAGAGGGCATAGAAAAGGATGGGACAATTGCAGGCAGAGATTCAGGTAGACCAGATAGCCTATAAGGTCCAGTGGGTGAAGCAAGTTTATTATGATGGGGGAATAGGGCTAGTAGACTATTAGCTAGGAAACGTAAGCGCCAGGTGATGCAATCGACAATTCTCAGACTTTAAGAGAGATGGGACTATTTGCTCACAGGATAAAAAGATTAGAGAGTGCTTTGAGGATTTCTATCAGGCTTGATATATACAGGCCAAGAGGGGATTGGTGAGGAAAGGGTGCAGCAATAAAGGGCTTGGAGCTTCCGCAGTTGGAGGAGGACTCTAGTGTACACCTAGAGCAGGCTATAGATAGAGGGGAATAGAGGGAGTAACCAAAACCCTGCCCACAGGGAAGGCCCCAGGCTTAGACGGCCTACTGGGGTTATATTATAAATTATATAAGGAGGAACTTAGTGATTTAATGGCATGGGTGTTTAATGGGGTACTGGAGGAAGGGGGAAAGCTGCTGCCGGTGATGGTTACAGCAGGTATCTCTTTGATCCCCAAGGAAGGGAAGGACCCGCTGCTGTGCGTTTCTATTGACCACTTTCACTCATTAATGTAGATGTAAAAATCATGGCTAAGCTTCTGGTGGACCGGTTGGCCCCCTGGATTGAAAAGCTGGTTCAGCAGAACCAGACGGGTTTTATTAAGGGGTGGCAAGTCGCAGATAGCACACACCAGGTGGTAGAGCTATTATGGGCTGTGGAAAGTGAACGAGAGGAGGTACTGCTCCTCTTGATCGATGCAGAGAAGGCATTCGATAGGATGTACTGGCCCTTTTTATTTGCAACCCTGGGTGAAATGGGGTTTGGAGCTAACTTTCTAGGTTTGGATATGGGGGTTATATAGGGAGCCAAGGGTTCGAGTAAAGGTGATTGGGAGATACTCGGAGGACTTTGGGTTAGGCCAGGGGACTCAACAGTGACGCCCCATGCCGTCGCTCAGGACCAATGCAAACATTAAGGGAGTAAGGAGAGGGAGGAGTCAACGCTCAGTGTTATTATTTGCGGATGATGTGCTGTTTTTTTGGTAGATCCAGCACAGTTGCTACCGGAGCTGGTAAAGGAATTGGAGTGGTATGGGGGAGTCTCCGGGTTTAAAGTTAACATGGAAAAGTCTGGAACATTGAATCTCTAACACCAGAGGTGGAGGAGTCACTCAAGGGGGCGATTCCCTATTTTCTGGATGCAGGGTCCTATTCGATACCTGGGGGTGCAAATACCAGCATCCCTAGGGAGCTCTATCAGGCTAATTACCCTAAGCTATTTAGATCTATAGGAATTGACCTAGACGGTTGGCTGAAGATGGAGATCTCCTGGCTGGGACAGATTGTGGCTGTTAAAATGGTGATCCTCCCGAAACTTCTATATCTGTTTCAGGCCTTGCTGGTACTAATATCGGAGAAGACATTGCGGCGCTTACAGAGAAAGGTATTCCAATATATTTGGAACAAGAGACTGCCCCGCATTGCCCGTGAAACGATGTACAGACACAGGGAGGAGGGAGGCCTGGGGATACCCGATTTGAAAAAGTATTACTGGGCAGGGCAAATTAGGCAGCTCTTATGGATTGGTGAGAGAGGGGGGAATTAATGAGCTGGGTACAACTGGCGCAGACCCAACTGGGGGAGTAGTTTAGAGGCTCTTCCCTGGGTTCCAGTGGGGGTTCGGAGGCGGTGGGGTAGGGGTAGCCCAGGGATGCAGCATGTACTTCGAATTTGGGATAGGGCGAGGAAGAGGTAGGGGTAAGAGGGGAGGGGGAGCTTCTCTTTGATGGCACTATTAGTGAGGCTTCCCGGAATTCCGGCTGGGGAGGGAAGGGGGATATATAGAAGGTGGGTCCGAGAAGGGTTACAATATTTTTACCAATTTGTGTAGGAGGGGAGAGTTGGTTTCATTTGGAGAGTTGCAAGAGGCTTATAACTTAACAGAGGTGGATAGGTTTCAATATGGGCAAGTCTGTCACTTCTTGAAAAAAGTTGAGGGCAGAGGGGATTCAAAGAGGCTACACAGTTTTGGAAGTGGTAGGGTATGGGAAGCAGCGGTCTAGGGGACTCACCGCTCTGTACAACGTATTACAGGGAACTCAATTTCATCCCCTTAAGTATATGAGGGAGTGGGAGCGGGATTTGGGTAGGGAACTGGATCAGAAAGACTGGAAGCAGATAATAGCCCGGATATGCCAGGTTCCTCTATCCATTGCCATTAGAGAAAACTGTTATAAGATTCTGATGCGGTGGTGCTATACACCAGAGCGCCTGCACTGGATATATCCAGGGGTGTCGCCACAGTGTTGGGGGGTGGGATGGGGAGTGGGGTACTTTCTGGCATATATGGCGGGAGTGCCCCAGGATTCAGGAATACTGGAACACCATTAGGAGTGGATCATCCAGTTGCTGGAACACCATTAGGAGTGGATCAGTCAGTTGCCCCTAGACCTAGGTCTATTTCTGCTATCTTGGGGGGGGAGCAGGGGGAGGTATGCTCCTAGCATGTCTATGTGCAGTGAGGTGTGAGGTGGTCCCTGATATAGAAAAGTGCACACTGCGCTTACACCAGGTACTGCTAATGGAGCGGCTGACGGCACATAGGCGGCAGCGGGTTGAGAGGTTTGAAAAGGATTGCAAAAACTACTTCAGGCTCTAGAGGAGAGGGTGGGTAGATGGGGATTTTATGGCAATAGGGGGGAGGATGGGGGGGTCGGGGGGAACGAGGGAGGGGGTGTGGGTTCATACAAGGAAGGGGGGAGAAGGGGACTTATAGCATACTTTTAAATGCTAACAGGGGAAATATTTTCTTCGTTGTTGTAATAAAAGGGAACGACATGGGGAAATAAAGAGGCAGGAGGTAGACTATGGAAACACTTTTCGGGTTGGAGATATAAACCAAATGGAAAGGGGGGGGGGGATGTTGGGGGATTGAATGGGGAGGGGTCTCTGAACTGCTCGATCCAGAGGGAGGTTGAATTTAAGGGGGCAGAAAAGATTTCCAAATGTTCTTGCGGGGGGAGGGAGGGGGGTCAGGGAATATAGGGGGGTTTATGTTATTGCATTGTTGGTATACTTGTTAAACCTAAGTTGTTGTATGTTTTCCAGCTCAGTTGCTGTATATATTAGTGCTAAGGGGCACTATAATTCAACAAAATGCTATTGTATCTTTTTTTTTTATATTTAATATTTTGATTGTTTACCAAACATTACAAGTTAACACATTTGCATGGAAATGGGGGACATTTCAGAAAATATAAACAAACAGGAACAAAAAAAACCCAAAACGAAACATTAATCAGAAATAACCCGTCAAATAGCCCACTTTAGGGAGGATCCAAAAAAAAAAAAATGTAATCCAGATTAACAAATATACAATGTAAAGCTTGCATGCGAACAGCCCTTATAAACCAAACATCTACAAGAACCCACTCACACAGCCCCTAAAAAGCCCCTAGTATTTAAAAAGGAAAGTAATTGAGACAGGTATAAAAAAAATATAGGAATTACCCTGGAATTTTACCAGGCACTTACAAGGGTATTTCAGAAAAAATATACCACCGAGCTGGAGGACCCGTGGTTGCAGGATTAGAAACTCACTCCTGCGCCGTCTGGTCTCCCTAGCTAGGTCAGGAAATATACGGACAAGGCACCCTTTAAATACATTCCTTTTCTTAAAGAAAAGCCTTAATAACCAATCTCGGTCAGAAACTAATGCAAAGGTAACAACACAGGTCACAGGTTTCACTAAAACAGTATCTTGAAGTTTCCAACAATTCTGAAATATTTAATGTATCAAATCCATTAGAACCCACAGCCTCAGGAGAAACCGAAGTCTTCCGGGCAGTAGGAAGGTAAGAAGAAATTAGACCTTAGCTGCTAATTGTCTTTCCTTGAGTTCTCTCCGGGCCAGTCCAGGCAAGTGAGGGTTGTCAACCTTCTCTAGCAGCTGAGGACTGAAAAACTGAAGTTTTGCTGAAACAGTATCTGGCTCCCTCTGCTGGCCGAACCTCAGTCTAAAGCAGTGATGGCTAACCTTTTTGAGCCCGAGTGCCCAAACTGCCGCACAAAACCAAAGAATTTCCTCAAAGTGCCAGCACGTCCATTAAAGCCTCATTTGCATAAGGTGCCTCATTTGCATAAATATTTGCATAATGTTACCATACACTAACTTTTAGTAAAACATGCCTCTTAATGAGTATATGGATAAAGAAAGACTAAAAGGTTTCTACATTACTATAATCCAGTACCAACCGCCAGGCACATTAGGAACTACTACAAACGCTGCCCATTTAGAACCCATAGCAAACCCGCCGTATCCTAACAGTACTACCAGGACTCACAAAGCACCATACCCTAACTATCAAAAGGCAACACTGCAAATATTAAACCAATACATTTCAGAGAACAACAATACATGACCTACTGGGGAAAGAACAAGTGGCAATGTCAAATAGGAATTATATAAACAGAATACCTCAGCTCAGTTACACATGCAGAACAGACCATCACCAAACAAGGAATCACAATTTAAAAACAGGAAGACAATAATTAAACTGGGAACCCCAAAAGCCAAACTTGGAATATACAACAACACTGTAGAAATAAAACTATAAATTAATTTCCTCTTGTACTAAACAAAGCGCAAAAATTAATGATGCACATTTCCCAGAGCTGACATATTCCAGTTAATAAATTCAAAATAAAGAGATATTTTTCTACCTTTTGTGCATTTTTTTTCAGTTGCAATTGCTCCAGCCACTTTCTTCTGGTTTATTCGTTCTTCGTGTCTTTCTCCTAACTCTCCATCTGCTGTCCATTTGTCCTTTCTTCTGTCTTCTTGGTTTTTTTTTTTTCCATTCTCTCTCTACATCTGCTTTAACATACCAATCTTTCTCCTTTTGCTCTTTCCTCATTCCTATTTCATCTACTCAAAATTTACCCCTCCATCCTCAATCCCCACTTATTCTCCCAATACCCGGCCAATTGTAGATTTTTTATCCCTCCCACACAAAATATTTTTCCCCTCTCCATTTTACTCTCCCAGCCCCATCCCATTCTAATCCTCCCCCAACACCAGCTCCCTTCTAGTTCCAGCCTCACCCAGCATCCATTCCCTTCTAGTCCCTGCATCAGCCCATTTCCAGTCCTAGCAGCCCCCCAACCCATTTCCAGTCCTAGCAACCTCCCAACCCAATACCAGTCCTAGCCCCCCTCATCAACCCACTTCCAGTCCTAACCCCCCATAAGCCCATTTCCAGTCCTAGCTCCCCCATCTATTAGCAGTCCCATCCGAGTCCCTCCATCAGCTCATTTCCAAACCCAGCCATGAGCCCATTTCTAGTCCTTTCCTAGCCCCACCATCAGCCCATGTCAAATCCTAGCTCCCCTCCACTCAGCCCATTTCCAATCCAAGCCCCCCAGGAGCCTACATCCAGGTCTAGCCCCTTCATGAGTCCATTTCAATCCTAACCCCCACCACAGCCCATTTCCAATCTTAGCACCCCCCCAACAGCCAATTTCCAGTCCTATTCTAGCCCCTCCATCAGCCCATTTCCTGTCCTAGCCCCCCCTCACCCATTTCCAGTCCTAGCTCCCTCCCCCTCACAACCCATTTCCATTCCAAGCCCCAATCCCATCAGCTATTTGCAGTTCAAGCCCTCCTTCCACTCAGCCAATTTCCAGTCTTAGCCCCCCCATAGCCCATTACCAGTCCTAACCCCCCCATCAGCCCATTACCACTCCTAACCCCCCCATCAGCCCATTTCCAGTCTTAGCCCCCCCCCATAGCCCATTACTAGTCCTACCCCCCCCCAAATCACCATCACCATCACCATCACCATCCCCCTTCCAGCCTTAGCACCCCCCATGGCCCATTACTAGTCCTAACCCCCCCCCCCCATCAGCCCATTTCCAGTCTTAGCCCCCCCCATGGCCAATTACCAGTCCTAACCCCGGCCAATTACCAGTCCTAACCCCCCCCCGGCCAATTACCAGTCCTACCCCCCCCCCCTGGCCAATTACCAGTCCTAACCCCCCCCATCAGCCCCTTTTCCAGTCTTAGCCCCCCCCCCCCATGGCCAATTACCAGTCCTAACCCCCCCCCCCCCGGCCAATTACCCCTTCCTAACCCCCCAATCACCCCCTTTCCCGCATAAGCCCCCCCCCCTGGGCAAATTACCCTACATAACCCCCCCCCCCCATCAGCCCCTTTCCAGTCTTAGCCCCCCCCATGGCCAATTACCAGTCCTACCCCCGGCCAATTACCAGTCCTAACCCCCCCCCCGGCCAATTACCAGTCCTACCCCCCCTGGCCAATTACCAGTCCTACCCCCCCCCCTGGTCAATTACCAGTCCTAACCCCCCCCATCAGCCCCTTTCCAGTCTTAGCCCCCCCCCATGGCCAATTACCAGTCCTAACCCCCCCCCTGGCCAATTACCAGTCCTACCCCCCCCCCGCCAATTACCAGTCCTACCCCCCACAACCGCCCCTTACCAGTCTTACGCCCCCCCCCTTGGCCTTTTACCCTTACGACCCCCCCCCCCATCCGCCCCTTTCCAGTCTTAGCCCCCCCCATGGCCAATTACCAGTCCTACCCCCCCCCATCAGCCCATTTCCAGTCTTAGCCTCCCCACCATAGCCCATTACCAGTCCTAAACCCCCTTCCCCCCTATCATCCCAAATTAAAAAAAAAAAACCCAAACAAAGCGGCTGCTTCTGCCGCGGCAGCCTCAAGAGCTCTGCCGCGGCAGCCTCAAGAGCTCTGCCGCGGCAGCCTCAAGAGCTCTGCCGCGGGGCCCCCCCCCCCCTGCCCGGCAGAGCCTCCCTGCATCATCTACCTTCAAGTCGCAAAACGCGGGCTTCTTTCAGAGCCGCGAGAGTTTCCTTTCTCGCGGGAGAGCCGCGAGAAAGGAAACTCTCGCGGCTCTGAAAGAAGCCCGCGTTTTGCGACTTGAAGGTAGATGATGCAGGGAGGCTCTGCCGGGCAGGGGGGGGGGGCTCTGCCGGGCAGGGGGGGGGGCCCGCGGCAGAGCTCTTGAGGCTGCCGCGGCAGAGCTCTTGAGGCTGCCGCGGCCGAGGGCTGGAGGCTGCCGCGGCAGAAGCAGCCGGTTTGTTTGGTTTTTGTTTTTTAAAAATTTGGGACCTTTTAAATGCGGACCTTCCCGCGTGCCAGCTGCAAGGCCTTCGCGTGCCACAGCTGGCACGCGTGCCATAGGTTCGCCATCGCTGGTCTAAAGTTACAAAGCAGCAGAATGAAAATGAAAATGAAAAGAGAACAAAAGGAACCCTCGGAAACTACGAGCCCCCCTCATGCTTACTCTAGACAAAGTCTAACAAGGGCTCTTCCCGTGACCTACATCCTATTTTGTTTTTTTTTTTTTTTTTTCTCTCCTCGTGCGGATAATACGCCAAGGAGGACGCACATAACGAACACAGAAATGAAGGTACTCCTGGAAAGAGCCCCCCAAAAAATGAGGGAGCCCCACAGACCGTGACAAGACGCGGAAGGCCAATACTGACTCTTCTAAAACCTCCGCGCCGCCTGACAATGCCGTGGAGCTCGACGGAGTCTCGCTGAAATCACCGGGTGGGGCCTGGACTGGCCCGGAGAGAACTCAAGGAAAGACAATTAGCAGGTAAGGTCTAATTTCTTCTTCCATATCGTCTCTCCGGGCCAGTCCAGGCAAGTGAGGGAAGTACCAAAGCAGTAACTATCCCTGGGAGGGACTGGCGAGACCCGCAATAACCGCAGACGCCCCGACTGTGGTGTCTCCCGCGGCCTGCACGTCCAATCGATAATGCTTCGAAAAAGTGTGCAACGACGACCAAGTCGCCGCCCTACAGATATCCACTGGTGGAACAAGAGCAGCTCAGCCCAGGACGTTGCCTGGCTACGAGTCGAATGAGCTCTGAAAAGCTCCGGGGGCGACTGGCCGCTCGCCCGATACGCCGCCGATACTGCACATTTAACCCAATGCGCAATGGAGGCCTTGGAGGCAGCTTCCCCCTTCCTAGGCCCCCCCCCAAACAAAATGAACAGCCTGTCCGATTTGCGAAAAGGTTGTGTCCGACGAAGATACCGTTTAAGCACTCTACCTAAATCCAACTTCCTGAGAACCGAATCGATAGGCGCCCCCTCGCGATCCGGAAAAGTCGGGAGGGAAATCGACTGATACACATGGAAACGGGAAACCACTTTCGGAAGAAAAGAGGGCACGGGACATAACATCACTTTCTCACGTGTGAAGTGCAAAAATGGCTCTCTACAAGAAAGAGCTTGAAGATCCGACACCCGCCTAGCCGAACAGAGGGCCACCAAGAAGGCAGTCTTCCAGGAAAGTTCTTTAAAGGACACCTCCCCAGCTGGTTCGAAGGGAGGGCGCGCGAAAGCCTCCAACACCAGATTAAGATCCCAAGCGGGAACGATGGGGCGAACCGGAGGACGCAAGTTCTGGACTGCTCGGAGGAACTGCAAGACATCGGGATGACGAGAGAGGAGCATCCCCTTAATCCTACCCCGAAAACACGCCAGCGCAGCGACCTGAACCTTGAGCGTAGCGGGCGCTAAACCCTTCTCAAAACCACCTTGCAGAAAAGACAAGATCTCAGGCACCAGAGAGCCGGCCGGCCGAAGACCGCGGTCCCCACACCAACGTTCAAACACCTGCCAGACGCGAGCGTACGCTAGAGAAGTGGACGAACGTCTGGCGCGAAGGAGAGTGTCGATGACTGACGGCGCATAACCTCTACGCCTCAACCTTTCCTGCTCAAGAGCCAAGCCGTAAGCGAGAAGCGGTCTACGTCCGGCATGAGAAGCAGACCCTGAGACAAGAGATTCTCTCGCGCCGGAAGCCGCCAAGGACGGTCTACCAGCAGACGGACCAAATCCGCATACCACGGTCGCCGCGGCCAATCCAGGGCCACCAGGACTACTCGTCCGGCATGACCCTCTATCCGCCGTAGGACACGACCTATTAAGGGCCACGGAGGGAACACATAGAGCAGCCCTACCGACGGCCACGGCTGCGCCAGGGCGTCTAGACCCTCGGACATATGTTCCCGTCTCCTGCTGAAGAACCGACTGGCTTTCGCACTGTCGAAGGTAGCCATCAAATCCATCATCGGCTGCCCCCAACGGAGAACTAGGGCGTGGAACACTGCTGCGTTCAACTCCCACTCCCCTGGATCTACGGCGTGCCTGCTGAGGTAATCCGCCTGGACATTGTCGCGGCCCGCCACATGAGCCGCTGAAAGTGCTACTAGGTGGGCTTCCGCCCAGCCCATCAACCGTTGACTCTCTTCCAAGAGAGGCGCGCTGCCGGTACCTCCCTGTTTGTTGATGTAAGAAACCGCCACGGAGTTGTCGGAGAAAACTCTCACCGCCTTGCCCCTGACGAGCAAGCGAAACTCTTGCAGCGCTAACCGCACCGTTCGAAGCTCCAGCAGGTTTATGGACGAGGTCGACTCTTCCAGGGACCATAGCCCTTGAGCTATGTGAGACTGGCAGTGGGCCCCCCAGCCCGCGAGACTGGCATCAGTCGTGAGCAGCACCCACTCCGGGGACCGCAAGGGCATGCCCGCCCGGAGATGAGCGGGATCCAACCACCAGAGCAGGCTGTCGCTCACGGGCGGAGCGAGAGGCAATCTGCGGGAAAGAGGGTGAAGCTGAGGAGACCACCTCGAGAGCAACGCATGCTGCAACGGTCTCATATGCGCCCGAGCCCAGGGCACCAGGTCCAGGGTCGCCGCCATGGACCCGAGCAGTTGCAAGTAACGTCAAGCCGTTGGCGCCTTCAGGCGCAGAAACGCTTGCACTTGCCCCATCAGTTTCTTTATCCTGGGCTCGGGCAAGAAGACCGCTCCGACGCTCGTGTCGAACAGCGCCCCCAGATACAGAAGCCGCTGAGTCGGTTGTAAATGGCTCTTGGACTGATTTATTACCCAGCCCAACCGCTCGAGCAGGGCTACCACTCGAGCTGTGGCCACCGCGGATTCCGTGACCGACGGCGCCCGGATCAACCAATCGTCGAGGTAAGGGTGTACTAGGACGCCCTCTCGTCGCAACGCCGCCGCAACCACCACCATCACCTTTGTGAAGGTCCGCGGCGCCGTGGCCAGACCAAACAGCAACGCCTGGAACTGAAAGTGACCCATGGGTACTGCAAACCGCAGGAACCGCTGGTGCTCTGGCCTCACTGGAATATGGAGGTAGGCTTCTGTCAGGTCGATGGAGGTGAGGACTTCCGTGGGCTGCACAGCGCAAATCACGGACCTGAGAGTCTCCATGCGAAAATGCAGAATACGTAAGCAGCGGTTCACGTGCTTGAGATCCAAGATAGGACGAAAAGACCCCTCCTTCTTGGGAACCACAAAATAAATGGAGTACCGACCTGACCCTAACTGGTCGGGTGGAACCGGCACCACGGCCCGCAGACGCACCAAGCGCTGAAGGGTCTGGAACACCGCCGCTGCCTTTACCGCAGAACCACAAGGAGACACCACGAAAGCGTCCCGCAACGGTCGCGCGAACTCGAGGGCGTAACCGTCGTGTATAATTTCGAGCACCCAGAGATCTGTTGTTATAGTGGCCCAGACAGAAAGGAACCGCTGGAGACGTCCTCCCACCGGAACTTTCATCTGGGTCACCTCACTTCATTGGGGCTTTTTGCTGGGGTTCTGCTGGGTTTGGAAATAACCTCTGCCGAACCCTCAAGTCCCTCGAAAGGACTGACCCCGAGTCACAGAGCGTCCTCTCGGATAGGGGGCAAAACGAGAATCACGAAACTTGCGAGGCTCCCGCCCCGCAAACCTGGGCCCTCTGGCCGGTCGTTGACCCTTCGGCCTGTCCTCTGGGAGGCGACCCCCTTTGGAGTCACCCAAATCCTTCACAATCTTATCTAAGGCCGCACCAAAAAGGTGCCCTTGTAGGGCAGCTTAGTGAGACGCGTCTTTGACGAAACATCAGCTGACCAATGGCGTAACCAGAGGAATCGCCGAGCTGCAATTACCGACGCCATAGACTTTGCGGAAATGCAAACCAAGTCATAGAAAGTATCTGCGAGGTAGGCCGCTGCCGATTCGAGCTTCGCGCCGTCCTCCTCATCGCTTTTGCCCTGGGCCCCTTGAATCCATCTAATGGAAGCCCTGGACACGTACGCCCCACAGAAGGCCGCTCTGAGCAACAGGGCGCAAGTTTCAAAGGTCTGCTTAAGCAGAGCCTCTAGCTTCCTATCCTGCAAGTCCTTGAGGGCCGCTCCGCCCTCTACGGGAATGGTGGTTTTCTTGGTAACCGCCGATACCAAGGCGTCGACCTTAGGCAAGCGAAGCAACTCGAGCTCCTCCTGCGGCAAGGGATACAAGCGGGCAATAGCCCGTGCCCCTCGCAGCGTTGCTTCTGGGCATTCCCATTCGGATTCCATCATTTGCTTCATGACGCGGTGTACCGGGAAACACTTCTGCTCCGTTTTAAACCCTTGGAGCAGCGGGTCCTCCAACGGCTGATCCTGAGCCGGAGGCAGCACAATATTCAAAGTTGTCAGCGTCTGAGAAATAAGGGCCCCAAATTCCTCTTTGCGAAAGACTCTGAAAAGACTCGGATCGTCGGCGCTCCCCAACTTTCCCTCCTCCAGATCAGCCCACTGATCTAGGGCAGGGTCCAGCCAAAGCTCCCCTTCATCCAGACTTGGAAGTTCTGGGCCGGGTAACCCGAAGCTATCGGGAGCCCCTTGAGTGCCCTGTACAGCGCCAGAGGACCCTTCCCCCGGGTCCAAAAAAGAAGGTGCTGTATCCAGACCCTGGGAGGGGAGAGGAGAGGGGCCGAGCCCTTAACCCGAGTCTGATGCCATTTCATACAATAGGCTTTATGCATAGCTAGAATAAAAGCTGCAGAAAAAGTATTTTCTAAAGTATTACCTATAGTATTATCTACAGCCTGTTGCTCAGCAGGCAAAGATAGTGAAGGAGCTTCCTCCACATTTACTGGCTTTTTGGTCTTAGCCTTTTTCTTAGAGCAGCCTTTGTGAGCAGAAGGCAAGGAAACAGATGCTGAAGACATGGCCACTGTTCCTGCCAATTCTGAGGCCGAAGAACAACCGCCGAGGAGCTCCTGTGCCTCCGACCTAGGATCCATGCCGGCGAAAACGTGTGGCAAAACAAAAGACTAAAGAAACACAGGAAACCGCCCGACGAGACCAATCCGAGCAAAACCGCGGCGAAACGAAAAAACCCAGACACCGGCAAAAAGCGCACCGCGCAAAGCGTGCCAATAGTTCCCTCAGGCCAACAAACCTGACTGACCTGAGCCCGAGAGGGATCCGCCGTCCACGGAAGCTGTAGAGCAAGGCAGCCGACCCCCCGCTGCTAGCGGCGGCGTGCCTGCGGTTCCGGAGGCTGATTGATGGTGTCCGGGGCTCCCAGAACCTTTTACTGCTTCCCCTCTGGGCCCGGAGCTGGAGACGAGGCAGGCTCTGCCTCTAACGCTCCGAAGGATGGCAATCGAGCAGCCTGAACTGATCGAGGCCGAAGGGGAGAGCCCTGCTAGAACTCCTTCCCCCTAACAGCCAAATAAATCAAAACCAAACGAAAATCAAAGAAAACAAAAAACTTAAGGCTGAAACAGTGAACGATTTACAGGGAGCCAGACAAGAGACGTTGTCTTCAGCTGCTGAGGACTGAAAGACCGAGGTTCGGCCAGCAGAGGGAGCCAGATACTGTTTCAGCAAAACTTCAGTTTTTCAGTCCTCAGCTGCTAGAGAAGGTTGACAACCCTCACTTGCCTGGACTGGCCCGGAGAGACAATATGGAATATGCTTTAACAACTGGGGGACATGAATCAACAGGGACCCCCAAATTCTCAACTAAATATGTTTTAAACATTTCCTTAGGAGAAACAGTAGGCAAACTAGGAAAATTAATCAATCAATCGTAAATTAGCTAACTTGGAAAAATTCTCAAATTGTTCCAACTTGACTTTAATCTGATTAGAATCTTTTATAAAGGACTCGGATAAAGTCTCCAACTGGTTATTCTTAACTGAAACTTCATCCACAGTTACTTTTAACAGAGTCAAGTCCTGCTCCAATCTTGAAATGCTTGTAGAATTAGATACGACCTGTTCCTGAGTTCCATTAATCTTTGATACAAATGTTTCTCCGAGTTGGTTAATGGCCATCCAGATCGATTCTAAGGTGAAGTGTTCCGGACGAGGCAAAGAAATAGAAAGGAAAGACCCTTGTTGAGCGCCTGGCAAGACACCACAGGGCCGTGGGACTCCAGAAGGGGGAAGACCGGCGCCACCACCCGGCGCCTCAGCAGGACTCGATGACTCATGCAGAGTTCCTACATCTTGCCCGGACAAAGGGAATTCACCCTCCGACTCACTAAGCACCAGCGGCCCCAGGGGTACAACACCAGAAACTCCCAGCTTTGGAGAGGCTGACGTCTCCCCGCTTTGACGAGCTACCTCCAGGCAGGGTTGCTTCGAGACACGATGTTCTTCCGGGGGCGTGAGGTCACTGCTTGTAGGAGACGCCGAGCTACCCAGCCCCGACCGATCTCTCACCGAGCTACCGCTCCCCGGCACAGGCTGCGGCTCTTGAGAACACAATACAAAAGAATCCAAAGGACCGGTAACCGGAGTGAAGGTCTGCGAGGGTGCCTAGGGCTGCATATCGCGCTTCACCTTCCTCTTTCGTCCCATCAGAAAAGATAACTCAGGAGCCTAAACGCTGCATGCCGCCATCTTGGATCCTCAACGCTATTGTATCTTTGAGTGAAAATGTTAAACAAATAAATAAAAGCAAATGAAGAAGGGGAGGGTGTGTGGGGAGCGGGATATATGCGGATAAAACTGATGGTAGGACATGTTGTATGTGACTGCTGATATTGTTTGTAATATCCTGTTTCCGTTCAATAAAACTTTCAAATACAAAAAAGAAAAAGAACTGGAAGCACCAGTAATTGACAAGGCATATTCATAAAATGCAGAATAGCATTAAAGCCTTGCAAGCCTTGCCTATTTTGAGGCATTGCCAGCAGAGATAAAGCCAGAACCTTAAGGAGCCTCTGCAAAAACTTTGAATAAGATATATCCTCAGTTTGGTGATCCAATGGAAAATCTAGAGGTAAAAACATTCTATTAGAGGAACAAACAGGCTCATCAAAATCATCCAACTCTCCTGGCTCCACAAACTAGCTTGACCAGGGATACCTTCAAACTCTTTGAAAACGTTTGGGGGCAACTCTCATGAAGAGTGAAATGGAAAAGGCAGACCAGTAACACTGTTTAAAAGAAGCTGAGATGTGGAGGGTGAGCAGAAACACTCTAAAGCAAACTAATATGCATACGAGGTGGAATCAAAAAGTATCGAGACTTGTACAATAACACAAGAAGTATAACACTGACAGTTACTGCACTCAGCCTCCTTCAAAGTAGTCCCCTTCCAATAAAATACACGTCTTCCAGCATTCCTACCACTGCTGGAAGCAATCATGAAATTCCTCTTTCATTATACTGTGAAGCTGCTGTGTCGAATTTTACTTAATGATCTCCAAGTTGTCGAATCTCCTTTCTTTCAGTGGTAATTTCCGTTTTGGAAACAAGAAAAAGTCACAGACTTGCTCAATTTAGTGTTTGGCCAAGAACTGCTGGACAAGATGTGATGCGTGAGATAAGGCCTTATCATGATGAAGCAACCATTCACATTCCTGTGCAACTCTAGCCTCTTACGAGGAATTGCATCTCTCAAACAAGTCAGAACTTGGACGTAGGTTTGGCCTTTTGGAGCATATTCATGATGAACAATACCCTGGTAATTAAAGAAAACTGTGAGCATGACCTTGACATTGCTCCTCACCTGACAGGTTTCTTAGGCCTGGGAAAATCTGGAGTCTTCCATTGTGAGGACTAAGCCTTAGTTTCCAGGTCATAACCATAAACTCATGGATTCATCACCAGTTATAATCTTTTTGATGAAATCAGTCATTTTTAATGCATTCCAACTCCTCCCTGCTGCAGACATTTGATCTTCTTTTTGGTCAGGGGACAGGAGTTTCGGTCTCATCCCCAAATCGACAGTAAGAATGGACTGTACCGACCCGAAACTGATGTCCACGTCCTCAGCAAGCTCCCTAATAGTCAATCGACGATTTCAGAGTATTGCGGCATGCACTGCTTCAACTTTGTCTTAATTCCTGCTTGTGGATGGCCTTCCAGAATATTAGTCAATGTCAACACTTTGGCAGCCCTCTTGGAAACATTTGTACCAGTCAAACTCGAGCACGACTCATGCATTCATCGCCATACACTTGCTGCAACTTATAAGTCTCTTGCATGAATCTCCAAGTTTCTGGCAGAATTTAATGCAAATTCACTGTTCAATTTTTTCACTCATTGTAAATCTGACAAATTGCTTTTACACAATACCAAACATCACGTGATTAAAAAAAGTACAGGTGTGCTACAGCCACACTACACTCTGCACATGCAGAGCACATAACTAGGTCACTGCATGCTTAATAGCATCGTGGTGCGACGTATTGTTATACAAGCTACACAACAAGTCTCGATACTTTTTGATCACACCTCGTAAGCTGCAATACTGAAGTATTACATTCAGGCAGCAAAACTAGCTTGTTTGATAGCACAAGCATTGGTCTAGATCAGGGGTCACCAACCTGCGGCCCGCGGGCCGCAAGGTCCCTTGGTGCGGCCCGCGAGGCTCTACCCCGGTGCGGCCCGCCAAGGATGCTGCTGAAAGTACCGGCAAATTCATCGACTCCTTCTTCTGCAGCCGCGGCTCCCTGCCTCTTAGGGAACCGCGGCTGTGCTTGTAAAATCATTGCGGAGCCCTTCCTGTCTTGACGGGCTCCGTGCAGCATTGTCCCGCCTCCAAAGGAAGTGGTAAACAACTTCCTTTAGAGGCGGGACAATGCTGCCCGGAGCCCGTCAAGACAGGAAGGGCTCCGCGATGATTTTACAAGCACAGCCACGGTTCCCTAAGAGGCAGGGAGCCGCGGCTGCAGAAGAAGGGAGGGAGCTGACATGGAATAAAAGTACAGGTATGAGCAGGGTTTTTTTCGCAGGGGGGGGGGTGTGCGGCCCGCGGCCCTCTGGAGGTTGGTGACCCCTGGTCTAGATTGTTCAAGCAGGAGAGCAGAGAAGTCTCCGATTGAGTTTCTGACCTTTACGAAGAGCATTTGTCCATAAAGGCACCTGAAGCTGCTGTGCTGCTTTAGAGAAATGCTTTTAATTAGATTTTTCTTATGCTTGGTACTGACAGCCCTGTAGGCATGCTTAGAAGCTGCAAGTGAGACCCCGATAAACGTGGTGTGGAAGGAGTGGAAGATAAATTCTCCACGGACAAGTAGAATGAGTCAGCCACACATGAGTGATGCGATTATCCAATGGCACCATGGATGGAAATCGCTTTAGACTCTTCTAAGCACGTGCTAGTCACTCAACTCCAGTGACCGCCCCCTTTCCACCTCAGTCAATTCTATCCGCCTGGCTAAGCGGACAGATTCATCTGCTTTCCTCTTTCTATTTATTCATTAAAATGCACAAATTTAAAACTCCCTTCTGTTTCTCCTTCTTACCTTACTTCCAGATTCATCTCCACAAAGCCTTCTTGGCCATCCTTGTCGTAATCGACAAAGTTCTCCCCTCTGCCTACCAGTCATGTGATCAGCCCTCGCACCGCAAACAGCGGCAGGCCACCCAGAGGAATGCTGCTCTGGCAGACTCCCCCTCCACGAGGGCAATCAAGAGGCTATGGTAGCAAACATCCTTGAAGAGCAGCTCTCCACAGGCATGGAACCTTGCCAGGGCAAGGAGCAAGCCGGGCATGGGATGTGCCGGCAAAGGCCTCCATCCCCAGCCCATCGGAGGACCCCCTGGTGATGACAGCTTGACCAGCCACCCAATGTGGCCTCAAACTGCAGGCAGGACCTGCACTGAGCCCGGAAGAAGCTACATCAATAATATACCTGCCTCCGACTGCCTAAGGGCTGAATCTTGCCTCACCGACACTGCCTGGGATGAATCTAGAACAACTCAATCCCTCGGTGCAGCCTCATGCAGGCCTGCACCCTTACATGCTTGCAGGATTACCGTTTAGCGCCACTCCGTGAGAGTCAAAACTGATCACCGTTTGGAGCCACAGTTCATCCTTCCTAGCACCAT
Source organism: Ichthyophis bannanicus (assembly GCA_033557465.1). Lineage (NCBI taxonomy): Eukaryota > Metazoa > Chordata > Amphibia > Gymnophiona > Ichthyophiidae > Ichthyophis > Ichthyophis bannanicus. Next base: position 67,013,253 of record CM066041.1, on the reverse strand, counting down.
CACTCCCAATGCACTCTTATCGGAGCTAAAGTACAGCCTCTCCCCCATTTTGGTACAGAGTGTCGGAGCCCAGCAACGAGCCAAAACTATAGCACCTGTATAGTCAGCTGGATCACACCTCGTAAGCTGCAATACTGCAATACTTACAACTTTCCTCCCACGTCGAGACCACCAATGTTCTCCATCCCCGCCAGGCTGGTTTTAGATCAGGTCACAGTACCGAAACCATTCTTCTCGCTCTTTTAAATGAGATCCATGTCGCACACGAACGCGGTGACATCACTCTTTTGGTATCACTGGACCTTTCCGCTGCCTTTGATCTGATAGATCATCTGACTCTCCTTTCACGCCTTTTTGATATAGGTTTACGGGATGTGGTGCTACGTTGGTTCCGTTCCTTCCTCACTGCCCGTTCCTATGTTGTACATGTTAATCACCAAACCTCGTCCTCCATTCCTTTGCTCTGCGGTGTCCCCCAGGGGTCGGTTCTGTCTCCTCTGCTCTTTAATATTTTTCTAGCCCCACTTCCCCTACTGGTCCAACAATTCCCAGTTTCCATTTACATTTACGCTGATGATATTGTCCTCCTTTTTCATACTCCTCCAACTACGATTGACATTGCTCCTCTCAATGACTGCCTCTCTCATATTGCCTCCTGGATCTCATCCAATTTCTTACACTTGAATCCCGCCAAATCTTCTGCAATGTGGGTGTCTTTGAGCTCTTCTTGCCCTGACATTGCGCCTCATATAAACTCCACCCCTATTCCGCTTACTACTTCCCTCCGGTATTTGGGGGTAATCTTAGACTCCTCACTATCCTTTCACGAGCACATATCTAACCTATCTCGTCGCTCTTTCTTTACACTTCGACAGATCCGTTCAGTCCGTTCAATCCTGCCCTCTGATTCACTTACCACTTTAGTGCTTGCACTAGTTATGTCCAGACTGGACTATTGTAACGTAGTTTATGCTAATCTCCCCGCGTACCAACTCAAACGTCTTCAACTCCTGCAAAATACAGCCGCTCGTCTTGTCACTTTTGCCCGGAAATCAGATCATGTTGCTCCCCTTCTGCTCCACCTTCATTGGCTTCCTCTGCACTTTCGGTTTAAATACAAAGTTCTTATTTTATTGCATAAAGTCATTCACACTTCCAATCCGCAGTATTTAGCAAACCTGGTCTCTCTTCACACCCCTTATCGGCAACTCCGGTCACTGCATGCTAACCGTATGTTTCTCCCCCCACCTTCACGAGCTCACCTTGAACAAACCCGTCACGCTGCTTTCTTTTTCTTGGGTCCCTCGCTTTGGAACTCTCTTCCTGCCCCTCTTCGCCTAGAGCCTTCCTATCAACTCTTTAAAAGCTCACTGAAAACTCACTTGTTCAAACAGGCATGCGATCTCCCCTCCTAGTAGTCCTGTCTATTTGTTTTGTTTTGTTTGGTTTTGTTTACCCATGGTCTGTCTGATTGTTTATTGTTTGCTTTGTCCTGTGACCTCTTTGGTCTATCTTCTCTCTATTTTAATGGATTTCTTTTCCTTTTAACACTTTTATTGTATTATTTTATTGTAAACCGCCCTCACGTTTCGACAAGGGCGGTATATTAAATGTAAATAAAGATAAAGGATAAAGATAAAGATCCTGCATGGTTACAAAACCTGCTGAAGCTGCTGAGACGCTGAGATCGCATAGTGCTCCTGGAATGGCAGAGGAGTGATGCTGCCGTGGGATCCTGCATCACTACGAACCTACTAAGACTCAGAGATCGCACCAAGCAAAATCACGGTGCCATCTTAGAGGCACACAGAACCGCCACCATTACCTAGCTCCGAGGCATCGCTAAGGAATGCCAGCACTACAGTGGCCAGCCAGGGTCCTTCCACAAAGGCGGGGCCTGTAGTGGCCAGCAGCTATCTTGTCATTGAGAAGGGAGAAGTAGCCTAGACTAGTAGTTAGAGCCAGGATTTGATTTCCACAAGCACTCCCTGTGCCCCCAGGCAAGTCACTTGACCCTCCATTGCCTCCGAAGAAAGGCTCTCCTCCCGGTAACACAGCCAAGGAAGTAGACTAGCGCTGCAGATTGCCTCTTCAGATGACTGCAGGCATCGGCTTCTTGGTGTGTGGGCGCAGCGAGTGTTACTTGTCAGCCTCGGCAGCAGCATTTTGGCAGGCCCCCTTCGGGGACTTGGTGGAAAAGCTTCAGGGTCCCAGGGACATTTCTCCAAATGGATGAGTTTTGCCACATAAAATCTCAGAGTCTGCAGGGGAGGCTAGGAGCGGGCAGATCTTGAACCTGCCTGTGATTTAAAAGAAAGGAGCTTCCCGACCCCCACCCTCTTCCCTAGCATCAAGAAATTGTGAGAGCTGTCTGGGCTCAAAAAATATATACTGCCTGGATTGAAAATTAACCATACACTTACAAGGATATCTTAACTTAAACTGCGCTCCCAAGGCTGTCGTTCTCTGGTGTAAAGCCAGGAACGCCTTTCGCCTCTTCTGCGTATCTCTAGCCAAATCAGGAAAAATCAAAAATTTTGAGCCCATAAACTGCGTAACAGACAATTTACGAAAATATAATTTAAGAACAGTGTTCCTATCTGACTCAAAGGCAAAATTAACTAATAAAGTCGCCCTGCTGGTCACCACCTCCAAGGAGCTCTCTAAAAAAGCTGAAAGATCCAACTGGGGCTGATCGTGATCCGCACCAGGGGCCCGCTGCAACTTGGGCTCTATTGGTGATATCGAAACATATTGAGTTCTCACCACTGGAGGCAACGATTCAGCCGGCATCTGCAAAACTTCAATAAAAAATTTGCGGACCAAGTCCATAGAAGCTATCAGAGGAGACCGAGGAAAGTTCAAAAATCTCAGATTGTTCTTACGAAGACAGTTGTCCCAAAATTCAATTCTCCTTGCCTGAACTGTCCGGTCTTTCTCATTAACAGCTCTAAGGTTCTCAAGTCCTTCCACCTTAGATTCCAGGTAAGAAAGTCTAGACGAATGAGTCCATCGAGGAACAACGAGAATTAATATCCACCAGTTGCTGAGAAAACGAATTCACAAAGGGGAGAAGGGTTTGCTGGACGGACGAGATAGCCTCCCACAAGCTATCTAAAGCTACACGCGCCAGTTTTTCAACAACCCCAGGTAACCTGGACTCCTGAATACCGAGTAGGCTAGGGGTCAGCTGATCCGATTCATTGCTGGCAATAGGGGAGGAAAAACACTCTCCTACTGCAGCTCCTCCACCCGTTGCCGTCGGCTCTCTCTTCGCGGAGGAGACCCCCGCAGACGCCGATATCCCCCGACCTGGAGAATCTCTGCAAACCTGCCCCTCCATGAGAGGCAGTCCAAGCTGAGCTGGGGGCGCTTGAACTGGGCTTAAAAACACCCCTTCAGAGCTCAGATCCAGTGCAGCACCCACAGGATCCGCCAAAGCCATGGACGTCGAGGGAAGGCAAAAACCAGCTATCGACGACTGCACCAAACCTCCAGACCTCAGGGGGGTTTTGGGTACGTTGTTTTCTTTTCCTCCCCATCGAAAGGAAAGTGCAGGAGCTAGTTCAGAGCACTCCGACTTGGCGTCTTACTCCTTCGCCATCTTGTTCTTTTTCTTTTTTTGTTAATTCTGATTCAGATTTCAGATTTGTATTATCTGGATTATATTGTAAAATTGATAAATAAATAATAAAAAAATAAAATAAAAGAAAGGAGCTTCTCCTCAATTTTCTATGGAGGATGCCCACGTGACTCAGAAGCATGTGGCACATCAGTGAGTGCCTGCCCATAAAGTATCAAGGTGGTAGAGGGGTAGCCTAATGGCTAGAGCGCTGGCTTCTGTTACCAAGAGACTAGGGTTCAACACCCCTGAGCACTCCTTGAGGCCTCAAAAGAAAGACATGGCAATCTACCTCCAGTCACATGGCCAAGAAAACCCAGGAGCTGCTGGCATTGACTCCATGGCATGCACTGCAATGACTGCTCTTGAAACTGTACTTTGCCTTTTGCAAGCAGGGATATTGGCATCAGCACCAGGCCCCAATGCAGGATTCTTCAGGGCCGACCAGCTATGCCGGAGAGACCACGGGGGGGGGGGGGGGGAAGGGACTACTGGACTGAATGACCCTCTGGCAAGGCCAGTTCAGGACCTGGTCCAAATGCCTGGTCAGGGCTCTGCTCCAGGAACTGGCAGTACCCAAGAATGTTAGAAAATGGCATTCACAACTCCTAGGGTGCATAGAGGAAGAACCTCAGCCACCACTCATATACTCTGTGGTCAGAATCATGCTCCCCTCCTCTGGCAGGGTCCCATGGGAAAAGCTCCAGGGTCTGGAGCACCCACATGAGGGAATATCCTCCTCACCTGACTAGATCCCTGTGCACTTCTCCTAGCTGGAACCCAGCCTCTGCTCCATGTGGTATGACTACTGAGTTGATCCAGAGAGAAGGAAGGTCAGAACATCCCCCCCCAGCGGCCAGCCTCCCCAAATACAGAGATAGACAAAAAAAAAAAGGACTCCAAGCCTTCGTCTGGAGCTAGGGCTCCTACCAATGGAGACAAAATGTGAGTGTAGCTTACATCATCACATATGGGGCTCTACTCTTCTCAGGCTCTCCCCCTTTGGGCACAGCAGTGCTGCCCTTGCCATCGTGAGATAACTGCTCTCTGCGCTGGGCACACCTTACTCAACAGACATTGACTGATCCCCTGGCGGAAACCAGCAGGGGATTAGAGTCAAATACCTCCCACGCTCGTTCCGATGAAATCTCTGGCTTGTGAAGCCCCGGAGGATCTCTACTCAACTGAGGGTCTTGTCAGGGCAGCAATATACCCCAAAGCCCACTCCATGGGCTCACAGCAAGGCAAAACAAAAAAAACAAATGGCATGCAGGGTAGCTAGCATCTTGTTTCCAACAGTGCCCAGTCTAGATCACCAATACCTGGCAGGCTCCCGAAAAAGCACACAGGATCTACACTGCTTGGCCCAGGGTAAGCAGTGGATTCCCTGGTCCCCTTTTTAATAATGGTTTATGAACTCTCCTCCAGGTACTGATCCAAAACACCCTTTGTAAATCCAGCTACACCAGCAGCTTTTACTACATCCATACGTCAAAAAAATAAATAAAAAAAAACGTGCTCTTATTAGGATCTGATGGCCTTACTGTAGCCCCATCCCCAAGTTCTTCTGCTTCATGATGGGTAAACAGGGACCTTAGAAGCTGCAAGTGGTGTGGAAGGAGTGGAAGAAAAGATTTTCTTTAGCTGCTAGCTGTTTATTATTCAAATTAGTCTCAATTGCCTGGTGCGACGAGAGTCATGGTGTCAAATTTTCTGGAGAGTGAGATACAATTCTTGCAGCGAGTTCAATAGCTTCCGGAAGTATCCTGCCAAGGTCTCTGAGAAGGGCAACTATATCCAGAGTCCTGTCTTCTGTCCCCAGTGTTGACAGAGTATAGCCTAGAGAGGTTTCAGCATCAAGACACTGCTGTGAAACACATTCTGAGGACAGCAACGTAACAAGCGTCCAGCGCAGTACATGGATGAAAAAGTGAGGCGAATTATGGAAAGTTGCGCTGGGCAAGAAGTGTCACACATGCTCAGGGGCGTCCTGATGGGTGTTCCTGAGCTTGGAGGAGAGCAGTACAGTCCGATGTAGCTCCGGATTCCCCTGCTTGTCCATGGAGAAAGCAAGTGCAGGGCATCAGCACATGCACGTGCTGAAGGCTGCGGTGTCTCCACTCACTCTGAAAAAGGAAGTCTGCAATGGAGTAAGCGGGAACATGGCAGACCTTCAGTATGCATGTGCTAAGGCCCTGCGCTACCTTCTTTAGCTGCCAGGTTGGATCCTCTATCTCACTGTTCTGCTGGCTACTGATTGGGGTTGGGGGAGAAATTTCATACTTGGTCACTGCCCATTATTTTGCTGCCCACCAAAATCTCGGCATTACAGACAATCATCTATTTTGCCTAATGGAAGCACTGGCCTTGAGTTTCTTGAATCATCCTAATCAGTGGCGTAAGTTCTAGTGAGGGACCCCATTGTCAGGCTTTGGCTTGTTTTATCATGTATCATCTTCATTCAAACTGCCATGACAGTTTGCTTGCAGAGAGGAATTCCTTTTGCTGTTCCAGTGTAAATCATGCATACACAGTTTGTCCAATGCTGGGTTTGCTGAATACCTTATATGTTCCATACTAGTCCTTCAATTGAATCTATATCCTTGGCTTGGCTTTTCAACCATCCTCGTAATGTTAGTTCAGAAAAACTCCCGTGAAAAAAAGGCTTGGGTTTTACCATGACTCATCTAATTTACTGCAGCTTATTTCTTTTCAATGGTGTAAGCAGGTAGGTGTTTGCAATTAGCCACTGTAACCTTTATAGTTCAATACCACATTCAATAACAACGTACCTGTGCTTTACTGTTAGCAAACTCTTCTATACTACAGTCAAGGAAACAGGATGTTGAATTATCCAGATCAGAAGTTCTTTAATATTGTTAACATGATAAAACAGTAAAAGAAACTTACCTAATTTAATGCTGGTTTCGACAGCAATATCTTAAAAAAAAAAGAACCCCCAAGTGACCACCTACTTATCACAGTGTGTTAAGTATTCATTGTTGGGATCCATGTTCCTACCACCTGTTAAGTGATGTGTGCTAACAGGACACATGCTAATCAGCCTGCAATGGAGAAATTAGACCTTACCTGCTAATTGTCTTACCTTGAGTATTCTCCAGGCACTACAGGGTAGTCAATCCCTTCCAGCAGCTGAGGACTGAAAAACAGAATCTTCCTGACCCTATATCTAGCTCCCCCTAGCCTTCTCACCTCAGTTTTCTATTGACAAAGCCGCTAAAAACTATCAACTGAACCTACTACTATCTTATTCTCATACAACTACAGCAGCCTAAGAGGAACCTCGAACAAGCCCCACTTACATTCTGCTGAACACTTCTCCTTTTTTTCTTTTTTCCTCTATTTACTACCTCTAAATCCGTCCCACTTCTCCCCTAAAGTAGGGAGCTCAGACAAGCAGAGCCATCCCAAGGTACTATCTGCCCACTCACATGCTCTGCCTCCAACCACAATAAGCCAAAACCACTATCGGGCAGGCCCTGGACTGGCCTGGAGAATATTCAAGGAAAGACAATTAGCAGGTAAGGTCTAATTTCTCCTTCCTCTTCGTTTCTCCAGGCCAGTCCAGGCACTACAGGGACGTACCAAAGCAGTACCTAAACACAGGAGGGACCCAAAAGCCCAGCCACAATAGCTGAAGCCCCTACATTGGCATCACCCCTAGCCTGAACATCCAGGCGATAATGCTTCGAAAAGGTATGCAGTGACGACCATGTGGCCGCTCGACAGATATCCACTGGAGGAACCAAGGAATTCTCCGCCCAGGAAGTTGCCTGTCCTCGAGTGGAATGGGCTCGCAAACCCCCAGGAGGAGTCCTTCCACGTACTTCGTAAGCTGCCCCAATGGCTTGTTTCACCCATCGTGCAATCGAGGCCTTGGAAGCCGCTTCTCTTTTACGGGCACCTCCAAACAAAACAACCAACTGCTCCGTCTTACGAAAAGACTGCGTCCTCCTGAGGTAATCTGCGAAGCACTCTTCCGAGATCAAGCCGCCGCAACTTACAATCCAGATCCTCTTCTCCAAGATTCGAAAAAGTCGGAAGCGAAATCGATCGATTCAGATGAAACCGTGAAGCCACCTTTGGCAGAAAAGACGGCACTGTACGTAAAACCACCTTCTCCGCCGTAAACTGCAGGAATGGCTCCCTGCACGAGAGCGCTTGTAAATCCGAAATCCGTCTGGCCGAACACAAGGCCACTAGGAAAACTGTCTTCCACGAAATGTTCTTCATGCTTGCCGACCCCGCTGGCTCAAACGGCGGCTCCGCCAACGCCTCCAGCACCAAGTTCAGATCCCACGGAGGTGCTACCGGCCGAATGAACCTGTTTCACAGCCCGAAGAAAACGAACCACATCCTGGTGCGAAGCTAACGAGCGCCCCTGAACTCGCCATCTATAACAAGTCAGCACCGCCACTTGTACCTTCAATGAACTCAGAGCCAGTCCTTTCTCCAGACCACCCTGTAGAAAGAGCAAAATATGCAGCAGCGTGGCCCCGAACGGCTGAACGCCCCGCTCCACGCACCAATTCTCAAATATACTCCATATCCGGATATAAGCTAATGCCTTCTGGATCTCAACATGGTATCTATCACTGCCGCCGAATATCCCTGGCGTCACAAGCTCTGCCTCTCAAGAGCCAGGCCGTAAGCAAGAACCGATCCACTTGCGGCATCAAGACTGGTCCTTGGTTCAACAAATTGCTCCGATTGGGAAGCCTCCACGGCTGATCCACCAAAAGCTGAACTAGATCCACATACCACGGTCTCCATGGCCAATCCGGCGTCACCATAATCACCTGTCCGTCGTGCACTGCTACCCTCTGTAGTAGCCGCCCGATATTCGGCCATGGTGGAAAAGCGTACAGCAACCCCTGCCTCGGCCAGGGCTGCGCTAGCGCATCCAGCCCTTCCGACATATGCGCTCTGCGTCTGCTGAAAAAACACGCGGCCTTGGCGTTGGCAAATGTCGCCATCAGATCCATTATCGGCTGTCCCCAATGCACCACTATGTCGTGAAATACTGCCACGTTCAGTTCCCATTCGCCGGGATCCAGGGCATGCCGACTGAGATAGTCGGTCTGCACATTGTCCTTTCCTGCTACATGAGCTGCCGACAAAGCCGAAAGATTGTTCTCCGCCCACTGAAAAAGCAGTTGGCTCTCCTCTGCTAGGGCCGCACTGCCCGTGCCTCCCTGTCGGTTGATATATGAGACCGTCACTGCATTGTCTGAGAAAATGCAAAACGCTTTGCCTTCCACCAAGTTCTCAAAATGCTGCAACACCAATCTCACTGCTCGCATTTGCAGGCAATTTATTGACCACTCGGCTTCTCCCACCGACCAGCAGCCCTGCACCACCTGGGAGAGACAATGCGCCCCCCCAGCCATAGAGACCTGCGTCCGTGGTGACCAAGATCCAATTGGGCTGCTCCAAAGCCACGCCTGCCCGAAGATTATCGCTCACCATCCACCAATGTAAGCTGTCCTTTATGGTGTCCGGGCACACCAACTACTGAGACAAAGGGTGCTCCTGAGGAGACCACCTCGAGAGCAGAGACCTCTGCAGCGGACGCATATGTGCTCTGGCCCACGGAACAAGGTCCAACGCGGCTGCCATAGAGCCAAGGAGCTGCATGTATCGCCACGCTGTTGGCGCCTTCATTCTCAAAAACCGATGCACCTGATCGCAAATCTTCCTCACTCTGACTTTTGGCAGGGACACCAACCCCGCCTCTGTATCGAACAGGGCTCCTAGAAACACCAACTTACGCACTGGTTTCACTTGGCTCTTGATCCGGTTGACCACCCAACCAAGCTTCTCCAGAAGCGCCACCACTCGACCGGTAGCCTGCACCGACTCCTCCTCGGACCCTGCCCGAATAAGCCAATCGTCTAAATAAGGATGAACTCAAATGCCTTAGTGTCTTAAGGCTGCCACGACCACCACCATTCACTTTGGTGAATGTGCGTGGTGCTGTCGCCAGTCCGAACGGCATCGTCTTGAATTGAAAATGACCCTCGTGAACCACGAATCGCAGGTACTTCTGATGCTCTGGTCTGATCGGGATGTGCAAATAAGCTTCCGTGAGGTCTATCGATGATAGCACTTCGCCCGGCTTTACTGCTAAAATTACGGACCGCAGTGTTTCCATTCGGAAATGCAGTACCCTTAAACTGCTGTTTACATGCTTGAGATCGAGAATAGGTCGAAAGGAACCCTCCTTCTTGGGTACCACAAAATAAATGGAGTATCGACCTAAGCCGCACTGGTCTCGGGGCACCGGCACCACAGTGTGCAGGAGCAGCAGCCGCTGCAGTGTCTTGTGCACTGCCTCTTGTTTTCCTGGCACCTTGCATGGAGACGCTACAAAGGCTTCCGCCAGAGGCCTGCAAAACTCCAGTGTGTAACCCTCGCGAACGATCTCCAACACCCACTGGTCTGTCGTGACTGTGGCCCAGGCGGAGTAGAAACCCTGTAGGCGACCTCCTACAGGCACCTCCGGCTGGGCCTTCCTGACTTCACTGTGACTTTCTGGATTGTGTCTGCTGAGAATTGAAATACCCACGACCCAATCCTCGCGCCCCTCGAAAGGGCTGCCCTCTAGACATAAAACGACCCCTTTGGTATGGCCCATACCTCGGAGATCTGAATCTTCAGAAATCTCTCGCCTGACCTCTCTGCAGCCCTCCAAGTCTTTGACCTCTAGGTTTATCCTCCGGGAGCCGACCCCCTTTGGAATCCCCCAAATCCTTCACAATCTTCTCCAAGGCTTCCCCAAAAAGAAGCTTGCCCTTATAGGGTAGTTTACTCAGGCGCGCTTTCGAAGAAGTGTCCGCCGCCCAGTTTCTCAGCCAAAGAAACCGCCGGGCTGCCACCAATGATGCCATAGTCTTCGCCGAAATCCTCACCAAATCATAATAGGCATCTGCTAAATAAGCCGCCGCGGACTCTAACTTGGCACCATCCGAGAGAGCACACTCCTCCGAACTCCCCTTGGAGCCACCTGATGGAGCCCCTGGAAACATAAGCCCCACAAATAGAAGCCTGCAGCGCCACAGCACTTGCATCAAAAGCCTGTTTGAGGATAGACTCCAACTTCCAGTCCTGAAGATCCTTGAGGGCAACGCCCCCCTCCACCGGAATAGTGGTTTTCTTGGTCACCGCTGAGACCAAGGCATCCACCTTAGGCATTCGCATTAAGTCCTTTTCATCCTGCGGTAATGGGTATAACCGCCCCATTGCTCGGCCACCTCTTAGGGTAGCCTCCGGGCACTCCCATTCCGATTCCATCATCTGTTTTATCGCTCTATGGACCGGAAAGCACTTTTGATCCGCTTTAAACCCTTGGAGAAGGGGATCCTCCAGTGGCTCCTCCTGAACCACTGGTAAGGCCAAATTTAGCGCAGACAGAGACTGTGCAATGAGAGCTCCCAGCTCTTCCCTACGAAAGACCCTAAACACATTAGGATTGTCGTTTGGAGCAATCTCCCCCTCTTCCAGCTCAACGGCCCACGGATCAAGCCCTGCCTCTGAGAGGAGTTCCCCATCCTCTGTGGACTGGAGCCCCGGGATCTGCGGACCTAACCAGTCAGAGCCCGCTTCCACTGGCAAAACCTCTTGGAAGGCCCTTCCCCCGGGTCTTCTGCTAATGCCTTCTCCACTCCTGATTTGGCTATGACCTTAGGATCAGGCCCCTGATCCTGTTTCCTTTTTAAACAGAAGGCCTTGTGCATGTCCAAAATAAATAGAAATTACACTTACCTGGTAACTGTAGTTCCTTGAGTGACGACAGTTTAGTCCTCCACCTCTGGGTAGTGCACCTCCTCCTGCAGCTTGGAGACTGGACCAATCAAAACTCTACCACCACTGGATACAGCCTGCAGGCATTCCCCATTAGCTCCAGTGAACTATTGACAAAGCTGACTCAACAGAGCAAGAAATAAGTAGCAAACCGGTTAACAATTATTATTATTATTACAAGTTCTTATATACCGCACTATTCGGCATCAGCGCGGTTTACATTATAACATAAAGACCATAACAACAAGCTGTTTGGTTTACATCGAACAGGAGTACAAACTTGGAGAACCGGGGTAAACTATATACATGAGATAATTACATAGAAAAGAATAGAGTCTTAATAATATCAAGAACGGCATGATGTGTTCATGAGTGGGTCACTTCCTCTGGTTCAATTGCTGGTAGGGTAGTATTGAAGGAAGAGGTGGTATTTGAGTGCCTTCCTGAACTGGAGTAGGTCAGTAATGGCCCTTATGTCAGAGGGTAGAGCGTTCCAGCATTTGGGTACATAGAAACTGAAGGCTCTGTTTGAGGTTGTCATGTTGCACTTTGTCAACGCCTTCGAGGTTGTCAGTAGGTTTACGGCTGTTGTTCTTCTGGATCTGTTGGGGGGTACAGTGTGAATCAGATCTGTGAGTGAGGAGGATGAGATACCCTTGATTGCCTTGAATGATAGTACTAGGGTTTTAAAGATGATCCTCCCATGGATGGGGAGCCAGTGAAGTTGTTTAAGAATGGGAGTTACGTGATCGCTTCTGGAGGCTCCGTAGAGGACTCTTGCTGCGGCATTCATGGCCATCTGTAGTGGGCTAAGAGTGGATTGAGGGAGACCTTGTAATATGGCATTTGCAAAGTCGAAGTGTGGCAGGATTAGCGCTTGGTATATGGTTCGGAAGTCATCCGGGTCCAACAGGGAACGCATATGCCTAAGCGAGCGTATTTTGAAGTATACAGCTTTAACTATGTTATTTATGTGATGTTTCATATCCAGACGTTGGTCCAATGTAACTCCAAGGTATCTTATTGTTTCTTTAGCTTGTAGGTCAGCTTCCTTGACACTGACGTGGGCTGGAGGGGTGAAGTTGGGGTCTTTGGAGATGAAGAGCACCTCTGTTTTTTTATGTTGAATGCGAAGGTTTTGTGATTGGAGCCACTCTGAGACCGAATTGAGGCAGTCTACCAACGGTGCCAGGTCTAATTGAGTTGTAGAGAAAGGCATATATAAGAGAATGTCATCTGCATATATCAAGCAGTTGACTTTGAAGGATCTTATGACGTCGCAGATGGGCTGCATGTATATGTTAAATAGTAGGGAAGACAATGAGGAACCTTGAGGCACACCTTGCTTTTGATGGAAGCGTTTTGACTCTTCTGTACCGGACTTCACATATTGCCATCTTCCATCCAGATAAGAGTTACACCATTCTAATGCACTGTTGCAGATACCTTTCTCTTTCAGTCGTCCGAGGAGAATTTCGTGGCTTACCGAGTCGAACGCCGCAGCGATGTCTAAGAAGACGAGTACAAATCCTTGTCGGATGTTGTTAATGCCTATGATAATGTCGTTGAATAGGTTAGTGAGAAGGGTCTCGACCCCATGATATTCTCTGAACCCATGTTGGCAGTGATCTAGGGGAGCTGTGGTGTCTATATGATCTTGGATTTGCCGTTGTGCCTCCTTCTCAATTATCTTGGCTAAGAGGGGAATGCTAGCTATAGGCCTATAAGATTCGACCTTTTGCGGGTCTAGCTTGGGGTTTTTCAAAAGTGGCCTGATGGAAGTCTGCTTGAGTGCTGCAGGGAAGTACCCTGTTGTGAATGAGAGGTTCATTAGATTTGCAATGAAGGGGCTGAACGCACAACGTAGCTCCTTAATCCAAAAAGCTGGGCATGGGTCCGTTTGTGCAGTGGAGGTATTGAGAGATGCTATGGTGTCCTCGATGCATTTAGTGGATGGTGTAGAGAAGTTATTTAGTGGGGTTGCATTCGTTGGTTCTTGGAACGGGACTGTTGACACCTTGTTAGTTTGCACTATCTTGGATTGCATGTAGTCAGCGAATTTCTGTGGATGAATCTCACTGTGTTGTTCGGGAGAAGGTTCCTTTGAGAGGGATTTGACCAGGTTGAAGAGGTCACGTGGTTTATTCAGTGATCTCTTTAGAGTGTCTGTGTGGTATTGTTTCATTGTGGTTGTGATTGCTTCACGGTGTGTGGAGAGGTGAGTACGGTAGGCGGTCTGATCTTCAGTGGAAAGTGATCTGCGCCAGCGGCGTTCCAGTCTGCGGAGTTGAGTCAGAGAGGATCGCAATTCAGGAGAGAACCATGGGGCGGTGCTTCTTTTTCTCCTCTTTGTGTTATTGGAAATTGGAGGTTGTGATATGGCATGCAGATTGGAGTTCCAGGAGGTGATTAGTTCGTCGAGGTCTGGTATGGTTTTGTTGAGGAGTGATTGGGTCTCAGCCAAGATGTGTTCCCTGTTAAATGGTCTAAATCTTCTTGTGGGTGTCCGTGATGTGCTGTGCATGTTTTGGCTTCTGTGCAGCTTCTCATTGATGATGGGGATCTGGAAAATGATCAGTTTGTGGTCTGACCAGGGTACATCAACGATTGATATTGGTAGGTTGTGGTTTTGTTCAAAGACTGTCTGAGGAGCAAATACCAAATCCAGAATGTTTCCCTTTATATGAGTGGGTTTATTGATAATTTGCTTGAGTCCCATGTCTTCCATAGCACCAAGGAAGGCAATTGCGTGGTTTTGGGATAACGATGGGAGATTGAAGTCACCCATTATCCAATTTGGTTTATTGGGATTGAGGGTGCTGGCAGTAAGGTCAATAATGGTTGGGAGGTCATCTGGAGACGTGGACGGTGTCCTGTATAAGAGGTTGAGGGAGATTTGCTGGTTTGTAATGGAGAGTATGTCTAGATTGTTTGAGCTAGAGGAATCTGTTATGTGGAAGTTAAGGTCCGATTTGGATACTATGAGCACCCCTCCTCCTTTTTTGTTTTCTCTATGTCTTGTGTGTATGGCGAAATTGGGTGGTAGAAGTTGGTTGATGAGAACGTTATCTTCCGCTGATAGCCAGGTTTCTGTGATCATGAGTATCTCTAGGTCATAGCGGGAAATTGTTTCAAGAACCACAGGCCATTTTTTGCGAATAGAACGCGCATTTATGATGGCACATCTTAGGGGTCGGTATTTCGGAGGTTCTTCCTGGGTGGGTGTATTGGGTAGCTGGAGTGCTATGTGTATCAAATGGGAGCGGCGTGTGTAGGTGTCACTTCCTGGGTGGGAGTATGGGGGTCCAGACCACCTTTTTCCATGGCTATTTAAGATGGGGATAGTTCCATGAGATATGTAAAGGGCTTGGGAGGTTCCGAGCCAGTGAGTAAGTAGGAAAAAGCTGATAAGGGCGAAGAGTTGGAGGGCCATTTTGCGAGTTCCTGTTGTGTGCGAAGTACTGTAGATATGCTGCAGTATAGTGCAATAGCAGGACAGAGAGTACGGTAGTGAGACACAAAACAGTATGGCAATGGACAACGGTATATGATGCTACTGACCACAGTATAAGAAGCTATTGACAGTGTTATATAGTCTACTGACAACAGTATAGGTACTATCAACAAAGTTATATAGGCTACTGACAACAGTATATGAGGCTACAGATCATAGGATATGTGAGACCATAGGAGAATATTGATATTATATAGTCTACTGACAACAGTATAGGTACTATCAACAATGTTATACAGTATAAGAAGCTATTGACAGTGTTATATAGGCTACTGACAACAGTATATGAGGCTACAGATCATAGGATATGTGTGACCATAGGAGAATATTGATATTGGCTTAGATGGATGTGCTGGAAGACTCATTTATAGCCAGTGTTTTAGAAGTGGTATACTTGCTGTGATCGGTAGGTGGCTTGGTTCAATGTGAGAGCGAGGTCTGCCATAGGTGCGCTCCAGCTGGAGGTTTGAAGAAGACGGAGATCTTTTTCAGATGATGTTGATGGAATCTTTAAACAAAACATGACCCTTCCCAGAAACCGGGAAGGAAAAGAATTAACCCATTAAACACTTCCCCCTCTGCCAAGCCAATTAAAGTAGCGACTGCAAGAAGAGGAGAGTTGGAAAGAACAAGAGAACAGGTTTTCCTGACGAAACACTCACCTGTATCAGCGCTCCTCAGGGCCGACTGCGTGCCGAGCCAAACTAAAAGAAAACTGAGGGCAGGAATGAGGACTAAACTGTCGTCACTCAAGGAACTACAATTACCAGGTAAGTGTAATTTCTATTTCCTTATCGTTCCTCCAGTTTAGTCCTCCACCTCTGGGATGTAACAGAGCAGTACTAATGGGAGAGACCTTGCCAGCCGGCACGCAACACTGCTGAGCCGAAACAGGCATCCCCCGCCGCTAGCACATCTAGCTGGTAACGTTTGCTGAAAGTATGCAGCGACGACCAAGTTGCTGCTTTGCAAATGTCCACTGGCGGAACCAAACTGTGTTCCGCCTAGGAAGCTGCCTGCGCCCTAGTAGAGTGAGCTCGCAAACCCACCGGAGCAGGCCTCCCTTGCAACATGTAAGCCGAAACGATCGTTTCCTTGATCCATCTGGAAAGGGAGGCCTTCGCCGCAGTGTCCCCCTTCCTGGGGCCCCCAAAAAGCACAAACAAACGATCCGACTTACGGAAGGGCTCAGTGACCGCTAAATAACGGCGCAAGACTCTCGATATGTCCAAGCGACTGAGGCCCCGATCAGCGCTCTGTTCGTCTCCTGTCCGGAAGACCGGGAGAAAAACTGTTTGATTCATATGAAAGGGCGAAGACACCTTAGGCAGAAAGGAAGGCACCGTCCTAAGCACTACTTTCTGAGAGGAAAAGCACAGAAAAGGCTCCCTACACGAAAGAGCCTGCAGCTCCGAGATGCGCGTGCCGAGCAAATCACCACCAGAAACACAGCTTTGAGAGTTAAATCTTTGACGGACACTTGACTTAAGGGCTCAAACGGAGCCTTCCCTAGCGCTCTTAACACCAAGTTTAGATCCCATGGCGGAACAGAAATCCGACACGCTGGACGCAATCTGGTGACCGCTTTAAGAAAACGTACTACATCACCGTGCATTCCAAGAGCTACGCTCTGAACCTTACCCCTTTAACAGGCAAGGGCCGCCAATTGTACCCTCAAAGAACTAGCCGCTAGCCCTTTATCGAACCCATCTTGCAAGAAATTCAACACCACGGGCACCGACGCCGTGGCTGTGCGGACCTGATGTCTGGAACACCAGTCCTCAAAGATCCGCCAAACACGAACATAGGCCAGCGAAGTCGAACGTTTCCGTACTTGAAGCAATGTCGACACGACCAACGCGGAATAACCTTTCAATGGCCAAGCCGTAAGCGAGAATCTCTCCACTCGTGGCATCAGAAGGGGACCCTGCCGAAGAAGCTCCGGAGACAACGGAAGACGCTACGGGACACCATCCAGCAACCTTATCAGGTCGGCGTACCACGGACGCCTGGGCCAGTCTGGCGCTATCAACAGAACCTTCCCTTGATGCACCTCGATGCGCTGGATCACGCGCCCGATGAGCGCCCACGGAGGAAACATGTAAAGAAGACCTGTCGACGGCCATGGCTGCAACAGTGCGTTGATTCCTTCTGACATGGGTTCTCGTCATCTGCTGAAAAACAGATTCGCCTTGGCTGATTGATAAGTGGCCATCAGATCCACGATCGGCTCTCCCCAGCGAAGAACCAACTGCGCGAATACCTCGGGATGCAACTCCCATTCACCAGCATCCACCTGGACTCTGCTGAGAAAATCCGCCATCACATTGTCCTTTCCTGCTATGTGCGCCGCTGAAATCACTTGCAACCGCGACTCTATCCAAGAGAACAGGAGCTCGGATTCTTCCTCTATGGCGGCGCTCCCGGTGCTGCCTTGACGATTTATGTATGCCACGGTCGCAGCATTGTCTGACAGCACTCGAACTGCCCGCTACGTCACCTGAGGTTCGAAGGCTCTTAGAGCTAACACCACCGCTCTCAACTCCAAACGGTTGATAGACCAACCGCTCTCCTCCGCAGACCAAAGACCTTGTGCAAAGTCCACCCCGCAATGCGCTCCCCAGCCTGCGAGACTTGCATCCGTCAAAAGCGGAAGCCACGATGGCAACTCCAGAGGCATTCCCGCTCGCAGGACCGAAAGCCGCATCCACCACTGAAGACTCTGCCGGACCTGTGGCGGACAAGGGAGCCGTTTGCTCAACGAGTCAGACTGATTGGACCAGCGGCGAAGCAAGGCCCGCTGTAACGGCCTCATGTGAAATCTGGCCCATGGAACCACCTCCAACGTTGCCGCCATTGTCCCTAACACTTGGAGGTACTGCCACGCGGTCCGAGCCACAAGCTTCCGAAAGGCCCACACGAGGCCCCGGAGAGCCAGAGCTCTCTGCTCCGTGAGAAACACCAAGCCTTTCCAAGTATCGAACTGTACTCCCAGGTACTCTAGTACCTGAGTCGGCGTAAGATGACTCTTCATTGGGTTGACTACCCAGCCTAGGCTCTGAAGGAAGGCCACGACCTTCCCCGTGGCTTCCTCGCTCTCGGTCTGAGACTTCGCTCGAATCAACCAATCGTCGAGATATGGATGCACCAGGATTCCTTCCTTGCGCAGAGCTGCCGCCACCACGACCATTATCTTCGTGAATACGCATGGAGCTGTTGCCAATCCGAAGGGCAGCGCCTGGAACTGGTAATGTCCCCAAGGAAGCGTGAACTGCAGAAACTTCTGATGGGATGCTCTGATTGGAACATGAAGGTAGGCCTCGGTGAGATCGAGAGAAGTCAAAAATTCTCCCTGCCGAACTGCCACAATAACGGACCGCATTTCCATACGAAAATGCGGAACCCGGAGACAGCGATTCACTCCCTTGAGATCCAGAATTGGACGAGGAGATCAGTCTTTCTTTGGCACCACGAAATAAATAGAATACCGACCCATGCCATACTCCGCCAATGGTACGGGAACGACCGCTCCTAGCTGCAAAAAGTGGTCCAGCGTCTGTCGCACTAGGAGCACCTTTTGAGGACCTCTGCAGGGGGAAGCCACAAAGGAGTCCAACACCGGCCTTGCGAGATCTAGGGCATATCCTTCACGAATGATCTCCAAGACCCACTGATCGGACGTTATCTGGGTCCAGACAGAAAGAAACCCCCGAAGGCGACCCCCGATTGGTTGAGTTTCTGCCGGGACCCGCCGCCACTCATTGCAGCTTTCTGGCGCCTCCCGAGGCCGCCATGAATCCTCTAGTTGCTCCGCGAAACCCACGAAACCCCTGGGCTCGAGACGGAAACCTTCCTCTTTGGGACCCCGCAAAACGGGGCGAACGAAATCTCAGAAAATCCCAAAACTGACCCCGAAAGGCCGATGGAGGTTTTCCCTGCCTGGGCTTATCCTCCGGGAGCCTACCCCCCTTGGACTCTCCCAAATCTTTAATCAATTTATCACGGTCTTCTCCAAACAATAACTTCCCTTTAAACGGAAGTTTGCCGAGCCGAGACTTAGGACCCATCAGCTGCCCAATTCTTTAGCCAAAGGGATCTACGCGCCGCCACCAAGGAGGCCATGCTACTCGATAAAGCCCTAATGAGATCGTAGTATCCATCTGCCAAATATGCTGACCCCGATTCTAAGCGATGCAACTCACGAACTTCACAGGGTTCCAAAGACGCAGACTGTCCCAGGTGTTGGACCCAGCGAAGACAAGCACTTGCCACCCAAGCACCACAGATGGAAGCCTGCAAAGCCATCCATAGTAACTGAGATCGTTGCACAGCGCTGACAGACGCCTGTATCAGCGCTTGTGCCTCTATGAGTGCCACAAATCACACACTGTGCACTTACTGACATGGGTTGAACTAAGGCTTACAAAGACTAGGAAACCCAGGATTCTACCAATGCCAGTATTAGGCTGTCTTTGCTTCCTTCTATTAAATATGAAGCTATTATTCTTGGTTTTCTTGTTTTATTTTATTTTTTCCTTCTTCAGGCCCCCATGCTGCCCCGGTTGCCAAAACCCCTGTGCCCCTCCCAGCGCCCACCGAGATCAGCACACAGGAAAAACAAAAATGAAAGGAAACTAAAAACAAACAACTAACCTGAGAGCAATTGTCCCCCAAGAAAAATCCACAGAAATACCTGTAGAGGCAGGCTGGACCGCCGTCTGAACGATCAGCGCTGTCAGTCAGAATTATAAAACCGCTGTGGAAACCGCATGCTCAAAATGGCCACGGTTTCCTCAGCACGTTCTGGCGCGTCGCGCCGAAGTGTTTTAGCTCCGGACTGCCAACAGCTGGACTGACCGGGAAAGTCACTGCTGCTTACCAGCTCACGGAAATGCCCAGTGACAGCAGTACACGAACGTCCTGTGCTACTGTTCCAGACTGCCAGAGCCGCTCCCGAAGCCATGGCTTGAAGCACCGCGGCAACCGAGTATGTGACAGAAAAGGAGTTCTGCCCTGTACTGTCAAGGGGCCAGAGATCCAGAAAAGAAGACAGCCAAATTAGAGGCTCAAAAGGCTTGGCAGGGCAGGGCAGGGCAGGGAGCGCCAAACGGGCCTCCCGATTACCTAGTATCCTCAGGTTCCCCGTCCTTTACTTTCTGTCTTTTTTTTTTTTTTTTTTTAAAGAAACAGCCACCTATAATTTGAACAATTTGACATAAATTAGAATAACAAAGTAATTTGACAAAACGCCAATCAGACCAAATTAAAAGCGTTAACTAACTAGCTTGCTCCTTATCAGTTCCTCTAGTGAGCCCAGCACCTAGGCTCACTACGTCCTCCTGCTGCATGAAGATTGGACACACTGGAGCTAATGGGGAATGCCTACAGGCTGTATCCAGTGGTGGCAGAGTTTTGATTGGTCCAGTCTCCAAGCTGCAGGAGGAGGTGCACTACCCAGAGTGAGGTTATCAAATTTGCAGACGACACAAAACTGTTTAAAGTTGTTAAAACCCAAAAGGACTGTGGAAAACTGCAGGAGGATCTGGATAAATTGGAAGACTGAAAATCCAGTCCACGAGAAGTGGGCAGGGAGTCCACACAAAATTTATTGAATGTCTTTAAAAAGCGGCCCAAACCCTACACAAGCTGTGTTTCGTGTTACACTTCGTCAGGGGTCATCAAGGCACACTATGAAATCATAAAAAACATAAATAAATGAATCCATAAATGAACTAAAACATAATACACAACATCCTGGATTGATAAAAATGGTGTGAAATCAATATTGTAAAAACATATAAAAATGTTAATTTATAATCACTAAACCATGTAAACTACAACCAAAATGAACTACAAAAATATTACCTATGGAGATTTGTAGAAACATTTAAATATGTTACTTCATAATCACAACCCATGTGAATCACAATCTAAATAAACATAAACATTAAAAACACCTAAAATAAATACTTAAATACATAAATAAGCCAATTATAACATATGGCAAAATATAAAACAAATGCATATTAAAAAGACATACAGAACACAAAAAAAAAAAGAAAGAAATGACTGAGATGAGGAGGACAAAAATTAAGTGTCATGGAGCAGAAACAGGTAATGATCGGAGCAGGAGTGAATCGGAGGACCTTACCTCAACGTTTTTCCCCCGTAGGGGCAAACAACGGCACTTCAAAGAATTATGAACCTACTTTGTGGTGAAACTGCCGTGGTATGCTGAATAAATAATTTAACAAAATAAAAACGTACATTATAAAAGAAATACATTTTAAAAGAATGTCAAAACCAATTATACTTTAAAAGGACCATCTGCATTTATAATAAATAATGAAACCACGGTGCTGTGCTTGAGCTAAAAATGCTGATACGATGTGTAAAAACCAGCATCTCAAACAGGTAAAACTTCCCAATTTGGTAAAAAAGGGGGGGTTCTTTGTACAATTTAAAATTTATCAAAAACAAACTTTAAACAAAAAGGGTACTTTAAAAAAATCTTTTGTATAGCCATATAAACGACGATATTTATAAAAAGAAAGCTTACCCCACCGGACCACTAAAAACTCGTGAATAATCTACCAAGGGGACAACCTTCAAACATTTTTAGTGTGTAAAGGTTAAAAGACAAAGAAATTAAAAACCAGCAGGGAACTATATTGTTAAAGGTATCTTACAAATAAAACTTGAAGGCAGCACCGCACTGTGGCAAAGCCAGTATTCAAATCGCTTTCTGTACAAAAAAACACCGACGTATGCATGATTTGTAAAAAACCTCAAGATTGATTAGAGATGAAACGGGGCATGTGAACAGCGTAATAAAAACTTCCCAATGGAACAAATAAAAGCCATCTTCTATAAAAATTGAAATATGCGCCATATTGCAAAATTTGAAAATGACAAAATAAATACCATAAAAACATATTCCTCATATAAATACATTGTAAAAGGATGTAAAAACGAAATGCTGCTTATATCTATAATAACTTGACAAAACCATAACGCTGTGCTTGGGTTAAAAAAGGCCTGTCCGATTCATAAAAAATTACAGATCAAATGATAAAATTTCCCGAATTAGTAAAAGGGGGGGGGGGGGAACGTGTTGTACAATTTAAAATCTATCAAAAACAACCTTTATAAAACCAAGAAATACTTTTAAAGAAACTTTCATAGCCATCGAGCCAACAATACTTATGCTTATGTCTAATGTGGGCTTAATGCTCTATAATAGCCACACGGTTACACATTTTATTCTCCACAAGAGATGGCCTTTGTTTTTTTATGCATTTCGTTTGTTTTTTATGCATTTCGATTGTTTTTATGCATTGTGTTGTTTATATACCACTGTTTTAACTTTACTTTTACTCTGGGGTATTTTATAAATTGCGCATGCGTTGGCATTTTGTTGCATTGAAAGCGATTGGAACACTAGCTTCGCCACAGTGTGCGCTGCCTTCAAAGTTCATTTGTAAGACACCTTCAATAATATAGTATATTTTCTTGTCTTTCACCTTTTGCTTTTTATTGTTGTGGCCTCACACACGTTTTATAATTTTTGAAGGTTGTTCCATCGGTGGATGACTCACGATCCTTCAGTGGTCCGGTGGGGTAAGCCTTCCTTTTCAAGTATTGTTGGCTCGATGGCTATGAAAGTTTCTTTAAAAGTATTTCTTGGTTTTATAAAGGTTGTTTTTGATAGATTTTAAATTGTACAACACGTCCTCCCCCCCCCCCCCCTCTTTTACTAATTCGGGAAATTTTATCATTTGATCTGTAATTTTTTATGAATCGGACAGGCCTTTTTTAACCCAAGCACAGCGTTATGGTTTTGTCAATTATTATAAATATAAGCAGCATTTCGTTTTTGCATCCTTTTACAATGTATTTATATGAGGAATGTGTTTTTATGGTATTTATTTTGTCATTTTCAAATTTTGCAATATGGCGCATATTTCAATTTTTATAGATGGCTTTTATTTGTTCCATTGGGAAGTTTTTATTACGCTGTTCACATGCCCCGTTTCATCTCTAATCAATCTTGAGGTTTTTTACAAATCGCGCATGCGTCGGCGTTTTTTTTGTACAGAAAGCAATTTGAATACTGGCTTTGCCACAGTGCGGTGCTGCCTTCAAGTTTTATTTGTAAGATACCTTTAACAATATAGTTCCCTGCTGGTTTTTAATTTCTTTGTCTTTTAACCTTTACACACTATTTAAAAATGTTTGAAGTTTGTCCCCTTGGTAGATTATTCACGAGTTTTTAGTGGTCCGGTGGGGTAAGCTTTCTTTTTATAAATATCGTCGTTTATATGGCTATACAAAAGATTTTTTTAAAGTACCCTTTTTGTTTAAAGTTTGTTTTTGATAAATTTTAAATTGTACAAAGGAACCCCCCCCCCCCTTTTTTTACCAAATTGGGAAGTTTTACCTGTTTGAGATGCTGGTTTTTACACATCGTATCAGCATTTTTAGCTCAAGCACAGCACCGTGGGTTCATTATTTATTATAAATGCAGATGGTCCTTTTAAAGTATAATTGGTTTTGACATTCTTTTAAAATGTATTTCTGTTATAATGTACGTTTTTATTTTGTTAAATTATTTATTCAGCATACCACGGCAGTTTCACCACAAAGTAGGTTCACAATTCTTTGAAGTGCCGTTGTTTGCCCCTACGGGGGAAAAACGTTGAGGTAAGGTCCTCCGATTCACTCCTGCTCCGATCATTACCTGTTTCTGCTCCATGACACTTAATTTTTGTCCTCCTCATCTCAGTCGTTTCTTTCTTCTTTTTTGTGTTTTGTATGTCCTTTTGATATGCATTTGTTTTATTTTGCCATATGTTATAATTGGCTTATTTATGTATTTAAGTATTCATTTTAGGTGTTTTTAATGTTTATGTTTATTTAGATTGTGATTCACATGGGTTGTAATTATGAAGTAACATATTTATATGTTTCTACAAATCTCCATAGGTAATATTTTTGTAGTTCATTTTGGTTTTTGTTTACATGGTTTAGTGATTATAAATTAACATTTTTATTGTTCACACTGAATTCCCAATACTCGATCTCATTGTACATATGTAAGTAGTTTAGTTTGCATACCCCGTTATCCAAGCTATTACTCCTGTTCTATGTAAACCAGAAGCATGTTATCCAAGTTGTTTTCTCCTGTTCTATGTGAAGCCAAACAGTTTGTTATGGTCATTTTGTTTTATGTAAACCGCGCTGACAATAGTGCGGTATATAAGAAATTGTAATAAATAAATAAATAAATAAATAAATAATATATGTTTTTACATTAGAGAAAGACATTATGCTTGGCAAGATAGAAGGTCAACGCAAAAGACGAAGGCCAGCAATGAGATGGATCGATACAATAACAGCAGCCACGGGTACCAGTCTGTCAACAATGAGCCGCCTGATTGAAGACCGAACACAATTTAGGAAAGCTATCCAGAGGGTCGCCATGAGTCGACTCCGACTCGACGGCACTTAACAACAACATGTTTTTACAATATTGATTTATCATACCGTTTTTATCAATCCAGGATGTTGTGTATTATGTTTTAGTTTATTTATGAATTTATTTATGGATTCATTTATTTATGTTTTATATGATTTCATAGTGTGCCTTGATGACCCCTGACAAAGTGTAACACGAAACACAGCTTGTGTAGGGTTTGGGCCGCTTTTTAAAGATGTTCAATAAATTTTGTGTGGACTCCCTGCCCACTTCTCGTGGACTGGTTTTTCTTTGCTTCCTTGTGTGGCAGGTTTTGCTGTATTTTGCTTGGTAAATTGGAAGACTGGGCATCCAAATGGCAGATTAAATTTAATGTGGACAAGTGCAAAGTTATGCACCTAGGAAAGAACAACCCACACTATGGTTACACGATGCAAGGTTCCACATTGGGAACCACCACCCAGGAAAAAGATTTAGGAGTCATCGTGGATAACATGTTAAAACCCTTTGCCCAATGTGCAGCGGGGGCCAAGAAAGCAAACAGAATGCTAGGTATCTTAAGGAAAGGCATGGAAAATAAAACAAAGGATATTATAATGCCTCTGTATCGTTCCATGGTACGACCGCACCTTGAATATTGTGTGCAATTCTGGTCGCCGTATCTTAAAAAGGATATAGCGTTATTAGAAAAGGTACAGAGAAGAGCCACCAAAATGGTAAAGGGGATGGAAGACTACTCCTATGAAGAGAGGCTACAAAGGTTAGGGCTCTTCAACCTGGAAAAGAGACGGCTGAGGGGAGATATGATACAGGTCTATAAATTAATGAATGGAGTTGAACGAGTAAACGTAGATCAATTGTTTACGCTATCAGAATATAGAAAGACTAGGGGACATGCAATGAAGCTACAGGGTAAACTATTTAAGACAAATAAGAGAAAATATTTATTCACTCAACGTGTAATCAAACTCTGGAATTTGTTACCGGAGGATGTAGTAAGAGCTGTTAGTGTGTAGCTGGGTTTAAAAAAGGTTTTGACAAGTTCCTGGAGGAAAGGTCCATAAACCATTATTAAAAAGGGACCCAGGATATCGATGCTTGACCCAATACAAGCATTGTGGAGCCTGTGTCTTTTGGAGATACTGCTAGGTACGTATGACCTAGATTGGCCACTGTTGGAAACAGGATACTGGGCTTGATGGACGTTGGTCTGACCCAGTATGGCATATCTTATGTTCAGAGGTGGAGGACTAAACTGGAGGAACGATAACGAAAGTCTGGTGAAAACAAGGTGTCTAAGCCTTCCTGCAGCCCCAAATTACCAATCTGCAGCTCCTGTCGAGTCTGAGTCGGCTTTTTAGCTTTAGATTTACCTTGCCTTTTCTACAGCGCGGGAGAAACTTCTGCTTCCGGCAAATTGGCTGACTTTCCCGCCTTCTCCGGAGCTCCTACCGACCTGCCTCCCTTGCTTTTCCCCGCTGCATCTTCCATCACGCCGGCAAAACTCCTCTCCACCTTGCTATCACTTCGCACACACGTACGGCACAGCCCTGGTCCCGATAGCCCCCGGCTGCTACCGCACTGCAAACAAACCACCACACCTGACCGCATACACCAGGAAGTAGCCCCCCCCGAAGAGCACCTAGGCCGCAACGCGCCTACCGAACGCGACTGCGATCCGACTCCCCGGGTCTTCCTACCTACTTTACTGCCCAAGGTACGTTCTCCCGCGTTCCGCTACTAGCGTAACTAATGTTTGGCTGTGGAGGCAGGAAGAAGTAGTCTGGGGCTCCCAGTTACTTTTTCCAAGGGGCAGTGAGAGAGCCGCACTCCCTCTTTGAGACAGGCTCTGCCTCTCTGGCCTCCCAATAGGCTGTCAGCACCTTAGTGCACAAAGCTCTGGGTTCACTGCTCTGCTAGAGCAAGCCCCCAAATCCTCCTCACTGCCGATTTCACTCTCTCCTTTCTCCGATTAACCTTCCAATGCCTAAAGTCCTAATCCCCAGGAGCCTAACTAAACTCACTCCTTCCAAGCTGCTGAGGACTGAAAGACTGAGGTGAGAAGGCTAGGGGGAGCTAGATAGACGACGGAGAACTCTGTTACAGGTAAGTAACTCTGTTTTTCAGTCCTCAGCTGCTGGAAGGGATTGACTACCCTGTAGTTTCTGGACTGGCCTGGAGAAACGAAGAGGAAATAATATATTAAATAAAGCAGATCTTATGAAAAAAAGCTCTCTCTCTTGTATTAGTCCAGGATATTCCACTGTTCAACATGTAGTGGTGAAAACTGTTTATACCCCCAGGATTTGTTTAATTCTTTTCACTTAACACATCATTTTACCGAAGATTTGAAAAAAAGACATGAGAACAAAGATGAAACAAATGGATTTACTGTTTGATATATCTTCTTTTTCTGTTTGTGTACCCCAACTTTTAAATGCCTTTTTCCCCTCCAGTTCTTTTAAAGCCTTCATGACTGGCGTGTCTGGCATTTTCTCTTTGTTTTTCATTTCATTTCTAGGAAAACTTTCACAGGTCGATTCCTTTTCTGGAGGCGTATGGTACCTTAAATAAAAGATTTGCAAAACTGCATCATCATAGTAAATTTTGTTTCTTAAAAACAAAACCTGTTATTAAAAGAAAACACATCACAATCAACATCTGAATGCAGATATATTACAGGCTTTCTCTGCATATAAATTTTCTCCTTTATCATCTTATCTCAATATTAAGATGTAAAAATCATGTTTTTAAAGGGATTTTTATCAATTATAGTTTCAGTTTTTAAAGGAGGGGGAGTAATATGGGGACTAAAGATCAGAATATCACAACTAAAAGAAAGCTTTCATTGTCAACTTTGTTTGATGATTCCAAAGTTGAAGTTGTGCGCATAGTACTGAAGGCAACCACAGTACAGTGTGCTTTTGTGATGAAAATAGTTCATTCTTGGGATCAAAATGTAGTACATTCTATAGGCATACTCATCTAGCTGAGTGGAGTGGAGTAGCAGCCTAATGGTTAGTGAGCTAAGAACCAGAGAAACGTCTGCTGCTCCTTGTGATCTTGGGCAAGTCACTTAACCCTCTACTACTATAGGTGCAAACTTACATTGTTAGTCCTCTGAGAATAGGAAAATATCTACAGCACCCGAATGTAACTCGCCTTGAACATCTGAGAAAAGGCATTAGCTAAATCCCATCACTACTGGTAACTGGGGATAAACTTCTTGGGAACATATTTTCCAGCGAAATTTATGCAAAAAAATCAATACAATTAACAAAGCATATACCTGGAATTGATACGATCTGTCTTCACTTTTCTAGTGAATTTTCTGTTACACAAAGAGCGGCCATCTGTACTTTTCCTTTATTTGTTTTGTATTTACAACATTTTATAGCTTTGAAAATACACCATCACCCACCCTGGTAATGCAACCTGTAATTTAGTGTAACTACTTACATGTAGCAGGTGTTCTTTGTGGACAGCAAGAATAAGTCCTCACGTATGGGTGACATCACCGACAGAGTTTTGCACGGGAACAATCCCCAGCTTCTATTGGAAGCTTCTGGAAGGCTCCACCATACATGTGCGCCTGCCTTCCTGTCTGCTGCGGCACCATCTTCCCCAGTATAAAAAAAGCTGTAGCAGAAGACAACTCCTCAGGGAGGTGGGAGGTTGTGAGGACTTATTCCTGCTGTCCAAGGAGAACACCTGCTACAGGTGAGTTACTACACTTTCTCCATGGACAAGCAGGAAAGCGTACTCACCTATAACAGGTGTTCTTTGTGGACAGCAAGCAGCAATCCTCACATATGGGTGACAGCGCCAATGGAGCCCACGCGGAAGCATCTCCCCAGCTTTCAAAAAAAGCGTTTGGGACATGCACCACGAATGTGTGGTCCCTTTCCCGCCCAAGGGTGCCATCTTGCCTCAGTCTAATGACATAGCTAAGACAGCAAAACCAAAATACAGTAAAGAAGCAACTCCAAGGGGAGGAGGGAGGGTTGTGAGGACTGATTTCTGCTGTCCCCAGAGAGCATCTGTTTCAGGTGAGTAACTAGGCTTTCTCCGGGAACAAGCAGGAAGTCAGTCCTCACATATGGGACTCCCCAGCTACAGGCTACCGAGAACCTGTACAAAATGCCACAGGTGGCCAGAGAAGGTGAGCCGTGAGTTGGAGCAGTTGAGTCCCAACTCTCGCAAGACCTAAGTGTCCGATGGGGAGCCAGCATTCCGGTAGCCTGAACACAGAAGGGTTGGAGGGCAGGAGTTGCCTACAACCCGAAGAGATTACAGAGCCTGGCCTAGCCGAAGGTGCTGTCCCATCAGGACTCCCTTTCTGGCAGTAGTGAGCTGCAAAGGTATGGACCAAAGACCAGGTGGCGGCCTGCAGATTTCCATAACAGGTATGGAATGCAGATTTGCCACAACTACTACTGTTATTACTACTGAGCATTTGTATAGCGTTACAAGTCGTATGCAGCACTGCACAGACATGTAAGAGACAGTCCCTGCTCATCAGAGCTTACAATCTAGTCAAGACAGACAACACAGAAGGTATAGACAGGGATAAAACAAGGGGGAAAGGTAAAGATACAAGGAGATCAGGTGAGTCAAGGTCCAAAAGCAGCAGCGAAGAGGTGAGTTTTCAGCCTGGATTTGAAAAGGGTCAGAGAAGGTGCCTGGCGTACAGACACAGGTAGTTTGTTCCAGGCATAAGGTGCAGCAAGGTGAAAGGAGCGAAGTCTGAACTTAGCAATAGAAGAGAAGGGTACAGATAGAAGCAATTTGCCAGAAGAGCTGAGTTCCCGAGGAGGGGTGTAAGGTGAGATAAGAGAAGAAAGGTAGTGAAGGTTGCCATGGCCCTGATGCGGTGCGCCATGACCCGGTGATCCAGTGAGATCCCAACCTGCTCATAGGTGAGGGCAATGCAGTCTGCCATCCAAGTGAACAGAGTTCTCTTGGTCACTGGAAGTGCGAGTCGACTGGGGTCATAGGAGATGAAAAGCTGAGGCACTTTGCGGTGGCCCCGAGTCTGCTGCAGATAGAAAGGGCTCTCTTACAAAACAGAGTACGGAGAACGGTCTCCGCCTTGTCGGTGTGAGGCCTCAGTAAGAAGGTGGGGAGCACTACCTCCTGATTGAGGTGGAAGTGGATACCACCTTTGTCAGAAACATGGGGTGCGTGCGGAGCACCACCCTGTTCCTGTAGAAAGACAAAAGCAAAAAGAGTATCACACCAACAACGAAGATTTAGCAAACCAAACATGGAAGGTCTCATCAATACTATCAAATCCCACATTGACCTGGGAAAAATAGACCTCGATGAATTAACAAGCAATTGGGATACCGGAATTCAGACCATAGCGATCCACAAAGAGAATCAGACTCCAAACGCATCCAAACACCAATCAGAACCCTGGTACACCACAACATTGACCAGAATGAAGAGAGACCTCAGAAAGCACGAAAGAAAGTGGAGACACACCAAATCCACCGAACTCAGGGCTGTGTACCTTAATCTCCTCTCAAAATACAAAGAAGAAGTAAACACAGCAAAGAGGATACACCATACCAACATCCTAAACAAAGCCATCAACAAACCACGTGAACTTTTTGCACTAGTAAAATCGCTTACCAAAACAGCCCTACCGGAACATCAAGATAGCCCAATCCATCCACAAACTCTGGCAAATTACTACGCAAGCAAACTGACTACTACCGCCCCCACGTTCGATGTAGGCACACTACACCTACGAACAAAAGTGAAGCAAGAACTAACATGGAACACATTCCACAACATTGATGAACAACAAACCACCAACATTCTAACCTCCATAAATACCACCACCTCACCACTCGACCCATGCCCAACTGCATGGATCAAAGCGGCAAAAAAAGAGATCAACCAGCAAATAGCACACATTGTAAATCAGTCGCTAAGTCAAGGAATAATGCCTGACCAACTAAAACAATCTATAATAAGGCCAATCCTAAAAATCAACTCTCTCAACAAGGAAGACCCGACCTCATACCGCCCCATATCCAGCATTTCATTCCTGGCAAAAATCATTGAAAAGGCAGTGCTCCTACAACTTCAAGATCACCTTGATGACCATGATACCTTAGACAAACAACAATACGGGTTCAGAAGAAACCATGGAGTTGAAACACTTCTGATAGCGCTAATGAACAACCTACTCAAAGGACTAGAAGACAGAAAGAAAATGTTTATACTCATTTTCATTGACATCTCCGCCGCCTTTGATACTGTACATCATGGGATCCTCCTTAGCAAACTGGAATCCATAGGAGTTGTGGGAACCCCCCTCAAATGGTTCTCCTCCTACATATCGAACAGAAGGCCTCAAGTACAATTCAATGGGGAACAAGCAGAACCGTTCTCTCAAACACAGGGCATACCCCAAGGTTCAGCTCTCTCGGCACTACTGTTCAACATTTACATGCAACCCCTCTGCGACATTTTTAAAAGGGATAACATCTACTACCACATCTATGCGGATGATATTATGCTCTACACACAACTAGACGCCGCTGACCCCAAATATACACAGCTCGAAAGCTGCCTGGACGAAATGCTACTATGGCTACAGAAAAATAACATGACGATTAACCACAAAAAAACAGAGGTCATGTATATATCCAGTAAACCGAACTTCAAGTCCCCGTCTACAATCACCCTGTGCAACAACACGTACAACGCGAAAGATGAAATCAAATATCTAGGAGTCACACTCGACTGCAACCTAAAAATGGAGACACACCTACGTAAAACAAACAAAGCCATCTTCCATAAACTTAGGGTGATACAACCTCTAAGGAAAATAATAGCACCCTGTGACTTCCGGTCCGTGGCTCAAGCACTCATTATGCCACACCTAGACTACTGTAATGCCATCTTACAAGGTCTGCCTAAAAAATCACTAAATATCCTTCAGATGGCCCAAAATGTGACTGCCAGGATCATAATGGGAACAAGCATTTCTGAACACATCACCCCCATTTTAATCGACCTACATTGGCTTCCAATTGCAGCTAGAATACAGTACAAGATGCTAGTAACCACATTCAAACTTATCAACAACATAGCCCCCTCATTCCTGTCCACACTTATCAGCACACAACCTGCAAATAGGGACAGAAGAACTACCAACTCGGGCACCCTGCAGGTCCCCACCAACATCAGAACTGTGAAAACAAGTACATGTCGCAGAGCTTTCTCATTCTCTGCGCCAAATATCTGGAATCAACTCCCTTTTGAACTGCGTCTAATCAAGGACATTACAATCTTCAGGAAGGAGATAAAAACCCACCTATTCAAATGCTACTACAATCAGCCATGACTCTCAAGATCCATGGAATCGTAGCAAAGCAATCAGATAATTATATGCTGTTGAATCCACTTCATGTATAAATATGTAAAAATGTGTAATCCAAAAATGTGTAAATATGTATGTATAAATGTAAATATGTATAATCCCATCCCCAAGACACTAATCCTGTGTGCTGTGACCTTCCCCTCAGACCTATGTATTTACTATCCCCCCAGTCCTGATATGACAACCCCAAAAGAAGAATCGAACCGCTGCTGATCGCTGGAAGCAGCGGTATATAAGTGTGTATTAAATAAATAAATAAATGTAGGGTGGCTCTGCCATCAGAGTCCGGAGTTCGCTGACCTGTGAGCCGAAGTGAGTGCCATGAGAAAGACAACCTTCCAGGAGAGGTACCCCTTTGGCAAGTAGTCAGGGGCTCAAACGGCAGCTTAGTGAACTGTGAGAGGACCACAGTGAGGTCCCACTCTGCCGTTGGTGGGTGGACTGGGGGCTTGGACAACATAAGGCCCCACAGGAAATGAGAGATAAGGGGCTGAGCCGAGAGGGGCTTATCCTCGACAGTGGTGGTGCACCGTAATAGTGCTCAAATGCACTCTGACTGAGTTAGACTTCAGTCTCATCTGGGACAAGTGGAGTAGGCACTGGAACACCAGCTGCACCAAGAGCGTAGTTACTCATCTATTCCAGAGACAACAGAAATCAGCCCTCATATATGGACGATGAGCCCCCGCGGAAGCATTTCCTCAGCTTTCAAAGAAAGCCTTTGGGACATGCCACCATGCACATGGTCCCCTTCCCGCCCAAGGGTGCCATCTTACTCAGTCAGATGACATAGCTAGAGCAGAGAAAAGAAGATGGCAAAAATAGTACAGAAACTCCAAGGGGAGGAGAGAGGGTTGTGAGGACCGATTCCTGCTGTCCTTGGAGAACACCAGCTACAGGTGAGTAAAGAGTAGTTACTCACCTGTAACAGGTGTTCTCCAAGAGCAGCAGGAATCAGTCCTCACATATGGGTGACATCGACGTCGATGGAGCCCCTGCGGAGCATTTCCCCAGCTTTCTATGAAAGCCTTTGGGAATACTGCACGCATGCGCGGTCCCCTTCCCGCCTAAAGGTGCCATCTTGCTCAGTCAAATGACATAGCTAAAAAACAGCACACAAAAAATGTAAAAATGAACTATATACAACTGCAACTCCCAGGGAAGGAGGGAGGGTTGTGAGGACCGATTCCTGCTGCTCCTGGAGAACACCTGTTACAGGTGAGTAACTACTCTTTCTCCAGGACCAAGCAGGAAGTCAGTCCTCACATATGGGTGACTCCCTAGCTCTGGGCTACCAGGAACCCAGGCTGAACAAGAGAACTCCCTCTAGTCCCAGCATCAAAGAAAAGTTTTTCACTGAAAGAACCTCCACCGGTAGCCAAACGGAGGGCTGGAGGGCAGGAGTTGCCTAAACCTCAAAGAGATTCCGAAGTACTGCCTGGCCAAAAGCACTGTCCCTTCGGGACTCCCTCTCCAGACAGTAATGGGCCGCAAAGGTCTGGCTTGAGGACCAAGTTGCAGCTCTGCAGATGTCTGCCAACGGTACAGAGCGGAGATGAGCTACTGAGGCAGCCATTGCCCTGACACGGTGGGCCATGACCCGACCCTGCAAGGGAAGGTCAGCCGCCCTGTAAGCCCAGGTGATACAGTCAGCCACCCAGATGGACAAGGTACGCTTGGACACAGCTAACCCCAGATTATTACGGTCAAAAGATATGAAGAGCTGAGTAGCCCTTCTATGCCCCTACGTACGGTCAAGATAGAAGGATAAGGCCCTTCTACAGTCCAGGGTGTGCAGGACCGCTTCAGCCTGGCTTGCATGAGGCCTAGGGAAGAATGTTGGAAGAACCAACTCCTGGTTGAGGTGGAAGGAGGAGACAACCTTTGGGAGGAACTTTGGATGAGTCCTAAGGACTACCCTGTTCCTATAGAAGCGAGTGTAAGGCCTGTCACAGACCAGGGCCTGAAGCTCACTCACTCACCTGGCCACCAGGAAGAGTGCCTTCCAGGACAGGAAGCGTAGAGGACAACTAGCCATCGGCTCAAAAGGTGGGCGAGTCAGTTGCTGCAAGACCACATTCAACTCCCACTCAGGGGCTGGAGGACAGACTGGAGGCTTGAGCAAGAGCAAACCTCTGAGGAACCGGGACACCAAGGGGTGAACCGACAGAGTGCCCGTCCACCAGGGAGTGGTGAGCTGCTAGAGCTGAGAGGTGGACCCAAACAGAATTGGATTTAAGTCCCTGATTAGAAACGTGCAGCAGGTACTGAAGCACCACTGGTACAGCACAGGAGAAAGGATCTTCTGTACGCAGCTGACACCACACAGAAAACCTTTTCCATTTCAGGGCATAGGTTTTTCTAGTGGACTGCTTCCAAGAGGCCAGGACGACCTCCTCAACTTCCTGAGGTAGGCCCCAGGGAGCCAAAACTACCCTTGCAGCCTCCAGGCCATCAAATTGAAAGATTTGAGATTGGGGTGCAGAAGGGAACCTTGATCCTGATAGAGAAGGTCGGGCTGCAACCCCAGGGGCAGTGGGGTGTCCACCGCCAATTGAAGCAGAAGTGGGAACCAAGGCTGTCTCGGCCATCTGGGAGCGACCAGAAGGACCGAGGCCTTGTCCTGTAGAATCTTGAACAGGGTTCGGGCCACCAGAGGTGTGGGAGGAAACGCATATAGGAGGCCCTGAGACCAGGAAATCAGAAAAGCATCTGCTGCTAGCCGCAGAGGATGGGGTTGCCTGGAGCAGAACCTGGGCAGCTGTCTGTTCAGGGGACTGGCAAACAGATCTATGGATGGAAGTCCCCATTTCAGGAAAATCTTCTGAACCACTAAGGGATGGAGCTGCCATTCGTGGGGCTGCAGGATCCTGCTCAACCTGTCTGCCAGGTAGTTTTTCTGGCCAGGGAGATAAACAGCCTTGAGAAACATGTTGCGCCTGACCGCAAACAAGCAAAGGTCCTGTGCCTCCTGACAAAGGAGCCTGGACCCAGTGCCGCCCTGCTTGTTCACATAAAACATGGCTACTTGGTTGTCTGTTTGCACTAAGACAGACTGGTGAGCCAGGGTTTGAGAGAAAGTCTTGAGGGCTAAGCGAATAGCCTGAAGTTCCAGTAGGTTGATTTGCTGCTTGGCCTCCCAGGGAGACCACAGGCCCTGGGTGCACTTGCCCAGACAATGTGCTCCCCAGCCCTGAAGGGAGGCATTGGTGGTCAACACCACTATGAACCAAGGCATCTGAAAAGGCACCCCTTGCAGTAAGTTGGGGGGGGGGGGGGTGCAGCCACCACCGCAGGGAGTTCAGGAATGGTCTGGACACCCTTACTCTGTCTCTGAGGCTCCCTGTGGCCTGTGTCCACTGAGTTCTGAGGCACTACTGAGCAGGCCTCATGTGGAGCCTGGCACTGGGAGTCACATGTACTGTTGAAGCCATGTGGCCGAGAAGCCTCAGGCAGAGTCTGGCGGAGACCAGGGACCTGCTGAGAAACTGGTTTGCCAAGCTTATCAGTCTTTGGGCTCTGTCCTCTGGCAAGAAAGCCTTTGCCTGCAGAGAGTCTAACCTTGCCCCTATGAACTCCAAGTTTTGGGAGGGGAGCAAAGTGGACTTTGCGAAGTTTATGACAAACCCCAGGTGTTCAAGCAGAGAAATAGTGCGGAGGGTGGCTTGCCTGGCCCCCTGGCACGTCTGACCCCTGATGAGCCAGTCGTCCAGATAGGGGAAGACAAAGATACCCTGATTCCTTAAGTAGGCCGCCACCACTGCCAGGCATCTGGTAAAGACTCTGGGAGCGGAGGTGAGGCCGAAAGGCAGCACTCTGTACTGATAATGGTTTCCTCCCACAATGAAACTGAGGTACTTTCTGTGGTCTGGATGAATGAAGATGTGAGTGTACGCATCCTTTAGATCTAAAGAGCATAGCCAATCTCCCTGCTGGAGGTAGGGCAGAAGTGTTCCAAGAGTAAGCATCTTGAACTTCTCCTTCTCTAGGAACCTGTTGAGATTTCTGAGGTCGAGAATAGGCCTGAGGCCTCCAGTCCTCTTTGGTACAAGGAAGTACCTGGAGTAGAAACTGTGACCGTGTAAGTGGGGAGGCACAGGCTCCACCGCCTTGTCTCGCAACAGATCCTGAAGCTCCTGCAGGAGGAGGTATGTGTGGAGAGGAGGCCTTGGAGGCTCTCCTGGGAAGTAAGGAGGAGGCAACTGATGAAAATGAAGCAGGTAGCCCTTGTGGACTATGCTTAAGACCCAAATGTCTCCTGTAATGGGTGGCCACTTGTGGGCAAACAGGGCTAGTCGACCTCCTGTGCAGGGATGGGACAGCAGAGACGGAGAGGCTATGCCTTGGGAGTCAAAACCCCCCACCCTGCTGAGTGGGAGCAGGAGCCGGAGGCTTGGGGGCCTTCTGCCTACGGGGCCCATGTCCCTGCCCCTTGGCTTGCTGACCCTGTGGGGGAGCTGGGGAGGCCTGGTAAGGTGGGAACTGTTTGTAGGCAGTTACCTTCCTCGGGTAAAAGGACTTCTTACCCGAGCCCTTCTTTTTATGAGAAGGGGCAGAAGTCTTTCTAGACAGCCTTGTCCTCGTGAGGTGCTCGGTCTCGAGCTGTGCAGCCTTCTCGGCCATGGGCTTGCCAAAAAAGGTTTTCGGCAAGGGACATCGACCAACTTGTCTTGCACCCATGGCTCGAGGTCCGATGACTGCAGCCATGCCTGGCGTCGAGCCGCGATAACGGCTGCCGCAACACGGGCCGAGGCCTCAAAGCCATCGTAGGCTGCTCGGGACATGAACTTAGAGCATTCCCGGATCCCCGAAGACAAGGACTTGAACCTCTGCAAAGGTTCCCTGGAGAGACCAGCAGAGAACCCGGCAAGCTCCTTTGCCAGGTCCCGCAAGTACATGCCCATGTACAGCTGGTAAGACTGGACACGGCAAGCAAGCATCGAGCCCTGGAAACACTTTCTACCAAAACGCATCCAGGTTACGGGCCTCCCGGCCGGGGGGCACCGCGGAGTGCATCTTTTGGCTTTTCAGATGATGCATGGCCGATTCCACCACCATGGAATGGTGTGGTAGCTGCGCCTTCTGAAAACCAGGGCTCTTACGGAGTCGATAAATGGAATCGACCCGCTTGCTTAGAACCGGCACTGAGGCCGGTGCCTCCCACATCCGGAAGCATCGGAGGAACCGGCATGGTAAAGGCCTCCTTCGGAGGAGAATCATACTGGAGGGCCTCGAGCTCTTCGGCTCGAGGCTCCTCCTCGGGGTCCGCAGGGATCGC
Organism: Ichthyophis bannanicus; assembly: GCA_033557465.1. Lineage (NCBI taxonomy): Eukaryota > Metazoa > Chordata > Amphibia > Gymnophiona > Ichthyophiidae > Ichthyophis > Ichthyophis bannanicus. The sequence continues at coordinate 66,976,138 of CM066041.1, read as the reverse complement.
CAAAGCAGTGGCCATATCCTGAACGAACTCCGAGAACCGGGTATCCTCTGGAGGAAATCTACTCCGGGGCTCAGACTGCGGTGAGTCCGACGGGACGCACCGAGTCTTGAAGGTATCGGGGGACTCCTCGTCCTCCGTCTCCCAGGCGGACTCGCCCAAAGAGGAGTCGGGCTCCGACCGCGCGGGGCCCGGCAGCACCCGCCCCGACGCCGAAGGCACCGGCGTCGACGCCCTCGGTCCCGACCGGGAGGTCGAGGTTGACCGCGACCGAGGACGACCTCGAGCCTTCATGGTCTCGAGTATCGGTTCGGTCTCCGGGGTCGACTTCAATATCGATGTCCCGGTGGTTGGGGCAGATGTGCCAGCAAGGCTGGCCATCAGCACCCGCTGCTGATCCATGAAGGCAGACAGTCTGCACTCCAAGGCTGTCAGCCTCAGACCCAGCTCAGAAGACTCAGCAGCCACCAACTCGGGCCCCGACGGCGCCGGGCCCGACGTCGGCTCCCTGGGAGGAGAGTCCTCGAGGACAACAGGACTTACATGTCCAGCAGACTCCGGCTCCACATGAGGCACTTTTGATGGCTTCTCCTGTTCCACGGGCCCGGGACGGCGGTCGGGGGTCCAAGACCTAGCCCTCGAGGAGCCAGGGACCTCCTCTGACGCCGCCCTCGTGAGCAGCTTCTTCCTCTTTCGCTCCCGCTTGGGGGACCTCCTGTCCGAGGAACCCCCGACAATGCTCAGGGTCAGACTCCCGAGAAGTCGAGGCCTCAGATGAGGTTCGGGCCCGGCCGGAGGCCGAATCAGAGAAAAGCCTTTCTTTTTGGTGCTGACGACTTCGCAGTGCCTTAGTGGACATTTTGCCACATGGTCCACAGATCTTAGGATCATGATCAGGACCCAGGCACCGAAGGCAGCAGTCGTGTGTTTCGGTAAGAGACATTAGTTTCTTGCACTGATCACACTTCTTAAAACCACTGGAAGCCATCGGGGAAAAAAGAGCCCCCGCGAGGTCAAAGGACCGGCCTTCCAGGGAAAAGAAAAAAGGGCGCGAACGCCAGCCACGAAGGGCAAAAACCGAAAAAATAAGATCGGGCTCGATACCAGTGTACTGAACCCGGCGAGAAGGGGAACCGGCGTCGAACCGGAGAAAAAACCGCGAAGGAATCGCAGGAATAGCAAGAAAAAATCCAACTGTTTTCCGGGTGAACTAGGACAGACGTCCAACGGGCTACACGAAAATAGAGAGACTGAGCAAGATGGCACCTTTAGGCGGGAAGGGGACCGCGCATGCGTGCAGTATTCCCAAAGGCTTTCATAGAAAGCTGGGGAAATGCTCCGCAGGGGCTCCATCGACGTCACCCATATGGGAGGACTGACTTCCTGCTTGGTCCTGGAGAACTACGCTTTCTCCAGGAACAAGGAGGAAGTCAGTTCTCACATATGGGACTCATTCACTACAGACTACAGAGAACCTATAGAAAAACACGGCCCAGCCGTTATCAGCCGCAAGGGAGTCTGAGGAAAGACTCTAAGGACTCCAGTGTCAAGGGAGAACTATCGCTCTGGTAACCTGAACAAGAAGGGTCGGAGGGGAGGAGTTGCCTAAACCCCGAACAGATTAGGGAGTACGGCCTGGTCGAAGGCACTGTCCCATCAGGACTCCCTCTCCAGGCAGTAGTGAGCTGCAAAGGTGTGTACTGAGGACCAGGTGGCGGCCCGGCAGATGTCTGCCATACAGAAAGAGTGCAGGCTTGCAACCAAGGTTGCCATAGCCCTGACATTGTGCATGTGCATAGCCCAGCCTGATTGTGGGTGAAGGCGATGCAATCCGCCACACCCAGGTGGACAGGATCCGCTTGATAACAGCCTCCCCCAGTCAACTGGTGTCATAGGAAACGAAAAGCTGCGAAGCTTTATGGTGGCCATGGGTACATTGCAGGTAGAAGGACAGGGCCCTCTTACAATCCAGAGTATGGAGAATGGCCACTGCCTTGTCAGCATGGGTCCGTAGAAAGAAGGTGAGGAGCACCACCTCTTGGTTGAGGTGGAAAGCAGATACCAGCTTCAAAAGGAATTTAAGGTGGGTGTGAAGCACGACCCTATTCTTGTAGAACCTGGTTTAAGGTGGCTTGGCCACCAAGGTCTGAAGCTCGCTGACTCTGCGGGCAGAGGTGAACGCCACCAGAAAGACAACCTTCCAGGAGAGATAATGCAAATGGCAGGTAGCCAGAGGTTCAAAACGCAGCTTGGTTAGCTGTGTCAGAACCACATTGAGGTCCCATTCCACCGGGGGCTGGCAGATGGGAGGCTTAGAGAGGAGAAGGCCCCGCATAAATTGGGTAATGAGAGGCTGCCCAGAAAGAGGTTTGCCCTCTATGGAATGATGGTGCGTCGAGAGCGCGCTCAGGTGCACTCTGACGGAGTTGGACTTGAGTCCGGTTTGCGAAAAGCGAAGCAAGTATTCAAGCACTGTGTGCACCTGGCAAGAGAATGGAGTCAACCTGTTGCTCTACACACCATACTGATAATTGGCGCCATTTGAAGGCATAGGCCCGTTTCGTGGAGTTCTTGGAAGGTTGAAGGGTGCTAAGGTTACCCGTTTAGCAGCCATGCTGTTAATGACAGGGACTCCAGGTTGGGGTGAAGACGGGAGCCCTCCTCCTGGGTCAGTAGCCTTGGGGCATTTCCCAGAGGGACCAGGAGCTCTGTCGAGAAGCAGAGCAACAGTGGAAACCAAGGCTGCCTGGGCCACCGTGGGGCCACCAGGATCATGGAGGCCAAGTCCCACATGACCTTGAAGAAGGTTTGAGCAATTAGTGCTATGGGAGGGAAGGCATACAGAAGGGCCTCCAACCACGAGATGAGGAAAGCATCCGCCACTACCAAGTGGCTCGGGACAGCAGAAGTGGGGCAGCTGAACATTGGTCGGGCTGGCGAAGAGATCTAGACTTGGGGCTCCCCAGTCGGAAGAGCTGCTGTGCCATCCTGAGGTCTAGTCGCCATTCTTGCAACTGGAGGACCCTGCTCAGCCTGTCCGCTAAGCATTGTCTTGGCCTGGAAGGTATACCCTCCCCCCCCCGAGGAGCATTCCCTGTTCGATCACATATGAGCAGAGGGCTACTGCTTCCTGGCAGAGGCGCTGAGACCCTGTGCCCCCCTGCTTGCTCAGGCAGAACATTGCAACCTAGTTGTCCGTTTGGACTAGCACCAACTGGTTCCGCAGGCTAGGAAAATGGTCCTGAGCTCTAGCAGGTTGATCTGTTGCTGGCTTTCCGCTAGGGACCAGTTGCCCTGCATGTGCAGTTCCTCGCAGTGGGCATCCCAGCCAAGTAGGGACGTGTCCGTAGTGAGGACCCTCTGGGGATTTGGGGGCTGGAAGGGCCTGCCCTCCTGCAGGTGCTGTGTGCCTTGCCACTTGTTGAGCGACTCCACTAGCTGATGGGGCACTAAGACCCTGTCCTGGAGCCTGCCTATGGCTTGTGTCCACTGTGAGTGGAGACACCACTGAGCCACCCGCATGTGGAGGCAGGCATTGGGAACTACATGGACTGTGCATGTCATGTGGCCCAGTAGGCGGAGCATGGACCGCGCCAACACTGCATGATGGAGTTGCACCTCGGTGGCCAGGGCCCTGAGGCAATCTGCCCTGTCCAGGGGAAGAAAGGATCTGGCCTGGAGAATGTCCAGATAAGTTCCTATGAACTCCCGGTACTGTGCTGGAGTGAAGTGATACTTGGGGTGGTTTATCAAGAACCCCAAATGCTGCAGCACCTTGATGGTGTGGGCTGTGGCCTGCTGCACCTCGGTGGCCGTGTCCCCATTTACGAGCCAGTCGTCCAGATATGGGAAGACGAAGGCTCCTTGGAGATGGAGGTAGGCGGCCACCACTGCCAGGCATTTGGTGAAGTCTCTTGGTGCGGAGGCTAGGCTGAAGGGTAGTACCCTGTACTGGTGGTAGTAGCCCACAACCATGAACCTTAAGTACTACCTGTGCCTGGGATGAATAAGGATGAGGGTGTAAGCAACCTTTAGGTACAAGGAGCACAACCAATCTCCCTATTGGAGGTAGGGAAGCAATGTTCCAAGGGAGAGCATCTTGAACTTCTCCCGCACCAGAAAATTGTTCACGTTTTGCAAGTACAAAATGGGCCTTAGGCCCCATTATTTAGGGACCAGAAAGTAACAGAATTAGAACCCCTTGCCCCTGAGATTGAGGAGTACTAGTTCCATGGCTCCGTCCCTGATGAGGCCTGTGAGTTCCTGCAGTATTTTTATTTATTTATTTTATTTATTTAGATAGTTTTGTATACCGCCTTATCCTTCAATCAAAGCGGTCACAACACAATTGGGGGATACATTTAACATGCAGGGATATGAGACACATACACTAATACTTACAGGGAACATGGGCAATAGAGGGTTAAGTGTCTTGCCCAAGACCACAAGGAGCATCTGTGGGACTAGAAACCCCAGTCCTTCCGGCCCAAGGTTGCTGTCCTCTAGTGGAATTTGAACCCCTGACCTTCTGGCCTGAAGTACATTGCCCCAACCACTAGGCTACTCCTCCACTCCTCCTCCTCCAGTAGCAGGGCTGGTGCAGGGCAGTCCAAGGGGGCTCACCTGGAAAGAAAGGGGGAGGCATCCGATTCAAGTGAAGGAGGTAGCCTTCTCTGACCACCTGGAGGGCCCAGGTGTCGGTTATGGCTGGCCACTGGTGGGCAAAGTGGATCAGACACCCTAGTGTTGGCAGCTGATCCCCCCCCCCCCCCCCTGGGAGGAGAGGCTATGCTCAGGGAGTCAAAACCCTGACCCAACGTGGGCAGGAGCTGGTGTTTGGGGCTTAGAGCCCTTAGGCTTGCATTGGTCTTGGCCCGCTCCTTTACCCTGGTGACGCTGCTGCGAGGTCTGCGGGGCCTGGTATTGGGGATAGCCTTGGTTAGGCTGGCCTTTTCTGCGAAAAGGGGGCCTCTTCTACGATGCTACCTGCCCTTCCTGAATGGAAGGCACAGGCTCTATGGCAAGATCAGCCAGGAGGGCAGAGATCTCTCAGTGCAGCAGGTTGAGGTGCAGAGGGTGGTCCATGGAATACTCCCTCAAAGGGGAGGGCGATGGTGGGTTAGTGAGATGCAGCATAGAACCCCCTGGACTATCTGTAACACCCATGAGTACGAGATGATGAGACACCACCTGTGGGTAAAGTGGATGAGCTGCACCCACCCCTCCTCCCCACCAGGAGGTGCCCGGCTGCTGCAACGAGCAGATTGACTATGATCCATAGGAACCAGTCAACCCCCCCTCCCCACCAGCTTGGCTGCAGGGCAGGCTGGGCCTTCAGAGGCTTCTCCCATCGTTGCTGGCAAGGGGCCTGTGCCTTTTGCTGTGAGCTTTGAGGGCTGGGAAAGTACCTGTGCTTATACAGGTAGTACAATTTCTTTGGTCCCTCGTACCTCTTGCGAGAGGGATCAGAAGTCTTCCTCAAGAGTCTAGTGAGGGTGATGTGCTGCTTCTCTATATCACCTGCCTTGACCTCCACCTATTCCCCGAAGAGGTTCTCCCTTCTGCATGGCACATCTACTAGCTTGTTCTGGATAGACTGCTCCAAGTCTGAGGACTAGAGCCAAGCAAGCTGGCGGGCCACAACACACACCATCACTGCCTGCAAACTGACTTTAAAGCATCATAAGTTGCCTGTACCATGTACTTGGAGCAGCACTTACCTTGGCCCACCAGGGCACAGTAGGCATCCAGCCGCTCTGGGGGCATGAGGGAGCCTAGCTCAGCAAGATCCAGCATGTCATTCTTTAAGAACATGCTCAATGCTCATGTAGGATTGGTATGACAGGACCCTGGCCACCGAAATGGAACTCTGGAAGCATTGCCGAAGGAATCCAATCTCCACGCCTCTCTACCTGGAGGCATCAAGGAGTGAGTCTTGCTGCTCTTGATTTTTTTTTTCAGGGCAGACTCCACCACCAAAGAGTGGTGCGGAGGTTGAGACATCCCCAAACCCAGGGGCCTTCTAGACCCAATACATCGAATCCAGCCTCCTGCTGACAGTAGGTATCGCAAGAGGGTTCTTCCACATCCTCATCTGCAGCCTCTGCAAGATCCAGTGCACCGTCACCGCCTCCTTCGGAGCCTAGGGGAACTGGAGGATCTCCAGCTCCTCTGCCCTGGGCTCTTTCTCCAACTCCAAGGAAAAGGGGATGGCATTGGCTATATCCCTGACAAAGTTCTGAAAGGACATGTCCTCGAGAGGCGATTTCCGGTGTTCATGAGGAGAACGGTCTGATGGAAGTTCAGGAAACCTGCTGTCCGACAGGATCTCTGATTTCACGTCAGTCACCAAGCCATCCTAGTCAGACTCTGAAAGTCGTTGAAGTATCACTGGGACTCTTCCTGGTGCTCCCTCAGACTGCGTAGCGAGGGGAAGCATCAACGGGTTTGATGCTGCATTGAGTGCTTCCTAGGTTTCACCGGGACATTGGACCCAGACACACTCAATAGCCATGGGAAATGGTATTGACTCCGATGGATGCCCCGATGCAGCCTCAGGAAATGCATGGGTCTCGAGTATTGATTGAATGTTTTGTGATGCCGATACCATCGGCATCGCAGGTCCAGCCAGTTGTTGCACCAGCATCGCTGCCATGTGGGCCTCAAGGGCCCAGAGGTGCTCAGAGGACTGCCGCTTCAGCGGCCTTTGGGCCGGAACAGCTTTGCCCACCTTCTGGCATTCCCTCAGGAATAATGGGGCCTGCGAACATCAGGGGAATGCATGGCGCTCCTCCGGCACCATGGGAACCAATTGTTCCTGCTGGGGCAGGATAGTGGACTATTCCCAGCCATCGCTCCTGACGTTGTGTTGGTAAGGGCTCTGATGCCAATGCACAGGGGTTTAGCCCTGTGCTCGGACTGGTCCTCCTTCGACGTCAACTGGGGTTGGTTCCTTCTTCAGTTCGATGTCGATGGACAACCGCCTCTCCAGGTCATCGCAGCCCCTCTGCTCCAAGTGAGTTCGAGCACCCCTCAATGTCTATGCCTTGGCATGCCCTAGAAGAGCCTTTGAGACGAATGCTGGAGCCGATGATGTGGACTCCGAGCGCTGCCCTAAGAGGGACTCCCACAGCTTCTCCCAACTCTTCAGGCACCTTCTCATCATCTGCAGGCACAGATTGCAAGAGGAGGACTGATGGTTGGGGCTCAAGCACTGAAGGCACCAGTTGTGAATGTCTGTGACTGAAATGGCCTAGGCACATTTTGTGCACTTCTTAAAACCACTGGTCGGCTTTTGAGACATGACCGGGAAGATGGCTGAGGTGAGATCAAAAGGCTCAATGGTGCCAGCTGTGGGAAAAAAATGGAGGAAACCGAAAAAAAGTACAAAAAAAGTCAAAAGGAAGCATCGGAACCAGGCAGAAGTGATGCAAGACCAATGCTACTGATGGCAGGCGAAAAATTCAAGTGAAAAGGCCCCCAAAGGGGACAAAAGAAAGACGCATTTAACGTAATAGTACAAACACATCTTAGGGGCTCTGCGGAAAATGAAGACTGGGGAAGATGGCACCACAGCAGGCAGGTGCGCATGCACGGTGGAGGTTCTCAAAAGCTTCCAAGCATTCCCGCACGGGGCTCCATCAGTGACGTCACTCATACATAAGGACTTCATGCCTGGTTGTCCATGGAGAAACATATATCCAAATCAAATCAACAGTAGCTTATTCTGTAGGAACTCAATGAAGGAAGCACAGCTCTCAAACGTTTATCACATATGTATTGTGTGTTAATTCAATAAAACCATCATCTAAAGTTTGTTTGTTGACCTTTAAACTTCTACAAAAACAGCTTATATTATTACCTATTTAGCACATATGCATCTTCAAATCGATTATCCTTTGCATTATCCTGGCCATGTAAGGGCTGGCCTGTAAAAATTGAATAGTCTGTGCCTGGAATTAACCACTTCCGCCTTGCAACATCTGCAGTTCTTAATTTGCTAGGAGACTGCAAAACTTCAGTATGGTGGAAGGTTCTGGTTTTAAACATACAAAAATGGCACTCACATCAGAACAAAGAAAATAAGTAAAATCAAATTGCAAGGATTTTTTGTCCCATCAGTTTACTGCTCCTCTGGACTTCCAAGCACAGCCAGAAATGTCTGCCATAGAGTTTTCATGTACAATTATCCCTGGAGTTCTCTTATTTTATAATTAGGGCTTCTGATTTTAGGTTTTAACAAATAAACGCAGATAAAACGCTCATGCAAAAAATGTTAAATAAACACCGGAAAACACCCCTTCCCCTAATACTCTGTCACTCCTGCCCTTGCTTTCTTTGTATAATCCACTGAGCTTCTGAGAGTTTTCTATACGGACTCCTAATTTATTTGTTGGTGTTTTTATGTCACGGATACCCAGCAATAGCACCTGTGGCATAAAAACACCAACAAAGAAATTTGTTGTACCTTCAAAGAACCCCTAATTAACTGGGAAATAAACACCTACATTTAAAATTCATAAACACATAAAAAGAGAAGCACATTTTAGAATCCCTCTCCTTCCAACTTGCTTAGCCCAGCTATTGTAGTGACTATCTTTCGACAGGGTGCTAACACAGCAGGGCCCTTTCTGCAATCCTGCTATTATGTGCTCCACGTTCAGCATCCACTGTACAATAACGGGGGCTCCTTCTTCCTTAAGTGGCTATCAATGCTGCCCCTGCAATAGCCTTATCCCCAGCTGGCATGGTCAGCAGAAGCCTGACCTGAGAATCAAACCTAGTTCTTCCATACAGTACACAGAAAACCTGAAATATTTTGACATTTACTCTGTGTTAAATATATATACTGTATATACATCCAAAAATCTATGCTTCAATATACATGATAAAATAAACTGCAAAAAGATTGTAAAAAAATTCTAATTTCACCAAATGGTGAATAAGAAATAAAAGTTCCTTTTCTATATCTACAGTTCCTGTCTCATTCTCTGCTCTGTTTTGCACAAGGCCAACTAGAAATAGAAGCAAGAAGGACAGAGCTGCACTTAGTGCTTATTTCACCCAGATCCTTAATTATTGCAAGCTATGAAAGTCCAATTCAGATTACATATGAGCTCCTCCCTGCTCTCCACCACTGCAACCAATCTGGATCCAGAGGACGCCAAACAAAAGGAAAGAGTGCGCTCAGGCACGACTGTGCCTGGCGGGCCCACACCTGAGGGCCTCACCATAGGGCTCTTTGGCGTGGCCCTTAGGCGGGGGACTATGGCAGTCTGCAGCAACCTACATACTGCCAAGCATCACCCTTCAAGGAATCAGCCAAACAAGGACAATGTACCAAAGGACTCAAACACCCGATTACTTTCCAGCACACACAAAACAGCAAAAAAGCCCCTAGTGATTGCCGTACACATAATCCACCCAACAATGCTACACATATACCTAATGCTATACACCTTATTTGCAATCCTTCTACTCGCATCAGTGTACAATCAACATACACACTTCACACTCCAACTTTATGGCTTGGACCCCCTTCCACCGACCGACCAACATACATACCATAACACCACCCACAGAAATCCACAGCATTTCATACACATACTAAACTCACCCAACCATGCTTCCATGGCCTCAACCAATATACCCCCCATACACACAATCTGATGTGCACTCAATGCACGCTGAATCAGAAACAAAATCCCCACCATCAGAAACCTACTTCCGACTTGACAACTGGATATACTATGCATAACAGAGACATGGAACACGGAAATGGACAACATATTACTAAACCAACTCATTTCAGACAGATACACCCTCTTCTATTGCCCTCAACACAAATGAGATGGAGGTATGATGATCATAGCAAAAATAAACCTCAAATTCAGATACCATGCAACTGAGAGCACAAACAAATTCAGTGCCCTCACTATAACGAACAACTGACCATCAGCTTCATATAAAGGGCTCCAACCACAACCACCTCTGACCTTTCCAACATCCTGGACAGAGTACTCATGGCCACTAAAAGGAACAAAACCCTCCTAGCCCTAGGAGACTTTAATCTCCCATTGTTACAACCAAAACGTGCCTGCTCATTCCTGGAAGACATGTCAGCAAAGGACCTCCGCTAGCTCATACTAACATCCACACATGAAAAGGGCAACATCCTCGACCTGATCTTCTTCACTAACCAAACAACCCACGCTGCCCCCCCACTCTATTCAAACCCACCCAGTACCATGGTCTGACCACAAATTAATTAGTTTCTCCCTCTCCATGCCAACCCAAGTTCACCCACATCCTTCAACCAATGAGAAGACGATTCAAGCAGTTCAACAAGAACGAATTTATTGACATCATTCCTCAGCTACAAACTGACTCAAGTGACCCCAACATACTGATCGAAAACTGGAATCATATCATTGAAAAAGCATCCACCGCAACAATTACTCCACCACACTCTCTCAAGAAGCACTTGAAAACCCTATGGTACACCCCAGCCCTACGCATCATCAAAACTCAGCTCCGAAAACAAGAACAGAAATGGTGGAAACCCAAGGACAATGAAGATAGACAACTATCTAAGACTACTGAACAACTACCATACTACAACGGACAAGGCAAAGCACAAATATCATACGAAACTCCTCAACTCCTCATTCAAATGTCCAAGAGAACTCTCGGATATCATAAAACAACTAACAAAGATACCCTCCAATGACAACCAAGAAATCACAGTCACCCCCCAACAATTGGTAACTGACTACAAACAGCTTCACCCCCAACCAGAAACCCCCCCCCCCCCCGACAAAACCATCCATGCGAACCCTTGGTCCTCCTTTGGCAACATCAACAAGAAACACACTGAAAACATCTCGTCACTCAACACAACCACCTTGCCCGTCACCTGGATCAAGACAGCCAAGAAAGAGCTCAGCCCCACACTAACCAAAATCACCCAATGAATACTCCAATAAGGTGAAATGCCTCAATGTCTGAAAATCTCCTCATATGACCCATTCTGAAGAAACCAAACCTAAATCCTTCCGACCCAGCCTCATACAGACCCATAGCCAGCCTCTGTTTTACTACCAAGCTCATAGAAAAAAAACGTCCATCATCAACTACAAGACCATATTGACAGGAACAACCTACTCGACCCACAACATGGATTCTGCTCTCATTATGGTCACCCTCGTCAACATCCTAATGAAAAGAATACAAAATACCAATCAAGGATTCCTACTAATCTTCCTGGATATCTCCTTGGCCTTTGACACCGTTAACCACAATATTCTTCTCCAGCATATTTGATCCGCCAGAAACCAGAGTACAGTTCTCCAATGGTTCAAATCTTACCTAACAAACAAGTGCCAGCAAATAAAAATCGGCTCAAACACCTCTACCCCATTCCAGCAAACACAAGGAATCCCCCCAAAGATCCACCCTCTTAACACTCCTCCTAGTCAACATCTACCTTCGACCCCTCTGCTCAATCATCAGGCCCCACAACCTGAACTTCCACATTTACGCTGACGACATCATGCTATATGGCACTTTCAACATGAAACAATCCTCCTACACTACCCATCAAGAGTGTTTCCCGATGTCCCCAGCTGGTTGAAAGACAACAACTTAGCAATCAACTATAAGAAAACAGAAACTCTCTTTATAACAAAAGACAACATATTCTCCCCCCCCCCAACTGATTTAACCCTGGACAACACACAAGTGAAGATCCAGATGGAAGTGAAATACCTCGGAATCACCCTTGATCAGTCTCTCTTCTTAAAAGCACATATAAGCAACATCACCAGAACAATATATTATAAAACAAAAATCCTGTAATGCCTCCGGTTGCTCCTTGACCCACTAAACCTTTGCTCTGCACTCCAAACCATAGTTCTCCCGCATCTTGTCTACTGCAACACTATATACCAGGGCCTCCCACAAGCCACACTGCTTCCTCTACGGACCGTTCTCCATACAACAGCATGCATCCTCCAAGAAGCAACAAGACAGGACCACATTACATCCATCCTCAAACAACTCCACTGGTTACAACTGCCCAGTCTCATAAAATACAAAACCCTCCTTCTGACTCATGAAGCCATCCACTCCGAACCCCCCACTCACCTCCATACTCTGCTTCAAATCCCAAAACCCAACAGGTCAAGAATGAGCCTCTACCAGGAACACCCTAGTCATTACCCATGCTAGAACTAAGTTCAACCAAGAGGCCCGAGGACCAGCCTTCCACAACTCTATGCACCTTCAATCTGGAACACTACCAGACCCCCTAGGAAACATCACAGACTTCAGCAGCATCAGGAAGCACCTAAAAACACACCTCTTCTCTGAGCATTTCAGCCTAACCACATAACTCCCCACACAAGCAACATTTTCCATATCCGACATTCACTGTATATAATAAAATGCCCCATATATAACTGATAAACCCTCAAATTGTAAATTTGTATATAGTTAATCAACTCTATTTATCCAATGCATGTGTATATAGTAAACTGTTACACTGTAATTTTTATCAATTTTGTTATCGATTTTGTTTCTTGTACACCGCTTTGACCTGGTGAAAGGCGGTATAAAAAAATACAGCTAAATAAATAAAATAAAAATATATTTCTCTCTTGGAGGGGGGGAAGAGGTTTTAAATAGCTAAATAAATACAAGTGACCAGTAGGATACTGGATTTAGATTTACATAGTTATAATGCAGATGACCATTTACTGTGCATCAAGCTCCATAACATTTTTATTTATATTTTTTATCTGATATATGGTACAAATATAAGAAACAGTTGTATTGGCCAATACTGACAATTCTGAGATTGTGCAGAATATCTTTAATCATCCATTTTCCCCATTTCCATTCTAAATTCACTTTCCCATGCCCTTATATGGAATGGGGTTCTCTTCAAAGGACAGAAAAAATGCTTATACAGCCTCGCTATTAATAGCCCCTTACTACGTATTACAAAACTCCTTAAACAGGATTAAGGCTGCCAATAAAGTTAGATCTAATGTTCCTCCCTAATAGAAAATGCTGTTCCTGCATATAGTAAAACAAGTCTTTATCCAATATACCATAATCACCTTGATTGAAGGAAAAGGTGGCATACAAATCTGTCTAAATAAATAATGAATCTTTAAGATCTCAAAGCTGATCACGTCCATCTCCATCTTCTTCATCAACTAGCCAAAATTTACTAAACCTCCTTGTTGCTATTCTACATATGCTGGATATACAACCCTTGTTTAAAAGTGGTATATTATATTTAATTGGTTCATTACATATAACTTGTTTTTATGATAGCAGCTGATATTTAACCTTATCTCATACTCTTAGAACTATCTTAATAAAAGAGTTAGATACAGATTAGGATTTATGGTTTTATTACACTTGCTGTTCTGCCTTTTGCAGGCATATAAAGCAATTTATAATAAAAGGCTAAATCATAAGAAAACTGAAAGGAACTCCATTAGTCACATCATATGAAAGAAAGAGAAAGGGAAAGGAGGACAGCTGAGGAGGAGGGGTGAACAGCCAAAGCTAGCAACCCAAAGCCCTATCCAGGAATTACATGTCCCGAAAACACTACCTCCAGGGTCACTGACCTGAAAGTTGGAAACGTTATGGTAAGGGAGACACCAAGGGATGGAGCAAAGTGATCTAATTCTGGTTTACTGAAACAGCCTGAAGAAGAACTGATGCAAGAGAGATTGCAGAGGCCATTTAATTCTGGGACCAGGTTAAAGAAAGTGCTAATCTCTTTTTTTCTGTCTTATTCAGTGGTGAGTTGAAATGACCACAGGTTATTAAATTTGAATCTCTTTGGGATGTGTTTCAGGGACTAGAGAAACCCCAGAACTTTACTGCTCGATCTTTGGCACAACAGAATACCCAGATTACTGTTGAAATGGTCCAGTACCATTCTGATGTAAGGTTATTGCAAGAGACATTTGCTGGCCAAGAAAAAGAAATCCTTGGAGTTTCATAATGTAGCATTAATGAAGTACAACTTGAGTTTGCTTTTGAAAGTTGAGAATTTAGAAAACACTGACCAGCGTAGAAATCTTCAGTTGACTAACTTTCCAAATTTTATTTATTTATTTAACAATTCTTATTTGTTATCAGTGCGGTTTACATTTAACAGAGAATACTCAGATCAGAGAAGACTGATTGGGTTTACATTATAACAGGGAATAGAACTTGGAGAACATGGGTAACTATTGTGATAAGGAAGCTTATCATAGCTCAGGAAGGAGCTATAGAAAAGGTGAAGTGACTCTGAACAAGCAACCTGTCAGTTCTGGTAGAAATAAGAAAACAGAATTTTTCCATACAAGACTACCAGTCCCAGAATGCACCAGGTTTCCAACAGCCATTAGAGGAGCTGAAGTGGGGAAACGTGTGTTCAATCAGGAGGGCTATGAGGTAATCCCCAAGCACTCAATCTCAAAGGGCAGGGCCTGATTCAGCACAGTTGCGCTGTGCTAAGGTGGAGCACTCATCTAGGCAGAATAAAGGTAGAGTTTATTCTACAGAGAATCATCCTCAGAATCAGCTTGGATATCTTCATGATCTTGGACAGCTTCATCATCTGGAGGATCATCAGAAGCCAGAGCGGACGGACAGAGAGGGCAAGAAACCCTTTGGAAGAAAGAAGAGAAAAGCATTTGGGAGGTCTAAAGGAGTCCAGAGCAGTACGTATACTGGGAGACATTCAAAAGGCCAGCATACACCATTGGACTGGGGAAAACCAGAGGAGTGGTGCTGCAGAGTTAGGAATCTCCAGACGGTACCTGTGAGGGAGACGGCTGCACTTGGAAGGGACCCTAAGACCCGTGCCAGAAGGTATGTGAAGAGAGACCCAGTGTCCAGGGATCTGGATTGGAAGGCTGGACATAAGAACTGGACTACATACTGGCCAGGCTATTTAGAGAGGAACTCTAACAGCAATGGAAGCTCAGGTATGAACACTGATCTATGCCCTAGCTATAACCTTGAAAGACAGCAGGGAAACAAGTATTCTCCTGAGAGTGCTCCATTGAGAAATTCCTCTGTGCCAATCCATGATATTGAACCCATGATTGTTGAAGAAGGGGAAGAAGTGGTAGATACAGGCTGTGAATACATGGATTGCTCTCTGTCTAAACTCATTTGGTAATTTACTGTTACAAAGTACAACAACCATCACAAAGAAATACAAACTTGTTCTTTAATCTACTCAGAAAAGCTCCTGAGTCGGATTTGAGCCACGCAGTAGAAAGCAAGCCAGCTAAGGGGTTTCAGCTGGGTAACTGCTAGCAATTGAGCCTTACCTAATTGCTTGTGAGCTCTGAGGGAATCACTTCTGAGTCTATGTGTGAAGATATAAGAAGTTAACCTGAAAAGAACAGTTTTTCCCTACTTTGTGGGTTTTGCTTGTTGTTTGAAGCACTACTAAGAAAATATTAGCTAGAGCCTACAGAAAAGACCAGTTTGTTACCAACCAGGTCTTTGTTCTTTTGATTTGATTGCCTGACAAGTTCAGCTGTTGTTTTCCTGATTTTGTTTTTCCAAGTTTAACACTGAAAGCAAGTATCCTGTTTTATGTGCTACCAAGCATATCTGTGTTGGGAGAAATAACCCCATAAATAAATATCTTATTGGCTTTACACTCAAGCACAACTAATTATTGTGAAGGCTGTGTCTGGTGTGAATGGACTGCATTTCCCACAATCCCTTGCAAATCATATTGATATATGCCTTTGCCAAGACTGTGAACATTCTCACCCAGGCATCCGTCTGACACTATTTATATATTGAAATATATCGAGATAGATGTGGAATACATAAACTATATACAATGGTAAATAACAAAAAAGTGTAGATAATGTGGTGTAGTATATAGAAAAATCACACCTAGAGCTAAAATTATAACTGTCAAAAATAAAACAGCGATGTTTCTAAAAGGGGCAAACACGAATGTGACCTGTCTTATAATTTAATTTTGTTAAAATACTTTTGTATTTAAAAAGATAACTTAAAAAAACTGGTAAGTTAAAGACTGCTTCTGCATATAACTTATTTAAGAAATATCTTATTGATGTTATGAAAGTACCATAGTCTTCAGTTACACCATTAACAAAAAATGTGTAGTTACTCACCTGTAACAGGTCTTCTCCAGGAGCAGCAGGAATCAGTCCTCACATATGGGTGATGTCAGCGCCGACGGAGCCCCCATGCGGAGTATTTCCCCAGCTTTCAAAGAAAGCCTTTGGGAATGCAGGCACGCCCAAAGGTGCCATCTTGCTCAGTCAGATGACATAGCTAAAAGACAGCACGAAAAAGAAAATGAACTATATACAACTGCAACTCCAAGGGGAGGAGGGAGGGTCGTGAGGACTGATTCCTGCTGCTCCTGGAGAACACCTGTTACAGATGAGTAACTACTCTTTCTCCAGGACCAAGCAGGAAGTCAGCCCTCATATATGGGTGACTCCCTAGCTCTGGGCTACCAGGAACCCAGGCTGAAAAATAGAGCTCCCTCTAGAGCCTCAGCAACAGTGAGAGAATCTTCTCAGAGACCACACCTGAACAGTAGCCCAACACCAGGGCCGGAGGGTAGGAGTTGCCTAAACCTCAAAGAGATTACGGAGTACCGCTTGCCCGAAAGCACTGTCCCTACGGGACTCCCTCTCGAGGCAGTAGTGGTCCGCAAAAGTCTGGCTTGAAGACCAAGTAGCAGCCCGGCAGATGTCTGCCAACGGAACAGAGCGGAAGTGAGCTACTGATGCGGCCTTTGCCCTGACTCAGTGGGCCGTGACTCGACCCTCCAGGGAGAGGCCGGCTGCCCTGTACGCCCAGGCGATACAGTCCGCCACCCAGATGGACAACGTACGCTTACTGACAGGCAACCCCAATTTATTAGGGTCAAAGGAAATGAAGAGCTGAGAAGCCCTTCTATGCCCCTGCGTACGTTCCAGGTAAAAGGACAGCGCCCTTCTACAATCCAGGGTATGCAAGACAGTTTCGGCCCTAATGGCGTGTGGCCTGGGAAAGAACGTTGGAAGTACCACCTCCTGGTTGAGGTGGAAGGAGGACACTACCTTTGGAAGGAACTTAGGATGAGTCCTCAAGACTACCCTGTTCTTATAGAACCTGTTATACGGCCTATCCGAGACCAGGGCCTGAAGCTCACTCACATGCCTAGCCGAGGTGAGAACCACGAGAAACAACACCTTCCAGGATAGGAAACGTAAGTGGCAGGTAGCCATTGGTTCAAAAGGTGGGCGAGTCAGTTGCTGCAAGACCACGTTGAGATCCCACTCAGTGGCCGGTGGAAGAATAGTAGGCTTGAGCAGAAGCAGGCCTCTGAGGAAGCGGGACACCAGAGGGTGGCCCAAGAGGGATTGTCCATCCACCGACGAGTGGTGAGCAGAGAGGGCACTGAGGTGGAACCGGACAGAGTTGGACTGAAGTCCCAGGTCGGACAGGTGGAGCAGGTACTGCAGCACCACCGGGACCGAGCAGGAGAAGGGATCCTACTGCTGTTGAGAACACCAAGTGGAAAACCTACGCCACTTCAGAGCATAGGTCTTCCGAGTGGAATGCTTTCTGGAGGCCAACACCACCTCTTCAACCTCCTTTGGTAGGAGCAAGGGAGCAAGGACTACCCCAGGGGTCTCAAACACGCGGATGCGGCCCGCGAGACAACTTTGTGCGGCCCGCGAAAGAGAAAAACAAAAAAACCCCAAAACCCTGACTTCTGCCGTTGCCGCCGTGGCAGCGGCAGAATCAATTGTCAAATAAAAAAAAAAAAGACTTCTGCTGCTCAAGCAGCAATATCACCTGTCCTGCGGCCCCTTCCCCTGTGCCCGGAGATCCGAATCTGCTCATCAGCGGCGTGCTTTTCAAGCCGCGAAGAGTATTCCCCTCTCGCGCGGCTTGAAACCGCGCGAGAGGGGAATACTCTTCGCGGCTTGAAAAGCACGCCGCTGATGAGCAGATTCGGATCTCCGGGCACAGGGGAAGGGGCCGCAGGACAGGTGATATTGCTGCTTGAGCAGCAGAAGTCTTTTTTTTTTTTTATTTGACAATTGATTCTGCCGCTGCCACGGCGGCAACGGCAGAAGTCAGGGTTTTGGGGTTTTTTTGTTTTTCTCTGTCGGGGGGGGGGGGGTATGACTGGAAATGGGCAGATGGGGGTTAGGACTGGAAGTGGGCTATTGGCAGGGGGGGGGGTATGACTGGTAATGGGCTATGGTGGGGGCTAGGACTGGAAATGGGCAGATGGGGGTTAGGACTGGAAGTGGGCTATTGGCAGGGGGGGGGTTATGACT
This sequence comes from Ichthyophis bannanicus, assembly GCA_033557465.1. Lineage (NCBI taxonomy): Eukaryota > Metazoa > Chordata > Amphibia > Gymnophiona > Ichthyophiidae > Ichthyophis > Ichthyophis bannanicus. The sequence continues at coordinate 66,957,788 of CM066041.1, read as the reverse complement.
GGTAATGGGCTATGGTGGGGGCTAGGACTGGAAATGGGCAGATGGGGGTTAGGACTGGAAGTGGGCTATTGGCAGGGGGGGGTTATGACTGGTAATGGGCTATGGTGGGGGCTAGGACTGGAAATGGGCAGATGGGGGTTAGGACTGGAAGTGGGCTATTGGCAGGGGGGGGTTATGACTGGTAATGTGCTATGGTGGGGGCTAGGACTGAAAATGGGGTGATGGGGGTTAGGACTGGAGGTGGGCTGATTGGGGGGTTAGGACTGGTAATGGCCTATGAGGGGAGGTAAGACTGAAAATGGGGTGATGGGGGATACGACTGCAAGTGGGCTATGGGGGGGACTAGGACTGGTAATGGGCTATGGGGGGGGGGGGGGGTAAGACTGAAAATGGGGTGATGGGGGGGGTAAGACTGGAAGTGCGCTATGGGGAGGTTAGGACTGGTAATGGGCTATGGGGGGTCTAGGACTGGTAATGGGCTGGGGGGGTTGCTAGGACTGGAAATGGGCTGAGTGGAAGGGGGGCTTGAACTGCAAATGGCTGATGGGGAGGGGGGCTTGGAATGGAAATGGGCTGTGAGGGGAGGGAGCTAGGATTGGAAATGGGCTGATGGGGGGCTAGGATTGGAAATGGGCTGATGGTGAGGCTAGGATAGGACTGGAAATGGACTGATGCAGGGACTAGAAAGGAGCAGATGCTGGGTGGGGCTGGAACTAGAAGGGAGCTGATGTTGGGGGAGGATTAGAATGGGATGGAGCTCGGAAAGTGAAATGGAGAGGGGAAAAATATTTTGTCTGGAAGAGAAGACAAATCTACAATTGGCCAGGTATTGGGAGAGTAAGTGGGGATTGAGGATGGAGGGGTAAAATTTGAGTGGATGAAATAGGAATGAGGAAAGAGCAAAAGGAGAAAGATTAGTATGTTAAAGCAGATGTAGGGAGAGAGAATGGAAAAAAAACTAGAAGAGAGAAGAAAGGACAAATGGACAGCAGACGATGGAGATAGCAGAAGACACGAAGAAACCAGAAGTGGCTGGAGCAATTGCAACTGAAAAAAAATGCACAAAAGGTAGAAAAATATCTCTTTATTTTGAATTTATTAACTGGAATATGTCAGCTCTGGGAAATGTGCATCAGTAATGTTTGCGCTTTGTTTAGTACAAGAGGAAATTAATTTATAGTTTTATTTCTACAGTGTTGTTGTACATTCCAAGTTTGGCTTTTGGGGTTCCCAGTTTAATTATTGTCTTCCTATTTCTGAATCTTTTAGTCTTTCTTTATCCATACTCATTAAGAGGCATGTTTACTAAAAGTTAGTGTATGGTAACATTATGCAAATATTTATGCAAATGAGGCCCCTTATGCAAATGAGGCCCCACGTCTTATGCGGCCCCCGGGTTACTTTACAAGTCCTCATTTGGCCCTCAAAGCAATTTGAGTTTGAGACCCCTGGACTACCCTTTCAGCAAGAGTGATGACACAGATGCTTTATTCTAAGTACCCCAACGGGTTTCGGCGAACGCCTTCATCAGGGGGATAAAATAACTTACAAAAAAATAAAATAATAGAAACATATTAAGAAGAAATTAGACCTTACCTGCTAATTGTCTTTCCTGGAGTACTCTCCAGGTCAGTCCAGGAATCTTGGGTGATCAATCCGCTCCAGCAGCTGAGGACTGGAATCTACCAGGTTTTACTGAACACCCCTCCAGCTCCCCTAGGTGTCAGCTAACCAGTCTCTCGGTAACAAAGCAGTGAAGCTAATCCTAAAAATACGCACTAACCAAAAACAACAAAAAATGGAACCTACGCTACGAAAGAAAGAGAAGAAAAACCAGCCAAAGCACTGAACTGGTATAGACTGCTTGCGCCAATTTATTCAGATATCTTTTATTGTTTTTTTTTTTTTTTTACAGGAAAAACAAACAGCAGCCCCACAGAGGAGCGTGAGCTAACGAGACAGGCAAAATTGGCTATATGACCGTGTTTGCCCTTTTCTCTTCTTTTTTTTTTTTTTTTTTTTTTTTACTGTTATCCAGGTTATCATGCCCCCGAAGGGAACCGCAGTATCCGCTGCCTCTGCATTGTACGACCCCTTGACGAGAAACTACGGAAACAAACAAGCCAGTGTCACAAACCGGAACTCGCAGATACAGAAAGGGAGGGTCCTGGACTGGCCCGGAGAGTACTCCAGGAAAGACAATTAGCAGGTAAGGTCTAATTTCTTCTTCCTAGTCGTCTCTCCGGGCCAGTCCAGGAATCTTGGGAAGTACCAAAGCAGTACTTAAATACGGGAGGGACCTGCGAGACCGGCCACCAGCGCCGCTGCGCCAACCCTGGCGTCATTCTGAGCCTGAACATCCAACCGATAATGCTTCGCAAACGCGTGCAAGGACGACCACGTCGCCGCCCGACAAATGTCCACTGGCAGAACTAGCGCATATTCCGCCCAAGAGGCGGCCTGAGCTCTGGTAGAATGCGCTCGCAGCCCTTGCGGAACCGGCACACCCTTCGCCTCGTACGCGACTCGAATGGCATGTTTCACCCAGCGAGCGATAGAGGCTTTAGTGGCCGCCTTGCCTTTTGCCGCACCACCGTAGAGCACAAACAACCTGTCCGACTTACGAAAAGACTCCGTCACCTTGAGATACTTACGCAACACTCGACCCAAGTCGAGCCGTCGAAGGGAACGATCAAAATTGACGTGATTGACGTGAAACGACACCACCTTGGGAAGAAAGGAGGGTACCGTACGTAACACCACCTTCTCAGCTGAAAACTGAAGGTACGGTTCCTTGCAAGATAAAGCTTGAAGATCTGAAATCCTCATTGCGGAGCACAAGACCACCAGAAAAGCCGTCTTCCAGGACAATTCTCGGAGATGCGCCGCTTGATGTCCGATAAACGACGGATACGACAATGCCTGGAGTACCAGATTCAAATCCCAAGGGGGAACCACCGAACGCCTGGGAGGCCTAATATTCCTAGCGGCCCTTAAGAATCACAGGATATCCGGATGGGAAGCAAGAGGCCTGCCCAGCACCCGACCTCAGAAACAGGCCAGCGCTGCTACCTGCACTCGTAAGGTACTAAGCGCTAAACCTTTATCCAAACCGTCTTGCAAAAAAACCAAAAGGTCCGGAAGCGACGCCTTCCCTGGCTGCACCTCACGCTCCACGCACCACGCCTCAAATAAGCGCCAAATCCTAACGTAGGCCAATGACGTGGACCGCCGGCGGGACTGCAACAGAGTAGCTATGACCGCGCTGGAGTAGCCCTTGCGCCGCAACTTGCTCCGCTCAAGAGCCAAGCTGTAAGACAAAATCGATCCACCTGCGGCATGAGCACCGGCCCTTGTCTCAAGAGACCGCTGCGAGCAGGCAACCACCAGGGAGGAGCCACGAGCAGCCTGACCAGATCCGCATACCAAGGTCGACGCGGCCAATCGGGAGCAATGAGAAGCACCATCCCGCCGTGAGCCGCCACCCTCTGGATGACCCTACCCAAGAGTGGCCATGGGGGAAACACATAGATGAGCTGATCCGGAGGCCAAGGCTGTACAAGACCGTCCAGACCTTCGGACATGTGTTCCCTGCGTCTGCTGTAAAACCGAGCCGCCTTGGCATTGGCCTGGGTAGCCATCAGATCCAGAACCGGCTGACCCCACCTCAGCGAGATCTCTTGAAAAACCGTCTGGTCCAGTTCCCACTCCCCGGGATCTAGACGATGCCGGCTGAGATAATCCGCCTGAACGTTGTCCTTGCCTGCCACGTGCACCGCCGAGATCGTGGTGAGATGGACTTCTGCCCACTGAAACAACTGCAGACATTCTTCCAACAACAGAGCACTGCCCGTGCCGCCTTGCCGGTTGATGTAAGAAACAGTCACTTGATTGTCGGAGAAAACCCGAACAGCTCTCCTGCGCAGCAACGTCGCGAACGCCTGCAAAGCGAGCCGCACTGCCCAGAGTTCCAAACGATTGATCGACCAGGAGGTCTCTGCTGCCGACCACGACCCCTGAGCGACACGACCCAGGCAATGAGCCCCACAGCCGGAGAGACTGGCGTCCGTCGTGAGCAATACCCAATTGGAAACCTCCAGAGGGACTCCCGCCTTCAGATGGGCTGGCACCAACCACCACTGGAGGCTGAGACGGACGCTCGGTGGACAGACTAACCTGCGGGAGAGAGGATGATCCTGAGGAGACCAACGAGACAACAACACGCTCTGAAGCGGCCGCATGTGGGCTCTGGTCCAAGGAACAAGATCCAAAGACGCCGCCATGGAACCCAACAATTGTAGATACCTCCAAACCGTTGGAGCCTTGAGACGCAAAAATGCCAAGACCTGTCGGAAAATCTTGCGCACCCTGTTGTCCGGCAGAAAAACGGACCCTATCTCCGTGTCGAAGAAGGCCCCCAAGTAGGTCAGGCGCCGCCCGGGCACCAAATGGCTCTTGGCATAGTTTATGACCCAACCTAACTACTCCAGGAGCTGCACCACTCGCGCAACTGCATCCTGAGACTCCTGCAGCGACAACGCCCGAATCAACCAATCGTCCAAATAGGGATGAACCTGAATCCCCTCTTTCCGGAGCGCAGCCGCCACCACAACCATAATCTTGGTGAAGGTGCGAGGCGCCATGGCCAGCCCAAAAGGCAAGGCCCGAAACTGAAAATGACCCATGGGCACCGCGAAACGGAGATACATCTGATGCTCGCTTCTGATCGGAATGTGCAGGTAAGCTTCTGTAAGATCTATGGAAGCCAGAAACTCGCCCGGTCGCACTGACCGAATCACCGACCGCAAGGTTTCCATCCGAAAATGAGGCACCCGCAAACAACGGTTCACATGCTTGAGATCTAGAATGGGTCGAAAAGAACCCTCTTTCTTGGGGACCACAAAATAAATCGAGTATTGACCTAAGCCGCACTGGTCTGCCGGCACCGTAACTACCGCGCGAAGAAGCAACAATCGGCGAAGGGTCTCCCCGACCGCTTCCAGCTTTGCCTGCGGACCGCAAGGCGACAGGACAAAGGCGTCCGCAACTCGCTCCTCGAATTCTAGGGCATAGCCGTCTCCGATAATCTCCAAAACCCACTGATCTGTGGTTATGGTGGCCCAGGTGGAAAGAAACTGCTGTAAGCGACCTCCCACCGGAATTCCCACCTGGACCGGCCTCATCTCATTGTGACTTTTTCGCTGCGGACTGTTGGTTATGGAAGACCCATCTACTAAAACCTCTGGATCCACGAAAGGAATAGCCCCGAGAAGGGAAGTGACCCCGCTGATAGGGAGTGAAGCGCGCTCCCCGAAACCTGCGAAAGTCTCTACTGTGACCCCTCAGATGGAAGCCCTGCTTCGCAGCTCTAGGGCAGTCCTCCGGCAGCCGCCCACCCTTGGTGTCACCCAAATCTTTAACAATCTTGTCCAAGGCTTCCCCAAACAACAACTTGCCCTTATACGGCAACTTACTAAGACGAGCCTTGGAAGAAGCATCCGCCGACCAGTTCCTAAGCCAAAGGAAACGTCTAGCGGCTATGACGGAGGCCATAGCCTTAGAGGAAATGCGAACCAAATCATAAAAGGCATCGGCCTGATAAGCAGCCGCCGATTCTAACTTCGCCAAGTCCGCCGTAGGTTCCTCAACCTTCTCCGAGGACTGTTCTCCTTGCAGCCAGCGTATGGAAGCCCGAGACACATAAGCTCCACAAACAGACACTTGAAGGGCCAAAGCACTAGAGTCAAAGACCTGCTTCAGAAGAGCTTCTAACCTGCGATCCTGCAAGTCCTTGAGTGCTGTACCGCCTTCAACAGGAATGGTGGTCTTTCGAGTAACAGCAGACACCAACGCATCCACCTTGGGCATACGCAATAAGTCTCTCTCATCCTGCGGGACAGGGTAAAGCTTAGCCAAGGAGTGAGCCCCTCTGAGAGACGCCTCAGGAAACTCCCATTCAGCTTCTATCATTTGTTTGATAACTCTATGCACCGGGAAACACTTTTGCTCCGACCTGAACCCCTGTAGCAAAGGATCTTCCAAGGGTTCCTGCTGCACCGAAGGAGGGCTAAATTCAGAGCAGAAAGCGACTGGGAGATTAGCGCTCCCAACTCCTCTTTACGAAACATGCGAAAAACATTGGGATCCTCACCAGGACCCAGTTCCCCTTCCTCCAAATCTCCAGACCAGGTATCCAACCCAGGTTCAGAAAATATCTCACCCTCCTCTAACCCCAGGGATGGGGCAAAAAGTGCCTCTGCATAGTCCCCACTCTGGTCTCTGCCAGGGACTACCGCAGGGCTAGACTCACCTCGAAGAGGTTCAGAAGAACCGGCCATAGGAGCCTCTAGGAGATCCACAGAGCCAGGAGGGAGAGAAAACTGAGTCTTCTTAAGAAGATAGGCATTATGCAGAGAGAGAATAAATTCAGGAGAGAAAAAAGAACTGAAAGACTCCTGGGAGGCAGAAACAGGCTGCTGCTGACTCTCCGCAGTCACAGACGATTTCGCTGATTTGGACTTCCTTTTGGAGGGCTTAGGGAGAAGCGCGGGAGCAGCAGCCTGCTCTGCTAAAATGGCTGCCGTTCCCGCTCTTTCCCCTGAAGTGAGGGAAAAACCGACGCTGCTGTCAGAAGCTTTCTCCTCCATCGCTGCAGACACCCGCCGAACAGAAGACACAGAAAGGCAACTGTAGAAACGCGAGCCGCCAACCTCCAGAACGGAACACGACGAACAGCAGAAACCGCGGACTGTGAAGAATGCCGGCAAAACAGGGAAACCCCACGGCAAGGGAAATCCGCCCCCCGAAAAAGAAACAGCAGACTTACCGGCTGTAGAACAGAAATAACCGGAGCCAAACTCCACGCTGTCCTGCACCGCCGCGCCGTTGCTAACGGCTAGCAGATGCTCGAGTACCTCCAATGCAGAGAGAGAGGACACTGGGGCTCCCAGGCCTGCAAATCTCCTGCCGCTGCTCAGCGTCTCGAAGGAGGCAGGCTCTACCTCATGAGACGGGCACCGAGGCACAAGGGGAGCTTCCCCGACCTCCAGTTCAAGTGCCTGAGCTGCGATCGATCCTGATGAAAAGTCTAAAACATGGAGAGTGCCGTGAAAAAAAATCAGCACGAGAGCCTGAACCCCGATGGATTCAAAGTTTCTTTTTTTTTTTTTTCAAAAGAGAGGCAAGCAGGCTAAAGCAAAATAAAGACCACTGAAAGAAATGTTATCCTATACTAAAACCTAACTTTCCTATCCTCTCTCAGGGGAGCTGATCCAAAAGACGTCCAGTCCAGCTGCTGAGGACTGAAAGACTGGTTAGCTGACACCTAGGGGAGCTGGAGGGGTGTTCAGTAAAACCTGGTAGATTCCAGTCCTCAGCTGCTGGAGCGGATTGATCACCCAAGATTCCTGGACTGGCCCGGAGAGACGACTAGGAATAACGATTACAAAAAATAAAAGAATAAAAGATCATATTTAAGCTGAACGGGCATCACAGTAAAAAGTAAAAGGTTATACACATCTACATCATGTGACACTCAAAACAATAAATAAATAAATAGATAAATAGTAATAGCAGGTGTGCTTATAACAATTCTTACATAAAATTTATATACCATACATAAAAGTACACTTATATACACTGTAAAAAGTGACTCATATAACAAAGAATAATAAGAAGGAAACAAAAGGCGCAGGGCAGAAGAGCAATCGTGGACCAGCGTTAAGGACACTCAAAAACACTTAAAACAATTGATACTCACTATGGTATCTCATGGGAAAATTTCCCATAAGGTGGAATCTAAATATCTGTCACCGTAGATCCAACAGATAAGGAGTCTTGTTTGTATATGAAATGAAGGGAACTATAGTGTGATAAAGCCATAGTTAGAAACTATCTATTGATGAGAGGACTAACAAAGCCAATAGTGCATAAAATAGTAAAAAATGGCTGAGCATATTTTAATGCTGGCAAAGAATTCAACTATTATAAGGGGACTGATGCTAATTCATCAAAAACATGCCTAAAAACCACATATACATAGAGATACTATGACTAAAAAGTCATAACATGATCAATCTTTTAAAAAACCAGCAGGCTGTTAAAAATTAGCTCAGTATTAATGACGGAGAAGAATGGAAGACACATTGCCTAAGGGACGAGAAATCTGTAAAGGGGCCTTATATTGCATATACTTATTTAACAGGGTAACTCCCAAATTAATATCGTGTTCTCTGACAAGAGGGCAATTTCGTAGTAACCAATACAATAAAAACGCTAAAAGTCAAAAAAGAAAGTAACTGTAATGCTACTTATACATCGGTGACTTTAAAATGACAGAATGGGGAAGTGATTCTTTGGCAAATTAGATGCGTCTCTGAACTAAGCCCCGTGCATCTAGTTATGTCTTCAAAAATAGCTAAGTATTAAAAATAGGTTTTCTACAAGGAATGAAAGTGCTTAGAGAATGCTTACATAAAAAATAAAAGATTACTGGCATTAAACTTAACATCCTAGTATGTTTAAAGTGCATACCACGGGCGAAGGGGTGACCAAACAGACATTTAAAAAATATATCCATATGTTGAAGTATGAAGGAGAATGTTAAAAAAACTCCTGAATTAGTTTGAATACATAACATGGAGGAAGGGGGTAACCAAACAGATAATAACAGACTTTAATAAGTTTAATATTTTTTCCACACTTCGACGTTTAGATATTTCGCAGTATATAGTGTTCACTCCTTTTTGAATGCACAGCGAGACAAGACTTTGGTTTGAAAGCTTTTTTCACTGTACCATGAATACATTCATCTCTGTTTAAAAACGTGTTCTCCCAAGTACCATTTCTAAGCAATATTTAGGAAATAAAATGCTCCTTGATGCCTGCAGTTTTAACTGCCTTTAGTATTGTCTGGATTGCGGATTTAAAAGGTTTTTACCAAGTTGGAGCTACGTGCAGCTCTCCCCACTCCGCTGTAAATTGACACGTTTTTAGCCACGCCCCCTTTTTTTGGCGCGGTTTGAAGCGTCTACAAAAACTCAGTTTTTTCACCTGTTACCTTTGTATACTGCATCAGATTTAGCGTTGTTGGGAAGAAACTGTGTCAGGTAATGCCAGTTACTTACCTGTAACAGGTGATCTCTGGGAAAAGCAGGAATAAGTCTTCACATATGGGTACGTCGGTACCGACGGAACCTGCGCGAGAACGCTCCCCAGCTTCCCAAAAAGGAAAGCTTTTGGGAGCATCCCACAGCGCCTGCGCGCTGCCTTCCCGCCTTTCCTAACCATCTCTCCTCAGTTTGAGTTTAAAGCTGAGACAATAGAGAGAGAGAGGAAAGGAAAGATAGAAAAAGAGATACAACTCCTAGGGGAGGTGGGAGGGTTGTGAAGACTTATTCCTGCTGTTCCCAGAGATCACCTGTTACAGGTAAGTAACTGTGCTATCTCCAGGAACAAGCAGGAATGAGTCTTCACATATGGGGACTCCCTAGCTAAGATGCCTGGGAGATCCCCAAGGATATGAGACCCTGGGAAGGGGTCTACTTCCTCCTATGGATCTCAGGCATCCATCCAGGGAGGAGGGTAGGAGTTGTTTAAGAATGGAACAGGTGTTTGAGGACAGCCTGACCAAACAAGGCATCCCGGCGGGAGTCCTTGTCCAAGCAGTAATGGGCTGTGAAGGTATGAACCGAGGCCCAGGTGGCTGCTCGACAGATCTGGTCGATGGACACAGAATTTAGATGAGTCAGAGGTGGCCATGGCCCTCACATTATGAGCTGTGACATGGCTCTCCAGAGAAAGGTTCTTACTCTGGTAGGCGAAAGAAATACACTGAGCAATCCAATTGGACAGTGGTCTCTTAGAGACTGGAAGTCCCAAATGAGAAGGATCAAAAGCAACAAAAAGCTGGGAAGACTTTCTATGTTGCTGTGTCCTTTGTAAGTAAAAAGCAAGAGCTCTTTTACAATCCAGAGTATGAAGATTCTTCTCTGCACTGGATGCATGAGGAGCTGGAAAAAAGACAGGTAAATATACCTCTTGATTAAGATGAAAAGGTGAAACCACTTTAGGCATAAAATGTGGATTTGTCCTAAGGACTACCTTATCATGATGGAACCTTGTATAAGGTGGATTAGCCACTAATGCCTGCAGTTCACTGATGCGGCGAGCTGAAGTGACTGCAATGAGGAAAATAACCATCCAAGAAAGAAACTTCAAGGAGGTAGTGGCTAAGGGTTCAAAAGGTGGCTTCATAAGCTGACCAAGAACCAAATTTAAGTCCCATGCCACCGGAGGAGGCCTAATGGGAGGTTTAGTTAAAGTTAGGCCTCTCATGAATCTTGCAATGAGAGGATGAGAGGAAATAGGTTGTCCATTGATGGGCTTAAAGGATGCTGCAATAGCACTCAAATGGACTCTTACTGAATTTGTTTTAAGGCCTGCATTGGAAAGATGCAGGAGATAGTCTAACAGAGAATTTAAAGGTAGTGCTAGAAGGTCAAGACCCTTTTCACCACACCAAATGGAAAACCTCTTCCATTTAAAAGCATAAGAACGTCTGGTGGAAGGTTTTCTGGAAGCATGGAAGATATCCTTCACTTGTTGAGAAAGATTCCAGTCTTGAAGGTCTAGGCCTTCAGTAACCAAGCTCTGAGGTGTAGGGACTTGGGGTTTGGGTGCCACAAAGTCCCTTCCTCCTGGGACAGAAGGTCTGGAGCAGCTCCCAAGTCCAGGGAGGGGGCTTGGGAGAGATGTAGAAGTAGAGGGTACCACACTTGGCGTGGCCAGCGTGGAGCTATGAGGATCATAGATCCTTGATCCCTCTGGAGTTTGAACAGAGTCTTGGGAATCAAGGGAATGGGTGGAAAGGCATACAGGAAGCCCTGACCCCAATGAAGGAGGAAGGCATCCTTGGCCTGAACTCCCTGACACGGAATTCTGGAACAGAACCGGGGAAGTTTGGCATTCCACGGACTTGCAAAGAGGTCTATGTCCGGGGTTCCCCATTCTTGGAAGATTCTGAGTACCTGATCCATGTGCAGGGACCATTCGGGTGGAAGCAGAACTCGACTGAGTCTGTCTGCCCAAGAGTTTTGGACTCCTGGGAGGTAAACTGCCAGGAGATGGATTTGATGCTCTCTGGCGAAAGCCCATAATCTTAAAGCTTCGTTGCAAAGCAACAGAGAGCCAGTTCCTCCTTGTTTGTTTATGTAAAACATGGCTACTTGATTGTCCGTATGAATGAGGACTGTCTTGTAGCTGAGGAGGGTATGAAAGACCTTGAGAGCTAGAAAAACTGCTCGAAGCTCCAAGTGGTTGATATGAAGAGAGGTCTCCTGTGGGGACCAAGTGCCTTGAGTGGAGAGGTCCTGTAGATGGGCTCCCCAACCTGTTTGGGAGGCATCTGTTGTGAGGGTTGCTTGGGGCAACAACTGTTGGAAGGGGACCCCAGCAACAAATTCTGAGTGGACATCCACCATTGGAGAGACCAAAAGAGACGTTTGGTGGTTGCTATTTGGTCTGAGAGAGCTCCTGAAGCTTGAGTCCACTGGGTGGACAAAGTCCATTGAGCTGCTCTCATGTGTAGGCAAGCATAGGGTACCACATGTACTGTGGAAGCCATGTGGCCTAGCAGTTGTAGCATCTCCCGGGCAGTTAAGTGGCTCTTTGACTGAATCTGGGAGGCTAACTGCACTAGACGTTGGCAACGGGCCTGAGGAAGGTAGGCCCTTGCAGTAGTGGTATCCAACCAGGCCCCTATGAATTCTAGGGACTGAGTAGGGGTGAGCTGAGACTTTGGGAGGTTTACAAGTCCCAGGTACTGCAGAATGCGCCTTGTGCGGTCCAGGGAAATCTGGGCCTCTGACTGAGATGGAGCTCGGATGAGCCAGTCGTCCAGGTATGGGAAGACAAATATTCCCAGAGTGCGTAGAAATGCAGCAGCTATTGCCATGCATTTGGTGAACACTCTTGGAGCAGAGGCCAGACCGAAAGGAAGGACTCTGTATTGGTAATGTTTTCCTTGGAAAAGAAACCGTAGGAATCTTCTGTGAGAGGGATGGATGAGGACATGAGTGTACGCATCCTTGAGATCTAGAGAACAAAGCCAATCCTGACTTTGAAGGTATGGAAGGAGAGTGCCCAGAGAAAGCATCTTGAACTTCTCCTTGCATAGAAATTTGTTCAATTCTCTGAGATCTAAGATGGGTCTGTAACCCCCTGTCTTCTTTGGAATGAGAAAATAGGGGGAGTAGAACCCTGACCCTTGATGAAGAAGAGGAACTTCTTCTATTGCCCCTTGGGCAAGAAGGGTAGCTACCTCCTGACCTAGAAGGTCGAGAAGAGATGTGGGAGAATTGAAGTGTCTCACCATGGTGTGGGGAGGAAGGTCTGAGAAATGAAGCTTGTAGCCCTCTCTTATGATGGAGAGGGTCCACTGCTCTGATGTTATTTGCTCCCATCTGGGAGCAAAATGAGCCAACCTTCCTGGAATGGCGAGAGGCTCTGACTGCTTTAGAGCCAGAAAGGCTAAGTTCTCTAGCATCAAGTCAAAAACCCTGAGGAGGTTGGGCCTGCTGAGTTGCAGCAGCCCCTGTAGGCTTAGGCCTGGCCTGTTTAGGTTGCTGACGCTTAGTGGTAAAGCGACCTGTAGAAGATTGTTGGCCAGAAGTAGAAGGAAATCTGCCCTTTTTAAAGAAAGACTTTTTAAAAGGCTTTTTCTTGGCAGGAATGGAGGTTGACTTTGAAAGTCTATCCAGAGCAGAGTTTTCTGCATCCATTTGAGTCGCTTTTATTTGCCATTCTTTGCCAAATAGGTTTTCACCTGTACAGGGAAGATTTCCTAAGCCATCTTGAACCCAGGGTTCTAAATCAGAAGCCTGGAGCCAAGCAATTCTGCGAGCAGCTATGGCAATGCCCGAAGCTCTGCTGGCACCTTCAAAGGAGTCAAAGGCTGCCCTGTTGGAAAACTTTGAAATGTCTTGGGTATGCTTAAGCCAAATGAGGAATTCCTCCCTTTTATCCTCTGGAAGAAAAGGGAGGAAAGTGTGCAGCTTTTCTGCAACTTCTTTTAGAAACATACCCATGTAAAGACTATATGAGTTGATTCTGGCAATAAGCATACTGGCTTGGAAGATTTTCCTACCAAAAGCATCCAAGGTCCTGCATTCTCTTCCTGGAGGAGCAGAAGAGTGTCTCTTTGTAGTCTTTATCCTTTTCATAGCTGACTGCACCACAATGGAATGGTGAGGAAGCTGAGTTTTATGAAATCCAGGACAGGGAGGAACACGATACATAGTGTCCAATCTGTGAGAATGAGGAGAGAGGGTGAGAGGAGTCTCCCATAGATCAATCGTGTGTTCATAAAGAATCTCATGAATTGGTAAGGTGACTGCCTCTTTAGGAGCCTTAGAATAGCCTAAAATATCCAATTTTTTTGCTCTAGGCTCTGATTCAGAGGTTACTGAAATAGAAAGTCCTTTAGCTACTTCTCTTATGAAGTCTTGAAAGGACAAGTCCTCTGGAGGAGACATTCTTCTTTTTGGAGAAGGCGGCTCTTCAGGAAGGGCTATGGATACTTCAGGAGACTTGTCTGATGTATCAGAATCATCAGAGGAATCAAAGTATCGCCTGTCAGGGTGCTCTTCCAACGCTCGATATGCATATCGAGCAGTATCGACATCGGGCGTCGCCGGTACCGGATCGGTACCGATAAGCAGCCCTGGACAAGGAACCGCAGCAGCCGGTATCCTGGTCGACGTCGATGTAGTCGGTACCGGTATCGGTGCTGGTGCCGGTACCGGAGCCGATACCGACAACGGAGTTTGTTTCGGTACCAGCGGCGTCGCAGCTTGAATGAAGGCCGTAATAGCCCGCTGCATGGACAGAACATTGTGATCCATTGACGCCATGAATGCCTGGAATTCGGTACCGGGAGATTGTGTCGGTACCCCAGAGCATTCCAACAGGTGATCGGTCGAGGCCGTGCCATCGATGTCAACCTGTAACCCCATAGGAGGAGCTTTGGAAGCCGGAGCTTCCCTCCGGTGTTGTTTTGCTGGTGCAGGATCCTCGAGGGCAAGCGTTGAGGCATCTCGATGCTTAGAGGGAGATCTACCCTTCGAGGACCTGCTGGATTTATGTTTGGTTACCTGAGATCCATCAGGAGAAGAAGACCTGGAAGATGTCGTTGCTACCGACGCTGCATCAGCGGGAAACAGCACATGGAGCTTAGCTGCTCGGTTCTGTAAACCCCGTTTAGAAATTAGAGAGCAGGAGGGACAATCCGGAATGGAGTGTTCAGGACCCAAACATTTAAGGCACCATTCATGGGTATCTGTAACAGAAATGGCACCGCTACACTTAGTGCATTTCTTGAACCCGGAGGCTGGTTTTTCCATGAGGAAAATTTTCTTGTAGGCTCTGAAGCCCAAGAGGAAAAATACACTAAGTGAAGAAAATATAGATTTTTTTTTTTTTTTTGAAAGAAAGAAAGAGAAAAAGACCGGCGGTACCGGTCCGGAGTTGGGGAAGGCAGACACGCGACCAAAGAAATAAAATAAAATAAAGAACTTCTTCAGCGGTGACAGGGCTCGACCTGCTGGCTCCGCGGCAAAGAAGAACTGAGGAGAGATGGTTAGGAAAGGCGGGAAGGCAGCGCGCAGGCGCTGTGGGATGCTCCCAAAAGCTTTCCTTTTTGGGAAGCTGGGGAGCGTTCCCGCGCAGGCTCCGTCGGTACCGACGTACCCATATGTGAAGACTCATTCCTGCTTGTTCCTGGAGATTGCCAGTACCCTTTTATTTTTTATGTAAGCATTTTCTAAGCACTTTCATTCCTTGTAGAAAACCTATTTTTAATACTTAGCTATTTTTGAAGACATAACTAGATGCACGGGGCTTAGTTCAGAGACGCATCTAATTTGCCAAAGAATCACTTCCCCATTCTGTCATTTTAAAGTCACCGATGTATAAGTAGCATTACAGTTACAGTCAAACCTCGGTTTTCATTTGCCCCGGTTTTCATACGCTTCGGTTTTCAACGTCTTTTTTGACTGAGATTTTGTCCCGGTTCTCATACATCGCTTCGGTTTTCAACGTCTTTTTTGACTGAGATTTTGTCCCGGTTCTCGTACATCGCCTCGGTTTTCGTAAAGTACAGTACTGTAAATACATACACCCTCGCGCTGCACACCGGTCTGTATACACTGCCGGAACGCCTGCCCGGTCCCGGCAGCACTGCCCCCCGGACTCACCGATCACCAGCGTGATGAGAAGCGAAAGCCAGCTGAGCACGTAAATGAAACACATCCTCGAGCCTGGTCAGAGTCAGAGAGGCAAGGATTGCGCAGAGAGGAAGGCCCCGATCTCGTCCACCGCCTGCCCGTTCTCTAGAGCGCCCCCTCAGGCTCGGAGGTAGCAGGGAAGAAAAGCTGTCAACGTAAGCAGGAGATGTTGCATGAATGTGGGAGGCAGTTCTTTTTCTTGCAGGGTACATCTGAAGCTATATCATTAAGATTTTCTGCCATTCTGAAGCATTGAGCAGATAATGTAAAGGTATTTTAATGGGCTGAATCCAATGTGATTCCGAAGAGAGCTGGGCACAGCAGCTTGTCAGTGGTGGCTAAGGCCAGATGTTAACATACTGTACTGTACAGTATTGTACTTAGCTTGCTTTCAGTGATGTTAAATGTTCATTTATCCATTTCATTAGTCATTTATATTTATTTCTCATTGTTTTCTGTATGTAAAAATATAGTTATTCTCTATAAAATGTATTTTTTGTGAATATTTTGGGTGTCTGGAACGGATTAATTGGATTTACATTATTTCTTATGGGAAATATTGCTTCAGTTTTCATACGTTTCGGTTTTAGTCAGACTTTTTCGAACGGATTAATCATGAAAACCGAGGTTTGACTGTACTTTCTTTTTTGACTTTTAGCGTTTTGATTGTATTGGTTACTACGAAATTGCCCTCTTGTCAGACAACACGATATTAATTTGGGAGTTACCCTGTTAAATAAGTATATGCAATATAAGGCCCCTTTACAGATTTCTCGTCCCTTAGGCAATGTGTCTTCCATTCTTCTCCGTCATTAATACTGAGCTAATTTTTAACAGCCTGCTGGTTTTATAAAAGATTGATCATGTTATGACTTTTTAGTCATAGTATCTCCATGTATATGTGGTTTTTAGGCATGTTTTTGATGAATTAGCGTCAGTCCCCTTATAATAGTTGAATTCTTTGCCAGCATTAAAATATGCTCAGCCATTTTTTACTATTTTATGCACTATTGGCTTTGTTAGTCCTCTCATCAATAGATAGTTTCTAACTATGGCTTTATCACACTATAGTTCCCTTCATTTCATATACAAACAAGACTCCTTATCTGTTGGATCTACGGTGACAGATATTTAGATTCCACCGTATGGGAAATTTTCCCATGAGATACCATAGTGAGTATCAATTGTTTTAAGTGTTTTTGAGTGTTCTTAACGCTGGTCCACGATTGCTCTTCTGCCCTGCGCCTTTTGTTTCCTTCTTATTATTCTTTGTTATATGAGTCACTTTTTACAGTGTACATAAGTGTACTTTTATGTATGGTATATAATTTTTATGTAAGAATTGTTATCTGCACACCTGCTACTACTATTTATCTATTTATTTATTTATTGTTTTGAGTGTCACATGATGTAGATGTGTATAACCTTTTACTTTTTACTGTGATGCCCGTTCAGCTTAAATATGATCTTTTATTCTTTTATTTTTTGTAATCGTTATTAATATGTTTCTATTTTATTTTTTTGTAAGTTATTTTATCCCCCTGATGAAGGCGTTCGCCGAAACCCGTTGGGGTACTTAGAATAAAGCATCTGTGTCATCATCACTCTTGCTCCTTGTGTTTCCTGACTGACTCTGCAAGAGCTGCTGCTCTTTTTGTGCCTACCCTTTCAGCAGCCAGGCCATCAAATTGAGGGATTTGAGGTTGGGATGCAAGAGGGACCCCTGATCCTGAGTCAGAAGGTCGGGTTGCAGCCCCAGAGAAAGTGGAGCATCCACTGCCAACTGCAGAAGAAGAGGGAACCACGGCTGCCTGGGCCACCTGAGGGCTATCAGGATCACCGTGGCTCGACCCTGATGGGTCTTGAATAGAGTCCGGGCCAACAGAGGTGTGGGAGGAAACGCATACAGCAGGCCCTCTGACCAAGGGATCAGGAACGCATCTGCCGCTGCCCTCAGAGGATGCAGTTGTCTGGAACAGAGCTTGGATAGTTGCCTGTTCAGCGGACTGGCAAAAAGATCCATGGTTGGGAGTCCCCACTTCAGAAAGATCCGTTGGACAACCCGGGGATCCAACTGCCACTCGTGAGGCTGTAGAAGTCTGCTTAACCTGTCCGCCAGGTAGTTTTCCTGGCCTGGGAGGTAGACCGCCTGGAGGGTCATGCCCTGATTGATAGCCCAGGAGCAGAGAGCTTGTGCTTCCAGGCACAGGAGTCGGGGATCCTGTGCCTCCCTGCTTGTTCACGTAGAACATAGCCACCTGGTTGTCCATCTGAATTAGAACAGATTGGTGAGAGAGGACCAGAGAGGAAGTCCGTAAGGCTAGTCGAATGGCTCTCAATTCCAACAGGTTGATCTGCTGGGCGGCCTCCCAAGGAGACCACAGGCCTTGGGTGCAGGTCCCCTGGAAATGTGACCCCCAGCCTTGCAGGGAAGCATCGGTTGTCAGTACCTGAGTGTGTGGGGAGGCCCGAAAGGGAACTCCCCCGACCAGGTTTGTGAGATGCCTCCACCAACGTAAGGAGTCCACTAAGAGTTTGAACATCTTTATCCTGTCTGACAGCTGCCCTGTACCCACTGTGCCCTGAGGCACCACTGAGCCGGCCTCATGTGCAGACGGGCATTTGGGGTGACATGCACTGTGGAAGCCATGTGACCTAAGAGTCGGAGGAAGTGTCTGGCAGAGACCAGAGAGTTCGTCTGAAACTGGCCGGCCAACTTCATCAGCCTGTGAGCTCTGTCCACAGGCAAATAGGCCTTTGCATGGATGGTATCCAACCTTGCCCCTATGAACTCCACGTCCTGTGAGGGGACTAAAGTGGACTTTGGGAAGTTTATAACGAACCCCAGGCGCTGAAGCAGGGATATGGTTCGGAAGGTGGCCTGCCTGGCCTCTTGTGGAGACTGGCCCCTGATAAGCCAGTCGTCCAGATAAGGGAACACAAAGATTCCCTGGTTCCTGAGGTAGGCCGCAACTACCGCCAGGCATTTTGTAAAAACCCTGGGGGCGGAGGTGAGGCCAAAGGGAAGCACTCTGTACTGGAAGTGGTTCCCTCCCACCACAAATCTGAGGTATTGCCTGTGACTTGGATGGATGAGGATGTGAGTATAAGCATCCTTCAGGTCTAAGGAGCATAGCCAATCTCCCTGCTGGAGGCAGGGCAGTAAGATTCCAAGGGTAAGCATCTTGAACTTTTCCCTCTCGAGAAACTTGTTCAGATTTCTCAGGTCTAGGATGGGTCTGAGGCCTCCTGTTCTCTTTGGTACCAGGAAGTACCTTGAGTAGAAGCCTTGCCCTTCCAGGTGGTGAGGCACCGGTTCCACCGCCTGGTCCTGTAGCAGACCTTTCAACTCCTGGAGGTGTAAGTTTCTGTGCAGAGGGGGTCTTGGAGGCTCCCCTGGAAAGTAGGAGGGGGGTATCTGGGTGACGTGGAGCAGATAGCCCCTCTCGATGATGCTTAACACCCCTGTGATGGCCGGCCACCTGTCTGTGTACAGGGTCAGCCGACCTCCTGTGCCCTGAAGAGGAGGAGAGGCTATGCTGGCATAGTCAAAAACCCCCTCCCTGCTGAGCAGGAGCCGGAATAGGCGGCTTGGGAGCCTTCTGCCTACGGGGCCCATGACCCTGCCCCTTGGCCTGCTAGCCCTGTTGGGGAGCTGCAGAAGCCTGGTAGTGAGGGTAGGTTTTGTAGGCAGTGGTCTTCCTCGGGTAAAGTCTTTTTCCCCGAGCCCTTCTGCTTCTGAGAAGGGGCAGAGGTTTTCCTGGACAGCCTTTTCCGGGTAAGAGTCTCGGTCTCTAGTTCAGCAGCCTTTTCAGCCATGGGCTTGCCAAAGAGGTTTTCACCTCGACAAGAGACATCGACCAACTTGTCCTGTACCCATGGCTCGAGGTCTGAGGATTGTAGCCAGGCCTGGCGGCGTGCACCGATGCCGGCCCCTGCTACTTGGGCCGAAGGCTCAAATCCATCATAGGCTGCTCGAGAGATAAACTTCGAGCACTCTCGAATACCAGAAGGCAAAGCCTTGAATCTCTGCAAAGGTTCCTTGGACAGACCAGCAGAGAACCCGGCAATCTCCTTCGCCAGGTCTCGAAGGTACATGCCCATGTACAACTGGTAGGTCTGGACGCGGCAAGCAAGCATAGAGCCCTGGAAGCATTTTCTACCGAGGGCATCCAGGTTCCGGGCTTCCCTGCCGGGAGGCACCGAGGAGTGCATCTTCTGCCTCTTCAGGCGATGCATGGCCAATTCCACAACCATGGAGTGGTGTGGTAGCTGTGCCTTGTAGAACCCGGGGCTCTTGCGGACTCGATAGATGGAATCGAACCGCTCGCTTAGAACCGGCATCGAGGCCGGCGTCTCCCACATGCGGAAGAGCAACTGCTCCAGCATCGGAGGAACCGGTACAGTAAAGGCCTCTTTGGGAGGAGTCATACTGCAGGGCCTCGAGCTCCTCGGCTCGAGGCTCCTCCTCAGGGTCCGCTGGGAAGGCCAAGGCTTTGGCCATTTCCCGTACGAAATCTGAAAACCGGGTATCCTCCGGGGGGGACCTTGTCCGAGGCTCGGATCCCGGTGAGTCCGAGGGGACGCACCGGATCCGGAAGGTGTCCGGGGACTCCTCTTCCTCAGTTTCCCACACCGATTCCTCCGAGGAGGAATCGAGCGACTCCGAGTGGGCGGGCACTGACGCCATCCGCCCCGACGCCGAGGGTACCGGCGTCGATGACCTCGGTCCCGAACGGGAGGCTGAGGGTGACCTTGGCCGAGGATCGACTCGAGTTCGCATGGACTCGAGGATCGGCTCGGCCTCCGGGGTCGACTTGGACGTCGAGGTCCCGGTGGTCGGGGCAGATGCGCCGGTGAGACCGGCGATCACCACCTGCTGCTGCTCATGAAGGCAGACAATCTGCTCTCCAAGGCCGTCAACCTGAGTCCAAGCTCAGGAGACCCAGTGGGCCCCGACGTCGGCCCCCCCCGGAGGGGAGTCCACAAGGACTACAGTACTCACGTGACTCGGGGCCTCCGACTCTACATGAGGATGCTTTGCAGGCCTCTCCGACTCCGAAGACCCGGGACAGCGATCAGGGCTATGCGACCTGGCCCTCGAGGGGCCAAGAGCGTCCACCGATGCCACCCTCGCGGGTTTCTTCTTCCTTCGGTGCTCCCTCGAGGGGGACTCCCTCTCAGAGGAGCTCCGATGATGCTCGGGGTCAGACTCCCGAGACGTTGAGGCCTCTGATGAAGTCCGGACCCGTCCAGACGCCGAGTCGGAGAAGATCCTCTCACGCTGGTGCTGACAGCTCCTCAATGCCTTCGAAGACATTTTGCCACAGGGACTACAGACCTTAGGGTCATGGTCAGGCCCTAGGCACCGAAGGCAGCAGTCATGTGTGTTGGTGAGAGACATTAGTTTCTTGCACCAATCACACTTCTTAAAGCCACTGGCAGCCATCGGGGGAAAAAGGGCCCCTGCAAGATAAAAAAAACGGGCTGCCAGGGAAAAGAAAAATTGGCGCGAACGCAGTCTCTAAGGACAAAAACTGAAAAAAGAGATCTGGGCTCGGCACCGCTGTACCGAGACCAGGCGGGAAAGGAAACCGACGTCGAACCGAAGAAAAAACTTGACTCAATGCAGGAAAATCCACTTTTTCCACAGGTGACAAGGACACACGTCCGAAGGGCTCCGCGGAAAAAAGAAGACGGAGCAAGATGGCACCTTTGGGCGGGAAGGGGACCGCGCATGCGTGCCTGCATTCCCAAAGGTTTTCTTTGAAAGCTGGGGAAATGCTCCGCATGGGGGCTCCGTCGGCGCCGTCACCCATATGTGAGGACTGACTTCCTGCTTGGTCCTGGAGAATCTATTATATTCTCCAGAGTAAAGTTATGTCTGCTGTTGAGGAGTTGGTTTTGATACTCTGAAAGTTAGATTTATGAGATCAGTCTAGAGAATTCCCCCAGTTGTCCATTAATGGAGCAATTAGCATTAGATTCATATAGAGAATGATGGTTAAAGATTTGTTATCATCAAGGATGTGTGAATTGCAAAAGAAGAATGTTTCCTGGTGTGCTAGGACCACCCAAAAGAGGCAGAAGCAATTTTTTTTTTTTTATTGCCGAGATCCCAAAGTTTGCATTTGTTGTTAAGTGCTGTCGAGTTGGTGTCGACCCATAGTGAACCTCTGGATAGCCGTCCTAAACTGTATGCAGTCTTTAGTAAGGAGGTTCATTGTTTATAGAGTGGCATCCATAGCTGCTGTTATTGTATTGATCCATCTCATTGCTGGTCTAAATCTTTTGCATTGACCTTCAACCTTGCCAAGCATATCTTTCTCCAATGATATCTCTCTGCGCATAATGTGTTCAAAGTATGAAAGTCAAACTCTGTCATCTGAGCTTCTAAAGAAAGCTTTGGATGGATCTCCTCTAGTACTGACTGGTTTGCTCTTCAGGCAGTCCATGGTATACACAGTTTTCTTCGCGAGCACCCCAATTCAAATGCATAGATTTTCTTCTTATCTTTTTCACTGTCCTGAAGGAGCCATCTCTACCTCAGTATGACGACATAGCTTAATGAAGCCAAAAAAGAACGGAACTCCACGGGGAGTTGGGAGGGTAGTGAGGACTGATTCCTGATAATCCCGGAGAACACCTGCTACAGATGAGTAACTACGTTTTCTCCAGGACCAAGCAAGAAGTCAGTCCTCACATATGGGACTCCCAAGCTACTGAAAAAAACCTGTAAAAAGTCCAATGGGGAAACCTGAAAAAACGAAATGAGAATAAACAGCATGAGTCCCTGAAAGGTTCAGAGAGTCGGTGTCCAGCAATGACATCAACATCAGATCGAATCTACGGATAAACAGGATAAACAGAAGGGCCGGTGGGAAGGTGTTGCTTCAATTTCCAAAGAGATGCCAGAGCATGGCTTGGCCGAAGTTGCTGGCAAGCCGGGAATCACCATCCAGACAGTAATGGGCTGTGAAGATGTGGACTGAGAACCACGTAGCAGCCCTACAGATCTCTGCCTAGGAGACTTAGCACATGTTGGTCACTGAAGCGGCTATGGCTCGGACACTGCCATGACATTTATTTAACAGTTTTTTTATACCGCTTTATCATTTCAGTCAAAGTGGTTTACATTGTAACAAACTTGGTAAATGTACATTAAACAGGGACATTGATAACTTGGATTTTTCTGAGCAATGGAGGGTTAAGTGACATGGCATTCTAAAGTCAGCCCAGCCTAATGGTAAGGGAAGGAGATGCAGTCCGCCACCCAAATGGACAGGATGTGTTTAGACACCGCCACCACCAGCTTACTGGAGGCAAAGGAGACAAAGAGCTGGGAGGAATGTCAATGAGCTTTCATCCTCTCCCGGTAGAAAGCCAGAGCTCTCTTACAGTTCAAGGTGTGCAGCAAGGCTTCAGGTCTACTTGCATGAAGTGTTGGAAAGAAGGTGGGCAGCACCATCAATTGATTGAGATGAAAAGAAGAAACTAGAAACATAAAAACATGATGGCAGAAAAAGACCACATGGCCTACCTAGTCTGCCCTTCCATATCAACCACTACAATAGTCCCCTTTTTTCCTTTAGAGATCCTTTGTGTTTGTCCCTTGCTTTTTTGAATTCAGATACTATCCTCATCTCTGGAAGACTATTCCATGCATCTACCACTCTTTCCATAAAGAAATATTTCCGCATATTACTCCTGAGTCAATCCTCTTTTAGTCTCATCTGTCCCCCTCGTAGCAGAGCTTGCTTTCAATCTAAAGAGGCTCTCCTGCTGTGCATTTATGCCATGGAGGTATTTAAATGTCTCAATCATATCACCTCTATCCCGCCTTTCCTCTAAAGTATATATATTAAGTCTGTCCTCATATGCTTTATTTTTTTTTTGTAATTTAAATTTGATTAGCACATATCATAATTTACATCACATAACATTGAAACCAAACCAGGGATATACAATCTTTCACTTCCATTATACAATTCGTATTTTTTCTTCAAATTGTAGAGATACCCTCTCTTTTTGGGTACCCTAGATTAAATGCACATCATTTTAACTTATTAATGCAAACATTTCTAAAGACTTGTCTCTTTTCTCTAGTAGACTGCACTTACTATATTGTATTATGCAATTTCCCTCATTCTTATTGCGAATTTATATCATCTCATATTAAAACATTATTTTTGCTTTCTAAGCTCTTATTATGTGTTATGTGTTTGTTTCCTTTTTTTGTGTAATTTAAGTTTTTATTGACTCACCCCAACACCAACTTCACATAACATTCCCTCGCTCCTCCTCTGTTTACATACATTAACTTGGTTGTAGTTTAATTGGAACCAAAGGAGAGTACAATTTCCAAAAACCTCCCTCCTTCCTTAAACTTGCACAAACAACAATCCTAACCATTTACCAAGCACCTTTATTATAGTGCATAGAGTTAACTGTTAACTTTTATCCTTTATCCCCCCCTAATATCCCCCATTACTCTCCCTCTCTATCCTCTTGTCCCCTTCCCTCCCTTCCCCCCTACCCCTGTCCCCCCTCCTCCTCATTCCCAACCCCCACCCCTCCTCCTGGTTTCCATTGACCCCCCCATCCATTCCATCCACTCCTTCTCCCGCTATCCCTTGTACTTCTGCCAAACTTCCAGATGCCTTTGCTTTTGTTATACCGATATTCCCCCACCAAACTCATATGCCACACATGCTCCATTTTTCCTATAACCTCCCTTATAGAGGGGGCCTCTTTATCCGTCCACTTCTGCAGAATTGCCCAGCGGGCTGCTACCACATAGTGACTTAAAGTGCCCAATGGTACATTCCCTCCCTCCTACCCCTCATTTAATACTATCATTGCCACAATCAACTGTATCTGCACCTGTGTAATCTCCTTATATAATCTCGCCACCTCTCCCCACAATCTCTGTATTTTAGGACACCCCCAAATCAGATGCAGCAAATCTCCCCTTCCCCCACAACCTTTCCAACACTCCCCCGCTCTCTCTTAATAAATAGCCTGTATTTTAACCGGAGTCCACACCGTTCTCAAATTAATTTTCAGGCAATTCTCTAACAAAGGTGTCCCCTGTGCCATTTTTCTTTCCCGCTCATATATTTCTCTCCACCTACCCTCATCCCACGGCCTGCAATTTCCTTCTCCCACCGCTCCTGCCACCTAGCTTTGCTCCCATGCTTTGCATTAAAAAATCTTGTAAAGATGGGAAACCAGCCCCTTTTACTGTTTCCTTCCTCTCCATTAAATCTTCAATGTTGGTCGACTTTGCAACTCCCTTCTTACCCCTTCTTGCTGTAAAAAGTACCATAAATGCATATATGCATATTGATCAGTCTCTTTCACCCCATATGTGTCCTTGATATCCGTAAAGGATTTAACCTTCCCTCTCTTGTCCTCTACCTGTCCTACCCTTACCAACCCTTTGGCTGCCCATTCTTTAAACACCCTCCTGCCCTTCCTGGTTCGAAGCCCCCCATCCACTGAATATGCGTCTCCTGTGATATTTGTTTTCCTTCTATCAACTAGGTCCAAAATAAGTTCTCCATATTTTCGATTCATGAACTAGCTGCTCCAAGGAAGAGTAGTTACTCACCTGTAACAGGTGTTCTCCAGGAACAGCAGGAATCAGTCCTCACATATGAGTGACATCGACGTCGATGGAGCCCTGCGGAGCATTTCCCCAGCTTTCCATGAAAGTCTTTGGGAATGCAGGCACGCATGCACGGTCCCCTTCCCACCTAAAGGTGCCATCTTGCTCAGTCAAATGACATAGCTAAGAAACAGCACACAAAAATGAAAAAATTAACTATGTACAACTGCAACTCCCAGGGGAGGAGGGAGGGTTGTGAGGACTGATTCCTGCTGTTCCTGGAGAACACCTGTTACAGGTGAGTAACTACTCTTTCTCCAGGACCAAGCAGGAAGTCAGTCCTCACAAATGGGTGACTCCCTAGCTCTGGGCTACCAGGAACCCAGGCTGAACAAGAGAACTCCCTCTAGTCCCAGCATCAAAGAAAGGTTTTTCACGAAAAGAACCTCCACCGGTAGCCCAACGGAGGGCTGGAGGGCAGGAGTTGCTTAAACCTCAAAGAGATTGCGGAATACTGCCTGGCCAAAAGCACTGTCCCTACGGGACTCCCTTTCCAGACAGTAATGGACCGCAAAAGTCTGGCTTGAAGACCAAGTTGCAGCCCTGCAGATGTCTACCAACGGTACAGAGCGGAGATGAGCCACTGAGGCAGCCATTGCCCTGACACGATGGGCCGTGACCCGACCCTGCAAAGGAAGGTCAGCCGCCCTGTAAGCCCAGGTGATACAGTCAGCCACCCAGATGGACAAGGTACGCTTGGACACAGCCAACCCCAAATTATTAGGGTCAAAAGATATGAAGAGCTGAGTAGCCCTTCTATGCCCCTGCGTACGGTCAAGGTAGAAGGATAAGGCCCTTCTACAGTCCAGGGTATGCAGGACTGCTTCAGCCTGGCTTGCATGAGGCCTAGGGAAGAATGTTGGAAGAACCAACTCCTGGTTGAGGTGGAAAGAGGAGACAACCTTTGGGAGGAACTTTGGATGAGTCCTAAGGACTACCCTGTTCCTATAGAAATGGGTGTAAGGCCTGTCACAGACCAGAGCCTGAAGCTCACTTACTCTCCTGGCCGAGGTAAGGGCTATCAAGAAGAGTGTCTTCCAGGACAGGAAGCAGAGAGGACAAGTAGCCATAGGCTCAAAAGGTGGGCGAGTCAGTTGCTGCAAGACCACATTCAACTCCCACTCAGGAGCTGGAGGACGGATGGGAGGCTTGAGCAAGAGCAAGCCTCTAAGAAATCTGGACACCAAGGGGTGAACCGACAGATAATGTCCCTCCACCAGTGAGTGGTGAGCTGCTAGAGCTGAGAGATGGATCCGAACAGAATTGGACTTAAGTCCCTGATTGGATAAGTGTAGCAGGTACTGAAGTACTACAGGCACAGTACAGGAGAAAGGATCCTCCGTACGTAACTGACACCACACAGAAAACCTTTTCCATTTCAGGGCATAGGTTTTTCTAGTGGACTGCTTCCTAGAGGCTAGGAGGACCTCCTCAACTTCCTGAGGTAGGCCCCAGGGAGCCAAAACTACCCTTGCAGCCTCCATGCCATCAAATTGAGAGCTCTGAGATTTGGGTGTAGAAGGGACCCCTGATCCTGAGAGAGGGGGTCGAGCTGCAACCCCAGAGGCAGTGGGGGATCCACCGCCAGCTGAAGCAGAAGTGGAAACCAAGGCTGTCTTGGCCATCTGGGAACTACCAGCAGGACCGAGGCCTTGTCCTGAAGAATTTTGA
Source organism: Ichthyophis bannanicus (assembly GCA_033557465.1). Lineage (NCBI taxonomy): Eukaryota > Metazoa > Chordata > Amphibia > Gymnophiona > Ichthyophiidae > Ichthyophis > Ichthyophis bannanicus. Next base: position 66,931,166 of record CM066041.1, on the reverse strand, counting down.
ACAGGGTTCGGGCCACCAGGGGCGTGGGAGGAAATGCATACAGCAGGCCCTGGGACCAGGAAATCAGAAATGCATCTGCTGCTAGACGCAGAGGATGTGGTTGCCTGGAGCAGAACCTTGGCAGTTGTCTGTTTGAAGGACTGGCAAACAGATCTATGGTTGGAAGTCCCCATTTCAGGAAAATCTTCTGAACCACTAAGGGATGTAGCTGCCATTCGTGGGGCTGCATAATCCTGCTCAACCTGTCTGCCAGGTAGTTTTCCTGGCCTGGTAGATACACAGCCTTGAGGAGCATGTTGTGCCTGAGAGCAAACAAGAAAAGGTCCTGCGCCTCTTGACAAAGGAGCCTGGACCCAGTTCCGCCCTGCTTGTTCACATAAAACATGGCTACTTGGTTGTCTGTTTGAACTAGGACAGACTGATAAGCCAGTGTTTGAGAGAAAGTCTTAAGGGCTAAATGAATAGCCCTGAGTTCCATTAGATTGATCTGCTGTGTGGCCTTCCAGGGAGACCACAGGCCCTGGGTGCACTTGCCCAGACAATGAGCCCCCCAGCCTTGCAGGGAGGCATCCATGGTCAACACTACTGTGAACCCAGGAATCTGAAAGGGCACCCCTTGCAGTAGATTGGGTGGGTGCAGCCACCAGCGGAGGGAGTTCAGAAATGGTCTGGACACCCTTATTCTGTCTCTGCTGCCTGTGGCCTGTGTCCACTGAGTCCTGAGGCACCACTGTGCAGGCCTCATATGGAGACGGACATTGGGGGTCACATGTACTGTCGAAGCCATGTGGCCAAGAAGCCTCAGGCATAGCCTGGCGGAGACCAGTGACCTGCTGAGAAACTGGTTTGCCAAGTTTATCAGTCATTGGGCTCTGTCTTCTGGTAAGAACGCCATTGCCAGAAGAGAGTCCAGCCTTGCTCCTATGAACTCCAAGTTCTGGGAGGGGAGCAAAGTGGACTTTGCGAAGTTTATGACAAACCCAGGTGTTGAAGAGCAATAGTTCGGAGGGTGGCTTGTCTGGCCTCCTGGCACGTCTGACCCCTGATGAGCCAGTCGTCCAGATAGGGGAAGACAAAGATACCCTGATTTCTCAGGTAGGCCGCCACCACTGCCAGGCATTTGGTAAAGACCCTGGGAGCGGAGGTGAGGCCGAAAGGCAGTACTCTGTACTGAAAATGGCTTCCTCCCACAATGAAGCTAAGGTACTTTCTGTGGTCTGGATGAATGAGGATGTGAGTGTACGCATCCTTTAAATCTAAGCAGCATAGCCAATCTCCCTGCTGGAGGTAGGGCAGTAGTGTTCCAAGAGTAAGCATCTTGAACTTCTCTTTCTCTAGGAACTTGTTGAGATTTCTGAGGTCGAGAATAGGGTGGAGGCCACCAGTTCTCTTTGGTACGAGAAAATACCTGGAGTAGAACCCTTGACCGTGGAGGTTGGGAGGCACAGGCTCCACTGCCTTGTCCCTCAACAGACCCTGGAGCTCTTGAAGGAGAAGATCTGTGTGCAGGGGAGGCCTTGGAGGCTCTCCTGGAAAGTATGGATGAGGTAGCTGTTGGAAGTGTAGCATGTAGCCCCTGTGGACAATGCTTAACACCCAACTGTCTCCAGTGATGAGTGGCCACTTGTGGGCAAACAGGGTAAGTCGACCTCCTGTGCAGGGTTGGGAGAGCAGGGACGGAGAGGCTATGCCCAAGGAGTCAAAAACCCCCACCCTGCTGAGTGGGAGCACGGGCCGGAGGCTTGGGGGTCCTCTGCCTACGGTGCCTATTCCGTTGCCCCTTGGCCTGCTGAACCTGTGGGGGAGCTTGGGAGGCCTGGTACTGTGGGTACTGTTTGTAGGCAGGTCCCTTCCTCGGGTAAAAGGGCTTCTTACCCGAGCCCTTCTTCTTGTGAGAAGGGGCAGAAGTCTTTCTAGACAGCCTTGTCCTAGTGAGGTGCTCGGTTTCGAGCTGTGCAGCCTTCTCGGTCATGGGCTTGCCAAAAAGGTTCTCACCTCGGCAAGGGACATCGACCAACTTGTCCTGAACCCATGGCTCGAGGTCCGATGACTGCAACCACGCCTGGTGTCGAGCTGCGATGCCGGCTGCCGCAACAAGGGCCGAAGCCTCGAAGCCATCGTAGGTAGCGCGGGACATAAACTTGGAGCATTCCCGTATCCCCGAAGACAAGGACTTAAACCTCTGCAAGGGTTCCCCGGAGAGACCAGCAGAGAACCCGGCCAGCTCCTTGGCCAGGTCCTGCAAGTACATGCCCATGTACAGCTGGTAAGACTGGACACGGCAAGCAAGCATCAAGCCCTGGAAGCACTTTCTACCTGTGTTTTAAATTTAGTCTAAAAGCACTTTGCTGATACTAGGCCCTGAGCAAGTATGAAATTTAAACTACAAGCTCTCTGCTGGGTTCTAAATTTAATCAGAAAGCTCTCTTCTGTGTTTTAAATTTCAACAAACTGCTGCTACTAGGCCCTGACTGATTTAACAAATACACTGGGTTCACAGATTAATCAGCTTTAATCCAAAGAATTCCCCTTCAGAAAAATTCCCACAAGTATATACTCACTATTGTAGATCTCTCTCCAGAAGTAGCAGTCCCCTTTTATAGTCCTTCAAGACTGAGGATCACAGAACTCTGGTTAAACTATTTATGCCTGTGCTTCTGAGGTAAGCCGTGACCAACTTCCTGGGTGATTAACAGTCCTTGCTTGGATAGAAGGAGTCTTTCAAAATGGTCTTTTGATCTGCCACCTGGCTTTAATGCCTATTTAAAAAGTTTCACAGGTCTCTTGCCCCCTAGGTAGAAGGCCTCTTTGTAAAGGTCTCTAGAAGACTTTATTTATTGCTCAAAGAATACTGACCCTGTTTTGCCTTTTATGCTAAGTTATATTCTGATTTGAACAAGCAGGAAGTCAGTCCTCACATATGGGACTCCTTAGCTCCAGGCTGCCAGGACCGGAACCACGACAGCACCAACAGCGACCACCAGGGGAGGCCGCCAGTTGCAGAAGACAGTCCCTATCCAGAGACTCCGCAATGCACAGTTACCCTTATTGCTATTAGTCCAGTAGCCTGACCATCAATGGGCTGGAGGGCAGGAGTTGCCTATACACCGGGTATGCTACGGATTACCGCCTGGTTGAAGGTACTGTCCCTGCTGGACTCACTCTCTAGGCAGTAATGTGCTGCAAAGGTATGCATGGAAGACTATGTGGCAGCCTTGCAAATTTCTGTCACTAGTATCGAGTGCAGGTTGGCCACTGACATGATGAACAGTGATCCGGTGCTCCAGGGAAAGGCCAGCCTGCTCATAGGCAAAGGCGATGCAGTCCGCCGTCCAAGAGGACAGAGTCCGTTTGGTAACCGGCAGCCCCAGCATACGAGACAAAGAGTTGGGGCGTTTTGCGATGGTCCCTGGTCCTATGAAGATAGAAGGATAGTGACCTCTTGCAATCCAAGGTGTGGAAGACTGGCTCTACCTTGCCGGCGTGAGGCTGTGGAAAGAAGGTAGGGAGAACCACCTCCTGGTTGAGGTGGAAAGCAGACACCACCTTAGGAAGGAACTAGGGATGTGTACGCAGCACTACACTATTCGTGTAGAACCGGGTGTAGGGAGGATCTGCCACCAGCGCCTGCAAATCGCTCACCCTGTGGGCAGAGGTCACAGCCACAAAGAAGGCCATTTTCCAGGAGAGGAACGTCAAGTGACAGGTGGCCAAAGACTCAAATGGCAGTTTGGTGAGATGGGACAGCACAACATTAAGGTCCCATTCCACTGCTGGAGGGCAGAGGAGGGGCCACAAGGCCCCTGAGGAATTTGGAGACCAGGGGCAGGTTTGAGAGGGGCTTCCCCTCTACAAGGTGGTGGTTGGCAGCTATAGCGCCGAGATGCACACTGACTGAATTAGATTTGAAGCCTGAATGTGAGAGATGCAAAAGGTACTGCAACTTGAGCTGTACCTGGCAGGAGAACGAAGTCACTTTTCTGTCTGCTCACCAGACGGAGAACCTCCTCCACTTGAAGGAGTAAGCCCTTCTAGTGGAGGGCTTCCTGGAAGCCAGGAGGACCTCCTTTGTGAGGTGGAAAAGGGCCAACGCTAACCTTTCAGCAGCCACGCCATCAGCGCTAGGGCCCTCAGGTTGGAGTGCAGGAGGGAGCCCTCCTCCTGTAAGAGAAGGCCCAGGGCCTGGCCCAGGGGTACCAGGGCTCTCACTGACAGAGAGAGCAGCAGAGGGAACCAGGGCTGCCTGGGCCACCTGGATCACTGAGGCATGCTCGCTCTGGATTTTGAGCAGACACTTGGATATCGGGGGGGGGGGGGTTCAGTGGGAATGCGTAAAGCAGACCCTGCAACCATGATATCAGAAACGCATCTGCCGCCACCCTCCTGCGGTGTGGTTGAGGGGAGCAGAACCGCAGAAGCTGCACATTGTCCGGGGAGGTGAAAAGATCCAGGCAGGGCCTGCCCCAGAGTCGAAAGAGCTTCTGGGCCACCTCGGGGTCCAGGTGCCACTCATGGAGGACCGATTGAGCCACTCATGGAGGACCTGTTGAGCTTGTCCGCTAGAAAGTTGTCCTGGTCTGGTAGGTACACAGCCCTTAGGATATGCAGTTGCGTACCTCAAAGGAGTGAAGTGCTACAGCCTCCTGACAGAGGGAGTAGGAGCCCTGTTTGTTCCGCCCTGCTTGTTCATGTAGAACATGGCCACCTGGTTGTTTGTCTGTCTGTATGAAGACCGGAAGACCTCGGAGCAAGTGGCAGAAAGTTCGCAGGGCCAGAAAGACGGCCCAGAGTTCAAGGAGGTTGATCTGCAGGAGAGACTCCTCAGAAGACCAGTAGCCCTGAGTGAACTGGCCCTTGCAATGCGCACCCCAGCCCGCCAGGAAGGCATCTGTAGTCAGAATCCTCTGAGGTGCTGGTGCCTGGAAAGGCATCCCTGCCCTGAGGTGGTGTAGGGACTTCCACCAGGCCAGGGAGAATGCCAGCTGCCGGGTGGCCCACACCCTGTCCCCCAGTCTGCCTGTGGCCTGAGATCACTGAGAGCAAAGGCACCACTGAGCCGCTTGCATGTGTAGGCGGGCTGGGGGGGGGGTGTAAACTGCACCGATGAGGCCATGTGGCCCAACAAGCAGAGGAGCTGCCTGGCCGGCACCAACCTGCAGGCTTGCACCTCCCTGGCCAACTGCATCAGACGGTGAGCTCAGTCTTCTGGGAGGAAATCTTTGGCCAGAAGAGTGTTCAGCTGGGCCACTATGAATTCCAGGATCTGAGCAGGGGAGAGCCTGGACTTGGGGTAGTTGATGACGAAGCCTAACCAATGGAGGGCCTAAATGGTAAGCATTGTGGCCCAATCTGCTTCCTGGGCGGTGCTGCCCCTAATGAGCCAGTCGTCTAGATAAGGGAAAACGTGAGCCCCCTGCAGGCGCACATGTGCAGCTACTGCTGCCAGGCACTTTGTGAAGACCCTTGGGGAAGAGGCGAGGCCGAATGGGAGCACTCTGTACTGGAAGTGCAGACCTCCCACCACAAACCGCAGGTATCACCTGTGAGAGGGATGAATAAGGATGTGGGCATAAGCATCCTTGAGATCCAAGGAGCAGAGCCACTATCCCTGGCAGTGGTAGGGCAATAATGTTCCAAGGGAGAGCATCTTGAACCTCTCCCTCACCAGGATCCTGCTGAGGTTGCGCAGATCCAGGATAGGCCGGCGGCCTTCAGTTCTTTTGGGGACAAGGAAATACCTTGACTGGAAACCCCTGCCCCAGAGATGGTGGGGCACAGTTTCCACCACCTTGTCTCTGAGCAGGTTGGCAAGCTCTGTGACAAGTAGGGCCTGGTGAAGGGGCAGACGGGATGGCTCCCCTGGAAAGTAATCTGGAGGGTTTTGTTGCAGGTGGAGGGAATAACCCTCTTTCACCACCCGCAGGACCCACTGGTCTGTAGTAATGGTGGCTCAGCTGTTGGCAAAGGAGGCCATTGACCCCCTATGGGCTGAGGTGGATCTCCTGGGGGAGGAGTGATCCTGCCCAATGAGTCAAAAACTCCCCCCTGGCTGAGGGGGTGCTGGGGCTTCGGGGCCTTGGGTTTCCTGGACCCATGCCCCTGGCCCTTTGGCTGTGCGAGTTGTGAGGCTGACCCTGGTAAGGCTGGTAATGGCTAGCCAAGGGGTAACCCTTTTTTCTTGGGAAAAAGGTCTTCTTTCCAGAGGGTTTCCTTCCTGGGGAGAGCAGAGGTCTTTTTGGAAAGTCTCTACTGGGTGACTACCTTAGCCTCGATCTCGGCAGCCTTAGCAGACATGGGCTTTCCAAAAAGATTCTCCCCATTGCAGGGCATGTCCAGGAGCTTCTCCTGCATCCATTGCTCCAGGTCCAAGGTCTGCAGCCACACCTGGCACCAGGCACCGATGACCGCAGACGCCACTCGGTCTGAGGCCTTGAACTCATCATAGGTGACTCTAGAGAGAAATGTAGCACAGTCCTGGACAGCCCCGGTCAGGGACAAGCAGCACTGGAGGGGTTCCCCAGCAAGGCCTGCTGAGAACCCCGAGAGTTCCTGGATCAAGCTCTTCAAATACATCCCCATATACAGCTCACAGGCTTGTATACGGCACCCGAGCATGGCACCCTGGTAGCATTTACGGCCCAGGGCGTCAAGGACCTGGGCCTCCTTGCCCAAGGGCATAGACGAGTAGATCTTTTGACTCTTGAGCCTTTGCATCTACAACTGCACCACCATCGAGTTGTGGGGGGGTTGAGGCTTATGGAACCCTGCACCCTTCCAGACTCGGTAAATGGCGTCAACATGCTGGCTGACCACCGACACAGAGGCCAGCGTCTCCAATGTCCAGATCAGGAGCCTCTCGAGGATGGGCAGGATCGGGACTGTGAAAGTCTCCTTGGGCGGAGACTCATACTGCAAAATTTCCAGCTCCTCAGTGCGCAGGTCTTCCTCTGACTCTGTCTGCATCGAGAGAACCTGGATCAAACATGACGACAGAAAAAGACCACATGGCCTATCTAGTCTGCCTTTCCATATCAACTACAATAGCCCTCTTTTTACCTTTAGAGATCCTCTGTGCTTGTCCCATGCTTTTTTGAATCCAGATACTGTCCTCATCTCCGCCACCTCCTTGCCCTTCTTAGGTTGACGAGGACCCTGAGGCCTTTGCTACTGCTGCTGCTGACGTTGATCGGAAGCAGAGGGATGGTATGAAGAGTAATATCTCTTCTTCCTGGTATAGAAAAACTTCTTGGAAGTAGCTTTCCCCCAGAGGGGTCTGAAGTCTTTCTTGAGAGACGTTTGAGGGTAAGATCATCTGCCTCAAGCTCTTCTGCTTTTTCTCTTCAACCCTTACCAAACAGGTTTTCTCCAGAACAAGGAATACTGGCTAATTTATTTTGTAACCACTGTTTGAGGTCTGATGTCTACAGCCAGGCCATTCTACAGGCTCCTATATAGGCAGCAGCAGCTCTGCTAGTTGATTCAAAGGTATCAAAGGCTGACCTGGTCAGGAACTTAGAAGTATTTTGAGCTTACTTGACTATAGTCATGTAAGCATCGCGTTTGCTGTCTGGGAGAAGAGAAGCAAAATTTGCTTGATCCCTGGAGACATTGTGCTCCAGGCCGAAGCACCGGAGGCAGCAGTCATGCAGATCGGTGAGGGACATCATTTTGCTGCACCAATCGCACTTCTTGAAGTCCCTGGAGGTCATTGGAAAAAGGGGTCCCCGCCGCCCGGCAGGGGTCCAAGGACCAGTTGAAAAAGGGCAGGAATGCCGGTAGATGGACACCTTGAGATAAAAAAGGGGAAAAAACAAGAAACACACCCGAGGAGCAATACCGAGGGAGTTGGCTCGTGGGTTGGGAGGAACCGGTACACGAACCGGACAGAAAAGATCATAAACACACTTTTTCCAGGAGAAACTGGACAGACGTTCAGACAGCTCCATGGAATAAAGGAGACTGAGGCAAGATTACACCCTTGGGTGGGAAGGGAATCACTCATGCGTGGTGCATCTCCCAAATGATTTCTTTGAAAGCTTGGGAGATGCTTCTGAAGTGGCTCCGTCGGCGCCGATGTCACCTATATGTGAGGACTAACTTCCTGCTTGTTAGAAACATAAAAAAATGATGACAGAAAAAGACCACATGGCCTATTTAGTCTGTCCTTCCATATCAACAACAACAGTCCCCTTTTTTCTTTTAGACATCCTCTGTGTTTGTCCCATGCTTTTTTGAATTCAGATACTGTACTCATCTCTACCACCTCTACTGGGAGACTATTCCACGGATCCACCACTCTTTCCGTAAAGAAATATTTCCGCATACCACTCCTGAATCTATCCCTTTTCACCCTCATCCCATGTCCCCTCATAGCAGAACTTACTTTCAATTGAAATAGCTCTCCCCTCCTGTGCATTTATGCCACTGAGGTATTTAAATGTCTCAATCGTATCACCCCTATCCTGCCTTTCCTCTAAGGTGTACATATTAAGATCCTTAAGTCTGTGCTCATATGTTATATAACGAAGACCACTAACCATTTTAGTAGCCACCCTCTGTACTGACTCCATCCTATTTATATCCTTTTGAAGGTGCGGTTTCCAGAATTGCACACAATACGCCAAATGAGGTCACACCAAAGACTTATACAGAGGCACTATCACCTCCATTTTTCTGCTAGCCATTCCCCTCCCTATGCACCCAAGCATTCTTCTAGGTTTTGCTGTTGCCTTTTCTGTTTAGCTACTTTAAGATCATCAGACACAACCACGCCGAGGTCCCGCTCTTCTTTAGTGGACAAAAGTACTTCACCCCCTATACTGTATTGCTCCCTTTGATTACTGCAGCCCAAATGCATAACCTTGCATTTTTTAACATTAAATCCCAGCTGCCAAATTATAGACCATTTTTCAAGCTTAGTTAGATCCCTCCTCATGCTATGTACTCCTTCCTGGGTATCTACTCTATTGCAGATTTTGGTATCATTCACAAAGAGGCAAACCTTACCTGACAGCCCTTCTGCTATATCACTAACAAAGATAATAAGAATCAGATAAAGATAAAAAGAATGAGACCAAGGACAGATCCCTGGGGCACACCACTGATAACTTCCTTCTCCTCAGAGTGAGCTCCATTTACTTGTACCCTTTGTCACCTCCCACTCAACCAATTTTTAACCCAAGAAGTAACTTTAGGGTCCATCCCTAGGGTGCTCAGTTTGTTTTTAAGTCACCTGTGAGGAACATTGTCAAAGGTTCTACTGAAATCTAAATATACCACATCTAGGGCTCTCCCTCGGTCCAACTCCATGGTCACCCAGTCAAAGAAAATCAATCAGATTTGTCTGACAAGACCTGCCTCTGGTGAATCCATGCTGCCTCGGATCCTGTAATCCGTTGGACTCTAGAAACTTCACTATTTTCTCTTTCAGCAGCCACTATCTGGACTTTCAGAAAGCTTTTGACAAGGTCCCCCATCAGAGACTTTTGGCGAAGCTAAAAAGTCATGGGATAGGAGGCAGTGTACTATTGTGGATCGGGAACTGGTTAAAAGATAGAAAGCAGAGGGTAGGGCTAAATGGCCAATATTCCCAATGGAAAAAGGTGAATAGTGGAGTACCCCAGGGATCTGTACTGGGTCCGCTACTTTTTGACATATTCATAAATGACCTGGAAGAGGGAATAACTAGTGAGGTTATCAAATTTGCAGATGACACAAAACTGTTTAAAGTTGTTAAAACCCAAGTGGATTGTGGAAAACTGCAGGAGGATCTGGATAAATTGGAAGACTGGGCATCCAAATGGCAGATGAAATTTAATGTGGACAAGTGCAAAGTTATGCACCTAGGAAAGAACAACCCACACTATAGTTGCACGATGCAAGGCTCCACATTAGAAACCACCACCCAGGAAAAAGATTTAGGAGTCATCGTGGATAACATGTTAAAACCCTCCGCCCAGTGTGCAGCGGCGGCCAAGAAAGCAAATAGAATGCTAGGTATCATAAGGAAAGGGATGGAGAATAAAACAAAGGATATTATAATGCCTCTGTATCGCTCCATGGTACGACCGCACCTTGAATATTGTGTGCAATTCTGGTCACCGTATCTTAAAAAGGACATAGCGTTATTAGAAAAGAGCAACCAAATTGGTGAAGGGGATGGAAGGCTACTCCTATGAAGAGAGGCCAAAAAGGTTAGGGCTCTTTAACCTGGAAAAGAGACGGCTGAGGGGAGATATGATAGAGGTCTATAAATTAATGAATGGAGTGGAACAGATAAACGTGGATCAATTGTTTACGCTATCAGAATATAGGAAGACTAGGGGACATGTAATGAAGCTACAAGGTAAACTATTTAAGACAAATAAGAGAAAATATTTTTTCACTCAACGTGTAATCAAACTCTGGAATCTGTTACCGGAGGATGTAGTAAGGGCTGTTAGTATAGCTGGGTTTAAAAAAGGTTTGGACAAGTTCCTAGAGGAAAGGTCCATAAACCACTATTAAAAAGGGACCCAGGATATCAATGCTTGACCCAGTACAAGCATTGTGGAACCTGTGTCTTTTGGGGATATTGCTAGGTACGTATGACCTAGATTGGCCACTGTTGGAAACAGGATACTGGGCTTGATGGACCTCGGTCTGACCCAGTATGGCATGTCTTATGTTCTTATGTTTCCAATAATTTACTCACCACCGAAGTTAAACTAACCGGCCTGTAGTTTTCAACCACATCCTTACTTCCGCTTTTGTGTAAAGGCACCACATGAGCCTCTCTCCAGTCCTTAGGCACCACTCCCGGCGCCCCCCCAAAAGGATGGGTCCCTGGCCGGGTACCACACCCACTGGTACAGGGCAAACCTGACCACTCGAAACTGCCAAAAGTCCTTTGGTTGGACCCTAGCCAGTGCCTGGCCCTTATCTGGCTTTTTCTTGTCATCCGAGAGTTTACCCCCTTTGGTTTCCGCCAATTCCTTTACCATATTCTCTAGACCCGCCCCAAAGAGAAGATTTCCTTTAAAGGAGAGCTAGCTAAGGAGAGCCTTAGAGGGTGCATCCGCTGCCCAATTCCACAGCCATAATAGCTGCTGTACAGCAGTGATAGAGGCCGTACTCTTGGAGGCGGCCCTGTTGAAATCACAGAAGGCATCTGCCAGAAAGGCAGCCCCAGACTCCAGATGGGCTGCCTCCGGAGGCCCCTGCTGGGAATGACTCTCTGCCTCGGGGAGGGCCTGTGCCCACCAGAGACATGTTCTAGAAACATACGTACCACATATAGCAGCCTGAAAGGTCATGGCATTGATGTCAAATGCCCCCTTGAGCAGGACCTCCATCTTCTTGTCCTGGAAGAGTGGTCATCTTTGTCACCACGGACACCGAAGCATCCACCTTCGGGGACTACAGCTGCTCCTTTTCCTGTTCTGGCAACGGATATAGTGTAGTTACTCACCTGTAACAGGTGATCTCTGGGAACAGCAGGAATTTAGTCTTCACATATGGGTGATGCTGGTACCGATGGAGCCCGTGTGGGAACGCTCCCCAGCGTCCAATAGGAAAGCCTTTGGGAGTACCCCACTGCGCCTCTGTTGCTGCCGTCCTGCCTTCCCAACTCCCTCTCTTCAGTAGCTTATAACTGAGAAAAGAGAGTAAATGAAACACTATAACGCCTAGGGGAGGAGGATGTGGTTGTGAAGACTAAATTCCTGCTGTTCCCGGAGATCACCTGTTACAGGTGAGTAACTACACTTTCTCCAGAAACAAGCAAGAATGTAGTCTTCACATATGGGACTCCCTAGCTCCCAGATGAAATGATCTCAAAACAAGTGGAGGTTCGCCTTGGAGCAGGTATGATGAAATCATGAATCACACATGGATTTCTGGTATCTTCAAAGTATGGGACGGAGGATAGGAGTTGCATATAAGTCTGAAAGAGGTGCTGGAGCTCAGCCTACCAAACATGGCATCCCGAGGGGAGTCCTTGTCCAGACAATAATGGGCAGCAAAGGTATGGACAGAAAACCAAGTTGCTGCTTTGCAAATTTTGTCGGTGGCTACTGAGCGTAGGTTCACCATCAAGGTAGCCATGGCACGAACATTGTGAGCAGTGACATGCCCTTCCAGGGAGAATCCTGCTTTGTCATAGTCAAATGAAATGCAGTCAGCTATCCATCTGGAGAGCGTATTTTTAAAGAAATGTAATCCCAGGTGACTGGGGTCAAAAGAGTTGAACTGCGAAGCTTTACGATGACCCTGAGTCCTTTGGAGGTAAAAAGCCAATGCACGTTTGCAGTCAAGAGTGTGCTGAGTTGCTTCAGCTCTAGGTGCATGTGGTTTGGGAAAGAAAACTGGAAGGTAAATTGACTGGTTTAGATGGAAGGGAGACACCACCTTTGGCATAAAAGTATGGGTGAGACTGAAGGACTACTTTGTCATGGTGGTAGCGGGTATAGGGAGGTTTCGCCATCAAGGCCCGAAGCTCAATAATGTGTCTAGCTGAAGTGATGGTAACTAGCACGATCGCCTTCCATGAGTGTAACTTAAGTGAGGTCATGGCTAATGGTTCAAAGGGCGGCTTGAGGAGCTGCACTAGAACAACATTGAGGTACCAAGCTACCTGAGGCGACTTAATGGGAGGTATGGGCAGCAGAAAACCTCACATGAAACGTGCGACTAGCAGTTGAGGAGATGGACTGTCCATCAAGCAGATGAGAGGCCACAATGGCACTAAGGTGGATTCTCATTAAATTTGTCCTTAGACCTTTCAATGACAGGTGGAGGAGATACTGAACAGAGAATGGATTGAGATCCTTCTGGGAACACTAGACCGAAAATCTACGCCATTTAAAAGCATATGAATGTCTGGTGGAGCCCTGTAAAGCTATGCTCTCAGCAGCCAAGCTGTGAGATGGAGTGACTGGATTGGGATGAAGTAGTAAGCTGTTGTCCTGGGAGAGGAGATCCGGCACGTATCCCAAGTGGAGAGGATGAGTGAGTCAGACGTAGTAGCAGCAGAAACCACGGTTGCCGTGGCCAGTGAGGGGCTACGAGAATCATGGAGCCCCTGTCGGACGGAAGCTTGAAAAGAGTCTTGGGAGTAAGGGGTATGGGAGGAAACGCATAAAGCAGACCCTGACCCCAGTGCAGGTGGAAAGCATCCACCTGTTGGAGGATGTGGGAGTCCTTGTGCAGAAACGAGGAAGTTTGGCATTCTGTGGAGTTCTGAACAGATCTATGTCTGAAGTTCCCCAGGTCTGGAAGATGTAGGACACTGTGTCTGGATGGAGAGACCATTCGTGGAGAAGAAGGATGCAACTTAGTCTCTCTGCCAAGACATTGGATTCTCCTGGTAGGTACACTGCTCGGAGGTGTATCTGATGCGCAATGGAAAAAAAAAACCCTGTAAGCCCAGGCAATGCAGTCTGCCACCCAGGTGGACAACGTGCGCTTGGAGACAGGTAGCCCCAGCCTACTAGGGTCATAAGAGACAGAGTAGCCCTTCGATGTCCCCGCGTACGCTTCAGGTAGAAGGCTAACGCCCTCTTACAATCGAGGGTATGCAGGACCGCCTCTGCCTGGCAGGCATGCGGTCTGGGGAAGAAGGCTGGAAGAACCACCTCTTGGTTTAGATGGAACGAAGAGACCACTTTCAGAAGGAATTTGGGGTGGGTGCGAAGGACCACTCTGTTCCTATAAAATCTTGTGTACGGTCTATCCGAAACAAGAGCTTGCAGCTCATTCACTCGTCTGGCAGATGTGAGTGCCACCAGGAAGAGAACCTTCCAGGAGAGGAAGCGCAGATGTCAAGTAGACATCGGCTCAAAAGGTGGGCGGGTAAGCTGCTCCAAGACCACATTTAAATCCCACTCGGTTGCCGGGGACAAACCAGGGGTTTTAGTAGAAGCAGACCTCTAAGGAATCTGGACACCAAGGGGTGAGCCGAAAGAGGTTGTCCTTCTATTGGAGAGTGGTGTGCTGACAAAGCACTCAGGTGGACCCTGACAGAGTTAGACTTAAGACCTAATTCTGAGAGGTGAAGCAGGTACTGCAGCACCACTGGTACAAGGCAAGCAAAAGGGTTTTCATTGTGCTGGGTACACCACACCTCAAACCTGCGCCACTTGAAGGCATAGGTTTTCCTAGTGGACTGTCTCCTTCTTAGGAAGGAGGAGAGGTGCCATCACTACCCTTTCAGCAGCCATGCCATCAGGTTGAGGGACCTAAGCTTGGGATGTAAGAGTGAGCCCTGCTCCTGGGACAGGAGGTCAGGCTGCGTCCCCAGCGGGAGTGGGGCATCCACTGCCAGCTGGAGGAGAAGCGGAAACCAAGGCTGTCTTGGCCATCTAGGGGCAACCAGAATGACAGAGGCCTTGTCTCGAAGGATTTAGAACAGAGTCTGGGCCACCAGAGGCGTGGGAGAAAACCCATACATGAGACCCCCTGATCAGGAGATCAGAAAAGAATCTGCAGCCACCCCCCTGAAGGTGTGGCTGTCTGGAGCAAATGCTGGGCAACTGGTGATTTTGCAGACTGGCAAAGAGATCTATGGACGGATGCCCCTAGCAGTGGAAGATCTGCTGGGCCACTTTTGGATGCAGTTGCCATTTGTGAGGCTGAAGAATCCTGCTTAGCTTGTCTGCTAGGAAGTTCTCCTGACCTGGCAGATAAACTGCTTTGAGAGACATACCCTGCCGAATTGCAAAGGAGCAGGGATTGAGTGTTTCCTGACATAGGAGACGGGACCCTGTACCTCCCTGCTTGTTCACGTAGAACACTGCTACCTGATTGTCGGTCTGCACCAAGACAGACTGATGTGAGAGAACATGAGAGAAGGTTTGAAGAGCTAGGCGAATCGCCCGAAGCTCTAAGAGGTTGATCTGATGTGTACTCTCCTGAGGAGACCACAACCCCTGAGTGCATGATCCCTGGCAATGGGCTCCCCAGCCCAGCAGGGAGGCATCTGTTGTCAGCACTCTTGTGTGCGAGGGAAGCTGAAAAGGCACTCCCCCGAGCAGGTTGGGTGGCTGAAGCCACCAGGCCAACGACTTCATAAGTCATTTGGACACTCTAATCCTGTCTCGGAGTCGTCCGGTGGCTTGTGTCCACTGGTCTCTGAGACACCACTGAGCTGTCCTCACGTGGAGATGGGCGTTTGGGGTCACATGTACCGTGGAGACCACGTGGCCCAGGAGGCGTAGAAAGTGTCTCTCTGAGATTTGAGACTTGTGGCTGACTTGGTGCACCAGCGCCAGAAGCCTCTGTGCCCTGTCCTCTGGCAGGTAAGCTCTTGCCCGAAGGGTGTCTAGTGTTGCTCCTATGAACTTTAAGTTTTGAGTGGAGAGCAAAGTGGACTTTGCTTGATTTATGACAAAGCCTAAATGCTGTAGCATGTTGATAGTGCGAGCTGTGGCCTGTTGGGCCTCCTGAGGCGACTGGGCCCTGATGAGCCAGTCATCCAGGTAAGGGAAGACAAAAATCCCTTGGCTCCTGAGGAAGGCCACCACTACCGCCAGGCATTTGGTAAACACTTTGGGAGCAGAGGCTAGGCCAAATGGTAGTAGTCTGTACTGAAAGCGTAGTTACTCACCTGTAACAGGAGATCTCTGGGAACAGCAGGAATTTAGTCTTCACATATGGGTATCATCTGTACCGACAGAGCCTGTGCGGGAACGCTCCCCAGCATCCAATAGGAACGCTTTTGGGAGCATCCCTCAGCACATGCGCGCTGCCTTCCCGCCTTTCCAACTGTCCCTCTTCAATTAAGTTTGTAGCTGAGTGAAAGGACAGAGGGAGAGGAAAGAGACAGAGATAGAGAGACAACTCCTAGGGGAGGTGGGTGGGTTGCAAAGACTAAATTCCTGCTGTTCCCGGAGATCACCTGTTACAGGTGAGTAACTACGCTATCTCCAGGAACAAGCAGGAATGTAGTCTTCACATATGGGGACTCCCTAGCTGAAGATGCCGGGGAGATGGCCCCAGGAAGCTGCCACCTATAGTGACATGGGCCATGCTTCCTCCCATGGATCTCTGGCATCCTACCAGGGTTGGTGGGTAGGAGTTGAATTAAGTCTGAAAGAGATGTTGAACAGCCTGGTCAAAGAAGGCATCCTGACGGGAGGCTTTATCTAGGCAGTAGTGGGCTGTGAAGGTGTGCACCGAAGCCCAGGTGGCTGCTCGACAGATGTCATCGATAGACACAGAGTGAAGTTTAGCCATAGAGGCTGCCATGGCTCTCACATTATGTGCTGTGACATGGCCTTGAAGAGGAAGACTCTTACTCTCATAAGTAAAGGATATGCATTGTGCAATCCATTTAGATAGAGTTCTTTTGGAGACTGGAAGTCCCAAATGATTAGAATCAAAAGCAACAAAAAGTTGAGACTTTCTATGTTGCTGTGTTCTTTGTAGGTAAAAAGCCAAGGCTCTTTTACGGTCCAAAGTATGAAGGTTCCTTTCTGCATTAGAGGCATGAGGCCTTGGAAAGAATACAGGAACTTAAATCGACTGATTTAAATGAAAAGGCAAAACCACCTTTGGCATAAAATGTGGATGAGTTCTGAGAACAACTTTATGGTGAAACCTTGTATAAGGGGGATCAGCCACTAAAGCTTACAATTCACTAATGCGACGTGCGGAGGTGATTGCAATTAGGAAGATGACCTTCCAGGATAAAAACTTTAGGGTTGTAGTGGCTAAAGGTTCAAAGGGCGGTTTCATGAGCTGTCCGAGAACTAGATTTAAATCCCATGCCACCGGTGGTGGCCTGATGGGAGGCTTTGTTAATAGAAGACCCCTCATAAATCTTGCTATGAGTGGATGAGAGGAAATTGGCTGTCCATGTAGAGGCTTATAGGAAGCTGCAATTGCACTAAGATGGACTCTTACTGAATTGGTCCTTAGACCAGAATTTGATAAATGAAGTAGGTACTCTAGTACCGATTCCAAAGGTATCACAAGGGGGTTTAAGCCCTTTTAAGAACACCATATAGTAAAATGTTTCCACTTGTGGAAGGTTTTCTAGAAGCCAGAAGGATATCCTTTACCTGTTGGGAAAAGTTAAGATCCTGCAGGTCTAGGCTTTCAGCAACCAGGCCCTGAGATGCAGGGACTGGGGATTCGGGTGCCATAGCATCCCGTTCCCTTGGGAGAGAAGGTCTGGAGCACACCCTAACTCCAGAGGTGCAGCTTGAGAGAGATGTAGAAGCAGGGGATACCACGTTTGTCGTGGCCACTGTGGTGCTATGAGGATCATACAACCTCTGTCTCTTTGAAGCTTGAAGAGTGTTTTGGGGATGAGGGGAATGGGTGGGAAAGCATAGAGGAAGTCCTGACCCCAGTGAAGGAGGAAGGCATCCCTTGCTTGACAATTGTGAGCCGGAATTCTGGAACAGAACCTGGGAAGTTTGGCATTCAGTGGACTTGCAAAGAGGTCTATGTCTGGGGTTCCCCAGATTTGAAATATCTTTGTCACCTGGTATAGGTGGAGAGACCATTCTTGAGGCAGCAGTACTCGGCTGAGTTTGTCTGCCCAAAGGTTTTGAATGCCTGGAAGATATACCACGAGAAGGTGAATTTGATGCTCTCTGGCGAGGGCCCATAGTCGTAAAGTTTCATTGCATAACGACAGAGAGCCTGTTTCGCCCTGCTTGTTCACGTAGAACATGGCTACATGATTGTCCGTTTGGACTAGGACTGTCTTGTAGCTGAGCTCGGCATGGAATACTCGAAGAGCTAGATAGATTGCTCTGAGTTCTAGGAGGCTTATGTGAAGACAAATTTCTTGTGGAGTCCAGGTACCCTGGGTGGAGAGATGGTGCAGGTGTGCTCCCCATCCCACCTGTGATGCATCTGTTAGGGTGGCCTGGAATAGGGGTTGTTGGAAAGGAGACCCACTAAAAGATTCTCCAGTGATTGCCACCATTGTAGGGACAAGATCAGTCGTTCTGAATTTGATATCTTGTCCGAAAGACGTCCTGTGCCCTGTGTCCACTGTGTGGATAGGGTCCACTGGGCTGCTCGCATGTGGAGGCAAGCATAGGGAACTACATGAACTATGGATGCCATATGTCCCAGTAATTGCAGCAGTTCTCGAGTAGTTAGGGAGGACTTTCCCACTGCTTGAGAAGCTAGTTGCACTATGCGAAGACAACAGGGCTGTGGGAGGAAAGCCCTTGACTGTCTGGTATCTAACAAGCTCCTATGAACTCCAGGGTCTAAGAAGGAACAAGTTGGGATTTTGGGAAGTTTATGACCAATCCCAAGTATTGGAGGATTCGCATTGTACAGGACAGTGCAGTGATGGCCTCTGCAACTGTAGGGGCTCGAATGAGCCAGTCGTCCAAGTAAGGGAAGACGAATATCCCAAGGGTTCGCAGGAATGCAGCTACTACTGCCATGCATTTCGTGAATACTCTTGGTGCCGAAGCCAGACCAAAAGGAATAACCCTGTATTGGAAGTGTTTTCCCTTGAAAAGGAATTGTAAGAATTTCCTGTGATCTGGATGGATCAGAATGTGAGTATATGCATCTTTTAGATATAGAGAGCAAAGCTAATCCTGACTTTGAAGGTATGGCAGAAGAGTTTCCAGAGAAATCATTCTGAACTTTTCTCGGAACAGATATTTGTTCAATTCTCTGAGGTCTAGAATGGGTCTGGTGTCCTACTGTTTTCTTTGGAATAAGAAAATAGGGGGAGTAGAACCCTGTACCCTGTTGGAGAATGGGTACTTCCTCTATTGCTTCCTGAGCAAGAAGTGTTGAGACCTCTTGATCCAGTAGATTGTCTGCAGAGGTTTGGGAATTGAACTGTCTTACGATTGTAGGAGGGGGCATGCTGTGAAAATGAAGCTTGTACCCTTCTCCTACAATGGACAGTCTAATTTTCTGCTGTTATTTGGTGCCATCTGTTGGCAAACTGACACAACCTGCCTGGAATGTTTAGAGGTTCTGGACCCTTCAGAGGCAGGAACGCTAAGCTCTCTAGGAAGGAGTCAAAGCCCTTGAGGGGGCTGAGCCTGTGGAGCTGGTTGAGCTCTCGGGAATTTTGGCTTCTTTTGTTGTCTGGATTGTTGCTGTTGTCCCTTTTGGGCAACTTGACCCTGACCTTACCCTTGCTGGGTATAGGATGGATAAAACTTCCTCTTTTTGCTGTAAAAGGGGTTTTTATAGGGTTTCTTTTTGGCTGGAGTGGCTGTAGATTTTGACAATCTGTCTAAAGTGATAGTGTCAGCATCTATTTCATTAGCCTTTTCCTGCCAATTCTTGCCAAAGAGGCTTTCTCCTGTGCAAGGGATGTTTCCAAATTTATCCTGTACCCAAATCTCCAAGTCTGATGCCTGAAGCCAGGCAATCCGACGTGCACCAATGGCAATAGCAGAAGCTCTGCTGATGCATTCAAAGCAGTCAAAGGCTGCACGATTTACAAACTTGGAAACGTCTTGAGCATGCTTGACAAGAGTAAGGAAGTCTTGTCATTTGTCATCAGGTAGAAGGGGGCTCATAAGCTCCAAATCTCCTGTGACTTCTTTGAGGAACATTCCCATATATAAAATATATGAGCTGATCCTAGCTGAAAGCATGGAAGCCTGAAATGTTTGACGCCCAAAGGCATCAAGAGTCCTGCATTCATGACCTGGAGGATTGGATGCATGTCTTTTTGCACTTTTCATCCTACGGATGGCTGATTCCACTACCACTGAATGGTGTGGCAGCTGAGTCTTTTGAAAGCCAGGACATGGTGGAACTCGATACATGGTATCGAGTCTCCTAGAATAAGGAGATGTGGTCAACGGTGTTTCCCACATTCTGAGCATCAAAATCATGAAGAATTTCATGAATGGGCAAAGTAGCTGCCTCTTTGGGAGCCTTAGGGTATTGGAGAATTTCCATTTCGTTTGCTCTAGGTTCTTTTTCAGGAGCTACCGTGATTGATAGGCCTCGGGCCACATCACGAATAAAATCCTGAAAAGACATGTCCTCCGGAGGAGACATTCTGTGTTGAGGAGAAGAGGAGTCTTCCGGAAGAAGCACTCTGGTACAGGCAGAGTTATCAGAGTCATCGGAATTGGAAGATTAAAAGTATCTCTGATCCCGATGTTCATGCAAAGCACGGTCACGGTATCGGTATCGATCGAAGTCGGTACCGAGTTGGTCCGGTACCGATCTGTCGATGCCCGAAAAAGTCGGCACGGGAAGAATTCCCACCGGGGTCGGTACTGTCGGTGCTGGTACCAGTATTAGTGCTAGTACTGGCATCGGTATTGGTGTTGGTACCGGTGCCCGTTGAACCATCGGTAGTGGTGTCAACGGTACCGCAGCTGTAAGGAGAGCTGCAAGACTGCGTTCGATAGCAAGGAATCTCTGGTCTATCGACGCTGCCGATGCCTGGGTGTCGGTACTGGTAGAAGCGGCCGGAACCCCTGAGCATGGCACCAGTAGTTTTGCCGAGGTCGAGGCCTTGAGAACATCCTGGAGCCCCGTTGGTGCTTTGGAGGCCGAAGCCTCCCGCCGGGGTTGTTTTGCCGGTGTGGTTTCTTCAAGGGCAATGCCAATGGCTTCTCGATGCTTAGAAGGAGATCTACCCTTTGAGGACCGGCTCTTATGTTTAATTACCTGAGATCCATGGGAGGAAGAAGAAGCAGACGCGACCACAAGAAAACAAGTTTAAAGAAGAAATTTTCTGCGGTGACAGGGTATGTGACCTGTCGGCTCCGCGGAAAATGAAAAACTGAAGAGGGACAGTTGGAAAGGCGGGAAGGCAGAACACATGTGCTGAGGGATGCTCCCAAAAGCATTCCTATTGGACGCTAGGGAGCGTTCCCGTGCAGGCTCCTTCAGTACCGATGATACCCATATGTGAAGACTACATTCCTGTTTGTTCCTGGAGATAGTGAAAACACTCAATCCTGCTACTCTACTCCCTGTAGCCATGGCTCCAGTTCCGATGACATTAGCCACGCCTGGCGCAGGCACCAATGCCGGCTGTGGCTACTCGGGCTAAGGCCTCAAAAGCCATCATAGGCTGCTCGAGACAAACTTCGAGCACTTCCGAATCCCTGTGGACAAGTTCTTGAAGCGCTGCAAGGGTTCTTCGGAGAGGCCAGCTGAGAACGCAGCAATCTCCTTTGCCAGGTCCCTCAAGTACATGCCCATGTACAGCTGGTATGTTTGGATTCTGCATGACAGCATCGAGCCCTGGCATCCCTGCCAGGAGGCACCAAGGAGTGCATTTTTTGGCTCTTGAGCCTGTGCATGGTCGATTCCACAACCATGGAGTTGTGCGGCAGCTGTGCTTTCTGGAGCCCAGGGCTCTTGCGGACTCGATAGATGGAATTTATCTGCTTGCTGAGAACCGGCATCGAGGCCGGTGACTCCCACATGTGGAGCATCAGCCATTCCAACATCGGAGGAACCAGTACCATAAGGGCTTACCAAGGGGGAAAGTCATACTGGAGGGCTTTGAGCTCCTCGGCTCGAGGCTCCTCCTCGGAGTCCGCCGGGAATGCCAAAGCCTTGGCCATGTCCCTGATGAAGTCCGAGAACCGGGTATCCTCGGGGAGGGGGGGGGGGGGAACCTTCTCCGAAGCTCAGAACCCAGCAAGTCCAATGGTACATACCGGGTCCGGTGGGTGTCCGTTTCCCATGCCGAGTCCTCCGAGGAGGAATCGATGGGCTCCCGCCGTGAGGCATCGGTCTCAACCGCCCCGACGCCCAGGGCACCGGTGTCGATGACCTCGGTCCTGTCAGCAGAGGTGTGAGTGGGAGCCCCTCCTTCCCCCCTTCAACCTGCCTATCAGCAGCCACTAACAACGGCTGAAAACCGCCGCTTCGGAGGACGCGCAGGAGAGCAGCAATGTCAGCAGAGGTGTGAGTGGGAGCCCCTCCTTCCCCCCTTCAGCCTATCAGCAGCCACTAACAACGGCTGAAAACCACCGCTTCGGAGGGCGCGCCCGCGCCTGAGGGCCTCGCCAGAGGGCCCTTTGGCGTGGCCCTTAGGCGTTGGACCGTGGCGTCTGCACTGAAGGTTAGATTGAAGACGTGGACTGGTTTGTCATACACGTTTATTGTGGTAACCTGCTGTTCCTTCTTCTTCTCTTATCTCTTTGACTGTTTCTGTCCTCTATTCTATCCTATCTCATAAATGGCGTTCCTTTCATATTTTCTCAAATGATATGGTATTGTAAACCGCTCTGATGCCTCGGCCTGAGCGGTATATCAAATGATTAAACAAACATAAACATAGGGTCGACTTGGACGTCGAGGTCCCGGTGGTCGGGGCAGATGGACCAGTGAGACCAGCCATCAGCGCCCGCTGCTGCTTCATGAAGGCAGACATGCTGCGCTCCAGGGCCGCCAACCTGAGACCGAGCTCAGAAAGCTCCCCAGCCTCCGGGTCGGGTCCCGACGCCGGTTCTCCCGGAGGAGAGTCAACGAGGACAACAGAAGTTACCTTCCTCGGCGTCTCCAGCTCTGTATGAGGTACCTTTGCAGGCTGCTCCGACTCAGAGGACCCGGGGCAGTGCTCAGGACTCCGCAACCTGGCCCGCGAGGATCCAGGCAGATCAGAGGCAACCAACGATGCCGCCCTCGCAGGTTTCTTCTTCCTCCAGTGTTCCCGCGAGGGAGACCTCCGCGAGGGAGACCCCCGACGATGCTTGGAGTCAGACAGCTCCCGAGACGTCGAGGCTTCTGAAGAGGTCTGGACCCGGGTGGATGCGGACTCGGAGAAAATCCTTTCACGCTGCTACTGCCTACTTCTAAGTGCCTTGGAAGACATCTTGCCACACAGACCACAGACCTTCAGGTCATGGTCGGGCCCGAGGCAGCGGATATAGCAGTCGTGTGTGTCGGTGAGAAACATTAATCTTTTACACCGATCACACTTTTTAAACCCGCTGGCAGCCATCGGGGGAAAAAGGGCCCCTGCTAGGTCAAACGACCGGGCTGCCAGTGAAAAAGAAAAAAGAGCACGAACGCTAGCCACTAAGGGCAAAAACCAAAAAAAGTGACCGGACTCGATACCACTGTACCGAACTGAGGCGGGAAGGGGAACCGGCATCGAACCGAGCCGAAGAATAGAATCTTCAGTAGTTTTGACGCACTTTTTCCGCGAAGGAAGTTGGACTACATACGTTGGGCTCCGCGGAAAAAGGGAGACTGAGCAAGATGGCACCCTTGGGCGGGAAGGGGACCACACATGCGTGATGCAATCCCAAAGGCTTTCTTTGAAAGCTGGGGAATTGCTCCGCCTGAGGGCTCCGTCGGCGCCGACGTCACCCATATGTGAGGACTGACTTCCTGCTTGTTCCTGGAGAAGAGATTTTCCCCTGTGCAAGGTATGTTGCCCAACTTATCTTGAACCCACTGTTCAAGATCTGAGGTCTGAAGCTATGCAATGCGACGTGCACCGATGTAAATTGCTTAAGCCCTACTTGTGCATTCAAAAGCATCCAAGGTACCTCTATTGACAAACTTTGATATATTTTGGCTATGTTTAACTAGGGCTAGATAATCTGCTCGTTTGTCATCTGGGAGGAGAGGAGCAAATGCTTCAAGATCCATAGAGGCCTCCTTTAGGAACATTCCCATATAAAGCATATAGGAATTGATCCTAGCTGAGAGCATGGAGGCCTAGAAGCACTGACGCCCAAAGGCATCGAGGGTTCTTGATTACCTACCGGGTGGGCTGGAGGAATGAGTCTGAGCTCTTGATTCAGTGCATAGCTGATTCAGCCACCATGGAATGGTGGGGAAGCTGTGCCTTCTGCAGCCTAGACACTCCAAAAGCTGGTACATGGTATCAAGACGTCTACTTTGGGGTGAGACCGTGAGAGGCGTCTCCCACATACAAAGCATAAGGTCAAAAAGGATGTGGTGCACTGGTAAGGTGGCTGCTTCCTTGGGTGCCGTTGGGTATTGGAGGATCTCCAGTGCCTCTGCCCTCGGCTCTTTCTCCGATGTCACTGTGATAGAGAGACCTTTGGCTAGGTCTCGAATAAATTCCTGAATAGATATGTCCTCTGGCGGTGACGTCAGCTGCTGTTGAGGTGGAAAAGGGTCCAAAGGAAGGTCATGGGGCCCCCGTGAATCGAATGAATCCGCATCCGAATCAGGGGAATCAGAATCAGAGGACTCAAAGTATCGACAGAAACAGTGCGCACCAGAAGATAGATGCCGGTACCGATGTTCCGATGTATTGGCCTCGGTGAGCCGTTTGGGCCTTGCACCAGTATTGGTAAGGGATTCCAAAGAAGGCATGGGTGGGAGCTCTGTCACACCTGGAACCAGCATCGATGTCAGTCAGAACCAGTACCAACTGCCCGGTACCTGTAGCCATGGGCTTTATGGGCACCAAAAGTAGGGCTGCCAAACTATGCTCAATGAATAGTATATGCTGGTCTATCAAGGTTTTCGATGCCTGGATATCCGTGGTGGGTATTAGCGCCACCATCCCAGAGCATGGCACCAGTAGCTCTCCAAAGGTCGAGGCATCAGGAGCATCCTGGAACCTCTTGATGGCTTTGGAGGGCAAGGCCTCCCGCCAGGGTTGTTTGGCAGGACAATCCACTCTGAGGCAACCCCTGGAGGATCTCAATGTTTAGAGCACGATCTTTCTCTGGGGGTGTCCGCAGACTTTGATGTGGCCCTGTTCTGGGACTTCGAGGATACCCGAGATCCAGGAGAGGATGAAGAGAACACAAGATCTGGTGCAAAAGATAAGGGTGTTGGGACCACTTGGCAATAGTGATCATAGCATGATCGTGTTTGATTTAATAAATGGTGGAAAGACAGCAAGGAAATCCATAGTACTATCTTTTAACTTTCAAAAGGGAGACTATTATAAAATGGGGAAAATCGTTAAGAAAAAACTAAAAGGAGCAGTTGCAAAGGTTAAACATTTACATCAAGCATGGGTGTTGTTTAAAAATAATATCTTGGAAGCCCAGACCAGCTGTATTCCACGCTTTAAGAAAAGTGGAAGGAAGTCCAAAAAACTGTCAGCATGGTTTAAAGGTGAGGTCAGAGAGGCTGCTGTGGCCAAAAAAGCGTCTTTCAGGAAATAGAAAAAGGAGCCAAATGACAAAAACTGGAAACACCACAAGCACTGGCAAGTTAGATGCAAGGCATTGAAGGCAGGCAAAGAGAGAATTTGAAAAGAAGCTTGCTGTGGAAGCAAAAATGTGTAATAGACTTTTTCAAGTACATTCGTAGCAAAAAACCTGTGAGACAGTCAATTGGACTATTAGATGATAGAGGGGTAAGAGGGGACAAGGCCATAGCGGAGAGACTGAATGAATTCTTTGCTTCAGTCTTTACTGAGGAAGATGTAGGGATGTTACCCATGACTGAAATGGTATTTAAAAGTGATGCCGCAGAAGAAGTGAAAGAAATATCCATACACCGGGAAGATGTATTACAACTATTTGATAAACTGAAGAGTAGCAAATCACCTGGACTGCATGGTATACATCCAAGGGTGTTGAAAGAACTGAAATATGAGATTCAAGACCTACTATTAGTAATCTGTGAAGTATCATTAACATCATCTGTAATACCTGAAGATTGGAGGAAGGCCAATGAAACGTCAATTTTTAAAAAGGGTTCCAGGGGGGATCCGGGAAACTACAGACCAGTGAGCCTGATCGTCAGTACCGAGAAAATGGTAGAAACCATTATGAAGAACAAAATTACTGAACATGTAGATAATCATGGCTTAATGCGAGACAGCCAACATGGCTTTAGCCAAAGAAGTTCTTGTCTTACTAATCTGTTTGAAGGTGTGAATAAACAGGTAAAAAAAGGTGAGTCGGTTGATATAGTGTATATGGATTTTCAGAAAGCCTTTGACTCCTCAAGAGAGACTCTAGGTGAAATTAAAAAGTCATGGGATAGGAGGCAGTGTACTATTGTGGATCAGGAACTGGTTAAAAGATAGAAAGCAGAGGGTAGGGCTAAATGGCCAATTTTCCCATTGGAGAAATGTGAATAGTGGAGTACTTCAGGGATCTGTGCTGGGTCCACTGTTTTTTTAACAAATTCATAAATGATCTGGAAATGGGAATAACGAGTGAGATAATCAAATTTGCAGATGACACATTATTATTCAAAGTTGTTAAAACCCATGAGGATTGTGAAAAATTGCAAGAGGACCTTAATAAATTGGAAGACTGTGGGCATCCAAATGGCAGATGAAATTTAATGTGGACAAGTGTAAAATTCTGCACCTAGGAAACATCAACCCAAACCTATGGTTACACGATGCAAGGTTCTACATTAGGAACCACCACCCAGGAAAAAGATTTAGGTGTCATCGTGGATAACAAGTTGAAACCCTCCGCCTAGTGTGCCTTGGTGGCCAAGAAAGCAAATCAAAAGCTAGGAATCCTAAGGAAAGGAATGGAGAATAAAACAAAGGATATTATAATGCCTCTACATCGTTCCATGGTGCGACCGCACCTTGAATAGTGTGTGCAATTCTGGTTGCCATATTTTAAAAAGGATATAGCGTTATTAGAAAAGGTACAGAGATGAGCCACCAAAATGGTAGAGGATGGAAAGATACACCTATGAAGAGAGGCTAAAAAGGTTAGGGCTACTCATCCTGGAAAAGAGACTAATGAGGGGAGATATGATAGAGGTCTATAAATTAATGAATGGAGTAGAACGGGTAAACGCAGATTTATTGTTTACGCCTTCAAAATATAGAAAGACTAGTGAACATGCAATGAAGCTACAGTGCAACCTATTTAAGACTAATAAGAGAAAATATTTTTTCACTCAACGTGTAATCAAACTCTGGAGTTCTTTACTGGAAGATATAGTAAAAGCTGTTAGTGTAGCCGGGTTTAAAAAAGATTTGGACAAATTTCAGGAGGAAAGGTCCATAAACCATTATTAAAGGGGACTCGGAAATCACTGCTTGTCCCAACACAAGCATTGTGGAACCTGTCTTGTGGAGAAACTGCTAGGTAACTTGTGACCTAGATTGGCTACTGTTGGAAACAGGATACTGGGCTTGATGGACCTAGGTCTGACCCAGTATGGCATATCTTATGTTCTTAAGAGGCCCTTATTGAAGTTGATGCATCCGAGACAACGAGTGTATCTAATTTAGAGGCCCGGTATTATATACCTCTCCGGGTCATTTTCTGGCAAAGGAGGACTGTCCTTTGGCAGGTGGTCTGGGTAGAGATATTTCAGACATCAGTCTCTTGTGTCAGTCAGCATTTAGTGCATTTTTTTAAACCTCTAGTTGGTTTCTCCATACTCTCAAGAATAAAGAGTATGGAAGGCTGAAGGCCTAAAAGGAGGTCGATGTCCAAGTAGGTTGTTTTTTGTTTTATTAAAGAAAGAAAGGAAAAATGAAAGAGAAAAAAAGGTGAATAAAGGAACCAATGGTGTCATAGACGGTGACGGTGTCGACGGAAATGCAGATGCTATTCACAAAAAGAAGTTTTTCTGTGGTGACAGGATTTGCTTCCTGCTGGCTCCACGGAAAACGAAGAACTGAGGAGAGGGAATTGAGAAGGCAGCAACGCAGGCCCAGTGGAGTGCTCCCAAAGGCTTTTCTATTGGACGCTGGGGAGTGTTCCCATGCGGGCTCCATTGGTACCAATGTCACCCATATGCGAAGACTACATTCCTGCTTGTTCCTGGAGATAAGCAAGACATAATCCGACTGCCCTGCAGCTCTGCTTCCGGTATCTCCCATTCTGTTTCCATCATTTGCCTTATAAACCTATGCACAGGAAGGGCATACTGGGGCTTCATGCAACACTGAAGCTGCAGGTCTTCCTAGGGCTCCTCCCCCGCTGGCACGTCCTATGCTAAATTCAGGGCCGCCAGCAAGTGGGCTATAAGCGCTGGCAGTTCTTCTCTTTGGAACACCCTAACCAAATGAGGGTCCTTCCCGGGCTGGGCCCCTGTGTCCTCTGGGTCCAGATACAAGCTCTCATCCAGCATGTCTAAAAGTGCCTTCCAGAGATGCTCCCTTGCAGATTCTCCCAAAGGTCCAGCTCTAGCCAAGGCTGCTTCGGCAAAGGTTCCCTTACCTCCTCACCCGCCTGGGGGGCAACCCAGCCGGTCTTTCAAGCCTGCTAAGGGCCGACAGAGGCTGCCACAGGTCCTGCCAATCCCTGACTCAGGCAATAAGCCTGATGAAGCAGTAGCACAAAATCTGGCGTAAAGAGGGCCAGAAAAGCAGAACTCCCCTGCCCCTCACTATTTCCCCTAGATGGGGAAGTCAGGAACGTGGCCTCTGGCCTGGCTGCCCTTTCATCACCAGGCTGCGTTCCTTCATGCAAAATGGCCTCCACTACCACCAAAACCACAGGCGCGAATCTCAGGTAATAAAAAATGCTCAAACTGCGGGATAGCCATTTCCTCTGCCGTGGCATCCCCAGAGCCAACTTGGCCCTCGTCCAAAATTGCCTCTGTGGACTAGGTTTCTTTTTTGCAAGACTTGCATACCCTGGCCACAAAGAGGCTACTCCTCCAATTACTGCACAACGCACATGTGCCCTTGGTAGAAGGCATCCCAGCCGCCGCACCCGTGAACCAGCAACCGGAAGAAAGAAGGCAACGAAAGTGAAACCATCTGCAAACCTGCCCCCCGTCTTCGCGACAACGCCTGCAGTCTGACGAAGACTGCTGCTGCTCTGCCATGCGGTCCCGCGATAAGGCCTAGCACCCTCCCTCCCTTCCACCAGGCTGCATGCTGCCAGAGCTAAAACGAAAAACTAACATCCGCCCAAGGGAAAAGGACAAGGAACTATTTACCACCACGATCAGACCTCTGCTCCCACAGCAGGAATTCAGGCAGGTGCTGGCTAATGCGGAAGGGGGAAGAATCGGGGACGGTGCTGCCACCGAAGCAGGACCAGACTGATCAAATGTTCCCAATCCTTCAGGAAGTTTGCCCTGGGCCTCCTAACGTGCTCTCGGCATGCCTCAGACCTGAAGCCCCCCAACTCAAGAGGTTGGCCGGGGTCAGTCTGATCATTTCAATTAGTGTCTTGTCTTTACTCTTTTTTTCACTTTTTTATTTTATTTTGCTGGGCAAACTCTGTTTGGCTTCTAAACATAAAACAAAAATGTCACAGAGATCTAACTCCTGGTACCAAAGGAATATCCCTCTAGCTCAGTACAATCCTGGAAAGACTCCCATCCAAGCTGCTGGAGACTGAAATACTGGTCTTGGTGGATGGCTCTGGTAAGCTATGTAGGGTGACATCTTCAAGACGGGCATGCTCAGTCTCCAGCTGCAGGAAGACTACTTGCTGGATTGGACTGGACTGGAGGGATGATAAGGAAAACGTAGTTACTCACCTGTAACAGGTGTTCTCCGGGGACAGCAGGAATCAGTCCTCACATATGGGTGACGTCGGCACCGACGGAGCCCTCGCGTGCAGCAAATCTCTAGCTTTCATAGAAAGCCTTTGGGAGTTGCCACCACACATGCGTGGTCCCCTTCCCGCCCAAGGGTGCCATCCTACTCAGTCAAATTACATAGCTAAAAAGACGGCAAAAGAAGAAAACAATAATATGACTGCAACTCCAAGGGGAGGAGGGAGGGTTGTGAGGACTGATTCCTGCTTTCCCCGGAGAACACCTGTCACAGGTGAGTAACTACGCTTTCTCTGGGAACAAGCAGGAAGTCAGTTCTCACATATAGGACTCCCCAGCTACAGGCTACCAAGAACCCATAGGCAAAAAAGGCTCCCTCTACAAGAGCCGCAAGCAGTCACAATAGAAATCCTAACTAAGGAAAATAGCACTCCGGTAGTCAGACATAGAAGGATCGAAGGGCAGGAGTTGCCTAGACCTCAAAAATGTTACGGAGTACAGCCTGGCCGAAGGCACTGTCCCATCGGGACTCCCAATCCAAGCAATAATGAGCTGTGAAGGTCTGACCCGAAGACCAGGTGGCGGCCCGGCAGATGTCTGCCAGAGGAACAGAGCGCAAGTGAGCCACTGATGCTGCTATGGCCCTAACCCTCTGGGCTATAACAAGGCCCTCCATCGGAAGCTCAGCTGACTTGTATGCACGGGCAATACAGTTCACCACCCAGGTGGACAATGTATGCTTTGATACCGCTTCCCCCAGCTTACTGGGGTCATAGGATACAAAAAGCTGAGAAGCCTTCCGATTCGCTTGTGTACACTGGATGTAAAAGGCCAACACCCTCTTACAGTCCATGGTATGCAGGACTGTCTCCGCCCGACTTGCATATGGCCTGGGAAAGAAGGAAGGCAGGACCACCTCCTGATTGAGGTGGAATGAGGAGACCATTTTCAGTAAGAACTTGGGGTGTGTGCGAAGCACAACCCTGTTCCTATAGAACCTGGTGTAAGGCCTTTCCGCCATTAGCGCCTGGAGCTCACTCACCCTCCGGGTGGATGTGAGCGCCACCAAGAAAACCACTTTCCAGGAGAGATAACGGAGATGGCAAGTCACCATCAGCTCAAAGGGCAGCCTAGTAAGCTGCCCCAACACCACATTCAGGTCCCATTAGGAAACCGGGGGGTGGACTGGGAGCTTCAACAGAAGCAAGCCTCTCAGAAACCAGGAGACCAAGGGATGGGCAAAGAGCGGCTTCTCATCCACCGGAAAGTGGTTCGCAGCAAGGGCACTGAGATGAACCCTGATGTAAATGGACTTAAGGCCCAAATCAGAAAGGTGGAGAAGGTATTGTAAAACCACCCCCACCGGGCAAGAGAAGGGGTCCACCTCCTGCTCCGTGCACCGATGCAAATCTACACCAGTTCAGGGCGTAGGCCCGTCTAGTCGATGTCCTCCGCAAGGCCAGCAAGACCTCCTCAATGTTCTTTGGAAGTAGAAGCAGGGCAAGAGTCACCCTTTCAGCAGCCATGCCGTCAAGGCGAGGGAGCTAAGGTTGGGGTGCAGGACAGAGCCCGCCTCCTGGGATAGGAGGCGCAGAGAGGACCCCAAGGGGATGGGAGCCTCCACCACAAGCTACAGCAGAAGCGGGAACCAGGGTTGTCTGGGCCACCGTGGGGCTATGAGGATGACCGAGGCTGTGTCCTGAAGAATCTTGAACAGAGTCTTGGCCACCAGATGCATCGGGGGAAATGCATACAGAAGACCCACCGACCATGACACCAGAAACACATCGGCGGCCACCCTGCATGGGTGCGGCTGCCTGGAGCAGAAACGGGGTAACTAGTGATTGTCCGGACTCGCAAACAGGTCCATCACCAGTAACCCCCAGGTCCGGAAAAGCCTGCTGGCTACCCCGCTGTCCAGCTGCCATTCGTGGGGCTGGAGGATCCTGCTGAGTCTGTCGGCCAGCCAGTTGTCCTGGCCTGGCAGATACACTGCTCGGAGACGAATGCCGTGCCGGGCTACAAACGAGCACAGGTCCAGGGTTTCCTGACAGAGGGAACAGGACCCCGTGCATCCCTGTTTCTTCACGTAGAACATAGCCACCTGATTGTCTGTCTGAACCAGGACAGATTCGTGGGCCAGGAGCTGCCTGAAAACCTTGAGGGCGAGATGGATGGCACGTAGTTCCAACAAACTGATTTGTTGGACCCTCTTGCCCGAGGACCACACTCCCTGAGTGCGGAAACCCTGGCAATGGGCTCCCCAGCCCAGCAGAGAAGCATCTGTGGTGAGGACCTTCATGTGTAGAGGGCCCTGGAAAGGCATTCCCGCCTCTAAGTGATGTGGTCGGAGCCACCAGACCAGGGACCATACCAGACACCTGGACACCTTTACCCTGTCCTGGAGGCACCCCGTGGCCTAGGACCACTGGTCTCTGAGACACCATTGAGCGGTCCGCCTGTGGAGGCGGGCATCCGGGGTAACATGGACCGTGGAAGCTATGTGCCCGAGGAGGCGCAGGAATTGTCTCGCTGACACTGCAGATCTGCGACTCACTTGTCCTGCCAGGGCCATAAGCCTGTCGGCCCTAACTGCAGGTAGATAGGTTTTTGACTGAAGGGTGTTGCCTCTGGACCCAATGAAGTCCAGCTGCTGAGTCAGAGATAGGCTGGACTTGTGGTAGTTAATTACAAACCCTAGATGTTGCAACACCTGGATGGTGTGAGCCGTGGCCTGGTGCACTTCGATGGCTGAAGTGCCTCTGATGAGCCAATCGTAGAGATAGGGGAAGACAAAGACCCTTGAAGGCTGAGAAAGGCGGCAACCACTGCAGGGCGCTTTGTGAACACCCTGGGGGCCGAAGCAAGGCCAAAAGGAAGTACCCTGTATTGGTAGTGATTGCCTCCCACCACAAAGCACAGATATTGCCTGTGGCTTGGGTGGATTAGGATGTGTGTATAGGCATCCTTTAGGTCTAAGGAGCATAGCCAGTCTCCCTGGCGGAGGTAAGGCAGCAATATTCCAAGGGAGAGCATCTTGATCTTCTCCTTCACTGCGCAGGTCGAGGATGGGTCTGAGGCCTCCTGTCCTCTTTGGCACCAGAAAGTACCTGGAGTAGAAGCCCATGCCCTGGAAAATAAAACAAAAGATATTAAAATGCCTCTATACCGTTCCATGGTGAGACCGCACCTTGAATATTGTGTGCAATTCTGGTCGCCGTATCTTAAAAAGGATATAGCATTATTAGAAAAGGTTCAGAGAAGAGCCACCAAAATGGTAAAGGGGATGGAAGGATACTCCTATGAAGAAAGGCTAAAAAGGTTAGGGCTCTTTAACCTGGAAGAGAGACGGCTAAGGGGAGATATGATAGAAGTCTATAAATTAATGAAAGGAGTGGAACGGGTAAACGTAGATCGATTGTTTACGTTATCAGAATATAGAAAGAGTAGGGAACATGCAATGAAGCTACAGGGTAAACTATTTAAGACTAATAAAAGAAAATATTTTTTCACTCAACGTGTAATCAAACTCTGGAATTTGTTACCGGAGGATGTAGTAAAGGCTGTTAGTGTAGCTGGGTTTAAAAAAGGTTTGGAAAAGTTCCTGGAGGAAAGGTCCATAAACCATTATTAAGAAGGGACCCAGGATATCAATGCTTGGCCCAGTACAAGCATTGTGGAACCTGTGTCTTTTGGGGAAACTGCTAGGTATGTATGACCTAGATTGGCCACTGTTGGAAACAGGATACTGGGCTTGATGGACCTTGGTCTGACCCAGTATGGCATATCTTATGCTCTTATGTTCTACCGCCTGATCCTTGAGAAGGCCTGCTAACTCCTTCAGACGATGGTTCTGGTGAAGGGGAGACCTGAGTGGCTCTCCTGGGAAGTATTGCGGAGGCACTTGGGCTAGATGAAGAAGACAGCCCTCCCGGACCACCTGTAAGGCCCAGGCATCGGTAGTAATGGCTGTCCACCTGTGGGCCATACAAGGCAAGCCGCCTCCTGTTGGGAGAGGGGCCATGCTGCAGGAGTCAAAAGCCACTCCCAGGCTGGGCCAGGGCCTGGGGTTTGGGGCCTTTCTGCTTACGTGGGCCATGCCCCTGTCCCTTGGCCTGCTGCCCCTGCTGGGGAGCCGGGGAGGCCTGATAGTGGGGGTAATTTCAGTAAGCAGCATCCTTCCTCGGGTAAAAGGGTTTTTTTTTTTTACCCGAGCCCTTCTTACGGGAAGGGGCAGAAGTCTTCTTAGAGAGCTGTGTCCTTGTCATGAACTCAGTCTCCAGCTCTGTGGCCTTGTCGGTCATAGGTTTGCTGAAGAGATTCTCCCCTTGGCATGGGACATCAACCAACTTGTCCTGAACCCATTGTTTGAGGTCCGATGACTGCAGCCAAGCCTGGCGGCGTGCACCGATGCCAGCCATGGCTACCCAGGCCGCTGACTGACTCAAACCCGTCATAGGCCGCCCGAGACATGAATTTGGAACACTCACGGACAGCTTTGGACAGGCCCTTGAAGCACTGCAAAGGCTCCTCAGAGAGACCAGCCGAGAACCAGGCGAGTTCCTTCGCCAGGTCCCTCAGGTACATGCCCATGTACAACTGGTATGCCTGGATCCGATAATTCAGCATTGTACCCTGAAAACACTTCCTGACGAGGGCATCCAAGTTGTGGGCCTCCCTGCAGGGAGGCACCAAGTTGTGGGCCTCCCTGCAGGGAGGCACCAAGGAGTGCGTCTTTTGGCTCTTCAGCCGGCGTATGGCCAATTCCACAACCATGGAGTTGTGTGGCAGTTGTAATTTTTGAAACCCAGGGCTCCGGCGGACTCAGTAACATACAGAGCATTAGTTGTTCCAGGATCGGAGGCACAGGTACAGTGAGGGCCTCCCACGGGGCAGCCTCATACTGGAGGATCTCAAGCTCGTCGGCTCGAGGATCCTCCTCCGATTCCGTGGGGAACGCCAAAGCCTTGGAAATGTCCCCCACAAAGTCCAAAAAACCCATGTCCTCTGGTGAGGACCTTCCCCGAGGCTCGGAAACTGGGGAATCAGAGGGGACATCCCTATGTCGGCGGGTATCCGTGGACTCCTTGTCCTCCATTTCCCACGCCGACGCCTCCGAGGAGGGGTCGAGGGGCTCGTCAGGCATCGAGGGCCCCAGCGCCGACCTTCCCGACGTTAGTAGGCTCGGCAGCGACAACTTCGGTCCCAAACGGGAGGCAGAGCGAGACCTTGGCCGAGGATTGACTCGAGTCCGGAAAGTCTCGAGGATCGGCTCAGCCTCCGGGGTCGACTTCGACGTTGAGAGCCCAGTGGTCGGGGCGGAAGAACTGGACAGGCTGGACATCAGCGCCCATTGCTGTTCAATGGAGGCAGTGTAACTGAGCTCCAATGCCATCATCCTGGAGTCGAGTCCGGAAGGCTCAGCATCCGCCGGCTCGGGTACCGACACGGTCGGACCAGACGCCGGTTCTTCTGGAGGGGAGTTCTCGACTAGGAGAGTCGATACTTGCCTCAGCTGATCCGTCTCCCGACAGGAAACCTCTGCCAGGCACTCCTTCTCTGACGATCCGGGCCAGCGCTCGGGGCTCCGCGACAGGCCCCGAGAGGAGTCGAGTCGCTTGGAGCCATCCAAAGACGCCACCTTCGAGGATTTTTTCTTCCTCTTGTGTTCCCTTGAAGGAGACCCCCATCTCCGAGGATCCTCAACGCTGCTCGGGCTCGGAGTGTTCCCCCCGAGACGTGAAGGCCTCGGATGAGGTCCGGGCTCTAGGAGGCAAGGGGGACTCAGGAAAAATCCTATCATGCTACTGCTGGCGGCTCTTCAGGGCCTTAGAGGACATCCTCTTACACGGGCCACAGACCGTCGGGTCATGGTCGGGCCCGAGGCAGCAGTCGTGCGTATCGGTGAGGGACATAAGTTTCCCACACCGATCGCATTTCTTAAACCTGCTGGTAGCCATCGGGGGAGGGGGGGGAGGGGCCCCTGCAAGGTCGAAGACCCGGGCTGCCAGTGAAGAAAAAAGGGTGCGAACGCTGCAAAGTC
Organism: Ichthyophis bannanicus; assembly: GCA_033557465.1. Classification (NCBI taxonomy): domain Eukaryota; kingdom Metazoa; phylum Chordata; class Amphibia; order Gymnophiona; family Ichthyophiidae; genus Ichthyophis; species Ichthyophis bannanicus. The sequence goes on along the minus strand of CM066041.1, from coordinate 66,895,783 downwards.
AAAACCTGACAAAAAACAAAAAAAGTGAGACTGACTCGATACCAGTGTACCGAGCCAGAGGTGGGAAGAGGTACTGGTGTCGACAAGTCAAGAAAGCCAGAAAAAAATCAACTTTTTCCAGAACACTATGGACTACGTCCGAAGGGCTCCGCGGAAAAAAGGAGACTGAGCAAGATGGCACCCTTGGGCGGGAAGGGGACCGCACATGCGTGGTGGCAACTCCCAAAGGCTTTCTATGAAAGCTGGGGGATTTGCTCCACGCGAGGGCTCTGTCGGCACCGATGTCACCCATATGCTAGGACTGCGAGTGACATCGACAGGGAGAGCCGCGGTTACCAGGGCTGCCTCAGCCACCTGGGGGCAATTAGTATGACTGACGTCTTCTCACTCTGGACTGTGAAGAAGGTCCTGGCGACCAGGGGGGGGGGGGGTCGGTGGAACGCACAGAGTAGGACCGGACCACGAGATCAGGAAGGCATCTGACGCCACTCTCTCTGGGTGCGGCTGGCACGAGCAGAAGCGACGCAGCTGTGTGTTGTCTGGAGAGGCAAACAGATCCATCACGGGCCTGCCCCAGAGGTGGAAGAGCCTCTTGGCCACCCTGGGATGCAAGAGCCACTTGTGTGGCCGAAGGACTCTGCTCAGCCTGTCCGCTAGGCAGCTGTCCTGGCCCGGGAGGTAAACAGCTCATAAGAGCATGTTGTTGCAAGCTGCAAAGGAGAGGAGGGCCACTGCCTCCTGGTAGAGGGAGTACAAACCCGTGCCCCCCTGTTTGTTGATAGAACATGGCAACTTGATTGTCTGTCTGGATTAGTATGGACTGGTGTTGCAGGCAGTGGCGGAACGCTTGTAGGGCTAGGAAAATTGCCCTGAGATCCAGGAGGTTGATTTTTAGGAGCGACTCCTCCTGGGACCAGCTGCCCTCCTGAGTGAAGTGGTCCCCACAATGCACCCCCCAACCTAGGAGGGAGGCATCCGTCGTCACGGTTCTCTGAGGTATGGGTGCTTGGAAGGGCATTCCTGCCTGGAGGTAGTGGAAATCTTTCCACCGGTTGAGGGATTTCGCTAACTGGTGGGGTAACCCTGACCCTGTCCTGTAGCCTGTCTGTGGCTTGAGTCCACTGTGAGCAGAGGCACCACTGGGCTGTCCACATGTGCAAACGGGCTGGGGGCGTTATGTGAACTGTTGAGGCCATGTGACGCAGTACGCGGAGGAGGAGACAAGCTGGCACTGACCGTCAATGTTGTACCTCTCCTGACAGTTGTCTGAGGCGTTCTTCCCTTTCTCTGGAGAGGACCACTTTGCCCTGCAGAGTGTCAAGTTGAGCACCTATGAACGCCATATTTTGGGCTGGAGAGAGATGGGAATTGAGGTAAGTTGATGATGAACCCCAGATGCTGCAGAAGGAGGGACGCACGCTCTGCTGCCTGACTGGCCTCTGAGGCTGTGCTGCCCCTGATTAGCCAATCATCTAAGTAGGGGGAAGACGAAGGCCCCTTACAGACGCAGGTGGGTGGCTACCATAGCCAGGCATTTGGTAAAGATCCTTGGCGAGGAGGCCAGGGCGAAGGGTAGTACCCTGTACTGGTAGTGCCCTTCTATCACGAACCTTAGGTACTGTCTGTGGGAGGGGTGGATTAAGATGTGTGTGTATGAATCCTTTAGATCCAAGCAGCACAGCCAATCTCCCTGGTGGAGGTAAGGCAGCAGTGTTCCAAGGGAGAGCATCTTGAACTACTCCCTCACCAGAAACTTGTTTAAGTTTCGCAAGTCTAGTATGGGTCTGATGCCCCCAAGTTCTCTTTGAGACAAGGAAGTACCTGGAGTAGAAGTCCTTTTCCCATAGGTATTTGGGTATAGGCTCTACTGCATTGTCCCTGATCAGACCTGCGAGCTCTGTGAGCAGAACAGTCTGGTGAAGGAGGAGGTTGCACCGGCTCTCCTGGGTGTTATCTGCTGTAGGTGGAGGAGGTGTCCTTCCCTTACCACCTGCAGTAACCCACTGGTCCAAGGTGATGTTGGCCCATCTATGGGCAAAGAGCACCAGGTGCCCCACTGTGGGCGGGTGAAGGTCTCTTGGGGGAGGGGAGGCCTTGCCTAGAAGTCAAAAGCTCCCCTCAGGTTGGGTGGGGCTTCTGTGCTTTTGCTTTCTGAGCCCCATGGCCTTGCCTCTTGGGGTGAGAACCTTGTTGATGGCCCGAGAAAGGCTGGTAGTGGTGACCTTGTGGGAAAAAAATCCTTTTTCCTCGGGAACAGGGGTCTTTTCCCCAGTGATTTCCTCCAGGGAAGGGATGAGGTCTTTTTAGAGAGACTCTGGCGGGTTACCATGTCGGCCTCGATCTCTGCCACCTTGTTGGCCATGGGTTTGCCAAATAGGTTCTCCCCTGTACAGGGGATGTCGAGCAGCTTGTCTGAGATCCATTGCTCGAGGTCAGAAGACTGTAGCCTGGCTTGGTGGGTGCTGATGCCGGCTGCCACAATTTGAGCTGCTGACTTGAAGCCATCGTAGGCTGCTTGGGAGAGAAACTTGGAGCAGTCCTTGATCCCCAAGGTCAGGGACTGGAACCATTGGAAGGGTTCCCCGACAAGACCCCGATAGCTCCTGGGTTAGAGACTTTAGGTACATACCTATGTATAGTTCATAGGCTTGGATCCGGCACCCCAGCAAAGAGCCCTTGTGCCCAAGAGCGTCGAGCACTCTGGCCTCCCTTCCGGGGGGAACAGAGGAGTGGGTCTTCTGACTCTTACGTTTTTGCATGGTCAACTTGATGACCATGGAGTTATTTATTTATTTATTTATTTAACAGGTTTTCTATACCGCCTTTTCCTTCAATCAAAGCGGTGTACATTGTACTACAAGAACATACAAAGGCAGGGAGAGAGACATGCAGGGACCAAAGTGGTAGACAATGGGTCTACATAGAACAGGGAATGACAAGACATACATTAAGTTACATTTGATATATGGTTTACAGTCATACATCAATACAAAATATATAACAGAACATCATCTATAAAATAGAAAAGAGATAGATAGTATATACCTGCCTCTGAAAACAGAGGTGCTTTGAGTACTGGCTCTCGACCACATCTCCACAAATGCCTTAGGATTATGTTGTAGAGCACCAGGAATCAGAATGGTAAACCACAAGTTTTTGTTCTCTTTACATATTCCCACAACCCAGAAATGTAATCTTGAACCCAGAGAATCAGAATGCCACATTCAGCAGTCTGGGAAATGAGAGGAAGGGATCCAGTCAGTTATGTGGGAGTTGGGGTTTGTGGAACCCTGGCCCTTTCCGGACATGGTTGAAGCACCGGCTCACCACCTGTACTGATGCTGGGGTCTCCCACATTCTGAGAAGTAGCCGCTCAAGGATCGGCTGCACGGGCACCATGAGGGTTTCCTTAGGTGGAGACTCGTATTGGAAAATCTCCAGCTCCTCGGTGCACAGGTCTTCCTCCGCCTCTGTCTGCACAGAGAGGGCTCTGGCCATGTCCTTGACAAAGTCATGGAAAGCCACGTCCTCCGGAGGAGAGTGGTGCCAGGGAAGACGGGTCCGAGGGAATATCTCTGTGGTGTTTCGCTTCTGCGGATGCCTCGTCGGTTTCCCACTTGGAGTCAATTGGTGATGACAAGTCCAAGGCCCGGTGACTCACTGTCTCGAGGCCGGCGCCGAGGGGTTGGTGGCCTCTGGAGGACCTAAGGTCCAAGTCACGGAAACTCGCCAGGGAGGATCAGATTCCCGAGAAACAGGAGCAGGACCAGGACTGGCACCAAGGTCTTACCTGAGGCCGGTGGCGCTCAGAGCTTGGCTCAACAACCAGATACTCCTCTGCAGTTGAGGGCCCGGTTGTCAGGGCAGATGATGCAGATGAAGCAGCCATCATTGCCTGCTGCAGGGCCAGGACAGCAGTGATGTTCTGCTCCAAGGCCGCATTCTGGTTTCCAGGCCTGAAGGCTCCATACACTCACGAGTGTGTCCTCGATAAGGACTACGGGTCTCAAGGAACCACACACGGTCTCCACTGGCCAAAGAATCCTTCCTGAGGACCTTGGTAGGGCGCTTCTCAGAGCCGCCCGTCCCTCCGGGAGGTTTTACTGGGTTTCTCCGGTGCAATCTCCACAGACTTTGAGGATTTTTTTCTTCTTTCTCTCAGGGTCCGGGGTCTTCTCAAAGGAGCCGCCGCCATGGGACTCTGAGGACACTTGGGCCTCACAGGAAATGCTAGGCTTGGAGCTAAGCGTCGGGGAGGTCAGAGCTGAGGAACAGTTTTTCCTGCATCTCTGACCTCTTTTTGTTGGTCTTAGGCGTCATGGCCTGGCACAAATCGCAGGAGGTGCTGTCATGGTCCGGTCCCAGGCAGCGCAGACAGCAGTCATGAGTTTCGGTCACTGATATGATTTGACTTCAGTGGTCACATTTTTTGAACCCACCAGGGGACATGACGGGGAGAACCCAGACAAGGTCGACGGCCCCCAGGCAAAAAAAGGCACGAACGCCAGTCGAGGCAAGCCTGGATCAAAAAAGGAAAAGGGGATGAGAACAGCTCTGGCTCAAGACAGTAAGAGGAACCAGTATACAAACCGGGAAAGCTAACTTTTAAGGCTAATTGGCAAGGATGTTTCTGGAGAAACAGGACAGACATCCGTTGGGCTCCGTGGAAAAAAGGAGACTGAGCAAGATGGCACCCTTGGGCAAAAAAGGGACCACGAATGCATGGTAGCATGTCCCAAAGGCTTTCTTTGAAAGCTAGGGAAATGCTTCACATGGGCTCCGTCAGCGCAGACGTCACCCATATGTGGGGGCTGACTTCCTGCTTATTCCTGGAAAATCTGTTTTACAGATACAATTTCCTGTATGGGCTGAAAGAAAAGGAACAAGACTGCTTATGAATACCTGTTAAAATACAGTCAGCCTTGGTTTCCTCTGAAGCCTGAGCCCCCAATATCCCTAAACAGCTCACCACCTAAGCTATAAGAGGCCCAAGCTTCTCCTTGCAGAATAGCTGGACCACTGAGGACTCATCCTCTGTAATGAGGTCCATTTCTCCCTCCCCTAGATCTTCCATGCCAAAAGTCTTTGTCTGGTGACTGCAAGCCCAGCCTAGAAGAGCCTCCAGAACACCCCAATGCTAGTAATACAGGATAAGATAGTATATCCCTTCCTTAGAGAGTCTGGGCATTTCGGCATAGAGGACATCCCCTGGCCAGCATCTCTAGAAGAGGGTGGCCCTCCATCAAGGGAGTAATCCTGCCAGGAGCCATGGTTCCTACAAGCTACTACATCCCCACTGCCTTCTACTGCTAGGTACATAAAGCCTGATGCAGACATAAGAAAAAAAAATCAGGAGAAAAAGGAAGGGCATTTGTACCTTCCAGGCTGCTGCACTCTGTAGTCCTGCTTCTAATCCTGAACTGACCTGCATCGGGTACCATAGAGCAGCACTGTGTATGCCTCGTAGCACTATACAAATGATTATTAGTAGTAATTAGTAGTACTATGGTTCACCTGGCTATCATCTGAAAGCATGGGTGCAGCCATGTGGTCTGCCAAGATGGTGGTGGTTCTTGCACTTAAATGCTCCACAGCGGCCATGCTCCCCACTGCCTCTTGATGCAGGCCCCAGCCAACAGCAGTGAAAATGGATAGGGCTCATAGGGCACTGACTACCCTCAAAAACAACTTGCCACATGATGATGTTTATTTAACTGAGTAATCATGTAAACCAGGGGTACTCAAATCCAGTCCTGGAGGGCCACAAACCAGTCAGGTTTTCGGGATATCCCTAATGAATATGCATGAGATACATTCAAATACAATGGAGGCAGTGCATGCAAATATACCTCATGCATATTCATTAGGGATATCCCGAAAACCTGACTGGTTTGCGGCTCTCCAGGACTGGATTTGAGTACCTCTGATGTAGACATAAAATTACAAGATTGCTGCTAAAATGTACAACATGAATAGCCTGGACTGTAAGGGCCATAGCTTATCGCTGTAAGGAAGCTTGCTGTCAATCAAATCTCAGAAAAGAAGGGACTTTAAAGTGGTGACAAGTAAACTCGGGTGCAAAAATATTAAAAACAAATGGCTCTTCCTCTTCATCTATACCAGGCCAATGGGTTGTTTTTCCCCTATCAGCAGATAGAGACCAAGAAAACAGAAAGGCAGACTTCTCCACCTCTATAAAAGCTGGTGGCCCACACTCCTCCTATTCATTATTTCTCGGCCTCCAGCAGACAGTGCATATCTGGATCTGAGCTTGTGCAGCTGAAGGTGAAATTAGACTTACCTGCTAATTGTAGTTCCTGGAGGAACTCCAGTCTAGTCCGGAAACCTCTCACAGCAGCTTGGAGACTGAGAAACATCATCCTTTTCTGATGACACTGGTATATCCTCTCCGGATCCGCCTCCTCACACCAGTAACCTATTGACAAAGTAGACTCACCGGAGCAACAATTAAGTAGCTACCCACTACTAACCCAATGAAACACATACTCTCAAACCATAACACTAATTTTTTATTTACTTTTTTTATTTTTTTAAAGAAAGAGAAATTACTTCCCTTTCTATACCACCTTTACCAGAAACTCAGGCCTGACCTCCTCCTCCATAAAGGCAAGTGACCCAAGATATATATATATATATATATATATATATATATATACACACCTACACATATAGCTATATACCCACCCATGCACATTCACATATACGTCCTCCCCATGACTAGAAACGTTTATACGCTTACCAGTTATCGCTCATGTGCTTCAGGCACTAGCTCACAGATATCAGGGAGGGATACCGGATTAGACTGGAGTTCCTCCAGGAACTACAATTAGCAGGTAAGTCTAATTTCACCTTCCTGATCGTCCCTCCAGTCTAGTCCGGAAACCTCTGGGTATGTAACAGAGCAGTGAAATAAATCAACGGGAGGGACCTGCCAGACCAGCCTGAAGCACTGCTGATCCAAAACTGGCATCCCGTTCCGCCTGAACATCCAGGTGGTAGTGCTGCACAAAGGAACTGAAGGAAGACCAGGTGGCTGCCTTACAAATATCCACCGCTGACACAAACTGGCACTCAGCCCAAGACACCGCCTGCGCCCTGGTGGAATATGCTCATAGCCTTTCCGGAACCACCTTGCCCTTCAACACAAACAGACGCGATGGCCTCCTTAATCCACCTGGCAATGGAAGCTTTTGACGTTGCTTCCCCTTTCTTTGGTCCTCCAAACAAGGTGAACAGCCTATCGGATCTGCGGAAACACTCCATCCTCCTGATATACTTTTTCAATGCTCTCCGAACATCCAAGAGATGTATTCGTTTGTCAACCGTACCCCTCAAATTCTTGGAGAAAACTTGCAACGTCACTACCTGATTTACGTGAAAATCCGACACTACCTTAGGCAAAAAGGACGGTACGGGTCTCAATACCACCTTCGACCCATGTTCCCTGTAAAATAGTTATCTCCAAGTTATAATGCCCTGTTCAATGTAATTTCAATTTGTTCAATGTAAATCGCACTGATGCAGAATAGCGCAGTATATAAGAGAATGTAAATAAATAAATAAAATAAAAGGTTAAAGGCTGCTGACACGATAAAGCCTGTAACTCAGAGATTCTCCTAGCTGAACAAATAGCTACCAGGAACACTACTTTCAGAATAAGATCCTTTAAAGATGCTTTTCACAGAGGCTCAAACGGTGCACTTCGCAAGGCCTCTAGTACAAAAGGGAGGTTCCACTGCGGTACTATCTGTCTATGTGGTGGCCGCAAAAGCGAAACCGCTCTTAAAAACCTCTTAACATCTGGATGACTCCCTAAACTCTGCCCCGCTATCTTACCTCTATAACAGGACAGCACTGCCATTTGCACCCGGCAAGGAAGCTGCCGCCAATCCGTTGTCTAGCCCATCCTGCAAGAAGGCCAGCACTCCCGGAATCGAAACTCTTAATGCTTCGACCTGTCTATCTACACACCATGCCTCAAATACTTTCCAAATGCGAATATAAGCCAGAGAAGTAGATCTCTTCCTTGCTCTCAACAACGTAGCAATCACTGATGTAGAGTAGCCCTTCCTTCTCAACCTAGTCCTCTCAATAACCAAGCTATAAGCGAGAACCGATCCACTTGCGGCATAACTAGAGGACCCTGAGACAAGAGATATGCCCGAACCGGGAGTCGCCAAGGCTTCGCCACCAAGAGTCTCCTCAGATCCGCGTACCATGGCCACCTCGGCCAATCCAGCGCTATCAGAATCACTTGTCCTTCGTGCTGCTCTATGCGTTGCAGTACCCTTCCTATTAGCACCCAGGGCGGAAACACGTACAGGAGCTGTCATTCTGGCCACCCTTGAATGAGAGCATCCAGGTCTTCTGACATCCTTTCTCTTCTCCTGCTGAAGAAACGGCTTGCCTTTGCCGAGTGAAATGTTGCCATGAGATCCATTACCGGTGTTCCCCAACATCTCACCACCATCTCGAACACCTCCTGATGGAGGACCCACTCCCCCGGGTCCACCTTCACTCGACTCAAGAAGTCGGCCTGTACATTGTCCACTCCTGCCACATGAGCTGCTGACAGCGCCAGTAGATGCACCTCGGCCCAATCGAACAAGTGTTCGGCTTCAGCTTCCATTGGGACACTGCTGGCGATTGATATAAGCTACCGCCGTCGCGTTGTCGGAAAACACCTGAACGGCCGTGCCGAGAAGATAGGGTTGAAACTCCTGCAACGCTAGCGTCACCGCTCTCAACTCCAACCTGTTGATTGACCATGCCTTTTCCTGCTCGGTCCACTGACCCTGAGTGAACCTTCCTTGGAAATGAGCTCCCCAGCCTGCGAGACTGGCATCCGTCGTCAGTGGACCCCAACACGGCGCTTCCAGCGACATCCCCTGCTCTAGGCATCCTGCCCTTAACCACCACTGAAGCGCTGTTCGGATCTCTGGTAGACATGGCAGCCTCCGTGACAGAGGATCGACCTGATGAGATCACCTGAGCAACGCCCTCTGTAATGGCCTCATATGCGCCCTGGCCCACGGAAACATCTCCAGAGTCGCCGCCATGGTCCCGAGCAACTGCAAATAATGCCACGCTGTGGGCGCTGCTCTGCTCAGAAACTGCCAGAACAGCCTGCGTAACCCCTGCGCTCATTGCGCCAGCAGAAAACACACTTCCCGAGTTCGTATCGAACTCAGCTCCCAAGTATTCTAGTCGCTGCGACGGCTCCAACTTGCTCTTTGACATATTGACCACCAAACCAAGCCTCTGTAGAAACCCTACTATGGCTGTGGCCGCTTCGCTTTCTGCTTTTAACTTTGCTCTGATTAACCAATCATCTAAATAAGGGTGCACTAGTACCCCTTCCTTTCGCAACGCCGCCGCCACTACGACCATCACCTTGGTAAACGTCCGCGGAGCCGTAGCCAGACCAAACGGCAGGGCTCGAAACTGAAAATGTCCCTGGGGAACTGCAAATCTGAGAAACTTCTGATGTTCCTGTCTGATGGGAATATGCAAGTACGCCTCTGATAGGTTGAGGGAAGTAAGAAACTCTCCCTTCCTTACTACCACTATCACCGACCGCAGAGTTTCCATACGAAAATGAGACATTCACAGGCAGCGATTTACTCTTTTGAGATCCAAAATTGGCCAAAAGGACCCTTCTTTTTTCGGGACTAAAAAATAAATGGAGTATCAACCGAAACCGCACTGGTCTTGAGGTACCAGTACCACTGCATTGAGAGAGAGCAGCCTCTCCACCGTCTCTCTCACTGCTGCGCATTTGGCCGGCGCCTTGCACGGCAACCGAACGAAGGACTCTGTTACCGGCCACTGTAACTCCAACGCGTAACCTTCCCGAATGACCTCCAGCACCCACCGGTCTGATGTAATTTGGACCCAGGCAGTATAAAAATCCCGTAGCCAACCTCCTATGGGCCCCAGCTCTCCCTGGGCCCTCCTGACTTCATTGTGACTTTCGCAGATTTGTGGAGGAGGAAGGGGATACAAAACCTCTTCCCGCTCCCCGAAATCCACAAAATCCTTGGTTTCTATTGGCAAAACGCCCCCTCTGTGCCTGATTGAACCGAGGGAAACTCCCTCTGCTGCCCCTTGCCCGTGGGAGTCAACCGCCCCTGCTTCTGCTTGTCCTCCGGAGGTCTACCGCCTTTGGACTCCCCGAGATCCTTCACCAGCTTGTCCAGATCCTCTCCAAACAAAAGCCTACCCCTGAATGGAAGCTTACTGAGCCGAGACTTAGAAGAGCCATCCGCTTCCCAGTTGCGCAGCCAAAGGTACCTGCGAGCCGCTACCACTGAAGCCATATTCTTCGACAACCCTCAAATGAGGTCATAATGTATATCTGCTAGGTAAGCTGCACCTGATTCCAATCGTGCCGGGCCTCCGCTGTCTTCTCCCTGCTCATCCTTAATCCTCTGCGACCATCGGAGACAGCCTCTCACTACCCATGCTCCACAAATCGCCGCTTGAATAGATAGAGCATTAACGTCGAACACCTGTTTCAACAAGGTGTCTAGTTTCCTGTCCTGGGTGTCTTTGAGTGCCGCACTGCCCTCTACTGGAATAGTAGTCTTCTTAGTAACCGCAGAAATGGCGGCATCAACCTTAGGAGGCTTAAACAACTCCTTATTCTGATCCACCAGCGGATAAAGCTGTCCCATCACTCTGGATCCCTTCAAAGCTGCCTCTGGCATGTCCCACTCCTCCTGGATCATCTCTCTGAGCACTCTGTGCACAGGAAACGCTCTCTGATTTTTCCAAAAAACCTGTAGCAAAGGATCTTCCAGAGTAGTATCTTCCACAGGACCCAGGACCGGCATATTCAGCACCTTTAGTGTCTCCGCAATGAGGGCCGGCAACTCGTCCCTCCGGAACAGGCGAACCACTCTAGCCTGGTCTTCCTTGTCCGTGATCTCTCCTTCCTCCACCTCGTCATTCAGCTCCTCATCGGGGTCTCCCTCGTTGGACTGCAGACCCTCCGAGGCCACCGACTGATCCCACTGTTCGTTTTCTATCCTGGCTCTCTTTGTCAGGCTGCCTGTGGCTCTTACACCGAGCGGGGTTCCCGGTCTTTTTTCCCCCCCCTTACTCAGCTACCTTAGACCCAGTGGACAGGCCCTCCTGCCGTCCTCCAAAAGCCTGCTGAATAACCGCCACAAACTCCGGAGAAAATATCGCCACCAGGTCCCCTGGCAAAGGTGGCGGAGGTGTAGGCAGATCCGGCGTCGAAGAAGGCCCTGCTACCGGCTCCCGACCCGGGGACTCCTGGGGAACTGAATCCTGCTACGCAATTAGAGCTCCCTGCGACTCAGCAGCCCCTTCCAAGGTCTGTTCCATGGCTTCTGCCTCTTGGACACAGCCTCTGCAGACCCCTGTTTCAGATACTGTCCCCCTTCTAGCTTCGCAGACTACATACTGCGGCCTAGACGGCATTCCGCCTGAGCCAGAAATAATATGTCTCTCGTAACAGCAATCAAAAAATTTTTTTTGATCAAGGCCACTGAAGAGAAGCGCCCCAAACCAGAAAATATAACTTGTACGCTAAAATGAAGCTCCCCCCCCCCCCCCCGATGCAAGGCACTTTAGAAGGCCCGAGGCAGCCCCAGCCGATTCCTGCCCTGCTGTCACTCGGCTAGGCCCACTGCCGCGAACGCGGCTCGTGCTTGTTTCCTCCCGCTCTTTTTCAGCGATCGGCCGCCCGTGCCTCAATCCCTGACCTTACCGCACAGCGTGTTGTCTTCCTCCCGTTCAACCGGACTGTTTGCAATACAGCGCCGGGAGCCGAAATTGACAGGAATGACGAGGGAGCGTGTACTCCGTGTCTGTCAGCCTGCACGGCACCGCGTGCTCCACAGCGCTATCAGGCAATGCCTCTGAACGCGCTGGCTGACACTCTGCTGCTCCGGTTCCTTACCCTTTGCAACGGGATCGGGAACCAAAGCCCTGCTGCCACCGTGGAAAGCTTCTGCTTGAATTACCGGTATGGCCACGATCGTGAGCAGGATAGAGGAAGTGAGGTGGGAGGGGAAGGGAGGAGGAGGAAAGGCCTCAGCCCAGCCTTAAAGGCAGACACCCCCTTAAATTAAACTTTCCTCTTGAATAACTGTCCTCTCTTTCCTTTTCCCTTCTTACTGATCCTAATCCTCTATTCCTTAATTGTTCCTCCAAACTGAGCCTGGACCTCCAGGCTCACCAATCCTCCAGCTGCTTGGAGACTGAGGTAACTGGTGTGAGGAGGCGCATCCGGAGAGGATGTACCAGTGCCATCAGAAAAGGATGACGTTTCTCAGTCTCCAAGCTGCTGTGAGAGGAGCACAACCCAGAGGTTTCCAGACTAGACTGGAGGGATGATCAGGAAGAGACCTTTAGGCCAGGGGGGATTTTTCAGTGTCCTAAGTTATGCAAATTGTCATCCAGATAACAGTGCTGAAAACTACCACTATCTGGATAAGTGCCAGCTTCACCTATGGACCGCCCCAGCACAATCCCGCACAATACCAAAGCAGTCAGAGGGAATATTCAGTGGCATTTTCTTGACAGCTCTGCTGAATATCCCCTCTCAATAGGGTTTGTGGTTAGCAGACCCTCCAAACCTGATAAATCCTTTTGAATATTGACCTCAAAGCGTTTTTAGAGTATTAAACAAGAGATTTTCCATATCGTTCACATGTAGGACTGCTCTAATATAAAGAGTTATTAAAAGAGAATTAGCGCAATATATAAACCTATAGCTAGCAACTCAAACAGCAACTCATCAACAACAAAATTCTATAAACTTACTTTGAATTTAATGTCCATAAATGACTTTCAGCAATCTGACGTAATCTTGTTATATTTTCATGTTCCACTTGTTTGACCTGCGTTTCAAGTTTCGATACCATTCTGTTAGAGAAAACAAAAAGGTTTGTCTCACTTGAAACTATAGTAACAAGTTCTTGGAAGCTCAAACACACTCCTTCCCCACCTGCCGCCACTGAGCCATCTGATCCTCAGTCCAATGAAGAACTGAGGAGAATACTACTCCAAGGAGAGGAGGGAGGGTTGTGATGACTTTTCCTGCTATCAATGCAGAACCATCTGCTACTGGCGAGTAACATCTTTTTTCCTGCTTCTCCACAGACAAAACGCTCACATATGGGAATCCCTAACTACTGGCTGCCTTGAACAAAAAAAAGAGGAGAATACATAAAGTCCAACTGAGGCTAATAAAGAAATCTTTTTGTTGGCAACAGGCCTTTTCAGAATTTTTTTTAAAATATTTATTTTAAAAGCCAGACTGAACACACAGAAATGAACCTGGGGGGGGGGGGGTGCAGTTGGATTTTATTCATTGTATAGATCCTGACTAATCTGCTATCGTGTCAGGAATACCCATCTAAAAAGTTGTGAGAAATGAAAGTGTGAATTAACATAGTAACATTGAGGTAGAAATCCAGGCAGGGATGAGGGTTGAGAGCTGGAAGGGTTAAGTGAAAAGGATACACCCCTCTTGAAAAGGATACACCCCTCTTGATGAAGTCATACCCTGGTACATGCTTGTCCCTCCCCTATTCCTTTGTCCTGCTGCTCTCTCTGCTTGCTAGAGATAACTACTCTCCCTCTGCTTCCCTAGAGATAAGAGTACAGTAGACTTTCTCCAATCGGGACTATACTGTAATAAAGTGACCAATCATGAAGAAATGCTGTAATAATCTGATAAGAAGTCTATATAATCTCTCTGAGCCCTCTGGTGGGGGCCCAGAATTTGGAAAAACTATTTTCTCTGGCTCTGTGCACATTAAACCGTTGTTTCCTTCTAAGACTCCTTGGGTGTTTCTTTCTTCACTCGTTTATCTGCTACATTTTTGGTTCCCTGACCCGGCTGAGACAGCGAGATAAGAAAGAAAAGGTTATCTTGCTACCTCTAGGTTCAATCGGTTTGAGCCAGGCTGGTGGCGAAAGCAGGAGGGAATACAAGGCGCCACCAGACCAGTTGTTCTGGAAAGTATTTCTTCCTGATTCGCCTCTGCCGCTGGCTTTATCCAACGGACACCTAAGAACCCGCTCTGGGGTCTAGGAAACAACCCATTCAACTCCGGAGGACATCTGAGTGGGGTAAGTGATAACGGGGGTCTGTCTCTGTCTGCAGTTCAGAAATATCGGTCCTTCCTACGGGGAGGAGGAGAGCGTGATCACCTCTCGAGGGAATCGCCCTAGTACCCTGAGCTGAGCTGGGGAAAACCGCGTTCCTAATAGTTAGACTGTGTTTTCTACGGAATTGGGAGGCTGTCTATGTGTTGGTCTGTGCTTGATTTATGTGTTTGGCAGAAGCAGAGGCTTGTGCAGTGAGCATAGACTCCTGATTAGTGCAGTTCCTGGCCAGGCGACCACGCCCAGGTCGGGGAAAAATGGTGAAAGCGCCATCTTGTTAGTTACCCTTCTTGAGACTAGAGCAGCCGGATTCCTGGCTGTCTGCATTCCTTTCCCTCTGTGTTTTCAAAGCCTGGAAGAAAGATATGGGGGGATCAGAGATGAAATGCAGCCCCTTAGAGTGTATGGTAAAGCATTTCAGGAAGGGATTCTCTGCAGATTATGGAGTTTGTATGACTCCATCCTTGTTAAAGAAATATTGTGAGCATGAGTGGCTAGCTTTAATACTGATTGGCCCTGAGAAGAAACATTTGATTATGACTTGGTTAGCCGAGTGCACCAAGTTGTGGTAGCTAAACATCCTGATCAATTCCCTTATATTGATTCCTGGCTGGATGTTTGTCGGCAGAGACCTAAATGGCTCAGGAGATGCTACGGAGAACACTGTCGCATATTTTTGTCTTGTAGCCCACAGGAAATGCAGCCTGAATTAAAATCACAATTGCCCGTTTTAGTACAGGAGCCAAAGACAGAAGAATTCCCCCCTTTCCCTCCTCCCAGGCAGATTTCTGTGACTTCAGCTAGGTTGGCAGTCTCAGCAGGGAATTCGGCTAGTTCTCCCCGCCCCTCTCAACAGATACTACATTCTCTGACAGTCAGCAGAGCAGTGAGGGAAGCATACAAATGCCAGTTTCAGATACAGACCTGCCCAGCACTTCAGAAAGTTCCCTGAGTCCCAGATCTGAAGAATGTCAGCTCCACGTTCATATACCCTCCCCCACCCCATACTAGAGCACTGCAACCTCATTTGGGGGCCCCAGCGAGAAGCGCTGAGAGACTTTCCTGACCTAAAACACCACTGGGCAGCAAACAGTGATGCAGGCCGCCTTGCTCTGAATTGCTATCATCGGGCTCTCCTTGAAGGCTTTAAAAGGGGGGCCAGAAAGCGATGAATGTAGAGAAAATATCTGAGGTACTGCAAACCCCTGATGAGAGCCCTGGCCAGTTTTATGAAAGACTCTGTGACTCTTTCCGTGTTTGCACTTCATTTGACCCCGAAGCACTTGAAAACCAGCGGATGGTGAATACAGCGTTTGTGAGACAATCACAGGGGGACATTCGAAGGAAACTTCAGAAGCTTGAAGGTTTTGTTGGAATGAATATAACCCAGCTGATGGAAGTTGCTATGAAAGTATTTGTGAACAGAAATCAGGAGATGAAGCGCGAGTGTGAACGAAAGATGAAAAAGAAAGCTATGTTAGCAGCAGCGCTAGTCGAGAAAGGACAAGGAAAGTCGACGTGGGAACCGAGAAGCCGAGGCCAGGGTAGAGGAACCCGGCGAGGATCATTGGAGCAAGGACTATTGGAACGAAATTAATGTGCCTATTGCAGAGAAATGGGCCACTGAAAAAGAGAAGAAAAAAACGAATGTCCCAATTGTGTCAGGCAATATTCCCTGCCCCGAAGAGAGGTTGAGGGCCTTCATAAACATCTCCAGCAACTACTTAAGTCTGGACTCCTGAAAACCATGCCAATCACTCTGGAATACACCTTTGCTGCCAGTTCAAAAACCAGGTACTGATGATTACTGACCTGTGCAGGACCTATGGAAGGTCAATAAAGCTGTTGTTACCATTCACCCTGTTGTGCCAAACCCCTACAATTTACTGAATTTGATTTCTGCACAAGCAACCTGCTTCACTGTTCTGGACTTAAAGGATGCCTTTTTCTGCTTGAGAATGGCCACTCCTAGCCAGCCACTGTTTGCATTTGATTGGGAAGACCCTATTACTGGCAGCAAGGGTCAGTTCACATGGACACGGTTACCCCAAGGATTCAAAAACTCCCCCACGCTGTTTGGGGATGCACTTAGTCAAGATTTGCGTCAGTTCCAGTCTTGCCCTTCTCAACGTGTGTTGCTACAATACGTGGATGATTTACTCATTGCTGCTGTTTCCCGGGAAGAAAGTCTAACCGCTACTTCAGAACTTCTACACCTACTTTGGATGTCTGACTATATCGGGTGTCCCGAAGTAAGGCCCAATTTTGCCAGACTGAAGTCAGATACTTGGGA
This sequence comes from Ichthyophis bannanicus, assembly GCA_033557465.1. Lineage (NCBI taxonomy): Eukaryota > Metazoa > Chordata > Amphibia > Gymnophiona > Ichthyophiidae > Ichthyophis > Ichthyophis bannanicus. The sequence goes on along the minus strand of CM066041.1, from coordinate 66,879,324 downwards.
TTCCATGTTGCCCAAGGCCTTCGAAGATTGGGCTCTGAGTGGAGGGAGGATGTTTGCTCTATTCCTGAGCCACAGAATCGCAGGCAGTTAAGAGGCTTCTTAGGGGCTGCCGTTTTTTGTCGAATCTGGATACCCAACTATGCAGTGTTGGCAAAGCCCCTGTATGCAGCTACAACAGGGGAAAACGAGATCCTTTCGACTGGGGCCCGGACCAAAAGGAGGCCTTTCAGAATATGAAGAAGGCTTTGCTATCAGCCCCGAGTCTAGGACTGCCCGACGTGGAAAAACCATTCCATCTGTACGTCCATGAAGAAAGGGGGATGGTAGTTGGTGTCCTCAATCAGAGCCTAGGTTCCTGCAACGACCGGTGGCTTATCTGTCCAAACAGCTGGATCCAGTAGCAAGAGGGTGGCCCTTTTTGTCTCCGCACAGTAGCAGCAACAGCTCTCTTGGCAACAGAGGCTGAGAAATTGTCCCTTGGGCAAGAACTGTATGTTAAAGTGCCGCATGCAGTACTGACACTGATGGAGTACAAAGGCAATTATTGGTTTACCAATGAGCGGATGACAAAGTAACAGAGCATGCTGTGTGCGAATCCTCGGGTTCACTTGGAAATAGCGTAGTTACTCACCTGTAACAGATGATCTCTGGGAACAGCAGGAATTTAGTCTTCACATATGAGTATCGTTGGTACCGACAGAGCCTGCGCGGGAAAGCTCCCCAGCATCCAATAGGAACGCTTTTGGGAGCATCCCTCAGCACATGCGCACTGCCTTCCCGCCTTTCCAACTGTCCCTCTTCAGTTAAGTTTGTAGCTGAGTGAAAGGATAGAGGGAGAGAGGAAAGAGACAAAGAGATAGAGACACAACTCCTAGGGGAGGTGGGTGGGTTGTGAAGACTAAATTCCCGCTGTTCCCGGAGATCACCTGTTACAGGTGAGTAACTACACTATCTCCAGGAACAAGCAGGAATGTAGTCTTCACATATGGGGACTCCCTAGCTGAAGATGCCAGGGAGATAGCCTGTGATACGTATGTGACAAGTATGATTTTGCTTGCATAAAATGGATACAGCAGCCATATAGCTATTGGGGTTATTACAGGGCATAACAGCTTGCACTGTAAATAGGCTAAAACCAGCTAGAACTAGTAGGATGAGTCAGAAGTGTCTGTCTCTGAGGCTGGACATACCTTCGCTGTGTATGCAGGTAATATCCAATCACAATTATAAGATGATGTAATAGCCTATCACTGAACATTTTTACTGTAAATAACTGATAAGAAATTGTATAACCATCGGGAACTTTCCAAGGAAAAACCGGAACTATACCAGGGACGAAGCAGACGTGTTTCGGTGGGTTTTTTCCCCAGATTCCTTGCAGCATCGTGAAAGTTCCCCGATCGCTGAAGTGACGCTACAATATCCGGTGATGTATTGATGCATTTCATTTCATGCTATACTTACTTATAATCACTATTTTGCCATGCAATAAAATAGTAGTTTAGTATTACTTTGGAGTTGTGCCTGATTTGTATGTCAGTGAGGATTTACCTGATGAAGTAATAAATAGCCCCAGGAAGGTACAACCCTAGAAGGTGGGATCCTTCCTCCCATGGATCTCTGGCATTCCACCAGGGTTGGTGGGTAGGAGTTGATTTAGGTTTGAAAGAGATTTTGAAGAACAGCTTAGCCAAAGAAGGCATCCCGACGGGAGGCTTTATCCAGGCAGTAGTGGGCTGTGAAGGTGTGTACCGAAGCCCAGGTGGCTGCTCGACAAATGTCATCGATAGACACAGAGTGGAGATTTGCCATAGAAGTTGCCATGGCTCTCACATTATGAGCTGTGACATAGTCCTGAAGAGGAAGACCCTTACTCTCATAAGCAAAGGATATGCATTGGGCAATCCAATTAGATAAAGTTCTTTTGGAGACTGGAAGTTCCAAATGACTAGGGTCAAAAGCTATAAAAAGTTGCGAGGACTTTCTATGTTGCTGTGTTCTTTGTATGTAAAAGGCTAAGGCTCTTTTACAATCCAAAGTATGAAGGTTGCTTTCTGCATTAGAGCCGTGAGGCCTCGGAAAAAATACAGGAAGATAAATTGATTGATTTAAATGAAAAGGCGAAACCACCTGTGGCATAAATTGTGGATGAGTTCTAAGAACAACCTTATCATGATGAAATTTAGTATAAGGAGGATCAGCCACTAAAGCTTGCAATTCACTAATGCGACGTGCAGAGGTGATTGCAATTAGGAAGATGACCTTCCAGGTCAAAAACGTAAGGGCTGCAGTAGATAAAGGCTCGAAAGGCGGCTTCATGAGCTGCCCCAGAACTAGATTTAGATCCCATGCCATCGGTGGTGGCTTGATGGGAGGTTTGGTTAATAGAAGGCCTCTCATAAATCTTGCTATAAGTGGATGAGAGGAAATTGGTTGTCCATTCAGAGGCTTATAAGAAGCTGCAATTGCACTAAGATGGACTCTTACCGAATTGGTCTTTAGACCAGAATTCGATAAGTGAAGGAGGTACTCTAGTATCGATTCTAAGGGTATGACCAGCGGGTTTAATCCCTTCTTGGAGCACCATATCGTAAAACGTTTCCACTTGAAGGCATAAGATCTTCTTGTGGAAAGTTTCCTAGAAGCTCAAAGGATATCTTTTACCTGTTGGGACAGGCTGAAATCTTGGAGGTCTAAGCCTTCAGCAACCAGGTCGTGAGGTGCAGGGACTGGGCATTCGGGTGCCATAGCGTCCCGTTCTCCTGGGAAAGGAGATCCAGAGCATGCCCGAAATGCCAGAGGTGCCGCTTGAGAGAGATGTAGAAGCAGGGAATACCACGTTTGGCGTGGCCATCGTGGTGCTATGAGAATCATGCGTCCCCTGTCTCTCTGAAGCTTGAAGAGTGTTTTGGGGATGAGGGGAATGGGTGGCAAGGCATAAAGGAAGTCCTGCCCCTAGTTAAGGAGGAAGGCATCCCTTGCCTGATAGTTGTGAGCCGGAATCCTGGAACAGAACCGGGGAAGTTTGGCATTCAGTGGACTTGCAAAGAGGTCTATGTCTGGAGTGCCCCAGAGATGAAATATCTTTGCCAGCTGGTCTAGGTGGAGGGACCATTCGTAAGGCAGCAGTACTCGACTGAGTTTGTCTGCCCAAAGGTTTTGAATGCCTGGAAGATATACCACTAGAAGGTGAATTTGATGCTCTCTGGCGAGGGCCCAGTCGTAAAGCTTCGTTGCATAACGACAGAGAGCCTGTTCCGCCCTGCTTGTTTCACATAGAACATGGCTACTTGATTGTCCGTCTGGACTAGGACTGTCTGTAGCTGAGCTGGGCATGGAATACTCGAAGAGCTAAATAGATTGCTCTTAATTCCAGGAGGTTTATGTGTAAACCAACCTCCTGTGGAGTCCAGGTTCCCTGGGTAGAGAGATGATTCAGGTGTGCTCCCCAACCCACCTGTGATGCATCTGTTGTTAGGGTGGCCTGAAAGAGGGGTTGATGAAAAGGAGACCCCACTGTCAGATTTTCTAGTGATTGACACCATTGGAGGGACAAAATTAGTCATTGAGAGATTATTATTTTGTCCGACAAATGACCTGTGGCCTGTGTCCACTGTGTGGAGAGGGTCCACTGAGCTGCTCGCATGTGGAGGTGAGTATATGGGACTACATGAACTGTGGATGCCATATGTCCCAGTAACTGTAGTAGCTCTCGAGCAGTGAGGGAGGATTTGCCTACTGCTTGAGAAGCTAGTTGCATTATGCGAAGACACCGGGCTTGTGGAAGGAAAGCCCTTGTCTGTCTGGTATCTAGACAGGCTCCTATGAATTCTAGGCATTGGGAAGGAACTAGTTGAGATTTTGGGAAGTTTATTACCAATCCCAAGTATTGGAGGATTCGCATTGTACGGGACAGTTCAGTGATGGCCTCTGCAACTGTAGGGGCTCGAATGAGCCAGTCGTCTAAGTGTGGGAAGACTAAAATCCCCAGGGTTCTTAGAAATGCAGCTACTACTGCCATGCATTTCGTGAATACTCTTGATGCTGAAGCCAGACCAAAGGGAAGAACCCTGTTCTGGAAATGTTTTCCCCTGAAGAGGAAACGTAAGAATTTCCTGTGATCTGGATGGATCAGAATGTGAGTGTATGCATCCTTTAAGTCTAGAGAGCAAAGCCAGTCCTGGCTTTGAAGGTATGGCAGAAGAGTTCCTAGAGAAATCATTTTGAATTTCTCTCGAAACAGATATTTGTTCAATTCTCTGAGGTCCAGAATGGGTCTGTGTCCACCTGTTTTCTTTGGAATAAGAAAATAGGGGGAGTAGAACCCTGCACCCCGTTGAGGAATGGGTACTTCCTCTATTGCCCCTTGGGCAAGAAGTGTGGAGACCTCATGATCTAACAGATTGTCTGCAGAGGTTTGAGAATTGAATTGCTTTAGAACTGTAGGAGGGGGCATGCTGTGAAAATGAAGCTTGTACCCTTCTCCTACAATGGACAAAGTCCAATCTTCTGCTGTTATCTGATGCCATCTGTTGGCAAAGTGGCATAACCTGCCCAGAATATTGGAGGGGTGGGGACCCCTCAGAGGCAGGAAGGAAAAGTTCTCTAGGTAGGAGTCAAAGCCCTTGAGGGAGCTGAACCTGGAGAGCTGGTTGGGCTCTCGGGCCTTTTGGCTTTTTTTGCTGTCTAGTTTGTCCCTTTTGGGCAACCTGACCTTGAGTTTGACTCTGCTGGGTATAGGAAGGATAAAACTTCCTCTTTTTGCTAAAAGAGGGTTTTTTTTTTTATAAGGCTTCCTTTTGGCTGGAGTGGCTGTAGACTTTGACAATCTAAGGTAGAATTGTCAGCATCTAACACGTTAGCCTTTTCCTGCCAGTTCTTGCCGAAGAGATTCTCCCCCGTGCAAGGATGTTGCCTAACTTGTCCTGTACCCAAGTCTCCAAGTCTGATGCTTGTAGCCAGGCAATCCATCGTGCGCCAATGGCAATAGCAGAGGTTCTGCTGATGCATTCGAAGCAGTCAAAGGCTGCACGATTTAACAAACTTGGAGACATCTTGAGCATGCTTAACTAGAGCAAGAAAAACTCGTCTCTTGTCATCTGGGAGAAATGGGCTCATAAGTTCCAAGTCTCCAGTGACTTCCTTGAGGAACATTCCCATATATAGGATATATGAACTGATCCTAGCTGAAAGCATGGAAGCTTGAAAGGTTCGGCACGCAAAAGCATCCAGAGTCCTGCATTCACAACCTGGAGGACTGGATGCATGCCTCTTTGCACTTTTCATCCTACGCATGGCTCATTCCACTACCATTGAATGGTGTGGTAGCGGAGTTTTCTGAAATCCAGGACATGGCTCCTAAGAGAATGGATAACAGCACTCCAATCCTCCCAAACAACTGAATATATATAAAATATGATTCTAGCACCACTGTAAATAGCCCACCCTGTATATAGCTCAAACAAATCAAGCACCCAACACATCCCTCACACAACTAAGTTTTATCCTCACTGCATGTACAACACACACACTTTACCTGATTGCTTGCTGTGATACCACCTTGATTATTAAGATAAGGCGGTTTAGAAATACTGTTAAATAAATAAATAAATGGCGGAACTCGATACATAGTATCAAGTCTCCTAGAGTGAGGAGAAGTAGTCAGAGGTGTCTCCCACATTCTGAACATCAAGCTATGCAGAATTTCATGGATAGGCAGAGTGGCTGCCTCCTTAGGAGCTTAGGATATTGGAGAATTTCCAATTCCTTTGGTCTGGGTTCCTCTTCAGGAGCAACTGTGATTGAAAGACATTTGGCCAGATCACGGATGAAATCCTGAAATGACACGTCCTCTGGAGGTGACATTCTGCGTTGGGGAGAAGAGGAATCTTCTAGGAGAAACCCTCTAGTGCCAGCAGAATTGTCAGAGTCTTCGGAATCGAAGTATTCCTGACCCCGATGCTCTTGCAACGCACGATCCCGGTACCGATCAAAGTCGGTACCGAGCTGACCCTGTACCGCTCTGTCAATTCCAGCCAGAGATGGTATGGGAAGAGTTCCCACCGTGGCCGGTACCGTCGGTGTCGGTACCGGCATCGGTGTCGATGTCGGTACCAGTGCCCGTGGGACCACCGGTACCACAGCTGAAAGAACAGCTGCGATGCTGCGCTCGATAGCGAGGAACCTCTGGTCTATCGACGCTGCTGATGCCTAGGTGTCGGTACCGGTAAGAACGGCCGGAACCCCTGAGCATGGCACAGGTAGTTCTTGCGAGGTTGAGGCCTCGAGAACATCCTGAAACCCCATCGATGCTTTGGAAGCCGAAGCCTCCCGCCGGGGCTGTTTTGCCGGTGTGGTTCCCTCAAGGGTAATGCCAATGGCCTCTCGATGCTTAGCAGGAGAGCTACCCTTTGAGGACCGGCTTTTATGTTTAGTTACCTGAGATCCATGGGAGGAAGAAGAGGCCCTTGACGATGTTGATGCAATGGATCTGGCATCCGAAGAAAAGAGGGTACCGAGCTTTGCAGCCCGCTTCTGTCTTCCTCTCTTAGTCATCCCCATACAGGAGAGACATTCAGTTGGAGAATGTTCAGGTCCTAAACATTTCAGACACCAATCATGGGTGTTAGTGACGGAGATGGTACCGCCACACTTAGTAGATTTCTTAAAACCACCAGTTGGTTTTTCCATGTTTTAGGAATATGGGGCCTAATGCCCAAAATGGCGCCTAGCACCAAAGAGAAAAGTTTCTGAAAAGAAACAGTCTAAGGTTTTGTTTTGTTTTTTATGAAAAGAAAAGAACCAGCGGTACCGGTAGGCGTCGTGCGGAAGGCAAACGCGACCACAAGAAAAGAAATTTAAAGATGGAATTTTTCCTGTCGGCTCTGCGGAAAACGAAGAACTGAAGAGGGACAGTTGGAAAGGCGGGAAGGCAGCGCGCATGTGCTGAGGGATGCTCCCAAAAGCGTTCCTATTGGACGCTGGGGAGCGTTCCCGCGCAGGCTCCGTCGGTACCGATGATACCCATATGTGAAGACTACATTCCTGCTTGTTCCTGGAGATAGTGAAAACCCTCAATCCTGCTACTCTACTCCCTGTAGTACCTGGGCTACCTGAGACATGATTGTATCCAGGTTATGGATGAAGTGTACTCCAGCCATCCGGATTTGAAGGATGTATCGCTGGCCTCTCCTGATGTTCAATACTTTACCGATGGCAGCAGTTTCGTGGAAGATGGACAGCGGAAGGCTGGATATGCTGTGGTCACTCCTGGGGTTGTTGTGGAGGCTGAGCCCTTACCCTTAGGGACTTCTGCCCAGAAAGCTGAACTCATTGCCCTTACTCGAGCCCTCCAGTTAGCTGCAGGTCTGAAGGCAAACATTTTCACTGATTCTAAGTATGCATTCACTACACTCCATGCCCATGGGGCCCTCCATAGAGAGAAGGGACTCATAAATTAAAGCGGGAAATCTATAAAGTATGGGAGGGAGATTTTGGAGTTACTAGAGGCTGTGTGGGCATCAGAAGCCGTGGCTGTTGTTCACTGCAAGGCACACCAACAAGGAGACATTCTGGTCATCCAGGGTAACCGCAGGGCAGATAGGAAGGCCAAGTTAGCAGCCCAGCAAGGAACAGTCCCAGTAAGTGTTCAAGCCCCCTGTTTCCAATTCCTATGTCAGAGTGGGACCCACGTTATACCAGGAAAGAGATGGATTTCTTCACTCAGGAAGGGGCTACTCTCACTACTGCTGGGTGGTTGCGGTTACTGGGAGATCCACCCCGATATGTTATCCCCGAGAGTCTAGCACCTGCTTTTGTCCGACGATTTCATGAGACCACCCACTTAGGTAAGATCTCCATGCACACTATTCTACAGTCTTATTTCTATGTCCCACATCTGTCTGCCTTAACGGCAGCTGCAGCACATCGCTGTCTCCAATGTGCCAGGAATAACCCCCGCCAAGGGCCTCTACCCCCAGTTTCCATATAGGCGGTTGGTGCTGCCCCTATGGAGAATATTGTAGTTTATTTCACTGAGTTACCCCGAGTAAGGGGTTATCGATATCTGCTGGTGATAGTATGTACATTTTCAGGAAGGGTTGAGGCCTACCCTTGTAGAACAGAGACAGCCCGAGAAGTTACAAGGGCCCTGTTGAAAGAGATCATTCCTAGGTTTGGCCTTCCCCTTACTATAGGGTCAGATAATGGCCTTGCATTTGTTGCTAAGTGCCTTCAGGACCTTTCTAAGGCCCTCCAGATCACCTATAAACTTCACACTGCTTACCGCCCACAGAGTTCGGGAAAGGATGAAACGAACTCTGAAGCTCCAGTTGTCTAAACTCTGTCAGGAATCTCATCTTAAGTGGGATCAGGCTTTGCTGATAGCCCTTCTCCGGGTCCGGTCCTCTCCAACTCGGACCTTGGGAATATCCCCTTATTAAGTACTGTATGGTCGACAACCACCCATTGTTCAGGGCCTTAAGGGAGACCTAGAGCAGATAGGTAATGAACTTACGAGACAACACCTACTAGCATTGGGATCTGTTTTTCAGTCTTTGAACAGGTGGATACAAGAGCGACTGCCTATCTCTTTGTCAGAGCCGCTCCATCCCCACCAGCCGGGAGATCGTGTGTAGATTAAGGAATGGAAACGTGACCCACTGTGCCCTACCTGGAGAGGTTCTTACACAGTTCTCCTAGCCACACCGACTGCAGTCAAGGTCGCAGAGGTTACCCCGTGGATTCATCATACTCGTCTTAAGAAAGCTGCTCCTGACTTGGATGATAAGTGGACAGCGCACGAACATTCTCAGGATCCCTTACACCTCACGCTGCGGAGAACCAGGGAATTGGCAGACGATGGAGCCCTGCGCTAGCCGCATACTGAAAGCCAGCTAGTCTACACACGGCAGAAGCTTGAGGAGTCATCTTCAGATACTGTTAGTGGGACATAAGCTCCATGGTCGGTATGCACCTGCTCATGCTGACATTTGTTCTGGCATTCATGTGGGGCCTTCCCTTGTTGGCCTCAGGAACTATAAATGTAGTAACACTACTTGCCGGGACTGCTTAGAATACTTCGGACTTTTGTGTACACAGCTCATCGCAGCCTGGAGTTTTGATCAACATGCCTTATTGCTGTACCCACTACTTTGTGTGAAATGCAAACATTTACTGTAATGCATAATCTGAACTGCAAACAGCCAAAGCTAACCTTTTCTACATTTTTCTACTTCATTGGTGTTACTCGTCCTACCTCAGCCTATTTTAACAAGGCCCCTTTCTCCTTGCAGGTTGTCTCCATGCTTAAAGCTACAGATTACTTTATTTTTGTAAATGCCACTAAAGGGTTTTTTTAATGTGTCTAACACTGTATTATCATGCAAGTCTATTATGAAGGTATCTTATGCTTACTCATAAATGTATCTTCCCTTAGGATGGTTTTTGTTATGTGGTAAAACTGCTTACACTTATGTTCCCATAAACGCTACTGGAGGTCCTTGCACTTTTGGCAGACTTACTACTGCTGCTTCCTCTCATACCCCTAGTAAGGTTAGTTCCCACTCGCGCTATCCTCGATCAAAACCTATGCCCCCTACCTGTAACTCCAATGTCGAACCTTATAGTGATCAGACAGTGCTTGGACTGGCAATATCCATTGTAGGAGCACCTGGGTTAGCTTTACACAACGCTATGGAAGTAAGCCGTATTGCTTGTTCCTTGGCCAAATCCATTAATCTTACCTCAACCATCCTAGCCACTATGAATCATGAGATGTCCGGTCTGCGGGCGGCGATTCTGCAGAATAGGATGACCATTGATTTTCTGCTCCTACGCTTAAATCATGGCTGTGAGGAATTTGAGGGTATGTATTGTTTTAATCTCACTGATGAGTGTTTCCATTGAACGCTCTATTCAAGACCTACGTGATCTAGCTAATCATATCACCGCCCCTTCTATAGGTGCTGGGTGGTTTGCGGAATGGTTCAATTGGTTAGGTGGACTTAAAACCCTAGTGGTAGGGGTTCTCCTTATTCTCCTGCTATGTGTCATCCTGCAATGCTGTATCCCTATCCTTATCCGATTTATTACCTCCACCACTGAGACCATGGTGGAGCAGAAAACTGCTGCCCATGTGATGGCGGTATGCAAATACAAATCCCTTCCACAGTCAGATCAATTGCTATGAGGGAAAATTGGCCTCCTTCACTACAAGGCAAATTTTTCCTTTAAAAAGTGGGGAATGAGGTAGAAATCCAGGCAGGGCTGAGAGCTGGAAGGATTAAGTGAAAAGGATACACCCCTCTTGATGACGTCATACCCTGGCACATGCTTGTCCCTCCCCTATTCCTTTGTCCTGCTGCTCTCTCTGCTTGCTAGAGATAATTACTCTCCCTCTGCTTTACTAGAGTTAAGAGTACAGTAGACTTTCTCCAATCGGGACTATACTGTAATAAAGTGACCAATCATGAAGAAATGCTGTAATAATCTGATAAGAAGTCTATATAATCTCTCTGAGCCCTCTGGTGGGGGCCCAGAATTTGGAAAAACTATTTTCTCTGGGTCTGTGCACATTAAACCGTTGTTTCCTTCTAAGACTCCTTGGGTGTTTCTTTCTTCACTCGTTTATCTGCTACAACATAGCATGAGATGGCAGATAAAGACTAGTATGGTCCATCTAGTCTGCCCAGTAAGTTGACTAGAGTGGTTGTACTGTAACTGCAGTTCTGTGCAGGTCATCCCCCTCTAAGCCTGTGTTTAGAGTTGTACCTGCTGCTGTGTGCAGGTCAGACCCCCTCTATTTATTGTATAAAAGATATTTAAGTTTGCTTTGATTTCATCCTTTTGCTATAAAGTGATCCACTGTGCTGTCCTATGCCATTTTGAATTCTGTCACCGTATTTGCCCTCACCATCTCTATCAGGAGGGCATTCCAAGCATCCATCACCATTTCAGTGAAAAAGTATTTCCTGATGGTGCTTTTAAGTTTACCGCCTTGCAGCTTCATCATATGCTCTCAAGCTTTACAACTTCCTCTTCTTAGAAAAAGGTTTGTTTGTTCATTGATACCCTTTAAGTATTTGAAAGTCTGTATCATACCTCCCCTGTCCCTTCTCTCCTCCAGGATATACATATATCTAGGTCTTCTTCTCATGTTTTATGGCGCAGGCTTCAAATCATTTTGGTCACCATTCTCTGAATTGTTTCAAGTCTTTTTATATTCTTTGTGAGATATGGCCTCCAAAACTGAACACAATATTCCAAGTGAGGCCTCACCAATGACTTGTACAGGAGCATTAACCCGTTTTGGACAGCTCGCATATTCTTTCTCTGTTCTGGATAATTTATTAGATTTGTTACACTCAAACAACTATGAAATACCGGCAATAATAAAAACATATTAAAACATTTCAGAAAATAGAAGTTTCACATAGTGTATGTTTTTCATACACTGGTCCAATGTAGTATATTGTCAGTCTTCAGAAAAGATAGGATTCAGTTCCAATATTCATTGACATAAACATACTGTATGATACTATTGAAACTGCAGTTTTCATTTAAAACACTTTATTATGATATAATATAGTTTGTCAACAGTCCATTCTGACGGCGGAATATGATACACGTGAAAACACTTCTGATGCAGTGCGCTGATATTGCACCATTGAAACATCTAGAATAGAATGCTTGACAGCAATTAGTTTCGACAACATATTAGCCCAGCGTATGAAAAACATACAAGGCCTATATAAGCACCAATAACTCTGACACTAAGTAACTTACAGTTATCTAAACCTATTTTCTAAAGACTACAAATATTTATTTTATTTATTTTATTTAAACAGGTATTTGTATACCGCTCCTTCCAGCGATCAGAAGCGGGTATGATTACAAGAGAGAGCTGTCAGATCAAGACAGTAAAATTTATATGGTATATACATAGTTGATTCGGGAGGAAAGGATGGTATACAGCAAATTTAAAGGTATATTCATAATTGATGACACACAGGAAAGTATCCATTTCTAGTCTAAGGGGAAAAGGATTACATATATACATTTTTACATGAAATGCTCTCTGGGTCTTTGGATAGATGGTTTCCCTCAAGTGGAATTAGAGCAGGTTGAAATAAGTTTGAAATAGGTGCGTCTTGAGTTTTTTTCTAAATTCCGCTAGATTTTTGCTGGCTCTTAGTGTGGGCGGTAGTTGGTTCCATAGTGTAGGTGCTGTGTATGCGAATGCCCTATTGGTGGTGGTGACTTTGGCAGATCTGATATTTGCAGGGGTGTGAAGGATATTGGAGTTAATGGCTCTTCTGCTTCTGTTGGGGGGTTGCAAGGCAATTAGAGTGGAGAGGAAGGATGGAGCAATGCCATGGATAAGTTTGAATGTGGTTGTCAGTATTTTGTACTTTGAGCGAGCTGTAATTGGGAGCCAGTGCAATTCGATTAGTACTGGTGTGATGTGGTCGGTAAGGTTTTTCCTCATGATGATCCTGGCAGCTACATTCTGTGCCATTTGCAGGATGTTGAGTGTTTTTTTAGGTAGTCCTTGCAGAATAGCATTGCAGTAGTCGAAATGTGGCATGATGAGTGCTTGAGCGACGGACCTGAAATCGTGGGGGTCAATGATGTTCCGTATAGGTTGTAGGACTCTCAGTTTGTGGAAAACTGCCCTGTTTGTTTTGCGGAGGTGTTTTTCCATTTTTAGGTCGCAGTCGAAAGTTACTCCAAGGTATTTTATTTCTTTCTTCGTTTGGTAGATATTGTTGCATAAGGTTATTGTGGTTGGGGGGTCAAAGTTTGCTTTCCTGGACATATACATCACTTCAGTTTTCTTATGGTTGATGGTCATGCTGCTTTGTTTTAGCCAGTGTTGCATCTCCGTAAGGCATGCTTCAAGGGGGCTGTAGTCCGGGTTGTTAGTGTCAAGTTGTGTGTACAGCATAATATCGTCGGCATATATGTGGTAGTTGATTTTGTGCTGAGTGAAGATTTTGCATAGTGGTTGCATATATATGTTAAAGAGGAGTGCTGAAAGTGCAGAGCCTTGCGGTATACCTTGTGTTTGGGGGAATGCTTCGGCTTTTTCACCATTGAACTGGACCTGTTGCACTTTTGCACTGGACCTGCACTGGACCTGTTGCATACTTTTATTTGCAAAATAGTAGCTATTACAGCATTATAAGCTACTTACTATTTTTTTGTGATCTTTTTATGTTGAGCTGCCAGTACCGTTAAAATCAGCAAACTTCAAATACCTATTTAACAAGATCTCAGATAAAAAAAATCTGTATATATCGCTTTTTGACATAACAATAATAGCTAAACATAGTTCCATTGAATTTATAACCATTAATTAGTAAACAATTGAGTAGTGAGTATGGAAACCTTATGTATGTAAAACATACGCTGGTCCAAAACGGGTTAATACCACCTTCTTTCTGCTGGTTATTACTCTCTGTATGAAGCCCAGCATCCTTCTGGCTTTGGCTACCGCCTTGTCGCATTGTTTCACCACCTTGAGATCCTCAGAAACTAGCACTCCGAGGTCCCTTTCCTGATCCATGCATACCAACCTCTCTCCTCCTACTGCATACAATTCATTTGGATTTCTTCATCCCAAGTGCATTACTCTGTACTTCTTCATATTAAATCTTAACTGCCAAGCATTAGACTATTCTTCCAGTGTTTTTAGATCTTTCCTCATGTCCACTCCCTCAGAAGTGTCCACTCTGTGGTAAATTTTTATGTGATCTGTAGCAGGCAGACTTTTCCATTCAGTCATTCTGCAATATCACTCACAAATACATTGAATAGTATCGATCCCTGAGGCATGCCACTATGCACCTTTCTTTTTTCTGAGCGAGTTCCATTTACCACCACCTTCTGTCGTCTGTCAATCAATCAATTTCTGATCCAGTTCACCACCTTGGGACCTATCCCCAGACTGCTCAGTCTATTAATAAGCCTCCTATGAGGAACAGTATCAAAGGCTTTGCTGAAATCTAGGTAGATCACATCCATCGCATTATCATGATCTAGTTCTCTGGTCACCCAGTCAAAGAACTCAATCAAATTTGTTTGGCATGATCTTCCCCTAGTAAAACCATGTAGCCTCGGATCATGCAATCCCATTAGTTTCCAGAAAGTCCACTATCTTTTTTTTTTTTTACATTTCTTTATTGAAAACCCAAGTAATAAAACAGCCACGATCATGGCAAAGCAGGTACAAACTATGCCATGCACTATGGTCAGCACATTTATACAGTATCCAACCTGAACGTCAACAAAGTGACTCAATACTAAAAGTACCAGCAAGAAATGCCCTGCAGGCCCCAGTTTCTAACTTTCTGCTCCTCCCCTTTCCCCCCTTCCCCTCCCTCCCTGCCCAAACCAACATGTTGTCACACACACAATCATCTTTAAAGCCATCGACAAACAGATCCTACATTGCCAGGCCACAGAGCACACTAGAGGTCAGTCTTTGCACATCCACTCTGCCATCTCATACATACTGTCGACCCAGTGAGAATTCTTTCTTTCAAGAGTGCCTCCATTATATTTCCTACCACAGAGATAAGGCTTACCGGCCTATAGTTTGTCACCTCTTCCCTATTACCACTTTTGTGAAGAGGTACATCATCAGCCCTTCTCCAGTCCTGCAGAACCTCTCCCATCTCCAAGAATCTATTAAAAACATCATTGAAAGGCCCTGTCATAACCTCTCTGAGCACTTTCAGTATCCTGGGATGTATCCCATCCAGTCCGATGGCCTTGTCCACTTTCAGTTTTGCAAGCTGTTCAAAATCATCATCTTCTGTGAATGGTGTGATATCTACTAAATTCCCATTTATATATTTGTTAATCATACATGGTCCTTCTCCAGAATTTTCTTTTGTGAATATAGAAGTATTTGTTTAGCATTTTCACTTTTTCACTGTCACTTTCCACAAATCCGTCCTCGGAACTTTTGAATCTTACAATTCCACCTCTGATCTTCCTTCTCCTGAATATCCCTGAAAAATGTTTTGACTCCATGCTTCACATCTTTAGCCATCTTTTATTTTGCCTTTGCTATCCTTATTTCTCTCTGTCTCTATTAACTTTATCCTATATTCTTTTCTGTTTTCCTCTTTTTGTGATCTTCTGAATTTTGTGAAAGCTGTGCTTTTTGTCTTTGTTTGTGCAGCCACTTCTTTGGTGCGAACACATGACTATTCTGTGATTTGTATATATTGTTATTGTATATAGTTCCCCTGTTAGCCAAGTTGAATCTCCTGTTCATATGTAAACACAAAGTACTATTGGAAATGTGTGTGTTCATTGTTTACTGTAAACCGCGCTGATGCTGAATAGCGCGGTATAGAAAAGACTATAAATAAATAAATAAATAAATAAATAACTACATAGGTTTCCTTTTCCTCTTATTTTTATTTACATTCTTTATATTGAAGTCCACATTGCAGCTTTGCTTATCTTCTCCATGGAGACCCAGTGCAAGCGGGCCACTGAAGCAACCATGGCTCTGACGTTTTTATACATTTTTAAAGCATAGTGCCTTATAAGCCTTACATGGCTTCTATTTATGTAATTTATTTAATTACTATTATATGCATTTTTCTCTCCTTTAATTTTTGTACTTCATTATCACTGATTGTTGCTATTTACTACATACTATTCATTATAGCTTTTTATTCATCAACCAGGAGATTCTCATGCAGTTCTTCCACTCACCTCGTTTATTTGGGGTAACAGCCCCATGTCTCTGTTTTTATACAATTTAGAAATTGCAATTCTTCATTGTTTTTTTTTTTGTTTGTTTGTTTGTTTTTTTTAAAGAGTACAACGATCATTCACCATTCACTTTTGTTTTGAGGTTCCTCTGGTATTCCTTGTTCCATTCTCCCCCATGTGTTTTCTCATTGCATTATGAACAGGAGAGCAACATCGCTCCACAGTTACACTCTTATGTCTACAATGGATCCCTTTACAGCAACAGGATAAAATCAAAATAAACTTAACTAATTTCTCAACATACAGGGGGGTGTCCTTCACGGAGCGGTGGGCTCACCCCTAAAACAGACATGGGGAGGGTTCAACCCTAAAACAAAGACATGGGGAGGGGTGGCCTGCACGGAGCAGCAGGTGCACCTACTCGCCATCTTACTGGGCAGACTAGATGGACCATACTTGTCTTTATCTGCCGTCATTTACTATGTTACTACTATGATGTCATGATTGCCTTGCTCTTAATTGGCACTCTTAGTTGGCATTTGCTTTTCTATGTTACAAAGGACTTTCTTTTTCATTTTGTCCAGGGATCATAACAATTTAGAATGATTTCGCAATAAGTGTTGTTTCCCTTGTGTCATCTAGTCCGTACCGATTTTGGATTATTTAGCTGGTTTTGCATTGTTCGATTTTCTAACCAGTCTTAATATGAGATGCTAGTATACAACAAACTAAACCACCCTTTTTTTATACTATCACTATCAAGCCTTAAGGATAGTGCTCATACATCATATTAAGTGATGATTTCAATCCGTGGGTTCCTCTGAGTTGCTTTTATTGGATATTGACTTTCATTTAAATGGCAACTGTTCTCTATGTATGATGTGGTCTCTTAACACTCTCTCCTATGATTATGCTACAGATTACCCTTGACATTTGTACCTTTGCTCCTAGGTGTCTTTACTGTTATTAAGTGTGAAACACCTTTTGGTGAGTAGAATTTTGTGCACCTATACCATTTACTTGCACGATCATATTGTACATGGATGTCACAATGTTACCATAGCTCTGCAAGGTTATTGTTTAGATGTCACAAGTTAGACATTCGCTATATGAGTTAGTTATTTTAGCTCTAATATGGATATTATTTATTTGTGTGATTTATAATATGTTTTTATGTTATTGTAATGAGCAGTTTGGTTTTATCTCTGTGTTTATAATTTTCAAATATGACTTTATACTTTACATTGTATTTTATAATGGTCAAATCCACTTATTTATTGCTATTATTTATTATTTTAATTTTGATGTCTATTTTTACAGGTCTTAGTCCCCTGAAGAAGGCCCCTGGCTGAAACATGTGTCGGGCCAACCTCATGGTTTGTTGAATAAATCTTTCCTTCCACTGTGGTTTGTTGTCCTGCTTTTTTCTATGCATAAGTAAAAGAGATACAGTCTGCAAGCCAAATTGATAAAGTGCATTTGAAGATGGCAGTCTTTAGTTTGCTGGGGTCAAAAGAAGCAAAAAAGCTGGCTAGACTTTCTATGGGATTTCATCTGCTCCAAGTAGAAAGCTAAGGCTATTTTTTTCATTCCAGCATGTGCGGCGCAGCTTCTTCTTTGTTGGGAAAAATATTTGAAGAACGACTGACTAGTTAAAATGCAAATCCTTAAGATTAAATTAGACTTACCTGCTAATTGTAGTTCCTGGAGGAACTCCAGTCTAGTCCCGGAATCTCTGGGTTGTGATCCTCCTCCAGCAGCTTGGAGACTGAGAAATGTCATTCTTGTGACATCACTGGTACATAAGCCCCGGAACCGTCTCCTGTCACCAGTTACCTATTGACAAAGCAGACTCACCGGAGCAACCATTAAGTAGTAAACTATACCATAATCAAACAACCTAATCTACAAACTGGCTACTGACTGCCGCCATGCCAACTACATACATACGCTTTGAAATGCGCCCTGGTTGCTGAGGTCCACTTTCCCTCCCTGCAAAGTATGTTGACCCCTCAACCACCCCCAAAGCACACCCTGACTATGGTACTTACATCGCAACACAGCCACCTGTGATGCTTACCTGTCATCTTATTTCTGCTTCAGGCCACAGTCCACTCACTTGTCAGGGCGGGATACGGGACTAGACTGGAGTTCCTCCAGGAACAATTAGCAGGTAAGTCTAATTTAATCTTCCTGATCATCCCTCCAGTCTAGTCCCGGAATCTCTGGGGATGTAACAGAGCAGTGAACAAATTCAACGGGAGGGCCCTGCTAGGCCAGCCTGAAGCACTGCCAAACCAAAACAGGCATCCCTCTCCGCCTGAACATACAGACGGTAATGCTTCACAAAAGAGTGTAAAGACGACCAGGTCGCTGCCTTACAAATTTCCACCGCTGGCACTAGACTGCATTCTGCCCAAGAAGCTGCCTGTGCCCTAGTGGAATGAGCTCTCAGCCCATCTGGAACCACCCGGCCTTTCAATAAATACGCTGACGCGATCGTCTCCTTCAACAACTGAGCTATAGAAGCATTAGAAGCTGCCTCGCCCATTCTCGCTCCTTCAAACAATACAAACAGCCTTTCGGACCTACGGAAACTGGCCATCCTGCGGATATACCTCTTCAATGCTCGCCGAATATCCAAGAGATGCAACTGCCCCGCAGCCTATCCTTCGCTCTGTGCAGCAAACACCGGTAGAGACACTGCCTGATTCATATGAAAAACGGAAACCACCTTTGGTAAAAAGGATGGTACCGGTCTCAAAACCACCTTAGTATCAAAGAAAACCAGAAAGGGCTTTCGGCAGGACAGCGCTTGCAATTCTGAAATTCGTCTTGCCGAAGCAATCGCCACTAAGAACACTACCTTCAGAGTGAGATCCTTCATAGTTGCTTTCGCCAATGGCTCAAAGGGTGCTCCCCCTAACGCCCCTAACACCAAAGAGAGATCCCAAGTCGGAACCACTTGCTTATGCAGCGGCCACAATAGGGTTACTGCCCGCAAAAAACGCTTAACATCTGCATGTCCACCAAGCGATTGGCCCTGCACCTTACCCCGATAACAGGCCAACGCTGCCAACTGCACCCTCAATGAAGCGGCCGCTAAGCCCTTCTGAAAGCCATCTTGTAGGAAAGCCATCTTGTAGGAAAGCTAGAACTTGCGGGATTGACGCCTTTAAGGGAATGAAACCTCTATCCGCACACCATGCCTCAAAAATACGCCAGACTCTAAAATAAGCCAACGAAGTAGACCGTCGCCGAGCCGTCAGCAAAGTGGAAATCACCCCCGCCGAATAACCCTTCACTCTCATCCTAGCCCTTTCAAGAGCCAAGCTGTAAGCGAGAACCGATCTACCTGAGGCAAGCTTCCAGGGCTTCCCCACTACAAGCCTCACCAAGTCCGCGTACCAAGGCCTTCTGGGCCAATCCAGCGCTATCAAAATCACCTGCCCTCTGTGAATCTCTATGCGCTGCAGCACCCGTCCGATCAACACCCAAGGTGGAAACACGTAGAGGAGCTGCCCTTCCGGCCACGCTTGTATGAGAGCATCCAAGCCTTCTGCCATTCTCTCCCATCTCCTGCTGAAGAAGCGCTCTACCTTTGCCGAATGGAAAGTTGCCATGAGATCCACCACCGGAGTCCCCCAGCGACGCACCAGCATCTGGAACACGTCTGGATGTAGAACCCACTCCCACGGGTCTACTCTTACGCGACTCAAGAAGTCGGCCTCGACATTGTCGACTCCTGCTACATGCGCCGCCGACAGAGCCACTAGATTGTCCTTGGCCCATTCTAACAAACTCTCGGCCTCGGTTTCCAGTGCCATGCTGCTGGTGCCTCCCTGACGGTTGATGTCAGCCACAGCGGTCGCATTGTCTGAGAACACCCGAATGGCCTTTCCCCAAAGTGCAGCCGAAACTCCCGCAACGCCAGCGCCACTGCTCTCAATTCATAAGAACATATAAGAACATAAGATATGCAATACTGGGTCAGACCAAGGTCCATCAAGCCCAGTATCCTGTTTCCAACAGTGGCCAATCTAGGTTATACGTACCTAGCAGTTTCCCCAAAAGACACAGGTTCCGCAATGCTTGTACTGGGTCAAGCATTGATATCCTGGGTCCCCTTCTTAATAATGGTTTATGGACCTTTCCTCCAGGAACTTGTTTTTTTAAACCCAGCTACACTAACAGCCTTTACTACATCCTCCGGTAACAAATTCCAGAGTTTCATTACACGTTGAGTGAAAAAATATTTTCTTTTATTAGTCTTAAATAGTTTACCCTGTAGCTTCATTGCATGTCCCCTAGTCTTTCTATATTCTGATAACGTAAACAATCGATCTACATTTACCTGTTCCACTCCATTCATTAATTTATAGACTTCTATCATATCTCCCCTCAGCCGTCTCTTTTCCAGTTTAAAGAGCCCTAACCTTTTTAGCCTTTCTTCATAGGAGTATCCTTCCATCCCCTTTACCATTTTGGTGGCTCTTCTCTGAACCTTTTCTAATAACTCTATATCCTTTTTAAGATAGGGCGACCAGAATTGCACACAATATTCAAGGTGCGGTCTCACCATGGAACGATATAGAGGCATTATAATATCTTTTGTTTTATTTTCCATTCCTTTCCTTATGATACCTAGCATTCTATTTGCTCTCTTGGCTGCCACTGCACACTGGGCCGAGGGTTTTAACATGTTATCCACAATGACGCCTAAATCTTTTTCCTAGGTGGTGGTTCCTAATGTGGAACCTTGCATTGTGTAACCATAGTTTGGGTTGTTCTTCCCTAGGTGCATAACTTTGCACTTGTCCACATTAAATTTCATCTGCCATTTTGATGCCCAGTCTTCTAATTTATCAAGATCCTCTTGCAATTTTCCACAATCCTCTTGGGTTTTAACAACTTTAAATAGTTTTGTGTCATCTGCAAATTTGATAACCTCACTCGTTATTCCACTTTCCAGGTCATTTATGAATATGTCAAAAAGCAGCGGACCCAGCACAGATCCCTGGGGTACACCACTATTCACCTTTCTCCATTGGGAAAATTGGCCATTTAACCCAACCTTCTGCTTTCTATCTTTTAACCAATTCTTGATCCACAGTAGTACACTGCCTCCTATCCCATGACTCTTTAGTTTTGCCAAAAGTCTCTGATGAGGGACCTTGTCAAATGCTTTCTGAAAGTCCAGATACACTATATCAACCGACTCACCTTTGTCTACCTGTTTATTCACACTTTCAAAAAAACATAACAGATTAGTAAGACAAGATCTTCCTTGTCTAAAGCCATGTTGGTTGTCTCCCATTAGGCCATGACTATCTACATGTTGAGTAATTTTATTCTTTATGATGGTTTCTATCATTTTTCCCGGTACTGACGTGAAGCTCACCGGTCTGTAGTTTCCCGGATCACCCCTGGAACCCTTTTTAAAAATTGGTGTTACATTGACGATCCTCCAATCTTCAGGTATTAGAGATGATTTTAATGATAGTTCACAGATTACTAATAGCAGGTCTGCAATCTCATATTTCAGTTTTTTCAATACCCTTGGATGTATACCATCCGGCCCAGGTGATTTGCTACTCTTCAGTTTATCTAATAGTTGTAATACATCTTCTCGATGTATCAATATTTCCTTCAATTCTTCCGCACCTTTAAATACCACTTCAGTCATGGGTAACATCCCTACATCTTCCTCAGTAAAGACTGAAGCAAAGAATTTATTCAGTCTCTCCGCTATCGCCTTGTCGCCTCTTAGTGCCCCTCTAACTCCTCTATCATCTAATGGACCAACTGACTCTCTCACAGGTTTTTTGCTGCGAATGTACTTGAAAAAATCTTTATTTCGCATTTTTGCTTCCACAGCAAGCTTCTTCTCAAATTCTCCCTTTGCCTGCTTTATCAATGCCTTGCATTTGATTTGCCAGTGCTTGTGCTGTTTCCAGGTTTCATCGTTTGGCTCTTTTTTCCATTTCCTGAAAGATGCTTTTTTGGCAACAACAGCCTCTCTGACCTCACCTTTAAACCATGCTGGCAGTTTTTTGGACTTCCTTCCACTTTTCTTAATGTGTGGAATACAGCAGGTCTGGGCTGCCAAGATAGTATTTTTCAACAACACCCAAGCTTGATATAAGTCTTTAACCTTTGCAACTGCTCCTTTTAGTTTTTTCTTAACTATTTTCCTCATTTTATCATAGTCTCCCTTTCGAAAGTTAAAAGGTAGTACTGTAGATTTCTGTACTATCCCTCCTCCACTAATTAAATCAAAGGCGATCATGCTATGATCACTATTGCCAAGTGGCCCCAACACCCTTATCTCTTGCACTAGATCTGGTGTTCCACTAAGGACCAGGTCTAATATGGCTTCCCCTCTGGTCGGTTCATGAACCAGCTCCTCCAAGAAGCAGTCATTTATTTCATCTAGGAACTTTATCTCCCTAGCATGTCCTGCCGTGACACTGACCCAGTCGATACCGGGGTAATTGAAATCTCCCATTATTATTACTGCACTGTAACTTTTGTTAGCTTCCTTGATTTCTTTAAGCATTTCATCATCCATTTGTTCATTCTGGCCCGGTGGTCAATAGTACACCCCCACTGCCATCGCCTTCCCCTTTTTATATGGAATTTCAATCCATAGAGATTCTACAGCAAATTTTGTTTCCTGCAAATCTTTAATCCTTTCTGACTCAATGCCCTCTCTAACATAGAGCGCAACCCCTCCACCAATTTGATCAGCTCTATCATTACGATATAGTTTGTACCCAGGTATCACAGTGTCCCACTGGTTGTCCTCCTTCCACCATGTCTCTGATATTCCAATCATATCTAACCTCTCATTTAGTGCTATATATTCTAACTCTCCCATCTTATTTTTTAGACTTCTAGCATTTGCATACAAGCATTTTAGAGACTGTATTTTATTCATATTAATTTGGCTATTGGTAGACATGGGTAATTTGGGATCTTTAAGCTCTGTCTGCTCCATACTCGAGGGCATCTGGGCTACTTTACTCTTTTTTGGAACCTCTCTGCTTTTGGTAGTATCCTTCAAGGATACATTCTTCCGAACCATCCGCTCTTGGGTGACTGTCGGCTTTCCCCTATTATCTAGTTTAAAAGCTGCTCTATCTCCTTTTTAAAGGTTAATGCCAGCAGCCTGGTTCCAGCCTGTTGATCGACCAACTTTTCTCCAGATCGGACCACTGCCCCTGTGCAAACTGTCCCTGAAAGTGAGCCTCCCAGCCCATAAGACTAGCATCTGTCGTCAGAGACATCCACTTCGGTGTCTCCAAGGGCATCCCCTTTTCCAGACACCCTGGACGCAACCACCACTGAAGCACCACGCATGTCCGCGGAGGACACGGTAGCCGCTGAGACAGGTGATCCTTCTGATGCGACCACCTTTGCAAAAGTACCCTTTGCAACGGTCTCATGGTCCCTAGCAACTGCAGCTAATCCCAGGCCGTGGGGACCTGGCTTGCCAAGAAACTGCCTGACCAACTTTCTGAGCCCCAGCACCCGCTGCTGTAGGAGAAAAATTTGTCCTGCTCTCGAATCGAAACATGCCCCCAGGTACTCCAGAGTTTGAGCCGGTTCCAACTTGCTTTTTGCCATGTTGACTACCCAACCAAGACTCTGCAAAAAAGCTACCACCTTGGCTGTAGCCGACACACTCTCTGTGCGAGACTTCACTCTGATTAACCAATCGTATAGATAAGGGTGTACCAACACTCCTTCCTTCCGCAAGGCCGCTGCCACCACCACCATCACCTTGGTGAACATACGTGGTGCTGTAGCCAGACCAAACGGAAGCGCCTGAAACTGAAAATGCCCCATAGGTACGGCAAACCTGAGAAATTTCTGATGCTCCTGCCGAATCGGAATGTGCAGATACGCCTCCGATAGATCTAGGGACGTTAGAAATTCACCCTTTCTTACCGCCACTATAACGGATCTGAGGGTCTCCATACGAAATTGAGACACCCTTAGACAACGATTTACTGTCTTGAGGTCTAAAATCGGCCGAAACGTTCCCTCCTTTTTCGGAACTATGAAATAAATGGAGCATCGACCGCACCCTAACTGGGCGGGCGGAACCGGCATGATTGCTCTGAGGGAGAGCAGTCTCTGCACCGTCTCTCGCACCACCTTGCGCTTTGCGCCTGATCTGCACGGGGATTGAATGAAGGAGTCGGTTACCGGCCGCTGAAATTCTAACATTCTCGAACAACCTCCAACACCCACTGATCCGACGTGATTTGGGCCCAGGCAGGGTAAAACTCCCGTAACCGACCTCCCATGGGAACCAAACCCACCTAGGTCCCCCTGACTTCATAGAGATTTCTTCAAACTCGAGGAAGCAGAAGGAGCTGCAAACCCCCTGCCTGCCCCTCGAAATCCACGAAACCCCTGGTTCCGACTGGGGAAACGTCTCCGCTGATTCGGGGCAAACCTCGGAGAATGGAAACGGCGAAAATCCCGTTGCTGACCTCGAGTCATGGGAGTAGGCCGTCCCTGCTTCTGTTTGTCCTCTGGCAACCTCCCGCCTTTGGACTCTCCCAAATCTTTCACCAACTTATCCAAAACTTCACCAAACAGCAGCTTTCCCTGGAAGGGAAGCTTACTTAACCGAGCCTTGGAGGAACCGTCTGCCGCCCAGTTGCGCAGCCAAAGACATCGCCGGCCTGCTATCACTGAAGCCATACTCTTCGCTAACCCCCTGATTAGGTCATAATGAATATCGGCCAGATAAGCAGCTCCGGATTCTAATCTGGATGCCTCCTGGTCTGTACCCTCGGAGTGACCCCCTTGAATACACTGCAACCAGCGTAGGCAAGCCCTTGCCATCCAGGCACCACAAATAGACGCCTGCAAAAAGAGGGCATTTACCTCAAAGACTTGCTTCAACAAGGTCTCCAACTTGCGATCCTGAGCATCCTTAAGTGCTCTACCGGGATTGTGGTCTTTTTGGTAACCGCTGACACCACTGCATCTACCCTAGGAGACTTAAACAAGTCCTTCTCCTGGTCCACCAGAGGGTAAAGACGCGCCACAACTCTAGCACCCTTAAGCGCGGTCTCTGGCATGTCCCACTCTTCCTGTATCATCTCTTTAAACACCCTATGTACGGGGAAAGCTCTTTGAGTCTTTCGAAAAGCCTGCAACAAAGGATCCTCTAGAGTAGAATCCTCGGCTGGACCTTCGGGCGGCATATTAAATGTCTTGAGTGACTCTGCAATGTGAGCCGGCAACAACTCTCTACGAAACACGCGGACCACCCTCACTTGGTCCTGCTCCGTAATTTCGCCTTCCTCCAGATCCTCATCTAGGCCCGCATCAGGATCCTGATACTCCGATCCTAGACCTTCCGTCATGACCGATCCGGTCTTCTCTGTCCCCGTCTGCTCTGGACCTCTTCGCACCTATGCCTGACACAGCCGCTGACAGTGGCGTACCCGGTCTCTTATCCCCCAGCCTCACTGCAGCTGGGCTGACCGAAAGCTTATTGAGCGTGGAACTCAAGGCCTGCTGAAGCAGAGCGACGAAATCTGGCGTGAAAATCGCCGCCAGGCCTCCCGGTAATGGCGGTTGTGCATTTGTAGGGTCTGGAGCCGACAACGTACCCGCCACAGGTTCCCGCACAGACCCTGTGTCCAATAGAGGTTCCAGAGGGCACGAAGACGTCCCCTCCTGAACCCC
Organism: Ichthyophis bannanicus; assembly: GCA_033557465.1. Lineage (NCBI taxonomy): Eukaryota > Metazoa > Chordata > Amphibia > Gymnophiona > Ichthyophiidae > Ichthyophis > Ichthyophis bannanicus. Next base: position 66,853,875 of record CM066041.1, on the reverse strand, counting down.
CGCAATGGCTGCGTCCTGCTCCATAGCCACCGACTCCTGACTGCAACCTCTACAAACCCCCTCCGGGGACACGGATCCCCTTCTAGCACCGCACAGCAAACAGCGGCCTAGAAGGCATCCTGTTTATGTGAGCCTCTTAACAATTGAAGCCGAGCCCCTTGCCTGTTCAGGCACGATTTTTTTTTTCCTACTGGGTTCACTTCAGTAATGCTCCACCAGTGTAATTTTGAGGAAAGGTCCTCAAACCGAGGTTCCGCGGCCAAATTACAGCGCCTAGAAAAACCTCCCATGCACCCCGCGCTTCCCACGCGAGTGCCACGCGGTCCAGCCTGTACCGCCGTGAACCGTGCTTTACTGTTCCTTTAAGAAGCGGTTCCTACCTTAACCGCTATCAAAGCTGCATGTGCTGCTTCCTTCCCTGCGCTCGACCGTGTCCCGGGAGCTGCAGGGTTCGGCAGGCAGGGGCCGTAGCAGGAAATTTCATTGCCGAGCTGCCGTTATGCCCGCCGGCTCCAGACGCATTTGCAGGCAATGCTTCTGCACGCGCCGAGCCTTGTCGTGTACCGAGTCCTTTCCTCCGCTGACGGGAATAGAACCCGGTGACTGTGCGCTCTCTCCATAATAGCCCTCAAAGCTACCCCCCCAAGGGAAGGAAAGGATGAAAAACAAAAAAAGGGGGGGAGGAGGGAAGACAGGGGCCTCGAAAGCACAGAGCAGGGAAAACAGCTCCTGAGCAGCCTGGCACCAGAATAGTCTATCACCCACACAGGCAAACTGCACTGCCTCTTTTTTTTTTTCAAAACCCTTTAATCAAACAATCAATAAATCCTCTCTCTAAACCTAGACTCTTCTTAATCATCTCTCAAGTGAGTCCGAATTCCTGGGTTCACCCAACCTCCAGCTGCTTGGAGACTGAGATAACAGGTGACAGGATGCGGTTCCGGGGCTTATGTACCAGTGATGTCACAAGAATGACATTTCTCAGTCTCCAAGCTTCTGGAGGAAGATCACAACTCAGAGATTCCGGGACTAGACTGGAGGGACGATCAGGAACTACTAATGGAAGGAATTTGGGATGACCACAAAGTACCATTCTGTTGTGAAAAAATGTTGTGTAAGGTGTATGAACTACTTAAGCCTGAAACTTGCTTATTCTGCATGCTGAAGTGACAGCCACCAAGAATAAAATATTCCAGATCAAAAATTTCAGAGGGCAGAATTGAGCGGCTTGAAAGGAGATTTCATCAGCTGCATAAGAACCATAGTGAAGTCCAAAGACATTGTGGGTAGCATGTAGTGGGGTCTGAGAATAAACTAACCCAGCATGAAGCCAACGATTAGAAGCGCTTATTATAGAATGAAAATCATCAGAAGACTAAGGCCGCTTCTGGAAACTGTTCACTTCCGCAATGTTTGTCATGCTCTAATTACACCATTACTTGACTTCTGCAATCCAATATATCTGGGTCTAGCTAAGCAGTCACTGAAGCCTTTACAGTTAGCGCAAAACACCGCTGCTCGTATAATTTTTGGTCTATCAAGTAAAGAGCATATAACTCCTATCTTAAAGGAGCTTCATTGGTTACCAATATCATCTCGTATTAAATACAAAACAGTAATTTATATTTTCAAGATAAAGCAACAATGTTCTGCAAAAAGTCTGACGTATCTTATCCAGTCAGATATTAGCAACAGACCTAGGAGAAGTGTATCTGAAAATAGAATCAGCTCCTCAAATGACATCAGAAAAACACGCAAGGAGACCTCTGAGAGAGCTTTCTCGTTTGCTGCGACTTCCATCTGGAACTCCCTACCTAATGATCTGAGAGCAGCTCAGGACATCAAAGACTTTAGAAAACAACTGAAAACAGTTTTGTTTACGGAGCACTACGGTCATGCAATCAACTAATTAATTTTTAAGAAAGCAATTATTTATATATACATTGTACAATAGCTCACTTTATAGTATAGCTCACAATATATATAGTGCACCTTTTCCCAAGACATTTAATCATATATTTACAAACTATGTATATATTATCACAGATTTTTTCACTATTACTAATTTTCTCTTTTGTTAAACCGCTTTGATTGTATGATAAGGCGGTATAAAAATCCAATTAAATAAATAAATAAATAAATAAACTAAGGTCTGTACAGAGATGGGTTTACCTTCCACATCATGATGGTAAGCTCAAATTGAACTGAGGTGAACCCTTACAGAGATGGGATTCAGTAAAGACAGGTGTAGAAGGTATTCAAGCAATGTTTGTGTGGGACAAGCAAAAGGATTTAGTGACCATTTCCCACACCAGAAGGCAAACCTCTTCCACTTGAAAGCATAAGAAGCCCTCCTGGACTATAAAAGGAGAATGGTAACACCAACAGGGAGACTGAGAGCAGGAAGAGAGAACCTCTCAACATCCACGTTGTGAGGGCTAGGGGGCTGATGCTGGAATGCAACAGTGCGCCGGCTTCCTGCGAAATTAGATTTCATGCGAGCCCTAGATAGTTAGTCACCTGTAACAGGTGTTCTCCAGGAGCAGCAGGAATCAGTCCTCACATATGGGTGATGTCGGCGCCGACGGAGCCCCCGTGCGGAGCATTTCCCCAGCTTTCAAAGAAAGCCTTTGGGAATGCAGTGCGCATGCGCGGTCCCCTTCCCGCCCAAGGGTGTAATCTTGCTCAGTCTGATGACATAGCTAAAAGACAGCAAAAATAGCAAAAATAAATCATATGACTGCAACTCCAAGGGGAGGAGGGAGGGTTGTGAGGACTGATTTCTGCTGCTCCTGGAGAACACCTGTTACAGGTGAATAACTACTCTTTCTCCAGGACCAAGCAGGAAGTCAGTCCTCACATATGGGACTCCCCAGCTTAGGGCTACCAGAGACCCCAAACTGACCATAGCCACACCTCTTCCTCTAGAAAACTTTGTATAGTAGTCCCTATTCTTAATATCTTTCCGTAGGTCCATAATCCATGATTCAAAGCTTTCTGTTACATATGTAAATAGTTGATGTGCATGTTTCCCCTAAGTTATCCAAGTTGTATTACCCTGTTCTCTGTAAAACCTAACGTTTGTTCATTATGGTTCGTTGTTCCATGTAAACCGCGCTGATACTAAATAGTGCGGTATATAAGAAACTAAAATAAAAATAAAATAAATGAGCTCCCTCTAAAGCCTCAGCATGCAAGAACAGAATCTTCTCTGATAACGCCCCCGAACGGTAGCCCAACATCAGGGCCGGAGGGTAGGAGTTGCCTAAACCCCAAAGAGATTATGGAGTACCGCCTGCCCGAAAGCAATGTCCCTGCGGGACTCCCTCTCAAGGCAGTAATGGGCTGCAAAAGTCTGGCTTGAAGACCAAGTAGCGGTCCGGCAGATGTCTGCCAACGGAACAGAGCGGAGATGAGCCACTGACACAGCCTTCGCCCTGACACGCTGAGCCCTCCTACAGTCCAGGGTATGCAAAACCATCTCAGCCCAGCTGGCATGCGGCCTGGGAAAGAAAGTCGGAAGAACCACCTCCTGATTGAGGTGGAAAGAGGAGACAATCTTAGGAAGGAACTTAGGGTGAGTCTGTAAGACTACTCTGTTCCTATAGAAACTAGTATAAGGAGCATCTGATACTAGGGCCTGAAGCTCACTCACTCGTCTCGCTGAGGTAAGGGCTACCAGGAACGCCGCTTTCCAGGAGAGAAAACGTAGGGGGCAGGTAGCCATAGGTTCAAATGGTGGACAAGTAAGCCGTTGCAAGACCACATTTAAATCCCATTCAGGGGCCGGTGGACGCACTGGAGGCTTAAGCAAAAGCAGGCCTCGGAGGAAACGAGCCACCAAAGGATGGCTGGAGAGAGACTGTCCCTCCACTGGGGAGTGGTGTGCTGAAAGAGCACTAAGATGAACTCTTACAGAATTGGACTTAAGGCCTAGGTCGGACAGGTAAAGCAAATATTGCAGCACCACTAGTACCAGGCATGAGAAAGGATTCTCATTGTGTTGAGCAAACCAGGTAGAGAATCTACGCCACTTAAGGGCATAAGAATTTCTGGTGGACTGCCTCCTAGAGGCCAAGACCACATCCTCCACTTCCCTAGGAAGTAGTAAGGGCGCTAGAACTACCCTTTCAGCAGCCAGGTCATCAAATGGAGGGACTGGAGATTGGGGTGTAAGAGATCCCTGCTCCTGAGACAGGAGATCGGGTTGCATCCCCAGAGGAAGAGGAGTGTCCACCGCAAGTTGCAACAGAAGTGGAAACCACGGCTGCCTCGGCCATCTGGGGGCCCCCTCCCTGAGCACTTTGAACACTGTCCTGGGCACTAGAAGCGTGGGTGGAAACGCATATAGGAGGCCCATGGACCATGGAATGAGAAACGCATCCGCTGCTACTCTGAGAGGATGCAGTTGTCTGGAACAGAACCTTGGAAGTTGACGGTTCAGAGGACTGGCAAAGAGATCTATGGTTGGAAGGCCCCATCTCAGAAAGATCTGCTGAACCACTAATGGATTCAATCGCCATTCGTGAGGCTGCAAGATCCTGCTCAGCCTGTCCGCCAGGTAATTCTCCTGACCTGGGAGACAGACTGCTTTTAGAAGGATGCCGTGATCGACTGCCCAGGAGCACAGTCTCTGTGCCTCCTGACATAGAAGGGACGCTGTGCCCCCTTGTTTGTTCATGTAGAACATAGCAACTTGATTGTCCGTCTGGACCAAAACAGACTGGTGAGAAATGAGAAGGGACAAGGTTCTCAGGACTAAGTGGATAGCTCTCAGTTCCAAGAGATTGATCTGTTGCGCGGCCTCCCAAGGGGTCCACAGACCTTGAGTACATGTCCCTTGGCAATGTGCACCCCAACCTTGAAGAGAAGCATCGGTTGTCAGCACTTGAGAGTGTGGAGGTGTCTGAAACAACACCCCTTCCATTAGATTTGGAAGATGAAGCCACCATTGTAGAGAAGAGGCTAGTAGCGTGGACACTCTCACTTTGTCCGTAAGGCTTCCTGTGGCTTGGTGCTACTGAGTTCTGAGACCCCATTGAGCTGGCCTCATATGCAGATGGGCATTTGGGGTTACATGGACCGTGGAAGCCATATGGCCTAAAAGCCTCAGGAATTGCCTGGCGGAGACCAGAAAATTGCTGTGGAACTGCCTGGCTAGATCCATCAACCTGTGGGCCCTGTCCACGGGTAAAAAGGCTTTCGCCTGAAGGGTGTCCAGTCTTGCTCCTATGAACTCCATGTTCTGTGAAGGGTGCAAAGTGGACTTTGCGAAGTTTATAACAAACAACTAGTGCTGAAGAAGAGCCACAGTGCGAAGGGTGGCTTGATCGGCCTCCTGTGGAGACTGGCCCCTGATGAGCCAGTCGTCCAGGTATGGAAACACAAAAAGGCCTTGAAGCCTTAGGTAGGCCGCCACCACCGCCAGGCACTTTGTGAACACCCTGGGGGCGGAGGTTAGGCCAAAGGGCAGCACTCTGTACTGATAGTGGTTTCCTCCCACTACAAACCTGAGATATTGCCTGTGGTCTGGATGAATGAGGATGTGAGTATAGGCATCCTTTAGGTCTAAGGAGCATAGCCAGTCTCCCTGCTGGAGGTAGGGCAGCAGAATTCCAAGGGTGAGCATCTTGAACTTTTCCCTCTCCAGGAACTTGAGGTTTCGCAAGTCTAGGATGGGTCTGAGGCCTCCTGTTCTTTCTGGTACTAGGAAGTACCTGGAATAGAAGCCTTGACCTCTCAGGTGGTGGGGCACCGGTTCCACGGCCTGTTCCTTTACAAGACTTGCCAACTCCTACAGGAGTAAGTCCCTGTGCAGAGGGAGTCTTGGAGGATCCCCTGGAAAATAGGCGGGGGGTACCTGGTGAAAGTGGAGAAGATAGCCCCTTTGGACTATATTGAGCACCCAGGTATCCCTTATGACGGCTGACCACCTGTGGGCAAACAGGGCCAGCCGGCCTCCTGTGCTGGTGTGGGCCAGCTGAGGAGGAGAGGCTATGCCACTGGAGTCAAAACCCCGCTCCCTGCTGTGCAGGAGCAGGTGCTGGTGGCTTGAGGGCTTTCTGCCTACGGGGCCCATGACCCTGCCCCTTGGCCTGCTGACCCTGTTGGGGAGCTGCAGAGGCCTGATAATGAGGGTACTGTTTATAGGCAGATGACTTCCTCGGGTAAAAGGTCTTTTTCCCCGAGCCCTTCTTCTTCTGAGAAGGGGCAGAGGTTTTTCTGGACAGCCTAGTCCGGGTCAGAGTCTCAGTCTCGAGTTCTGCAGCCTTTTCAGCCATGGGCTTGCCAAAGAGGTTTTCATCTCGGCAGGGGACATCGACCAACTTATCCTGCACCCATGGCTCGAGGTCCAATGACTGTAGCCAGGCCTGACTGCGTGCACCGATGCTGGCCGCGGCTACTCGGGCCGAAGCCTCGAAGCCATCATAGGCTGCTTGAGAGATAAACTTCGAGCACTCTCGAATATCCAATGACAGTGCGTTGAACCTCTGCAAAGGTTCCTCGGAGAGACCAGCAGAGAACCAGGCAATCTCCTTTGCCAGGTCTCGAAGGTACATGCCCATGTACAGCTGGTAGGTCTGGACACGGCAAGCAAGCATAGAGCCCTGGAAGCACTTCTTACTGAGGGCATCCAGGTTCCGGGCCTCCCAGCTGGGAGGCACCGAGGAGTGCATCTTCTGACTCTTCAGACGATACATGGCCGATTCCACAACCATGGAATGATGCAGCAATTGTTCCTTTTCGAACCCAGGGCTCTTGCGGACTCGATAGATGGAATCGACCCGCTTGCTCAAAACCAGTGTCGAGGCCAGCGCCTCCCACATGCAGAAGAGCAGCCGTTCCAGCATCGGAGGAACCGGTACAGTAAAGGCCTCCTTTGGGGGAGAGTCATACTGGAGGGTCTCGAGCTCCTCGGCTCGAGGCTCCTCCTTGGGATCCGCAGGGAAGGCCAAGGCCTTGGCCATATCCCGCACGAAGTCCGAGAACCAGGTATCCTCCGGTGGGGACAGTCTCCGAGGTTCGGACTCCGGCGAGTCCGATGGGACACACCGAGTCCGAAAGGTATCGGGTGACTCCTCATCCTCCGTCTCCCAGCCGGACTCCTCGGAAGAGGAATCGAGTGGCTCCGGTCGGGCCGGCACGATGCCATCTGCCCCAACACCAAGGGTACCGGCGTTGACGACCTCGGTCCCGAACGGGAGGCCGAGGGGGACCCTGGCCAAGGATCGAATCGAGCGCGCATGGACTCGAGGATCGGCTCGGCCTCCGGGGTCGACTTGGACATCGATATCACGGTGGTCAGGGCAGATGCACCGGTGAGACCGGCGATCAGTGCCCACTGCTGTTCCATGAAGGCAGCCAAGCTGCTCTCCAAGGCCGTCAACCTGAGTCCAAGCTCAGGAGACTCAGCAGCCCCTGACTCGGGCCCCGACGGCGTCGGGCCCGATGTCGGCTCCCTTAGAGGAGAGTCCACGAGGACTACAGTACTCACGTGACCCGGGGACTCCATCTCCACACGAAGTTGTTTTGCAGGCCTCTCCGACTCCAAAGACCCGGGACGGCGCTTGGGGCTATGCGACTTGGCCCTCGCGGGTTTCTTCTTCCTGCGATTCTCCCACGAGGGAGACCACCTCTCAGAGGAACCTCGGCGCTGCTTGGGGCCGAAGTCCCAAGACGTCGAGGCCTCTGACGAAGTCCGGGCCCGTCCAGACGCGGAGTCAGAGAAGATTCTTTCCTTTTGGTGCTGCTGACTTCTCAACGCCTTCGAGGACATCTTCCCAGAGATCATCGGGTCATGATCGGGTCCGAGGCACCGGAGGCAGCAGTCATGTGTGTCGGTGAGAGACATAAGCTTCCTACACCGATCACACTTTTTAAACCCGCTGGCAGCCATCAGGGGAAAAAGGGCTCCTGCAAGGTCAAAAGACAGGGTTGCCAGTGAAAAAAGAAAAATTGGCGCGAACGCTAGTCACTAAGGACAAAAACCGAAAAAAGAAGATCGGGCTCGATACCGATGTATTGGGCCAAGGCGGGAAAGGGAAACCGGCGTCGAGCCAAAGAAACGGGTCAAACAGAAGAAAATCCACTTTTTCCTCAGGTGAAAACGAAACACGTCCATCAGGCTCCGCGGAAAAAAGAAAACTGAGCAAGATGGAACCCTTGGACGGGAAGGGGACCGCGCATGCGCGCTGCATTCCCAAAGGCTTTCTTTGAAAGCTGGGGAAATGCTCCGCACGGGGGCACCGTCGGAGCCGACGTCACCCATATGTGAGGACTGACTTCCTGCTTGGTCCTGGAGAAAGGTGGGCAAGTAAGCCGTTGCAAGAGCACATTCAAATCCCATTCAGGGGCAGGTGGACGCACTGGAGGCTTAAGCAACAGCAGGCCTCTGAGGAAGCGAGCCACCAAAGGGTGGCTGGAGATAGACTGACCCTCCACCGGTGAGTGGTGTGCTGAAAGAGCACTAAGATGAACTCTTACAGAATTGGACTTAAGGCCTAGGTTGGACAGGTAAAGCAAATATTGCAGCACCACTGGTACCAGGCATGAGAAAGGATTCTCGTTGTGCTGAGTACACCAGGCAGAGAATCTACGCCACTTAAGGGCATAAGACCTTCGGGTGGACTGCCTCCTAGAGGCCAAGACCACGTCCTCCACTTCCCTAGGCAGTAGTAAGGGTGCTAGAACTACCCTTTCAGCAGCCAGGCCCTCAGATTGAGGGACTGGAGATTGGGGTGTAAAAGAGACCCCTGCTCCTTAGACAGGAGATCTGGTTGCATCCCCAGAGGAAGAGGAGTGTCCACCGCTAGTTGCAAAAGAAGTGGGAACCATGGTTGCCTGGGCCATCTGGGGGCCACCAGAATTACCGAGGCTCTGTCCCGGAGCACTTTGAACAGTGTCTGGGTCACTAGAGGCGTGGGAGGAAAGGCATATAGGAGGGCCTGTAGACCACGGAATGAGAAACGCATCCGCTGCTAATCTGAGAGGATGTGGTTGTCTGGAGCAGAACCTGGGCAGTTGACAGTTCAGAGGACTGGCAAAGAGATCTATGGTTGGAAAACCCCATCTCAGGAAGATCTGTTGAACCACTAAGGGATTCAACTGCCATTCGTGTGGCTGCAGGATCCTGCTCAATCTGTCCGCCAGGTGGTTATCTTGACCTGGGAGATAGACCACTTTGAGAAGAAAGCCGTGATTGACTGCCCAGGAGCACAGGCTCTGCGCTTCCTGACATAGAAGGCGGGGCCCTGTGCCCCCTTGTTTGTTCACATAAAACATAGCAACTTGGTTGTCCATCTGAACTAGGATAGACTGGTGAGAGAGGAGATGAGAGAAAGTTCTCAGGACCAAGCAGATAGCTCTCAGTTCTAAGAGATTTATCTCCTGTGCGGCCTCCCAAGGAGACCACAGGACTTGAATACATGCTCCTTGGCAATGTGCCCCCCAACCTTGAAGAGAAGCATCGGTTGTCAGCACTTGAGAGTGTGGAGGTGTCTGAAAAAACACCCCTTGCACTAGATTCGGAAGATGAAGCCACCACTGTAGAGAGGACTCTAGTAGTTTGGACACCCTCACTCTGTCCGTGAGGATTCCTGTGGCTTGGTGCCACTGAGTTCTGAGGCCCCACTGAGCTGGCCTCATGTGTAGACGGGCATTTGGAGTTACATGGACCGTGGAAGCCATGTGGCCTAAGAGCCTCAGGAATTGTCTGGCGGAGACCAGAGAATTGCTGTGGAACTGCCTGGCTAGATCCAGCAACCTGTGGGCCCTGTCCATGGGTAAAAAGGCCTTTGCCTGAAGGGTGTCCAGTCTTGCACCTATGAACTCCATGTTTTGTGAGGGGTGCAAAGTGGACTTTGCAAAGTTTATAACAAACCCCAGGTGCTGAAGCAGAGCGACAGTGCGAAGGTGGCTTGATTGGCCTCCTGTAGGGATTGACCCCTGATGAGCCAGTCGTCCAGGTATGGAAACACAAAGAGGCCTTGAACCCTGAGGTAGGCCACCACCACCGCCAGGCACTTGGTGAATATCCTGGGGGCGGAGGTTAGGCCAAAAGGCAGTACTCTGTACTGATAGTGGTTTCTTCCCACTACAAATCTGAGATACTGTCTGTGGTCTGGATGAATGAGGATGTGAGTATAAGCATCCTTTAAATCTAAGGAGCATAGCCAATCTCCCTGCTGGAGGTAGGGCAGCAGGATTCCAAGGGTAAGCATCTTGAACTTTTCCCTCTCCAGGAACTTGCTCAGATTCCGCAAGTCTAGGATGGGCCTGAGGCCTACTTTTCTTTTTGGCACTAGAAAGTACCTGGAATAGAAGCCTTGACATCTCAGGTGGTGGGGCACCGGTTCCACTGCCTGTTCCTTTACAAGACTTGCTAACTCCTGTAAGAGTAAGTCCCTCTGTAGAGGACGTCTTGGAGGCTCCCCTGGAAAATAGGAGGGGGGTACCTGGTGGAAGTGGAGGAGATAGCCCTTCTGGACTATCCTATAGTACCCAGGTATCCCTTGTTATGGCTGGCCACCTGTGGGCGTACAGGGCCAGCCGGCCTCCTGTGCTGATAGGGGCCAGCTGAGGAGGAAAGGCTATGCCACTGGAGTCAAAACCCCGCTCCCTGCTGTGCAGGAGCCGGAGCTGGTGGCTTGGGGGTTTTCTGCCTACGGGGCCCATCTCCCTGCCCCTTGGCCTGCTGACACTGTTGGGGAGCTACAGAGGCCTTAAAATGAGGGTATGTTTTATAGGCAGATGACTTCCTCGGGTAAAAGGTCTTTTTCCCCGAGCCCTTCTTTTTCTGAGAAGGGGCAGAGGTTTTCCTGGACAGCCTTGTCCGGATAAGAGTCTCGATCTCGGGTTCTGCAGCCTTTTCAGCCATGGGCTTGCCTAAGAGGTTCTCACCTTGGCAGGGGACATCGACCAACTTGTCCTGTACCCATGGCACGAGGTCTGATGACTGTAGCCAGGCCTGACGGCGTGCACCGATGCCGGCCGTGGCTACTTGGGCCGAAGCCTCGAAGCCATCATAGGCTGCTCGAGAGATAAACTTTGAGCACTCTCGAATACCCAATGACAGTGCGTTGAACTTCTGCAAAGGTTCCTCGGAGAGACCAGCAGAGAACCCGGCAATCTCCTTTGCCAGGTCTCGAAGGTACATGCCCATGTACAGCTGATAGGTCTGGATACGGCAAGCAAGCATAGAGCCCTGGAAGTACTTCTTGGCGAGGGCATCCAGGTTCCGGGCCTCCCAGCCAGGAGGCACCGAGGAGTGCATCTTCTGACTCTTCAAACGATGCATGGCCAATTCCACAACCATGGAATGGTGAGGCAATTGTGCCTTTTGGAACCCGGGGCTCTTGCGGACTTGATAGATAGAATCGACCCGCTTGCTCAAGTCCGGCGTCGAGGCCGGTGCCTCCCACATACGGAAGAGCAACTGTTCCAGCATCGGAGGAACCGGTACAGTAAAGGCTTCCTCTGGAGGAGAGTCATACTGTAGGGCCTCGAGCTCCTCGGCTCGAGGCTCCTCTTCAGGATCCGCGGGGAATGCCAAGGCCTTGGCCATATCCCACACGAAGTCCGAGAACCGGGTATCCTCCGGGAGGGGGGGGGGGACCTTCTCTGAGGCTCGGACTCCGGCGAGTCCGATGGGACACACCGAGTCCAAAAGGTGCCGGGTGACTCCTCATCCTCCGTTTCCCAGCCGGACCCCTCGGAGGAGGAATCAAGTGGCTCCATTCGGGCGGGCACCGATGCCATCCGCCCCAACGCTGAGAGTACCGGCGTCGACAACCTCAGTCCCAAACGGGAGGCCGAGGGAGACCTTGGCCAAGGATCGACTCGAGATCGCATGGACTCAAGGATCGGCTCAGCCTCCGGGGTCGACTTGGACGTCAATGTCCCGGTGGTCGGGGCAGATGCACTGGTGAGACCGGCGATCAGTACCCGCTGCTGTTCCATGAAGGCAGCCAAGCTGCTCTCCAAGGCCGTCAACCTGAGTCCAAGCTCAGGAGACTCAGCAGCCCCCGACTCAGGTCCCAACAGCGTCGGGCCCGACGTCGGCTCACCCGGAGGGGAGTCCACGAGGACTACAGTACTCACGTGACCCGGGGACTCCATCTCCACACGAGGCTGTTTGGCAGGCCTCTCCGACTCCGAAGACCCGGGACGGCGCTCGGGGCTATGCGACTTGGTCCTCGAAGAGCCAAGTGCGTCCACCGACGCCGCCCTCGCAGGTTTTTTCTTCCTGCGATGCTCCCGCGAGGGAGACCCCCTCTCAGAGGAGCCTCGGCACTGCTCGAGGGCTCTGACGAAGTCCCGAGACGTCAAGGCCTCTGACGAAGTCCGAGCCCGTCCGGACGCGGAGTCAGAGAAGATTCTTTCCTTTTGGTGCTGCCGACTCCTCAACGCCTTCGAGGACATTTTCCCACACGGTCCACAGATCATCGGGTCATGATCGGGTCCGAGGCACCGGAGGCAGCAGTCATGTGTGTCGGTAAGAGAAATAGGTTTCTTACACTGATCACACTTCTTAAACCCGCTGGCAGCCATCGGGGGAAAAAGGGCCCCTGTGAGGTCAAAAGACATGGCTGCCAGTGAAAAATAGAAAAATGGTGCGTACGCTAGTCACTAAGGACAAAAACCGAAAAAATAAGTCCGGGCTCGATACCGATGTATCGGGCCCAGGCGGGAAAGGGAAACCGGCGTCGAACCAAAGAAAACGGGTTCACGCAGAACAAAATCAACTTTTTCCTCGGGTGAAAACGAAACATGTCCGTCGGGCTCCACGGAAATAAGAAGACTGAGCAAGATGGCACCCTTGGGCAGGAAGGGGACTGCGCATGCGCGCTGCATTCCCAAAGGCTTTCTTTGAAAGCTGGGGAAATGCTCCGCACGGGGGCTCCGTCGGCGCCGACATCACCCATATGTGAGGACTGACTTCCTTTTTGGTCCTGGAGAAATACTGGATCCTGGATGGAGAGTTCCAGAAGCAGAGGGAACCATGGTTCTTGAGGCCAATAAGGAGCAAAGAGAATCATTGTACCTCTTTTTTGAGCTTTAGGAGAGTTTTGGCAAGGAGAGGTATTACAGGATACATGTACAGAAGACCCTCCCCCCAATCGAGGAGGAAAGCATTCAAGGCTAGCTTGCCACCCTGGGGCAGAACTGAGGCACCTATGCATTCTGGAGAGTGGTGAAGAGATCCATTGAGGGGATGCCCCACTCCCAAAAGATGTGGAGCACCTTCCTGTTCAGGATCCATTCATGAAGAACTTGGTTAATCCTATCTGTCAGGGTATTCTGTTCATACTGGGTAGATTAGTGACTCTCAACTTGCAATCGGGCCTTCACCCTATTCACCCCCTCATTATTGAACGCCTTACCCCCAACATTAAGGGGATACTCAGACCTGACTGAATCAGGAAAAAACTAAAAACATATCTCTTCCAAGAGGAATACAACACAACCTCAAACGTAGAGACTCAACCACCCTAGAAATATACCATTAACAAACGAAGTCCAACACACTGTATAAATACAATGCATAAATGTTGAATATTGACAAACTCTCACCTACTGTAAATAGTTTAAAGTTCAATGCATGTTATTGTTATATTGTTTTAGTTCCCTATACAACAGTGTGCCTTGTAAGACCCTGTTAGATTGTTGGTCAACTGTAAACTGCTTTGAATGGTAGAAAGGCGGTATAAAAATAAGTTTAAATAAAATTCCATGAGAGATGGCAAAGCTCTACAAACAGACCGTTTCTCAACACAGGAGGTACAACCCTGTGCCTCCTTGCTCATTAATGTAAAATATGGAGACCTGTGTCTAGATTAGGACAAACTGGTTTGCTAACCGATCTTTGAAAGCCCTTAAGAATGGTTATTATTGCTCTTAAATTCCAAGAAGTTGATCTGATGGAGACTTTCTTGGAGGAAAAATTTACCTAAGTGTGGAACCCTTCGAGGTGACCTCCTCATCCCTGTTTGGATGCATCTGTCATACAACATTTTTGATAAGGAGACATTTTGAAAGGTAGACCAATGGACAAATTGCTTTGGAGAGTCCATCAGGTGAGAGATTCCATGAATAGACAAGTGACAGAGAATCACCGAGCTTGCTCAAGGTCCCCTGAGCTCCTCATATGGTTATGTGCCAAGGGATCTACAAGAACACTCAAAGCCATGTGGCCTAGCAGTTTCAATATGGTACCAAGCTGATGTCTGCTGACTCATTTGAATCTAATGCATTATCACTATCAATCTGGATTGTCTATCATGCGGGAGGAATACCTTCACTTGAGTCATGTCGAGCAGAATTCCAATTGTTGCGAAGGGTAGAATGGAATTTGGGACAACTGATTATGAACTCTAGCAGTTACAGCACCTCAACTGTCAAACAGGGAAAAACGTACACTCCCAGCCTACATAGAAATGCTGCTACTAGGGCAAGGTATTTTTTGAATACTAGAGGTGTTGACATGAGGCCAAAAGGCAGTATGCGCTATTTCCCCACAACGAATCCAAGATACTTCCTGTGAATGAGATGTATCTGGATATGAGTATATACATCCTTGATATCCAGACAGCATAGCCAATCCCTCTTTTGTAGAAAGCATAGTTATTCACCTGTAATAGGTGTTCTCCAGGGACAGCAGGAATCAGTCCTCACATATGGGTGATGTTGGCACCGACGGAACCCTCGAAGAAGCATCTTGCCAGCTTTCAAAGAAAGCCTTTGGGAGATGCACCACACATGCGTGGTCCCCTTCCCATCCAAGGGTGCCATCTTGCTTCAGTCTAATGACATAGCTAAGATAGCAGAAAAAAATAAAATACGGTAAAGAAGCAACTCCAAAGGGAAGAGGGAGGGTTGTGAAGACTGATTCCTGCTGACCCCGGAGAACACCTGTTACAGGTGATTAACTATGCTTTCTCCACGAACAAGCAGGAAGTTAGTCCTCACATATAGGACTCCCTAGCTACAGGCTACCGGGAACCTATTGAAAACACGGCCCAGCCTTGAACAGCCGCAAGCGAGTCTCAGGAGAAACTCTAAGGACCCCAGAGTCCAGGGAGAACCATCACTCCGGTAGCCTGAACACATTAGGGTCGGAGAGTAGGAGCTGCCTAGACCCCCAAGAGATTAGAGTACAGCCTGGCCAAAGGCGCTGATCCGGAACTCCCTCTCCAGGCAGTAGTGAGCTGCAAAGGTGTGGACTGAGGATCAGATGGTGGCTCGGCAGATGTCTGCCATAGGGACAGAGTGCAAGCTTGCAACCGATGTCACCATAGCCCTTGTTTGTTCAGGTAGAACATCGTAACCTGGTTGTCCATTTGGACAAGCACCGATTGGTGCTTCAGAAGGTGGTGAAAGGCCCTGATCACCAGAAAAATGTCCCTGAACTCCAGCAGGTTGATCTGCTGCTGGTTCTCCACTAGGGACCATATGCCCTGTGTGCGGAGTTCCTCGCAATGGGAACCCCAGTCCAGTAAGGAAGCATCCATGGTAATGTCCCTCTGGGGATTTAGGAACTGGAAGGGCATGCCCTCCTGCAGGTTCTGTGTGGCTTGCCACCAGTCGAGTGACTCTGCTAGCTTGCAGGACACTAAGACTGTGTCCTGGAGCCTGCCTGTGGGTTGTGTCCACTGGGAGTGGAGGCACCACTGGGCAGCCCGCATGTGAAGGTGGGCGTTGGGAACCACATAGACTGTGGACGCCATGTGGCCCAGCAAGCAGAGCATGGACCACGCAGACTCTGCTTGGCAGTGTTGCACCTCGGTGGCTAGAGCCATGAGGCGGCCTGCCCTATTCAAGGGGAGAAAGGCCTTGGCCTGAAGAGTGTCCAGTAGAGCCCCTATGAACTCCAAGCCCCTGTGTCGGAGTGAGGTGGGACTTGGAGTGGTTTATCACAAACCCCAGATACTGTAGCACACTGATAGTGCGGGCTGTGGCCTGTTGCACCTTGGTGGCCATGTCTCCCTTTACTAACCAGTCGTCCAGATATGGGAAGACAAAGGCCCATTGGAGATGGAGGTAGGTGGCCACCACTGCCAGGCATTTGGTGAAGACTCTTAGTGCGGAGGCTAGACCAAATGGTAGTACTCTGTACTGGTAGTGGTCACCCCCAACTATGAACCTTAGGTACTGCCTGTGGCTGGGATGAATGAGGATGTGTGTATAAGCATCCTTTACGTCTAAGGAGCATAGCCAATCTCCCTGCTGGAGGTATGGCAGCAATGTTCCAAGGGACAGCATCTTGAACTTCTCCTGTCCTGGAACTTGTTCAGGTTTCTCAAGTCTAGGATAGGCCTTAGGCACACTGTTCCGAAGGAGGGGTGTAGCGAGAGATATGAGAGGAAAAGTAGTGAGGAGCTGCAGAGTGAAGGTGAAATTATGCCCTATCTGCTAATTGGTTTTCCTTGAGTACCTCCAGTCCAGTCCCGACCTCTGGGTAGTCAATCCCCACCACAGCTGCTTGGAGACTGAGCATGTCATCTTTTGATGACATCAGTATACTCAGGCAGCTGACACCACCTACCAGTCCCAGTAACCTATTGACAAAGAAGACTCACAGGAGCAACAAATAAGTAGTTAATCTTTGAATCAAGCCTGTTTAAATTGTTAAAATATGATGTTAATGTTTACAATTGAACGTTCTTTGTAGAAGTTATTGTCATTGTTTAAAATTGATGTCCTTGTATAATTTGATATTAAGTTATTGTTTGAAATTGAGGTTCTCTGTATAAGTTATTGTTAAGTTAAACTGCATCGAACTCCCTCCCGAACGACTGACGATCAACTATGGACCTCGAATGATGATCAACCATGGACCTCAAGGACTTTAGGAAGCAGCCCAAAACTATGCTCTTCATTGAACACTACAGTCCTATATCCTATGCTACCTACCAACCCACGATCCACTATGGACCTCAAGGACTTCAGGAAGCAGCCCAAAACTACGCTCTTCATTGAACACCATAGTCCTATGTCCTATGATCACAAGATATTGCTCCACTCTCTAACCACAGCAGAGTACTAATACAAAAATCGTGAATGGGTCTCAGACTTAATCGGGGGGAAAAGCCTAGGAGGAACTGTGCCTCTATGGCTATTAAACCCCTATGTTGCATCAATGACCCAATAAATTTCCCATGTTGATACTGCAAAAATTGTTTTCAAACAAACTATCAAAACGTTAATATCGCTGAAGAGCAAGTATATAGATGTTGATAAAAATTCAAAACATAGCAAAACGCTTATCCATTAACTCCGTGCAAAATACTGTCCCAATTATATAAATAATGATGAAAGTTCAAAACATAGCAAAACGCTTATCTGTGCAAAATACTGTCCCAACGCAAATCAGCAGCGCCAGTGCGTTTCACCGCAGCCGCGGTTTCTTCGGGGGATTTTTAAACAGATTTGAACGCTTGATGTTGACATGCAACTGTTTATCCCAGTGAGCTCTAAAAAGGCGAAAAGGTTCAATCAGTACATCATGCTGCTTCAAAAATAAGTACTTTTAAACAACTATAATGGTTTCACGTAGATCACATCCAGCAGCAAACAGCCATACCTTCAAACATTCCCCACTGGACTCGTCTTACAATCACAAAGACGCCAACGCATGCGCAGTTGAAAGATCGAGACGAGCTTTTATCTCCGAGCCGCCCCTTAACTTTTTTCAAGGCGGCGCGATGAATAGAATTACTACTTAAAGGGCTCATGCTCTTTCGAACCCCGTTACTTTCATTAATGTAAAATCAAGGCGTCTTTCTAGTGAACTCTAACAGACGGTGTGTACATTGGACAATGAAGGAACACAGTAGATTGTCTAATCTGAACTAGCAGCCTATTCATGCAATCCCTAGGTACAGACAGACCAGTCCACTTGAGCATTCAATCCATCAGGATATACAGTTTGTAAAGTATATATCCAACACAAAAGAAGACTTTGATCTCTGGTTCTACCCTGGAATCCTGCCAGTACTTGATCTATGCAAAACACTCTAAGTTGATCAAATTGATGCCCAAACTGCAGACAATGAGACACAATTGGTGCGTCCATCTTCTTGCAACGAAGCCGGCTTTGATGTTCATTGATCCGGATTCTAAATGAACGTATAGTTTTGCCTATATATAAAAGTCGACAGGGGCATTGAATTGCATACACTACTCCAGTAGACCCACATGTGGTTTTGTCGCTTCAAAACATGAGTAGAATCGTGATACTGAAACTTCGTTAATTCCAACGAGACGTGACAGATATTACACTGGCCACATATTGTATGGCCATTCTGTCTAGAAACTTGCACTGTCTCCAGTGGTCGCAGAACGGTCGGACTCAGAAGTTCCTTCAGATTTTCATGACGCCGCCACACACATCGGATTGATTTAGCTTCTAACCCTGGAATACTAAGGAGTACATTACTGTGACGTTTCAATATTTTCTTAAGCTGGCCACTGAAAGGTGAAAACTTGGTTATGAGATTCACTGATGCTTCTCCAGAGCTATCCTTTGGCACCTTTGGTGCTAACAACAGATCTCGATTATTAAACCGTGCCCGGGTATAAGTCCGTTTAATAATTTGCCTAGGGTATCCCCTAGCTTCAAAATTTTTTTGAAGAATCTTGGACTGCTCCTTAAAATTTATTTTATTTTATTTATTTAAAGTCTCTTTTATACCGCGCTATTGACATCAGCGCGGTTTACAGTGAACATTAAACTACACATCTCAGATTGCTGATTTGTGTTTACAAAAAACAGGTATCATAACTTGGGTATACATTAAAACAATTTTAACAGGGAAAAACATGATAAATATATACAAACCACTTTATGTAGCTATATAAAGGGTTAAATGAACTGTACAAGCATCTCATAGTGGGGGAAGGTTAAATGTGTGATTGCGAGTATTCAGTCAAGAGTGTGAGATGCGTGTGCTTGGGGAGCTGCGTTGAGGTGTGGAAGTGGGTGGATGTGAGGTGGAGACTGAGGCATCATAGTGAAGAAGAAAAAGGTGATGTTTCAGTGCCTTCTTGAATTGACAGAGATCACTGATAGTTCTGATAGTTGCGGGTAGAGCGTTCCAGCAGGATGGTGCAAAGAAGGCAAAGGCTCTAGAACTGGTAACTTGGGAGCACTTAGTGCTTGCCTTAGGGAGAATGAGGGTATTTGAAGCATTGGATCTTCTTACCCGATTAGGAGGTGTAATTGATACTAGCTCAGAAATGGCAGTGGCTGGGTATTTCTTGATGGCCTTATGGGTCATAGTTAGAATCTTAAAAGAGATCCTGGCTTGTATGGGGAGCCAATGCAACTGTTTTAGTATTGGAGTAATGTGGGATCTTCTGGAGGCTCCGTGGAGGAATCTTGCGGCTGAGTTCATTGCAAGTTGTAAGGGGTTGGTCGTACTCTTTGGAAGGCCATGTAATATCGCATTGGCGTAATCAAGGTGGGGCATTATTAGGGCCTGAAAAACAGTTCGAAAGTCTTCAGGTTCTAACAGCTGACGAAGATGGCGAAGGGTCCGAATTTTATGATATACCAATTTTGTTATGTTGTTGATATGAGCCTTCATGTTGAGCTGCTGATCAAGTGTAACTCCCAGGTATCTTACTGAAGCCTTGCATATGAGCTCTGCGTCACGAACTTTGATGGATATGGGTGGAATAAATGCCGGATTCCTGGTGACAAAGAGGGCTTCTGTCTTTTTGAAGTTTAACTTAAGCCTTTGCGCATTTATCCAGTCTGTGACTGCGTCAAAGCATTTGATTAGAGGGGAGAGGTCAAGATGTTCAGTCGAGATTGGCATGTACATCAAGACGTCATCGGCATAGACAAGGCAGTTGATGTTAAATGAGTGGATAAGGTCACAGATGGGCTGCATGTAAATGTTAAACAGCAAGGCAGATAGGGAGGAGCCTTGTGGAACACCTTTCGTTTGGAGGAAGGGGTCGGATGTGGAGGGGCCAGAACGGACGTACTGCCAACGATCCGAGAGGTATGACGCGCACCATGATAGCGCCGAACCGTGGACTCCCTTCTCTCGGAGGCGTCGAAGAAGGACTTCATGGTCTACTGTATCGAAGGCAGCGGCAATGTCCATAAAGATTAGAACAAAGCCTTGTCTGATGTTATCCAGGCCTATGGATAGAGTGTTGAATAGGGTTGTCAATAGCGTTTCAACACCATGCGCTTCACGAAATCCGTGCTGGCAGGGGTGCAGTGGCGCGTTGGTATCTATGTGATCCTGTAATTGACGTTGAGTGATCTTTTCAATGATTTTCGATAGGAGGGGTATGCTGGAGATAGGTCTGTAGGATTCCATCATTGAGGGGTCCAACTTATTGTTTTTTAGGAGAGGTCTGATGGCGGTCTGTTTCAGGCTTCGAGGGAATGTTCCAGTAGAGAATGATACATCTATAAGCTTGGATAGGAAAGGGCTGAGCTCAGCACGTAGGGATTTTATCCAGGGAGCTGGACACGGATCAGAGGGTGATGTAGTGGTGTTTATACTTGATATAGTGTCTTGAATGAATCTGTTGGTTGGGGTAGAGAAGGATGTGATGGTGTGTTGGGTCACACTTAAGGAGGGATCAAGTGGGGGTTGAGGAGCAGATAAGGGTGGACTAGTTGAGAAGAGGGGCTTAGTAGGTTGAATAAGCTGGTTACTTTTATTTCGCAAGTAGTAAGCGTATTCCTGGGGGTCTGGGTGAGTCGAGTTCCCTTGAGATGGTTCTTTTGTTAGGGATTTTACAATTTGGAAGAGCTCGTGAGGTTTGTTTAGGGAGCGTTGTAGTCTGTTTGCATGATATTGTTTCATGCTTGATGCCACGGATAAACGATGTTTTCCTAATTGTGATGTATATGCTTTGTGGCTCTCAGTTGTTCTTGATCGTCTCCAGTGCCTCTCAAGACGTCTGAGTTGAAGGAGCGATTCGCGTAGCTCTTGGGAGTACCATGGAGCATTCTTTTTCTTATGTGGTGCTTCGTTTGTAGCAGGTGCGTGGATAACAGCATCTAGGTTTGAGTTCCAGGAGGCGACCATGTCATCGAGGCCTTGATCGTGAAGGTCAAGTAGGTTCTGTTACGTCTGTATCTGAGGAACTGCGAAAAGGGGAGGCTATTCTTCAATTGTATAGGGTGCGCACTGCGATAGTGGAGCAAAGCATTTCTATCTACTTCTTTCTTATAAATTGAAGTGGACCAATAATTTTTACTTCTCGCCACAGCGACATGTAAATAAGTTATGATAAAGGTAAGTAAATTGAATATGAGCGTCCTGTTGATTTAACCAGCAAAAAAATGAGACTAAAAGGCTCTCTTGACCTGACCACAGCATAAAAATATCATCAATATAGCGTCCCCAAAAAGGGATATGTTGCTGAAACGGAGATGATGATAACCATTTTTGTTCGAATTCACCCATATAAAGATTGGCTATCGAGGGGGCGCAGGTGGCCCCCATCGCCACTCCAGAATCTTGAAGATAAATGGTGTTTTCAAAAATAAAAAATTTTTCAAAAATGACTAATTTCGTCAGTTCTGCCAAAAAGTCCAGGTGTAGTTCAGTCAAATCTGCCCTATTCCTTAACGCTGCCATCGTGCTTTGAAAAGCAGCGGATTGAAGAATATTCGTGTAAAGCGATGTAACATCTAATGTGACCAAAAACACATCCTTATCATTGTCAGTCGTGAATGTTGTGCAAGTAACTGTAAAAAATGAGTCGTATCTTTTATATACGATGGTATCAAAGGAAGTAATGGTCTTAAAAAAGAATCAAGATAGGTTGATAAAGGTTCCAGTACTGTTCCCCTAGTCGACACGATAGGACGTCCTCGTGGGTTATTCAAACGCTTATGAATCTTGGGTACCAAATAAAATTTGGCTAGCGACGGACTTGTTACATTAAGATAACGCCATTCTTTTTTGGAAATCACCCGATCTTGTAATGCTTTAGTTGTTAACTCTTTGATACGTTGCTACAATAGGACTGTGGGGTCTTGTTCCAAAATTGTATAAGTATTCACCTCAGACAACTGTCTATGAGCTTCCAAAAGATATTGCTCACGGTCCTGCACCACTATAGCTCCGCCTTTATCAGCTCGCCTGATTATCAATTCAGAACGAGATAGGAGGGACTGTAGTGCCATTTTGTTCATTTCTCGAAAGGGTATTATACACTCCTCTTCCTCTTTGTTCTAATTGTGATACATCCTTTAGTACCAAATCTTTAAAAAGGAGCAAAGATGAATGAATAGGACCTGGAGGATTCCATGATGACACTAAGGGCAACGGTACTCGATCTATTGGAACTGCAGCCTGCCCAATTGGAGTATCCAATGATGCAAAATAGGACTTCAAATACAACTTCCGAATCAGACCTTCAAGGTCAACACGAAATTGAAACCCATCATGATATATTCTCGGTACATAAGATAATCCTTTGTTAAGAAGTTGAATCTGTTCCGACGTTAAAACATGTGACGAGATATTAATTACTAATGATCCCGCATCTACGGTAGACACATCCTCTAGGTCTTGTGCCGTGTGGCTCCCCAACCTGATGGCTTGCTTTTTTCTTTCGCATCTTTTAACTTTTTCTTCTTGGAATTGTCGTCCCCCTCGGTTAAAAATTTTTTCTTTGAACCTTCACTGGAATCAGAGGAACAAGAATCTTCTGATGTATCTTCAAAATTCACCCGCTTCCGTTGTAGTTTTTCTTTTCTCTTTTGGTTCATCCACGGGTAAACATACCCCATGGTATAATCAGTATTATCACGTGCCAATTTAGAAATTTTGATTTTTTTTGGTGTCTTCTTTAACCTTCTCTAGATGTTTTTTACTCTCTTCAATATGTTTGGAAAAAGTCTCAGGAGCTATTGAGCTCTTCAAATCACTCAGATGGACTTCTACTTCCAATTTTAAAGTGTCCATTGTGGTCTCAGTCATATCTACTATAAGGACCATCAGATCCCTAGAACATTTATTCAAAACTTGATTCCATCTATCTACAAAAGAAATGTCGGTGTTATACATCTTCGGTTCCTTGTAAATACGAAGGCCCCGAGGGATCTGCTACGTCTTAAGATACTCAATTAGGGAGAATCTATGCAATTCCAACTTAGCAAGGCGTTTTTGAATTTTATGCACAGAACCCAATCAATTGAAGCGACAAACCACATGTGGGTCTACTGGAGTAGTGTATGCAATTCAATGCCCCTGTCGACTTTTATATATAGGCAAAACTATACGTTCATTTAGAATCCGGATCAATGAACATCAAAGCCGGCTTCGTTGCAAGAAGATGGATGCACCAATTGTGTCTCATTGTCTGCAGTTTGGGCATCAATTTGATCAACTTAGAGTGTTTTGCATAGATCAAGTACTGGCAGGATTCCAGGGTAGAACCAGAGATCAAAGTCTTCTTTTGTGTGAACAACGTTGGATATATACTTTACAAACTGTATATCCTGATGGATTGAATGCTCAAGTGGACTGGTCTGTCTGTACCTAGGGATTGCATGAATAGGCTGCTAGTTCAGATTAGACAATCTACTGTGTTCCTTCATTGTCCAATGTACACACCGTCTGTTGTTAGAGTTCACTAGAAAGACGCCTTGATTTTACATTAATGAAAGTAACGGTGTTCGAAAGAGCATGAGCCCTTTAAGTAGTAATTCTATTCATCGCGCCGCCTTGAAAAACGTTAAGGGGTGGCTCGGAGATAAAAGCTTGTCTCGATCTTTCAACTGCGCATGTGTTGGCGTCTTTGTGATTGTAAGACGAGTCCAGTGGGGAATGTTTGAAGGTATGGCTGTTTGCTGCTGGATGTGATCTACGTGAAACCATTATAGTTGTTTAAAAGTACTTATTTTTGAAGCAGCATGATGTACTGATTGAACCTTTTCGCCTTTTTAGAGCTCACTGGGATAAACAGTTGCATGTCAACATCAAGCGTTCAAATCTGTTTAAAAATCCCCCGAAGAAACCACGGCTGCGGTGAAACGCACTGGCGCTGCTGATTTGCGTTGGGACAGTATTTTGCACAGATAAGCGTTTTGCTATGTTTTGAACTTTCATCATTATTTATATAATTGGGACAGTATTTTGCACGGAGTTAATGGATAAGCGTTTTGCTATGTTTTGAATTTTTATCAACATCTATATATTTGCTCTTCAGCGATATTAACGTTTTGATAGTTTGTTTGAAAACAATTTTTGCAGCATCAACATGGGAAATTTATTGGGTCATTGATGCAACATAGGGGTTTAATAGCCATAGAGGCACAGTTCCTCCTAGGCTTTTCCCCCGATTAAGTCTGAGACCCATTCCCGATTTTTGTATTAGTACTCTGCTGTGGTTAGAGAGTGGAGCAATATCTTGTGATTGTAGCTTACATTGTTCCTACAACCCATTGATTTTTGGCTATGTCCTATGATACCTACCAACCCAACTGACCCCCAATGTACCCCCCCTACCCTCCCTGTATATAACCACTTGTACATAGCTCATCCTGTAAATAGCACACCAAGAAATCATCACCTTCACTCACACAAATACTCACACTTGTTAACACTGCATGCCTACCCCTACTAACACAGATTTTTGATTTTTTGATGGTTTGAAGTGTAAACCGCTTTGATTTCAGGACAAAGCGGTATATAAATCCTTTTAAATAAATAAAATAAACATGAATCTCAACAAACTAGAACCAGGCCCCCCAAACCAACCAGGGACCCTGCTCCACAAGGAGGAAGCAGCTTATCCATCAAACCTCCGAGCGCCCACCAGACACGAGCTCTGTCGTCACTGCTGCTTCTGCAAAACATCAAACACACACAATGTAAATTTCTGTCATGCTTGTTTGTCACGCTTTGCTTTATCTTTCTTTCTTTTTTTGATTACAAAAAGAACTATGGCTCTGCAAGGAAGGCTCCCGAGCCTCCAGTACCATGCAAACCCCCCGGGCAGTCTACACATTGATCACCTTCTTCAGGCCCAGGGTTACTATGCCACTTAAGTTGCTGATTCAGGGAGGGATCCGGGACTGGACTGAAGGTACTCAAGCAAAGCCAATTAGCAGGTAAGGCCTGATTTCACCTTCCTTATTGTCCCTTCAATCCAGTCCCGACCTCTGGGATGTACCATAGCAGTACTAATGATGGGAGGGACCCGCGAGCCCAACCTGAATCACTGCCGCACTGAATCTTGCGTCCCCTGCCGCCTGAACATCCAGGCGATAATGCTTTACAAAGGTATGGAGCGATGTCCACGTGGTCACACTACAAATATATCCCGGTGGAACTAAACTCGCCTCTGCCCATGACATGGCCTGAGCTCGGGTCAAATGGGCTCGTAACACCACAGGTACCAACGAATGACACAACAGATAATCTGACATAATAGTCTCTTTAATCCATCTTGAGGAGTCCTTAGAAGCTGCCTCTCCCTGATGTGGTCCGCCAAACAAGACGAACAACCAATCAGACTTCCGAAATGGAGCTGTCCACTTCAAATAACGCCACAATGCTCTCCACACATACAAGAGGCATAATTGTGGATCTGAGACCCCTTTGGACACTCCTGAGAGTACTGGCAGGGTGACCAGCTGGTTCAAACGAAAAACAGAGTACTTTAGGCAAAAACAATGGAAGCAGACGCAATACCACCTTTTCCTCTGAGATGGAGAGGAAAGGCTCCCGACACAACAGTGCTTGGAGCTCTGAAATCCTCCTGGCAGAGCAGACAGCAACCAGGAACACCGATTTAAGCATCAGGTTCTTCAGCATGCAAGAGTTCAGAGGTTCAGAAAGCTCTTCTGACATCACTAATAAAACCAAATTGAGGTCCCAAGAAGACACTACCAACTGCCGCAGTGGCCGGACCTGCTTTACCGCTCTTAAAAAATGCACCACATTTGGATGAGCCCCTAAGGGCACTCCTTGTATCCTGCCATGGTAACAAGTAATAGCTGCCACCTGCACTCACAAGGACCTGCAGGCCAGACTCTTCTCCAGGCCGGACTGCAAAAAAGGCTAGCACTTTGGGCACCGATGCTGACAAAGGTTGGCATGGTTGTTCTGCACACCAGACTTCAAAAATGCACCACACCCAGATATAAGACAACGATGTGGCATTCTTGCATGCTTTCAAAAGGTCGAAATCACCTGTGCCGAGAAACCACGCATCCTCAACCTAACCCTTTCAAGAGCCATGCCGTAAGCGAGAATTGATCCATGAGGCATTCAGACCAGGCCCTGGGTCAACAGGTCTGGCCGGAGTGGCAGGCGCCATGGCCGATCCACCGTCAACCAGACCAGGTCTGCATACCAGGGCCGCTTCAGCCAATCAGGGGCAATGAGAATGACTTGCCCCTGATGTGCTTTGATTCGCTGTACTATGCGCCAAATGAGCGCTCTTGGGGGAAAGAGTAGGCTATCTGAGGGCCAGCACAGCACCAGAGCATCCAGGCCTTCCAACATTCTCTCTCTCCTACTGAAGAAGCATCTCGCCTTGACCGATGGAAGGTCACCATGAGATCCATGATTAGTGTGCCCCACCAATGAATTATCCACAAGAAGATAGCGTCACTGAGCGCCAACTCCCCGGGGTCTAGATGAACCAGACCTAAGTAGTCGGCTGTCACGTTCTCTGCACCTGTGACATGTGCTGCCGAGACTGCTTGCAGATGGCTCTCAGCCCAATCGAAGAGTGCACAGACCTCATTCTCCAGGTGCACGCTTCCAGTGCCCCTCTTGTCGATTAATGTAGGCCACTGTAGTGGCATTGTCGGAGAAGACCCAAACTGCCTTTCCCTGTAGAAAAGGGTAAAACTGCTACACGGCAAGTAAGACCATCCACATCTGCAGCCGGTTGATGGGCCATTCTCCTCCAGTGTCCACCGAGCCTGAGCATTGCAACCCTTGCAGTGAGCACCCCAGTCGGAGAGCATTGCAACCCAGTGCAGTGACTACAGGGGCATCCCAGCTGATAGCTTCTCTGGGTGTAGCCACCACCTGAGAGTCCTGTGGGTTGCCCACAAATAGGGCAACAGCTGAGTCAGAGGATGCTGTTGGGGTGACGCCAGTGTAGCAGTGGCCTCATATGGGCTTGTGCCCAAGGGACCAACTCAGCTGTCGCCACCATGGTCCATAATATCTGTAGATAATGCCGTGGTTGGCGCCTGCATTCCGAGGAACTGTTGCATCTGCTGACGCACTGCCTGCGTTCTATGCCCTGGCAGAAACACCCTGCCGCTGCTTGTGTCAAAGCGGGCTCTGAGATACTCCAGGTTCTGAGACAGAACCAGCTGACTCTTGGCAAAGTTGATAACCCAGCCGAGACTTTGCAGAAACTCAATGACTCTTTCTGTGGCTGGCTGGCTTGCTCTCCTGCCTGGATTTTGCCCAAATGAGCCAATGGTCCAGGTATAGATGGACCATTATTCCCTCTTGGCATAGTGAGGCTGCCACCATAACCATCACCTTGGTGAAGGTACATTGAGCCGTCGCCAGGCTGAAGGGTAATGCTCTGAATTGGAAGTACCCCAGGGATACCACAAAAGAGAAACTAATAATGCTCCAAATGAATGGGGATGTGCAAATAGGCTTCCGTGAGGTTGAGGGAGGTGAAAAACTCTCCCTCTCAAATGGCCATAATGACAGACCAGAGCTTCTCCTTATGGAAACGGGGTACTTGCAGACACTGGTTCACTTTCTTGAGGTCAAGAATGGGTCAGAAGGAGCCTTCCTTTTTGGGCACCACAAAATAAATGGAATATCGACCGCTTCCACATGGGTCCTGGGGTATGCGTGCCACAGCCCCCAGCTGTATAAGCTGCCCCAAGGTGTCGTGCACTGCCTTTGCCTTGCCCCGCACCTTGCATGGCGATTGTACAAAAGAGGGAGTGAAGGTTTTGGCGAACCCGAGCACATAGCCTTCCTGTATAACCTCCAGGACC
The DNA here is from genome assembly GCA_033557465.1 of Ichthyophis bannanicus. Lineage (NCBI taxonomy): Eukaryota > Metazoa > Chordata > Amphibia > Gymnophiona > Ichthyophiidae > Ichthyophis > Ichthyophis bannanicus. The sequence continues at coordinate 66,825,902 of CM066041.1, read as the reverse complement.
CATTGGACCCAGGCCAGGTAGAAATCATGTAGCCACCTTCCCACAGACACCACCTCTGCCTGGGCCCACTTCGCTTCATTGTGCCTTTTTTTGGAGCAGAGGAAGAGGAGGCAGAGTAGTATCCTCGGCCCACTCCTCAAAACCCCCGAAAGGCTTGTCCGCAAGAGGGAAGACAAGAGGGTAAGACCGCACCTTGAATATTGTGTGCAATTCTGGTCGCCGTATCTTAAAAAGGATATAGCGATTTTAGAAAAGGTTCAGAGAAGAGCCACCAAAATGGTAAAGGGGATGGAAGGATACTGCTATGAAGAAAGGCTAAAAAGGTTAGGGCTCTTTAACCTGGAAAAGAGACGGCTGAGGGGAGATATGATAGAAGTCTATAAATTAATGAACGGAGTGAACGGGTAAACGTAGATCGATTGTTTACGTTATCAGAATATAGAAAGACTAGGGGACATGCAATGAAGCTACAGGGTAAACTATTTAAGACTAATAAAAGAAAATATTTTTTCACTCACCGTGTAATCAAACTCTGGAATTTGTTACCGGAGGATGTAGTTAAGGCTGTTAGTGTAGCTGGGTTTAAAAAAGGTTTGGACAAGTTCCTGGAGGAAAGGTCCATAAACCATTATTAAGAAGGGACCGAAGATATCAATGCTTGACCCAGTACAAGCATTGTGGAACTTGTGTCTCTTGGGGAAACTGCTAGGTACGTATGACCTAGATTGGCCACTGTTGGAAACAGAATACTGGGCTTGATGGACCTTGGTCTGACCCAGTATGGCATATCTTATGTTCTTATGTTCTCTCTGGTATGGAGCAAAGCACAGAGTGTGGAAACGCCTAAAATACCTTGCGCTGAAGCTACAAAGCGCCCCTGCTTTTGCTTGTCCTCGGGGAGACGCCCCTCCTTAGACTCCCCTAAGTTCTTCACCAACTTATGCAACGCCTCCCTGAACAAGAGCCTGCCCTTGAAAGGTAGCTTACTTAACCACGACTTAAAGGAGACATCTGCCGACCAATTATGCAACCAAAGATAGTGGAGAGCGGCAACCGAGGCCATGCTCTTGGAAAGACCTCTGATGAGAACATAGTGTCCAACAGATAAGCGGCCCCCATTCCAACTTTGCTGCTACCACCTAAGGCTCCGGGGACTATTCTGCCGGTTCCAGAAGGTCCTGCGCCCACTGCAGGCATGCTCTGGCCACAAACGCGCCACATACGGACGCCTATGACAGGGCATTAATATCAAATGCCTGTTTCAACTAAGTACCAACTTCCTATCTTGCACATCCCTGACCGCGGTACTACCTTCGATAGGAATTGTAGTCTTCTTGGTCACGGCCGACATTGCGGCATCTACCTTCGTGGAATGCAGAAGTTCCTGCTCTTGTTCCAGTAGGGGGTAAAGACGGGCCATAGTCCCAGTTCCTCTAAGCCCGGCCTACAGTAGGTCCCATTCTTCCTGGATCATCTGCTTAATCAGGCAATGTAGGGGGAAAAACCTGCGATTTTTGCATGGCTTGAAACAGCAAGTCTTCCAGCGCATCCTTGTCTGGCTGTCCACCTGCTGGTATATTAAGTATTTTAATAAACTGGGCTATAAGGGTCACCAACTCCTCACAGCAAAAGACACAGACAATACGGGATTCCTCCCCCTGTGGGATCTTGCCTTCTTCCAGTTTCCTCTGCTCTTCTGCATCCCCATCCAAGTCCTCCAGATCATTAGAGTGAAGGGAGGCAGTCTCCTCTCCCATATACCCCTCGATCTTACACCTAATAGAGGCTGGCTCTTCATCCAGTATAGCCAGCCCTGTTGCCGCTCTCTTCCTTCCTCCTTCTGAAGCGAGGAAGGATAGTCTTTTCCCCACTACTTCATGCAGAACGCCTTATGCATGAGGATGACAAACTTGGGGAGCCATCCCCCTTCACAGGTCCTGCAACGTTGAGGGTCTGGAAGAGGTGTGCTCCCTATCCCAGTGCTCCCTATCCCAATACCCTAACACTGGAGGAGTTGGCTCCTCCCTCTAGCCGGGCCGACACTGCCACCCCTAAGGAGGGCAAACCAATCCCCCCCTTGGTCTGCAAGCCCCGTCAAACTCTCTGAGGACCCCGCTCATGCAGACTTGTCCGCAATGTCCTCTTGTAAATCCTCTCCAGCCATTCGGGCATCTGCCTCACAATCATGACATATCCCTGTGTCCCTCACCAGCATGGTAAGGCTTGAAGTAGAGAAGGCTCTCAGTGCCCCTTCCAATACTGCCCAATATCGAGAGTGAGAGGTTCTTGCTTTTTTGGTTTTTTTGTTTCTTTTACGTTAACTGAGACAGCAGATAGCCAACAGAATTAAAATTAAAAGAAAAATTTTAAAAAGGAAGAGGAAATTCCAGTGTTCGAGCAGGCCTCCGCCTCCCCCCCCCCCTCTATGCTGGCTCCGTGCTGATTTGCTGAGCTTAGTAGAAAATGGTGCAGCTTACCGTGCTACTGCCAAATGAAGCTGCAACCACTCAGTCACCAGTGCCTAGCTGGAGCCGCGAACTGCATAGAAAAAAATGCAAACTGCCAACAGGCTTTTACCTTTGTGGCCGGTCCCTTTTTCTCTCTGTTTCCCTGCCTCATGCTCAGCCCCAAAACGGCTTTGGCACGGAGGCGGGAGCCCAACTGCACAGCCTCAAAGTGACAGGCCTTGTCTTCCTCAGAGGCTCCTCACCGGATGACAGGTTTGAGAGCTGCAGCAGCTGCTACAGAGGTCCCGATCAGCTGCCTCCTTCTCTGGAGAAGGGCCCCTGCCCCTAAGGCTGCCTTGATGTACCACCTTTGTTTTAGTTTTTTTTTTTTAAACAGCTTTATTAACCAAACAGCCCCCTCTACTAAACTTTAAAAGAGAGAGTTCCCCAGAAATAAAAGTGAAATAAAAAGCTGCTTAGTTGTGAGTCCAGATCCTGGCATCACCGGTTTCAACTGCTTGGAGACTGAGCTTACTGGGGCTGGTAGGTGGTGCCAGTTGTCTAAATACACTGATGCCATCAAAAGATGACATGCTCAATCTCCAAGCTGCTGAGGTGGGGATTGATTACCCAGAGGTCGGGACTGGACTGGAAGGACGATAAGGAAAACAATTACTCACCCGTAACAGGGGTACTCTAGGGACAGCAGGAATCGGTCCTCACATATAGGTGACAATGGTGCCAATTGAGCCAGTGCGGATCCACTCCCCAGCTTTTGAAGAAAGCCTTTGGGAGTTATGCCACACATGCGCAGTCACCTTCCTGCCTAAGGGTGCCATCTTTCCTCATGGGGAGGAAGGAGGGTTGTGAGGACTGATTCCTGCTGTTCCCGGAGAACACCTGTTACAGGTGAGTAACTACGCTTTCTCCGGGAACAAGCAGGAAGTCAGTCCTCACATATTGGACTCCCAAGCTACAGGCTACTGAAAAAACTTGTAAAAGCCACGAGCGACCCAAAAAGCGGATCATAAAGGGCAGCAGGGAGTGCTGGTTGGCTGGAAGTCTGACACTGTAACAGCAGCATCAAAGATGCAATCCCCTCTCTGGTAGCCTGGACACCACAGGCTGGAGGGAAGGAGTTGCGCTATTCCCCGAAGAGGTGACGGAGTACTGCCTGGCTGAAAGCGCTATCCCCTCCAGGAGGTCTCTTCCAAGCAGTAGTGTGCTGCAAAAGTGTGTACAGAGAACCAGGTGGTGGCACGGCAGATGTCAAGTAATGACAGAACGCAGGCTAGCCACGGAGGCCACCATGGCATGCACATTGTGTGCAGTCACTTGATGCTCCAGAGAAAGCCCCGCTTGTTGATAGGTGAAGGAAATGCAGTCGGCCACCCACCATGAAAGGGTGCACTTAGAGACTGCGACCCCAAGTCGACTGGAGTCGAGAGATACAGAGCTGCGCTGAGCGGTGGTGGGGCTGCATCCTCTGGACACAGAAGGGCAAGGCACTCTTACAGTCCAGCATGTGTAGGGAGACCTCCGTCCTGGAAAAATGAGGTCTGGGAAAGAAGGTGGGTAACACCATCTCTTGATTCAAGTGGAAGGCAGAAACGACCTTTGGCAAGAATTTGGGATGAGTCTAAAGGATTACCCTGTTTCTGTGGAACTAGGTGTAAGGTGAGCGCAACCAGTAACACAACTTTCCAAGAAAGGTACTTGAGGTGGTAGGTAGCCAGGGGCTCAAAGGATGGAGCCATGAGCTTCCCCAACACCACATTGAGGTCCCATGCCACTGAAGACAGACAGATCAGGGGCCAAGAGAGAAGGCTGCTATACATGAACCGGCCCACCAAGGGGTACACCGATACAGCTTGGCCATCCACCGTGTGGTGGTGAGCAGAGATGGCACAGAGGATTTGAGGTCAGCCTCCAACAAATGCAGGAGGTATCACAAGATGTCCAGCATCACGCTGGAGAAGGGGTTAAGACCTTTGTCAGCACACCAGAGCGAAAACCTGCACCACTTAAAGGCATATGCCCGTTGCGTGGAGTCCTTACACAAAGCAAGCAGAACATCTTCTACTGCCCTGGAGAGGCGGTGATGCACTATAGCTAGCCTCTCAGCATCCAAGCTGTCAGGGCAAGAGACTGGAGGTTGGGGTGCAGCAGTGTCCTGGCCTCCTGTGACAGCAGGTCTGGGGCACTCCCAGCGGCAGTGGGTCCCTCTGGGACAGCTGCAGAAGCAGGGGGAACCAGGGTTGCTTGGGCCACTGGCGGCGACAAATATGACTGAGGCCACTTCCGCTTGGATATTGAGGAGGACACGGGGAATCAGGGGCATAGGTAGAAACGCATACAGGAAGCCCCTGGACCAGGGGAGGAGGAAGGTGTCTACTGCCTCTTGTCCCCGGGCCATCCTCCGTGAGCAGAAGTGTGGCAGCTGTGTGTTCTCCAGACTGGCAAAAATGTCTATTTCCTGGATCCCCCAGTGCCGCCGGGTTCAGTCGCCACTTGTGGGGCAGGACCCGGCTCAAGCAGTCAGCCAGGACATTGTCCTGGCCCAGCATGTACATCACTTTGAGGGCGATGTTCTTCCCCATTGCAAAGTTCCAGAGGCTCGCTACCTCCCAGCAGAGGTGGTACGAGCCCGTGCCTCCCTGCTTGTTGATGTAGTAAATTGCCACCAGGTTGTCCATCTGTACCTGAACCACCTGCCCTGCCAGATTTTATTTATTTATTTACATTCTCTTATATACCGCGCTATTCTGCATCAGTGCGGTTTACATTGAACAAACTAAAATTACATTGAACAGGGCATTATAACTTGGAGATAACTATTTTACAGGGAACATGGGCTATGGAGGGTTAAGTGGCTTGCCCAAGACCACAAGGAGCACCTGTGGGACTAGAAACCCCAGTCCTTCCGGCCCAAGGTTGCTGTCCTCTAGTGGGATTTGAACCCCCGACCTTCCGGCCTAAAGTACCTTGCCCAAACCACTAGGCCACTCCTCCACTCCTGCCAGATGGCCCTGGAAGACCCGGAAGGCATGATAGACTGCAATGAGTTCCAGCAGGTTGATCTGCGAGGCACTCTCCTCTGGTGACCATGCGCCTTGTGACTACAGGAGATCGCAGTGGGCCCCCCAGCCCACTTTGGACGCATCCGTTGTAAGGATGCACTGGATCAGGGGAGCCTGGAAGGGCACGCCAGCTCTGAGGTTCAGGGGGTCCTGCCACCACGTGAGAGATGCTGCCAGGACTGGTGTGATTGGGATGCGGTCCTCCAGATGGCCTGAAGTCTGTGTCCACTGAGCCTGCTGCATGCGGAGGCGAGCAAAGGGGGTGACGTGGACAGTAGATGCCACATGCCCCAGGAAGCAAAGCATTTGGAGCAGCCCTATAACGCAATGCGTTACGTTGTGCACTTTGTCCAGCAAGTTGACTCATATGAGCCAGTCATCCCCTAGGAGCCAGCGACAGCCAGATATTTTGTGAATACCCGAGGCTAGGCCAAAGGGGAGCACCATGTATTGATAGTGTCAACTGCCACTGACGAATCAGAGGTACTGACGGTGCCTTAGATGGATGTGGGTGTAGGCATCTAAGTTTCAAAGAGCATAGCCAATCTCCTTGTAAGAAGTAAGGCAGCAAAGTTCCAAAGGATACTATTTTGAACTTTTCCTTGACCAGGAAATGGTTGAGGTCCCACAGATCCAGGATAGGTCAGAAGCCCCCTGTTTTTCTTGGGGAAAAGGAAGTATTTGGAGTAGAACCCCTGGCCCTGAAGAGGTTGGGGGACAGGCTCCACCACCCGATCCTCGAGCAAGACCTCAAGCTCCCTTTGCAGGAGCGCCCTCTGTAAGGGGTCCATGGGTAATTCCCTGGAGGCAGCTGGGAGATGCGGAGGAGATACCCCTCCCTGACTACTTACAGCACCCAAGAATCTGCGGTGATGGTCGGCCACAGGTGGGCAAAGTAGACTAGCCTGCCTCCCGTGAACCTTGGGCCTGTTACCTACTGGGGGAGGGAGGCTACAATAAAGGAATCAAAAGCTCCCCCAGGCTACGGCTGGGGCGCTGTTTGGGGCTTTTGGTTTACGGGGGTCATGTCCCTGGCCCTTGGCTTGCTGCCCCTGGGGGGGGGGAGGGAGAGTGATAGGTCTGAAACTTACAGTAGTTTCTATAAGACTTCATGGCCTTCGGGTGGAAGGACTTTTTATCCCCGAAGTCTTTCTGTGGGAAGGTTCAGACACTTTCTTGGACAGCCTGGTTCTGGTCATGAACATCTCCAGCTCATCCGCCTTCTCCTTCATGAGCATGCCAAAGAGGTTCTCACCCCAGCAGGGGATGTTGGCCAACTTGTCTAGAACCCACTGCTCCAAGTCGAAGGACTGCAGCCAAGCAAGGAGGCGGGGCACTAATTCCCACTGCAGCTATCCGAGTCACCGACTTGAAACCATTGAAAGCCACCAGGGTTTGAAACTTGAAGCACTCTTTGACCAATGACACCAGGATCCTGAAGCACTCAAGAGGTTCACCTGAAAACATAGCTGAGAGCCCAGCGAGCTCCTTCATCAGATCTCTCAGGTAAATGCTCACGTACAGCTGGAATGTCTGGATCTGGTCTGTGAGCATGGAGCCCTAGAAACACTTCCTACCAAAAGCATCCATGATGCAGGTCTTCCTGCCAGGGGGCACCGAGGAGTGCATCTTCTGGCTTTTAATGCAACATAGCCAAGTCCACCACCATGGAGTTGTGTCTTCTGGAAGCCAGGGCTCCAGCCAACTCGATACTGTGAATCAAGTTGACTGTTCACAATTAGCACCGTCACAAGGGTCTCTCACAACTTGAACAGCAGCTGTTCAAGGATAGGGGGCATGGGCACCATCAGTGCCTCCCGAGGAGGAGCCTCTTATTAGAGGATCTTGAGATCCTTGGTATGTGGCTCATCCTCTGGCATCACCATGAAGGCAAGGGCCTGGGACATCTCCCTCACAAACTCCAGGAAGGCAAGATCCTCCAGAGGTGACTGCCGCCGATGGTGTGGCGGAGACAAGCTGTGGGGATGCCTTGATGGAGTAGTGTCGGGAGACTCTTCCTCTGTTTCCCATGCCAACCCAGAGGAATTGGCAAGCACCCCGAGGTCACAGGACCAACTCAGCATTGACGACTCCCGGCGTCAGAGCTCCTACGCTGCAACGCCCAATGCTGCATCAGGCCTCGAGGCGGTCACTGACAGAGTCAGCACTGCTTGAGCCAACCTCTCGAGGATAGGTGGAGCATCCTCTGGAGAGGTCCTCATTGAGGATGGCCGCGTGACTGGTACAGATGACCCAGAGGTACCAGAAGTCAGGCCCCGCTGCACCTCAACAAACGCAACAAAGCTGCGTTCCAGGGCTGCCATCCTGGCCACGATACGAGATGGCTCCACAGTGGCATGTGCTGGCCTCGAGGATTTTGAGGCTGGCATCAGGTCCCTGGTAGGGGAATCCCTGATGGTGATCGCGTCTGGGGAACCAACTTGATCCTCCGACTCCACAGAAGACTCCTCCCGCTGGGCTGCTTAGAGGGGTATTCCCGGCAGTTGTCACCGGCATCGGGTCAAGGGCTCCACTCCTGGGCATCAGAGGTCTTACCCACTGGGCCGGGATTGGACCTCGACTTCGGCTTCATCGAAGCCTGCAATGCATGGGGAAGGTCCTTTGAGGATAACTCAGATGCCTGATGACCTCAGGGCTCCAACTGAGCCCAAGTGTGTGATGAGTCGCCTGACGCCGGTGTCAAAGGCAGGGATTCTGCTCCTAATGTCGATCCTCAGGCAGACTTACCAAACAGCTCTCCCTGCTGCCTTTCACGCTCCTTCCGGGTCTTAGCCAACATCAAAAGGCAGAGCGGGCAGGAAGATACGCCGTGGTCTGCCCCAAGGCACTTAATACAAGTGTTCTGACGGTCCATAAGGGACCAATGCGGTTGCACTTGCCACACTGTTTAAATCCGCTTGTCGAAGACATAGTGGGAAAAACAGCCCCCGTGAGATCAAACTCAGGCGTCTCAACCAGCTAGGCTGCAAGCAAAAAACCCGCGCACCAAAAGATAAAGAAGAAAATATATGTATTCAAGTGAAAAGCATGCCGCCAAAACGATGGATTCAGGCGGCGGAAAGGTGATCAAACCAATCCCAGTGAAAAAAATAGATGAAAATTACCAAAGGATGGTGGAAAAAAATAAACTTTATCCGGGATGCACAAACAGCACGTCTGCAAGGCTTCGCATATAAAGAGAGGACTGAGGTAAGAAGGCACCCTTAGGCAGGAAGGTGACCAAGCATACGCGGTGAAACTCCCAAAGGCTTTCTTCGAAAGCTGTGGAGTGGATCCGTGCGGGCTCCATCGACGCAGATGTCACCCATGTGAGAGGACTGACTTCCTGCTTGTTACTGGAGAATGCACTTAAAGGTCAGGAGAAGTTTGAACTGGATGCGGAAACAGATAGGGAGCCAATGAAGTTACTTGAGAAGAGTGTCAATATGAGCATAAGGAAGCTGGCGGAAGATTAGACGTGCAGCAGAGTGTTGAACAGAATGAAGGTGAAAGATGATTTAGAGGGAGACCAGCAAGGAGTAGGCTATAATAGTCTAGATGGGAGATGACTAGAGTGGAAAAATGTCTTAGCAGTGTGTTCAGAAAGGAATGGGTGAATTTTGTTGATGTTATAGAGAAAGAAACAGCAGTTTTAGCTATCTGTTGGATGTGTGTGGAGAAGGAGAAAGGAGTCAAAGACAACACCAAGGTTGCATGCTGGGGAAACAGGAAGGAGTAGAGAGTTATCCACAGAGACTGAGAAAGGAGGAAGGGGGAGAGAAGGGTTTAGGGGGAAAAAGAAGCAGCTCAGTTTTGGCCATGTTCAATTTCAAGCAGCGGTGAGACATCCAAGCAGCAATGTCAGAAAGGCAGGCAGAGATCCGGGCCTAGATTACTGGAGAGATTTCAGGTGTAGAGAGGTAGATCTGGGAGTCATCAGTGTAAAGATGGCACTGAAAGCCATGGGAAGAGATGAGTGCACCAAGGGACTGGGTATATAGAAAGAAAAGGAGTGGACCTAAGACAGATGCTTGGGGTACACCAACTGAGAGCAGAATAGCAGTAGAGGAGGATCCACCAGAATAAACACTGAAAGAACGATGGGAGAAATAAGAAAAGAACCAGGGTAGCACAGAAGCCTTGAAATCAAGGGAGGACAAGGTACATAAGAACATAAGATATGCCATACTGGGTCAGACCAAGGTCCATCAAGCCCAGTATCCTGTTTCCAACAGTGGCCAATCTAGGTCATACGTACCTAGCAGTTTCCCCAAAAGACACAGGTTCCACAATGCTTGTAATGGGTCAAGTATTGATATCCTGGGTCCCTTTTTAATAATGGTTTATGGACTTTTCCCCTCCAGGAACTTGTCCAAACCTTTTTTAAACCCAGCTACACTAACAGCCTTTACTACAACCTCCGATAAATTCCAGAGTTTGATTACATGTTGAGTGAAAAAATATTCTCTCTTATTTGTCTTAAATAGTTTACCCTGTAGCTTCATTGCATGTCCCCTAGTCTTTCTATATTCTGATAACGTAAACAATCGATCTACGTTTACACGTTCTACTCCGTTCATTAATTTATAGACTTCTATCATATCTCCCCTCAGCCGTCTCTTTTCCAGGTTAAAGAGCCCTAACCTTTGTAGCCTTTCTTCATAGGGGTATCCTTCTATCCCCTTTACCATTTTGGTGGCTCTTCTCTGAACGGTATTGAAAAGAAGGTTGTGGTCAATAGTGTCAAAAGTAGCAGAAAGGTCAAGGAGGATAAGAATAGACTAAAAGCCCTTGGATTTTGTCAGGAACAGGTTGCTGGAGACTTTGGCAAGAACTGTTTCAGTAGAATGTAAAGGATGAAAGCCAGATTGTAAAGGATCAAGAAGGGCTTGAGAGGAGAGAAAGTCAAGGCAACGGTGGTGAATCACACGTTCAAGTAGTTTAGAAACAAAGGGGAGGAGGGAGATGGGTCGATAGTTCGGAGGACAGGTAGGGTCTAGTGAGGGTTTCTTGAGACGAGGTGTGACAACAGCATGCTTGAAGGCTGCAGGGAAAGTTGCAATGGAGAGTGATAGGTTGAGAATATGAGAGATGGAAGGGACAACGTTGGAGGAGATGGAGCTTAGGAGACGGGTGGGAATAGGATCAGAGGAGCAGGTAGTGAGTTTGGAGGAAAGAAGATGTGCGATTTCCTCCTCAGAGATCAAAGAAAAGGAAGAAAGAATAGCAGAGGAGGGGGGAGGGGAAGTTGGGAGTGAAAGAGTGGGAGGAGGGGAAGTAGCTGACCTTATGGGGATCTGGAGTGTGATCTTGTCGATTTTGTCATAGAAATAGTCAGCCACAGTTTAGGCAGGAGAAGATGGAGGCAGAGGTACCTTGAGAAGAGTGTTGAGAGTTGTAAAGAGACCGTGAGGGTCAGAGGCAAGAGATTTAGTCAGAAGGACATAATAGTCTTGTTTGGGAAGTGCTTTGGCTGACTGGAAAGAAACAAGCATGAATCTGAAGTGTAGAAAATCCGCAAGGGTGCAGGACTTATGCCATTCAGCTGAGCACACTTGGTTCAAGAACGTAGATAGCCTCAAAGGAAGCAGTATGGACGGAGCAAGAGCATCCACAGCAAAGGAGAGCGCAGCACTGTAAGAAGCTACTGCCTCAGACTCAAATAACATTGTGGAAAAAAGAGGTGATGAGACAGTGGAGGAGCTACCCCCAGCAACAAATCAGCGAAAAAATACTTCCTCCAATTTGTTTTAAAATGTGCTACTTTTTAGTTTCATGGAGTGACTCGCTGTTCTCTATTTATCTGTTCCACACCATTCACGATTTTATAGACTTATATCCACTTTAAGCCCTCTCTTCCTCAAGCTGGAGCTCTAACCTGTTTAGCCTTTTGTTATAGGGAACAATTTTTTTTGTTTTTTAGGATGAAGACTGTGCCACATTTATCAGTGAATATATCCCACTATTTTCACCTGGACAGCACTAATGCCAAACAATTTTACAGTGGAACAAAAAAAACCACTGATAAACATACAGAGGTATGAAGGATTTAACAGTTAATAGTAGGAAAAGGGGATAGAAGAATGGCTAAAAGGAATACAGCTAGAGGAAAGAAAGTAATGAATCTCAGTTTTCTTACATAAAAACTTATACAAGCTACAAGCCATAATTCATTATACATACAAACGCACATTTTAGTTTTCAAAAAAGGATACTGTGACAGATTTCCATTCAATGATTTACACATTTGTTTTTAAACATTTCATCAGCTAAATTTACAAATTTCAAAAAATGACACTCATTTTACCTTTTCAGTTCAGATATTTCACTATCAGCATCAAACAGTTTGTTCTCTGCTGCAGTTAGAGTATCCTGTAAACATTAACACAAATAAAATTACAAGTAAAGAAAATATACAAGTATGTCAGAAGCAGAGGAACTTGTCATGTTTATTTTTATGAAATAAGGCTTGCAGACATGGGATACCCCCCTTATCCCTGCACTTAACCTTCAATGAAACACCAAAATAAAATTTATACCTATCAAAATACCCATGATTCCGCTTTCCAGTTCAGGAAAGAGAAACATAATACCTTGACGAGCAATATCAAAGCAAAATTAGATCTTATCTGCTAATTGTCTTTCTTGATGAATGGGTTCTCCCCCACCTTCATCAGCTGAAAACTGAGCATGTCAGCATTCTAATCTTCCACATAAGAGCTCTCTCTTCAGTTCTAGGATCCAGTATCCTATTGACAAAGCAGAAGAACAAAAGCATATCTCAAAACTAACAAACCTGAATCTCTCGAGGACCCTCTGACAAAACTGTCCCTTGGACCAAAGAAGCATGTACATGAAAGGGCTAACAGGTACAGCCAGAGCTGCCCAGCAAACAGCAGCACCCGTGAACTCAGAAGAGACCCAGAGAGGATATTGTTCACTTTTTCTTCTGAACATCCCGTTTGTTTTTGTTTGGTATTTATGTGTTCTGCTGGACTTGCCACACCACGATCCATGAGACCTCAACAACCTGACTGATTCCGGGAGTGAATGAGACTGGACAAGAGGAATTCATGGAAAGACAATAAGCAGGTAAGGTCTCATTTCACCTTCCATATCATCCCTCCAGTCCAATCTCGACAAATGGGATGTATCAAAGCAATATCTAAGCATGGGAGCGACCCACAAGTCCTGCTCAGAGCACTCGTGCCCCAAAACCTGCATCTTCTGTCGCCTGTACATCAAGACGATAGTGGCGAGCAAGGTATGCAGCAATGCCCATGTCGCTGCCTTACAAATGACCACTGGCAGAACCAGACCGTGTTCCACCCACAATGCCCCGAAGGCTCGAGTCGAGTAGGCCGCAGTCCTGCAGGCACCCTTCTGGCTCTGGCTGCGTATGTGGCCACAATAATCTCCTTCACCCAGCATGCTCTAGTAGCCTTCGAAGCTGCCTCTCCCCTGCGAGGACCCCCAAAAACAAGACAAACAGTCTGCTTTACAGAATGGCACCACCAGTCTCAGACACAGATGCAGCACACTGTGCCCATCAAGCCTGTGCAGCTGCCGGTCCTCCTCTGAGCTCCCCAAACTTGGGAACAGCGGGAGAGACAATATCTGACAGGAAAAACAGACAACACCTTAGGTAAGAAGGATGGCATCTGTTGCAAAACAACTTTCTTCCTTGATAAGATGAGAAAAGACTCTCGGCACGACAGCGCCTACAACTCTGAAATCCAGCGTGCCGAGCACATGGCCACGAGGAACACCATTTTCAAGGTGACATGCTGCAGTGAGGCTCATGACAATGGCTCAAAAGGAGCTGCCACCAGCTCTGATGGCACTAGATTGGGATCCTATGGGGGGCACTGGCAGCCAGATCTGTTTCACTGTTTATAAGAACCGAACCACATCCGTATGGGTCGCCAGAATCCGGCCCCAAACTTGCCCTCTAACAGGCGAGGGCCACTAGAAACATAGAAATATAACGACAGAAAAAGACCACATGGCCTATCTAGTCTGTCCTTCCATAACAACTACAACAGTCCCCTTTTTACCTTTAGAGATCCTCTGTGTTTCTCCCATGCTTTTTTGAATTCAGTTACTGTCCTCAACTCTACCACCTCCACTGGGAGACTATTCCACGGATCCACTACTCTTTCCGTAAAGAAATATTTCCGCATATCACTCCTGAATCTATCTCCCTTCACCCTCATCCCATGTCCCCTCGTAGCAGAACTTGCTTTCAATTGAAAGAGGCTCTCTTCCTGAACATTTATGCCACGGAGGTATTTAAACATCTCAATCATATCACCTCTATCCCGTCTTTCCTCTAAGGTGTACATATTAAGATCCTTCAGTCTGTCCTCATATGCTTTATAATGAAGACCACCAATCATTTTAGTAGCCATCCTCTGCACCGACTCCATCCTGTTCACAATCCTTTTGAAGGTGCGTTCTCCAGAATTGCACACTATACTCCAAATGAATCACCTCCTTTTTCTGCTAGCCATTCCTCTCCGTATGCAACCAAGCATCCTTCTAGCTTTTGCCGTCACCTTTTCTACCTGTTTAGCTACTTTACGATCATCAGACACAACCACGCCTAGGTCCTGCTCTTCTTTAGTGGACAAAAGTACTTCACCCCCTATACTATATTGCTCCCTTGGATTGCTGCAGCCCAAATGCATGACCTTACATTTTTTAACATTAAATCCAAGCTGCCAAATTCTAGACCATTCTTCAAGCTTAACTAGATCCCTCCTCATGTTATTTACACCTTCCTAGGTGTCTACTCTATTACAGATTTTGGTATCATCTGCAAAGAGGCAAACCTTACCTGAAAGCCCTTCCGCTATATCACTAACAAAGATGTTAAAAAGAATCGGACCAAGGACAGATCCCTGGGCCACACCACTGATAACATCCTTCTCCTCAGAGTAAGCTCCATTTACTTGTACTCTTTGTCGCCTCCCACCCAACCAATTTCTAACCCAAGCAGTAACTTTAGGGTCCATCCCTAAGGTGCTCAGTTTGTTTATAAGTCGCCTATGAGGAATAGTGTCAAAGGCTTTACTGAAATCTAAATACACCACATCTAGGGCTCTCCCTCTGTCCAACTCCCAGGTCACCCAGTCAAAGAAATCAATCAGATTTGTCTGACAAGACCTGCCTCTGGTGAATCCATACTGCCTCGGATCCTGTAATCCGCTGGACTCCAGAAACCTCACTATTTTCTCTTTCAGCAGCGTTTCCAATAATTTACTCAACACCGAAGTTAAACTAACCGGCCTGTAGTTTTCAACCACATCCTTACTTCCACTTTTGTGCAAAGGCACCACATGAGCCTCTCTCCAGTCCTTTGGCACCACTCCCGACTCCAACGAGGCATTGAAAAGGTCAGTCAGTGGAGCTGCTAGAACGTCCCCAAGTTCCCTCAGTATTCTCGGGTGTATCCCACCCGGTCCCATCGCTTTGTCTACTTTAAGTTGAGATAGTTTCTCATGAACACAGTCTTTTGAAAATTGTTCAAGATGTCCTTTGCTTCTGTTCCTATTTGTGGGTGTTTTCTGAGGTCCTGCTCCTGGTTCTTCATCTGTGAACACAGAACAAAAATATTTGTTAAGCAATTCTGCTTTATCCTTATCAGCTTCTACATATTCCTCCCCTGCACCCATGAGTCTGACAATACCACTCTTGCCCTTCCTCTTCTCACTAATATATCTGAAAAATGTCTTATCCCCCCATTTTATTGCATTGGCAATTTCCTCCTCCTTTTGAACCTTTGCCTTCTTGACTACTTTGCTAGCTTCTCTAAGTTTTTCCAAATACAGATGCCTGTCTTCCTCTCTCTGTGATCTCTTGTATTTCATGAAGGCCTCCCTCTTTTTCTTCACTTTTTCAGCTACTTCTTTCGAAAACCATAGCGGTCTCCTTTTCCTTTTACCTTTATTTACCATTTTAACGAAAAGGTTGGTTGCCCTTAAAATATCCTCTTTCAGTTTTTCCCACTGTTTTTCTACATCCCTCAGCTGTTCCCATCCAACTAACGACGCCCTGAGGTATTGGCCCATCTTCGCAAAGTTAGTCTTCCTAAAGTCTAAGATCCTCGCCTTTGAATGGATTCTAACAGCCCTAGTCCTAATACTGAACCACACCATCTGGTGATCACTGGATGCAAAATGATCTCCCACTACAACATCAGAAATACTTTCACCATTGGTAAGCACCAAGTCCAGTATGGCCCCTTCACGTGTGGGGGTCTGTTACCAATTGCCTGAATAGTTCTCCCTGTAGAGAATCCAGGATCTCCTTACTTCTAGATGATACTGCAGCAGGAATGTGCCAATCAACATCTGGCATATTGAAATCTCCTATCAGTAGCACTTCGCCTTTCCTAGCAATGCTGCGCATGTCTTCAATTAACTCTCTGTCCACCTCTTCCTCTTGTGAGGGAGGTCTGTATATCACACCAATGTAAATAGATTTCTCTTTCCCTCTTTCTAGTTTAACCCACAATGCCTCCCCTCTTCCTTTTAAGCTCTGTAATTCCAAAGCTTTAATAGTAGTTTTTACATATAGTGCCACTCCTCCTCCCCTACTTCCTACCCTGTCCTTTCTGAATAAAGTATAGCCAGGTATAGTCACATCCCAATCATGGTTTTCTGTGAATCATGTTTCTGTAACTGCCACTAAATCCAAGTCAGCCACTCCCACCAAAGCTTCAACATCAGGGATCGTATTTCCCATGCTACGGGCATTTATACACACTGCTTTCCATAGTTACCCCTGTTACCCATTTCCATAAAGTTATTTAATGTATCACCTACCTGGGGGCTTTCACTTACCTGGGGGCTTTCTTCACCCATCCCCAACGAATCTAGTTTAAAGCCCTCTTCAGTAGATTAGCCAGTCTACTACTGAAGATGCGTTGACCTTTCTTGGACAGATGGATGCCATCTCTGCTCTGCAACCCTTGGAACAGCATCCCATGGTCTAGGAAACCAAAACGCTCTCGATGACACCATCCATGCAGCCATGCATTCATCTCCAGGATGCGAGCCTCTCTGCCTTGGCCTTTACCCTCAACAGGGAGGATTGAAGAGAACACCACCTGTGCATCTAACTGCTTCACCCTCTGTCCCAGAGCCATGAAGTCACTTTTGAAATGTTCCGAGGTATACCTGGCAGTATCATTTGTTCCAACATGGATTAGCAACATTGGGTAATAGTAAGTGGGCTTGATGAGTCTCGGCAAACTCTCTGTAACATCTTGGATTTTAGCACCAGGCAGACAGCATACCTCTCTGGACATCAAGTCTGGTCGGCAGATGGACGCCTCAGTACCCCTCAGAAGAGAGTCTCCAACCACCGCTACCCTTCGTTTCCTTGTGGTCACTGATTCTGCAACTTTGGGGTACTTGAGCTCTGGTTCTTCCCTTTCCAGGGATGCTTTCACCTCCTCCACTTCCAGGGCTGCATAATGGTTCTTCAATTCAAGGGCTGGAGAAGTTGGATTGGTGATTTTGCAGGCCCTGGTGACTTGTGTCCAACCATCGATATTCTGTTGGCACCCATCTTCTCCTCTGCTGGAGAGCTTGGTTGCTGCAAGAAGCATCTCATCAATGTACTTCTCACTGTCTTGAATGCTCCTCAGCCTCGCCACCTCCTCTCTAAGTTCCTCCACTTGTTTCCTCAGAGCTTCAGCATGCAGGCACCCTGCACATGGAACCGGTCCTTCAAATGGCATTAGGACCTCTGTCTGGACCAAGGCAGAAACTGTAACGGGGGCAACACTATCTGCACCTTCAAAGAAATGAGTGCCAATCCCCTCTCCAAGCCATCCTGTAGGAATAAGATAATCTACGAGATATCTGCTGCAAAAGGTCAAATGCTCTGCCAACTTCACCCACTCTCGAATACGCGCCAGACGCGTATATAGCCCCTAAACAAAAATAGAGTGAAATCCTTCAAAAATATGAGCGAGCGCATAAAAGTATTTATATTTTTGTCGGAAGATCAGCCATGAGGTTAAAAGCCTCTCGAAGCCGTTACTTCAATTTTACTCAGTTTTATTTAAAGTTTGTTTAAATGAGCTCACATCGGAGCCTGAAAGGAAGGTGAAAAAAAGACGCGTATATAGGCCAGCTAAGTAGACTTCTTCCTGGCTTGTAGGAGGGTGGCGATGATTGAGACAGAATATCCTTTACGCCTCAATCGCGCCTTCTCAAGGGCCATGGCATAAGCGAGAATTGATCCACTTGCAGCAGCAGTACTGGATCCTGCATTAATAGATTGCTCAGGTAGGGAAGCTGCCATAGTTTGTCCGCCAGAAGCCATACCAGGTCCGCGTACCACGGGCTGCGGGACCAATCTAGGGCTATTAGAATAACCTGCCCCCTGTGCACTTCTATGTGCTGCCAAAGCCAACCTATCAGCGGCCCATGCAGAAACACATACAAGAGACTGGTCCTCAGCCACTGTTGTGCTAGGGCATTGAACCTTTTGGACATGTGCTCCCTGCGTTGGCTGAAGAACCTGGCCACAATGGCGCTAGCAAATGATGCCATCAGATCCATGACAGATGTGTCCCAACGCCATGCGATACTGTGAAACTGTCTTGTTCAGCTCCCATTCGCCCGGATTCAAGTATTGACGTCTGAGAAAATCGGCCTGTATATTCTCCTTGCTGGTGACATGTGCTGCCGAAAGAGTGGTGAGCCACTGCTCCGTCCAGAGGAGTAGAGGCTGAGCTCCATCCAACAGGGCTGCACTCCCTGTGCCTCCTTGGCAGTTGATATAGGCCACCGTGGTCGCACTGTCCGAATACATTTGCACTTTTCGCAGGATCAGTGGCCAGAAATACTGGAGGGCCAGAAACACTGCCCACAACTCTAGCCAATTGATGGGCCAAGTGTTCTCCTCTGGGGACCACTGCCCCCGCTTCATCTATGATTGACATTGCGCTCTCCATCCTGTGAGGCTGGCCTCTCATCACCAGGATCTAATCCAGCGACTGCAGGGACACCTTCGCCACCAAATTTTCTCTATGTAGCCATCAATCCAGACTTTCTCGAAGTGAGTCTGGACAAAACAGTTTGTGCGACAGCGGCTGGCTCTGCAGAGACCAGCGCACCAGCAGCAATTGCTGGAGGGGCCTTTGATAAGGAAGCTTATCATAGCTCAGGAAGGAGCTATAGAAAAGGTGAAGTGACTCTGAACAAGCAACCTGTCAGTTCTGGTAGAAATAAGAAAACAGAAGTTTCCCATAAAAGACTACCAGTCCCAGAATGCACCAGGTTTCCAACAGCCATTAGAGGAGCTGAAGTGGGGAAACGTGTGTTCAATCAGGAGGGCTATGAGGTAATCCCTAAGCACTCATCTCAAAGGGCAGGGCCTGATTCAGCACAGCTGCGCTGTGTTAGGGAGGAGCACTCATCTAAGCAGAATAAGAGTAGAGTTTATTCTACAGATGACCATCTTCATGATCACCTTGGATATCCAGAGAAGGATCATCAGTTTCATCTGAAGGATCATCAGAAGCAGAAGCCAAACCGGACGGACAGGGAGGGAAAGAGACCCTTTGGAAGAAGGAAGAGAAAAGCCTTTGAAAGGTCTAGAAGAGTCCAAAGCAGTACGTATACTGGGAGGTATTCCAAGGGCCAGCATACACCATTGGACTGGGGAAAGCCAGAGGAATGGTGCTGCAGAGCTAGGAATCACCAGAGGCTACCTGTGAGGGAGACGGCTGCACGTGGAAGGGACCCTAAGACCTGTGCCAGAAGGTATGTGAAGAGAGATCCAGTGTCCAGGGATCTGGATTGGAAGGCTGGACATAAGAACTGGACTACATACTGGCCAGGCTATATAGAGAGGAACTCTAGCAGCAATGGAAGCTCAGGTATGAACACTGATCTATGCCCTAGCTATAACCTTGAAAGACAGCAGGGAAACAAGTATTCTCCTGAAAATGCTCCATTGAGAGATTCATCTGTGCCAATCCATGATATTGAACCCATGCTTGTTGAACAAGGGGGAATAATAGCAGATGAGGATCCTCTTTATATGGACTGCTCTCTATCTAAACTCCGTTGGTAACTTTCTGTTATAAAGTACAGCAACCATCACAAAGAAATACAAATTTGTTCTTTAATCTACTCAGAAAAGCTCCTGAAGCAGGATTTGACCCACACAGTAGAAAGCAAGCCAGCTAAGGGGTTTCAGCTGGTAACTGCTAGCAATTAAGCCTTACCTAATTGCTTGTGAGCTAGGAGAGAATCACTTCTGTATCTATGTGGGAAGTAATCAGAAGTTAACCTGCAAAGAACAGTTTGTTTCTTGCTTTGTGACTTTTCATTTGTTGTTTTCCTGATTTTAACTTTGTTTTTTCAAGTTAACACTGAAAGCAAGTAACCTAATTTATGTGCTACCAAGCATATCTGTGTTGGGAGAAATAACCCCATAAATAAATATCTTATTGGCTTTACCCAAGAGCACAACTAAATTATTGTCAGCAGCTGTGTCTGGTGTGAATGAACTACATTGCCCACAATACCTTGCAAATCATATAGAAATATGCACTTGCCAAGAGTGTGAAGATTCTCACCCAGGCAGCCGTCTGACAGGCCGCATGTGAGGTCACACCCAGGGCACCATTCCAATGCTGCCTCCATGGATCCCAACAGCTGCAGATAATACCATGCTGTTGGTTCTCTCAGATAGAAACTGGCAAATCTGATGCTGGATCTGTCATATCCTGTCCTCAAAGTGAGATGAAACCCATTTCTGCATCGAACCTCGCTCCCAGGTACACCAACTGCTGGATAGGCTGCAACTGAATTGGCCAGTTTGATCACCCATCCCGGACTCAGAAGGAACTGCACTGCCATTTGGTGGCCAGTTGCGCCTCCTGTTCCATCTTTACTCAACTCAACCAGTCATCACAGTACAGATGGACCATGATGCCCTCCTTTCACAGAGCAGCCACCACTACCAACATCACTTTTGTGAAGGTGAGCGAAGTGGTGGCCAGCCCAAAAGGCTGATATGCAAGCCCTGTGGAATGAAAAACCAAGTGGCTGTTCCCGCCAACTTGCGCTGCCAGTGAAAGATAGGTCCTTTGGAAACAAACCAATACAGATCCTTCAGCTCATACACACACACACCCCTTGACTCTTGAGCTCAGCTCAGAAGTAAGCAACCACTAGACATCGAGGCATGCCAAAGTACATAGAAACGGTGGATCGCAACAAAGGGCAACCTCTACTGCCCCTCAGACAATGATAGAATCACCCCGAGCAAGAACTCCTGCTCTGAGGGCATCCCATCTTCAGTATTCAATAAAGTTATTACATTGATATCCTTGACTGCATAAAGAGCCTGTACATCAGAAATGTCATTTAGATTAGACATGATTTGTAGCACAAGAACTGCCTCTATTTCATTCAAGTCATACAGTGCATTAACAACTTATATATGGATGTACTTCATGTATAGCATTCAACTCATGTACATCATTCAGGTAAGTTACATCATGTATATCATTTAAGTCATTTTCCATTCAAGGCATTTATGTCATATAGATCAGTTATTTCATGTATTTCAGGTATGTCAAATTATATAGTGTAGGCCATTTCCTACAAATATTTCATGTATTGCAGGCACGTCAGTTAGGTGAAATGCTTCAGGGAGCGCCTCTCACGCTTTCACTTTATGTTGTGCTGTCTTTCTCCCTAAATATGCCATTGGGCCTGGAAGGAAGGGTAGAATGGACATTTCCACTGAAAACCCCAGAAAACAAAAGAAACAACCAAAAATAAAGCAAAACAATGGCTAACCTTCTCTAAGGCGACCAAGAGACGTGCCCCTCTTGAGGCCCGCTACAAGGACCTCTCATTCCGCTTCAATCATCGTTTTAATCACTCTATGCACTGGGTAGCATAGAGTGATTCAAACGATGGCTGCAATGAACCCCTGCAGGAGGGGATCCTCCAATGGCTCCTCCATCAATGCTGCAGGCTAGGCAATATTTAAGACGCCAGGGAGTGCTTGATAAGACCCACTAATTTCTCCTTATAAATAACCCTGAACACATTAAGGTCCTCCCCCATGGAGAACTCACCTTCTGTCAAGTCTGGCTAACAGAACCACCCCAGAGGTCTGAGAGACCCTCCCCAGCATCCTCTGAAGTCTGGGAGTGGGGGGATTCTGATGCCCCCCCCCCCCTCGATCCAGTTTTAGCTTTCTGCCCTGGAGGCTCCTGACTAAGCAGAAGAGACTTTTGCAGTGCTTCAGTCGTCATAATGGAAGGCAGAATAGGCTGAGCAGGGCCTGAACCTGTTGTCTCTTTAATCTATAGGCCTTATGCAATAAAGCATAGATACTCACCTGTAACAGGTGATCTCCAGGAACAAGCAGGAATATAGTTTTCACATATGGGTGACGTCTGTACCGACGGAGCC
Source organism: Ichthyophis bannanicus (assembly GCA_033557465.1). NCBI lineage: Eukaryota > Metazoa > Chordata > Amphibia > Gymnophiona > Ichthyophiidae > Ichthyophis > Ichthyophis bannanicus. The sequence continues at coordinate 66,803,915 of CM066041.1, read as the reverse complement.
CATGTGGGAACGCTCCCCAGCGCCCAATAGGAAAGCCTTTGGGAGCACTCCACTGCGCCTGCGTGGCTGCCTTCCCACCTTCCCAATTCCCTCTCTTCAGTTCTTCATTTTCCACAGAGCCAGCAGGAAGCAAATCCTGTCACCACAGGAAATTCTCTGGTTTTTGTGGTTAGCGTCTGCCTTCCCATCGACGCCAGCACCGTCTTGATATTACCGGTTCCCTTATTCTTTCTTTAATTTCGATTTTAAAAAAAAAACAACTTCAGGCATGTCGATGCCATCTTAGGCCTTAAGCCTACCAAATTGTCTACTGACAGTATGGAGAAACCGACTAGTGGTTTCAAAAAACATTCTAAGTGTGGCATACCATTTCAGCAATTGACACACATGACTGGTGTTTGAAATGCCTCGGGCCCGATCATCAGCCAACAGAATGTTGCCTTTCTAAAAAAATGACAAACAGAGGCCTGCAGAACCGGGCCTCTAAATTTGGAACACTCTTCATTTCAGACACGGTATCTTTGGCATCGACGTCATCAAAAGCCTCATCCTCCTCCCATGGATCTCAGTATCGAAAATGTCCAAGCACAAGTCTTCATTGAAGACAGAAAATTCCTCCAAAGGTAAATCTCGTTCCAAGCACAGAGATGCCTCGGGCGTTGCCCTGGAGGTGGTTGGGTCTGCCAAACAGTCCCAGCCGGAGGACCTGCCCTCCAAAGTCATTGAGGGGCCCCAAGATGCTCCTGAGGCCTCCAACTCAGGAGAGCTACTGGTGCCATGCTCTGGGACGGTGGCGCAAGTATCCGTCACAGATAATCAAGCATCAGCAATCTCGATAGACCAGCATATACTGCCATCAAGCTGAGCCTGGCAGCTCTTTTGGCAGCCTCGGTTCCCATCAAACCTTTGCCCTCAGACACCAGCCTGTTAATATCGGCACCGGTGCATGGTGTGTCGAGATACATGGCACTGTCATCACTGCCACCCATACCCTCTTGAGTCCATCACTGATACCGGGGCTCGGCCCAAATGGTTCCCCGAGCCCAATACCGACATCCATCGGTACTGGCACCTAGTGGAGGACGAACACTGTCCCTACCAATACTTTTCTGTGTCTGTTTTTTTACTCTTTTCTAGAGAACACTGCCACCCAGCCACACGAGATCGAGCAATAACAGATCTGTGATGCCCTTAGATGTCTGGGGCTGCATGCGTGCTACATTGAATGGATCAGCGTGTGTCTAGCCTTTGCCAACAGGTGAGGGTAACCCGCTGAACCTCGTTCATGATAGGGATCAGGGATTGCAGTTATTTTCCATGAACGAGGAATTTCCAGTAAGTGCGGGTCATAAACTTGCATTGATTAAGTCCCTGCCCTTTGTACACACTTCCTGTCTCCACTACCGACTGGATAGTTTAGTGAGATCCTCGGATTGGCCCCGCCAGGGTTGGTGACGGCCCTGGCAGAGTGCCAAGAAGCCGATCAAACTTGACTATCTAGAAGTAGTAAAAGCCATAACAAGGTTTCCGTAGGTGAACCTGTGGAAGGATCATTACTGAGTGCTGCCCAGCCAGGGGTGCCACATCCAAAGCCTGAGGTGTGAGAGAGAGAGAGGGGAGAGGGGTAGTGCGAGTAGTCCCGCGGGGGCCCTCTGCCCCTCCTTACCTCATGCTGAAGACCTCTGGACCTGCAACTGCTGTCCCACCATCCAGAGGGTCGTGCATGTGCCCCTCTACCGCTCCCTCCAGCTCCGCCTTCAGGCTAGGAGCCGAGGGAATGACAGTCTGCATGTCAGCGTCCTGGGCAGAAGGAGATGAGATACACGTTTTTCGGGTAACCGCTGTTCCGGACATTACAGCCTGCAGGTGCCACACACGCGGCACCCCACTGCGGACACGCTACTATCTGGACGAGAACCGTTCCCTCAGCCTGGTTCCAGTTACCTAGTACCATCTTCCGCTTCCTGGGGGCGGCGGAGATTTGAAGACTCGAGCAGCCTGACCACACGGTTTCTCGCGAGGCGCACTGAAGGGCCCCGGCACCCTCATTGCCGCCGCAGCTCGGGTCAGTGGGAGGCCTGCCCCTCTCATTCCAGCGAGCACCCCTCCTCCCCCCGCCGCGAAGGGTGTCTCCCGGGCTGAACACCTGGCCTCGTTCCCCTTATGGTCTGTTGACCTCCAAGGTGGCTGAGCGCTTGGCGCCTACTGCCCCGGGTGTGGTAGGGCCTTCCCTTGTCGAGGAGGTGGGGCCAATGCACAAAACGCTTCCAATGAAGCTACAACTCTTACTGATGGATCACTTGTCTTGTGTGTTGATGAAGAACACAGCTAGCTGCGAGAATTAGTTTGAATTGCAGTACACATTGATCATCAACGCTTCAAACGCATCTTGCTACACCTGTCTTGAGGGTCGCCAGCACATCCATCTGTCCGGGTGCTCCCTGCACCTGGAGTGCCTCTGAGGTCTGTTTGCCTGGCCATGGTCGGGACGCTCCACCACCGACTGACCTTTCGTCCCCTCGAGTTCAGACCAGCGGCAGCTGCGTGTCAGCCCTGCACCCCAGAGGAGAAGGACTGACCAGTCTGCCTTGCCCTCCGCATGGCTGTGGTGACACGGCTGCCACGCAGAGATGAACATTCTCCCGCAGCAAGGGGTGCCATCCCTCCTTCCTTCCATCCCTCTTTCCTTCCTCCTCCCACCTCAGTTGCACGCCGCTTACTCTGCGGCCACTACGCCTCCACTTCCTCGAACTACAACCTCAGATCAGACGTGGCTATCTGCTGAATTTAAGCATATTACTAAGCGGAGGAAAAGAAACTAACCAGGATTCCCTCAGTAATGGCAAGTGAAGAGGGAAGAGCCCAGCACCGCATCCCCACCCATGCGGCGGGTGCGTGAACTGTAGCATACGGAAGACTGCCTCCCTAGCACTGCTCGGGGATACAGGTTCTTCTGATCAAGGCCCAGCCTGAGTGCCGGGCCCGGTCTTCCTGGAGTCAGGTTGTTTGGGAATGCAGCCCAAAGCGCATGGTAAACTCCATCTAAGGCTAAATACTGGCATGAGACAGGTAGCAGCAGACAAGTACTGTAAGGGAAAGTCGAAAAGAACTTTGAAGAGAGAGTTCAAGAGGGTGTGAAACCGTTAAGAGGTAAACGGGTGGGGTCTGTGCAGTCTGTCTGGAGGATTGAACCCCGCACATTCGGTGAGCTGTTCCGGGGTCCTGGCGGACCTCCTCTCTCGCCACCCCTCAAAAGGTGGTGGGAGGAGGGCGCCTCCCAGATGATGCCAGCCCCCACAAGGTGCATTTTCTCCATGGTGGTGTGCCATGATTGGCTCTGGGGTGGCTGGGAAGGCTGGTGGCCTGCTGCTCCATAGCGGCTGATATTACATTCCCCGGCAGCAGCATAGCCGTTTCCCCCAGTGCCGGCGGCCCACATGGGGTGCCAGGGGTCTGCAGCGACATCGGTGACCCACCTGACCCGGCTTGAAACACGGACCAAGGAATCTAATGTGTGCGCTACTCGAAGGTCCGCCCGCTCGAAACCCTGCAGCGCAATGAAGGTGAGGGCCGGAGCACGCCGACTAAGGTGGGATCCCGCCGCCCCCCTCTTGTCGGGGAAGTGGAATATGAGCGCGCACGATAGGATCCGAAAGATGGTGAAATATGTCTGGACAGGACGGCCAGAGGAAACTCTGGTGGAGGTCCGCAACGGCCCTGATGTTCAAATTGGTCGTCCAATCTGGGTATAGGGGTGAACCATCTAGTAATTGAACCATCTAGTAGCTGGTTCCCTCCAAAGTTTCCCTCAGGATAGCTGGCACTCTCTGACGTTTTTATCTGGTACAGCGAATGATTAGAGGTCTTGCGGCTGAAACAACCTCAACCTATTTTCAAACTTTACATGGGTAAGACGCCCGGCTCACTGGCGTGGAGCTAGGCATTGAATGTGAGTTCCCAGTGGGCCACTTTTGGTAAGCAGAACTGGCACTGCAGGATGAACCAAATGCTGGGTTAAGGTACCCGATGCTGATACACATCAGACCCCAGAAAAGGTGTTAGTTGATATAGACAGCAGAGCGGTGGCCATGGAAGTCTGAATCCGCTAAAGAGTGTGTAACAACTCACCTGCCAAATCAACTAGCCCTGAAAATGGATGGCGCTGAAGCGTTGGGCCCATATCCAGCCATCGCCAGCCACGGGAAAAGAGTCGCGGGGGCTAAACTGCAATGAGTAGAAGGGCAGCTGCAGTGGGCATGGAAGCCCAAGGTGAGGGACTGGGTATAGCCGCCGCAGGTGCACATCTTGGTGATAGTAGCAAATATTCAAACAAGAACTCTGAAGGCCGAAGTGGAGAAGGGTTCCATGTGAACAGCAGTTGAACATGGGTCAGCAAGGTTCTAAGAGATGGGCGAGCACTGTTTGGAAGGGACAGGCAATGGACTCTGCTGCCCTCAGCCAAATGAAAGGGAGTCGGGTTCAGATCCCCGAACCCAGAGTGGTGGAGACGGGCACCGCGAGGCGTCCAGTGCAGTAACACGACCAATCCCGAAGAAGCCGGCGGGAGCCCAGGGGAGAGTTCTCTTTTCTTTGTGAAGGGCAGGGCTCCCTGGAATGGGTTCGCCCTGAGAGAGGGGCCCAGGCCTTGTAAAGCGTTGCGGTTCCTGCAATGTCCAGTGAGCTCTCGCTGGTCCTTGAAAATCAGGGGTAGAGGGTGTAAATCTCGTGCCGGGCCTGTCAGACGGCTGCCTAGGGTGAGAACTTACACAATCTTGACGATGCATATATTCATATGATTCTTGCAAGGTATTGTGGGTATTGTAGTTCATTCACTCCCAAACACAGCTGATGACAATAATTTGAGTTGTGAAACCAAGTGGTAAGATCAATAAAATACTTCTTTTATTGATGGGGTTTAATTCACCCAGCACATGTATGCTTGATAGCACTATAAATGAGGTTACTTGCTTGCAGTGTTTAAAAATGGATAACAAAAAGTCACAAAGTAAACCAGAAAACAATCTTCAGCTTGTCAGGCAATTAGCTAATGTTTTCTTAGCAAATAATTACCAAATACAAAGGCACAAAGTAAAGAATAAACTTTGCTGGTTAGGTTAACTTCTGCTTATTTTCTACGCCGATCTCAGCAGTGATTCTCCCTTGCTCACACACACAATCAGGTGCAGCCCTAATTACTATCAATGGACCAGCTGAAAGCCTTTAGCTGGCTGGCTGCTACTGTGTGAGCCCAAATCCTGCTTTAAGAGCTGTTTGCAGTGGAAATAAAGAACAAAGTTAGGTTTCTTTGTGATGGCTGATGTGTTTGCTCAGAGAAAACTAGCAATAGCATTTAGATAGAGAACAGTCCATATAAATAGTTTCATTTGCTGTATCTCCCTCTTCATCAATCAGCATATGGTCACTATCATACATTGGCACAGACGAGTCTTTCATTAAGGCACTATCATGAGAATGCTTATTCCCTGGCTGCCATTCTCTGTTATAGATAGGGTCTGGATCAGTGTTCATACCTGAGCCTCTCCTGCTATCATTATTCCTCTCTGTATAGCCTGGCCAATATGTAACCCAATTCTGATGTCCAGCCTTCCAATCTTGATCCCTGGACACTGGATCTTCTCTCACATACCTTCTGGCCTTGGTCTGAAAGTCCCTTCCACATGCAGTCTTCTCTCTTCCAGGTAGCCACTGGTGATTCCTATCTCTGCCACTCCATTCCTCTGGCTGAATCCAGTCCAATGGACTCTGCTGGCTTTTGGAATACCTCCCAGTATGAGTACTGCCTTGGAATCTCCCAGACCTTCCAATGGCCTTTCTTCTCTTCCTTCCAGAGAGTTTCCTTCTCTATCTGCTTGGCTTGGCTTCTGTTTCTCCAGGTGATACTGGTGCTTGAGCTTATAGCCGTTGCTGTCTCTGTATCTCTTTCTGAAGCTGTTCTTGTAGCTCTCCCTGAAGCTGTTATCTGAAGAATAAGCTCTATTCTTATCCTTTCCTAATGTGTGCTGCTCCCTAACACAGTGCAGCTGTCTTGAATCAGGCCCTGCCCTTTGAGATGAGTGCTTAGGGATTACCTCATAGCTCTCTTGATTGCACACACATTTTCTCACTTCAGCCCCTCTCATGGCTGCTGGAAACCTGGTGCATTCTGGGACTGGTAGTCTTTTATGTGAAAACTCTGTTTTCTTGCTTCTACCAGAACTGACAGGTTGCTTGTTCAGAGTCACATCATCTTTTCTATAGCTCCTACCTGAGCTATGATAAGCTTCCTTATCACAGGCCATACCCATATCCACAGCCGGTCTCCAAGGTGAACAGCCTCTGGTATGTTAGAAAAATGTGGGTAAGGGAAGTTGACAAGTCAGGTCCGTAACTTCGGGATAAAGATTGGCTCTAAAGTCTTCCCTTGAGCCAAGCTTTTGTCTTCCTTCTTCTCCCGGCCCCAGAGGGCACGCGAGCCAAGGACCTGGCAGGCAGGGAAGCCTCGCGGGGTTGCCGGGATTCTTCAACCCCCTCTCCCTCTCGGCAGGGACCAGATGGTCGGGGGAAGTGTCGGGCTCCATCTCCGCCCGGCAGATGATGCATGAACCAGATGGCCGGAGTCCTGGGATGAGTGAACCAGATGGCCAGAGTGCTGGGGCGAGGACACCAGATGGACGGAGTCCTTGACAAAGCACCAGATGACCAGAACACGCGGTGGGGCTTTAATAGTCAAAGTGGGGTGGGGGGCAGGCTTAAGGGGCCTGGCACTGCATGCCCCTCATCCTCGATCCTCCAGGCTTAAGGGCCCATTATCATAAGAAGGAGCATGGGCAGGAGCCAGCGGTGTGCAGGGGGCTGTGGGTTCTAACAAACAGGACCCGGGGGTGTCTGGCCATGAAGGAGTGCGCGTCAGAGTTTCAGGAAGCCGTGTACTCAAAGCAAGCCGAACTGGTGTGCTAGCGCGGCTCCAGAACATAGGGTCATGGACTGCAGGCAGGCCGACTGGGATGAGGAGGAGGCCACTTCTGTGGTCTTCAAAACGAGCCCCGGACCCTGTGCCTTCCCCCATGCGGAGTGGAGATATGTACACGAAAGGAAGCCCCTTCTGGAGCTCCGACTGGGACCAACCTGGACCGCGGACGGGTGAGAGTTCCAGGACGTCGGATACCATGAGCGCCTTGACCCGATGTAGTTTTGCGGCTCTGGGCCGGAACAGAAGGGTCCAGGCATGCCAGACTCAGGGTGCAGAAGGCCCCTTTCCAAGGGCTACTGAACGAGCCCAGACCTGTCCATCTGGCTCTGAGAGAGAAGGAGCAGGCGGCCCGAACCAAGCGTACAGGAGGCCCAGATCGAGGGGTACAGAGAAACAAGCTCTAAAAGGAGGCCTCCCCGGCCCCTGCGGTACCCACCTACCCCTTCTTCGCGCATGGATAGACCGAGTGCCACCTCCCTGTCCACTCTGGGGGCCGACACGGGTGTACCAGGAGGTATTTTTGCCCCAAAATTGGTTGTCGGCTTGCGCATGGGAAGGTCTACGAGATCCCACCATCAGCGGCTGGCTGCGATGCCATGAAGCAGGTTTTCACTGCCTATGGAAATCCCAATGAGGTTGTGCTTGCTGCCGGCATCCGAGCCAGAGTTCCAGGGCTTCAGAAGGAGCAACCATCTTTCCCCTGGTGCTGTCTTGATTTTCAGGGTGGATGGGCCAGTGGGGTTCCGCCAGAGCCGTAGGGTCCTTGGCAAGAGGACCAGGCCCAGGAATGTCAGCTGTGACACTAAGCCCCGCAAGGACAGGGGAAGGACGGACACGGAGGGTGTAGGAACTAGCCATCTGCTGAGAACAGTATGCAAGACTCCATGAGTTGGGGGCGGGGGGCACTCCCAAGGATCACGGTGCTTGTCCCCTGCTCAGCCACCATCCCCGGAAGCCCCGTTGAGGTCATGTGTGCAGGCCTCAGATCCATGGCTTCGAAGGATTTGCCAGTTTTCCCCTGGTGGCGTCCCAATTTCTTAGTTGGGCAGTGGGGTCCCGCTCTTAGTACGTCTCTGGCTCGCACGAAACCTGGCTCCACACCCCAGGGGACCATGCTACCATGGTCGCCCAGCTAAGGGGCCTCCCCCTCAGGTCATGTGCAGCCGTCCCTGCCCCTGGACCCCTTGTCAGAAGTCCCAATGAGGTTGTGTCCACTGCCTACATCCACGGCAAAGTTCCAGGGGCCACTGGCTTTTCCCCGGTGCCTGTGGCACCTTGATTTTTCGGGGTGGACAGGGCAGTGGGGTTCCGCTTTTTGTACGTCTGTAGCTGGCATGAGACCGGCCCAAGTGCTCCAGGGGAACGTGCTACCACGGTTGCCCAGCCATGGGGCCTCCCCCTTGGGTCTTGTGTAGCCGTCCCTGCCTCTGGACACTTCATCAGAAGTCCCGATGAGGTCATGTCAGCTGCCCGCATCTGTGGCAGAGTTACAGGGACTGGGCAAGGGGTTGCCTCCTTTCCTCTAATGCCGGCGGCGTCCTGATTTTTCGGGGTGTTAGGGCAGTGGAGTTCCGTTCTTTGTATGTCTGCGGTTGGCACAAGACTGGGCCGGGTGCTCCAGGGGACCGTGCTACCATGGCCACCCAGCCACAGGGTCTTCCCCTCAGATCTCGTGCGGCCATCTCTGCCCATGGACACCTCCTTGGAAGTCCTGAGGTCATGTCTGCTGCCCGCGTCTGCGGCAGAGTTCCAGGGGATGGGCAGGGGCCACTGTCTTTCCCCCAGTGCTGGTGGCATCCTGATTTTTCTGGGTGGATGGGGCAGTGGGGTTCCGCTCTTTGTACTTCTCCGGCTCGCACAAGACCCATCTCCGCACCCCAGGGGACCGCGCTGCCATGGTCGCCCGGCCATGGAGTCTCCCCCTCAGGTTTCATGCAGCCATCCCTGCCCCTGGACGCCTCATCATAAGTCCCAATGAAGTCGTGTCGGCTGCCTGCATCTGTGGCTGAGTTCCAGGGGAGGGGCAGGGGCCACCTGCTTTTCCCGGTGCCGGTGGCGTCCTAATTTTTTGGAGTGGATTGTGCGGTGAGCTTCTGCTCTTTGTATGTTTGCAGCTGGCATGAGACCACCTGGTTGTGTGTGCTCCAGGGGACCGTGCTACCATGGTCGCCCAGTCACTGGGCCTCCTCCTTGTGTTTCATGCAGCAGTTCCTGCCCCTAGACCCCTCCTCGGAAGTCCGGGAGGCAGGTGAGATTCCTCCATTCATCTCCCATGCGATTGATTAGGCAAGTCAGTCCCGAAGAGGATCTGGAGCTGCAAGTCATACGTTCTCTAGAGGCCTTGTGTAGAGAGAGTGCCCAAGTGAGTTCCCCAACCCAGTCTGGAGGCATCTGTCAACAGGGTGCATTGATGTGGAGGCATCTGAAAGACGAGGAGATTTTCTGGAGAACACCACCATTGGAGGGATGTGATGAGAGAGGCAGTGACTTGGATCTTGTCCCTGAAGTGGCCTGAGTCCTGTGTCCATTGGGAAGCAAGAGTCCACTGGGCTGTCCACATATGTAGGCGAGCATATGGAATAACATGTACTGTTGAGGCCATGTGCCCCCAAGAAGCAGCAGCATTTCTTGGGCCGTCAGATGGTCTCGGTGTAGCGCTTGGGATGTTATTATGCAATAATAAACTAAAATCTGCTGAGAAAACCAGGTTTCCTTGTTCACTGGCCAGCAAAGACTCTGTCCGCGATGCCAAGCAGTGATTTGAGCACTGTTTTGCCTTTGTTTTCACAGCCTTTCCCTTAGCAGAGGAAATGGCTGCTGAATCTAACATGGCTGTGGCTCCCACCAAAACTGCAGGGCCTCTAGCTCTGCCAAATCAGACAAACTGTAGTTTCCCCCATTGCCAATGCAAAAAGAGAAAGCCATGCACATGCACTGTTCCCCAGCGACCCCCTGTCAAACCAAGAACAGAACCCCCCCCCCAACAACTTATCGTTGGCTGATCTAGCTGACAAGCCTGAATCAACACTGGCTGTAGGCAGAGCTCTGCAGTAAACCTGGCACAGAAGTAAAACTCAAGCTGCTTTTATTATTGAAAGTGACAGCCTCCTTAAAAAGGTCTATTTTAGCAATCTAAAGGGAAAACCCAGATCTCTAACTCAGAGTATGAGTAGCCCAGCTGGGGAAGAAAGGCACCTGGACCACCAGGTATCTAATCCCTTGGAGCCCACCAGACCCATCAAATGATCCTTGTGGCAGAGAGGCCTATTGCGGCCTTCTCAGCCCTCTCACTCAACCAGTTCTGACTGAGAATATGGAAGTCCAGCAATTTGAAAGGAAAACCCAGATTTATTTATTTATTTATAGTCTTTTTTATACCGCTATTCAGCATCAGCGCGGATTACAATAAACAATGAAAACACACATTTCCAATAGTACTTTGTGTTTACATATGAACAGGAAATTCAACTTGGCTAACAGGGTAACTATATACAATAGCAGTATATACAGTATATACAATATATACAGTATATACAGTACATACAGATCTCCGTGGATGAGAGGTGTAGAGGTTCTGAGTGAGAATAACCCAGCTTAGGGCTAGAAGACGTCTGTCTCCTTTCTTAGCCTTTTCTGTCCAATTAGTCCTAATGCTCCTAACCTAATTTGTGGAAGTATCGCTCAGTAAAATTCCTTAACCCTAGGGATGTGTCTTCAGCTGCCGAGAACTGAGGATACTGGATCCTGGAGCTGAAGAGGGAGCTCTTATGTGGGAGATCAGAATTCTGACATGTTCAATTCTCAGCTGCTGAAAGTGGGAGAGAACCCATTCGTCGAGAATGGACTGGAGGAATAATATGGAATAAATCAATCCTATCTACAGGCATGAGGTTTCCCTGAAGGTACAGAAATAAATCTTTATAACAGAACAGTAAGCAATCCAATCACATTATACATGAGAAGGTGAAATTAGGCCTTACTTGCTAATTGACTTTCCTTGAGTACCTCCAATCCAGTCCAGGTACTTGTGGGTTTTTCAACTCTCACCGGCAGCTTGGAGACTGAGCATGTCATCTTTGATGACATCAGCAGACATAAGCAGTTGGCACCACATACCAGCCCCAGCAACTATTGACAAAGCAGACTCACAGGAGCAACAATTATTAAGAGGGGGGGGAAACATTCCAATTCCTCCCAAAAAAACAAACTGAGCTTTTCTGAGTAGATTAAAGAACAAGTTTGTATTTCTTTGTGATGGTTCTTGTACTTTGTAACAGTAAATTACCAAAGGAGTTTGGACAGAGAGCAATCCATATATTCACAGCCTGTATCTAAGACCGCTCCCCCTTCTTCAACAATCATGGGTTCAATATCATGGATTGGCACAGAGGAATTTCTCAATGTAGCACTCTCAGGAGAATACTTGTTTCCCTGCTGTCTTTCAAGGTTATAGCTAGGTCATAGATCAGTGTTCATACCTGAGCTTCCATTGCTGTTAGAGTTCCTCTCTAAATAGCCTGGCCAGTATGTAGTCCAGTTCTTATGTCCAGCCTTCCAATCCAGATCCCTGGACACTGGATCTCTCTTCACATACCTTCTGGCACGGGTCTTAGGGTCCCTTCCACGTGCAGCCGTCTCCCTCACAGGTACCGTCTGGAGATTCCTAGCTCTGCAGCACCATTCCTCTGGCTTTCCCCAGTCCAATGGTGTATGCTGGCCTTTTGAATGTCTCCCAGTATACGTACTGCTCTGGACTCCTTTAGGCCTCCCAAATGCTTTCCTCTTCTTTCTTCCAAAGGGTTTCTTGCCCTCTCTGTCCGTCCGCACTGGCTTCTGCTTCTGATGATCCTCCAGATGATGAAGATGTCCAAGCTGAGGATCTCCAAGCTGAATCTGAGGATGAGGATAATTCTCTGTAGAATAAACTCTACCTTTATTCTGCTTTGATGAGTGCTCCACCCTAGCACAGCGCAGCTGTGCTGAATCAGGCCCTGCCCTTTGAGATGAGTGCTTGGGGATTACCTCATAGCCCTCCTGATTGAACACACGTTTCCCCACTTCAGCTCCTCTAATGGCTGTTGGAAACCTGGTGCATTCTGGGACTGGTAGTCTTTTATGGCAAAATTCTGTTTTCTTATTTCTACCAGAACTGACAGGTTGCTTGTTCAGAGTCACTTCACCTTTTCTATAGCTCCTTCCTGAGCTATGATAAGCTTCCTTATCACAGTACTACGGCCTACGCGGCAGTGGGGAACAATGAGAATGATTGGCTTGAATGGGAATATGCAAATAGGCCTCTGTGATATCCAATAAGGTCAGGAACTCGCCCTCTCTGACGGCCACTATGACCGACTAGAGGATCTCCATTCGAAAGCGGGGCACTCGCAGACACCGATTTACTTACTTGAGATCCAAGATGGGCCAAAACGATCCTTCCTTTTTGGGAATCACAAAATAAATGGAGTATCGACCATACCCCGCACTGGTCCCATGACACCTCAACAATGGTGTCCAGTTGCCAAAGCTGACTGAGGGTGTCCAAGACTGCCTGGAATTTGCTGGTCACTTTGCAAGGAGACCTGATGAAGGCATCCACGAGAGGTCGCACAAACTCCAGTGCGTACGCTTCTCTGATGATTTCCAAGACCCACTGGTTGGATGTGATCCGGGCCCAGGCCAGGTAAAACTCCCACAGCCAACTCCTATGGGAATTACCCCTGGACGGGCCATCCTCGTTTCATTGTGATTTCTTGGTCATAGCTGAGAAGGATGAGAAGCAACCTAGCTCTTGTTCCTCGAACCCACAAAAGGCTTGCCCACAGGACAAAAGACAGCCTCCCTCAAAGGCGTGAAACACACCACTCTGAAGTGGTGGAAATCCTGTGGCTGTCCTTGTGACAGGAGAGGCGAATGCCCAAGCTTCTGCTTATCCTCAGGAAGCCTCCCGCCTTTAGTCTCTCCGAGATCCTGCACCAATTTATCAAGTGCTTCTCCAAACAAGAGCTTCCCCTTAAACAGAAGCTTGCTCAGCAGTGCCGTGGACGAGAAGTCCACCAACCAATCATGCAACCATAGGTAACCATACGCGGCCCCCACTGAGGCCATACTCTTCGACAGGCCCGTAATGAGATCATAGAAGGTATCCACCAAGTAGACTGCACCTGACTAACTTTGTCACCACCGGGGACGGGCCCCGAGCCTCGTTACTAGTGTCCAAGATTCCTTGCACCCAGAGTAAGCATGCCCTGGCCACAAACGCCCCAAAGACGGATGACTGCAACAATTGGGCAACAACAACAAATGCTTGCTTCAGCAAGGTTTCCATCTTTCAGTCCTGAATGTCTTTTATGGTAGTACTGCCTTCCACTGGAATAGTGGTCCTCTTAGTAACTGTCAACAATGACGCATCCACCTTAGGGGAACGGAGAAGCTCCTTTTCCTGCTTCGACAGGGGACAGAGGCGGGACATGGTCTGTGTGCCCTTCAGGGCAGCCTCCGGAACTTCCACTCATCCTGGATCATCTGCTTTATAATCCTGTGTAGCAGAAAAAACAATTGAGTCTTCTGGACAGCTTGAAAAAGCAGGTCCTTCAATGGGTCTTCTTCCTGTGGCATCCCTGCTGCCATGCTCAGTGTCTTCAAAGAATGGAAAATGAACACCGCCAACTCCTCCTAGCAGAACACGCGAACAATGTGTGACTCCTCCTGTGGAATCTCACCTTCCTTCAGTTCCCCCGGTTCGACTGCCTTCCGGGTCAAATTGAGGGACCCCTACTCTTCCCAGCGATCCGCCTCTATATGCCACCTCTGTGTCATGGACTCCTACACCGCTGCCAGGAACTCCGACAGACCTCTCTTTTTTGTCTCTCTAGTGTTGACGGGTTTGCTCCCTGCTGCTTCATGCGGAATGGCTTATGCACGAGGAGAACAAACTTTGGAGAAAAAAATCCCATTTTGCCACTACTCCAAGCAGGTTCCTGTGAAGCGGAAGTCCCTGGGGAAGAGAATTCTAGACTCCTACGCTTCAACACTGGTGGGCCTTGGCCATCGGTCTCCTCTGTAACAGCAAGGCCTGCTGCCAGTGATGAGCATTCTCCTCCTGACTGCAAGGCCACCTCAGATCCCCCGGAGGTACATGTTCGCACAGCTTTCAGCATGTGAGCTTCTAAGTAAGCCTTCCTCTGCTAAACTTGACTCTGCCTCACAGCCGCGGCAAAACCTGCTGCTGAGACGGAGCCCCCTTCTAGCCCCACACACGAGACACATGGCTTCCCTCACCCCACCATTCAAGGATCAAATATGAAGGCTGCCCTTCCGAAAGATTAATTTATCTATCGATAAAGTAATCCTATCTTACTCTTGCCATTTATTATCTTTCCCTCTTTTTCCACTTAAAAAAACAACAACTCCTATTCACCTCAATTCTCACCAGCAGATGCAGGCGGGGAAAAAAAACAAAAAAAATGTGCAGGAAGTGCCCCCAATGTCCGAGCTGACCTCCCTCCTGAACTACTCTCTACGCTAAAACCCAGAGGAAAAATGGCACGGTTTCATGTGCCGAAAGCCACGTGGTCTAAAATGGTGCTCTGAGGCCTGTCATGCCCCAATCGTGGTAACTGCCCGAAAAAAAAGAAACCCGCTCCTCCAGTCACCTCCTCCGGTCCCGCTGACCAACCTGCTGGAATCGGGGCTCTTCTCACCTTGCCGCTCTCAGCTCAGCTCACAAATAGCTTTGGCTGTGCGGCGAGAGGTCCGCGGGAGGACGCCAATACAGGGGGGGGGGGTCTGCTAAAGACAATGACTCCTCACCCTCCTACAGATTCGGGAGCTTCTGCATCTGCCGGGATGATCACTAATTAAGAGACCCCCCCCCTTTTCCTAAGGGGGATTTTCATCTCGATCGCAGCACTGTTTTGTTTTTTTAATCTTTATCTTTGCCAACAACCCCTCAGACAGACGAGGCAGGGATCCTGAGTCCCAAAGTGAACATAAGGTATGCCCAGCTGAAAACAAAAAAGTGATTCTCCTTAGCTGTCCTTTCAGTGTGCCCAGTACTCTGGGATCAGCTCTCTCCAGCTGCCTGGAGACTGAGTTACTTGGGATGGTAGGTGGTGCCAGCTGCCTGTGTCTGCTGATGTCATCAAAGATGATATGCTCAATCTCCAAGCTGACAGTGAGCGTTGACAACCCACAAAGCGTAGTTACTCACCTGTAACAGGTGTTCTCTTGGGACAAAAGGAATCAGTCCTCACATATGGATGATGTCGGCACCGACGAAGCCCTCGTGGAAGCATCCCCCCAGCTTTCAAAGAAAGCCTTTGGGAGATGCCACTACACATGCATGGTCCCTTTCCTGCCCAAGGGTGCCATCTTGCTCAGTCAGATGACACAGCTAAAAGATGGCAAAAATAAAAGATGGTAAAGGAGCAACTCCAAGGGGAGGAGGGAAGGTTGTGAGGACTGATTCCTGCAGTCCCTGGAGAACACTTGTTACAGATGAGTAAAGCGTAGTTACTCACCTGTAACAGGTGATCTCCGGGAACAGCAGGAATGGAGTCTTCACATATGGGTGATGTCAGCACCGACGGAGCCCGTGTGGGAACGCTCCCCAGCATCCTATAGGAAAGCTTTTGGGAGCATCCCACTGCACCTGCGCTGCTACCTTACCGCCTTTACAACTCTCCCTCCTCAGTTGGGTTTGTAGCTGAGATAAAAGGAGAGAAAGAGATACAACTCCTAAGGGAGGAACGTGGGTTGTTAAGACTCAATTCCTGCTGTTCCCGGAGATCACCTGTTACAGGTGAATAACTACGCTATCTCCAGGAATAAGCAGGAATGAAGTCTTCACATATTAGAATCCCTAGCTTGGAGATGCTAGGGAGATGACCCCAGAGAGAGCAGTGAAACACAGGTTGAATTGGATCATGTTTCCTCCCAAGGATCTCTGGTATCGAAACCCGGGATGGGGGGTAGGAGCTGTTCTAAGTCTAAAAGCGATGCTGGAGAACAGCCTGGCCAAACGAGGCATCCCGACGTGAGTCCTTGTCCAAGCAATAATGGGCCGGCTCGCACATTGTGTGCTGTGACATGACCTTCAAGACAAAGTCCTTTACTCTCATAAATAAAAGAGATGCAGTCTGCAATCCACTTGGAGAGGATTCTCTTAGAAACTGGAAGAACGAGGTGACTGGAATCAAAGGCAACAAAAAGCTGTGATGCCTTTCTGTGCTGTCTAGTTCTCTGAAGATAAAATGCCAACGCACGCTTGCAATCCAGAGTATGTAGATTCCTTTCTGCACTAGAGGCATGAGGCATAGGGAAGAAAACAGGCAGGTAAACTGATTGGTTCAAATGAAAATGTGAAACCACCTTCAGCATAAAGTGGGGATGAGTCCTAAGGACTACCTTATCATGGTGAAACCGTGAATAAGGTGGGTCAGCCACTAAAGCTTGGAGGTCACTGATGAATCTGGCAGAAGTGAGAGCAATTAGGAAGATGACTTTCCAAGAAAGAAACTTAAGGGATATAGTGGCAAGGGGTTCGAAGGGCGGCTTCCTGAGCTGTCCAAGGACAAGATTAAGATCCCATGCCACAGGTGATGGCCTAATGGGAGGATTAGTTAAGAGCAGACCTCTCATAAAATGCGCTACAAGCGGTTGGGAGGAGATACTGTAGATTGTCCCATCAAAGGGCATGTGAAAAGCCGCGATGGCACTAAGGTGAACTTAAACTGAATTAGCTTTAAGTCCAGAGGATGAAAGGTAGAGGAGATACTCAAGTAACACCTCGACTGGAACGGAAAAAGAATTAAGATCCTTTTATGAATATCAAATTGAGAACCTTCTCCATTTAAAAGCATAAGCATACCTTGTGGAAGGTTCTCTCGAGGCCAGAAGGATATCTTTAATCTGTTGAGAGAGGTTGATATCCTAGAGTTCTAAGCTCTCAGTAGCCACGCCATCAGGTGCAAAGACTGAGCATTCGGGTGCAGAAGCGTTCCATTCTCCTGGAATAGAAGATCTGGAGCACATCCTAACTCCAGAGCTTTGGCTTGAGAGAGACGTAGAAGCAGTGGGTACCACGTCTGTCTTGGCCAGCGTGGGGCTATGAGGATCATATGGCCCCTATCTTTCTGAAGCTTGAACAGAGTCCTGGGAATGAGGAGAAAGGGTGGGTAGGCATATAGGAAGTCCTGACCCCAGTGGAGGTGGAAAGCATCCATTGCCTGACACTTCGAGCAGGAATTCTGGAACAGAAGCGGGGACGTTTGGCATTCTGAGGACTTGCAAACAGATCTATATCTGGGGTTCCCCAGATTTGAAAGATTTGAGTAATCTGCTCTGAATGGAGAGACCATTCGTGTGACAGCAGTACTCGACTGAGTTTGTCTGCCTGGATATTCTGCTCGCTAGGGAGAAACACCACTAGTAGGTGTATGGCAAAGGACCATAGGTATAGGGCTTCGTTGCACAATGCCTGAGAACCTATTCCACCCTGTTTGTTCATATAGAACATGGCTACCTGATTGTCCGTCTGGACTAGAAAAGTTTTGGAGAGAAGGTAGTCCTGGAAAACTCAGAGCATTGAAGATGGCTCTGAGTTCTAGCAGATTTATGTGAAGCTGAGCCGCTTGTTGAGTCCAAAGACCCTGAGTGGAGAGATTGTCCAGATGAGATCCCCAACCCAATTTGGACACATCCGTCGTCAGGGAGGACTGGTGTGGTGGCTTCTGAAAAGGTGACCCTACGATTAGGTTTTTTGGTGACTGCCACCATTGGAGGGATGAAATGAGATGTCCACAATTCTTGATTCTGTTCCCCAGAAGACCTGATGCTCGAGTCCACTGTGAAGCTAGGGTCCAATGAGCTGCCCGCATGTGCAGACGAGCATAGGGAACCACATGTAGCGTAGTTACTCACCTGTAACAGGTGTTCTCCAGGAGCAGCAGGAATCAGTCCTCACTTATGGGTGACGTCGGCGCCGACGGAGCCCTCGCGGAGCAATTTTCCCCAGCTTTCAAAGAAAGCCTTTGGGAATTGCAGCGCGCATGCGCGGTCCTCTTCCCGCCCAAGGGTGCCATCTTAGCCAGTCAGATGACATAGCTAAAAAAGACAGCATAAAAATTTGCAAAAAAGTAAAGCAGACGATTGCAACTCCAAGGGGAGGAGGGAGGGTTGTGAGGACTGATTCCTGCTGCTCCTGGAGAACACCTGTTACAGGTGAGTAACTACGCTTTCTCCAGGACCAAGCAGGAAGTCAGTCCTCACTTATGGGACTCCCAAGCTTAAGGCTACCGGAGACCCTAAGCACAAAAATGAGCTCCCTCTAGCTCAGCAGCACAGAAGGAAAGAATCTTCGCTGAATTATTACCCACCGGTAGCCCACATCCGGGATGGAGGGTAGGAGTTGCTCAGACCTCAAAGAGATTACGGAGGACTGCCTGTCCGAAAGCACTGTCCCTGCGGGACTCCCTCTCGAGACAGTAATGGACCGCAAAAGTCTGGCTCGAAGACCAAGTAGCGGCCCGGCAGATGTCTGCCAGCGGAACAGAGCGGAGGTAAGCCACTGACGTGGCCTTTGCCCGAACGCAATGAGCCGTGACTCGACCGTCCAAGGAGAGTCCGGCTGCCCCATAAGCCCAAGAGATACAGTCCGCAACCCAGATGGACAGAGTACGCTTGGAGACCGGGAGCCCCAATTTATTGGGGTCAAAAGACACAAAAAGCTGAGCAGCTTTACGGTGCTCCCGCGTACGGTCAAGGTAGAAGTTCAAAGCCCTTCTACAGTCCAGGGTATGGAGGACCGTTTCAGCTCGGCTGGAGTGTGGTCTGGGAAAGAAGGTTGGAAGTACCACCTCCTGATTGATATGAAAAGGGGAGACCACTTTTGGAAGAAATTTTGGGTGAGTCCGTAGGACTACCCTATTTTTGTAGAACCGATTGTAAGGGGGATCAGACACGAGGGCCTGCAATTCAGTTACGCGTCTAGCGGAAGTGAGGGCTATCAAGAACAGTGTTTTCCAAGAAAGAAAACGGAGAGAACAGGTAGCCATAGGTTCAAAAGGCGGACAGGTGATCCGCTGTAAAACCACATTCAGGTCCCAGTCAGGCGCTGGCGGGCGCAGAGGTGGTTTAAGTAGAAGGAGACCTCGGAGAAACCTCGCTACGAGAGGGTCGTTGGAGAGAGGTCTGCCGTCCACCGGCACATGATGTGCTGAAAGAGCACTGAGGTGAACTTTGACGGAGTTGGACTTAAGTCCCAGATTAGAGAGGTAAAGCAAGTACTGCAAGACCACCGACACCGGGCAGGAGAAGGGATCCTGAGACTGTCGGGTACACCAAACGGAAAAACGACGCCATTTAAGGGCGTAGCATTTGCGGGTAGAAGGTCGTCGCGAAGCTAGGACGACCTCCTCCACCTCTGCCGGCAGGAGAAGGGGAGCGAGGACTACCCTCTCAGCAGCCAGGCCATTAGGTTGAGAGACCTGAGGTTGGGGTGTAGCAGAGACCCCTGATCCTGAGTGAGGAGATCCGGTTGTAACCCCAGAGGGAATGGATCCTCCACCGCTAATTGCAGCAGGAGCGGAAACCACGGCTGTCTGGGCCAGCGAGGGGCCACCAGGATCATGAAGGCTTTGTCTCGGAGAACCTTGAAAAGAGTCCGAGAGACTAGCGGGATGGGAGGGAAAGCGTACAGAAGGCTCCCCGACCATGAGAGTAGAAAAGCGTCCGCCGCAACCCGAAGGGGGTGTGGCTGACGAGAGCAGAAGCGAGGAAGTTGCCGGTTGTGAGGACTGGCAAAGAGATCCACCGTGGGGAGGCCCCACTTTAGAAAGAGCTTCTGAACTACCAAGGGATCCAGACGCCACTCGGGCGGCTGGAGGATCCTGCTGAGTTTGTCCGCCAGGTAATTCTCTTGGCCTGGGAGATAAACTGCCTTGAGGAGAATGCCGTGACTGACGGCCCAAGAGCAGAGCTTCTGTGCCTCCCGGCAGAGGAGGAAGGAGCCCGTGCCCCCCTGCTTGTTCACGTAGAACATGGCAACTTGATTGTCCGTCTGGACAAGGACGGACTGGTGAGAAGTCAGGTGGGAGAAGGCCTTGAGAGCCAGGCGGATCGCCCTGAGCTCCAGGAAGTTGATCTGCTGAGCAGACTCCCACGTGGTCCAGAGGCCCTGAGTACGTGCCCCTTGGCAATGCGCTCCCCAGCCCAGGAGGGATGCATCTGTTGTCAGCACCCGGGCCGGCTGAGGTGACTGGAAAGGCATTCCGAACATCAGGTTCGGCTGCTGAAGCCACCACCGGAGAGACGAGATCAGCGGCTCGGAGACGCGCACTAGGTCTGCTAGGCCGCCTGTGGCTTGTCGCCACTGCTGGCGGAGACACCATTGAGCAGGCCGCATATTCAGGCGGGCATTGGGGGTCACATGGACGGTGGAAGCCATATGGCCGAGTAGTCTCAGGAAGCGCCTGGCGGAGACCAGGGGCTGGCTGCGAAAACGGTCGGCTAGGTCCATGAGCCGTTGAGCCCTGTCGAGCGGTAGGTACGCTCGTGCCTGAGGAGTGTGCAGCCTTGCGCCGATGAACTCGAGATCCTGTGAGGGGAGCAAAGTGGACTTTGCGAAGTTTATAACAAAGCCCAAGTACTGCAGAAGAGTCACCGTGCGGCGCGTGGCGTTGGTGACCTCCAGAGCGGACGCTGCTCTGATGAGCCAGTCGTCGAGGTACGGAAAGACATAGAGGCCGTGAAGCCTGAGATGGGCCGCCACCACCGCAAGACATTTTGTGAAGACTCGCGGTGCGGAGGACAGGCCAAAGGGCAGTACTCTGTACTGGTAATGATTCCCTGCCACCACAAACCTTAGGTATTGGCGGTGGCTTGGGTGGATGAGGATGTGCGTGTAGGCATCCTTTAGATCCAAGGAGCATAGCCAATCTCCCTGCTGGAGGTAGGGCAGAAGGATTCCAAGGGTAAGCATCTTGAACTTCTCCCGCACGAGGAACTTGCTGAGGTTGCGCAAGTCCAGGATGGGTCTGAGGCCTCCTGTTCTCTTTGGTATTAGAAAATACCTGGAATAAAAGCCTTGACCTTTCAGGTGGTGGGGCACCGGTTCCACCGCCTGTTCCTGTAGAAGACCTGCTAACTCCTGAAGGAGTAATTCCCTGTGCAGAGGGGGTCGTGGAGGTTCTCCCGGAAAATAGGAGGGAGGGACCTGGTGGAAGTGGAGAAGATAGCCTTCTCGCACGACTTGAAGCACCCAGGCATCTGAGGTGATGCTGGACCACCTGTGGGCGAAGTGAACCAGCCGGCCTCCGGTGCTGGGAGGAACCAGCGGGGGTGGAGAGGCTATGCTTAAGGAGTCAAAAACCCCCACCCTGCTGAGCAGGGGCTGGTGGTGCAGGCTTGGGGGCTTGCTGCCTACGGGACCCGTTACCCCGTCCCTTGGCCTGCTGGCCCTGTTGGGGAGCTGCAGGGGCCTGATAATGGGGGTATGGTTTGTAGGCAGCCACCTTCCTCGGGTAAAAGGACTTTTTTCCCGAGCCCTTCTTTTTCTGGGAAGGGGCGGAGGTCTTCCTAGAAAGCCTGGTCCTGGTGAGCCTTTTCAGCCATGGGCTTGCCAAAGAGGTTTTCGCCTCGGCAGGGGACATCGACCAACTTGTCCTGCACCCAGGGCTCAAGGTCAGACGACTGAAGCCAAGCCTGTCGGCGGGCACCGATGCCGGCTGCGGCCACTCGAGCCGATGCTTCAAAGCCATCATAGGCTGCTCGGGACATGAATTTTGAGCATTCCCGAATGCCAGTGGACAAGGCCAGGAACCTCCGCAAGGGTTCCTCGGACAAACCAGCGGAGAATCCGGCTAGCTCTTTAGCCAGGTCTCGGAGATACATGCCCATGTATAGCTGGTAGGTCTGGACACGACACGCAAGCATAGAGCCCTGGAAACACTTCTTACCAAGGCCATCCAGGTTACGGGCCTCCCTGCCAGGAGGCACCGAGGAGTGCATCTTCTGGCTCTTAAGACGATGCATGGCCGATTCCACTACCATGGAATGGTGTGGTAGCTGTGCTTTTTGGAAGCCAGGGCTCTTGCGGACTCGATAGATAGAATCGACCCGCTTGCTCAGGACCGGCGAGGTGGCCGGACTCTCCCACATGCGGAAGAGTAGTCGTTCCAGCATAGGAGGAACCGGTACAGTAAAGTGTTCCCTTGCGGGAGAGTCATACTGGAGGGCGTCGAGCTCTTCGGCTCGAGGCTCCTCCTCGGGGTCCGCAGGGAAGGCCAAAGCCTTGGCCATATCCCTGACGAAGTCCGAGAACCGGGCATCCTCCGGGGGGGACTGCTTCCGAGGTTCGGACTCCGGTGAGTCCGAGGGGACACACCGAGTCCGGAAAGAATCAGGCGACTCTTCCTCTTCAGACTCCCAGACCGACTCCGACGAGGACTCGGTGGGGTCGGCCCGGGCAGGGCGCGGCGCCTGCTGCCCCGACGCCGAGGGAGTCGGCGTCGGCGACCTCGGTCCCGAACGGGAGGCCGAGGGTGACCTCGACCGAGGATCGACTCGAGTTCGCATCGACTCGAGGATCGGCTCGGTCTCCGGGGTCGACTTGGACGTCGACGTCCCGGCGGTCGGGGCAGCGACGCCAGCGAAGCCAGCGAGCAGTGCCCGCTGCTGGTCCATGAAGGCAGACAGTCTGCTCTCCAAGGCCGTCAACCTGAGTCCGAGCTCAGGTGACCCAGCAGCCCCCGACTCGGGCCCCGACGGCGTCGGGCCCGACGTCGGCTGTCGCGGAGGTGAGTCCAGGAGGACCACAGGACTTACCCGAGCAGGCAGCTCCGACTCCAGGCGAGGTCGCTTCGTGAGGTGCTCCTTCTCCAAGGACCCGGGGCGGCTATCGGGGCTATGCGACCCGGCCCTCGCGGAGCCAGGAGCGTCCACCGACGCCGCCCTCGCGGGTTTCACCTTACGTCGATGGTCCCCGGAGGGAGAACCCCTGTCGGAGGAACTCCGGCGACGGTCCGAGCTGGAACCTTTGGACGCGGAGGCCTCCGACGAGGTCCGGGTACGGCTGGGGTCAGCGAAGATCCTATCCCGCTGATGCCGCCGACTTCTCAACGCTTTGGAGGACATTTTGCCGCAGGGCCCACAGATCATTTCTTCATGATCCGGGCCCAGGCAGCAGAGGCAAAAGTCATGTGTGTCAGTTAGTGACATATTTCGGTCACACTGACCACACCGCTTGAAACCACTGGCAGCCATCGGGGGAAAAAGGGGCCCCGGCGAGGTCAAAGGACCGGGCTGCCAGGGAAAACCGAAAACGAAAACTGACTAAGTCAGAAAAACCGAAAAGAAGAAGAGGACTCGTGACCGGCGTCGCGAGTCCGGGCGGGAAAAAGACCGGCGTCGAACCGAAGGAAAAAGAAATTAAAATTATGAAGAAATATCAACTTTTTCGCGGGGACACGACGGGTACGTCTGTAGGGCTCCGCGGAAAAAAGAAGACTGGCTAAGATGGCACCCTTGGGCGGGAAGAGGACCGCGCATGCGCGCTGCAATTCCCAAAGGCTTTCTTTGAAAGCTGGGGAAAATTGCTCCGCGAGGGCTCCGTCGGCGCCGACGTCACCCATAAGTGAGGACTGACTTCCTGCTTGGTCCTGGAGAAACAGTGGAAGACATATGACCGAACAACTGAAGCATTTCTCGAGCAGTTAGGGAGGTTTTCATAACTGCTTGAGAAGCTAAGAACATAAGATAAGAACATAAGATATGCCATATTGGGTCAGACCAAGGTCCGTCAAGCCCAGTATCCTGTTTCTAATAGTGGCCAATCTAGGTCATAAGTACCTAGCAGTTAACCAAAAGACACAGCTTCCTCAATGCTTGTATTGGGTCAAGCAGTGATATCCCCCATGTCACTTTTAATAATGGTTTATGGACCTTTCCTTCAGGAACTTGTCCAAACCTTTTTTAAACTCAGCTACACTAACAGCTTTTACTACCTCCTCTGGTAACAAATTCCAGAAAGAGTAGTAACTCACCTGTAACAGGTGTTCTCCAGGAGCAGCAGGAATCAGTCCTCACATATGGGTGACGTCTGCGCCGACAGAGCCCCCGTACGGAGCATTTCCCCAGCTTTGGAAGCCAAAGCCTCCCGCTGGGGCTGTTTTACCGGTGTGGTTCCCTCAAGGGCAATGCCAATGGCCTCTCGATGCTTAGCAGGAGAGCTACCCTTTGAGGACCGGCTTTTTTGTTTAGTTACCTGAGATCCATGGGAGGATCCCTTGAAGATGTTGATGCAATGGATCTGGCATCCGAAGAAAAGAGGGTACCGAGCTTTGCAGCCCGGTTCTGTCTTCCTCTCTTAGTCATCCCCATACAGGAGAGACATTCAGATGGAGAATGTTCAGGCCCTAAACATTTAAGACACCAATCATGGGTGTCAGTGACGGAAATGGTACCGCCACACTTAGTACATTTTTTAAAATCACTAGTTGGTTTTTCCATGTTTCAGGAATATGAGGCCTAATTCCCAAAATGGCGCCTAGCACCAAAAAAGAAAAGTTTCTGAAGAGAAACAGTTCAAAGTATAAAATTTTTTGAAAAAAGAAAAAAAAACAGCGGTACCGGTAGGCGTCGTGCGGAGGCAAACGCGACCACAAGAAAAGAATTTTAAAGACGGAATTTTCTGCGGTGACAGGGTATGGGTCCTGTCGGCTCCGCGGAAAACGAAGAACTGAAGAGGGGACAGTTGGAAAGGCAGGAAGGCAGCGCGCATGTGCTGAGGGATGCTCCCAAAAGCGTTCCTATTGGACGCTGGGGAGCGTTCCCGCGCAGGCTCCGTCGGTACCGATGATACCCATATGTGAAGACTACATTCCTGCTTGTTCCTGGAGATATAATATCCTTTGTCTTACTTTCCATTCATTTCCTTATGATACCTAGCATTCTATTTGCTCTCTTGGCCGCTGCTGGAAACTGGTTGGAGGGTTTTAACACGTCATCCACGATGACGCCTACATCTTTTTCCTGGGTGGTGGTTCCCAATGTGGAACCTTGCATCGTAAAACCATAGTGTGGGTTGTTCTTTCCTAGGTGCATAACTTTTCACTTGCCCACATTAAATTTCATCTGCAATTTGGATGCCCAGACTTCCAATTTATCAAGATCCTCTTGCAATTTTCCACAATCCTCTTGGGTTTTTAACAACTTTAAATAGTTTTATGTCATCTGCAAATTTGATAACCTCACTCGTTATTCCCTTTTCCGGGTCATTTATGAATGTTAAAAAGCAGCGGACCCAGCACAGATCCCTGGGGTACTCCACTTTTCACATTTTTCCATTGGGAAAATTGGCCATTTAGGCCTACCCTTTGCTTTCTATCTTGTAACCAGTTCCTGATCCACAATAGTATATCACCTCCTATCCCATGACTTTTATATTTGCCAAAGGTCTCTGATGAGGGACCTTGTCAAAGGCTTTCTTAAAGTCCAGATACACTATATCAACCGACTCACCTTTGCCTAGCTTTTTATTCACACCTTCAAAAAAACATAACAGATAAGACAGACAGAATCTTCCTTGTTTAAAGCCATGTTGGCTGTCTCCAATTAGGCCATGACTATCTACATGATGAGTAATTTTTGTTCTCTATGATGGTTTCTACCATTTTTCCCAGTACTGATGTCAGGCTCACTGATCTGTAGTTTCCCGGATCAGCCCTGGAACCCTTTTTAAAAATTGGCGTTACACTGGCAATCCTCCAATCTTCAGATATTACAGATGATTTTAATGATAGTTCACAGATAACTAATAGCAGGTCTGCAATCTCATATTTCAGTTCTTTCAACACACTTGGATGTATACCATCCGGTCAATGTGATTTGCTACTCTTCAGTTTATCAAATAGTTGTAATACATCTTCCCGGTGTAGCAATATTTCTTTCAATTCTTCTGCAGCATCACCTTTAAATACCACTTCAGTCATGGGTAACATCCCTACATCTTCCTCAGTAAAGACCGAAGCAAAGAATTCATTCAATCTCTCCACTATAGCCTTGTCCCCTTACTGCCCCTTTTACCCCTCTATCATCTAATGGTCCAAATGACTCTCTCACAGGTTTTTTGCTATGAATGTACTTGAAAGTCTATCATGTGTTTCTACTTCCACAGCAAGTTTCTTCTCAAATTCTCTCTTTGCTTGCCTTATCAATGTCTTGCATTTAACTTGCCAGTGCTTGTGCTGTTTCCAGTTTTCGACATTTGGCTCTTTTATCCATTTCCTGAAAGATGTTTTTTTGGCAACAGCCGCCTCTGACCTTACCTTTAAACCATGCTGGCAGTTTTTTGGTCTTCCTTACACTTTTCTTAAAGCGTCGAATACAGCTGGTCTGGGCTTCCAATATAGTATTTTTAAACAATACCTAAGCTTTAAGTCTTTAACCTTTGCAACTGTTCCTTTTAGTTTTTTCTTAACTAATTTCCCCATTTTATCATAGTCTCCATTTCAAAAGTTAAAAGGTAGCAATGTGGATTTCCTGACTATTCCTCATCCATTAATTAAATCAAAGGCGATCATGCTGTGATCACTATTGACAAGTGGCCCCAACACCCTTATTTCTTGCACCAGATCTGGTGTTCCACTAAGGACTAAGTCTAAAATGGCTTCCCCTCTGGTCGGTTCATGAACCAGCTGCTCCAAGAAGCAATCATTTATTTCATCTAGAAACTTTATCTCCCTAGCATGTCCTGCCGTGACACTGACCCAGTCGATACCGGGGTAATTGAAATAAATTATTACCGTTCTGTAACTTTTGTTAGCTTTCCTAATTTCTTTGAGCATCTCATTATCCATTTGTTCATTCTGGCCAGGCGGTCGATAGTACACCCGCACTGCCATCACCTTCCCCTTTTTACATTGGATTTCAATCCATAGAAATTCTACAGCGAATTTTGTTTCCAGTAAGGACTAAGTCCAAAATGGCTTCCCCTCAGGTCAGTTCATGAACCAGCTGCTCCAAGAAGCAGTCATTTATTTCATTTAGAAACTTTATCTCCCTAGCATGTCCTGCCATGACACTGACCCAGTCAATACAGGGGTAATTGAAATCACCCATTATTACCGCCGTTCTGTAACTTTTGTTAGCTTCCTTGATTTCTTTGAGCATTTCATCATCCATTTGTTTATTCTGGCCAGGCGGTCGATAGTACATCTCCACTGCCATTGCCTTCCCCTTTTTACATGGAATTTCAATCCATAGAGATTCTACAGCAAATTTTGTTTCCTGTAGAACTTTAATCCTTTGTGACTCAATGCCCTCTCTAACATAGAGCGCAACCCCTCCACCAATTTGATCAGCTCTATCATTACAATATAGTTTGTACCCAGGTATCACAGTGTCCCACTGGTTGTTCTCCTTCCACCATGTCTATGAAGTACCAATCATATCTAATTTCTCATTTAGGGCTATATATTCTAACTCTCCCATCTTATTTTTTAGACTTCTAGCGTTTGCATTCAAGCATTTTAGAGACTGTATTTTATTCATATTAATCTGGTTATTGGTAGGCAGGGCCAATTTGGAATCTTTAAGCTCTGTCTGCTCTATACTCACGGGCATTTGGGCTACCTTTGTCTTTATTGGAACCTCTCTGCTTATGTGCCCTAGCTTCATTTTTTTGGTAGTATCCTTCAAGAATACATTGTACCGAACCATGCGCTCCTGAGCGACTGTCCGCTCTCCCCTATTATCTAGTTTAAAGCTGCTCTATCTCCTTTTTAAAGGTTAATGCCAGCAGCCTGGTTCCACCCAGGTTAAGGTGAAGCCCATCCCTTCGGAAGAGCCCCTCCTTTCCCCAGAATGTTCCCCAGTTCCTAACAAATCCAAAACCCTCATCCTTGAACCATTGTCTCATTTACGCATGAATCTGTTCTCAAATATGGGTGACGTCGATGCCTATGGAGCCCACGTGGAGAAAATCCCCAGCTTTCAAAGAAAGCCTTTGGGAATTGCTACCATGCATGTGTGGTCCCCTTACCGCCCAAGGGTGCCATCTTGCTCAGTCAAATGACATAGCTAAAAAGACGGCAAAATAAATGAAAGAAAAAATAATTGGACTGCAACGCTAAGGGGAGGAGGAAGGGTTGTGAGGAATGATTCCTGCTGTCCCCGGAGAACACTTGTTACAGGTGACTAACTACACTTTCTCCGGGAACAAGCAGGAAGTCCCCACATATGGGACTCCCCAGCTACAGGCTACCTTGAACCTATAGAACAAAACAAAAAGGCTCCCTCAGCAAGAGCAGCAAGTAGCCGCAAAGAAACCCTAACCAGGGAAGTAGCACTCCGGTAGCCTGAACACAGAAGGGTTGGAGGGCAGGAGTTGCCTAGACCTCAAACAGGTTACAAAGCACAGCCTGGCTGAAGGCACTGTCCCGTCGGGACTTCCTATCCAGGCAGTAATGAGCCGCGAAGGTCTGATCCGAAGTCCAGGTGGCGGCCTGGCAGATGTCTGCCAAAGGAAGAGCGCAGGTGAGCTACTGATGCCGCCATGGCCCTGACCTATGAGCCGTAACACGGCCCCTCCAGCGGAAGCCCCACTGTCTCATATGTCCAGGTAATACAGTCCGCCACCCAAGTGGACAACGTACACTTTGTCACCGCCTTCCCCAACTTACTGGAGTCATAGGAAACAAAAAGCTGAGAGGCTTTCCAGTGAGTTTGCGTATGCTGGATGTAGAAGGACAAGGCCCTCTTACAGTCCAGGATATGGAGGACCGCCTCTGCCCGACTGGCATGCAGCCTGGGAAAGAAGGTAGGAGGAACCACCTCCTGGTTGAGGTGAAATGTGGAGACCACCATCGGAAGAAACCTGGGGTGTGTACCTGTAGAACCGGGTATAAGGCCTCTCCACCAAGAGAGCCTGGAGCACGCTCACTCTCTGGGCAGAAGTCAGCGCAACCAAGAAAGCACAGTTACTTACCTGTAACAGGTGATCTCTGGGAACAGCAGGAATAAGTCTTCACATATGGGTACGTCGGTACCGACGGAGCCTGCACGGGAATGCTCCCCAGCATCCAATCAGAAAGCTTTTGGGAGCATCCCTCGCGCCTGCGCACTGCCTTCCCGCCTTTTCCACTGCCTCTCCTCAGTTGAGTTTCATAGCTGAGTCAAAAGGAGAGAAAGAGGAAAGGAAGATAGATAGATACAACTCCTAGGGGAGGTGGGTGGGTTGTGAAGACTTATTCCTGCTGTTACAGGTAAGTAACTGTGCTATCTCCAGGAACAAGCAGGAATGAGTCTTCACATATGGGGACTCCCTAGCTATAGATGCCAGGGGGAGATCCCATAAAATGCGTGTTCCTGGATCAGGACTGTAGTGCCCACACATGGATCTCCGGCATCCCATGAGGGATGGTGGGTAGGAGTTGAAAGGAGAGGAGCTGTAAGAAAAAACAGCAAAGCTAAGGACTACAGGAGAGGAGTCCTTGGTATGTATGATAAGTACCATTAAAATTAATTAATGAACAATCATAAAATGGATCTTACCTACTGGATTGTAGGAAGTAGATAGCGTGATGGAGTCTACTGGAGATTCAGTAGAGGATCCTCAAGGTGACCTCACAGCAGTGAGGGTGAAGGTCCAAATCTGGAATTGGCAGGTGACCCAGGTGTCAACTGGGGTAGTATAAGAACGGTAGGTCTTCAGTGGAAAGCTTTATGGAAAAAAGCTGAAAACTCTTTTAGGTACAGAGTCATTAACATTGAGGAGTAAAAGAGGAAGACTGACCGATTTGGACAAGTAGCCTAGTCCTGGAGGGAAGAAGGGGTATGGAAAAAAGCCCGCATTCCCAAGGAGGACAGATGTGTGAAGGGCTGAAACCTTAGAACTACTGAAGAGCTACACTGTCTTTCCTAGCTGGTGAGAGATAGGAAAGATATTGAAGCATGATGTTTCAGGGATAGCAAGACCTAGAGTAAAGTGGAGCTGTTAGTACCACAGTAGTGGTTGTGTGCATAACAGCCCCCACATACCGTGGGACAGTATGAAGATATGCCAGCCCACTGTCTGGAACCTCTAAGAAGGTAAACCTTTATAGCATAGACAGTTAGGGAGATGGTATGTAATACATATCTACCTATAAAAAGCATCTCGACAAATACATATATAGAGGGATATAGATATATATATATAAATATAGATATATATATAGGGGCATAACCTATGCACACACAGCTTACAGACACATGTATGTATAGAATATATAGAGATATATACATACAGGAATATGTAAGTCTGAAGATACATGTCTGCAACTAAGCCCCATGAGAACATTCACATGAGAGATGTGAAGGAGAAAGATTCATCTAATAACAAGAAGGTGGAACCTACTTGAAAAGATATATAGAGAATCTATTCCTCCGGGCTAAGAGGGTGCAGGAATGCTATCCAGTGAAATAACCAGGATGGTTGCGTGAAAAAACAGAGGATAATATCAGTCTGTAGAGAGCAAGTCGTGAGTTCTGTAGAACTCTGACATGGTAAATGGACAGAAAAACGCATAGAAGGAGATACCAGGATGACCCACTGGAGGGACACAGGGGTATCATGCGTTACTGGTAGAATATATGCTGTCCATGAGGAGTAGGACAGCAGGAGGGCAAGCTGTAAGGAAAAAAGAGCATATTCCTGCAGGATTGGGAAACTCCTTGGACATTCACGCAGAAAAAGCTTGTGTCCTGTATTATAACAGGAGACAAGAGGGTGTGGAGAACCCTCATAGTCATGGGAAATGACTGATAAGCCTTTTCTACTATACAGAATAGCCATCAGAGACAAAGTTCAATGCTCTCTAGCAAGTGCCCATAGTAGAAAGCTTCTCTGAAGATTGCAGAGAGCATTATGCAGGAGAATTAGGAGATAAAACTGACTGTAGGTCAGCTGTGTTGCCACATCCAAGGAAATGGAGATGGCCAGAAAGAAGATAATGTGAGAAGCCTGAAGTGAGTAGGATTATCCAAGATAGATGAGGACAATCTTGGAATCACTACTAAGGCTAGACAGACTGGAAACTTGTGGGAAAGTACCAGTAGATGAATCACTGGAACTTCTGCATGAACAGCAACCGAAGGAGACAGCAGAGAGAATCTGCCTGTGAAACACAGAGAGAACAGACAAAGGGAGAGGAAATGGTCCTGTCCATGTCTGATAAGCTGTCCAGAGAATTTAGTCAAAAAAAACAACTCTACACTGAAATGAAGGTGTACAGTATGGTACCACTCATTCAGGAAAAAACCGGGATGAGAGGGTAGAACAACAGGAACTGAAGGGTGACTTACCATATGGTGAGTCAGCTGAAGAAGAAAATGTTCATGTTGGGACAGAAACTATCATGGGATAGTAGTTAACTTCTCTTCTTGGAAGGAAGAAGAGGAGAAATCTGTAACCCATAGACAAGAATATGCTGACAGTTGAGTACATCCTGAAGAAAGGAAGCCATGTGTAGAGCTTTAAAGAAAAAAAACAGTGAACAAACTTCTGCTAAGAAGAGGTTAACTGTAGGTTGCAACCTTTAGGAACCTATGGTTGCTGGGTATGCTTAGACTGGTTAGAGTTTAGATTCTTCAGACCAAGACGAGGTGTCCCCTGCTTGGGTACATCGGGATGATGGGCAGGAGAAGAGTGAAACCTTCTTTTCTTAGGGAAAGAAGGTTTGGTAGGACATTTCCTACCTCCTGGGGAAGAAGAAGGCTTAGGATGGTTCCTAGAACCAGGAAAGTCAGTGGAGCAATGAGCAACCTGACGTAAAGCCTCCTTATTGAAGAGATTTTCTCCAGTACAAGGAGAATTACCCAGTGTGTGTTGTGCCCATCTGCTCAAGTCTGAAGCTTGGAGCCAGGTTCTACGACATGCTCCAATGGCAATAGCAGAGGATCTGCTAACAGACTCAAAAGAGTCTAGAGAAGCACGAGAAAGAAACCAAGAGATATTCTGGCTATGACTAAGAAGCAAGGAATAGTCTGCAGCCTTAGGCTCTGATAAAAAAGGAGTCAAAAGAGATAATTTCTTTGTGACCTCCTGGAGAGATAGACTCATATAAAATATATAAGAGATAATCCTTGATGCCAGCATAGATGTTTGGAAGGTTTGACGTCCAAAGGCATCAAGTGCTCTAGATGCACGACCTGGCGGATAAGAAGAATGCTTCTTCTTGCTTTTTACCTTCCTCATTGCTGATTCCACTACAATGGAATGATGGGGAAGTTGAGTTTTTTGAAACCCTGGAGAGGGGGGCACCTGATACAGAACATCAGTTGCTGTAGAAGGTGAGGGAACCCTTAAAGGTGATTCCCATATTATCAGAAGAAGATCCTGCAAAGAATGATTTAAAGGAAGCATTATATTTTCCTTTTCTGCAGGAGAGCCTCGAGTAGGATCACAGCCAGGGATAGGAATAGCAAGAAATATTGCCATGTCAAGGAGAAATTTCTGAAAAGAGGGATTTCCAATGGGAACTATCCCTGGGCAGGCTAAGGTTGAAGGAGCAGCCTGAGCACCAGAGGATGTACTGGTCTGGTGCAGAAAAAGAACCCCACTAGAAGGATAGTGGTACTGGCAATCACGATTTGAGGCAGTGAGTACTGCATCGTCCATGCCAGGTATCGATTCCAAACTAGGCATAGAAAGGATCGATGGTACCGATGTAACTGCAAGAACCGACATCGATACCGATACCGGTATCGGAGTCGGAATCGGAGACGGTAACGCCATCGCAGCAGTCATCGGAGGCTGCTCAAGCGGTACCGAGGGAACCAGAAACGCTTGGTGAATATCCTCGGTACTGCGTATCCGGAAACGATAAGGGTCGGTTCCGAGACACGTCGGTACCCAGTCATCTAGACTAGATATCGATTCCAGACTCGGCATCGAAGGGAGCGAGTCTATCGATGCATGTCTAGAAGGTACCGACGTCGGTGGTGGTATCGGCGATGTTGCCGATACAGGAAAGTCAATCTGGGTCGTATCGATCGGTCCCGAAGGTACCGAGGACGCCAGATGACGATCCCTGGTGAAGAGTAGATCACTCAACACCAGAGCCGATGCCGGGGTATCGGTACCGCTCGAAGCAGATGCCACCACCGAGCATGGCTCAGATACAGGAAAGTCAATCTGGGTCGTATCGATCGGTCCCGAAGGTACCGAGGATGCCAGATGACGATCCCTGGTGAAGAGTGGATCACTCAACACCGGTGCCGATGCCGATGCCGGGGTATCGGTACCGCTCGAAGCGGATGCCACCACCAAGCATGGCTCAGGTATGTTCTGTGAGGGGTGAGCCCCAGGAACAACCTGAAACCCCTGAAATGCTTTGGAGCCCGGAGACTCCCGCCGGGGTTTTAATGCCAATGGGGTCTTTAGGGCAAGGCCGGAGCCGTCATCATGCTTGGCATGAGACCTACCACTCAAGAATTGGCTAGTCTTAACAGACTGTTTGTGGGTTACCTGATCCTGTAGAGAAGAAAAGGCCGGTGCCCGCACTGTGGGAGGGAAAACGGTATCGAGGGAAACTTAAAAGAGGGAAATTCTTCTCACAGTTTCGCAGCCTGATTGTTCAGGGGAAAAAGGGTCAGGACCCAAACAGGTTAGACACCAGGCATTGGAGTCTAAAAAGAAAACTGTGTTTCCATAGTGAAGACACTTCTTAGGGGAAGAAGGCTCCATGATGGAGAGGCCTTGCAGGCACAAAAAAAATTTAAAGGCAGAAACTGAGGGAAAAATCTCCCTGAGTTTAAGAAAAAGAAAAGAAAAACCCACCGGCGGTACCGGTGGCGGCGGAAGAAACAGCCGCGACCACAAGAAAACAAGAAATAAAGAATTAAAGAAAAAAGTTTCTGCGGTGACAGGAGAACGTCCTGCCGGCTCCGCGGAAAAACGAAAACTGAGGAGAGGCAGTGGAAAAGGCAGGAAGGTAGTGCGCAGGCGCGAGGGATGCTCCCAAAAGCTTTCTGATTGGATGCTGGGGAGCATTCCCGTGCAGGCTCCATCGGTACCGACGTACCCATATGTGAAGACTCATTCCTGCATGTTCCTGGAGATTAGCACTTTCCAGTAGAGTTACCGGTGGTGGCACGTGGCCATAAGCTCAAAAGGTGGCCGGGTAAGCTGCCCCAACACGACATTAAGGTCCCATTCTGTCGCTGGGGGACGGACCGGGGGTTTCAACAGGAGCAGGCCCTTTAGAAACCGGGAAACCATTGGGTGAGCAGAGAGAGGCTTCTTGTACACGGGAAAGTGGTTAGCCGTTAGGGCACTGAGATGCACTCTGACGGAGTTGAACTTAAGCCCCATCTCGGAAAGGTGGAGAAGGTATTGCAACACCACAACCACCGGTCAAGAAGAGGGGTCCACCTTTTGCCCAGCACACCAGAAAGCAAATCTGCGCCACTTAAAGGCGTACGTCTGTCTAGTAGACGGTATACGAGAAGCCAGCAAGACTTTCTCAACATCCTCCGGAAGGAGAGGCGAGAGTCACCCTCTCAGCAGCCACACCGTCAGCGAAAGGGAGCTAAGGTTGGGGATGCAGGATAGATCCCCCCTCCTGGGAGAGGAGCCATGGAGACAAACCCAGAGAAATGGAGGTCTCCACCGCTAGCTGCAGGAGAAGTGGGAACCACGGTTGCCGGGGCCTCAATGGAGCTATGGAGGATGATAAAAGCTCTGTCCCGAAGGATCTTGAACAGGGTCTTGGTGACCAGAGGCGTTAGGGGAAAAGCATACAGAAGACCCACCGACCATGAGACTAGGAAGGCATCGGCGGGCCACCCTGGCAAGGTGTGGCTGCCTTGAGCAGAAATGGGGTAGCCAGTGATTGTCCGGGCTTACAAACAAGTCCATCACCTGTTCCCCTCAGGTCTGGAAAAGTCTGTTGGCCACCGCCCGGTCCAGCTGCCACTCGTGCGGCTGGAGTATCCTGCTGAGTCTGTTGGCCAGCCAGTTGTCCTGGCCCAGCAGGTATACTGCTTTGAGGAGAATCCCCTGCCGGGTTGCAAAAGAGCATAGGTCCAGGGCCTCCTGACAGAAGGTGCGTGATCACGCACCCCCGTTTGTTCACGTAGAACATGGCCACTTGGACCTGTGGTCCAGATACTGCCTGAAAACCTTCAGGGAGAGACGGATGGCCGTAACTCTAGCAAGTTGATCTGCTGGGCAGTCTCCTCTGGGGACCACAGCCCTGAATGCGATACCCCTGGCAATGGGCTCCCCAGCCTAGCAAGGAGGCATCTGTGGTGAGGAACCCTCGAGTGGGGAAGAGCCTGAAAGAGCATACCTGCCTTCAAGTGCTGGGGCGAGAGCCACCAGACCAGGGACTGTACCAGGCGCCTGGTCACTTTGATCCTGTCCTGGAGGTGTCCCGTGGCCTGGGACCATTAGGCAAGTGATCCACAGCTTCTCAGTGCCAGCTGAAGCAACTGCTGTGCCTCCTCGGGCACATAGCCTCCATGGTCCATGCACTCCAGATGCCCGCCTCCACACGCTAACTGCACAGTGGTGCCTCAGAGACCACTTGTAATGCCCATGAATCGGTGGTGATGGTTTCCCACCTGTGGGCATACAAGGCGAGCCGACCTCCTGTGGGCTGCCCAATTCCAGCAGGGAGAGGGGCCATGCTGCAGGAGTCAAAAACCCCCACCAGACTGGGCTGGAGCCAGAGCCTGGGGTTTGGGGGCTTTCTGCTTATGCGGGCCAAGCCCCTGTCCCTTGGCCAGTTGCCCCTGTGGGGGAGCTGGGGAGGCCTGGTAAGGGGGGTAGTTTCAGTAAGCAGCTCCCTTCCTCTGGTAAAAGGGCTTTTTACCCAAGCCCTTCATAAGAAGAGGGGCAGAGGTCTTCTTAGAGAGCCGTATCCACACCATGAACTCAGTCTCCAGCTCTGCGGCCTTGTTGGTCATGGGTTACCAAAGAGATTCTCCCCTTGGCATGGAACATCGACCAACTTGTCCTGAACCCATTGCTCGAGGTCGGAAGACTGCAACCAAGCCTGGTGGAGCGCACAGATGACCACCGCGGCTACTCGGGACACCGACTCGAACCTGTCATAGGCCGCTTGAGACATAAATTTGAAGCATTCGCAGACAGCTTTGGACAGGACCTTGAAGCGCTGCTAAGGTTCCTCGGAGAGACCAGCCGAGAACCTGGTGAGTTCCTTCGCCAGGTCTCTCAGGTACATGCCCATGTACAACTGGTACGCCTGGATCCGACAATTCAGCATCGCGCCCTGGAAACATTTCCTGCCGAGGGCATCCAAGGTGCGGGCTTCCCTGCCAGGGGGTACCGAGGAGTGCGTCTTCTGGCTCTTAAGCCGTCGCATGGCCGATTCCACAACCATGGAGTTGTACGGCAGCTGCGATTTTTGGAACCCAGGGCTCCAGCGGACTCAATACATCGAGTTGAGCCGTTTGCTGATCACCGGCATCCCCCCGGTGTCTCCCACATGCAGAGCATAAGTCATTCCAGGATCGGAGGAATGGGTACCGTGAGGGTCTCACAAGGAGGAGCCTCATATTGGAGGATCTTGAGCTCGTCGGCTCGAGGCTCCTCCTCGGACTCCGTTGGGAAAGCCAAAGCCTTGAACATGTCCAGCACAAAGTCCAAAAAAACCCATATCCTCCGGTGGTGACCTTCTCCGAGGCTCAGATACCGGGGAATTTGAGGGGACATCCCTATGCCTTCGGGTATCGGGGACTCCTCGTCCTCCAAGCCGAGGCCTCCGATGAGGACTCGAGGGGCTCCTTAGGAATCGAGGGCCCTGGCACCATCCGTACCGACGCATACAGACTCGGCGGCAATGACCTCGGTCCCGAACGGGAGGCCGAGTGCGACCTCGGTCAAGGATCAACTCGAGTCTGAATGGTCTCGAGAATTGGCTTGGCCTCTGGGGTCAACTTTGACGTCGAGGGCCCGGTGTTTGGTGCAGAGGAACCGGACATGCCGGACATAAGCGTCCGGCTGCTGTTCAATGAAGGACTACTAAAGGGGACTGCTACTTCTGAAGAGAGATCTGCAATTGTAAGTATTTACTTCTGGGAATTTTTCTAAATCTTGCGGAAAAAAAGAATTCTTTAGATTAAAGCTGATTAATCTGTGAATCCAGTGTAATTGTTAAATCAGTCAGGGCCTAGTAGCAGCAAGAGTTTGCAGTTTAAATTTAAAACACAGCAGAGAGCTTTCTGGTTAAATTTAGAACCTAAGACTCCCTCTATCAAAGCAAGGGCTTTGGGCCTCCCCTTGAAGATTGGCCACAGATTACCTTAGAAGCACAGGACAGCGAACTATGTAGCAGTCAGCTTTTAATAAGTCTTCTTTCCCTCCCTGACGCCCACCCACCCCTGGGATAATCATAGCTTTATAGGTGCTTAAACTTCTTAAAGGAAAGGAGGTGCCATATTCACTCTCAGGTACAGCTGTTTATTCTCATCAGCATACATTAAGGACCTGAGATTAATTAAACTTCAGGTGAACAAAGTAGATTAAACGTATTAGGTATAGTTTTATTAGTATAAGTATCCCTAGCAACCATTAGTAAGTAAAGAACTTAAATATCTAAACACAACCTTAAAGCGAAGATGCAGACAGCAATCCAGCAACGAGATGGGGGCTTTCCAGTCTTTTGCACTGAGCCACATGTATGATTTTCTCCCTGTTGGTGAGGGGTCTTATGTGTGCACAAGGTGCAAGGAGCTCTTTGCTCATAGGGAACGAGTCCGATCTCTGGAGGCAAGAGTAGCAGGCTTGGAAGACATAAGGAAGACAGTGAGGTACATAGACGAGACCTACAGGGATATAGTCCTGAAGTTCCACTTCCAGTCTGGCAGCATCCCTGTTGCCATGGAGGAGAGAGGTCACGTGACAGGAGAGCATCACCCTGGTGTGGCAGGAAGTGATCCTGTAGCTAGGACCTGTCCTCCAGGTGATGTAAAGCCCTCTTGCACCAAGGAAGTTTCTCCAGGGCCATGTGCCCATGAGGGAAGGGTTAGGACAGCAGTTATAGTTGGTGATTCAATCATTAGGCATGTAGATAGATGGGTGGCTGGTGGACGTGAGGATCGCTTGGTAACATGCCTGCCTGGTGCGAAGGTAGCGGACCTCACGCGACACCTAGACAAGGTCTTAGATAGTGTGGGAAGAGTCTGCTGTCTTGGTACATGTCAGTACCAATGACATAGAAAAATGTGGTAGGGAGGTTCTGGAAGCTAAATTTAGGCTTTTAGGTAGGAAGTTGAAATCCGGAACTTCCAGGGTAGCATTCTCCGAAATGTTTCCCGCTCCACGCGCAGGACCCGAAAGGCAGGCAGAGCTCCGGAGTCTCAATGCGTGGATGAGACAATGGTGCAAGGATGAGGGTTTGGGATTTGTTAGAAACTGGGGAACATTCTGGGGAAAGGAGGGGCTCTTCCGAAGGGATGGGCTTCACCTTAACTGGGATGGAACCAGGCTGCTGGCATTAACCTTTAAAAAGGAGATAGAGCAGCTTTTAAACTAGATAATAGGGGAAAGCCAACAGTCGCCAAGAGCGCATGGTTCGGAACAATATATAAATGAAGAATACTAACAAAAAAATGAAGTTAGGGCACATCAGCAGAGAGGTTCCAATAAAGAAAGCCCAAATGCCCTTGAGTACAGAGCAGACAGAGCTTAAAGATTCCAAATTGCCCCTGCCTACCGATAACCAGATTAATATGAATAAAATACAGTCTCTAAAATGCTTGTATGCAAATGCTAGATGTCTAAAAAATAAGATGGGAGAGTTAGAATATATAGCGCTAAATGAAAAGTTAGATATGATTGGTATCTCAGAGACATGGTGGAAGGAGGACAACCAGTGGGACACTGTGATACCTGGGTATAAACTATATCGTAACGATAGAGCTGATCAAATTGGTGGAGGGGTTGCACTCTATGTCAGAGAGGGTATTGAGTCACAAAGGATTAAAGTTTTGCAGGAATCAAAATTTTCTGTAGAATCTATATGAATTGAAATTCCATGTAAAAAAGGGGAAGGCGATGGCAGTGGGGTTGTACTATCGACCACCTGGCCAGAATGAACAAAAGGATGATGAAATGCTCAAAGAAATCAGGGAAGCTAACAAAAGTTACAGAACGGTAATAATAATAGGTGATTTCAATTACTCCGATATTGACTGGGTCAGTGTCACGGCAGGACATGCTAGGGAGATCAGGTTTCTAGATGAAATAAATGACTGCTTCTTGGAGCAGATAGTTCATGAACCGACCAGAGGGGAAGCCATTTTGGACTTAGTCCTTAGTGGAACACCAGATCTGATACAAGAGATAAGGGTGTTGGGACCACTTGGCAATAGTGATCACAGCATGATCGTGTTTGAATTAATTAATGGAGGAGGGATGTTAAGGAAATCCACAGTACTACCATTTAACTTTCAAAAGGGAGACTATGATAAAATGAGGAAAATAGTTAAGAAAAAACTAAAAGGACCAGTTGCAAAAGTCAAAGACTTACATCAAGTTTGGGTGTTGTTTAAAAATACTATCTTGGAAACCCAGACCAGCTGTATTCCAAGCTTTAAGAAAAGTGGAAGGAAGTCCAAAAAACTGTCATAATGGTTTAAAGGAGAGGTCAGAGAGGCTGTTGTTGCCAAAAAAGCATCTTTCAGGAAATAGGAAAAAAGAGTCAAATGACGAAAACTGGAAACAGCACATACACTGGCAAGTTAAATGCAAGGCAATGATAAGGCAGGCAAAGTGAGAATTTGAGAAGAAACCTGCTGTGAAAGCAAAAACGCGTAATAAAGACTTTTTCAACTACATTCGAAGGAAAAAAGCCTGTGAAAGAGTCACCATTAGATGATAGAGGGGTAAAAGGGACAGTAAGAGGGGACAAGGCTATACCGGAGAGACTGAATGAATTCTTTGCTTTGGTCTTTACTGAGGAAGATGTAGGGATGTTACCCATGACTGAAGTGGTATTTAAAGGTGATACTGCAGAGGAATTGAAAGAAATACTGATACACCGGGAAGATGTATTACAACTATTTGATAAACTGAAGAGTAGCAAATCACCTGGACCGGATGGTATACATCCAAGGGTGTTGAAAGAACTGAAATATGAGATTGCAGACCTTCTATTAGTAATCTGTGAACTATCATTAAAATCATCTGTAATACCGGAAGATTGGAGGATCGCCAACGTAATGCCAATTTTTAAAAAGGGTTCCAGGGGTGATCCGGAAAACTACAGACCGGTGGAGCCTGACATCAGTACCGGGAAAAATGGTAGAAAACATTATAAAGAACAAAATTACTCATCATGTAGATAGTCATGGCTTAATGGGAGACAGTCAACATGGCTTTAGATAAGGAAGATCTTGTCTTACTAATCTGTTATGTTTTTTGAAGGTGTGAATAAACAGGTAGACAAAGGTTAGTCAGTTGACATAATGTATTATGGACTTTCAGAAAGCCTTTGACAAGGTCCCTCATCAGAGACTTTTGGAAAAACTAAAAAGTCATTGGACAGGAGGCAGTGTACTATTGTGGATCATGAACTGGTTAAAAGACAGAAAGCAAAGGGTAGGGGCTAAATGGCCAATTTTCCCAATGGAAAAAATGTGAATAGTGGAGTACCCCAGGGATCTGTCCTGGGTCGGCTGTTTTTTGACATATTCATAAATGACCTGGAAAAGGGAATAACGAGTGAGGTTATCAAATTTGCAGGTGACACAAAACTATTTAAAGTTGTTAAAACCCAAGAGGATTGTGGAAAATTGCAAGAGGATCTTGATAAATTGGAAGACTGGGCATCAAAATGGCAGATGAAATCTAATGTGGACAAGTGCAAAGTTATGTACCTAGGAAAGAAAAACCCAAATTATGGTTACACGATGGAAGGTTCCAAATTGGGAATCACTACCCAGGAAAAAGATTTAGGCGTCATCGTGGATAACATGTTGAAACCCTCCGCCCAGTGTGCAGCAACAGTAAAGAGAGCAAATAAAATGCTAGGTATCATAAGGAAAGGAATGGAAAATAAAACAAAGGATATTATAATACCTCTGTATCGTTCCATGGTACGACCGCACCTTGAATACTGTCTGCAATTATGGTCACCGTATCTTAAAAAGGATACAGCATTATTAGAAAAGGTACAGAGAAGAGCCACCAAAATGGTAAAGGGGATGGAAGGATACCCCTATGAAGAGAGGCTAAAAAGGTTAGGGCTCTTCAATCTGGAAAAGAGACAGCTGAGGGGAGATATGATAGAGGTCTATAAATTAATGAATGGAGTCGAACGGGTAAACGTAGATCGATTGTTTACATCGTCAGAATATAAAAAGACTAGGGGACATGCAATGAAGCTACAGGATAACCTATTTAAGACTAATAAAAGAAATATTTTTTCACTCAATGTGTAATCAAACTCTGAAATTTGTAGTAAAAGCTGCTAGTGTAGCTGGGTTTAAAAAAGGTTCGGACAAGTTTCTGGAGGAAAGGTCCATAAACCATTATTAAAAGGGACCCAGGTTATTACTGCTTGACCCAATACAAGCATTGAGGAACCTGTGTCTTTTGGGGAGACTGCTAGGTACTTATGATCTCAATTGGCCACTGTTGGAAAAAGGATACTGGGCTTGATGGACTTTGGTCTGACCCAGTATGGCATATCTTATGTTCTTAAACTGCGCTCCAAAGCCGCCATCCTGGACACGAGTCCGGGAGGCTCCACAGCCTCCAGCTTGGGCGCCGACATGGTCGGCCCTGACGCCGGTTCCCCCGGAGCGGAGTCTTCGACAAGAACAGTCGGTACTTGCCTAGGCTGATCCGGTTCCCGATGAGGAACTTTGGCCGGGCGCTCCTTCTCTGACGATCTGGGCAGGCGCACTCAGGGCTCCACAACTGGCCCCAAGAGGAGCCCAGTCGTTTGGAACAATCCAGAGATGCCGCCTTCAAGGATTTCTTCTTCCTCTTGTGTTCCCTTGAGGGAGACCCCCTCTTTGAGGAACCCCAACGATGCTCGGGTTCGGAGCGCTCCCCCCAAGACGTAGAGGCCTCAGGCGAGGTCCTGGCTCTCGGAGACACGGGGGATTCTGGAAAAGTCTTGTCATGCTGCTGCTGGTGGTTCCTCAGGGCCTTAGCCGACATTTTCTTACACACAGTGCAGACCATCAGGTCGTGGTCCGGCCCATGGCACCGGAGGCAGCAATCGTGTGTATCGGTGGGGGACATAATTTTCCCGTACTGATCGCATTTCTTGAAACCACTGGTAGCCATCAGAGGAAAAAGGACCACGAAACGTTTTAAGACCCTTTGGGCTGCCAGTGAAGGAGAAAAAGGGAAAAAGGGTGCAAAGACGCCTCAAAAGGGAAAAAAATCGAACAGAAGGTAGAAAAGACCGACCCGATACCAGAGTACCGAGGCCGGAGACGGGAAGGATACCGGTGTCGACCGGTCGGGCCAAAAAGGCACACAGAAAAATCAACTTTTTCCGGGACACGAGGGACAACGTCCGATGGGCTCCGCGGAAAAAAGGAGACTGAGCAAGATGGCACCCTTGGGCGGGGACCACGCATGCGTGGTAGCAACTACCTCAGGCTTTCTTTGAAAGCTGGGGATTTGCTAAGCGCAGGCTCCGTCAGCGTCGTCGTCACCTATATGTGAGGACTGACTTCCTGCTTGTTCCTGGAGAATCACCCTTTTAGCAGCCACGCTGTCAGTGACAAGGACCCCAGGTTGGGGTGCAGAAGAGAGCTCCCCTCCTGAGACAGGTGTCCCAGAGAGGTCCCCAAGGGGATGGGGGTCTCCACCGTTAACCAGAGGAGCAACGGGAACCACGGTTGCCTGGGAAACCGAGGGCTATCAGGATGAGTGAGGCCCTGTTGAGGAGGGTCCTGAACAAGGCTTTGGCAATCAGCGGTGTGGGAGGGAAGGTGTACATGAGGTCCTCTGACTATGAGACGAGGAATGCATCCGCCGCCACTCTGGAGGGGTGCCAGGAACAGAAGCGGGGCTACTGGAAGTTTTCCGGTGAACAGGTCCATCATGGGTTCCCAACAGATCTGGAAAAGCCGGTCAGCCACTCTGGGGTCCAGCTGCCACTCGTGCGGTTAGAGGACTCTGCTCAGCCTGTCGGTGAGAAGGTTGTTCTGGCTTGGTAAGTACACTGCCCACACGATACCCTGTTGGACTGCATACGAGCAGAGGACCATTGCCTCACGACAGAGGGCACGAGACCCCATGCCCTCCTGTTTGTTCATATAGAATATCGCCACCTGGTTGTCAGTCTGGACCAGCACCAGCTGGTGACACAGGTGGTGGCAGAAAGCTCACAGGTCCAAATAAATGGCCCGTTGCTCCATGAGGTTGATCTGCTGGGTGCTCTTGTCTGGTGACCAGTTGCCCTGAGTGCAGAGCTCCCCGCAGTGGGCTCCCCAGCCGAGGAGGGAGGCGTCCATGGTGAGGACCCTAGAGGGGCTCAGGGCCTGAAAAGGCATGCCCACCTCGAAATGCTGGGGGGACTGTCACCAGACCAGCGAGTCTGCCAGTTGGTGGGTTACAGAGACACTGTCTCGGAGGCATCCTGTGGCCTGAGACCACTGGTCCCGGAGACACCAATGCGCCACCGTCATATGGAGGCGAGCGTCTGGTGTGACGAGGACCATGGAGGCCATGTGCCCGAGGAGGCGCAGAAGAAGCTGAGCGGGCACAGAGAGACGGTACTGTATGTCTCGTGCCAGAGTCCTGAGACGGTCGGCCCAGTCCCTGGGCAAGAAGGCCTTTG
Source organism: Ichthyophis bannanicus (assembly GCA_033557465.1). NCBI lineage: Eukaryota > Metazoa > Chordata > Amphibia > Gymnophiona > Ichthyophiidae > Ichthyophis > Ichthyophis bannanicus. The sequence goes on along the minus strand of CM066041.1, from coordinate 66,760,136 downwards.
ACTGGAGGGTGTCGAGCTCTGCCTCAAACTCCAGACACTGTCCCGGGAGCAGGTGACACTTGGGGTAGTTTATGGCAAAACCCAAGTGCTGCAGAACCTGGATGGTGCGTGCGGTGGTCTGCTGCACCTCTGAGGCTGTGCCTCCCTTTATGAGCCTGTCGTCCAGGTAGGGGAAGACAAAGATCCCCTGGAGATGGAGGAAGGAGACCATGACTGTCAGGCATTTTGTTTAGACCCTTGGGGCAGAGGACAAGCTGAAAGGGAGAACCGTGTACTGAAAGTGCCTGCCCCCCCCCCCCCCACTATGAACCACAGGTACTGCCTGTGGTTGGGGTGAATGAGGATGTGGATATAGGCATCCTTGAGGTCTAAAGAGCATAGTCAATCTCCCTGCTGGAGGTAGGGCAGCAATGTTCCAAGGGAGAGCATCTTGAACTTCTCCCTCAACAGGAATTTGCTGAGGTTGCGCAGGTCGAGGATGGGCCTTAGGTCCCCTGTTCTTTTGGACATGAAGAAGTACCTGGAGTAGAACCCCTTGCCCATGAAGTGGTGGGGCACCGCCTTGTCCTCGAGAAGATTTGCCAACTCCTTCAGTAGAAGGTCCCGGTGAAGGGGGAGACCTGAGGGGCTCTGCCGGAAAATGAGGGGGAGGTATCTGAGTCAGGTGAAGGAGGTAACCCTCCCTGACCACTCAAAGTACCCAGGAATCGGTGGTGATGGTCAGTAACCTTTGGGCATAGTGGGCCAGACATCTCCTTGTGGGCTGCTGATCTCCTTGGGGCAGATAGGCTATGCTGAAGAAGTCAAAAACTCCCCCTGGCTGGGTTGGAGCAGTTGCCTGGGTTTTGGAGCCTTCTGCTTATGAGGGCCATGCCCATGCCCCTTGGCCTGCTGACCCTGTTGGGGAGCTGGGAAGGCCTGAAAAGGTGGGCAGTTTCTGTAAGCAGCCCCTTTCCTCGGGTAGAAGGACTTTTAACCCCAGCCCTTCCGTCGAGGAGGGGCAGCGGTCTTTTTAGAGAGCCTGGTCCTCGTCAAGAACTGTATCTCCAGCTCAGCAGCATTGGCGGTCATGGTTTTGCCAAAAACGTTCTCTCCTTGGCATGGGACATCGACTAATTTGTCTTGAACCCAGTGCTCGAGGTTGGACGACTGTAGCCAAGCTTGGTGCCTTGCACCGATGCCTGCCACCACTACTCGAGCTGCCAACTCGAACCCATCATAGGCTGCTCGAGACATGAATTTGGAGCACTCACAGACTGCCTTTGCCAGGTTCTTGAAGAGCTGCAAGGGTTCCTTGGAGAGACCAGCTGAGAACCCGGCAAGTTCCTTTGCCACGTCTCTCGGGTACATGCCCATGTACAGCTGGTAAGTCTGGATACAGCCGATGAGCATTGAGTCCTGGTAACACTTTCTTCCGAGGATATGAAGGGTGCGGGCCTCCCTGCCGGGGGGCACCAAGGAGTTCATCTTCTGTCTTTTCAGCCAATTCATGGCCGACTCCACTACCATGAAGTTATGCAGCAGCTTTGATTTCTGGAAACCCTGGATCCAGCGGACTCGATACATGGAGTCGAGCCATTTGCTCACCACCAGTACAGACACCGGTGTCTCCCACATCCAGAGCATCAGCCGTTCCAGGATGGGAAGAATGGGCACCGCGAGCGATTCCCTCGGAGGAGCCTCGTACTGGAGGATTTCCAATTCATCTGCTCGAGGGTCTTCCTCCGTCTCCGTAGGGAACGCCAGGGCCTTTGATATATCCTTGACGAAATCAAGGAAGCCCATATCATCCGGAGGGGAGTGCCGTTGAGACCCTGAGATGGGAGAGTCGGATAGACGTCATGGTGGCGACGGGTGTCAAGGGACTCCTCATCCTCAGTCTCCCACTCGGAGTTGTCCGATGAGGACTCGTAGGAGGGCTGCTCCACGGGCCTCAGAGCTGCCGATGCCCCGTGGGCAGTGTCCAACATGCTAGCCGGGTATGATCGCAGTCCCGTTGATCGGGAATCGGATCGCGACTTCGGCTGAGGATCGGCTCGGCCCGGCCTCCGGGGACATCTTGGTTATCAAGGGCCTAGTGGTCGGTGCAGATGAACCTGTCGTGCCGGACAACAGCGCCCGCTGCTGGTCCATGAAGGCAGACAAACTGCGCTACAGGGCTGCCATTCTGGACTTCAGGCCAGAAGGCTCTGCAGCTTTCGGCGCGGGCACCGAGGGGCTCAGGCCTGACACAGACTCCACTGAAGGAGAATCTTCTACAAAGCCTCGGACGAGCGTCTCGGACTGCGGGACCACACGGCACCCAGCCAGTCGGAACCGTCCAAGGACGCCGCCTTCAAGGGTTTCTTCTTCTTCCTGGGTTCCCTCGAGAGAGACCACCTTTCTGCAGACCCACAACAGGGCTCAGGCTCAGAAGGTTCCACCCGAGGCGTCGAGGCTTCAGATGAGGCCCTGGCCTTTGGAGGGACCGGAGACTCAGGGGAAAAACTTATGCTGCTGCTGGAGGCTCTTGAGGGCCTTGCTAGACATCCTTTTTCAGAGACCGCAGGCTGCCTGGGCGTGGTCTGGCCAGAGGCAGCGGAGACAACAGTTGTGTGTGTCGGTCTAAGACATAATTTTTGAGCACCGATCACACTTCTTAAAGCCACTGGTAGCCATGGGGGAAAAAAGTACCCCTGTGAGGTCGAAGACTCACCAGGCTGCTAGATGGAAATGAAAAAATGCGCAAAGATGCCAGAAAATGAAACAATGAGAAAACTATAAAAATAGACCCGAACTAGACGCCAAAGCAGCAAGGTCGGGTGGCGTGAAGAGTACCTGAGGCGAGTATGAAACTCGGAGGAAAAAAAATCAACTTTTTCCGGGGACAAATGAGACAAACATCTGAAAGGCTCCGCAGAAAAAAGGAGACTGAGCAAGATGGCACCCTTGGGCAGGAAGGGGACCACGCATGCGTGGTGGCGTCTCCCAAAGGCTTTCTTTGAAAGCTGGGGGGATGCTTCCGCGAGAGCTCCATCGGTGCAGACATCACCCATATGTGAGGACTGACTTCCTGCTTGTTCCCAGAGAAGTACCGGGACTGGACTGGAGGGGCAATAATAAAGGCTTTGATTTTCTTATAATAGTGGCGGTTGATGTTAAGTGCAATGGAACAATCAGACCATCAAAACATTTGTTTTGCTTAATAGAAGGACTAACCATGGATGCTACTATTATCACAGAATATTTATAGAAAGAAGCTGAAATAGTCTTGCTTTTAGCCTGGGGCCCAAGAAAGAAGCCTCTATTCTCACTGAGCCAAAGGTACAATTAGGAAAGAGCTACCACTATAAGAGAAATGAGGGAGAGGGCAGAAGGCAAAACAGAGAGAGAACAAGAAAGAAACATCACTATGTCACATGACATGCAGTGATTCAAGTAGGATACTTGTGATACAGACTAGAACCCTTTTAGTTTGAACCACATTGGGTGACAAAGTTCTCACCATTTCCTTTAAGAGGCTGCTCCTGAACACAGGTCTGTTTATACACCCACCTCACTGCTGGCCAACTCAACATTCTAATGGAGATCTTTTATGTTAAGAATTTGGCTTTCAAACATAAAAACAGTTTAAACAAGTTACATGAACCATTTCTTACCTTTACTCTCATATGCTCTTTTCCAAGAGATTCATATTCTATTAGAAGCTGCAGAAAAATAAATCATAAAACAATGATTTAATTCAACACAAAAACAATGCAGCTAATGTAAGTAACCTGGTACATATTTGTAAAAAATGTTTTGAGTCTAGTATTTGTGCCAGCATCAGAATTACTTATCCTATCACTCAACTCAAGCCCATTGTTAACACTGTAGCATTCTCAGAAGTTCTACCTGTTCTTGGTAAGGAGGCAGAAAGGCCACATTGCATAAACAGCTTCAATACATGGCTCCAGACCTGGTGCAAACAAGAAGGATTCAGATTTATAGGCGACTGGGAAAACAGATGGACCAACAAGAGACTATACTGTGCTGATAGCGTAGTTACTCACCTGTAACAGGTGTTCTCCAGGAGCAGCAGGAATCAGTCCTCACATATGGGTGACATCGGCGCCGACGGAGCCCTCGCGGAGCAATTTTCCCCAGCTTTCAAAGAAAGCCTTTGGGAATTGCAGCGCGCATGCGCGGTCCTCTTTCCGCCCAAGGGTGCCATCTTGCTCAGTCAGATGACATAGCTAAAAGACAGCAAAAAAATTAGCAAAAACGAAAGCATATAACTGCAACTCCAAGGGGAGGAGGGAGGGTTGTGAGGACTGATTCCTGCTGCTCCTGGAGAACACCTGTTACAGGTGAGTAACTACGCTTTCTCCAGGACCAAGCAGGAAGTCAGTCCTCACATATGGGACTCCCAAGCTTAAGGCTACCGGAGACCCTAAGCACAAAAATGTGCTCCCTCAAGGTCAGTAGCACAGAAGGAAGGAATCTTCTCTGAATATGTCTCCAACCGGTAGCCCAACATCCGGGACGGAGGGTAGGAGTTGCCTATACCTCGAAGAGGTTACGGAGGACTGCCTGTCCGAAAGCACTGTCCCTGCGGGACTCCCTCTCCAGGCAGTAATGGGCTGCAAAATTCTGGCTTGAAGACCAAGTAGCGACCCGGCAGATGTCTGCCAATGGAACAGAGCGGAGGTAAGCTACCGACATAGCCTTCGCCCGAACACGATGAGCTGTGACTCTACCTTCCAGCACGAGGCCGGCTGCCTCGTAAGCCCAAGCGATACAGTCCGCAATCCAGATGGACAGAGTACGCTTGGAGACAGGGAGCCCCAACTTGTTGGGGTCATAAGACACGAAGAGCTGAACAGTCCTTCGGTGCTCCCGTGTACGGTCAAGGTAGAAGGTCAACGCCCTTCTACAGTCCAGGGTATGCAGGACCATTTCAGCTCGGCTGGAGTGTGGCCTGGGAAAGTAGGTCGGAAGTACCACCTCCTGGTTGATGTGAAAAGGGGAAACCACTTTGGGAAGAAACTTAGGGTGAGTCCGTAGGACTACCCGGTTCTTGTAGAACCTAGTGTAAGGAGGATCAGAAACCAGGGCCTGCAGCTCACTAACGCGTCTAGCAGAAGTGAGGGCTACCAAGAACAGGGTTTTCCATGAAAGAAAACGTAGCGGACAGGTAGCCATAGGCTCAAAAGGCGGACAGGTAATCCGCTGCAAAACCACATTAAGATCCCAGTCCGGGGCTGGTGGGTGCAAAGGTGGCTTAAGGAGAAGGAGGCCTCTGAGAAACCGAGCCACCAGATGGTGGCTGGAAAGAGGTCTACCATCCACCGGCATGTGATGCGCAGAAAGAGCACTGAGGTGGACCTTGACCGAGTTGGACTTAAGTCCTAGGTTAGAGAGAGAGCAAGTATTGCAAGACCACTGATGCTGAACAGGAGAAAGGATCTTGAGACTGCTGAGTACACCAGACGGAGAACCGACGCCACTTGAGAGAGTAGGCCTTTCGGGTGGAGGGCCTCCTGGAGGCCAAGACGACCTCCTCCACATCTGGAGGTAGCTGCAGAGGAGCAAGGACTACCCTTTCAGCAGCCAGGCCATCAGATGAAGGGACCGGAGATTGGGGTGTAGGAGAGTCCCCTGATCCTGCGACAGGAGGTCGGGCTGAAATCCCAGTGGAAGAGGAGTGTCTACCGCTAGCTGCATCAGAAGCGGGAACCAAGGTTGTCTCGGCCACCGGGGAGAGACTAGGATCATCGATGCTTTGTCTCTGAGAACCTTGAAGAGCGTCCGAGACACCAGTGGCATGGGAGGAAAGGCATACAAGAGGCTGGTGGACCATGGAATTAGAAAAGCATCCGCCGCTATCTGGAGAGGATGCGGCTGTCGAGAGCAGAATCTTGGCAGCTGCCGGTTCAGAGGACTGGCAAACAGATCCATGGTGGGGAGGCCCCACTTGAGAAAGATCCACTGAACCACCAGCGGATCCAACCTCCACTCGTGTGGCTGGATATCCTGCTGAGCTTGTCGGCCAGGTAATTTTCTTGACCTGGGAGATAGACAGCCCTGAGGAGGATGCCCTGGCGGACTGCCCAAGAGCATAGCCGTTGCGCCACCTGACAGAGGAGGAAGGAGCCTGTTCCGCCTTGTTTGTTTACGTAGAACATGGCAACCTGGTTGTCCGTCTGTATCAGCAGCGACTGGTGGGACACCAGGTGAGAGAAGGCTTTGAGCGCTAGGCGGATGGCTCTGAGCTCCAGGAAGTTTATCTGTTGAGCAGACTCCCAAGGAGTCCAGAGTCCTTGAGTACATGACCCTTGGTAATGTGCTCCCCAACCCAGGAGGGAAGCATCGGTCGTTATGACCTGAGAATGCGGAGGGGGCTGAAAAGCCACTCCTAGCACTAGGTTGGGTAGATGAAGCCACCATCGCAGAGAGGAGACCAGCTGGTCGGAGATCTGCACAGAGTCTGCTAGGCTCCCCGTGGCCTGATGCCATTGATTGCGAAGGCACCACTGAGCAGGACGCATGTTCAGTCGGGCATTGGGGGTCACATGGACCGTGGAAGCCATATGGCCGAGCAGTCGCAGAAAGTGCCTGGCTGAGACCAGCGCATTGCTGTGAAAGTGGCCGGCGAGATCCATGAGCCGCCTGGCCCTGTCCAGAGGGAGGAAGGCTCGCGCCTGAAGTGTGTCCAACCTAGCGCCGATGAACTCAAGATTTTGAGAGGGGAGCAAAGTGGACTTTGCGAAGTTTATGACAAAACCCAAGAGCTGGAGCAGAGCCACAGTGCGATGAGTGGCTTGAGCGGCCTCTGGTGAAGATGGGGCTCTGATGGGCCAGTCGTCCAGGTATGGGAACACAAACAGACCTTGCAGTCTCAGATAGGCCGCCACCACTGCGAGGCATTTGGTGAACACTCGGGGTGCGGAGGATAGGCCAAAGGGCAGCACTCTGTACTGGTAATGATTTCCTCCCACAACAAATCTGAGATATTGTCTGTGGTCCGGATGAATGAGGATATGAGTATACGCATCTTTCAGATCCAAGGAGCATAGCCAGTCTCCCTGCTGGAGGTAGGGCAGCAGGATTCCAAAGGTAAGCATCTTGAACTTTTCCTTTGCAAGGAACTTGTTGAGGTTTCGCAAGTCCAGGATGGGTCTGAGGCCTCCTGTTCTTTTTGGAATCAGGAAGTACCTGGAGTAAAACCCTTGGCCCCTCAGGTGGTGGGGCACCGGTTCCACGGCTTGTTCCTGAACAAGACTTGCTAACTCCTGAAGGATTAAGTCCCTGTGCAAAGGTAGTCGGGGAGGCTCCCCTGGAAAGTAGGAGGGAGGTACCTGGTGAAAGTGAAGAAGATAGCCCTTTCGAACTATGTGAAGTACCCAGGTATCTGTGGTGATGTTGGACCACCTATGGGCAAAGTGGACCAGCCGGCCTCCTGTGCTGAGAAAAACCAGCTGAGGGGGAGAGGCTATGCTGAGGAAGTCAAAAACTCCCACCCTGCTGAGCAGGGGCCGGTGGTGCAGGCTTGGGGGCTTGCTGCCTACGGGACCCATTACCCCGTCCCTTGGCCTGCTTTCCCTGTGGGGGAGCTGCTGAGGCCTGATACTGAGGGTAGTATTTATAGGCAGCACCTTTCCTCGGGTAAAAGGGCTTTTTCCCCGAGGCCTTCTTCTTTTGAGAAGAGGCAGAGGTGTTCCTTGAGAGACGAGTCCTGGTGAGAGTCTCCGTCTCGATTTGTGCAGCCTTCTCATCCATGGGCTTGCCAAAGAGGTTATCACCACGGCAGGGGACATCGACCAACTTGTCCTGTACCCAGGGCTCGAGGTCGGACGTCTGAAGCTAAGCCTGGCGGCGTCCACCGATGCCGGCCGCAGCTACTCGAGCCGAAGCCTCAAAACCATCATAGGCTGCTCGAGATATAAACTTGGAGCACTCTCGAATACCAGTAGACAAGGTTTGGAACCTCTGCAAAGGTTCGTCGGAGAGACCAGCAGAGAACCCGGCTATTTCCTTAGCCAGGTCTCGAAGATACATGCCCATGTAGAGCTGGTAAGTCTGGACTCGACAAGCAAGCATAGAGCCCTGGAAGCACTTCCTACCGAGGGCATCCAGGCTTCGGGCTTCCCTACCAGGGGGCACCGAGGAGTGCATATTTTGACTCTTAAGTCTATGCATGGCCGATTCCACCACCATGGAATGGTGCGGTAGTTGTGCCTTTTGGAAGTCGGGGCTCTTGCGGACTCGATAAATGGAATCGACCCGCTTGCTTAACACCGGCGACGACGCCGGGCTCTCCCACATGCGGAAGAGAAGTCGTTCCAGCATCGGAGGAACCGGTACAATAAAGGCCTCCTTCGGGGGAGAGTCATATTGGAGGGCATCGAGTTCTTCGACTCGAGGTTCCTCCTCGGGATCCGTGGGGAAGGCCAAGGCCTTGGCCATATCCCTCACGAAGTCCGAGAACCGGGTATCCTCCGGGGGGGACCGTCTCCGAGGTTCGGACTTGGGGGAGTCCGAAGGGACACACCGAGTCCGAAAGTAACCAGGTGACTCTTCGTCCTCAGATTCCCAGGCCGACTCCTCGGAGGAGGAGTCGAGCGGCTCCGGTCGGGCGGGCACCGATGCTATCCGCTCCGATGCCAAGGGAGTCGGCGTCGACGACCGCGGTCCCGAACGGGAGTCCGAAGGAGACTTCGACCGAGGATCGGCTCGGTCTCCGGGGTCAATTTGGAGGTCGACGTCCCGGCGGTCAGGGCAGAAACACCGGCGAGGCCAGCGATCAATACCCGCTACTGGTCCATGAAGGCAGTCAGACTGCTTTCCAAGGCCGTCAACCTGAGTCCGAGCTCAGGAGACCCAGCAGCCTCCGACTCGGGCCCCGACGTCGGGTCCTTCGGAGGCGAGTCAACGAGGACAACAGTACTCACGTGAGCGGGCAAATCCACCTCGAGTCGAGGATGTTTTGACGGCCTCTCCATCTCCGAGGACCCGGGACGGGAATCGGGGCAATGCGACCTGGCCCTCGAGGAACCAGGAGCGTCCACCGATCCCGCCCTCGCGGGTTTCTTCTTCCGATGATGTTCCCGGGTAGGAGACCCCCTTTCAGAGGAACTTCGATGATGCTCAGGACCAGAGTCCCGAGACGTCGAAGCCTCTGACGAGGTCCGAGCCCGGCCGGAGTCAGAGAAGATACGCTCCCGCTGATGCTGCCGACTCCTCAACGCTTTTGAGGACATTTTGCCGCATGGCCCACAGATCATGGAGTCATGATCGGGTCCGAGGCAGCGGAGGCAGAAGTCATGAGTGTCTGTAAGAGACATGAGTTTCTTACAGAGATCACACTTTTTAAAGCCGCTGGCAGCCATCGGGGGAAAAAGGGCCCCTGCGAGGTCGAAGGACCGGGCTGCCAGGGAAAAAGGAAAAAGGCGCGAAATCTGTCACGAAGGACAAAAAAACGAAAAATAAGGAACGGACTCGCAACCGGCGTCGCGAGTCCGGGCGTGAAGAAAAAAGAGAAAAATAGAGAAAAAAATCAACTTTTCGGCGGAGATTCACAGACAACGTCTGTAGGGCTCCGCGGAAAAAAGAAGACTGAGCAAGATGGCACCCTTGGGCGGGAAGAGGACCGCGCATGCGCGCTGCAATTTCCAAAGGCTTTCTTTGAAAGCTGGGGAAAATTGCTCCGCGAGGGCTCCGTCGGCGCCGACGTCACCCATATGTGAGGACTGACTTCCTGCTTGGTCCTGGAGAAAGACTACATCTCTCTGTTGCAGGGAAAAGAATCCTAAGTGAAAAATTCAGGCAGTATGTGGATATGCATTTAAACTAGAAAAAGGGGATGACGGATGGGGAAGGACAAGTTCAGGATGTCACTCCCAGCAAAAGCAGATCATCATCAGAAACAGCCACACTTTTAAACCACACATCAACGACAAGTGGGAAAAAGTGGGCAGAACAAAATCAATGCAAAATACATGCAAGCCAGTTAAATGCTGGAAAGCAATAAGCACAAATGCTCGAAGCTTAGCCAACACATTTCCGGACCTGGAAGTCCTAATGGTGGAAACGGACTTGGACATTGTGGCCATTACAGAAACATGGTTTAATGAATCGTATGATTGGGATATAGCCATAGCTGGCTATAATCTATTTAGAAGAGACAGAGAAAGTGGAAAAGGAGGAGGAGTAGCCTTGTATGTCAAAAGCAGTATTAAAGCTACTGAAATGCAGGGGGCATGGGGAAAAGAAGCAGCGCTCTGGATTGTGTTGGAAAGAGGAGATGGCACTGTCATCCATACTGCTGTAGTCTACAGACCTCTGACTCAAATCGAAGAAATAGATAACGAATTGATTATAGATATTGCCAAGATAGCCACAAAGGGGGAAGTGATCACACTGGGTGACTTTAATCTACCCGATGTGGATTGGATTACTCCTTCTGCAAATCTGGAAAGAAGCATAAAAATTGTGGATGCTTTCCAAGATGCGTTACTTAGACAAATGGTGATGGAACCAACCAGGGAAAGCTCAATGCTGGATTTAGTGTTCACCAACCGTGCTAGCGTGTCGAATGTCTGGGTGGGTGCCCCTGTGAGCAGCAGCCATCATCACACGGTGTGGTATGAGATAAAAGCCAAGGTGCAGTCCAATCATAGCAAGCTCAAAGTCCTAAACTTCAAAAACAATGACTTCAGTAAAATGGCCAAGTACCTGAAGGAGGAGTTGGCAGAGTAGGAGGGGATAAGGGAAGTGGAATTGCAATGGGCTAAACTAAAGGTGGCAATAAAAGGGGCAACAGATAAATATGTAACGAAAGTAAATAAAAACAAGAGGAGGAGGAAAACGTAAATTACACTTACCTGGTAATTCTGGTTCCTGGAGGAACTCCAGTTCAGTCCTCCACCTCTGGGTTGTGTACCTCCTCCTGCAGCTTGGAGACTGGGCATGTCAAAATCGTGACATCACTGGATGTAGTCTGCTGTTCTCTCCCATCAGCCCCAGTGAACTATTGACAAAGCACACTCAAAGGAGCAACAAATAAGTAGCTATTATATAAATTCCAACTGTGCACTTAAACCTGAACGTACCACCAACTATATACAAATGACCTTTTTTTTTTCCCCATAGAAAAGGGTTTCTTCTTGCACCTTACCCTTTCGCCTTATTCAGAAGTAGAAAGAATAGCAGGAAACAAGAAACAGAAAGAAAAGCATCAGAGTCACCTACAGCCCGTTAATAATCATACCTACTGGTAGTCCTACCCTTCTCCCAACTGACCATCCACTGTCAACGACAGCACCCCGGGCGGGAATGAGGACTGAACTGGAGTCCTTCCAGGAACCACAATTACCAGGTAAGTGTAATTTCAGTTTCTTTATCGGTCCAGTTCAGCCCTCCACCTCTGGGATGTAACAGAGCAGTATTCATTGGGAGGGGCCTTTCCAGCCGGCTCGTAATACCGCCGAACCGAAACAGGCGTCATTCGCCGCTGAAACATCCAGGTGGTAGTGCTTACTGAAAGTATGAAGAGACGACCAGGTGGCCGCCTTACAGATTTCCCCTGGCGGAACCAAACTCTGTTCTGCCCAGGAAATCGCTTGTGCCCTGGTAGAATGAGCTCTTAGTCCCATTGGTACCGAACGCCCTTGCAGTAGATAAGCGGATGCAATTGCCTCTCTAATCCATCTAGAAATGGAAGCCTTCGCCGCCGCTTCTCCTTTGCGGATACCTCCGAACACGAATAGTCGGTCCGACTTGCGAAAGGTTCCTGAAATCTTCAAATATTGTCGCAGAACCTGTTTGACGTCCAAACGATGCAAAGTACGGTCCGAGGCGCTCCCCTCTAGTGCTCCTAGCACTGGAAGAGAAACCGTTTGATTAAGGTGAAAAGGAGACACCACCTTTGGCAAAAAAGACGGAACTGGTCGCAACACCACCTTCTCTCTGGAAAAAGACAAGAACAGCTCTCTACAGGACAACGCTTGTAACTCTGAAATTCGCCTCGCCAAGCAAACGGCTACCAAAAACACGGTCTTCAACATCAGGTCCTTAATCGATGTCTGGTGCAACGGCTCAAAAGGTGCTTTGGTTAACGCCCCTAAGACCAAATTAAGATCCCACGGCGGAAACAGAATTCTACGCAAAGGTCGCAGTCTGGTGACTGCCTTAAGGAAACGCAACACATCAGTATGAGCACCTAGAGCAACTCCTTGAACTTTGCCTCTATAGCAGGAAAGGGCTGCCAATTGAACTTTCAAGGAACTGGCTGCAAGACCCTTATCAAACCCATCTTGTAGAAAGCTCAAAATCAAGGGGACGGATACCGTATTCGCCCTAACTTGCCGCTGGGAGCACCAGTCTTCAAAAATATGCCATATACGGACATATGCAAGAGATGTGGACGGTTTCCGTGCCCTAAGCAAAGTCGAAATAACTGCTCCAAAATAACTTCTTTTCTTTAGCCTCGCCCTTTCAATGGCCAAACCGTAAGTGAGAATTGATCCACCTGAGGCATTTGAAGCGGCCCTTGTAGCAACAGATCCTCTGACACCGGTAACCTCCAGGGAGCCCCGTCGAGTAGGCGAATGAGATCGGCGTACCACGGCCATCTTGGCCAGTCCGGGGCCACCGATAGTACTCTCCCCTAATGAGCCTTGATGCGCTGAACTACCCGGCCTATGAGCGCCCACGGTGGAAAGACAGAGGAGACCTGTCGACGGCCAGTGCTGCATCAGGGCATCGATCGCTTCCGAATTCTTTTTCGCCTCCTGCTGAAGAAACAGATGGCTTTTGCTAGCTGAAAGGTCACCATCAGGTCCATTATTGGAGGTCCCCATCTGTGGACTATTTGTGCAAAAACGTCCGGATGCAACTCCCACTCCCCGGCATCCACTCGGACCCTGCTGAGAAAATCCGCCATCACACTGTCCTTCCCTGCAATGTGTGCTGCCGAGATCGATGGCAGTCGACGTTCTACCCAAGAGAACAGTGCCTCTGCTTCCTCTTCCATGGCTGCACTTCCTGTGCCGCCCTGTCGATTGATATATGCCACCGTTGAGGAGTTGTCCGACAGCACGCGGACCGGTCAACCCGTCACGGTAGCCTCAAACCTTTGTAGCGCTAAGACCACCGCTCTCAGCTCTAGCCGGTTTATCAACCACACGCTCTCTTGAACAGACCAAGTGCCTTGCGCGAACCGATTTCTGCAATGTGCTCCCCATCCTGCGAGACTCGCGTCCGTCAATAATGGGAGCCACTCCGGCTGCTCCAGAGGCATTCCTGCTTTCAACGATCCCGAAAGCAGCCACCACCGAAGAGACTGCCTGACTTTGAGCGGGCAGGGAAGCCGTTTGTTCAACGAATTGGACTGATGCGACCAACGACGAAGCAGCGCCCTCTGTAACGGTCGCATATGAAATCTGGCCCACGGCACCACTTCCAGGGTCGCCGCCATGGTCCCCAGCACCCGAAGATAATTCCACGCCGAGGGAGCCAGAGCGGATCTGAACTTGCGCACCAGTTGCCGAAGGGCTCGAACCTGACAGTCCGGGAGAAACACCGCTCCTTCCTGAGTGTTGTAACATACCCCCCAATACTAGAAATCCTGGGAAGGTATCAAGCGGCTTTTGGCCGGATTGACCACCCAGCCGAGACTTTGCAAGAACTTCACTACTTTGTCTGTCATCTGAACGCACTCGGCCTTGGACTTGGCCTGAATTAGCCAATCGTCGAGATATGGATGGACCAGAATTCCTTCTTTTCGTAATGCCGCCGCTACCACCACCATAATTTTGGTGAAAGTCTGCGGTGCTGTCGGCAGACCGAAAGGCAATGCTTGGAATTGATAATGTCCCCATGGCAGAGCGAACCGCAGGAATCTTTGATGGGCCGCTCTGATTGGAATGTGTAAATACGCCTCCGTAAGATCGAGGGAAGTCAAATACTCTCCCTGATGCACCGCCACAATGAACGACCTTAACAATTCCATCCTGAAATGGGGCACCCAAAGGCACCGATTCACCCCTTTTAGGTCTAATATAGGGCGCAGAGCCCCATCTTTCTTTGGCACCACAAAATAAACGGAGTATCGACCCATGCCGTAGTCTGCTAACGGCACTGGCGCGACTGCTCCCATTAGTAAAAGTCGATCCAATGTACCGCGAACCGCCAGGGTTTTATGCCGACCTTTGCAGGGTGACATCACAAAAGAATCCCGTACCGGCCAGCACGTAACCATCGCAAATTATCTCTAACACCCACTGGTCGGACATTATTTGGGTCCAAGCAGGAAGAAATTCCCGAAGTCGCCCGCCTATCGGTTGGCTTCCCACCGGGACCCACCTCCTTTCATTGTGGCTTTCGAACTGCTGCTGTGGAAGCGGTTGCGAAGCCTCTATTTGCTCCGCGAAAGCCACAAAACCCCTGGGCCCTAGAAGCAAATCTTCCTCTTTGGAAACCTCCCAACTGAGAAGTACGGAATCTCCTGAAGTCCCGAAACTGTCCCTGAAAGGCTTGAAAGGACTTCCCTTGCTTTGGCTTATCCTCCGGGAGTCTCACATCTTTGGACTCCCCGAGATCTTTAACCAACTTGTCCAAATCTTCTCCAAACAACAACTTTCCTTTAAACAGGAGCTTACTGAGACGCGACTTGGACGAACCATCGGCCGCCCAATTCCTCAATCACAGAGATCTTCAGGCGGCCACCAAGGAAGCCATACTATTGGCTAGCGCTCTAATTAAGTCATAATGCACATCTGCCAAATATGCCAACCCAGACTCTAGATGATCCAGCTCTCTTACCTCTTTCCTGCTCCAGGTGCGTGGACTGCCGTAAGCGCCGAGACCATCTGAGAAACGCCCTCGCCACCCAGGCTCCACAAATGGAAATCTGTAAGGACAGAGCGTCAGCCTCAAAAGACTGTTTCAATAAACCATCTACTTTCCTATCCTGCGCATCCTTTAAAGCCGTGTTACCTTCCACTGGTATAGTGGTCTTTTTTGTGACCACTGCTACTGCTGCGTCAACTCGCGGAGATCTGAATTTCTTCTTGTCCTTATCCGCCAAGGGGTAGAGCCTGTTCATAGTCCTGATTCCTCTCAGGCCTGCTTCTGGTTGATCCCACTTCTCCTGGATCATCCGGTCCACCACTCGGTGAACAGGGAACACTACCTGTGCTTGCCTCACCGCCTGAATGATAGGGTCTTCCACGTCTTCTTCTTCGTCCCCCTGGTTGCGCTGTAGCGAGATTGTGTGTCTGAAGGGATTCCATGATAAGCGCCGTCTGCTCGTCTTTCCGGAATACCCTGATGATTTTCACCTGATCCTCAGGCTCTTGTATTTCCCCTTCTTCCAACTCATCCGTGCCTGCTTCGTGCTCCTCTTCGGCTTCATTTGCCTCTGGCCACTCGCTCTCCATGAACGAAAGCTCACTCGGCCTGGGCCTCTTAGGTGTTTTCAGGGAAATACCATCAGTGTTACCTACCCTGGACATCTGTCCATGGCAAGTTAGCGACACGGGCTCCGGTATTTTCCCTTGACGCCTCAGGCATAACGCCTGATGCATAATTAAAACAAAGTCTGGGCAGAAATCTCTGAGCTGAGACCCCGACCCCAAGACCAATAGCGCACCAGACAGGCCCGCAGCCACCTCCAGGCCGGCCCCTTCGCCGTGGCCCTCAATGCCTCTACTTCAGCCCCAGCCGAGGGATCCTGGGGCTCCTGTGCAACTTTGACTTCCATTTGTTGTTCCACGCTGGTAGACACTGAAGTGCAGCCCCGGCAGATCCCGGAGTCCGCGACTGTACCTCTGCGGGTGCCACAGACCACACACTGTGGGCACGATGCCATAGGTCAGACCGCTTCCCCACGTATGCGTTCAACCCCCCAAAGAGGCTTGTGTACTTGTTTTCCTTTTTTTTTTTTTTTTTTTTTTTAATATCCTCTTTAATAAAACGAAACAAAAGGAGATAAAGCAAAATTCCCCGAGGGAAGACAAAAATTCCCCCTCAAAAAATTAATCCTTAAACTTCTCTCAATGAAAACAGAACAATACGATAACAAACACAGTAAACAGAGTAAAACAGTTCCAAACAAGAAATATGAGCTTTTTCGGGCCCAGGACCCAAGCTACCTGAAGCCCCGTGCCCTGAATCGCGAGTGCCGGCCACGCGGTCCCAAGATGGCCGCCGCTCAGTGCACTCGTGAAATGGCGCCAAACCCCGCTGATACTTCCCGACGTTTGGGATCACACCCGGTGCCGGTCCGCTCCCCCTTTACAACACGCTACACTGTCTTACCCGCTTTCACTAGCGACTCAGCTTTCTGCCACGAGGATCGAGAGCCTCCAGCCTGCGCGGCCCCGCTGCACTGAGAACCGAGTGGGGAGCCGCCGGCGATAGACCGCAAAGGGAGACTGCCTGCTGTCAAGCTCTCCTCCATACAGGCAAGGAGGAGAGATCGGACTGTCAGCGCTTCACAGGAAGCAGTATAAAAGGAGGCAGAGAGGGACCGGTGCAATACAGAAATGCTTTTTTTTTTTTTTTTTTTTTAAAGAGACAGGACCCAAATTAATCAAATTGTTGTAAAAGGAATCAGATCAAGTAAAATTAAAGCAAATTGAATCAAATTAAATCAAATCTATCTAACACTAAGCTACCCTAACAGCTCCTTATCTGTTCTCAAGTGAGCCCAGACCTAGGCTCACTACGTCCTCCTGCTGCATGGAGACTGGACACACTGGGGCTGATGGGAGAGACTATCAGACTACATCCAGTGATGTCACGATTTTGACATGCCCAGTCTCCAAGCTGCAGGAGGAGGTACACAATCCAGAGGTGGAGGACTGAACTGGAGGACCGATAAGTAACCTATTTGGTTTTCCAAAGAAGTGGCTGCTCAAATAAAAGCAAAAAACACAGCTTTCACAAAATTCAAAAGCTTGCAAACAGAGGAACACAGAAAGGAATACAGGATCAAACTAAAAGAGACAAAAAGAGAAATAAGGAAAGCAAAATCAAAGGCAGAGGAAAAGATGGCTAAAGATGTGAAGTGTGGCGACAAAACTTTCTTCAAGTATATTCGGGAGAGGAGGAAAATCAGAGGTGGAATTGCAGGACTCAGAAGTGCTGGGAACAGACTCGTGGAAAGTTGACATTGAAAAAGCGAAATCGCTAAACAAATACGTCTGCTCTATTTCTACTAAAGAAAATCCTGGAGAAGGACCACCTGTGACTCCCAAATATAAAAATGGGAATGAAGTAGATACCACACCATTCACAGAAGATGATGTGTTAGAACAAATTGCAAAACTGAAAGTGGACAAGGCCATGGGACCGGATGGGATACATCCCAGGATACTGAAAGAGCTCAGAGAGGTTCTTGCAGGGCCGTTAAAGGATGTTTTCAACAGATCCTTGGAAACAGGAGGAGTTCCTCAGGACTGGAGAATGGCTGATGTGGTACCTCTTCACAAAAGTGGTGACAGGGAAGAAGTGACAAACTACATGCCCGTGAGACTTACCTTGGTGGCGGGAAACGTAATGGAGGCGGCTCCTGAAAGAGCGAATAGTGGACTTTCTCAAAACCAACAGGTTGCATGATCCGAGGCAACATGGTTTTACCGAAGAACAATCTTGCCAAACAAATCTGATTGAGTTCTTTGACAAAGTGACCAGAGAACTAGATCAGGGGCATGCGATGGATGTCATCTACCTGGATTTCAGCAAAGCCTTTGTGTCCCTCTAGTCCACACACCATGCTTCAAAAATTCTCCAAACCCGTATGTACACCAGCGATGTTGAATGTCTACTTGCCTTAAGCAAAGTAGAGATGACCGCCGACGAGTAGCCCTTGGCAGTCATCCTAGCCCTCTCAAGAGCTATGCCGTAAGCGAGAATCGAGCCACCTGGGGCATGTGTAATGGACCTTGCTGTAAAAGATCCTCTTGAAACGGAATCCTCCACGGCCTGTCCACTAGCAGACGCACTAGGTCCGCATACCATGGTCTTCGAGGCCAATCGGGCGCTATTAGTAACACCCGACCTCTATGTCGCTCCACCCGTTGAAGTACACGCCATATCAGAGTCCATGGCAGAAACACGTAAAGGAGATCGCCTTCCGGCCATTTCTGTGCTAAGGCATCGAGGCCTTCGGACATTCGTTCCCGCCTTCTGCTGAAAAATCGCGACACCTGCGCCGACTCGAAACTTGCCATCAGGTCCATTATGGGAATCCCCCATCGTTGTACCAACAACGCAAACACTTCCAGGTGAAGCTGCCACTCTCCTGGGTCTACTCGGCGACGACTTAGAAAATCCGCTTCCACATTTTGCACTCCTGCGACATGCTGAGCGGAAAGAGCCACCAGATTGCGCTCTGCCCACTTCAAAAGCTGACTCGCCTCCGTTTGCAGAGCCAGACTGCTGGTTCCTCCTTGACGATTTACGTAGGCGACTGTTGTCGCATTGTCGGAGAACACCCTTACTGCTGCATGATTCAGAGATTTCTGAAATTTCTGCAATGCCAAACTCACAGCTCTCATCTCTAGACGGTTGATGGACCAAGTCTGTTCCTCCGGTGACCAGAGACCTTGGACAAACCTGCCTTGGAAATGAGCCCCCCAACCTGTGAGGCTTGCATCCATTGTTAACAAAATCCATAATGGAGGCTCTAGAGGCATACCCGCCTCCAGATGCTCCTCCGCTAACCACCAGAGAAGATCCTGACGAACCTCTGGAGGACAGATTAGGCGCCGAGTCAACGCATCTTTCTGGTGAGACCATCGTTGCAGAAGTGCCCCCTGCAATGCTCGCATATGAGCTCTGGCCCACGGCACTACTTCAATCGTGGCCGCCATTGTACCCAGTAATTGTAGATAATGCCACGCTGTCGGCGCCTGTCTGGCTAGAAACCGACTCACCATCTCCCTCAACCCTTGAACTCTGTGACTTGGGAGGAAAACTGCAGCTTTCGCTGTTTCGAAACGTGCTCCTAAATCTAGAGACTGTGTTGGATCCAATTTGCTCTTTGCAAAATTGACTACCCAACCAAGGATCTCCATCAACTGTACTACCCGCGCGGTGGCCTTCAGACTCTCCTGCCTTGACTTTGCTCGAATCAGCCAGTCGTCTAAATAAGGATGCACTCGTACACCTTCCTTGTGTAGTGCAGCCGTTACCACTACCATTACCTTGGTAAACGTTCGCGGAGCTGTAGCCAATCCGAAAGGCATCACCTGAAATTGAAAATGCCCCATGGGCAGAGCGAATCTCAGAAATCGTTGATGATCTTTCCGCACGGGGATATGTAAATACGCTTCTGTCAGATCTAATGAGGTTAGGAATTCGTCTGCCTTCACAGCCGCGATGACAGAGCGAAGCGACTTCATTCTGAAATGGGTAATCCGAAGACGATTTACCCTTTTTAAATCTAGAATTGGTCGAAAAGTGCCCTCTTTCTTTGGCACTACAAAATAGATGGAGTATCGACCGAGACCGCACTGCTCCGCAGGAACAGGTATTACCGCCCGAAGCTGTAGTAAACGCTGCAACGTCTCTGCGACTGCGTTTACTCTTTGTGGAGTGCTGCAAGGAGATTGAACAAAGGAGTCTGACAAGGGCCGAAGGAGCTCTAGAGCATAACCTTCTCGAATGATCTCCAAAACCCACTGATCTGTGGTAATCTTGACCCAGGCAGGGTAAAAATCCCTCAACCTTCCTCCCACGGGAATAAACCCTGCCTGAGCCTGTCTCATCTCATTGGGATTTCTTAAGATTTGGGGCCTGAAACTGAGAAAACCCCCTTCCGGCTCCCCGGAAATTCCGAAATCCCTGACCCCATACTGAGAACCTTCCCCGTTGGGGCTGGCTAAACCGAGGCGCCCGAAATCTACGAAACTTTCTAGAATTTCCTCGTAAACCCCCAGCACCTCTACTCTGCCTAGGCTTATCCTCTGGCAGACGACCGCCCTTGGACTCCCCGAGTTCTTTAACCAACTTTTCCAAATCCTCACCAAACAAAAGTTTACCCCTAAATGGTAACTTACTAAGACGAGCCTTAGACGAAGCGTCCGCTGACCAGTTACGCAACCAAAGGTATCTTCGGGCCGCCACAACCGAGGCCATACTCTTAGCCAGAGCTCTAATAAGATCATAATGAATGTCCGATAAATAAGCAGCGCCCGATTCCAACCGAGTTACCTCCTCTATCTGCTCCTTTACCTGATCTACTTGCAACTTTTGCGACCATCGCAAACATCCTCTTGTG
Organism: Ichthyophis bannanicus; assembly: GCA_033557465.1. Taxonomy (NCBI): domain Eukaryota; kingdom Metazoa; phylum Chordata; class Amphibia; order Gymnophiona; family Ichthyophiidae; genus Ichthyophis; species Ichthyophis bannanicus. The sequence goes on along the minus strand of CM066041.1, from coordinate 66,739,888 downwards.
ACCCATGCCCCCGCAATCGAGGCATGCAAGGACAGGGCGCTAACATCAAACACCTGCTTAAGCAAAGTGTCTAATTTCCGGTCCTGAACATCCTTTAATGCAGCGGCTCCTTCAACCGGAATCGTAGTCTTCTTGGTTACAGCTGAAACCGCAGCATCCACTTTAGGAGAGCAAAAAAGCTCCTTATCTTGATCTGAAAGAGGTTAAAGACGAGTTAAAAATCTAGAACCTCGAAGAGCTGCCTCAGGACAGTCCCACTCTTCTTGAATCATAGACTTAAAAACTCTATGAACTGGAAAATCCCGCTGGGACTTCCGCACCGCCTGCAAAAGCGGATCTTCCAAAGATTCTTCCACTACAGAATCCCCCGCAGGCATATTAAGAGACCTGAGAGTCTCAGAAATCAAAGCAGGCAACTCCTCTTTACGAAATACTCTGACAACTCTACTTTGTTGTTCTTCTTCTGGCAACTCTCCTTCCTCTAATTCTATCTCTGAGGACTAATCTACATCGTCTGCACCTTCCAACATTTCTTCGAGAAGACTATCATTTACTGCCTGCTTACTAATCTTTGCTAACCCGGCGTCCTCCTCTGGTAGACAAACAGACCCAGTATGCTTCTTACCCTTTGAAGTTTGAGAAGAAACCCCCAACATAGGCTGCAGAAACTCCAAGGCCTGAGACATCAGCAAATAGAAATTAGGAGGAATAGAATGAGAAACATCACCTGTGCTCATAGAAGGAATCACCAGAGCATCAACCTCAGAAGAAGACCCAGGCCCTGTCTGCACAGGACTTAAAGCAGGTGGCAGAGAATTACCAAGTTCCCCTGTTAAACCAACCTGAGCACCCGAGGAACTTCCTTGGGCTTTGATTGCACCATCGGGCTCCAAAGTGCATAACTTACACACACCCGAATCCATTACTTCTCCACGCCGCGAGCCACAAACTAAACACCGTGGCTTAGCCGGCATTCTATAATAAATAGTTAAGAATATCAAACAAAATTCGAGCAAAAGATGTAATAATAAGTTTTACTATTTTCTTTTTAAACCTAAGACTGTACCATAAAAAGATTAGTTTCCCCAAATAAAGAGAATATTAAACTAAAAAGTGAAACCTCTAATAAAACACACAATTAAAATGACTGCTGCTTAACTCCATCTTAAGCTAAAGTCTCGTGAAGCTGACACGCGCCGTTCACGCACGTGCAACAAACAACCTGCTTATGGAACACACAAAAGGCTGTCGCGTGCCATTTCACGAACCTGCAAAACAACCAAACTGCATACGCTGAAAAACTGCATAGTTTGCCGCGCGCCGTTCACTCGCACGCAAAACTATTAACGGCAACAAGGCCGCTTCAAAAAACCAACTAATTAACCGCAACAAAAAACCTCTAAGCAGAGAAGGAGGTGCAGAACAAAATAAATTAAAATAGCCCAGCAGGAAGCTTCAGCAGCAGCAGCACTCCTAAAAACAAAATTTGATTCAAATTTTGATTAGATTTTCTCGTTTTGTTTTTAGGAGTGCTGCTGCTGCTGAAGCTTCCTGCTGGGCTATTTTAATTTATTTTGTTCTGCACCTCCTTCTCTGCTTAGAGGTTTTTTGTTTTTTCCCCATCTTCTAAATGAGCAGGGGCTTTAAAAATTTAGTGGGAATAGATCCTCCCTGCTCCCGAACCCGGTGAGAGGGATGAGGAGCAGGTGGAGGGAAAGAAAAGAAAGAGAAAGAAAAAGATTTATGCTACGCTGAGCCTTTAAATGAGAAGGGATTGCAGGGCATTCTTTTCTTGTTTTCTCCGACGTCGGTGCCAAAACCGCTGAACAGCTGAGCTCCGACGCACTGAACTCCCCCCATTTTCCTGCGTAGGACTTTAAGGTATGTGGGGAAGGATCTGGCGGTTAATTAGTTGGTTTTTTGAAGCGGCCTTGTTGCCGTTAATAGTTTTGCGCGCGAGTGAACGGCGTGCAGCAAACTATGCAGTTTTTCAGAGTATGCAGTTTGGTTGTTTTGCAGGCGCGTGAAATGGGGCGTGACAGCCTTTTGTGTGTTCCATAAGCAGGTTGTTTGTTGCACGCGCGTGAACGGCACGTGTCAGCTTCACGAGACTTTAGCTTAAGCAGGAGTTAAGCAGCAGTCATTTTAATTGTGTTTTTTATTAGAGGTTTCACTTTTTAGTTTAATATTCTCTTTATTTGGGGAAACTAATCTTTTTATGGTACAGTCTTAGGTTTAAAAAAAAAATAGTAAAACTTATTATTACATCTTTTGCTCGAATTTTGTTTGATATTCTTCACTATTTATTATAGAACGCCGGCTAAGCCACGGTGTTTAGTTTGTGGCTCGCGGCGTGGAGAAGTAATGGATTCGGGTGTGTGTAAGTTATGCACTTTGGAGTCCGATGGTGCAATCAAAGCCCAAGGAAGTTCCTCGGGTGCTCAGGTTGGTTTAACAGGGGAACTTGGTAATTCTCTGCCACCTGCTTTAAGTCCTGTGCGGACAGGGCCTGGGTCTTCTTCTGAGGTTGATGCTCTGGTGATTCCTTCTATGAACACAGGTGATGTTTCTCATTCTATTCCTCCTAATTTCTATTCGCTGATGTCTCAGGCCTTGGAGCTTCTGCAGCCTATGTTGGGGGTTTCTTCTCAAACTTCAAAGGGTAAGAAGCGTACTGGGTCTGTTTGTCTACCAGAGGAGGACGCCGGGTTAGCAAAGATTAGTAAGAAGGCAGTAAATGATAGTCTTCTCGAAGAAGTGTTGGAAGGTGCAGACGATGTAGATCAGTCCTCAGAGATAGAATTAGAGGAAGGAGAGTTGCCAGAAGAAGAACAACAAAGTAGAGTTGTCAGAGTATTTCGTAAAGAGGAGTTGCCTGCTTTGATTTCTGAGACTCTCAGGTCTCTTAATATGCCTGCGGGGGATTCTGTAGTGGAAGAATCTTTGGAAGATCCGCTTTTGCAGGCGGTGCGGAAGTCCCAGCGGGTTTTTCCAGTTCATAGAGTTTTTAAGTCTATGATTCAAGAAGAGTGGGACTGTCCTGAGGCAGCTCTTCGAGGTTCTAGATTTTTAACTCGTCTTTACCCTCTTTCAGATCAAGATAAGGAGCTTTTTCGCTCTCCTAAAATGGATGCTGCGGTTTCAGCTGTAACCAAGAAGACTACGATTCCGGTTGAAGGAACCGCTGCATTAAAGGATGTTCAGGACCGGAAATTAGACACTTTGCTTAAGCAGGTGTTTGATGTTAGCGCCCTGTCCTTGCACTTGGGAAGCACAAATCCAAGGGAAAAGTACACGATAGGGGGCGAGAGGTTGGTGTGCACAGACCAGGAGAAGGACCTTGGTGTGATTATTTCTGCAGATCTCAAGGTGGCAAAACAGTGTGACAAGGCAATAGCAAAAGCCAGGAGAATGTTGGGTTGCATACAAAGAGGAATTACCAGCAGAAGGGAAGAGGTACTAATGCCACTGTATACAGTAAGTCACTGGTGAGGCCTCACTTGGAATATTGTGTTCAGTTTTGGAGACTATATCTTGCAAAGGATGTAAAAAGACTGGAAACTGTTCAGAGGAAGGCGACCAAAATGATTTGGAGCCTGCGTCAGAAGCCTTATGAGAAAAGACTTGAAGACCTAAATATGTACACTCTAGAGGAGAGCAGGGATAGGGGAGATATGATTCAGACCTTTAAATACTTAAAGAGAAATAATGAACAAACAAACCTCTTCCAAAGATGGGGAAGCTGTAAAACTAGAGGGCATAACATGAAGCTGCAAGGGGGTACATTGAAAGGCAATGTCAGGAAATACTTTTTCACTGAAAGGGTGGTGGATGCTTGGAATGCCCTCCCAATGGAAGTGGTGGGGGCAAATACAGTGACAGAATTCAAAATGGCATGAGACAGACACGGTAGATCCCTTTACAGCAACAGGATAAAATCAAAATAAACTTATCTAATTTCTCAACAAATAGGGGTGTCCTAGACAGAGCGGTGGGTTCACCCCTAAACAAAGACATGGGGAGGGGTGGCCTGCACAGAGCGGCAGGTGCACCTACTCTTGCCATCTTACTGGGCAGACTAGATGGACCATACTGGCCTTTATCTGCCGTCATTTACTAACCATCCAATTCTACTAAAATGATCAACAAAATGAGAGGTCTGTAAAATATCAAATTTGAACTACTATCTAGCCTAGGATACATACTCATAGTCTCACTTACATCCTGAAACATTTTGCATTCCTGCTTTATTCTGTCATCTTTATCATCCGATAGTTTGCAAGACTGCTCAAGTGCTGCTTCAAGGTCTCTGAGCTTGGATTTTAGTCGGTTGATGGAGTTTTCCTTCTCTTTATTGCTTGCTCTCATTTCTTCAATACGTTCCTGTAAGACTTTGCTAGTGTTGCTGACTGCATTAAAGCGTTCTTTCCAGTCCTTCTACAGAATAAGCCACAAATATATTTATATAGTTCAGTGAAGATCTCAGAGCACATCATATTTATTTATTTATTTATTTTCATTCTCTTATATACTGTGCTATTCTGCATCAGTGTGGTTTACATTGAACAAACTGAAATTACATTGAACAGGGCATTATAACTTGGAGATAACTATTTTACAGGGAACATGGGCTATGGAGGGTTAAGTGGCTTGCCCAAGACCACAAGGAGCACCTGTGGGACTAGAAAACCCAGTCCTTCCGGCCCAAGGTTGCTGTCATCTAGTGGGATTTGAACCCCCGACCTTCCGGCCTGAAGTACCTTGCCCCAACCACTAGGCCACTCCTCCACTCCTTTTGTGGATCATATGGTCAAGACTGTACTCTCTTGTCTGTACAGGAAGACAACAGTGCTTAAATTAATCACAAATATTAGGAGCGGCTAAGGAAAAAGTGTAGTTACTCACTTGTAACAGGTGTTCTCCAGGGACAGCAGGAATCAGTCCTCACTTATGGGTGACGTCGGCACCGACAGAGCCAGCGCTGAGCAATTCCCCAGCTTTCAAAGAAAGCCTTTGTGATTGCTACCACGCATGCGTGGTCCTCTTCCCGCCCAAAGGTGCCATCTTGCTCAAACAGGTCCCTTAGCTCGAGCCCTACCAAGCAGATGGCAAGGGAAGGACAAAAATACAGCAACTCAACAGAGGAAGCGGGAGGGTAGTGAGGACTGATTCCTGCTGTCCCTGGAGAACACCTGTTACAGGTGAGTGACTACGCTTTCTCAAGGAACAAGCAGGAAATCAGTCCTCACTTATGGGACTCCCTAGCTACAGGCTACCAAACCTGTAATCAAAAAACGCCTCCGCGAGGCTGTAAGCAGAAGCAGAAGCCGAAGCCCGAAGGAACCCGAGTCCTCGGGGCGAAGCCCTCGATAGCCGTGAAGAAGGGTCGGAGGGCAGGAGTTGCTTATACCCCGAACAGGTTACAGAGTACAGCCTGTCCGAAGGCGCTGTCCTGGCGGGACTCCCTCTCCAGGCAGTAGTGGGCAGAAAAGGTGTTCATGAAAGACCAGGTTGCCGCCCGGCAGATGTCCATCATGGGCACGGAGCGTAGCGAGGCCACCGAGGCTGCCTTGGCTCGGACCCCGTGTGCGGTGACTCGATGATCCAGAGGGATACCTGCCTTCGCATAGGCGAAAGCGATGCAGTCCACCACCCAAACTGAGAGGGTGCGCTTGGTGACTGCTTGCCCCTGCCGATTGGGATCGTAGATCACAAAACGTCTCTCAGACTTGCGGTGAGTCTGGATACGCTGCAAGAAGGCAGTGAGGGCTCACTTGCAGTTAAGGGTATGGAGAGCCACCGACACCTGGTCGGCGTGGGGCCTCGGGAAGGAGGTCGGGAACAGTATCTCTTGAATGAGATGAAAAGCCGACACAACCTTGGATAGGAATTTAGGATGGGTCCGCAGGACCACCCTGTTCCGATAAAACCTGGTGTAAGGGGTGCCAGCCATGAGCACCTGAAGCTCACTGACTTGGCAAGCCGAGGTCAGTGCCAACAGGAAGGCCACCTTCCAGGATAAATGCCGGAGCGAACACGTTGCCATTTTTGGCTCGAAGGGTGGACGGGTGAGGTGCACGAGCACCAAGTTCAAGTCCCATTCCACCGAAGGAGGATGAATGGGCGGTTTGGATAGCAGAAGGCCCCGCATAAAGCGGGAGACTAATGGCTGCCCCGAGAGAGTTTTTCCCTCGATAGAGAGATGATTAGCCGATATGGCGCTCAAAGGAACTCTAACAGAGTTCGACTTCAGCCCTTCCCTCGAGATGTAGAGGAGGTACTGGAGAACCTACCGAACCAGGCATGAGAAGGGGTCCATCTGGTGTTCCGAGCACCAGATGGAGAAGAACTTCCACTTAAGGGCGTAAACCCGCCTAGTGGAGTCCTTCCTCGAGACAAGAAGGATTTCGTCAACCTCCTCCGGAAGGGCAAGAGAGGTTAGAGAGACCCGTTCAGCTGCCAGGCTGTGAGAGATAGGGAGGTTAGGTTCGGGTGTAGTACCAGACCCTCTTCCTGCATTAGCAAGTCCCCGGCCGAGCCCAGGGGAACAAGAGGCTCCGTCGACAGCCAGAGCAGGAACCAAGGCTGCCAAGGCCACGAGGGTTCCACGAGAATCAGTGATGCCCCGTCCTGTTGAGCCTTGAACAGAGTCCTCACAATGACGGGAAAAAGAGGGAATGTGTACAGAAGACTGGAGGACCAGTCCAGGAGAAATGCATCGGGGCCCTCCCTGCCCGGGTGCAGTCCCAGGCCGCAAAAGCGAGGGAGCTGTGTGTTCTGGGGGCTGACGAAGAGGTCTATCGCTGGAGTGCCCCAGCATAGAAACAGCCAGCCTGCGACTCTGGGATCCAGCTGCCATTCATGGGGGCGAAGGATTCTGCTGAGTCTTTCCGCCAGACCATTCTCCTGACCCGGGAGGTACGCCGCCCTGAGGGACATCCTCCTTCGGGTGGCAAAAGAGCAGATGAGGACCGCTTCCCTGCAGAGGGAGCACGACCCCATGCCCCCTCCTTGTTGATGTAGAACATTGCTACACGGTTGTCGATCCGTACCAGAACCAAATTCCCGCTGAGGAGATCAGCAAAGGCTCTCAGGGCCCACCGGATGGCCCGGAGCTCAAGTAGGTTTATCTGCTGCTGAGTCTCCATGGGTGACCATTGCCCCTGCGTGCAGAGAGACCCGCAATGGGCTCCCCACCCTAACAGGGAAGCATCTGTAGTCAGCACCACATCGTGCTGTGGGGTCTGAAAAGACGATCCCCGCAGAAGGTTGCAGGGATTTTGCCACCAGTTCAGAGACAAGCAGAGGTCGGGGAGAACCCTGACGGGATCCCTGAGGTGTCCGAGGGACTGGCTCCACTGGGCACTGAAACATCACTGAGCCGTCTGCATGTGCAGGCGAGAGTAAGGAACCACATGCACGGTCGAGGCCATGTGGCCCAGGAGATGTAGCATGGACTGAGTGGTAACCTGGTGGGCGCTTTGGATGCGAGCCGCCAGAGCTTGGAGGCGGGTGGAGCGATCCACTTCAAGAAGGCAATGGTCTGCCGAGTACTGAGGCATGCCCCGATGAACTCGAGAGCCAGCACCGGCTCGAGGTGAGACTTTGGGTAGTTCACCAAGACCCCCAAGCTCTCCAAGAGGACAACAGTGCGCGACATCGCTTGCCGGGCCTCTTCGATGGAGGAGCCCGTAATGAGCCAGTCGTCGAGGTAGGGAAAAAACGGTACACCCCGGTGCCAAAGGTGAGCGGCTGCGACGACGAGGCACTTCGTGAAGACCTGTGGGGCGGACGCAAGGCCGAAGGGAAGCACCCTGTACTGGAAGTGCTCTCTCTGCACCCTGAAACGCAGGTACTGCCTGTGTTGGAAGGGGATCAAGATATGGGCGTAAGCATCCTTTACATCAAAGGAGCACAGCCAGTTGCCCTGCCGGAGGAAGGGCAGCAGCATGCCAAGAGAAAACATCTTGAATTTCTCCCGCACAAGGAACATGTTTAGCCTGCGGAGGTCGAGGATGGGCCACAGGACCCTCCCCCCCCCCCCCCGTCTTTTCGGGACGAGGAAGCACCGGGAATAAAAGCCCTGACCTCGAAGGTGAGGAGGGACCTTCTCGACTGCCCGTTGGGCAAGGAGGGAGTGCAATTCCTGCTGCAGCAGAAGCTGGTGTATGGGGAGTCGAGGCGACTCTGCCGGGGAGAAAGGGGGTAGGAGCCTGTCGAAATGGAGGCGATAGCCCTCCCGGACGACCTGGAGAACCCAAGTATCCAAGGTGATGAGCGCCCATGATGGGGCAAAGCAGGACAGGCGCCCCCCCCCCCCCACTAGCTGCTGTATCGCTGGAGGGCAAGGAGCCATGCCGCTGGTGTTAAAACCCCTGAGTGGGTTGCGGGGGGACCGGCATTTGGGCCTTCAGGCCCTTTGATTTACGGTGCCCCTGGCCAGGCTTTCCCTGCGCCGGAGTAGTCGGCATGGGGGTAGCCGGGTAGCCGCGATACTGGAGACCTTTCCTGTGGAAGAAGGGCTTCTTGCTTGGCTGCTTCTTCCGAGTCAGAGTGGAGATCTTGCGGGAGAGACAGGACCTGGTGACGAACTCCATCTAGATCTCCGCAGCCTTCTCCTCCATCGGCTTACCAAAAAGTTGTTCACCGAGGCAGGGTATGTCCAGGAGCTTCTCCTGCACGCATTGTTCCAAATCCGAGGATTGGAGCAATGCCTGGTGGCGGGATCCAAAGTCCGTGGCCGCTACCTGAGCCAATGTCTCGAAGCCATCATAAGAGGCTCGAGAGATGTACTTGGAGCAGTCAGCCACAGGGTGCGGAATCTGTCGAGGGGCTCTCCCTTGAGGCCCATGGAGAAACCTCCCAGTTCCTTAGCCAGGTCGCGCAGAAACATGCCGATGTACAATTGATATGCCTGGATGCGACAAGAGAGCATGGAACCCTGATAGGCCTTGCGGCCTAGGGCATCAAGGGCTCTCGACTCTTGGCCCCATGGTACCAATAAGTGCGACTTCGGGCTCTTCTGCTTCCTCATGGCCAATTCCACCACCATCGAGGTGAACCCATCAGAGGAGAGACGACAGAGAGTGCCACCGGGGATTCCGAGGCGGCCTTTTGGAAATTTTCTTTGTACTTCTGCTTACGACTGAGCAGGGCCTTAGAGGACATTTTCTTGCAGAGCGAACAGAGTTCTGGGTCATGGTCGGCTCCCAGGCACCGCAGACAACAGTCATGGGTGTCCATAAGCGACATGCTCCTAGAGCATCTATTGCATTTTTTAAATCCGGTGGCCATGGGGGCAAAAACGACCCCTGTGAGGTCAAAGACCCACGCAGCCAGCGGTCGAAAAGAAAAAAAGTGCGCGAAGCCCAAAACAAAAAAATTTAGGAAACATGTGCATCCCCGGGAGCTCTGAAGTAGAGCAGGGGAAAGAACAGATAGAGGACCGGTGCAACCGGGAAAGAGAGACCCTGTTAAGGAGAGTAAAACAAAACTTTTTCCGAGGGACGAGGATGTGTGTCCGAAAGGCTCCGTGGAAAAAAGGAGACTGAGCAAGATGGCACCCTTGGGCGGGAAGGGGACCGCGCATGCACAATAGCAAATCCCAAAGGCTTTCTCTGAAAGCTGGGGATTTGCTCCGCACGGGAGCTCCGTCAGCGCCTACGTCACCCATATGTGAGGACTGACTTCCTGCTTATTCCTGGAGAATAAGGATGTGGGTATTAAGCATCCTTTAGGTCCAAGGAGCACAGCCAATCTCCCTGCTGGATGTAGGGCAGCAATGTTCCAAGGGAGAGCATTTTGAACTTTTCACGCACCAGGAACTTCTTCAGGTTTCGCAAGTCCAGAATGGGCCTTAGGCCTCCTGTTCTTTTTGGGACCACAAAGTACTTGGAATAGAATCCCTTCTCTCTTAGGTGGAAGTGTACTGGCTATACGGCCCTCTCCCTGAGAAGACCTGCGAGTTCCTGCTGTAGCAGGGGAATCCGAGGGGGCTCTCCTGGAAACAAAGGAGGCAGCATCTGGTCCAGGTGAAGGAGGTAGCCTTCTCTGACCACTTGAAATGCCCAGGTACCTGTGATGATGGCAGACCAATGGGCAAAATGACTCGGACGCCCCCCTGTTGGCAGCTGCTCCCCCACAGGTGGTGAGGCTATGCTCAGGGAGTCAAAATCCCGACCCAGCCTGGGCAGGAGCTGGTGTTCGGGACTTAGAGCCCTTAGGCTTGCATTGGCTCCTTTGCCCTGGTGACCCTGCTGCAGGGGTCTGGGGAGCCTGGTATTGGGAATAGCCTCGGTAGGGCTGGCCTTTCTTGTGGAAGGGAGGCCTTTTCTCCAGCAGCTTTTTCTTGGGAAGGGTGGAGGTCTTCCTGGAGAGCTGAGTCCTGGTGATGAACTCTTGTCTATCTCTGCCGCCTTATCCTCTATCGGTTTGCCAAAGAGGTTTTTACTGAGGCAGGGGACGTTGAGGAGTTTTTCCTCAAGGTCCAATGACTGAAGCCAGGCCTGGCATCGGACACGGATGCCTGCAATGGCTATGCTCACGTTAGACTCTTAGTCGTCATAGGCGGCTCAAGACATGTACTTCAAGCACTCCCCGATGTACTTCGTGAGGGTTTGGAATCGCTGCAGGTGATCCCCACTGAGAAACCTGTGAGTTCTTTTGCCGATATACAGCTGATATGTTTATATTCGGCAACCCAGCATCGAGCCCTGGTAGCATTTGCATCCAAGGGCGTTGAGGGCATGGAACTCCCTGCCTGGGGGCACAAAAAAGCAAGCCTTTGGGCTTTTCTGACAGCGCATGTTCGACTCCATCACCATAGAGGTGTGAGGAAGTTATGCCTTCCAGAATCCGGGGCCCCACTGGACCCGGTACCTGGTGTCCAGGCATCAGCTAACTATTGGCACCAATGCCAGTGTCTCCCACATTTGAAGGAATCATCATCCGAGCATAGCGGGGACAGAGACCATTAGGGCCTCCTTAGTTGTAACCTCATACTGCAGGATTTCGAGTTCCTCCATGCGAGGGTCCTCCTGAGACTCAGTTGTGAGAGACAAGGCCTTTGCCATGTCCTGAACAAACTCGAAGAACGATGTGTCCGGGGGGGGGGGGGGGGGGAATGGCGTCTTGACACCAGGGGAGATGGATCTGAGGGGAGATCGCGATGTTTACAGCGTCTCCAGGGAAGTCTGGTCCACAGACAAACTTGAGGCCCAGGGCTTTTGAGGATCGTATCAGTGGCCTGGGGAGTCCTCGACATCGAGGTTCCTGCAGTCTCTGCACAAGCACTGGTGGAGCCAGGCATCGACGCTTGCTGTGAGGCAAGGAAGGCAGTGACACTGCGTTCCAATGCATTCATCCTGGCTTCCCCTCCAGGAGTTGCAGCCTTCAACGCGGATGCTGGGGTGACCGGGTCTGGCATCTAGGAGAGGGAGTCTTTGATGGGACAGGACCTAGAGGTCCGTCATCTGTCGCCAGAGGCCTCGGCATCTGTCCTAGGCACCTTTGCCGGCCACTCCTGGTCCGACTTCTTGGATACCCTCAGAGAACTGTGGGACCTTGCACAGGACTTGCTGTGTGTCCGAATCCCTGGATGTGGTCCTCGAGGATTTCTTCTTCTTCTTGAGCTCCCACTTCAAAGAACCCTTGTCGGAGTGTCGGAGGGGCTTTATGCTACTCCGAGGATCCGTGCGGGGCCTTAGAGCACGAGGTTACTGGGGACATCGGGGCTGAATCTTACCTGTGGAAGATGTCATACTGCTTCTGCCGATGGCTTTGGATGGCCTCAGTGGACATCTTTTTGCATAGGGCACAGACCTCTGGGTCATGGTTGGCAACTAGACACTGGAGGTAGCAGTCGTGTTTAACAGTTAAGGGGACATGTTCTTTGCACACTGATCACACTTTTTGAACCCACTGGCCATTGGGGCAAAAAGGACCCTTGCGAGGTTCAAGACCCTTGATGTGGCCAGCGGTTAGAAAAGGCTCGAAACCGCACTGGAGAAAAAAAACTAAAAACTGTTCCGAGACTTGACGCCGAGACGATGGGGCTCGGAGGCGGGAAAGGGACCGGTGCTAACCGGAGGAAAAAAATGCACTTAATGCATGAGAAAATCAACCTTTTTCCGGGGGAAGATGACGGACGTTTGTAGGGCTCTGCAGAAAAGGGAAACTGAGTAAGATAGCACCCTTGGGCGGGAAGGGGACCACACATGCGTGGTGGAATCTCCCAAAGGCTTTCTTTGAAAGCTAGGGAGATGCTTCTGCGGGGCTCTGTTGGTGCTGTCACCTATATGTGAGGACTGACTTCCCGCTTGTTCCTGGAGAACAAAATTACTACATAAGTATAAGCACCAAAATAGGCAAAAACTGATCAATTAAAATACTTGTCTTGTGTGAAATTACTGTAAAGCTTAATGGAACTTGTTCACAGATTTTTTTTTCTTGATAGCAAACTATATATGGCAGACAAATTTGAAGGTAACCATTCTTGCTGATCATAAATGCAATTTGAAAAAGGTATATATAAGTGTTAAAAGCCGGAGCGAAGAATCTTTAAAAGCAAAAGAAAGATATGCCCTGCTAAGGAAATGATACAAAAAGAGTAGTGGACCCACTATGACCATTGAAACAAACAAAAATTTTAAAAATATGTTTTTAAAAAAGTGGCTACTGAATACTTTACTCAAATGAGAAATACATTGGGCTCAATATTCAGACTATGGTAGTCAACATTTTTAAAGCGACAGCCGCAGTGGCAAAAATACTGGATAGTCAGAGGATGTGCCTGGATAGTGGTCTCAGCTTTATATCTGGTTTCAGCTATGATGGTCGCTGGTTATCTAGATAGTGGCGATATTCAGCTGCTATCTGGATAGCAGAACCACAAAGTTAGGACAGACTGAAAACTGCCACCTACCGGATAAATCTGTGCACTGCCCTTGCCCCACCCATAGATCACCCCTGCACTATCTGGATAATCCCTCTGAATATTCCTCACAGCAGGGTTTATCCAGTTAGCAGATCCTGCAAACTGGAAAAACCTTTTTAAATATTGAGTCCATTAATAAGGTGAAATTAGACTTACCTGCTAATTGTGGTTCCTGGAGTGTAGCCAGTCTAGTCCCGGACCTCTGGGTTCCCTATCTCATCCAGCAGCTTTGGAGACTGAGAAACTCCTCCTTTTTATGATGTCACCGGTATAACCACTCAAAATCCACCTCCTGTCATCAGTTACCTATTGACAAAGCAGACTCACCGGAGACACAAGTAAGAATGTAACTAACGAACTTATAAAGGCACTAACCAACTTCAAACACCACACTAGAAAATTACCAACACACAGAACGGAAAATTCCTGTTACAGGCTGTGACTTTAACGCACGCAGGCTCCTCCCTCCTTCAAAGAAAGGAAAACCCACCATAGAAAAGGCTATTCCTTTTTGGTTTTGTTTTTTTTTTTCCTCGAGTAAACTCCCTTGGTGCTTCTACAAATTGGAAATGCAAAAGACACTCTTACCTGCAAATGAACTAAGCACTTCAGGCCCCTGTAGAACTACCACCCTTGGGGAGGGACACAGGACTAGACTGGCTACACTCCAGGAACCACAATTAGCAGGTAAGTCTAATTTCACCTTCCAGATCGTGTAATCAGTTTAGTCCCGGACCTCTGGGTAAGTACCAGAGCAGTGAAAAATTCAAACCTGGGAGAGCCCTGGGAGACCGGCCTGAAGCACTGCAGAGCCAAAAGAGGTCTCCTCCACCCTGTGCACATCAAGGCGGTAATGCTTCGCAAAAGAATTTAACGACGACCAAGTCGCTGCCTTGCAAATCTCCACCAGAGGCACCAAATGCATCTCTGCCCATGACGAGGCCTGCGCTCTAGTGGAATGTGCTCGAAGATCTTCCGGTACTGACTTACCTTTCAACATGTAAGCCGATGCAATAGCCTCTTTAAGCCACCTTGCGATGGACGCTTCCAACGCCGCTTCACCCTTTCTTGGGCCCGCAAAAAGGACGAAAAGTCTGTCCGACCTGCGAAAACTGGCCGTACGACGAAGTTACTTCTTGAGCGACCTACGGACATCCAACAGGTGCAAGTTTCTCGACCCCGATGCGCCCGTGTCCTGCGAAAACACCGGTAAGGAAATTTCCTGATAAAAAGGCAAAACCACCTTAGGAAGGAAGGCCGGCACCGTCCTCAATACCACCTTCGAGGAAAAGAAAGACAGATAAGGCTCTCTGCAGGAAAGCGCCTGCAATTCCGAGACTCTACTTGCCGAACTAATGGCCACGAGAGGCACTACCCTTTAAAGTGAGATCTTTGATCGACGCTCGGGACAGCGGTTCAAAAGGTTTGCGCTCCAGCGCGTCTAAAACGGATAGCAAATGCCACTTCGGGATGATCTGCCTAGACGGCGGCCACAGCAGCGACCCCGCCCGCAAGAAACGTTTGACATCCCAATGACATCCGATCGTCTGACCTCCTACCTTGCCTCTGTAGCAAGACAAAGCCGCAATCTGTACCCGCAGCGACGCGGCTGCTAGTCCTTTGGCAAACCCATCCTGGAGAAAATCTAAGATTTGAGGGATGGATGATTTCAAAGCCTCGCACTTTCTGTCCACGCACCAAGATTCGAAAACTCTCCAGATACGGACATATGCCAGCAAAGTGGACCTCTTTCTGGCCTTCAATAGGGTAGATATAACTGCCATCGAATAATCTCTCGCCTTCAACCGCTCCCTTTCAAGAGCCAGGCCGTAAGCGAGAATCGATCCACGTGAGGCATGAACAGAGCCCCTGCGCCAGAAGGTCCGGCCGAGGGGGCAGCTGCCATGGGTTTGCTACCACCAACCTCACCAGATCCCCATACCAGGGTCTGCGAGGCCAGTCTGGGGCTATCAGAATTACTTGTCCTCTGAACAGCTCGATCCGCTGCAGCACTCTGCCAATCAGAACCCACGGCGGAAACACATACAGCAGCTGCCCTACTGGCCACTCTTGGACGAGCGCATCCAAGCCCTCTGACATCCTTTCTCTTCATCTGCTGAAAAAACGGCAGAACTTCGCTGAGGTGAAGGTTGCCATGAGATCCATGACCGGTGCGCCCCATCTGCGCACTATCATCTTGAAGACCTCGGGATGAAGGACCCATTCCCCTGGATCCACTCGTACTTGACTGAGATAATCTGTCTGCACATTGTCCACTCCTGCGACGTGCGCTGCTGACAGATCCAGAAGATTTGCCTCGGCCCAATCGCACAGGGCTCTGGCCTCAATTTCCAGCACTGTGCTGCTGGTTCCTCCTTGCTTGTTGACATAGGATACCGCTGTGGCATTGTTGGAAAACACTCGGACTGCCTTGCCCTTGACCAGCTTTTGAAACGCTTGCAGCGCTAGGGCCACCGCTCTTAATTCCAGCCTGTTGATCGACCACATTTTCTCTTGGCCCGTCCACTGTCCCTGCGTGAACATGCCTTGGCAATGAGCACCCCAGCCCAGGAGACTGGTGTCTGTCATTACGGACACCCAGGCCAGAGCGTCCAGCACCCTTCCGCACTCCAAAGACGCGGGACTCAACCACCATTGCAGGGACTGAGGAGCCTCCTCCGGACAGGGCAATTTCCAGGATAGCTGATCCTGTTGATGCGACCATCGGCGAAGCAATGCTCTCTGCAAAGGCCTCATGTGAGCTCTCGCCCACAGAATCATCTCTATGGCCGTGGCCATCGTGCCCAGCAATTGAAGATAATGCCACGCCGAGGGCGCCTTGTATTGAAGAAACCGGTTCACCAATTTTCGCAGGCCCTTCGCTGTCAGAAACACCTTTCCTGCACTCGTGTCGAAGAGAGCTCCCAGATATTCGAGATTTTGAGAGGGAACCAACTGACTCTTTGCTATATTGACACCCCAACCGAGTTCCTCCAGAAAGGCCACTACTCGAGCCGTGGCTGACACGCTCTCGGCCCTTGATTTCGCCCAAATCAATCAGTCGTCGAGGTACGGATGCACCAAGATTCCCTCCTTTCTGAGAGCCGCTGCCACCACCACCATGACCTTGGTGAAGGTACGTGGAGCCGTTGCTAATACGAAAGGCAACTCTCAGAACTGAAAATGGCCGAACGGGACTGTGAATCTGAGAAACTTGTGATGCTCCTGTCTTATCGGAATGTGGAAATAAACCTCCGATAAATCCAATGAGGTAAGGAATTCTCCCCTCTGCACCGCCACTATGACCGATCGCAGCGTCTCCATATGGAAATGCGACACGCGAAGGCAACGATTCAACCCCTTGAGATCCAGAATTGGACGTACGCCCCCACCCTTCTTTGGGACGACGAAGTATCGACCGCCGCCGCGTTGGTCTGGCGGGAAAGGAACTATCGCCCTGAGCTCTAGCAACCTTTGGACTGTCTCCCGCAATGCGTCGTGCTTGGCGGGCGACTTCCCGGGGGACCATACGAAGACTTCCTGCACTGGTCTCAGCAATTCCAGCGCGTACCCTTCTCGAATAACTTCTAACACCCACTGATCTGACGTTACCCGGACCCAGGCAGCATAAAACTCCTGCAACCGCCCCCCTACCAGAAGCAAGGGTGCCCGGGTCCCCCGTATCTCATTGCTGCTTTTTGGCCGTGAAGGAAGAGGAGGAAGGAGGACCGAAACCTCGTCCCGCTCCTCGAAACCCCCAGAAGTCGTGACTTCTATTAGAGTAACGTCCTCTGTCCTGAATTGAATCTCTGGGCTCGAAACCGGCGAAAGTCTCTCTGCTGTCCCCTGCCAGCCGGAAACTGACGGTTTGACTTAGGCTTGTCTTCGGGCAACTTGCCTCCTTTAGATTATCCTAAGTCCTTCACCAGTTTCTCTAAGTCCTCCCCAAACAAGAGACGCCCTTTAAAAGGAAGCTTACTTAATCTAGTCTTGGAGGAACTATCCGCCGCCCAGTTGCATAGTCACAAGTACCTTCGCGCCGCCACTGCTGACACCATGCTTTTAGACAAGCCACGCATAAGATCATACTGAATGTCTGCTAAGTAGGCCGCGCCAGATTCCAACTTTGCCGCCTCTCCAGACTCTGCACTGTCCTGGCTACCTTGCACCCGCTGCGACCAGCGAAAACAGGCTCTAGCAACCCACGCTCCGCAAATAGCCGCTTGAAGCGACAGGGCACTCACATCAAACACCTGTCTTAACAATACATCTAACTTCCTATCTTGAGAATCTTTGAGGGCTGCACTACCTTCAACCGGAATGGTAGTCTTCTTGGTAACCGCCGAGACGGCTACATCTACCTTGGGCGACTTAAAAACCTCCTTATCCTGATCCAACAAAGGATATAGGCGGCCCATGACTCTGGATCCCTTGAGAGGAGCTTCCGGCATGTTCCACTCCTCCTGGATCATTTCCAGAAATACCCTATGTACTGGGAAAGCTCTTTGATTCTTTCTGAAAACCTGCAACAAGGGATCCTTCCAGGATGTCATCTTCGGCTGCTCCTGGAACCGGCATATTTAAAACCTTTAGGGCCTCTACTATCAATGCCGGCAGCTCTTCCCTTCTGAAGACCCGCACCACTCTTGCTTGGTCCTCTCTCTCAGACAGCTCACCTTCCTCTAGCTCCTTGTCAACCCCTAGATTGTGGGTCTTGTCATCTGACAGCGGCCCCTCCGAGGCTACCGAACACTCCACAGGCACCCCTTCCGAACGCGGTCTCTTGGCTCCGCTGGAAGGGTCCTCGACCTGTATAGGCGATGCGTCTCTCTTAACCCCTCTTGTTGCCTCAGGGCCTTTCCCGTGCTGAGCATTAGCAAAGAAAGCCTGTTGAAGTAGCATAACAAAATCCTTCGAAAAAAGTGCTGCCAATTCCTTGGGAAAAGGAGTCTGAGGGAGAGGCGTGTCTGGAGCCGAAGAAGGCCCAGCCACTGGCTCCCCCTGGGACACCTCATGTAACTGTGAGCCCGAGCTCTCCGACTCTGTTACCTGCCCTTCCCCTTTCTCTTCCCTGGAAGGGTCCATGGAGGAAGTGTCTCTTACACAGGATTTACATACACCTAACAAAGTGCCTTTCTTCATGCCACAGACTAAACAAAGTGGCTTGGAAGGCATGGCAACTAAGGAAAGAATTGGGAATAATTGGAATGTATACTGTCACTTCAAGCTGTTTCACACACCCTCTGAACACAACAGCTTTACCAGCCCTGCGGGCCTAGAGCATAACGTTCCGTTTTTTTGTTTTGTTTTTTGTTTTAGTAAACTAAACTAAACCGCAGATTCAAAAGAAACTACCTAATCTGGCCAGAAGAATAATTAACTAATTTTATCGAGGCGCCAAAGGCAGCCAGACCAGAGGCCTGACTACTGCACGCAGCACCAGCGTTTTCCCACGGCGACGCCACGCGGCTAGGCCCGCTGAGTTCACTTTCGCGCCCAAAATGCTCTCCAGAAACTCCGCTTCAAGAAAACTGCTCCCTTACCGTTAGCACGACCGAGACAAGCAGCCTGCTGAAATTTCACAAGGCTTGCTTACCCCCGGCCCCGGAGAGCGTCTGAAACCACCGGAGTGTGGCTACTCTCGCACCGTTGGATCCTGCGTGCGATCGCAGAGCCTGCCAGCGCTCTGACAGGCAAGCTTCTGTGTGGCGCTGGCTAGGCTGTCCTCCGGGTCTCTCCCCTTTGAATTTTAGCTGACTGCAGCGGGAGTATTCAGAAAGCTAGTTACTGCTTAGGCTCCCTGCTAAGAAAGTTAAAGGAGAACCCGAAACCAACAGAGGGAGGAGGGGGGGGGGGTAAAGAA
The DNA here is from genome assembly GCA_033557465.1 of Ichthyophis bannanicus. NCBI lineage: Eukaryota > Metazoa > Chordata > Amphibia > Gymnophiona > Ichthyophiidae > Ichthyophis > Ichthyophis bannanicus. Next base: position 66,721,091 of record CM066041.1, on the reverse strand, counting down.
CGAGAGAGGTGCCTGCAGGCAAACTTAAAAGCGCAGTCCTTTAAGTTAACTCTCCTTCCCTAAATTAAACTAAACAACCAACTAAATAACCCAGTCTTAATTGTTTCTCTAGTGAGCCCGGCCCTCCGGGCTCTATCTATCCAGCTGCTTGGAGACTGAGGTAACTAATGACAGGAGGCGGATTCCGAGTGGATATACCAGTGACATCATAAAAAGGAGGAGTTTCTCAGTCTCCAAAGCAGCTGGATGAGATAGGGAACCCAGAGGTCCGGAATTAGACTGGTTACACGATCAGGAACTGCATAAATATATATACATAAAAATCAAAATACAAAGTACAACTAATTCATACAGACCACCAGTTTACAAAAATTATTCAAAATAAACCCAACATCGACCACAGTTTGGCAAATGTCTGCGCAGGGAGGTCACATGACAGATAAAACCATTTCATAGAAACTTCAATCAGCTTTAGCATCGGACCAAAATATGTACAGAGGTTGTTCAAAAACTAGTTATCAGGGCAGTCTCTTGTTATTCAGTAAGGATAGTCATGCTTACCACTTGAATTTCAAGCAAACTATTTTTATTATCAAGAGTTTTCATACGAGTGCTGGCTTCAGTCAGAGCTTTTTCAAGCTGATCACACCTAGGACCAAAAAATAAATGGTATTGGAACAGAAAATAAAAGGACTAAAAAATGCTGCCTTCAAAAGACTTTCATTAAAAAATCTACACAAAGTTATTTGTAGGTACAGTTTGGATGAAGGTGAATAATGAATCCAGTGTGCAGCAGATACTGACCAGATCCCCATAAAACTGTAGTACAGCTATTCTAAATGTGAAATTTCTAATCCGTAATAAGAGTAGAAAATATGACCAAATTGTTCTGTTGCACTCAAAACAAAAATCATTAAGCCACAGCAATCAGATAGCGTAGTTACTCACCTGTAACAGGTGTTCTCCAGGAGCAGCAGGAATCAGTCCTCACATATGGGTGACGTCGGCGCCGACGGAGCCCTCGCGGAGCAATTTTCCCCAGCTTTCAAAGAAAGCCTTTGGGAATTGCAGCGCGCATGCGCGGGTCGCCTTCCCGCTCAAGGGTGCCATCTTAGCCAGTCTGATGACATAGCTAAAAGACAGCATAAAAATTTGCAAAAAAACTTAAGCAGATGATTGCAACTCCACGGGGAGGAGGGAGGGTTGTGAGGACTGATTCCTGCTGCTCCTGGAGAACACCTGTTACAGGTGAGTAACTACGCTTTCTCCAGGACCAAGCAGGAAGTCAGTCCTCACATATGGGACTCCCAAGCTTAAGGCTACCGGAGACCCTAAGCACAAAAATGAGCTCCCTCTAGCTCAGCGGCACAGAAGGAAGGAATCTTCACTGAATTATCACCCACCGGTAGCCCCCATCCGGGATGGAGGGTAGGAGTTGCTCAAACCTCGAAGAGATTTCGGAGGACTGCCTGTCCGAAAGCACTGTCCCTGCGGGACTCCCTCTCGAGACAGTAATGGACCGCAAAAGTCTGGCTCGAAGACCAAGTAGCGGCCCGGCAGATGTCTGCCAGCGGAACAGAGCGGAGGTAAGCCACTGACGTAGCCTTCGCCCGAACACAATGAGCCGTGACTCGACTTTCTAAGGAGAGTCCGGCTGCCCCATAAGCCCAAGCGATACAGTCAGCAACCCAGATGGACAGAGTACGCTTGGAGACCGGGAGCCCCAATTTATTGGGGTCAAAAGACACAAAAAGCTGAGCAGCTTTACGGTGCTCCCGCGTACGGTCAAGGTAGAAATTCAATGCCCTTCTACAGTCCAGGGTATGCAGGACCATTTCAGCTCGGCTGGAGTGAGGCCTGGGAAAGAAGGTTGGAAGTACCACCTCCTGATTGATGTGAAAAGGGGAGACAACTTTTGGAAGAAATTTTGGGTGAGTCCGTAGGACTACCCTATTTTTGTAGAACCGAGTGAAAGGGGGATCAGACACGAGGGCCTGCAATTCACTTACGCGTCTAGCGGAAGTGAGGGCTATCAGGAATAAGGTTTTCCACGAAAGAAAACGCAGAGAACAGGTAGCCATCGGTTCAAAAGGCGGACAGGTGATCCGCTGTAAAACCACATTCAGATCCCAGTCAGGTGCTGGCGGGCGCAGAGGTGGTTTAAGTAGAAGGAGACCTCGGAGAAACCGTGCTACAAGAGGGTCGCTGGAAAGAGGTCTGCCGTCCACCGGCACATGGTGTGCTGAAAGAGCACTGAGGTGGACTTTGACGGAGTTGGACTTAAGTCCCAGATTAGAGAGGTAAAGCAGGTACTGCAAGATCACCGACACCGAGCAGGAGAAGGGATCCTGAGACTGCTGTACACACCAAACGGAAAAGCGACGCCATTTAAGGGCGTAGCATTTGCGGGTAGAAGGTCGCCGAGAAGCTAGGACGACATCTTCCACCTCTGCCGGCAGGAGAAGGGGAGCAAGGACTACCCTTTCAGCCGCCAGGCCATTAGATTGAGAGATCTGAGGTTGGGGTGTAGCAGAGACCCCTGATCCTGTGTTAGGAGATCCGGTTGAAACCCCAGAGGGAACGGATCCTCTACCGCTAATTGCAACAGGAGTGGAAACCACGGCTGTCTGGGCCAGCGAGGAGCCACCAGGATCATGGAAGCTTTGTCCCGGAGAACCTTGAATAGAGTTCGAGAGACTAGCGGGATGGGAGGAAAAGCATAGAGAAGGCTTTCCGACCATGAGAGTAGAAAAGCATCTGCCGCTACCCGAAGGGGATGTGGCTGACGAGAGCAGAAGCGAGGAAGTTGCCGGTTGAGAGGACTGGCAAAGAGATCCATCGTGGGGAGGCCCCACTTCAGAAAAAGTTTCTGAACTACCAAGGGATCCAGACGCCACTCGTGCGGCTGGAGTATCCTGCTGAGTTTGTCCGCCAGGCAATTCTCTTGGCCTGGGAGATAAACTGCCTTGAGAAGAATGCCGTGACTGACGGCCCAAGAGCAGAGCTTCTGAGCTTCTCGGCAGAGAAGGAAGGAGCCCGTGCCCCCCTGCTTGTTCACATAGAACATGGCAACTTGATTGTCCGTCTGGACAAGGACGGACCGGTGAGAAGTCAGGTGGGAGAAAGCCTTGAGCGCCAGACGGATTGCTCTGAGCTCCAGGAAGTTGATCTGTTGAGCAGACTCCCACGCGGTCCAGAGACCTTGAGTACATGCCCCCTGGCAATGTGCTCCCCAACCCAGGAGGGAAGCATCGGTCGTCAGCACTTGAGCCGGCTGAGGCGACTGAAACGGCATTCCGAGCACCAGGTTCGGCCGATGAAGCCACCACTGTAGGGAAGAGGCCAGCGGCCCGGAGATGCGCACTATGTCGGCTAGTCCGCCGGTGGCTTGTTGCCACTGCTTGCGAAGGCACCATTGAGCAGGCCGCATATTCAGGCGAGCATTGGGGGTCACGTGGACGGTGGAAGCCATATGGCCGAGTAGTCTCAGGAAGCGCCTGGCGGAGACCAGGGACTGGCTGCGAAAACGCGGCCGGCTAGGTCCATGAGCCGTTGAGCCCTGTCGAGAGGCAGGAAAGCTCGTGCCTGAGGAGTGTGCAGTCTTGCGCCGATGAACTCGAGATCCTGTGAGGGGAGCAAAGTGGACTTTGCGAAGTTTATGACAAAGCCCAAGTACTGCAGAATAGTCACCGTGCAGTGTGTGGCATTGGTGACTGCCGGAGAGGACGATGCTCTGATGAGCCAGTCGTCGAGGTACGGAAAGACATAGAGGCCGTGAAGCCGGAGATAGGCCGCCACCACCGCGAGACATTTTGTGAAGACTCGCGGTGCGGAGGATAGGCCAAAGGGCAGTACTCTGTACTGGTAATGATTTCCTGCCACCACAAACCTTAGGTATTGGCGGTGGCTTGGGTGGATGAGGATGTGCGTGTAGGCATCCTTTAGATCTAAGGAGCATAGCCAATCTCCCTGCTGGAGGTAGGGCAGAAGGATTCCAAGGGTAAGCATCTTGAACTTTTCCCGCACGAGGAACTTGTTGAGGTTGCGCAAGTCCAGGATGGGTCTGAGGCCTCCTGTCCTTTTTGGTATTAGGAAATACCTGGAATAAAAGCCTTGACCTCTCAGGTGGTGGGGCACCGGTTCCACAGCCTGTTCCTGAAGAAGACTTGCTAACTCCTGAAGGAGTAAGTCCCTGTGCAGAGGGAGTCGAGGAGGTTCTCCCGGAAAATAAGAGGGAGGGACCTGATGGAAGTGGAGAAGATATCCTTCTCTCACGACTTGAAGCACCCAGGCATCTGAAGTGATGTTGGACCACCTGTGGGCGAAGTGAACCAGCCGGCCTCCGGTGCTGGGAGGAGCCAGCTGAGGGGGAGAGGCTATGCTGAGGAAGTCAAAAACCCCCACCCTGCTGAGCAGGGGCTGGTGGTGCAGGCTTAGGGGCTTGCTGCCTACGGGACCCGTTACCCCGTCCCTTGGCCTGCTGGCCCTGTGGGGGAGCTGAGGAGGCCTGATATTGAGGGTAGTGTTTATAGGCAGCCGCCTTTCTCGGGTAAAAGGACTTCTTTCCCGAGCCCTTCTTTTTCTGGGAAGGGGCGGAGGTCTTCCTAGAAAGCCTAGTCCTGGTGAGAGTCTCCGTCTCGATTTGTGCAGCCTTTTCAGCCATGGGCTTGCCAAAGAGGTTCTCACCTCTGCAGGGGACATCGACCAACTTGTCCTGCACCCAGGGTTCAAGGTCAGACGACTGAAGCCAAGCCTGTCGGCGGGCACCGATGCCAGCTGCGGCTACTCGAGCCGATGCTTCAAAGCCATCATAGGCTGCTCGGGACATGAATTTGGAGCATTCCCGAATACCAGTTGTCAAGGCCAGGAACCTCCGCAAAGGTTCCTCGGACAGTCCAGCGGAGAATCCGGCTATCTCTTTAGCCAGGTCTCGGAGATACATGCCCATGTATAGCTGGTAGGTCTGGACACGACAAGCCAGCATAGAGCCCTGGAAACACTTCTTACCAAGGCCATCCAGGTTACGGGCCTCCCTGCCAGGAGGCACCGAGGAGTGCATCTTTTTGGCTCTTAAGCCTATGCATGGCCGATTCCACTACCATGGAATGGTGTGGCAGCTGTGCTTTTTGGAAGCCAGGACTCTTGCGGACTCGATAGATGGAATCGACCCGCTTGCTTAATACCGGCGACGAGGCCGGACTCTCCCACATGCGGAAGAGTAGTCGTTCCAGCATGGGAGGAACCGGTACAGTAAAGTGCTCCCGGGCGGGAGAGTCATACTGAAGGGCGTCGAGCTCTTCGGCTCGAGGCTCCTCCTCGGGATCCGCAGGGAAGGCCAAAGCCTTGGCCATATCCCTGACGAAGTCCGAGAACCAGGCATCCTCCGGAGGGGACTGCTTCCGAGGTTCGGACTCAGGTGAGTCCGAGGGGACACACCGAGTCCGAAACGAATCAGGTGACTCTTCCTCTTCAGATTCCCAGGCCGACTCCGAGGAGGAATCGGTGGGGTCGGCTCGGGCAGGCGGAGGCGTCGGCCGCCCCGACGCCAAGGGAGTCGGCGGCGACGACCTCGGTCCCGAACGGGAGGCTGAGGGTGACCTCGACCGAGGATCGACTCGAGTTCGCATGGACTCGAGGATCGGCTCGGTCTCCGGGGTCGACTTAGACGTCGACGTCCCGGCGGTCGGGGCAGTGGCGCCAGCGAGGCTAGCGATCAGTGCCCGCTGCTGGTCCATGAAGGCAGATAGTCTGCTCTCCAAGGCCGTCAACCTGAGTCCGACCTCAGGTGACCCAGCAGCCCCCGACTCGGGCCCCGACGGTGTCGGGCCCGACGTCGGACATCTCGGAGGCGAGTCCAGAAGGACTACAGGACTTACCCGAGCAGGCAACTCCGACTCCAGGCGAGGTCGCTTCGGGAGGTGCTCCTTCTCCAAAGACCCGGGACGGCTATCGGGGCTATGCGACCTGGCCCTCGCGGAGCCAGGAGCGTCCACCGATGCCGCCCTCGCGGGTTTTGCCTTCCGTCGATGGTCCCCGGAGGGAGAACCCCTGTCGGAGGAGCTTCGGTGATGGTCAGAGCTGGAGCCTCTGGATGCCGAGGCCTCCGACGAGGTCCGGGTACGGCCGGGGTCAGCGAAGATTCTATCCCGCTGGTGCCGCCGACTCCTTAACGCTTTGGAGGACATTTTGCCACAGGCTCCACAGATCAGTTCTTCATGATCCGGGCCCAGGCAGCGGAGGCAATTATCGTGTGTGTCAGTGAGTGACATATTTCTGTCACACTGACCACACCGCTTGAAACCACTGGCAGCCATCGGGGGAAAAAGGGCCCCTGCAAGGTCAAAGGACCGGGCTGCCAGCGAAAAACCGAAAACGAAACTGACCAAAATCAGAAAAACCGAAAAATAAGAGAAGGACTCGCAACGGCATCGCGAGTCCGGGCAGGAAAACGACCGGCGTCGAACCGAAGTGAAAAAAGAGAAAAACTCACGAAAATCAACTTTTTCAGCGGGGACACGACGGGTACGTCTGTAGGGCTCCGCGGAAAAAAGAAGACTGGCTAAGATGGCACCCTTGGGCGGGAAGGCGACCGCGCATGCGCGCTGCAATTCCCAAAGGCTTTCTTTGAAAGCTGGGGAAAATTGCTCCGCGAGGGCTCCGTCGGCGCCGACGTCACCCATATGTGAGGACTGACTTCCTGCTTGGTCCTGGAGAATAAGTTATGTGTTTTTTCCAGAATTAAGAAACTCCAACTACCAAGAAAACAAACAAAACAAAACCAGAGCATATATAAATTGGTTAGGAAGGCCATTTTGTGCAGAGTTGGATAGCATTATTTAGGTTTCAGCAAACTCTTCTGCAAAATTTTAGATGACACATTATCCTTACAGTTTTCCTGTTGCTCATAGCTTCCATGAAGCTAAGACAGAGAGTGAGAACAGATTTATACAGTTTCAATTATTTAAAACAGAATTTGGCTTGATAATGGGTTTTAATTTAACAGTTAACACTGATCAGACAATCTGATCAAATTCTTAGAATACGGGTTAATCTGTTTTATGCTTACTATTTCACAAAGCCTCTGGGCAGCAAAGCAATCAGGTAACCGTGACAAAGGAGAAATTTTACTTACCGTTAATTTCCTTTCCTGGAATACTGCTAGACCAGTCCAGACAAGCGGGTTATGCACCCCTGCCAGCAGATAGGGAGACAGAGAAAAAAACTCCAGAGCTGTGATTGGTCAGGCTCTGGGTGACATAGGCATACCCCTAGGGGTCCTATTCAGTAATAATGTAACAAGCCAAAAAGGCAACATCTCAGGGACAAAACGCAACTATGAACCCTTAAAAAAGGAACCAACTCAACCCCTCAATGCGAACGAAAAACGGAAGAGGAGGATCAAATATCATTTCCAAGGGAAGAAGCCTGAAATGACTGCTTTGACACATTCCCAGGAAACAAACTCCGGATGTGCTCGCGGAGCCTATGACTGTCGGCTGCTCTGCACAAGTACCAGTGCCTCTGACAAGCTGGGTAGGTTCTGGACTGGTTTAGCAGTATTCCAGGAAAGGAAATTAACGGCAAGTGAAATTTCTCCTTCCAGATCATACTGCTAGACCAGTCCAGACAAGCGGGAAGTACCCAAGCTAATTACCCTCAGGGTGGGCAGACAGAGCCGCCGACAGCACCGCAACTTCGAAACAACTGTCCTCTCGGGCCTGTATATCCAACCGATAGTGCTGAACAAAAGAGGACAAGGACGACCAGGTGCCCGCTCGACAAATATCGAGAGGAAGGACATGGGACCTCTCAGCCCATGACGTGGATTGGGCTCGAGTGGAATGAGCTCGAAGCCTTTCTGGAACCGGCTGGCCTTGGAGAATGTAAGCCGATTCAATGGCACGACGCAGCCACCTAGCGATAGAAGGCTTGGAAGCAGCCAAACCCTTGCGCGGTCCCGAAAGGAGAACAAAAAGATGGTCAGTCTTGCGAAAGGAATTGGTAACTTTCAAATAGCGAAGGAGAACTCGCTTGAGGTCGAGGAAGGGAAGACTTTTGCGCCTACCCGCACACTGTTCGGTAGAGAAGGCAGGCAATAGCAGGGGCTGATTGACATGAAAAGGAGTAACTACTTTGGGCAGGAAGGAAGGAACTGTGTGAAGAGTTACCCCCTCAGGAGAGAAAGAAAGATACGGATCCCTGCAAGAGAGAGCTTGAAGCTCCGCGATTCTTCGAGCCGACGTGATTGCTACCAAAAACACTGTTTTGAGCGTTAAATCTAGAAGAGACACATCCTTCAAAGGCTCAAAGGGCGGATTTCCGAGCGACCTGAGTACTAGTGCGAGATCCCAAAGAGGAACTACCGGACGGGTCGGAGGACGAAGCAGTTTGACCCCTTTCAGAAACCGAGACACATCAGCGTGGGAAGCAAGGGATCTACCGAGCATGGGACCCCGATAACATGTCAAGGCAGACATGTGCACTCGAAGCAAACCGAGCGCCAACCCTTTATCAAGACCGTCCTGTAAAAAGGCAAGAATATCAGGAATTGAGGTACGCCACGGGGACAAGTGATGACGTGAACGCCAAGCCTCGAAGACGCGCCACACTCTCGCAGCAGCAGCGGATGTTGAAGACCGTCGTGCGCTAAGGAGGGTAGCCACCACCTTAGGCGAACACCCCTTATGGGTCAAATGGCGGCGTTCAAGAGCCAAGCCGTAAGCGAGTAGGGAGCTGTATTTTCCATGAAGATCGGTCCCTGTCTGAGGAGTCCGGAGGGAGCTGCCAGCCGCAATGGCGACCTCCATGAAAGCCTTATGAGATTGGCATACCATAGTCTTCTTGGCCAATCCGGGGCCACGAGGACTACCAGCCCCCTGTGCGACCGAATTCGCTGCAGGATCCTGCCGATCATGGACCAGGTTGGAAAAACATAAAGAAGCTGGTTTTCCGGCCAAGTCTGAGTCAACGCATCGATGCCAAGAGTCCCGCGTTCTCTCCAACGGCTGAAGAAACTCGGAACTTAGGCATTCGCTGCCGACGCCATGAGATTTATCGCCGGTGACCCCCATTTTTTAACTATCCTCTGGGAAGGCTAGCGGAGCCAGTTCCCACTCGCCGGGGTCGAGGGTATTGCGACTCAGAAAGTCCGCCTTCACATTGCTGGTTCCTGCAATGTGTTGGGCGGAGAGGGCTTGGAAATTTCTCTCTGCCCAAGGAAGAAGAAGAGCCATCTCATTCGACACTCCAGTGCACTTGGTCCCTCCTTGACGGTTGATGTAGGAAACTGTGGTCGCGTTGTCGGATAGTATCCGAACCGCTTTCCCGTGCAGAAGAGTGTGAAATCTCAGTAGAGCCAGACGTACTGCTCGTGCCTCTAGTCAATTGATCATCCAGCGAGATTCGCATGCTGTCCAAGTGCCCTGCACAGTGTGAGATCGACAGTGCGTGCCCCCAACCGGACAGACAGGCATCCATTGTTAGAACGATCCAACACGGAGTCTCTAAGGGAACCCCCATCAGGAGGTTTCTGGAGGAGAGTCATCACCGTAGGTTTAGTCTGACCCTGGAGTGAAGCGGAAGGCGAATGTGGTAGTCTTCCGAAACTGGCGACCATCGTGTCAGGAGAGCTTTCTGTAGACAGCGCATGTGCGCTCTGGCCCAAGGCACGAGATCTATGGATGCCGCCATGTATCCCAGGACTTGAAGGTAATCCCATGCTCGAGGCGAGACCTGTGCTAGGAGACTGCGAACTTGAAAAGTTAACTTGAGGAATCGAGGCATTGATAAAAAGACCCTACCTAAGGCTGATTCGAATCGAGCCCCCAAAAATTCGATCTCCTGGGACGGCTGAAGACAACTCTTGTCGCGGTTGATTACCCAGCTGAGGTTCTCGAGAAAGGCAACAACCACCGAGACTGTGCTGCAAGCCTCGGGGAGAGAGTCTGCGCGAATGAGCCAGTCGTCCAGATAAGGATGAACTCTGATGCCGCGGCTGCGTAAGGCCGCAGCTACTACCACCATTACCTTGGAGAAGGTTCGAGGCGCCGAAGGGCATCGCACGAAATTGGAAATGTTGACCGAGTACCGCAAATCGAAGGAATCGCTGATATCCCTCTCGAATGGGAATGTGAAAGAATGCTTCCGCGAGATCGAGGGAAGCTAGAATTCCCCCTTGCGTACTGCTTGAATAACGGATCGCAGAGTCTCCATTCGAAAGTGTGGTGCCCGCAGACTGCGATTGACGCCTTTGAGATCCAAGATAGGACGAAAGGAGCCATCCTTTTTTTTTTTTTTTTGGCACCACGAAATAGAGTAACGGCCTAGTCCTCTTTCCAACGGTGGAACTGGACGAATGGCATCTAAACGCTGGAGTCTTTGAACGAAGCAACATCTGCTGCCCATTGATGCAGCCAGAGCCATCTCCGAGCTACTGTCACCGGTACTACAGAGCGAGTTGACAGCCGCAAGAGATCATAGAAGGCCTCTGCCCGGAATGCAGCGATGGATTCTAAACGAGCCAACTTGGGATCACCTGGAAGCTGCTGAATCCATCGAAGGGAGGCCCGTGCTGCTAGACCTCCGCATACCCCTGCTTGAAGGGAAAGAGCGGACGACGAAAAACCCGTCTTTAGCAGACTCTCAACTTTTTAGGTCTTGCTGGTCGCGGAGTGCCGCTCCGCCCTCAACCGGAATTGTGGTATGCTTGGTGACCCCGGTCCCTAACGCATCAACTTTTGGGTATGTCAGCCAACGGTCCAAGTCAGAGGGAGACCAAGGGTATAACTGACCAATACCGCATGCCGTACGTAGAGAGGACTCTGGAGAGTCCCAAGATACCATTTGCTGTAACTCGGCTGGAAAGGAAAAAGCTTTGGAAGGCTTACGAATGCCCTGTAAAATGGGATCCGGCTGCAACAGGGTTTCAGAACTCTGAGGATCAGGCGTGTTGGCTAGGCGTAGCGACTCCATCACCTGTATGATTAGGGCCAGCAACTCCTCTTTCCGAAAAAGTCTAATATCTTGAGAGTCCTCGTGAACTGTCAGTGAAGAATCAGACGGAGAATATTCCCCATCTTCTTTCTCCAACGAGTCAGGGCTCACCTCCGAAGATTTAAAGTCTTCTTGAATATCCGCAGTGTCCCGCAAGCCACATGCAACGTTCCTGGGAGGACGTACTGCTTTAAGGTCTGAGGACTTTTGGGACCGCTTGCGAGACCCCGCCATATCCTTGTCTGCTACCGGGCGGGTGCTGGAGGTATACCAAAAGACTCCGAACGCCACAGGTGCCATGCCTGGCGGAAAAGCGTCAGTAACTCACTGTCAGCCAAGGCTGCTGTGGCTTCCAGCGGCTGTGGAAGCAAAATGGGAGCTGAGTCCTTTCTGCAGGTAGATCCTGCTGCAGGGGCTTTAAGGAGGGAGGAGTTAAGGCGCTGATATCCCCAGCTGGCAGCGCAGTGGGAATGGAGGAAGAAGATTCTCCTGGATGCAGCATGCAGGTGGAACACAAGCAATCTATTAACTCCTTCTTATTATTATTACATATAATACAGCTGTGCAGAGAAATAGGCATTGCAGAGGCTTAAACCTTTTTTTTTTAAACAAAAATCAAGGTAGGCTTAGGGAAACAGAAGACTCTTCAAAGAAAAGGGATTTTGAAACTCCCTGTGCCTTCACAGCATGTTTAAATGTTTTGAAATGGCTGCCCAGAGCTGCTCCCTCAAAAAAAAAACACACTGAAGAGAAATTCCTCCTGATTTTCAAAATGGCCGCCAGCACAGAAAAACTGCAAAATAAAAGTTTCCTAAGCTCTAAAAACCTTAAAAATGCAGCGAAATTGCTGGGGAAGAGGCAAGGAGTGCTGCTAGCAACTTAAAAATTCAAATCCTGACGAACCTTGAATCACCAGAAACGGAGTGGAGAAGGAAACTGTCAGTTATTCACTATGCTGGTACAGAGGAGCTGAGTTCCCATGGAGGAGAAAAGAAAATTTCAAAGTCAGTGTAAGGTAATTACAGTGACTGAAAGGTAGGGAAATTAGAGTTTGATCCCTCTACAGCCACTTAGACCCTCATGGCAGGGGCTGGAAGGTGTTTCTGAGGAGGGATGGAGAGAAGGGGAGCTGCACTGACAGTGAATCAGGAGCTCAAACCCTGCTGTATTGCTGATTACAGAAAATACAGCTATTAAGGAGGGAAGCCTGGGAAACCCAGAGAAACACCTCTTGTGTGCTCTGGGTACATCCAGGAAATAAAAATGAAGAAAAGAAAATAGGAACTTCAAAACCCAGTTTAACAGACCCCGACGAAACCGGAAGTGAAGGAATCAGGTCAGAGACAGCCGGTCCAGATGCAGTTGAAATAAACCCAGGGCAGCTGAGGCAAGTAAGAAAACAGTTTACTTACAGTTTCTCTCAGAAATTGATACCTGATCCTCCTGCTAATGTCTAAGCCCTCGTGGCAAAGACTCAGTGCTGCTTAAAGAAAATCGGGAGCTCTACTGAAGCCAGGCTCAGGAGCTCCACAAGTTTATCTGGGGAATCAAGTTGCTGGGAAACCCAGAGTAACACCTCTTGTGTACTCTGGGTGCATCCAGGAGCCTCACGATACAGTGAAAAAGGAAAAAACAAATTGTAGAACAAGTTTGAAGAACACCCTCATCTGCTGAGACAGAGAAAATACTGAAAAGGACCCCTAGGGGTATGCCTATGTCACCCAGAGCCTGACCAATCACAGCTCTGGAGTTTTTTTCTCTGTCTCCCTATCTGCTGGCAAGGATGCATAACCCGCTTGTCTGGACTGGTCTAGCAGTATGATCTGGAAAGTTGTAATTGGCTTCTGATTTAATAAGAATGCCACAAAAAAATGACCATCACACTATTTTATTTGATAGGTTTTATATACCGCATTTCCAAAGGTCAAGGCGGTTTACACAGAACTGAACTCAACATTACATAGAACTTACATGTAACAACTGGAAGCTAAACATAACAAACAACATTATAACATAATATAAACCAAATATGTACATAGTGTTACATGTAGCTTTTGGTATAATTAACTTGATGAGGGACAGGGGGGATGTCAGGAAAGAACTAGAGGGGAGGGGAGAAAAGGGTTTGAGGATAGGGAGAGGTCATGTGAGATGGATGCTATGTGGTTACGTGGAAAACTTGGAGGGTCTGTGAGAGGGAAAGGAGGCCTAGGTCAAGTTACATCTGCAAAGTGTTCTTTAAACATAAAGGTTTTTAAGGACACGGAAGGTTTTGAGGTCAAGAGAGATGGAAAGGTCCTGTGGGAGTGAGTTCCAGATGCGAACATCATTCTGCATGGCCTCCCCAGGAGCACCCTCAGCCCATTACAACTTGCAATGAACGCGGCTGCCCGCGTGCTATATGGTCTATCCAGAAGAACCCACATTACACCCATTCTCCGGGACCTTCACTGGCTACCATTAATCTGCAGACCCACTTACAAGGCACTACTCCTCACATTCAAAGCCATTAACATGATATCCCCCTCGTCCTTCACAGCCCTCCTCACCCCCAACCCCAACAACAGGTCGAGAAGGACAGTAGCCGCCAATACGCTGATTATCCCTATTGATTCCACTAAATGCACACAAACAACCAAGAATAGAGCATTCGCTTTCTTTGCCCCAAAGTGCTGGAATAACCTCCCACCAAACATCAGATCAATCAGTGATCTTACACAATTTAGGAAAGCCCTCAAGCACCACCTATTCCTCCTACACTTCCCACAACCAAATATAACCCATCCACATATCATACCCCAACTCAATCAATCAGCGCCCAACACTCCACAAACCGAATAAGACTAACCGAGCAGCAGAACCATTCCATCAGGCATATTGACATGTGTTGATACTGATTATAATGATTAATGAATAACCATGAATGACTATAATGTTGAATGTAATAACTGTAAAGACCCAGCCCTAAGCATTCAGTTGGGCCTAACATTAAATTTGTAAATAGTTACTCAGCTACAGCTGTGTTAGCTGAATGTGTAAATAGTTTGCCTAGTTACAAATCCATGTTTCTGATTCTGTTCAATGTAGCACTAGGCAGCTCTCATTGCCTCTTGCAAGTATTAACTGTAAACCGGACTGATACTGAAGAGCGCGGTATAAAAAAAAACATTTAAATAAATAAATGCTGGGTGCAAACAGAGAAAAAAATGCATGAACATGTCTTAGTTATAGTGGTTAGCTCTTGAGGAAGGGCAAGCATGTTTGTTGAACTCCTTCTGGGTCAAATATCAAGAGGTCTATGTAGGAGGTTATGAAGGTATTGTGGACCAGAGCTGTAGAGGAGGTTTGTATGTGATTACAAGAGACTTGTAAGTGATTCTGGATAGGAAAGGTAGCCAGTGTAGATCTTTCAGTATCGGAATAATATGGCTAGATCTGGGTGCACATGTGAGTATCCGAGCAGCAGCATGTAGTGCAAGTTGTAAGGGATTAAGAGAGCTTTTAGGAAGTCCTTGCAGGATGGCATGACAGAAATCGAAGTGGGGGAATATTAGGGTTTGAAAGACTGTCCTGAAGTCGTGCAGTTGGAGGAGTGATGTCGGGTGATTCTGATTTTATTGTAGATTGCTTGCGTTACTTTACTGATGTGAGGCTGGAGTGAGAGCCAGTGGTCAAGACCATCACCTAGATAGCTTACTTCAGTTTTCATGGATAGGTTAGCATTGTTGACTGAGTGTAGATGGTGGTGAGAAGGCCTGGCCTCTGGTTATGGAAATAACTTCAGTTTTTTTGTAGTTAATAGTGAGGTTATTCAACAGCCACTGGATGATGGCATTAAAGCAGTTGGTAATAGCAGTGAGGGTTATCTGTTTTGTGGAGAATTGTGCATAGATCATACGGTCGTCTACAAAAAGATGGTAGAAGACATTATGCTCATGGATGTCACATGTTAGTTGTATGAATATATATATATATATATATATTGAACAGTAAAGCAGATAGGGCAGAGCCCTGTGGGACTCCTAGTTTTTGGGTATCTGGTGGGGATGTGTCTGGTTCAAAGTGTACATATTGACGACATCCTGTCAGGAATGAATGAAACCATATGAGTGCTGTCCCTTGTATCCCAATGTTTTGAAGTCATAACAGGATCCCATGGCATATTGTATCAAAGGCAGCCGCTATGTCCAGAAATATCAGGACAAAGCCCAGATAGTTTTCTATGCCCTTAATGAGTTTGTCAATGAGGGAGACTAGGAGGGTTTCAACACCATGGTTGAGTCAGAACCCTAATGATGTAAAGTATATCCAGAGGAGCAGAGGTGTCGATGTGTTCTTGAAGTTGATGAAGGACAGTTTTTTCCAGTAATTTTGTTAGGAAAGGAAGTTTGAGATTGGTCGGTAGGAGTTAGGATCACCTGAGTCCAGTTTGGGATTCCTTATGATTGGACAGATAGAAGCCGTTTTTAGACTGGTGGGAACCATACCTTGAGAGAGTGAGAGGTGTATCATTATGGATAGGATTGGGGCTAGCTCTGCCCTCGAGGTTCTTATCCAACTCACTGGACAGGGGTCAAGTGGAGAGGTGGTTGTGTTGAGACTGGTGATGTGTTGGTCTGTGTGGGTCCAGCATGTGTAACATTGAGGAGTTCTGATTGTAAGTGGCAAACTTGAGTGAAATTTGGGCAGTAGTTGGTAGTTTGGTTGTTTTCTTTTATTAAAGATTTGGCAATGTCAAAGAGTTCTCTGGGTTTGTTGAGGGATTTCATTATGGATTTGGTGTGATATTCTCTTTTGGCTTTGTTTGTTTTGATCCAGTAGTCATGAAGAGTGTTGAGGTATTAAGTTTTTGCTTATTCCTCTTGGTTGTTCCTCCATTTTCGCTCAAGTTTTCTAAGTTTGCGTTTGAAGTTCTTCAGGATGGGAGTGCACCAGGTAGCTCTGTGGTGGTGACTAGGGCTGCTTGGTTTGATGGGGGGTGCTGGGGCATTTTTACTAATAGACCTCATCATTAATAACTGGCAAACTACTAAGTCATCGGTGTCAATATCAATTAGAGGGATAACTTTGTCTAGGAATGTCTTTCTGTCAAATTGTTTCTTGAAGCGATGATGGGCCCCACGTGGTTGATCTGCAGGGGTGGGCAGCTTGTTGTAGAGTAGGAAAAAGGTGATGGAGTAGTGGTCAGACCAGAGAATTTTTGTTATTTGGGGATCAGGTATCCCGGTAGTGTCCAATAGTTAGGAGGGACAGAAGATAAGGACCAAGGTGTTCCCTTTTTGGTGCGTTGGATGGTGGACTGTTTGTGTGAAGCTCAGAAACTCTGTAGCATCCAGAAAGTCATTGGTGTGTTTTTGACAGACAGAGGAGAGATTTAGGTTACTTAGGCGTATTAACTGGCAGTTGTGTTTTGAGTGGGAGCTAACAGTTTCAAACAGAATAGCTAACTCGTCAATGCTTGCTGAGGGTGGTCTATAGGCGACGTATAGACCAAAATGTTTGTTGGCGATAGTTATTTTTTATTTTTTAATTTTTTATTTATAAATTTGAAAACATTACAAAGAAATATCACCATAACAGTATTAACAATACCATTATTAAGGAAAACAAAAGTAACAAATTAGTCCACATTAAGGAGGGCTCCATTCAGAAAAAGAACAATTATAACAAAACAACCGACTGGACCTGAAAATACAATCATAAGCTCAATACACTTTGTCAGGAGAATCAGAAATATAAATTCCATTATTTATCTTTAAGAAAATTCTGTAATTGCTCCACCTCAGAGAACACAAAACGATTACCTTGAAATATCACCTGGCATTTACAGGGGAACCTGAGATGAAACGAGGCTCCCAAGGACAACACTTGCGACCACAACTGCAAAAAAGCTTTGCGTCGCACTTGGGTGGTCCTGGAAACGTCAGGGAATATTTGAATGGGTTGACCACAAAATTTCATAGATTTCTGCTTAAAATACGACCTCAAAACTCTCTCCTTATCCGTATGTAGTACAAAAGTAACTAATAATGTATCCCTAGAGGATATTTCATCCGTGGAAGATTCCAAAAAATTTGAAATATCTAATGTAGAAGAAACAACTTGTTGATATGGTAGGTCTCCCCCTTGATCTAGATCTCTTACCACCCTCCCTTTAGGGACATAATATATTTGAGAGACCAAAGTATCACTCCCATCATTAATTAATAAAATATCCTTAAGATATTTCTGAAACAAAATTAATGGAGATAAATAATGAGTTTTAGGAAAATTTAGCAAGCGGAGGTTCTTAGAACGCACTACATTTTCCAACATTTCATCCTGTTGATGCAAAGAGGAAAAATCTTGAATGAATTTAGCTGAAATAGATTGATGGGAGGTTAATTGATCTGTATGCAAATTAGACCCTTTTTCCAATTCTAACAAACGAGCATCGTGGTCAGCTAACTTAGTTACCGTTTCTCTAGTAAATGCAGCAACCTTCTGTAGGGACACACCCAAAGCTCCCTCCATACGAGAAAGCATTACCCAAACATCTTTAATAGAAACATCAGTGGAGGTGACAAGGGCTGCCCAGTAGAAGGAAAGGAAACAACAGAAGGAAGTGGAGGGGGAAAACTTCCCGAGGCAGGTTCCAGCTGTAAAAAAGAACCAGGAAGCACATCACAACCAGCTCCCTCTATCTGCTTAACATCCGACAGAGGGACCTTACTGGCAGGTACATCCAACTCCTGGCAGGGCTGAGCTAAACCCAACATGGGCGAGGGGGTAGAGGAGACAGTACTCACACTTGACGTATTACTCGGGGTCGATGGTAAAAGTCCCCCAGCAGACACAGCAGATTCCACCCGAATGTGAGCATCCATAGGGCCCACCACCTTAACTGCTTTCGTCTGTTGAGGTTGAGGATAGTGCTTCCTTCTCTTTCCCATCCCAAAGAGCCACCCTCGGCACCTCAAGCACCGAAGGGGCACCAAAGGGGCGTGCCTGCCCCTTTGGACACGCCCCTTCGGAAGCGTGCCCGCTCCGCTTCCCGCGTTGGAGCCGAGTTCTTATGGCCCTCCTCCCAACAGACAGCCAATCGGGTGCTGAAGCAGACGCGGGTTCAGGAACCAATCAGGCAAGAAACCAGGCAGGGAATGAAGCTACTCACCGTCCCGCGTTGGAGCCGAGTTCTTATGGCCCTCCTCCCAACAGACAGCCAATCGGGTGCTGAAGCAAACGCGGGTTCAGGAACCAATCAAGCAAGAAACCAGGCAGGGAATGAAGCTACTCACCGTCCCGCGTTGGAGCCGAGTTCTTATGGCCCTCCTCCCAACAGACAGCCAATCGGGTGCTGAAGCAGACGCGGGTTCAGGATCCAATCAGGCAAGAAACCAGGCAGGGAATGAAGCTACTCACCGTCCCGCGTTGGAGCTGAGTTCTTATGGCCCTCCTCCCAACAGACAGCCAATCGGGTGCTGAAGCAGACGCGGGTTCAGGAACCAATCAGGCAAGAAACCAGGCAGGGAATGAAGCTACTCACCATCCCGCGTTGGAGCCGAGTTCTTATGGCCCTCCTCCCAACAGACAGCCAATCGGGTGCTGAAGCAGACGCGGGTTCAGGAACCAATCAGGCAAGAAACCAGGCAGGGAATGAAGCTGCTCACCGTCCCGCGTTGGAGCCGAGTTCTTATGGCCCTCCTCCCAACAGACAGCCAATCGGGTGCTGAAGCAGACGCGGGTTCAGGAACCAATCAGGCAAGAAACCAGGCAGGGAATGAAGCTGCTCACCGTCCCGCGTTGGAGCCGAGTTCTTATGGCCCTCCTCCCAACAGACAGCCAATCGGGTGCTGAAGCAGACGCGGGTTCAGGAACCAATCAGGCAAGAAACCAGGCAGGGAATGAAGCTGCTCACCGTCCCGCGTTGGAGCCGAGTTCTTATGGCCCTTCTCCCAACAGACAGCCAATCGGGTGCTGAAGCAGACGCGGGTTCAGGAACCAATCAGGCAAGAAACCAAGCAGGGAATGAAGCTGTTCACCGTCCCGCGTTGGAGCCGAGTTCTTATGGCCCTCCTCCCAACAGACAGCCAATCGGGTGCTGAAGCAGACGCGGGTTCAGGAACCAATCAGGCAAGAAACCAGGCAGGGAATGAAGCTCTTGTTGGCGATAGTTATTATGTCAAGGCCATTTGTGCTAGATGATGAGATCTGTTTTAATTTAAGTTCACTCTTTGCAAGGATAAAGACCCCACCGGCTTGATGTTGTGGGATTTTTGCTAAGAGGGATGGGTATCAGGGTGGAATGTGCACAGAACCTCATTCCAAGAGAGGGGCATTTCATTACGTGGTTGCCGTTTCCACAGATAATGGGAATGTAGCTTGAGGCAGGAGTGAGGCATGAAGCTTGGTGTAACTGAGCGAGTAGCAGGAGTGTACTTATCAAGGTGAACATGGCAGTATATGTGTTTGGCATGTCTGGAAATGGTGGGGTTTTGAGAATGTAAAGGAAGGATTGTAAGTGTATGAGAGTGAGATCTGCTTGTGGCATGGGAAGATTGAGGAGAGAGGGTACTGTGTAGAATAGCAGAGGAGAGCTTGCTTCTTTTAGTTACAGCAAGGAGGAGAGTATCTTTTGCAGTCACTGCATTGTGTATGTTGTTTTCATACCATGCTTTGGTGCTGCATAGACTGATGGTGGTCAGATAGGCTTGTTAGACGTTGGCTACTTGGGGACTCGCTGCTTTTCTCTGTAGCCAATGCTGGTAGTGCCAGAAGTGATATTTCATCGAGTTGGCTGTGTCTCAGACTTAGTGCAAGTAGCTTTTGTTGAGTGCCTCTCTTTGCGTATGGATGGCCTATCTGAAGGGGGGAGACCATTGTTGCTTGAAGAGTTGACAGTCCATGCCTAAGGGCCAAGGCAATTTTTAAAACTCTGATCTTCAGCCTGATTGGCCTTGGTGTAAGGGAACAGGGAGGAGCTCACCTGGCCAGCTTCCTTGCTCTGACGCTGATCAGGAGGGCAGCAAACGACATCAGCTGAGACACGCTGGATTTTTAAAGCCTCGATCTTCAGCCCGATTGACCTTGGTGTGAGGGAGCAGGGAAGAGCTTAATAACACTTCCTGGAGATCCAGAAAGGAAAATAATTTATGCACAATTAGTGCAATGCCATACCACCCCGAGTGCATCCAATCTCATCGGATCTCAGAAATTAAGCAAAGTCGAACCTGGCTAGTATTTGGATTGTTGCAGGCTTACTGCGCAGAAGGAAAGGCTTGACAATCTATTTCCAGTTGTACCTTGCCAAGAAAACCAAGGGGATAGTCACATGGACAACTATCCACATTGTGCCAGGAATTGACAGCACTTAACAGTGTAATGTTCATTATAAAAGGGTTAGGTTTCTTTTATATATGTAAAATAGTAATAAAAACTAAAATGACAATAAAAAGGAGGAAAAAAGGGAAAAAGGGTTCTGATTTGGTTTGTTATATTTTCAAAAATGTAGTGCACACTGAATTGCAATAACTTATGAATTAATAGCATGCATTGATCAGTGTATTAAAACATTGTAGTGTGCTTGAAAAATTTTTATTAATACATGTGAAATGAATCAAACAACACTCAAAAATCAGGAAAAATATGAAAATGAACCAAATTTTTTTTTGCTTAAGCACATCCTCTACTAGTCAGTTAATGAAAACATGACGTAAAGAACAGAGTCAAACTAATAGTAACCTCTCACCAATGCAAATTCACACTGACCCAAACTCTAATTTAAACATCACAAACATAATCCTGACCACACAGCTCCTCTAGAGCTTCTGGTTCACCCTAATTGTAAATAGTTTGTAATGATTTATTGTTACTAGTACTCGTTTATTCTATGTATATAGTTTGAGTTCTATGTATTGAATATGCTTTTACAGCATTTCAAACTCTGTTATTTGTAAACCGCGCTTGATCTTGGGAAAGCACGGTATAAAAATGGTTATTAAATAAAAAAATATTAGGAATATACTGTAACTAATCCTTCATGGTTGAAATTTTATAATGGTCACCTATGTGTGAAGGCAAATAGGCACCTATTTCTAGCCTATTTTAAAATACTAGGGTTAAAATTGATATACACAGCTAGATTGAAACCATAAGAATTTACACCAACTAGGGAAATAGTGTTAATGTACCTGATTACAATCTGCTCAACTGCGTGTATTTATTTATTTAACAAATTTTATATACCGTCTTTCTACAAGTCAAGTGAATAACTGTAATTTAATGTAAATATATCCCATTACTGTTGATATACTGTTGGTAGCCTGTTATCTCATTGTATTTTTTGAGTTACATTTAATAGCTGAATGTTCATTGTTCTAAATCTGTTCTATGTAAAATAATAGTACTCTATTATTAAAGTTTATGTTACCTGTAAACCGCCACTGATCGCTGGAAGTGGCGGTATAGAAAAGATGTATAAATAAATAAATAAATAAGACGGTTTACATAGAACATATTTAGCAGTATGTTTCAACTGTTTACATGGAACAAGATAACGATGAATAAATATGGTAACGAGAAGAACTAATTACAAAGATCAAAGATCAACTATTTACATATGAATTTATAATGAGCCATATGGTTGTGTAAAAGAATTTGAGAGTTGCAGAAGGAATAGGGAGGAAGGTATAAAGGTTAGGAGCTAAGGTGGAAGGGAAAATTGTTCAAGGAAAAGATGGGTTTTTAACTTTTTTCGGAACTCAGAGTGGTTTGAACAGTTCCGAAGTTTGTGAGGAAGGGAATACCATAATGATGGAGCATAGAGGGAGAAGGCCTGGTTACTTGTAGATTGTTTGCAGTGTCTCTTGTTTATAGGGATGGTCAGTAAGTGTTTGGTAATAGGGCGGCGTGATTTTGTGCTGTTGGAGGAGAGAAGGAGAGGGGAGAGGCATGGAGCTGACTCATTGGAAATGATTTTATGTATGAGAGTGAGGACCTTGAATTAACTCTGTATTGGATGGGGAGCCAGTGGAGATGATCGAGGACAGGTGTAATGTGGGAACGTCTAGGGTTGTTAGTTATAAGCCACACTATCGTGTTCTGGGCAAGTTGGAGCGGTTGAATAGAGTTCTTGGGGAGGCCATGATAGATATGGTTACAGTAATCAAGAAAAGGGATTGTGAGGGCCTGGCAGACAGTACGAAAGGAGTTAGGGCTTAGGAGGGGTTTGAGGTTGCGGAGGGTACGGATCTTTGCGTATACTATATTAGTGGTTCTCTTTATTTGGTCATTGAAGGAAAGGTTCTGATCCAGGATAATACCAAGATATTTCACTTTTTTTATAGTAAGTGTGAGATCACCGATAGTAAGAGTGGGAGGTGGGGTGTATGTAGGATTAGAAAATACCTGGAGAACCTCTGTTTTGGATTGGTTGATTAAGAGGTTATGTTGGGAGAGCCAAGTTTTTAGGTTAGTTAGGCATTCACTCAGTTTAGAAAAGTCAGGGTTAGAAAGGTTAAAAGGGGTGAAGCACATCATGTCATCTGCATATAGCTGATACTGAATGTCGTAGCTTTGGAAGATCTTGCAGACAGGTTGGAGGAAGATATTAAATAGAAGGGCAGAAAGACTGGATCCTTGGGGGACACCTTGTTTTAGGATGAATGGGAGGGAGGTATCATTTCCAATACGAACCTGTTGGGTTCTGTTATCTAGGTAGGAACGGAACCAGTTCAGGGTTGTGCCTCTAAGTCCTATTTCATGAAGTCTGTTTAGGAGTTGATGGTGAGGGAGGGAGTCAAAAGCAGCTGATAAGTCAAGGAATATGAGAAGACATCCTTGAGAAGGGTTCTGTGTGTGGAGGTATAAGGAATCGAATAGGGAAGTAAGAAGGGTTTCGACTCCATGGTTCTTTTTGAAACCATGTTGGAATAAGTCGAGGGGGGGAGTGTTCATCAATATTGTTCTGAAGTTGAGTTTGGACCAGCTTCTCAGTTATTTTAGCCAGGAATGGGATACTAGAGATGGGTCTGTAAGAAGTAGGAGAAGTAGGGTCAAGCTTTGTTCCTTTTAAGATAGGGCGGATAGTGGCACTCTTGAGAGGTGGTGGTACAGAGCCAGTTTGGAGGGATGTTTGAACAATATACAGAATGTATGGGCTGAGAGAACTTCTGGTAGATTTGATCCAGGGGACAGGGCAAGGGTCGAGGGCAGAGGTTGAAGCATTTAAATTTAAATTTATGACATTAGATACATTTTCTAATGTAAGATGGTCAAAATTGCTCCAAGAGTTTGAGGGGGTAGGCTCATGTGTTTGGGTGCTGTAGTCAGCAAAGGTTTGGGGGTTATTAGAAGATAGGGGAGGGAGGAATTTGGAAATCAGGTGATTGGCAAAGGTTTGTGCAGTTATTTTTGGGGGTTGGTCCTGGTGTAAGGGCTCGTTAATCAAAGATTTAGTAATAGAGAACAGCTCTCTAGGTTTGTTAAGTGATTGTTGAATAATATTTTCGTTGTATTCTTTTTTATGGTAGAGGGTTTCAGAGCAGTAAGTTTGGAGTTTAGCTGTATAGGCAATGTGTGCATTAGGGTCTTGAGAGCGTCTCCATTTACGTTCAAGACATCTAAGCTCTCTTTTGAGAGTTCTCAGATTTGTAGAGAACCAGGGGGCTCTTCTATGGTGTTTTTGAGCAAGTTGGTTAGGTGGGAGTAGAGAAGCTGCAGATAGGATCTCATTCCTTTTAGAAATATGGGACTCATGGTTCAAGCTCTTTTCATAGGTCAAGAGATGGGATTGTTTGCTCTAGAAAGGTGGCCGCATTGAATTGTTTAAATCTACGGGTATGTTGAGCCTGGAGGGGAAGTTGATTTCTGTGAGTGGAGTAAGGGAAGGAGAAGAGGATGAGAGCATGATCAGACCAGGGTACAGGTTGAATGGTGTGTGTAACCTGGTCAGTGTTTAGGGTGTGTTGTGGAAAAAATATTAGGTCAAGGATGTTTCCTTTGGAATGCGTAGGGAGTTCCAGTATTTGGAAGAAGTGGAGGGCATTCATTGCTTGGAGGAAGGTAGAGGATTGTATTGGAAATGTGGAGCATACGTTTAGGTCACCTAGAATTATGAGAGGGCGTGAGGCACTTTGGGGGGAGCAGGCTGTGTCTAGAATTGTGGAGAGATCAGAAGAGTCAGTCTGAGGTGCTCAATATAAGAGATGCAGGGTTAGTGTAGAGTTGGAGATTGTAATAGAGTCCAAGCCTATGGTGGAGGTAGATTCAATAGTAGTGAGTTGTAGATTAGATTTAGATATAATGGCTACACCTCCTCCTCTGCCATGTGCTCTGTTGCATATACTGATTGAGTATGCTTTGGGGCATAATTGGTTTATTAGGACCGTGTCGGTGTCTTGGAACCAGGTTTCAGTAAGGCAAAATATATCAAGGTCATAATCGGAAATAAGGTCGGCAAGTAGGGGGATTTTATTTCTAGCTGAGCGAGCATTGAGTAGGGCACATTTGAGAGGGGGATGGGGTAGGTCAGAAAGAGAGTTAAGTATAAGGTTGGGATTTATAGTGATAGGTATGAGTCTACAAGTACGGTAGTAGGGGTTATGATGGGTATAGGGAAAATGTGGTGGGATGTATAGGTGTCTGGGAGAGTGGATTATTGGAATGGGAGTGTTATGGGTCGGTGTTAGCGCATATGGGAAGGTAAATAAGGAAGTACATAATACGGAAAGGATAACCCATAAGGTGAATGGGCAGGAGTCAGGCAGGGCCATTCTGGGAGATGTTGGAATTAGGTAGCACTAATGGGTTTGATAAGGTGAGAAAAGGGATAGAATACAGGGACAGAGTTATAGCTGAAAATAGCGTCTGTCAATAAGGACTGAATAAGCAACAGTAAATATTACAGTGATTTAGGTACTCTTGTGAAATAACAGCAGTGTAATCACAGGAATTAGATATGTTTGAATAAGCAACAGTAAATCACAGAGATTTGGGTACTTTTGTGAGATAATAGCAGTGCAAGTAACAAGAAATTAGATATGTTTGTAGCACAAGTTGTAACCTTTTAGCTTGAGCTATAATAAATCCTAACATGAGGAAATCTACAGCTTGTTTTGGAACAGGCAATAATGCATATTAGGTAACACTGCATATTAGGCAACAATGTATGTTAGGCAACAACGCATATTAGGCAACAATGTATTAAATGGATGCAATGTAACAAGGTTGCTTACGTTTAGAGTTAGAGAGAGATAATAGCAAGGAATTAGTTCATGTTGCACTGTAGGTTTGTGAGGCTTTAGTTGCTGGAGCTTGAGGGGAGCTGGATCGCACGTGGGGTAGAGTAGATGGGAATTTGGTAAGCTGCAATATGTACCTTAGACCACATTGGTGTAGTTGAGGAGTAGGAGTAGTTGTGGTGTAGTTGAGGAGTAGGAGGTTCATCAACCGATCACCAGGGATGCAATGAGGTCCACGCCAGAGGGTCACCTTCAGGCGCGGGCACGCCGGTCGGCGCTGCTTTAAGTTTTTCCCACCGGCTGCCCTGATTGGCCAGCTGCTCCTGGGGGGTGGTGCGATGCTCCGGCTCGCTCGATCCCCGCCGGGAGAGCAGATGGAGAGCCGGAGTGTTGCAGGAGAGAAAGGAGGCGGTGGAGCGATACTTCAAGGATGTCAGAGTTAAGAGTCCGGGCCTGCTGGGATGGATATGCTCCGGGTACGGAGGGGCTCACGCCAAAGGGCCCTCTGGTGAGGCCCTCAGGCGCGGGCCCACCAAGCGCGGGTGCGCCTTGCGGCGCTCCTTTTAAAATGCTCCGGGCTGCCCCGATTGGGCAGCAGGAGCGGCCTGAGGTGTCGTGGGCGGCCCTGGAGGTGTCGGCAGCCTTCTCCCTCCTGGGAGAGCTGCTAGGCCGAATGATTTACGCATGTATTTATAAAAATACATGCGTAAATCATGACTCTGCCCAAACCTCACCTAAGAAAATATCTACATTGGGAGGAATGGTCTAGTGGTTAGGACAAGGTACTTCAGGCCGGAGGGCCGGGGGTTCAAGTCCCACCTGGGGACAGCAATCTCAGGCTGGAGGGACTGGGATTTCTAATCCTATAGGCCCTCCTTGTGGTCTTGGGCAAGCCACATAACCCTCCATTGCCCATGTTCCCTGTAAGTATTAGCGTATGTGTCTCATATCCCCTCATGTTAAATGTATCCCCCAATTGACCGCTTTGACCCGGTGAAAAGCGGGATATAAATACAGTTAAATAAATAAATAAAAAAATACACTTGCATCAAACAGATGTACAGTGTGTGCCTTATCATCACACATACTTTTCTATGTGTAGCCCCTGGGGTAATTTTATAAAAGCAGTTTTATGAAGGGGAAAAAGTTTATAAAATTACACTCTTCCTCCCCATATTCCGTTGTGTGGAAAGTTGCATTCTCTAATCCAAGGTGGCTGAATTATTGAACAAATTGTTCCTTTGTGAAGGGATGGAAACCGGCTCGCTACATTGAATCTCAGAGAACGAATTCAGATTTTTGAACTTCTGACTATCAAACCTAAAGACTTAAATGATGAGACTGGGTGGCAGTGTATGCATTAGGGGTCCTTTTACTAAAGTGCAGTAAACAGTTGGAACATGAATTAGCACTCAGTAAGTGTTATTGCATGGCTGCAATAAGTTACTGCACATGTTAATTAAAATGCATATCCTGGTATGGAGTGGAAAATAGGCAGGACTGAACCTTGTAGTCAGTGTATGGTAACTTAGTGGATGCACTAAAGAGGTGGTGGGAAGTACATCAATGCTGCCACTGCACTAACCATGAGGTAAAATGAGGTCACTCACCTATAGCAGCAAAATAAGTCCTCAAATATAACATAAGAACATAAGATATACCATACTGGGTCAGACCAAGGTCCATCAAGACCAGTATCCTGTTTCCAACAGTGGCCAATCTAGGTCATATGTACCTAGCAGTTTCCCCAAAAGACACAGGTTCCAAAATGCTTGTACTGGGTCAAGCATTGATATCCTGGGTCACTTCTTAATAATGGTTTATGGACCTTTCCTCCAGGAACTTGTCCAAACCTTTTTTAAACCAGATACACTAACGGCCTTTACTACATCCTCCGGTAACAAATTCCAGAGTTTGATTACACGTTGAGTGAAAAAATATTTTCTTTTATTAGTCTTAAATAGTTTACCCTGTAGCTTCATTGCATGTCCCCTAGTCAGAGTAGTTACTAACCTGTAAAGCGTAGTTACTCACCTGTAACAGGTGATCTCCGGGAACAGCAGGAATTTAGTGTTCACATATGGGTATCGTCAGTACCGACGGAGCCCGCGCGGGAATGCTCCCCAGCGTCCAATAGGAACGCTTTTGGGAGCATCCCACAGCGCATGCGTGCTGCCTTCCTGCCTCTGTACCTCTCTCACTTCAGTTGAGTTTATAGCTGAGACAAAAGGAGAGAAATAGATAAAGAGATAGATACAACTCCTAGGGGAGGTAGGTGGGTTGTGAAGACTAAATTCCTGCTGTTCCCGGAGATCACTGTTACAGGTGAGTAACTACGCTATCTCCAGGAACAAGCAGGAATGTAATCTTCACATACGGGGACTCCCCAGCTAAAAATGCCTAGGGATGACCCCAGCATGTTGCAGATCTATGTAAGGGGCCATGCTTCCCCCCAGGCATCCAAGAATGGATGGTGGGAAGGAGTTGATTTAGGAATGGAAGAGATGCTGGTAGAACAGCCTGACCGAACAAGGCATCCCGACGGGAGTCCTTGTCTAAACAACAGTGGGCAGTGAAAGTATGTACAGAAGCCCAAGTTGCTGCTTTGCAGATCTCATCAATAGCAACTGAACGAAGACTAGCTGTTGAGGCTGCCATGGCTCTAACATTATGAGCCGTGACATGGCCTTCAAGAGGGATTCCTTTACTCTGATAGGTAAAGGAAATACAGTCTGCAATCCACTTAGAGAGAGTTCTCTTAGTGACTGGAAGTCCTAAATGACTACAGTCAAAAGCCAGAAAATGCTGAGAAGACTCTCTATATGGCTGAGTTCTGTGAAGATAAAAGGCCAGAGCCCATTCACAATTTAAGGTATGAAGATTTCTTTCCGCGCTGGAGGCATGAGGCCTAGGAAAGAAGACTGGAAGATAAACCGATTAGTTTAAATGAAAAGGTGATACCACCTTTGGCATAAAATGAGGATGAGTCCTCAAGACTACTTTGTCATGATGAAACCTCGTATAAGGCGGGTCAGCCACTAAAGCCTGCAGTTCACTAATGCGTCTTGCAGAAGTGATAGCAATTAGGAAAATGACTTTCCATGAAAGAAATGTTAGCTCCGAAGTAGCTAAAGGTTCAAAGGTTGGCTTCATGAGTTGACCAAGAACATGATTAAGATCCCATGCCACTGGAGGTAGTTTGATGGGAGGTTTAGTTAAAAGGAGGCCCCTCTAATCTTGAAACAAGAGGATGAGAGGAAATTGGTTGTCCATCGAAGGGTTTATGAGATGCAGCAATAGCACTAAAATGGACCCTAACAGAATTGGTCTTGAGACCAGAAACTGATAAGTGAAGGAGATACTCCAGAAGGGACTCTACCGGTACCAAGAGGGAATCAAGCCCCTTTTGGGAACACCAGACTGAGAACCTCTTCCACTTAAAAGCATAAGAACGCCTTGTGGAAGGTTTTCTGGAAGCTAGAAGAATATCCTTCACTTGTTGTAAAAGGCCGAGATCTTGAAATTCTATGCCTTGAGTAGCCAGGCCTTGAGATGAAGGGACTGGGGATTGGGGTGCAGTAGGGATCCGTTGTTCTGGGATAGAAGATCCGGAGCACTCCCCAACTCCAGAGGAGTGGCTCGAGAGAGACCTAAGAGAATAGGATACCATGTTTGCCTTGGCCAACAGGGAGCTATGCGTATCATGCATCCTCTGTCTCTCTGGAGTTTCAATAAGGTTTTGGGAATTAGGGGAATTGGTGGGAAGGCATAGAGAAAATCCTGGCCCCAATGGAGCAGGAATGCATCCCTCACCTGACAATTTTGAGCTGGAAGTCTGGAACAGTACTGGGGAAGTTTGGCATTCTGTGGACTTGAAAAGAGGTCTATGTCTGGTGTTCCCCAGACTTGAAATACTCAAGCAAGTTGATATGAGTGGAGAGACCACTCGTGTGGCAACAGGACTCGGCTGAGCCTGTCCGCCCAAACGTTTTGAATGCCTGAAAGGTATACTGCCAACAAATGAATGTGATGCTCTCTGGCAAAGGCCCACAGTTGCAAAGCTTTGTTGCATAATTGCAGAGAGCCTGTTCCTCCTTGTTTGTTTAGGTAAAACATGGCCACTTGATTGTCGGTTTCCACCAGAACTGTTTTGTTTATGAGATGGAAGCAAAAGACTCGAATAGCATTGGAAATGGCCCTTAGTTCTAGGAGGTTTATTTGAAGAGAAGCCTCCTGTGGGGTCCAGAGACCCTGGGTAGACAGATCGCCCAAATGGGTTCCCCAACCCAACTTGGATGCATATGTCGTCAGGACAGCCTGAGGTAGGGGTTGCTGAAAAGGAGAGCCTACTGTAAGGTTTTTCAGAGATTGCCACCAATGCAGAGACGCAATCAGGCGTGTGGTAACTCTGATCTTGTCTGACAGGCATCCTGAGGCCTGGGACCATTGGGAAGCTAAGGTCCACTAGGCCGCTCACATGTGAAGGCGTGCATAAGGAATCACATGGACTGTAGATGCCATGTGTCCTAGAAGTCGAAGCATCTGTCGGGCAGTGAGGAAGGTTTGTAGCACTGCTTGAGATGCTAGTTCGATGATGCGAGGCTGAGGCAGGAAAGCCTTTGACTGCTGTGTGTCCAAGCGAGCCCCTATAAACTCGAGGGATTGAGATGGGGCGAGCTGGGACTTGGGAAGGTTTATGATCCATCCCAAGTACTGCAGTATGTGCATTGCTCGGGAAAGAGCATGACTTGCCTCTAGAGCTGACGGTGCTCAAATGAGCCAATCGTCTAAGTAAGGGAAGACAAAAATTCCTAGAGTCCTCATAAATGCTGCTACTACTGCCATGCATTTTGTGAAGACCCTTGGAGCAGAGGCCAGTCCGAAAGGAAGGACCCTGTATTGAAAATGTCTTCCCTTGACTAGGAATCAAAGGAATTTTCTGTGATCTGCATGAATAAGGATATGCATGTAAGCATCCCTTAAATCTAGAGAACATAGCCAATCTTGCTCATGAAGGTATGGAAGAAGTGTGCCGAGGGAGATCATCTTGAACCTTTCTCAGACTAAATATTTGTTCAGTTCTCTGAGGTCCAGGATTGGTCTTAGTCCCCCTGGCTTCTTTGGAATGAGAAAATAGGGGGAATAGAATCCTGTGCCCTGCTGGGACATTGGAACCTCTTCTATAGCCCCTTGAGCCAGAAGAGTGGCGACCTCTTGCCACAACAGGTTTGAGACTGGTGGTTGAGATTTGAACTGTTTTATTAGCGTGGATGGGGCAAGCTGAGGAAATGAAGCTTGTATCCCAGACTCACGATAGATAGAGTCCAATTTTCTGATGCGATTTGTTGCCATCTTTTGGCAAAATGGCAGATACAGCCTGGAATATTTAAAGGTTCTGGACTTAGAACAGGAAGAATGGCTAAGTTCTCTAGACAACAGTCAAAGACCCTGAGGAGGCTGGGTCTGCTAAGCCTACTGAGCCTTCTGAGCTTGTGTCTTTCTTTGTCTAGTTTGTTGTTGCCCCTTCTGGGGAACATGTGTTTGCTGGGTGGAAGATGGATAGAATTTTTTCTTTTTAGAGAAAAAGGTTTTTTTGAAAAACTTTTTCTTGGCTGGGTTAGCTGTAGATTTTGACAATCTGCCTAAAGTTGTATTATCAGTGTCAATTTCATTAGCTTTGAGCTGCCAATCCTTGCCAAATAGATTTTCTCCTGTGCAAGGAATGTTTCCCAGCTTATCATGCACCCATTCCTCCAAGTCTGAAGCTTGGAGCCAGGCAATACGATGTGCTCCTATGGATATAGCAGAAGTTCTGCTAATACATTCAAAACAATCAAAAGTAGCACGATTCATAAACTTAGAGACATTTTGAGCATGTTTGACCAAAGTCAAATGATCTGTCCGTTTATCCTCTTGAAGAAAAGGGTTCAAAAGTTCCAAGTCTTTTGTAACCTCTTTAAGAAACATTCCCATGTATAATATATAGGAACTGATTCTTGCTGATAACATGGAGGACTGAAAGCATCGACGACCAAAGGCATCCAGTGTTCTAGACTCACGACCTGGTGGATTGGAAGTGTGTCTTTTAGCACTCTTAATCCGCCTCATGGCAGACTCTACCACCATAGAATGATGTGGTAACTGAGTCTTCTGAAACCCTGGACAAGGTGGTACTCGATAAACAGGGCATAAACAGGGCATTCAGTTTTTATGTACCAAAATGCTGGAACACCCTACCCCCTGACATTAGAGCCATTACCAATCTATATCAGTTCAGGAAGGCTCTCAAAACATACCTTTTCTGCCAATATTTCCCAGACAGCAACTGAACTAGATATCCCCTCCAAGAAATGAGCCAATCTAGAAATGCCCTCACACTGCAGTGTAGATAGTTTATGTATATAGTTAACCCAGTTATCCAAGTTTGTATATAGTTAACCCAGTTATCCAAGTTTGTACTCCTGTTCAATGTAAAACCTGACAGTTTGTCGTTATGGTCGTTTTGTTATGATGTAAACCGCGCTGATTCTAAATAGCGCGGTATATAAGAAACTGTAATAAATAAATAAATAAATAAATAAATAAATAGTGTCAAGACATCTAGAATGTGGAGATTTATTTTTATTTATTTTATTTATTTATTTACATTCTCTTATATACCGCGCTATTCTGCATCAGTGCGGTTTACATTGAACAAACTGAAATTACATTGAACAGGGCATTATAACTTGGAGATAACTATTTTACAGGGAACATGGGCTATGGAGGGTTAAGTGGCTTGCCCAAGACCACAAGGAGCATCTGTGGGACTAGAAACCCCAGTCCTTCCGGCCCAAGGTTGCTGTCCTCTAGTGGGATTTGAACCCCCGACCTTCCGGCCTGAAGTACCTTGCCCCAACCACTAGGCCACTCCTCTGTTAAAGGAGCTTCCTACATTCTTAACATTAGATGATGTAAGATCTGGTGTATAGGAAGCATAGCTGCCTCCTTTGGAGCCAAAGGATATTGAAGAATTCTCAATTCTTCTGCCCTAGGCTCCTTTTCTGGTACTACTGTAATGGCAAGACCCTTTGCCATATCACATACAAAATCATGAAAAGACATATCCTCAGGAGGGGACATTCTGCATTGAGGAGAAGAAGTTGAATCTTGTAAAAGTTCAGCTCTGGTACCGGTGGAATCATCCGAGTCATCGGAATCGGAAGACTCAAAAGGAGGAAGCACCGGGTTCTCCCGAAGCAGATGGTATCAGTACCGCTCGATGTCGGTAACGAAACGAGTCGGTACCTGATCACCCATGCTGAAGAGAGATTCCAAGTTCGGCATCAGGGGAAGCATGCCTGTTGAAACAGGTACCGAGGGCACTGGCACCGGTACCGGTGCCTGCGGAACTGTCTGCAGCGACTTTAGTGGTACCGAAGTAGCTAAAATAGTCGCTAGACTGCGTTCGATAGCGAGGAGTCTTTTGTCCATCGCTACTGCTGATGCCGGGGTGTCGGTACCTGTGGAAGCAGCCACAACCCCCAAGCATGACACCAGTAGTTCCATCGAGGTCGAGGCCTCGGGAACATCCTGGAGCCCTGATAAAGCTTTGGAGCCCGAAGGCTCCCGCCAGGGCTGTTTTACCGGTGAAACGTCCTCGAGGGCAACGCCAGTGGCATCTCGATGTTTAGAGGGAGATCTACCCTTCGAGGACTGGCTAGTCTTAGAAGACTTGTGTTTAGTTACCTGAGATCCCTAGGAAAAAGTAGAAGCCCTGGAAGACATCGATGCTACAGACATCGTGTCTGAAGCAAATAGGGCACCGAGTTGATTTGCTCGATTCTGAAGACTTCTTTTAGTCAACTTCCTGCAGGAGAGACACTCCGTAGGGCTATGGTCAGGACCTAAACATTTAAGACACCAGTCATGGGTGTCGGTAATAGAAATTGTACCGCCACATTTTGAACATTTTTTAAAACCAGTGGCTGGTTTTTCCATGGTAAGGGAAAAGAGGACCTAATGCCCAAAATGGCACTAAGCACCAGAGCAGGGAAGAAAAACCTGAAAAAAAAGCACTAAAATTGAGGGGTTTTTTAGAAGAAAAGAAAGAAAAGCACCGGTGGTACCGGTAGGCGTCGACGGAAGGCAGACGCGACCACAAAAAATATAAAAATAAGAGAAGATTTTCTGCAGTGACAGGGGATACGTCCTGTCGGCTCCGCGGAAAACGAAGAACTGAAGTGAGAGAGGAACAGAGGCGGGAAGGCAGCACTGTGGGATGCTCCCAAAAGCGTTCCTATTGGACGCTGGGGAGCGTTCCCGCACGGGCTCCGTCGGTACCGACGATACCCATATGTGAAGACCACATTCCTGCTTGTTCCTGGAGATCAGGTGTTCTCCAGGAGCAGCAGGAATCAGTCCTCACATATGGGTGACATCGGCGCCGATGGAGCCCTCGTGCAGAGCATTTCCCCAGCTTTCAAGGAAAGCCTTTGATAATGCAGTGCGCATGCACGGTCCCTTTCCCGCCCAAGGGTGCCATCTTGCTCAGTCTGATGACATAGCTAAAAGACAGCAAAAATATCAAAATAAAGTATATGACTGCAACTCCAGGGGAGGAGGGAGGGTCGTGAGAACACCTGTTACAGGTGAGTAACTACTCTTTCTCCAGAACCCAGCAGGAAGTCCCTCCAAATCCTCTGTCATCTGGTTTTCCTTCCGTGCTCCTTCTCCCACTTTGTCACCTCTTATGTCTACACGCACTATTTCCAAAGTGCCCACCCTTCGCTACCTAGGTGTCACTTTGGACTCCTCTCTCTCTTTCCACCAGCTTATCTCCACGGTGGTACGTACTTCTTTTTTTCACCTTCGTAGGATTAGGTCTATTCGACCATTCCTTTCCACTGCTGCTATCACCACCCTTGTTCTTTCTCTGGTAATTACCCATTTGGACTATTGCAACTCTGTTTTCGCTGGTCTCCCTCACCGTCAACTACGCCGTCTTCAGTTAGTCCAGAACACTGCCGCCCGCCTGATCACTCATACCCCTACCACTGCTCACATCACCCCTACTCTCCTTTCCCTCCACTGGCTCCCGATCAATGTTAGATTTATCTATAAACTTCGTATTATCACGCACAAGGTCCTTCATACTAACACCCCTCAGTACCTGGCCAATATCATCCACCTTCAGCCGACCCCTCGTCTTCTCCGTTCTGCACATGGAAATCGCCTCATTCTCCCCTCCCCTGCCCAGGCCCATCTTGATCTCACTCGCCATTCTGCTTTCTTTTACCTTAGTCCCGCTCTTTGGAACTCTCTCCCTCACCCTCTCCGCACTGAGCTATCCCTCACACGTTTCAGAGCACTTCTTAAAACACACCTCTTTCACCAGGCCTACGACCTTCCTATTCCCGCTGGTGGCTCTGACCCTCCCTCGTAGGGATCCCCAACATCAGTATCATAATAACGCTCTCCGCCCCCATTTCTGCAGCTCCTCTCCCTTCATCCCCTTTTACGTCTTTTCTTGCCTCTGTATTTTCCTGTCACACTCCTTTACTTTGCTCCTCTTTCCTGTCCAATTAATGGCGTTCTTTTCAATTTTCTGTAGCCAATAGTGCTTTATTGTACACCGCTCTGATGCTCCCGCAAGGGCGGTATATCAAATCCCACAAATAAAGAATAAAGAATAAAGTCAGTCCTCAAATATGGGACTCCCCAGCTCTAGGTTACCGGGAACCCAAATCTGAAAAAATGGCTCCCTCTGATGAGCCTCAGCATCCGTGATAAGAATATCCTCTGAGAACGCCCCAGTACGGTAGCCCAACACAAGGGCCGGAGGGTAGGAGTTGCCTAAACCTCAAAGAGATTACGGAGTACCGCCTGTCCGAAAGCACTGTCCCTCCAGGACTCTCTCTCGAGGCAGTAAAGAGCTGCAAAAGTCTGGCTTGAAGACCAAGTAGCGGCCCGGCAGATGTCTGCCAACGGAAGAAAACGGAGATGAGCTACTGACGCGGCTTTCACCCTGACACGGTGGGCCGTGACTCAAACCTGCAAGGGGAGGTCGGCTGCCTTGTACGCCCAGGCGATACAATCTGCTACCCAAGTGGACAACGTACGCTTGGAGACAGGTAACCCCATCTTATTAGGGTCAAAGGAGACGAAGAGTAACCCTTCGATGCCCCCGCGTACGTTCTATGTAAAAAGACAACGCCCTCTTACAGTCCAGGGTATGCAAGACTGTTTCAGCCCGGCTGGTATGCGGCCTGGGGAAAAAGGTCGGAAGAACCACCTCCTGTTTGAGGTGGAAAGAGGAGACCACTTTTGGAAGGAACTCGGGATGTGTCCGTAGGACCACCCTGTTCCTATAGAACCGTGTGTACGGCCTATAAGGAACCAGAGCTTGTAGTTCACTCACACGTCTGGCTGAGGTAAGAGACACCAGGAAGAGCGCTTTCCAAGAGAGGAAGCGCAAATGGCAAGTAGCCATTGGCTCAAATGGTGGGCGAGTAAGTTGCTGCAAGACCACGTTCAAATCCCACTCAGTCGCCGGTGGACGAACCAGAGGCTTGAAAAGAAGCAGATCTCTGAGAGAATGGGACACCAAGGGATGAACCGACAGACTGTCCCTCCACCGGGGAATGGTGCGCTGAAAGAGCACTGAGGTGGACCCGAACAGAGTTAGACTTAAGGCCTAGGTCTGACAGGTGAAGTAGATACTGCAGTACTACTGGCACAAGGCAAGAGAAAGGATCTTCTTTGCACTGAGCACACCATACCGTAAACCTACGCCACTTGACGACATAGGACTTTCTGGTGGACTGCCTCCTAGAGGCCAAAACCACCTCCTCAACCTCCTTAGGTAGAAGCAAGGGAGCTAGCACTATCCTTTCAGCAGCCAGGCCATCAGATTAAGGGACCTGAGATTGGGGTGCAGAAGGGAACCCTGATCCTGAGACAGGAGATCGGGTTGCAGCCCCAGAGGGAATGGAGTTTCCACCGCCATCTGCAGCAGAAGTGGAAACCACGGCAGCCTGGGTCATCTGGGGGCTACCAGAATCACCGAGGCCTTGTCTCAGAGAATCTTGAACAGAGTTCGGGCCACCAGGGGCGTGGCAGGAAACGCATACAGGAGGCCCGTAGACCAAAAGATCAGAAAAGCATCTGCTGCCATTCTCAGGGGGTGCAGCTGACTGGAGCAAAACCTGGACAGCTGACGGTTTTGTGGACTGGCAAAGAGATCGATGGATGGCAGTCCCCAGCGGAGGAAGATCTGCTGGACTACCCATGGATTCAACTTGTCTGCTAGGAAATTCTCCTGTCCAGGTAGATAAAGAGTAGTTACTCACCTGTAACAGGTGTTCTCCAGGAGCAGCAGGAATCAGTCCTCACATATGGGTGACGTCGGCGCCGATGGAGCTCCCATGCGGAGCATTTCCCCAGCTTTCAAAGAAAGCCTTTGGGAATGCAGCGCGCATGCGCGGTCCCCTTCCCGCCCAAGGGTGCCATCTTGCTCAGTCTGATGACATAGCTAAAAAACAGCAAAAAACAAAAATGAATAATATGACTGCAACTCCCAGGGGAGGAGGGAAGGTTGTGAGGACTGATTCCTGCTGCTCCTGGAGAATACCTGTTACAGGTGAGTAACTACTCTTTCTCCAGGACCAAGCAGGAAGTCAGTCCTCACATATGGGACTCCCCAGCTTCAAGCTACCGGGGACCCAAAGCTGAACAATGAGCTCCCTCTAGAGCCCCAGCATGCGTGATAGAATCTTCTCTAAGAACGCCCCCATACGGTAGCCCAAAACCAGGGCCGGAGGGTAGGAATTGCCTATACCTCAAAGAGATTACGGAGTATCGCCTGTACGAAAGCACTGTCCCTGCGGGACTCCCTCTCGAGGCAGTAATGGGCCGCAAAAGTCTAGCTTGAAGACCAAGTAGCAGCCCAGCAGATGTCTGCCAACGGAACAGAGCGGAGATGAGCTACTGACGCAGCCTTCGCCCTGACACGGTGGGCCGTGACTCGACCCTGCAAGGAGAGGCCGGTTGCCCTGTACGCCCAGATGATACAGTCTGCTACCCAAATGGATAGGATACACTTGGAGATAGGTGACCCCAGCTTATTAGGGTCAAAAGATACGAAGAGCTGAACAGCCCTTCGATGCCCCTGCGTACGGTCAAGGTAGAAGGATAACGTCCTCCTACAGTCCAGGGTATGCAAGACCATCTCAGCCCGGCTGGCATGCGGCCTGGGAAGGAAAGTCGGAAGAACCACCTCCTGATTGAGAGGGAGAAGAGGAGACAACCTTGTATGGTAGCTCTGAGACCAGAGCCTGTAGCTCACTGACTCGCCTGGCTGAGGTAAGAGCTACCAAAAACAATGCCTTCCAGGAATGAAATCATAAAGGACAAGTAGCCATAGGCTCAAATGGTGGGCAAGTAAGTTTTTGCAAGACCATATTCAAATCCCACTGAGGTGCTGGTGGACGGATCGGAGGCTTGAGCAAAAGCAGGCCTCTGAGGAAACGGGACACCAAGGGGTGGCCCGACAGAGGTTGGCCCTCTATTGGTGAGTGGTGTGCCGATAGAGCACTGAGGTGGACCCGAACAGAGTTGGATTTAAGGCCTAGGTCCAAGAGGTGGAGCAAGTACTGCAGCACCACTGGAACCATGCACGAGAAGGGATCCTCCTAGCGCTGAGCACACCAGGTGGAGAACCTACGCCACTTGAGGGCATAAGATTTTCTAGTGGAGTGCCTCCTAGAGGCCAAGACCACCTCTTCCACTTCCCTAGGTAGCAGTAAGGGAGCTAGAACTATCCTTTCAGCATCCAGGCCGTCAAATTGAGGGACTGGAGGTTGGGGTGCAAGAGAGATCCCTGATCCTGAGATAGGAGATCGGGTTGCACCCCCAGAGGGAGTGGAATGTCCATGGCCAACTGCAGAAGGAGTGGAAACCACGGTTGCCTCGGCCATCTGGGGGCTACCAGGATCACCGAGGCCTTGTCCTGAAGTACCTTGAAAAGGGTCAGGACCTGTCAGACGGCTGCCTGGGTGAGAATCTTCACAGTCTTGGCAAGTGCATATATCTATATGATTTGCAAGGGATTGTGGGCAATGTAGTTCATTCACACCAGACACAGCTGCTGACAATAATTTAGTTGTGCTCTTGGGTAAAGCCAATAAGATATTTATTTATTTATGGGGTTATTTCTCCCAACACAGATATGCTTGGTAGCACATAAATCAGGTAACTTGCTTTCAGTTTTAAAGTTAGGAAAACAAAGTCAAAATCAGGAAAACAACAAATGAAAAGCCACAAAGCAAGAAACAAACTGTTCTTTTCAGGTTAACTTCTGATTACTTCCCACAGATTCAGAAGTGATTCTCTCCTAGCTCACAAGCAATTAGGTATGGCTTAATTGCTAGCAGTTATCCAGCTGAAACCCCTTAGATGGCTTGCTTTCTACTGTGTGGGTCAAATCCTGCTTCAGGAACTTTTCTGAGTAGATTAAAGAACAAGTTCATATTTCTTTGTGATGGTTGCTGTACTTTGTAACAGAAAGTTACCAACGGAGTTTAGATAGAGAGCAGTCCATATAAATAGGATCTTCATCTGCTATTATTCCCCCTTGTTCAACAAGCATGGGTTCAATATCATGGATTGGCACAAATGAATCTCTCAATGGAGCACTTTCAGGAGAATACTTGTTTCCCTGCTGTCTTTCAAGGTTATAGCTAGGGCATAGATCAGTGTTCATACCTGAGCTTCCATTGCTGCTAGAGTTCCTCTCTATATAGCCTGGCCAGTATGTAGTCCAGTTCTTATGTCCAGCCTTCCAATCCAGATCCCTGGACACTGGATCTCTCTTCACATACCTTCTGGCACGGGTCTTAGGGTCCCTTCCACGTGCAGCCGTCTCCCTCACAGGTAGCGTCTGGAGATTCCTAGCTCTGCAGCACCATTCCTCTGGCTTTCCCCAGTCCAATGGTGTATGCTGGCCCTTGGAATACCTCCCAGTATACGTACTGCTTTGGACTCTTCTAGACCTCTCAAAGGTTTTTCTCCTCTTTCTTCCAGAGGATTTCTTTTTCTCTCTGTCTGTCCGGTTTGGCTTCTGCCTCTGATGATCCTTCAGATGAAACTGATGATCCTTCTCTGGATATCCAAGGTGATCATGAAGATGGTCATCTGTAGAATAAACTCTACTCTTATTCTGCTTAGATGAGTGATCCTCCCTAACACAGCGCAGCTGTGCTGAATCAGGCCCTGCCCTTTGAGATGAGTGCTTAGGGATTACCTCATAGCCCTCCTGATTGAACACACGTTTCCCCACTTCAGCTCCTCTAATGGCTGTTGGAAACCTGGTGCATTCTGGGACTGGTAGTCTTTTATGGGAAAATTCTGTTTTCTTATTTCTACCAGAACTGACAGGTTGCTTGTTCAGAGTCACTTCACCTTTTCTATAGCTCCTTCCTGAGCTATGATAAGCTTCCTTATCACAGACCACTAGAGGAGTGGGAGGAAACGCATACAGTAGGCTCGTCGACCAAGAGATTAGAAACGCATCTGCTGCTATTCTCAGAAGATGCGGTTGTCTAGAGCAGAACCTGGGTAGTTGACGGTTGAGTGGACTGGCAAAGAGATCAATGGTTGGAAGACCCCACTTCAGGAAGATCTGTTGAACCACCAGGGGATTCAACTGCCATTCGTGTGGCTGCAGAATCCTGCTCAATCGGTCTGCCAGGTAATTCTCCTGGCCGGGCAGATAAACTGCCTTGAGAAGCATGCCATATTTGACTGCCCATGAGCACAGGGGCTTGAGCCTCCTGACACAGAAGTCGGGACCCTGTGCCTCTTTGTTCACATAGAACATTGCAACTTGATTGTCTGTCTGAACCAGAACAGACTGGTGAGAGAGGGCATGAGAGAAAGTTTGGAGAGCCAAACGGATAGCTCTCAACTCCAAAAGGTTGATCTGCTGTGCGGCCTCCCAGGGGGACCAGAGGCCTTGGGTGCACGCTCCCTGGCAATGTACACCCCAACCCTGAAGAGAAGCATCCATTGTCAGCACCGGTGTTTGTGGCGGTGGCTGAAAAGGCACTCCTTGCACTAGGTTTGGGAGATGCAGCCACCACTGCAGGGAGGCTGCCAGCAGTTTGGACACCCTTACTGTGTCTCCCAAGTGTCCTGTGGCTTGCAGCCACTAAGTTCTGAGGCCCCACTGAGCAGGCCTCATGTGCAGACGTGCATTTGGAGTAACATGGACCGTGGATGCCATGTGGCCTAATAGTCTCAGGAATTGCCTGGCGGAAACGAGAGAATTGCTGTGGAACTGTCTGGCCAAGTCCATCAGTCTGTGGGTCCTTTCCACAGGCAGATAAGCCTTTGCCTGGAGGGTATCCAGCTTTGCTCCGATGAACTCTGTGTTCTGTGAGGGGTGCAAAGTGGACTTTGCGAAGTTTATCACAAACCCCAGATTCTGTAGAAGGGAGATAGTGCGAAGAGTGGGCTTGTCTGGCCTCCTGTGGAGACTGACCCCTGATGAGCCAGTCGTCCAGGTATGGAAAGACAAAGATGCCCTAGTTTCTGAGGTAGGCCACCACCACCGCCAGGCATTTGGTGAAAAACCTTGGGTGCGGAGGTTAGGCCAAATGGAAGTACCCTGTACTGAAAATGATTTCCTCCCACTACAAATCTGAGATATTGTCTGTGGTCTGGATGAATGAGGATGTGAGTATAAGCATCCTTTATATCTAAGGAGCATAGCCAATCTCCCTGCTGGAGGTAGGGCAGCAGGATTTCAAGGGTAAGCATCTTGAACTTTTCCCTCACCAGGAACTTGTTGAGATTTCTCAGGTCGAGGATGGGCCTGAGGCCTCCTGTCCTTTTTGGTACCAGAAAGTACCTGGAATAGAAGTCTTGCCCTCTCAGGTGGTGGGGCACTGGTTCCACCACTTGCTCCTTTAGAAGACTTGCCAACTCCTGAAGGAGTAAGTTCCTGTGCAGAGGAGGGGGGTAACTGGGTGAAGTGGAGCAAATAGCCCCTTTGGACTATGCTGAGCACCCAGGTATCCCCTGTTATGGCTGACCACCTCTGGGCGTAAAGGGTCAGCTGGCCTCCTGTGCTGAGAGGGGTCAGCTGAGGAGGAGAGGCTATGCCACTGAAGTCAAAACCCCGCTCCCTGCTGTGCAGGAGCCGGAGCTGGTGGCTTGGGGATTTTCTGCCTACAGGGCCCATGTCCCTGCCTCTTGGCCTGCTGACCCTGTTGGGGAGCTGTGGAGGCCTGGTATTGAGGGTAGGATTTGTAGGCAGATGACTTCCTCGGGTAAAAGGGCTTTTTTCCCGAGCCCTTCTTCTTTTGAGAA
The DNA here is from genome assembly GCA_033557465.1 of Ichthyophis bannanicus. Taxonomy (NCBI): domain Eukaryota; kingdom Metazoa; phylum Chordata; class Amphibia; order Gymnophiona; family Ichthyophiidae; genus Ichthyophis; species Ichthyophis bannanicus. Next base: position 66,679,530 of record CM066041.1, on the reverse strand, counting down.
GGGGCAGGGTCTTTCTGGACAACCTTGTCCTGGTGAGAGTCTCGGACTCCAGTTCTGCAGCCTTTTCAGCCATGGGCTTGCCAAAGAGGTTTACACCTTGGCAAGGGACATTGACCAACTTGTCCTGCACCCATGGCTCGAGGTCCGATAACTGTAGCCAGGCCTGACGGCGTGCACCGATGCCAGCCACAGCTACACGGGCCGAAGCCTCGAAGCCATCATAAGCTGCTTGAGACAAACTTCGAGCACTCTCGGATTCCAGTCGACAAGGCTGTGAATCTCTGCAAAGGTTCCTCGGAGAGACCAGCAGAGAACCCGGCAATCTCCTTTGCCAGGTCTCGAAGGTACATGCCCATGTACAGCTGGTAAGTCTGGACACGGCAAGCAAGCACAGAGCCCTGGAAGCACTTTCTACCAAGGGCATCCAGGTTCCGGGCCTCCCTGCCAGGAGGCACCGAGGAGTGCATATTCTGACTCTTCAGGCGGTGCATGGCCGATTCCACAACCATGGAGTGGTGCGGCAGCTGTGCCTTCTGGAACCCAGGGCTCTTGCGGACTCGATAAATGGAATCGACCCGCTTTCTAAGAACCGGCGTCGAGGGCAGCGCCTCCCACATGCGGAAGAGCAACCGTTCCAGCATCGGAGGAACCTGTACACTAAAGGCCTCCTTGGGGGGAGAGTCATACTGTAGGGCCTCGAGCTCCTCGGCTTGAGGCTCCTCCTCAGGGTCCGCGGGGAAAAACAAGGACTTGGCCATGTCCCTCACGAAATCCGAGAACCGGGTATCCTCCGGGGGGGACCTTCTCCGAGGTTCGGACTCCGGTGAGTCCGAAGGGACGCACCGGGTCCGAAAGGTGTCCGGGGACTCATCATCCTCCGTTTCCTATCCCGACCCCTCCGAGGAGTCGTTGAGCGGCTCCAGCCGGGCAGGCACCGATGCCATCCGCCCCGACGCCGAAGGCACCAGCGTCGACGACCTCGGTCCCACACGGGAGATCGAGGGTGACATCGACCGAGGATCGACTCGAAATCTCATGGACTCGAGGATCGGATCGGCCTCCGGGGTCGACTTGGACGTCGAGGTCCCAGTGGTCGGGGCAGATGCACCGGTGAGACCGGCGATCAGTACCCGCTGCTGTTCCATGAAAGCAGCCAAACTGCTCTCCAAGGCCATCAACCTGAGTCCAAGCTCAGGAGACCCAGCAGCCTCCGACTCGGGCCCCGATGGCATCGGGCCCGACGTCGGCTCCCCCGGAGGAGAGTCCACGAGGACTACAGTACTCATGTGACCTGGGGCCTCCGGCTCTACATGAGGTTGTTTAGCAGGCCTCTCCGACTCCAAAAACCCGGGACGGCGGTCGAGGATATGCGACCTGGCCCTCGAGGAGCCAAGAGCGTCCACTGACGCCACCCTCGCGGGTTTCTTCTTCCTGCGGTGCTCCCGCGAAGGAGACCCCCTCTCAGAGGAACCCCGACGATGCTCGGGGTCGGACTCCCGAGACATTGAGGCCTCTGACGAAGTTCAGGCTCGGCCGGACTCGGAATCAAAGAAGATCCTTTCATGTTGGTGCTGCCAGCTCCTCAATGCCTTCTTAGAAGACATTTTGCCACATGGGACACAGACCAGCGGGTCATGGTCGGGCCCGAGGCACCGGAGGTAGCAGTCATGTGTGTCAGTGAGAGACATCAGTTTCTTACACCGATCACACTTCTTAAACCCGCTGGCAGCCATCGGGGGGAAAAGAGCCCCTGTAAGGTCAAAAGACTGGGCTGCCAGGGAATAATGAAAAAATGGCGCGAACGCTAGTCTCTAAGGACAAAAACCGAAAAATGAGATCTGGGCTCGATACCGGTGTACCGGGCCCAGGAGGGAAAAGGAGCCGGCGTCGAACCGAGAAAAAACACGGATCCACACCGAAAAAAAATTGACTTTTTCACGGGTGACCACGACACACTTGCGCTGGGCTCCGCGGAAAAAAGAAGACTGGGCAAGATGGCACCCTTGGGCGGGAAGGGGACCGCGCATGCACGCTGCATTCCCAAAGGCTTTCTTTGAAAGCTGGGGAAATGCTCCGCATGGGGGCTCCGTCGGCGCAGACGTCACCCATATGTGAGGACTGACTTCCTGCTTAGTCCTGGAGACACTGCTTTGAGAAACATGCCTTGTTTTACTTCAAAGGAGCAAAGGGCCAGTGCCTCTTGACATAGGAGCCTGGACCCCATGCCCCCCTGTTTGTTCACATAGAACATTGCCACCTGATTGTCCGTCTGAACCAAAACAGACTGGTAAGAGATGGCATGAGAAAAAGTCTGTAGAGCTAAGCGGATTGCTCGCAGCTCCAAAAGATTGATCTGCTGCGTGGCCTCCTGAGGGGACCAGAGGCCTTGGAGTGCACGTGCCCTGGCAATGTGCACCCCAGCCCTTTAAGGAAGCATCGATTGTCAGCACCCTTGTGTGTGCTGGAGCCTGAAAAGGTACCCCCCTGAGAAGGCTTGAGAGATGGAGCCACCACTGTAAGGAGTCCACATGTGGTTTGGACATCTTTACTCTGTCCTGGAGGTCGCTTGTGGCCTGCGCCCATTGAGCTCTGAGGCACCACTGAGCATTCCGCATGTACAGACAGGCATTCGGAGTCACATGCACAGTGGATGCCATATGGCCCAGAAGTCACAGGTAGAGCCTGGCAGGGACCTGAGAATTGCTTTGGAACTGGTTTGCCAACTCCATCAATCTGTTGGCCCTATCCTCGGGCAAGTAAGCTCTTGCCTGAATGGTGTCTAGTCTCGCCCCTATATACTCTAGGTTCTGAGAGTGGAGCAAAGTGGACTTTGCGTAGTTTATGACAAAGCCCAGATGCTGAAGAAGAGAGACAGTGCGAAGAGTGGCTTGTCTGGCCTCCTGGAGAGACTTGACCTCTGATGAGCCAGTCGTCCAGGTATGGGAAGACAAAAATTCCCTGATTCCTGAGATAGGCCGCCACCACCGCCAGGAATTTGGTGAAAACCCTGGGGGCAGAGGTTAGGCCAAAGGGAAGTACCCTGTACTGAAAATGGCTTCCTCCCACCAGAAACCTGAGATATTGTCTGTGGTCTGGATGAATGAGGTTGTGAGTATAAGCATCCTTTAGGTCTAAGGAGCATAGCCAGTCTCCTTGCTGGAGGTAGGGCAGAAATATCTCAAGGGTAAGCATCTTGAACTTTTCCCTCTCCAGAAACTTGTTTAGGTTTCGCAAGTCTAGCATAGGCCAGAGGCCTCCTATCCTTTTTGGTACCAGGAATTACCTGGAGTAGAAGCCTTGCCCTTCCAGGTGGTGAGGCACCGGTTCCACCGCCTGTTCCTTTAGAAGACTTGCCAACTCCTGAAGGAGAAGACTTCTGTGTAGAGGGAGTCTTGGAGGCTCCCCTGGAAAGTAGGAGGGGGGTAGCTGGTGGAAATGGAGCATTTAGCCCTTTTGGACTATGCTGAGTACCCAGGTATCCCCTGTGATGGCTTGTCACCTGTAGGCACACAGGGTCAGCCGACCTCCTGTGCTGAGTGGAGCCAGCGGTGGAGAAGAGGCTAAGCTCTGGGAGTCAAAACCCTGCTCCCTGCTGTGCAGGAGCCGGAGCTGGCGGCTTGGGGGTCTTCTGCCTACGGGGCCCATGCCCCTGCCCCTTGGCCTGCTGGCCCTGTTGGGGAGCTGGAGAGGCCTGATAGTGAGGGTAGGATTTGTAGGCAGCACCCTTCCTCGGGTTAAAGGGCTTCTTTCCCGAGCCCTTCTTTTTTTGAGAAGGGGCAGAAGTCTTTCTGGACAGCCTTGTCCTGGTGAGAGTCTCAGTCTCGATTTCTGCAGCCTTCTCCGTCATGGGCTTACCAAGTAGGTTGTCACCTCAGCAGGGGACATCGAACAACTTGTCCTGCACCCATGACTCCAGGTCCAATGACTGTAGCCAGACCTGACGGCGTGCACCAATGCCGGCTGTGGCTACCCGGGCCGAAGCCTCGAAGCCATCATAGGCTGCTCGAAAGATAAACTTCGAGCACTCTCGGATCCCTGTAGACAAGGCCTTGAACCACTGGAGGGGTTCCTCGGAGAGGCCAGCTGAGAACCCAGCAATCTCTTTTGCCAGGTCCCGTAAGTACATGCCCATGTACAGCTGGTAAGTCTGGATACGGCAAGATAGCATAGAGCCCTGGAAGCACTTTCTACCGAGGGCATCCAGGTTCCGGGCCGGGCACCGAGGAGTGCATCTGACTCTTCAGGCAGTGCATGGCCGATTCCACAACCATGGAATTGTGCGGTAGCTGCGCCTTTTGGAACCCAGGGCTCTTACGGACTAGATAAATGGAATCAACTCGTTTGCTAAGAACCAGCACTGAGGCCGGTGCCTCCCACATACAGGAAGAGCAGTCGTTCCAGCATCGGAGGAACCGGTACAGTAAAGGCTTCCTTCGGAGAAAAGTCATACTGGAGGGCATCAAGCTCCTCAGCTCGAGGCTTCTCCTCGGCATCCGCAGGGAAAGCCAAAGCCTTTGTCAGGTCCCTTACGAAGTCCGAGAACCGGGTATCCTCTGGGGGGGACCTTCCTCGAGGCTCGGACTCCGGTGAGTCCGAAAGGGACACACCGGGTCCAGAAGGTGTCCGGAGACTCCTTGTCCTCCGTCTCCCACGCCAAGTTCTCCGAGGAGTCATCGAGCGGCTCCGGCCATGTGGGCTTCGGTGCCACCCGCCACGACACCACGGGCACCGGCATCGACGACATCGGCCCCGCACAGGAGGTTGAGGGGGACCTTGACCGAGGATCGACTCGAGACTTGGACTCGAGGATCGGCTCGGTCTCCGAGGCCGACTTAGATGTCGAGGTCCCGGTAGTCGGGGCAGATGCACCGATGAGACCGGCGATCAGCACCCGCTGCTGTTCCATGAAGGCAGCCAAGCTGCTCTCCAAGGCCATCAACCTGAGTCCAAGCTCAGGAGACCCAGCAGCCTCCGACTTGGGCCCCGACGTCGGCTCTCCCAGAGGAGAGTCCACGAAGACAACAGAACTCACATGACTCGGGGACTCCGGTTCCATATGAGGTAGCTTGGACAGTCTCTCCGACTCCGAGAGCCCGTGGCGGCGGTCAGGGCTACGCGACCTTGCCCTCGCGGACCCAGCAGCTTCCACTGACACTGCCCTCAAGAGCTTCTTCTTCCTTTTGTGCTCCCGGGGAGACGACCCCCTTTCAGAGGAACCACGATGGCGCTCAGGTTCCGACTCCCAAGACGTCAAGACCATGGGGGGAAAAAGAGCCCCTGCAAGGTCAAAAGACCGGGCTGTCAGTGAAAATAACAAAAAAGGCGCGAACGCTAGTCACGAAGGACAAAAAACGAAAAAAGAATACCGGACTCGATACCGGTGTACCGAGCCCAGGTGGGAAGGGGCACTGTCGTCAAACTGGATCAGAAAAAGCGAAAATCGCAGAAAAATCTACTTTTATCGTGTGACATGAACTCACGTCCATTAGTCTCCGCAGAAAAAGAAAGACTGAGCAAGATGGCACCCTTGAGCGGGAAGGGGACCGTGCATGTGCGCTGCATTCCCAAAGGCTTTCCTTGAAAGCTGGGGAAATGCTCCGCACGAGGGCTCCGTCGGTGCCGACGTCACCCATATGTGAGGACTGACTTCCTGCTTGGTCCTAGAGAATTTCTATATTCTGATAACGTAAACAATCGATCTACGTTTACCCGTTGCACTCCGTTCATTAATTTATAGACTTCTATCATATCTCCCCCTGAGCCGTCTCTTTTCCAGGTTAAAGAGCCCTAACCTTTTTAGCCTTTCTTCATAGGGGTATCCTTCCATCCCCTTTACCATTTTGGTGGCTCTTCTCTGAACCTTTTCTAATAACTCTATATCCTTTTTAAGATACGGTGACCAGAATTGCACACAATATTCAAGGTGCGGTCTCACCATGGAACGATATAGAGGCATTATAATATCTTTTGTTTTATTTTCCATTCCTTTCCTTATCATACCTAGCATTCTATTTGCTCTCTTGGCCGCCGCTGCACACTGGGCTGAGGGTTTTAACATGTTATCCACAATGACGCCTAAATCTTTTTCCTGGGTGGTGGTTCCTAATGTGGAATCTTGCATCGTGTAACCATAGTTTGGGTTGTTCTTCCCTAGGTGCATAACTTTGCACTTGTCCACATTAAATTTCATCTGCCATTTTGATGCCCAGTCTTCCAATTTATCAAGATCCTCTTGCAATTTTCCACAATCCTCATGGGTTTTAACAACTTTAAATAGTTTTGTGTCATCTGCAAATCTGATAACCTCACTCGTTATTCCCTTTTCCAGGTCATTTATGAATATGTCAAAAAGCAGCGGACCCAGCACAGATCCCTGGGGCACACCACTATTCACCTTTCTCCATTGGGAAAATTGGCCATTTAGCCCTACCCTCTGCTTTCTATCTTTTAACCAGTTCCTGATCCAAATATAGATGTGTCTGATACAGAACCCACGTAGGAATGTTCTCAGCTCCTTAAAGAAAACCCACTGCTGATGCACCTGAGTACCTCAGTCATGTGAAAAGAGAGAGATGGGGAGGTTGTGAAGACTTATCCCATTGTCTGTGGAAAACATCTGCTATAGGTATGACCTCATTTTACCAAATGGTTAGTGCAGTGATAGCATGGATGTACTTATCACCATCTCTTTAGGATGAGATATAGTAAGTGCATCCACAAAAAAATTACCATACACAGACTATAAGGTGGGTAACTTTTTTCTCTGTGGACAAGAAGGATAAGTCCTCATATATGGGCATTCCTAGCTGAAAGCTGCACCACAGAGAATAAAAGGGTGCTGCAACAGGCTGACATGACTAGACAACTAGAGAATTTAACACTATTCATGGGGTTTTTTTTGTATGTGTGCAGCCTAAAATCAAAGAAAACTGGGCTAGGAAGGAATTGAGTTGGATTCCAAACCTCAAATCAGACTACCCAAACTGCTGTCGCATTGGGAATTGCTCTCAAAACAGTAGCGAGATGTCAATGTATGGACAGAGATCCAAATTGCAGCTTTGCAAATCTCCACCATGGAGGCTAACCTCGAGTAGGCCACTGACACAGCCATGGTGCCAACATTATGAACCATGACATGGCCCCCAATTGTCAGACCTGTCTGGGCATATGTGAAAAAAAGATACAGTCTGCTAGCTAAATTGAAACTCACGTCAGTCCCCACTCTATTACGGTCAAGAGAGACAAAGGTGAAATTTTACTTACCATTAATTTCCTTTCCTAGAATCCTGCTAGACCAGTCCAGACTAGTAGGGTTGTGTCCCCCTGCTAGCAGATGGCGAGACAGAGAAAATCACAGCAGCTTTGTGACAACTCCCTTGGTATATAATCCTGTACCCCTACGGGTCAGCTTCAGTATAACAATGGCAAGCACAAGGACTACAAAACAGTTCAAGAATAAGCCATACCAGACTGAAAGTTGAAAAAATGAATATGAACAAGAAATCAACCAGACCGAGGTTCCTGGTCGAAGAATATGCACAAAACAGAGAATGGTTAAGATGTTGAAACTGTGCTCCCTGAGAGAACTGCTGAGATGCTGAAACTGTGCTCCCATCGAGGAGTATGTACAAAACAGAATTGGCAAGTTACTGCCCTATTGCCTAGAATTTCTTGGAAGCTGCGACAAAGACAGTCCAGAGTGGGTCCTGAACTGGTCTAGCAGAATTCCAGGAAAGGAAATTAACAGCAAGTAAAATTTCAGCTTCCAAACCATCCTGCTAGACCAGTCCAGACTAGTGGAGAGTACCAGAGCTACACCACTGTAGCGCAGGAAGATACAGCTTCAGCCAAAACAGTGGCTCCAAAACGAGCTGCTTCCCTGGCTTGGATATGCAAGTAATGATGACGAGCAAATGTAAACAGGGAAGACCAAGTGGCTGCCCTGCAAATATCAAGTGGGTGTACCCGCGATCTTTCAGCCCAAGAAGTGGCCTGAGCTCGAGTGGAATGTGCCCCAAGCCCAATAGGAACAGACTTATTCTGCAGGATATAGGCTGAATCAATGGCATGCTTAATTCAGTGCATAACGGTCACCTTGAATAATACAAAGAGATGGTTGGAGAGATGAAAAGGATTGGTAACCTTGAGATAGTGGCGCAAGATCCTGCTAATGTCCAGAAGATGCAGGGCTTGCCTGCGACCTGAACACTGTGCCTGCAAGAAGGCAGAAAGGGAAACAGACTGATTAAGATGGAATTCAGAGAGGACCTTTGGCAAAAAGGCAGGTACCATACAAATTGTAACCCCTTCCGCCAAAAAGGACAGGAAAGGATACCTGCAAGAAAGGGCCTGGAGCTCTGAGATACGTCGGGCAGACATAACCGCCACCAGAAAAACAGTCTTGAGTGTCAGATCTTTAAGGGAGGAGGCACAGAATGGTCCAAAAGGGGAATGAGTTAGAGCATGGAGCACCAAGGAAAGATCCCAGCCCGGAACCACAAGGCGGGTTGGCGGACACAGGGAGCAGATCTCCCGCAGACAGCAGGCGATGTCCACATGAGAAATAAGGGAGCGCCCCTGAATTGGACACCTAAACACATTAAGGCAGCGACATGCACTTTCAATGTGTTGAGGGCAAGACCCCTATCACACCCATCCTGGACGAAGGACAGAATAACTGGCACATCCACATTCCATGGGGAGATGGATTGCTGGGAGCACCAGGAAGATAAAAGATGCCAAACTCTGGTATAGGCTCAAGAACCGCCATGCCTTAAGCAATGTGGAGACCACCTGCAGCAAATAACCTTTGCACTCTAGGCAGCACCGCTCAAGAGCCAGGCCATAAGTAAGACGTTAAGGAGTAGAGTCATCCATGAAGATGGGCCCCTGATGTAGAAGGCCCCGCAGCATGCCGACAGGCAGAGGCGACTTGTGCAGAAGGCAAACCTAATTGGCATACCAAGGTCGCCACAGACAATGCAGTGCCACAAGGACTACTCGGCCAAGATATGTATCTATCTGCTGCAAGACGTGGCCGATCATTGGCCTAGGAAGAAAGATGTACAGAACTTGGGACAGAGGCCAGGGTTGAATAGGGGCATCCAGCCCCTAAGCTCACAGATCCTTCCATCGACTGAAGGAGGACAGTGTCTTGGCATTGGAAGATGTGGCCAAAAGGTCCAGAGTTGGGCAACCCCACTGGCACACACTGGTGCGAAGGCCCACGGAACGAGTTCCCACTCACTGGGATCCAGCATGTGACGACTGAGGAAATCTGCCAGAACATTCTCTACTCCCGATATATGCTGGGCTAAGAGTGCTCGGAGGTAATGATTTGCCCAGGGGAAAAGAAGGTTCATCTCCCAGGCCACCCCCAGACACTTGGTTCCACCCTGCAGGTTGAGATAAGCCACCGTGGTTGAGTTGGCCGAGAGAATCCACACTACATGGTCTTGAAGGAGAAAGTGAAAGGAGTGGAGAGCCAGCTCATGCCTTGAGTCGACTGATTGACCAAGTGGATTTGTGGGCTGTCCAAAAGCCCTTGCACTGTGTCCCCCAAGCAGTGCGCTCCCCAGCCCTCAGATAGGCATCCGTAGTCAGAATCACCCAATGCGAGGTGTCCAAGGGAATGCCTTCAGCAGGTTCAGAAGGCAAAGCCATCATTTGAGGCTACAACGCACCGAAGGTTGAAGGGGAAGATGAGTCCAATAATTCTGGGTGGAGGGGGATCAGCATGACAGTAGGGTGCATTGCAACTGGCGCATGTGCGCTTGGATGCAGGGGACTACATTGAGAGTGGTTGCCATGGTGCCAAGAACTTGCAGATAGTTCCAGGCTGTAGGAGCTGATAGGTGCTGGAAGGCGTGGAGCTGAAAGTAGAGCTTCCTGCACCGGTCCCCACTGAGGAAGACGCAGCCTGCTTCTGTGTTGAAACGAGCCCCCAAAGAAGTCGAGCGACTGAATGACCACCAAGCCGAGATAGCTCAGGAAACGGACTACATGAGACACTGCTAACAGCGCTCCTGAGAAGTCTTGACCTACTAGGCCAATCATCCAGGTATGGATGAACATGGATTCTTTGGCATCGCAGCGCTGCTGTAATCACCACCATGACCTTGGAGAAGGTACGGGGGGGAGGGGCTGTGGCGAGCCCAAAGGGCAGGGCTTTAAATTGATAATGTTGGCAGAGTACCATAAAACGCAGGTACTGCTGGTGCTTCATGCGAATTGGAATGTGAAAATAGGCTTCCGCCAGATCCAAGAAGACTAGGAATTTCTCTGGGTGCACCGCTTGGATGACAGATCTGAGTGTCTCCATTGGGAAGCGTGGCACATGAAGACAGCGATTGACCCAGTTGAGGTCCAAGATGGGGCAGAGAGCGTAGTTACTCACCTGTGGCAGGTGATCTCTGGGAACAGCAGGAATTTAGTCCTCCTGTATAGGTGACATCGGGTACCGACGGAGTCCATGCAGGAAACTCCCCAGATACCAATAGGAAAGCCTTTGGGAGCAATCCACTGCACCTGCGCTGCTGCTACTACTACTACTGAGCATTTGTATAGTGCTACAAGTCGTACGCAGCACTGCAGAGACATGTAAGAGACAGTCCCTGCTCATCAGAGCTTACAATCTAGTCAAGACAGACAACACAGAAGGTGTAGGCAGGGATAAACAAGGGGGACAGAAAAAGAAAAAGGAGATCAGATGAGTCAAGATCCAAAAGAAGCAGCGAAGAGGTGAGTTTTCAGCCTGGATTTGAAGGAGGTTAGAGAAGGTGCCTGGCGTATAGACACAGGTAGTTTGTTCCAGGCGTAAGGTGCAGCAAGGTGAAAGGCGCGAAGTCTGGAGTTAGCAATAGAAGAGAAGGGCATAGATAGAAGCAATTTGCTAGAAGAGCGGAGTTCCTGAGGTGGGTTGTAAGGAGAGATAAGAGAAGAAAGGTAGTGAGGAGCCGCAGAGTGAATGCATTTATAGGTCAGCAGGAGAAATTTGAACTGGATGCGGAAACGGATAGGGAGTCAATGAAGTGACTTGAAAAGAGGAGTAATATGGGCATGACGAGGCTGGCGGAAGAACAGCCGCACAGCAGAGTGTTGAACAGATTGAAGGGGAGAGAGATGATTCAAAAGGAGACCAGCAAGGAGTAGATTACAGTAGTCAAGACGGGAGGTGATCAAGGAGTGGATAAGCGTCTTAGTAGTGTGTTCAGAAAGGAAAGCTGCCTTCCCGCTCTTCTAACTGACTGTCCTCACTTGAGTGTATAGCTGAAGAGAAAGAAGAGTAGAGAGAAGGAGAGAGCCCTACAACTCCTCGGAGAGGTGGGTGCGTTGTGAGGACTAAATTCCTGCTGCTCCCGGAGATCACCTGCTACAGGTGAGTAACTACGCTATCTCCAGGAACAAGCAAGAATGTAGTCTTCATGTTTGGGACTCCCTAGCTCCCAGATCACATGATGGTTAGCACTAGGTTCATGACCTTAACAGCCCCGATACGGAGATCTGGATCCAAGTGGGCGGGGGTAGGAGTTGTGTTAAGTCACAAGAGATGTCGTAGGACCATCTGGCTGAAGGCAGCATCTTGGCGGGAGTCCTTGTCCAAGCAGTAGTGTGCTGCGAAGGTATGGATGGAGGACCATGTAGCAGCTCGGCAGATTTCAGCAATCGGAACTGCGCAGAGGTTCGCCACGAAGGTAGACATTGCTCGAACATTGTGTGCAGCGACGTGCCCAGTGAGGGATAATCCTGCATTTTTGAAGCAGAGAGAGATGCAGTCCGCTATCCATGATGATAGTGTGCGTTTAGAGACTGGAAGTCCCAGATGAGCTTGATCAAAGGAGATGAAAAGTTGAGATGACTTTCTGATGGCCTCTGTTCTTTGAATGTAGAAAGCCAGGGATCTTTTGCAGTCCAGAGTATGCAGAGTGGCTGCCGCCCAGGAGGCATGTGGTCTGGAAAAGAATACTGGAAGGATGACTGATTGAATGATGTGGAAGACGGAGACCACTTTTGGAAGGAAGTGGGGGTGAGTCCGTAGAATCATCTTGTTGTGGTAGAAACACGTGTAGGGGGCATGAGCCTAGGACATGAAGCTCACTGACGCGTCTGGCTGACGTTAAGGCTATGAGGAAGAGAACTTTCCAAGAAACATAGCGGAGTTGAGCCGTGGCTAACGGCTCGAAGTGTAGTTTGAGCAGTTGAGCTAAAACGACATTGAGATCCCATGCCACTAGGGGTGGGCAGATGGGAGGCTTGGAAAGCAGGAGACCTCTCATGAATTGAACGACTAAGGGGTCGGAGATGGGTTTCCCATTCACCAGGTCATGGAAAGCTGAGATTGCCCTTAGGTGGACTCATCAAGGATGATTTGAGGCCTTGAGAAGAGAGATGCCAAAGGTAGTGGAATAGTATCGCAACAGATGTCCGAAAAGGATTGTGCGCATTATGAGAACACCATGCGTCGTATCTGTGCCACTTTAGCGAATAAGCTTTCCTTGTGGAAGGTTTCCTGGAACAGAGGAGGTTGTTTTTTACCTCTTTGGAAACAGGAAGATGACGCAATACTAGGTTTTCAGGTGCCATGTTGTTAGGCGAAGGGATCGAAGGTTGGGATGGAGAAGCGTTCCTTCATTCTGAGAGAGGAGACCAGGTCTGGATCCCAGCGGGATTGGTTGGGTCTGTGAGAGTTGAAGGAGGAGGGGGAACCAGGGTTAGCGGGCCCAGAAAGGGGCTATGAGAATCATGTATCCCTTGTCCTCTCGGAGTTTGAAAAGTGTTTCCAGGATCAGGGGCATTGGCAGAAACGCATAGAAGTATGCGCTTATATACCGCTTTGATAAAACTGAAAAGCGGTATATAAAAAAATTTTAAATAAGTAAATAAATAAATAAAGTCCCAGATTCCAAGGAATCATGAAGGCATCATAGGACAGACTGAGGTTTGTTGGCAGCTTCGAGCAAAAGCGGGGAAGTTTGGCATTGTGCTGAGATGCAACTAGGTCTATCCATGGAGCTCCCCAGTGTTCGAACAGGCGGTTTGCTACCGTCTGTTCTAGGGCCCATTCATGAGAGTGGAGCAGCCTGCTGAGCTTGTCTGCATGCAGGTTGTCCTGACCTGGAATGTAGATTGCCCTGAGCAGTATATGGTGCTGGATGGCTTGGTCCCAGATGTGGCACACCTCCATGCAGAGGGGAAGAGAGCCCGTACCCCCTTGTTTGTTTATGTAGAACATGGCCACTTGATTGTCCGTTCATACAAGGACAGAGCTGTTGGCAAGAAGATGCTTGAAGACCTGGAGAGCCCTAGACACAGCCCAAAGTTTCAAGAGGTTTATCTATTGTGTGTCCTCGAGGGTAGTCTAGTGGCCTTGAGTGGAGAGTGCGTCCAACTGACCCCCCGAGCCGAGTCTGGATGCATCCATTGTTAGGGTATGTTGGGGCTGGGGGGGGAGGGGGGTGTGAAATGGAGATCTTCTGAGGAGATTGTTGGGGGTTGTCCACCATCAGAGAGACTGTGCCATGTGTGGTGAGATGGTGATGGACACATGCAGACTGGCTTGTGTCCACTGGGTTAACAGAGTCCACTGTGTTTGCCGCGTGTGCAGCCTGGCATTCGGTACGACATGTACCGTGGAGGCCATGTGGCCCAGAAGCTGTAGGAAGGATCGTGCCAGTGCCAACTGGCGTTGCCGCATGGTCTCTGCTAAGAGTATGAGTTTATGCATATGGTCTTGTGGGAGAAAGGCCCTGCATTAGACAGTCCAGGATGGCTCCTGTGACCTCAAGTTTTTGTGCTGGAATCAGCTGTTATTTTGGAAAGTTGATTATAAAGCCTAGGGACTGTAGGTCTATGGTTTTGTGTTGTGTCGAGGAGAGTTACACAGAAGAGTCGGCCTTTATGAGCTAATCGTCTAAGTAGGGGAAGACGTAGACTCAGCTGATCCGAAGGTGAACCGCCATGAAAGCAATGCACTTCGTGAAGACTCTTGGCGCTGAGGTGAGGGGAGTACCCTGTATTGATAGTGTATTTCTTGACACATGAATAGCAGATACTGCCTGTGAGAAGGGTGGATGAGAACGTGAGTGTAGGCGTCCTTGAGATCTCGGGAACAAAGCCAGTCATTTTGCTGCAAGTGAGGAAGGAGAGTCCCCAAGGAGATCATCTTGAATTTTTCTTTTACGAGGAACTTGTTGAGATCTTGTAGGTCTAGGATGGGCCTGAGGCCTCCTGATTTCTTTGGAATGAGGAAGTAGGGTCCCCTGCGATGTTCCTGCAGGAGGGCTGTTTCAATGGCCTCTTGAGAGAGGAGTGAGGTGACCTCCTGATATAGAAGGGGGTTGAGATGATTTCTGGATAGGGCTTGATGTTTGTAATGATGAGGGGGTAGTTCTCTGAAGTTGAGACGGTAGCCCTTGTGGACGATGGACAGTGTCCATTTTTCAGTGGTTATAGTCCTCCATTGCAAGTTGAACCTCGAGAGCCTTCCTGGAATGGAATGGATGGAACTGGCCATGCTCCACATGTAAGAGTCAAAAGGATGGTGCAGAGGCAGTGGGTTGAGGTTAAGCTGTTTGCTTGGTCAACCATGGCTTTTTGGCTTGCTTAGCCCCTTATTGCTTGTGTTGTGGAGGGTAGGCCGGTTGGGAGTAGGTTGGGTAATATCTCCTCCTTTTCAGATAGAAGGCCTTTTTTGTTTGAGCTTTCTTTTTAGAGGGATCTGAAGTTTTACATAACAACCTCTTGAGGGTGGTGGTGTCGGTTTCAAGTTCTCCCGCTTCTTCCCTCCAATTCTTTCCAAAGAGGTTTTCATCTGTACAGGGGATATTGGCCAACTTGTCCTGCACCCACTGTTCTAAGTCCGATGCCTGGAGCCAAGCCAACAGTCTCAACCCTATGGCTATGGAGGAGGTTCTACTATTCGATTCGAAGGCTTCGAAAGCTGCTCTGTTGACGAACTTAGAGACGTTTTGACTGGGTGAGGACTGCCTGGAAAGCAGGGCGCTTCTCTTCAGGGAGGAACAGCAGGAAGCCCTCCCATTCTTTATTTAACTCTTTGAGGAACATCCCCATGTACAAGATGTATGAGTTGATTCTGCTTGCAAGCAGGGAGGTCTGGAAGGTGCACCTCGCAAAGGAATCGAGGGTTCTTGATTTGCATCCCGGAGGAAACGAGGCATGGTTCTTAGCACTCTTGATGCGTAGCATGGTCGACTCTACCACAATGGAATGGTGTGGGAATTGCTGTTTCTGGAAGCCAGGGCACTTGGGAACCCGGTATATGGTATTGAGACATCAACTTATGGGAGCGACGGACAATGGTGTTTCCCACATTCGAAGCATCAGGTTGTGCAGTATGCGGTGTACCAGTAAGATGGTCACTTCTTTCGGTGCAGTGGGATATTGCAATATTTCAAGTTCTTCCGCTCTGGGCTCTGGCTCCGAATCAGCAGGAATGGAGAGACGCCACCATGTCCTTTATAAATTCATGAAAAGATACATCTTCTGGCGGTGATTTAATTCTGGTACTGGTCTGTGGTGGAGAAGGTTCAGAGACGACATTTCTGAGGTCATCGGAGTCCAGAGATCTGTGGTCGGAGTCGATGGATTCCGAGTCAGATCCTGGAGAGTATCGCTGGTGTCTAGAGTAGCAACACAGGTTGATGTCTTCCGGTTCCGTACAGTGCCTGGAAGAGGATGGATCTGCCAAAGGCAGAGGAGCATGCATTGACATCGATGGAGGCCCCGGTATCGACAAAGGTATCAAGATCGATGGTCCGGGCATCAAAGAAGGTATCGGCATTGGTGAGGGCATTGGCATCGGAGACGGTACCAGCATCAGGGAAGGTAGCGGCATCACGGGTGGAATAGACACCAGGGTTGACGGTAGCATTGACATCGGCATCGAGCCAGCCTGTGTTCCTGATGTCGGTGCCAAAGTGGTCTACAATGATATCGGGGCCGATGGAGTTAGGTGCACTGAGGCTGCTAGTAGGGCTGGGAGGGTGCGTTACAGAGTCAGCATGCATTGTTGCAGTGACATCTCTGGAGCCTGGCCATTGGATGGAGTGGGGTCAGACGCCTCCAGACCTGGGCATGGCATCGGAGGTTCTGCGGAGTTGCGTGCTCCTGGTACCTCACAACTCTCCACTGAGGCTTTGGAGGGGTCCTCCCACCAGGGATGCCTTGACCTGTTACTGGAATCAGATGATGTCCGAGACAATTTCTGGTAAGCGCGGGAACGCTCACGGGACGTGTCCCTCGACCGCTCCTTCGATGTCTTTGGACTACCAGAGTGGTCCTTCGGTTTCTTGCCGGTGCAGCGATTTCTCCTTGGGAGTACAGGACGGAGAGGACCCTTTCTCACCATGTCTGGAGTTTTTTGAATGCTTAGAGCCAGAGGAAGCCCTCGAGGAGGTGGAGGACAGGGAGAGGATGTCTGCTGGGAAGAGCTCTTCAAACTTCTTGGCTCGATTCCCAAGGCCTCGTTTAGTCATTTGCTTGCAGAGTGTGCAGTCTGTTGGGACATGAGCGAGGCCGAGGCACCAGTCATGTTTGTCAGTTATCGATATTGTGCCAGAACACTTTGCACATTTTCTAAAACCACTGGCAGTTTTTTCCATGGTGCCTCAGAAGGTAGGGCCTTGTGAAGCTGAAAGGAAAAGGAAAGCTCAGAGGAAAGTCTGTGTGAAAGCTTTTTATTTTTATTTTATCAAGATAGAAATAGAAATGAAAATTAGAATAGTGATAAGAAAGAGGTATCGATGCTACGGGTGAAGGCAGCAGTTATTCAGCGGGTACAGGAGTGATCCTGTTGGCTCCGCGGGAAAAAAAGAGAACTGAGGAGAGTCAGAAGAGCGGGAAGGCAGCAGTGCAGGCGCAGTGGACTGCTTCCAAAGGCTTTCCTATTGATAGCTGGGAAGCTTCCCGCGCAGGCTCAGTCTATCCCCGATGTCACCCATATGTGAGGACTACATTCCTGCTTGTTCCTGGAGATGGATCCATCCTTCTTGGGCACCATAAAGTAGATGGAAAAGTGACCGGCGCCTCTTTCGATAGGAAGGACCAGACGAATAGCATGGAGTTGGAGCAAGGGTCGAAGCGTTGAATGTATGGCCACATGAGGAAATAAGGAAAGCTTTTCGGACAGGAATAGCCACGTCAAGAGCGTAGCACCTTGAAACCACATGAAGAACTCACTTGTCTGAGGTTATTTGGGTCCATTTGTGGGAAAAGAGAAGCATCCTCCCTCCTACAGGTGGCATTCCAGAATGGACCCCAAGCCCTTCAACGGGAGGGACACGAGGGACCCCAGAACTTAGTGGTCGAGGAGTAATTATCCCTATTGTGGCAGATGCCCCAAAAAGACAGAAGCCTGGAACCAGACTTGTTTGAGGAAGCAGCGGGTTTGCTGGGGCAATAGCATCAGATGTCCCTTAAGAATACCTTGTATGCAGAGGACGGAAAAGGATAAAGCTGCAGGGTGATGAGAACTGGATTTTGGCTGGTCTTCCGGAAAGCGCTGAGACTTGACCTCCCCTAAATCCTTCACGAGCTTCTCGAGATCCTCACCAAAGAGAATCCTTCCTTTAAATGGAAGCTTAGCGAGACAGGATTTGGACGCTGCATCAGCATTCCAATGCCGGAACCAAAGCCAGCAACACGCAACCATACCATCACTACGGAGTGAGCTGAGAGGCACAGATCATAAAAATCATCTGCTATAAATGACTTATTTCAGACATGGCAAGGCCGGGTCTTCCAGGATGAGTCAGAGCCATGGCTGCACAGCCCTACCGCTGGCTGCAGTGCTAATGAAGAAGAAAAGGAGGTCTTCAGAAGACCCTTCACCTTCCAGTCAATCTGATCTCTAAGCGCGGTACCGCCTTCGATGAGAATGGTCGTGTGTTCAGTGACAACAGTAACAGGAGCATCCACCTTAGGAAAACGCAGCCATTTGTCAAGGTCCTCCGTGGACCAGAGGTAAAAATGTCCTGCATGGAGTGCAGGAAGACATCTGGACAATCGCATTCCAAGGTGACCATTTGCTGAAGCTCTGTGGGGAAGGGAAAAGCCTTGGATGGCTTCTTGATACTCATGATGATGCAATCCACTTGAGGCTTAGCTGGGTCCAGAGGAGTTGGTGTCTCTGAAAGGTGAAGTGCTTCTGTAATATGGGTGATGAGAGCCGGGAGTTCCTCCTTACAGAATAAACTGATATCTTGTCCCTCATCCCAAGTCTTCTGCTCTTCCCTGTTGTTCCTCCGGAGGTGAAAGCTCACCTTCCTCTGTCGGACACAGTTAAGAAAAAGGTCCTCCAATGCACTAACCATCTTTTCCAGCAGGGTGAACGACCCCTGAAGGAGAGGAAGTACCCCTGATTTGGGTAGCAGGGAGACTGGCAGCAGCATCAGTCGAACAGAGCCTAGCATGCTTTCTATGTGGAGCAGGTGAAGGAGTTGGCCCGGCCAAGGAGCCTGAGTACCAAAACTCCTAGGCCTGATGGAACAATGCCAGAAATTGTTAGTCCGAATTGCTAGCATCTGGCTGAGGAGATTGTGCAAGCTGTGAAGAGGGACGTTGCGGCAGTGAAGAGCTGGACTACGGCAACGAGCTGTGCTAAGGGAGAAGGAACAGAGGAACAGGTTCCACAGATAGCTAAGGTGTCAAAAGGACAAAGGCCGAAAGCATAGCAGGTGACAAAAGGCATGCCAGTAGAGGGGCCCTCCTGGTTGGCTCCACAGGTGGCACATAGGCTATTGATGAGATTCCTACGCTTCCTCTCACATATTAAATAGCACTGCAGGGAGGAAGGCATAGCCGCAGAAGAGGAAGAAAGAAAAAAAGGCACTGGAAGAGAATTTTCCCCCCCCCCACCCCCCACAAAATGGCTGCTGCACTGCAAGCCTTTTTGGCAGGAGGCACAGGAAGGAGAAGAGAAGAAGAAATTGTGCCGGTCCGAAGAGCCCTGAATGACAGAGAGCATCACCCTGGTGTGGCAGGAAGTGATCCTGGAGCTAGGACCTGTCCTACAGGTGATGTAAAACCCTCTGGCACCGTGGAAGTTTCTCCAGGGCCATGTGCCAAGTAGGGAAGGGTTAGGACAGCCGTTACAGTTGGTGATTCGATCATTAGGCATGTAGATAGCTGGGTGGCTGGTGGACGTGAGGATCACCTGGTAACATGCCTGCCTGGTGCAAAGGTAGAAGACCTCACGCGCCACCTAGACAAGGTCTTAGATAGTGCTGGGGAGGAGTCTGCTGTCTTGGTATATGTCAATACCAATTTCATAGGAAAATGTGGTAGGGAGGTTCTGGAGGATAAATTTAGGCTTTTAGGTAGGAAGTTGAAATCCAGAACTTCCAGGGTAGCATTCTCTGAAATGCTTCCCGTTCCACGGGCAGGACCCAAAAGGCAGGCAGAGCTCTGGAGTCTCAATGCGTGGATGAGACGATGGTTCAAGAATGAGGGTTTTCGATTTGTTAGGAACTGGGGAACATTCTGGGGAAAGGAGGGGTTCTTCTGAAGGGATGGGCTTCACCTTAACCGGGATGGAACCAGGCTGCTGGCATTAACCTTTAAAAAGGAGATAGAGCAGCTTTTTAACTAGATAATAAGGAAGAGCCGACAGTCGCCCAAGAGCACATGGTTCGGAACAATGTATCCTTGAAGGATACTACCAAAAGAATGAAGTTAGGGCATATCAGCAGAGACATTCCAATAAAGACAATAGCCCAAATTCCCTTGAGTACGGAGCAGACAGACCCATGTTAACTGATAGCCAGATTAATATGAATAAAACATAGTCTCTAAAAAGCTTGTATGCAAATGCTAGAAGTCTAAAAAATAAGATGGGAGAGTTAGAATATATAGCACTAAATGAGA
The DNA here is from genome assembly GCA_033557465.1 of Ichthyophis bannanicus. Taxonomy (NCBI): domain Eukaryota; kingdom Metazoa; phylum Chordata; class Amphibia; order Gymnophiona; family Ichthyophiidae; genus Ichthyophis; species Ichthyophis bannanicus. The sequence continues at coordinate 66,659,649 of CM066041.1, read as the reverse complement.
GGTTAGATATGATTGGTATCTCAGAGACATAGTGGAAGGAGGACAACCAGTGGGGCACTAATACCTGGGTACAAACTATATCGCAATGATAGAACTGATCAAATTGGTGGAGTGGTTGCGCTCTATATTAGAGAGGGCATTGAGTCACAAAGGATTAAAGTTTTGCAGGAAACAAAATTTGCTTTAGAATCTCTATGGATTGAAATTCCATGTAAAAAGGGGAAGGCAATGGCAGTGGTGGTGTACTATCGACCACCTGGCCAGAAAGAACAAATGGATGATGAAATGCTCAAAGAAATCAGGGAAGCTAACAAAAGTTACAACACAGTAATAATAATAGATGATTTCAATTACCCCGGTATTGACTGGCTCAGTGTCACGGCAGAACATGCTAGGGAGATAAAGTTTCTAGATGAAATAAATGACTGTTTCTTGGAGCAGCTAGTTCCTGAACCGACCAGAGGGGAAGCCATTTTGGACCTAGTCCTTAGTGGAACACAAGATCTGGTGCAAGAGATAAGTGTGTTGGGGCCACTTGACAATAGTGATCATAGCATGATCGCGTTTGATTAATTAATGGAGGAGGGATCGTAAGGAAATCCAGAGTACTACCTTTTAACTTTCAAAAGGGAGACTGATAAAATGAGGAAAATAATTAAGAAGAAACTAAAAGGAGCAGTTGCAATGGTTAAAGACTTACTTCAAGCTTGGGTGGTGTTTAAAAATACTATCTTGGAAGCCCAGACCAGCTGTATTCCACGCTCTAAGAAAAGTGAAAGGAAGTCCAAAAAACTGCCAGCATGTTTTAAAGGTGAGGTCAGAGAGGCTATTGCCAAAAAACATCTTTCAGTAAATGGAAAAAAGAACCAAATGACGAAAACTGGAAACACAAGCACTGGCAAGTTAAATGCAAGGCATTGATAAAGCAGGCAAAGAGAGAATTTGAGAAGCAGCTTGCTGTGGAAGCAGAAATGCGTAATAAAGACTTTTTCAAGTACATTCGTAGCAAAACACCTGTGAGAGAGAGAGTTGGACCATTAGATGATAGAGGGATAAAAGGGGCACTAAGAGTGGACAAGGCCATTGCGGAGAGACAATGAATTCTTTGCTTCTGTCTTTACTGAGGAAGATGTAGGGATGTTACCCATGACTGAAGTGATATTTAAAGGTGATACTGCGAAAGAATTGAAAGAAATATCGATACACCAGGAAGATGTATTACAACTATTTGATAAATTGAAGAATAGCAAATCACCTGGACCAAATGGTATACATCCAAGGGTGCTGAAAGAACTGAAATATGAGATTGCAGACCAACTATTAGTAATCTGTGAATTATCATTAAAATCATCTGTAATACCTGAAGATTGGAGGATGGCCAATTTAACGCCAATTTTTAAAAAGGGGTCCAGAGGTGATCCGGGAAACTACAGACCGGTGAGCCTGATGTCAGTACCGGGAAAAATGGTAAAAACCATAATAAAGAACAAAATTACTGAACATTTAGATAGTCATGGCTTAATTGGAGACAGTCAACATGGCTTTAGACAAGGAAGATCTTGTTTTACTAATTTGTTATATTTTTTTTGATGGTGTGAATAAACAAATAGACAAACATGAGTTGGTTGATATAGTGTATCTGGACGTTCAGAAAGCCTTTGACAAGGTCCCTCATCAGAGACTTTTGGCAAAACTAAAAAGTCATGGGATAGGAGGCAGTGTACTATTGTGGATCAGGAACTGGTTAAAAGATAGAAAGCAGAGGGTAGGGCTAAATAGCCAATTTTCCCAATGTAGAAAGGTGAATAGTGGAGTACCCCAGGGATCTGTGCTGGGTCCGCTGCTTTTTGACATATTCATAAATGACCTGGAAAAGGGAATAACGAGCGAGGTTATCAAATTTTCAGATGACACAAAACTATTTAAAGTTGTTAAAACCCTTGAGGACTGTGGAAAATTGCAAGAGGATCTTGATAAATTGGAAGACTGGGCATCAAAATGGCAGATGAGATTTAATGTGGACAAGTGCAAAGTTATGCACCTAGGAAAGAAAAACCCAAACTATGGTTACACGATGCAAGGTTCCACGTTAGGAACCACCACCCAGGAAAAAGATTTAGGTGTCATCGTGGATAACATGTTAAAACCCTCTGCCCAGTTTGCAGCAGCGACCAAGAGAGCAAATAGAATTCTAGGTATCATAAGGAAAGGAATGGAAAATAAAACAAAGGATATTATAATGCCTCTGTATCGTTCTATGGTGAAACCACACCTTGAATATTGTGTGCAATTCTGGTCACCGTATCTTAAAAAGGATATAGTGTTATTAGAAAAGGTACAGAGAAGAGCCACCAAAATGGTAAAAGAGATGGAAGGATACCCCTATGGAGAGGCTAAAAAGGTTAGTGCTCTTCAAGCTGGAAAAGAGACTGCTGAGGGGAGATATGATAGAGATCTATAAATTAATGAATGGAGTGGAACGGGTAAACGTAGATCGATTGTTTAAGTCATCAGAATATAGAAAGACTGGGGGACATGCAATGAAGGTACAGGGTAACCTATTTAACACTAATAAGAGAAAAAAAAAATTCACTCAACGTGTAATCAAACTCTGGAATTTGTTACCGGAGGATGTAGTTAAAGCTGTTAGTGTAGCTGGGTTTAAAAAAGGTTTGGATAAGTTCCTGGAGGAAAGGTACATAAACCATTATTAAAAGGGACCGAGGATATCACTGCTTGACCCAATACAAGCATTGTGGAACCTGTGTCTTTGGGGAAACTGCTAGGTAATTATGACCTAGACTGGCCACTGTTGGAAGCAGGATACTGGGTTTGATGGACCTTGGTCTGACCCATTATGGCATATCTTATGTTCTTAAGGCTGAATTGCGCACAGAACAGCCAGCAGGAGCACAATACCACAGAGATAGAGAGGAGCCCAGGACTTAACGAATGTGTTTACCTGTGCAGGAGGGGGGGGGGGGGAGAGCACTGTAGTAGCTCGCAGAAGTGATAATAGCAAAGGACGTTGACAAATAGGACCGAAGAGGAAGAAAAAACACACTGCCTTGCATTGTTACCACCGAGCGGGGAGCTGGCAGAGAAGAAAGACTTGCGGACAGCTGAAAAACTGAGGAGTGCGTTTCCTAAACGCAGAAGCCTTGAAAGTGGTTCAATTTTCTTTTCTTTTCATTTTTTTTAAAACCAAGTAAAACAAAAAGGAGTCTGGTAGGCTATGCCCTGACTGAACTTCAGTTGTAAAGGGAGAGCTGCACTGGAAGGCTGCACTGTTCCTCATGAACAGGAGCACTTCCCTTCAGAAGTGCTCTACTGATCCTCCTGACCAGGAGTACCTCTAGAATCCCTGGATAAGGTGGGAATCCTTGGATCAGGAGGCACTGCAGTGTGCCAAGAATGTCAAAATTTTAAAGGAAAGCTGCACCGACAGAGAATTCTTTGGAATCCGTCAGGAGCTAAAGAAGTCCACCATCTGCTGAGACAGAGAAAGCACAGTTACTTACCTGTAACAGGTGATCTCTGGGAACAGCAGGAATAAGGCTTCACATATGGGTACGTCGGTACCGACGGAGCCTGTGCAGGAACGCTCCCAGCGTCCAATCAGAAAGCTTTTGGGAGCATCCCTCAGCGCCTGCGTGCTGCCTTCCCGCTTTTCCAACTGTCTCTCCTCAGTTGAGTTTTATAGCTGAGACAAAGAGAGAGAAAGAGGAAAGGAAAGATAGATTGAGAGATACAACTCCTAGGGGAGGTGGGTGGGTTGTGAAGATTTATTCCTGCTTTTCCCAGAGATCACCTGTTACAGGTAAGTAACTGTGCTATCTCCAGGAACAAGCAGGAATGAGTCTTCACATATGGGAACTCCCAAGCTAAGATGCCTGGAGCCCTAGCATGTTGGGGATTGAAACATGCAACACCTCATATGGCCAGGCATCCTGAGGATGTAGGGTAGGAGTTGAAAAAGAGAGGAGCTGTAGAAAAACAGCTAACCTAAAATAGGACTACAGGTAAGGAGTCCTTGTATGTATGATAATTATCATGAAAAATATTGAAATGAACAATCACAATATGGACCTCACCTACTGGATTGCAGGAAGTAGAGAGGCTGATGGAGTCTACTGGGGATCCATTAGAGGAATCTTCAAGGTGACCTCACTGAAGTGAAGGTGAAGGTCAAATCTGGAAGTGACAGGTGACCCAGGTGTCAACTGGGGTAGTACAAAAACAGTAGGTCTTTAGTGGGAAGCTTTATGGAAAAAGCGGGGAACTCTTTTGGCTACAGAGTTACTCACAGTTAGGAGCAAAAGAGGAAGACTGACCGATTTGGATAAAGTAGCCCAGTCCTGGAGGGAAGAAGGGGTATGGGAAAAAAGCCCGTATTCCCAAGAAGGACAGATGTCTGAAGGGGTGGAACTTCAGTAGACCTGAGGTTTCAACAAGTCTTTCCTAACTGGTGAGAGATAGGAAAGATATTGGAGCATGGAGCTTCAGGGATACCTAAACCAAGGGTTAAGGTAGGAGCTGTCAGTAACACAGCAGTAGTTGTGTGCATAATACCCCACACATACTGTGGAACAGTATGAACATATGCAAGCCCACTGTCTGGAACCTATAGGAAGGTAAAACCTTTGTAAGCATAGACAGTTAAAGAGATAAATACATATCTACCTATAAGGAAGTATCTTGACAGATACATATATATATATATATATATATATATATATATATGTGTGTATATATATATATATATATATATATATATATATATATAGGTATATATATATGTCTATAGTGAGATCTAGAGGGGCATAACATATGCACACGCAGCTTACAGACATATGTATCTATAGAGATGTATATAGATATATATACATACATGAATATATAGGTCTAAAGATAAATGTCTGCAATTAAGCAGATAGAGATATGCCCATAAGAACATTCACATGGAAGATGTGAAGAGGAAAGATTCATCTAATAACAAGAAGGTGGAACCTACTTGAGAAGATATATAGAGAATCTATTCCCCCTGGTTAAGATGGTGCAGGAATGCTATCCAGTGAAATAACCAGGATGGTTGCGTGAAAAACCAGAGGATAATATCAGTCTGTAAACAGCAAGTCCTGAGTCCTGTAGAACTCTCGCATGGTAAATGGACAGAAAACGCATAGGATGAGATACCAGGTTGACCCACTGGAGGGACACAAAGGGGTATCATGCGTTTTTAGTTAAATATGTGCTGTCCATGAAGGAGTAGGATACCATGAGGACAAGCTGCAAGGAAAAAAGAGCATATTCCCTGTAGGAATTGGAGAACTCTTTAGACTTTCACGTAGAAAAGGCTTATGTCCTTTATTATAAAAGGAGATAGTAGGGTGTGAAGAACCCTCACAGTCATGGGGAATGACTGAGGAAGCCTTTTCCAACCATATAGAATAGTCATTAGAGACAAAACCCCATGCTCTCTAGCAAGGGCCCATAGTAGAAAGCTTCTCTGTAAGACTGCAGAGAGCATTATGCAGGAGAATTGAGAAATAAACTGGCTGTTGGAAAAAACCAGCTGCCACATCAACTATGCTGCCAAATCCAAAGGAATTGGAGATGGCAAGAATAGAAGATAGTGTGATAAGCCTGAAGTGATAAGGATTATCCAAGAAAGATGTATGCACTATCTTGGAATCACTACTAAGGCCAGACAGAAAGTAGTGGAAGACAAGACTGGAAACTTGTGGAAAAGTACCAGTAGTCCAATCACTGGAACTTCTGCATGGGCAGCTGCTGAATAAGACAGCAGAGAGAATCTTTCTGTGTAAAACAGAGAGAACAGACAGAACAAGAGGAGAAATTCCTGTCCCTGTCTGATGAGCTGCCCAGACAAAAGAAGGGAGTTTATTCAAGAGAAAAAACGCCACACTGGAATGAAAGAAATGACTAGAAAGGCTAAAGAAGCCCTCCAGTGGTATGGTACCACTCTTATAGGGGAAACCCTGGATAAGAGGGTAGAGAAACAGGAGCTGAAGAGTGACTTACCATATGGTAAGTCTGTGGAAGGAAAAAATTCATGTTGGTACAGAAAAACTATCATGGGATAGTTGTTAAACCTTTCTTCTTGGTAGGAAGAAGGGGAGAAACCTGTGACCCATAGACATGAATATCCTGACAGCTCAGCATACCTAGGAGTAACTGGATGTCCTGAGAAAAGGAATCCATGTGTAGAGTTTTGAATGAAAAAACTTCTACTAAGAAGAAGTCAACTGTAGGTTGTAAACTTCAGGAGGCAAAAAACAGATTAATCAGAACCCTATGGTTGCTGGGTTTGTTCAGCCTGGCTAGAGTTTGGATTCTTCAGACCAGGGCGAGATTTCCCCTGCTTGGGAACATCTGTATGATGGGCAGGAGAAGAGTAAAACCTTCTTCTCCTAGGGAAAGAAGGTTTGGTAGGGCATTTCCTACCTACTGGGGAAGGAGAAGGCTTAGAATAGCCTCCAGAAACAGGGAAGTCAGTGGACCACTGAGCAACCTGATGTAAAGACTCCTTATTGAAAAGATTTTCCCCAGTGCAAGGAGTATTACCCAGTCTTTGTTGTGCCCATCTGTTTAAGTCTGAAGCTTGGAGCCAGGCTCGACGTCGTGCCCCTATGGCTATAGCAGATGTTCTGCTAACAGACTCAAAGGAGTCTAGGGAAGCACGAGTAAGAAACCAAGAGATACTTTGAATATGACTAAGTAGTAAGGAATAGTCTGCAGTCTTGGGCTCTGAAAGAAAAGGAGTCAAAAGATATAATTTCTTTGTGACTTCCTGAAGGGATAGACTCATATAAAAAATATATGAGAGAATCCTTGTTGACAGCATGGATGTCTGGAAGGTTTGACGTCCAAAGGCATCTAGTGTCCTAGATTCACGACCTGGTGGGTAAGAAGAGTGCTTTTTCTTACTTTTCACCTTCCTCATTGCTGATTCCACCACATTGGAATGATGGGGAAGTTGAGTCTTTTGAAACCCTGGAGAGGGGAGCACTTGATACAGAAGATCAGTTGCTCTAGAAGGTGAGGGTACCTTTAAAGGTGCTTCCCACATTCTTAAAAGAAGATCCTGCAAGGAATGATGTAAAGGAAGCATTATATTTTCCTTTTCTCCAGTAGAAACAGAGCCTTGTGTAGGATCATAGCCAGGGATAGGAATAGCAAGAGATGTTGCCATATTCAGGAGAAAATTCTGAAAAGAAGGATCTCCTAAGGGAACCGTTCCTGGACAGGCTAGACCTGAAGAACTAGCCCGGGCACCGGAGGCTCTACTTGAGAATATAAGAATATAAGATCCTGCACGGTACAAGAAAGGGATCCTTAAGGGATGGATGCTGGTACTGGAGGTCAGGACCTGCGACAGTCTGTACTGCATCGTCCATGCCAGGTATCGACTCCAAACTTGGTATAGAAAGGAGCGACCCTGGTGAAAGAAGCATGGAAGGAGCTGGCCCCGATGTTACTGCGGGTACCGGCACCGATACCGGTAGCTGTGTCGGAATCGAAGGCGACACCGACATCGAAGCAGTCATCGGTGGCTGCTCAATCGGTACCGAGGTAACCGAAGGCCTTTGGTAATCACCCTCGGTACCGAGCATCCGGAACCGGTAAGCGTCGGTACCCAGTCTTCCAGACTAGAGATCGATTCCAGACTCGGCATCGAAGGAAGCGAGTCTATCGATGCATGTCTAGAGGGTACCGACGTCAGTGGTAGTATCGGCGTTGATGCCGATACTGGAAAGTCAATCTGGGGCGTATCAACCTGTCCCGAAGGTACCGAGAAAGCCAGATGACGATCCCTGGTGAGGAGTGTATCGCTCAACACCAGTGCCGATGCCAGGGTATCGGTACCGCTCAAAGCAGATGCCACCACCGAGCATGGCTCAGGTATGTTCTGTGAGGGGTGAGCCCCAGGAACAACCTGAAACCCCTGATAGGCTTTGGAGGCCGAAGACTCCTGCCGGGGTTTTGAAGCCAATGGACCCTCGAGGGCAAGGCCGGAGCCGTCATCATGCTGTGCATGAGACGTACCACTCAAGGGCTGGCTAGTCTTAACAGACTGTTTGTGGGTTACCTGATCTTGTGGAGAAGAAGAAATGGTCGGTGCCCTGACACAGGAAGGGAACTCGGTATCGAGGGAAACTCGAAATGGAAAATCTCTTCTCACAATATTGTAGCCTAATGGCTCCAGAGGAAAATGGTCAGGACCCAAACAGGTTAGACACCAGTTCTTGGAGTCTAAAAACAAAACTGTACCGCCACAGCTTAGACACTTCTTAGGAAAAGAAGGTGGCGGCTCCATGATGGAGAGGCCTAGAAGGCCCAAAAAATTTAAGACAGAAACTGAGGGAAAAAAATTCCCTAAATTTAAGAAAAAGAAAAAAACACCTGTGGTACCGGTGGAGTCGGGGAGACAGCCGCGACCACAAGAAAACAAAGAATTAAAGAAAAAATTTTCTGTGGTGACAGGAGGACGTCCTGCCGGCTCCACGGAAAAACGAAAACTGAGGAGAGACAGTTGGAAAGGCGGGAAGGCAGCACGCAGGCGCTGAGGGATGCTCCCAAAAGCTTTCTGATTGGACGCTGGGGAGCGTTCCCGCGCAGGCTCCGTCGGTACCGACGTACCCATATGTGAAGACTCATTCCTGCTTGTTCCTGGAGATAATACTGAAGCTGACCCCTGGGGGTACAGGATTATATATCAAGGGGGATGTCACAAAGCTTCTGTGATTTTCTCCATCTCACCATCTGCTGGCAGGGGAACACGACCCACTAGTCTGAACTGGTCTAGCAGGATAGTTTAGAAAACTAGGTTGATTTTCTATGGGCTTCAGTCCGCTCCAGATAGAGGTCCAAGGCTCTCCTGCAGTACAATGTGTGCAGCATGCTTTCCTCTTTTTCGATATGAAGTATTGGCAGAATGATTAACTGGTTAAGGTGGAACTAAGTTCAACACCACCTTCAGAAGGAATTTATGAGGAGTACATAGCGCCAACCTATTATTAAAAAAAAAAAAAAAAAACCTTAGAGGTCTGTTTATTAAAGAGCAATAGCGGCAATCATGCAAATTCGGAGCCGCGGCCCCATTTTATTCAATGGGGCCACAGCACTGATTTTGCATGTTCACCGCTATCGCTGTTTAGTAAACAGACTCTTTAGTGTAGATGGATCCGCTACAAAGTCTGGAACACACTAATTGCATGCTGAAATTGCCACCACCAAACATACTTTTTCGAAAGGGTTTCTGGGAGCCTGTTGAACATCGACAATAATCTTAACTTGGCATTTGGAGCTGTATGACTGTCTATTATCTACTATTTCCTGTCTGTAATTAGTCTTTTTTACTCTTTTCTTCTCCACTCTCCTTTCCTATACAATCTTGAAGGAGTTCCTTTCTATTTCATTTTATTCTAATTATTTATTTATTTATTTTTACATTGTAAACCAGGGATTGACTAATCTTAGATGCCAGGTTGCCATGAGCAATTGGCTCTCTACATGCTTGAGCTGTGTAGTGGAGGATGTTTGGGCTGATCTCACTGTTTCAAGTCTCACAAGAACTTCCTCCACTCTGCAGTTCAAGCATATAGAGAACCAATCACAGCATGGGAAGCATGAAATTTACTGTTTTTCAGCAGCTGCAGCCAGGCACAAGTGAGAGAGGGACTGGGTGAAGGGAGGGGGAGGGGAGGAGAGAGAGAGAGAAAGAGACTGAGTGCCTGGGGAATATGACAGTGAAACTGGATGAAGCCTGGGGAAGGGGGAGGGCGAGCAGACTTGGAGAAGGCTGAAGGGGGTCATGAGAGACAGAGAGAGAGAAACTGGGGAAGGAAAGGCTCGGATGGGGTCATGAGAGAGGAAGAGACTGGGTGAAGGATGTGTGAACAGGAGGGGGTCATGGAAAAAAAGAGAAAGACTAGGGGAAGGCTTGATGGGGAGGGGTTTATTGGGTGAAAGCAAGGTGCAGAAGCATAAGAAAAACTTTTTTTTTATTAATATATCACAAGGCCGTGGTGATATTTGAAGCAAAAAAGGTGGCTGCCTCAGGTGAAACTATAAAAGGTTATGGGAAGTGGTGGGATGGGGAGGAGGAGTGCAGCCACTGCCTTTTGTTTGCACTGTACAGTGGCACGTTAAGGGCCTGATTTATTGAGCTTTTTCCTATAGAAAATGGGAAAACTGTAAATGAGATCCCAGGCCCTAAAACCTAAAAAAACAACTGCAATACATCCTTTGGGTGGGTGGGGGGGAGAGGGGGGAGCATTGTAACCTAAGCCTCGGTGGCCAGCTCCTATATTTTTAGACTGGCCCCTAGACTCCAAGAAATTCTGCTGTTAATTGTTTTGATTTTCTGAAAGGCAGTACAGCAAAAATGAATAAACCATAAACCTCTTAGGTGAGGAACTTCAGTCCACAGGTATCTAGCGGCTCAAAAGGACCTTTCATCTGCTGAATTAAAACCACTCTGAGATCCCAAGACACTAGAGGCAGCTTTAGGGAAGGCTTTAACAGAAGTAAGCCTCGCATGAAGCAAAGACTGAAAAAGGATGGTTTTCCCTTCTACACAATGATGGTATGTGCCAACTGCACTAAGATGGACTCTTATGGAATCGGTCTTGAGACCACACTGTGATAGATGCAGAAGATATTAAAAAAAAAATTTGTGAGGGGCATGAGAAGGGATCTAGGGCTCCCCCCACCCCTCACTCCGGATGGCGATACTCTACCATTTGAATAGGAATCTCTCTTGGGAAGACATTTGATAGGATTTATGTTATTCAGCTTGATGGCAATATGCAGAGAGGCCCTTTCCCGTTTCTTTTTGGTTCCTGTCTATGTGTCTCTGGTTTTGACATTGTTTAATGAATATTAGCATTGTGTCATTCGTCTCCCCAACCTTTTGGTGTCTGTCTCGTGGTCATTTTTCTGTTCTGGATTTATTGGATTATTGTAAACCACTATGCTGGCTGCATATAGACTGAATGGCAGTATATCAAATCTGCTCAAATAAAAATAAACAAACAAATAATCAAGATTGAAGAGTTACCTAGGTCCAAGAGTTTCCAGATGGACAAGTCTTGGAGAAGAGGAAACCAAGGCTGTCTGGGCCAAGGTGGCAGGATAAGAATCGGTGCATCTTTGTCATGTTGGAGTTCAGGAGAGTTTTCGCCTTCAGATATGTGTACAGAAGGTCCAACCCCAAAGGAGAAGGAAAGCATTTGAGGCTAGTTTGCAGTATGACCCTAACTCTGGAGCAGAACAGAGGTAACTGTTTGCTCTGAAGAGTGGCAAAGAAATCCTACTGAAGGGGTGCCCCACTCTCGAAAGATACACTATGCTACCTCACTGTCCAGAGTTCACTCGTGGGGTTGAAGGACTCAACACTGTGTCTGCCAGAGTGTTGTTCTCTCCCACCAGGTTTGTGACCCTGAGTGCCATGCCATGAGAAATGGCAATGTTCCATAATCAGACAGAACACCCAACACATGCTGTACGAACCTGTTCCTTCCTGCTTGTTGATACAGAACATGCCAACCCGATTGTCTCTCTGAATAGCGTAGTTACTCACCTGTAACAGGTGTTCTCCAGGAGCAGCAGGAATCAGTCCTCACATATGGGTGACGTCGGCGCCGACGGAGCCCTCGCGGAGCTATTTTCCCCAGCTTTCAAAGAAAGCCTTTAGGAATTGCAGCGCGCATGCGCGGTCCCCTTCCCGCCCAAGGGTGCCATCTTAGCCAGTCAGATGACATAGCTAAAAGACAGCATAAAAATTTACAAAAAACTAAAGCAGATGATTGCAACTCCAAGGGGAGGAGGGAGGGTTGTGAGGATTGATTCCTGCTGCTCCTGGAGAACACCTGTTACAGGTGAGTAGCTACGCTTTCTCCAGGACCAAGCAGGAAGTCAGTCCTCACATATGGGACTCCCAAGCTTAAGGCTACCGGAGACCCTAAGCACAAAAATGAGCTCCCTCTAGCTCAGCAGCACAGAAGGAAGGAATCTTCACAGAATTATTACCCACCGGTAGCCCAACATCCGGGATGGAGGGTAGGAGTTGCTCAAACCACGAAGAGATTTCGGAGTACTGCCTGTCCGAAAGCACTGTCCCTGCGGGACTCCCTCTCGAGGCAGTAATGGACCGCAAAAGTCTGGCTCGAAGACCAAGTAGCGTCCCGGCAGATGTCTGCCAATGGAACAGAGCGGAGGTAAGCCACTGACGTAGCCTTCGCCCGAACACAATGAGCCGTGACCCGACTTTCTAACGAGAGTCCGGCTGCTCCATAAGCCCAAGCGATACAGTCAGCGACCCAGATGGACAGAGTACGCTTGGAGACAGGGAGCCCCAATTTATTGGGGTCAAAAGACACGAAGAGCTGAGCAGCTTTGCGGTGCTCCCGCATACGGTCAAGGTAGAAGTTCAACGCCCTTCTACAGTCCATGGTATGCAGGACCATTTCAGCCCGGCTGGAGTGTGGCCTGGGAAAGAAGGTCGGAGGTACCACCACCTGATTGATGTGAAAAGGGGAGACCACTTTTGGAAGAAATTTAGGGTGAGTCCGTAGGACTACCCTATTTTTGTAGAACCGAGTGTAAGGGGGATCAGACACGAGGGCCTGTAGTTCACTTACGCGTCTAGCGGAAGTGAGGGCTATCAAGAAGAAGGTTTTCCAAGAAAGAAAACGGAGAGGACAGGTAGCCATAGGTTCAAAAGGCGGACAGGTGATCCGCTGCAAAACCACATTCAGATCCCAGTTAGGCGCTGGCGGGCGCAGAGGTGGTTTAAGGAGAAGGAGACCTCGGAGAAACCTTGCCACGAGAGGGTCGTTGGAAAGAGGTCTGCCGTCCACTGGCACATGATGTGCTGAAAGAGCACTGAGGTGAACCTTGACGGAGTTGGACTTAAGTCCAAGATTAGAGAGGTAGAGCAAGTACTGCAAGACCACCGACACCGAGCAGGAGAAGGGATCCAGAGACTGCTGGGTACACCAAACGGAAAAACGACGCCATTTAAGGGCGTAGCATTTGCGGGTAGAAGGTCGCCGGGAAGCTAGGACGACCTCTTCCACCTCTGCCGGCAGTAGAAGGGGAGCAAGGACTACCCTTTCAGCAGCCAGGCCATCAGATGTAGAGATCTGAGGTTGGGGTGTAGCAGGGACCCCTGATCCTGTGTTAGGAGATCTGGTTGAAACCCCAGAGGGAGCGGAGCCTCCACCGCCAGTTGCAGCAGGAGTGGAAACCACGGCTGTCTGCGCCACCGAGGAGCTATCAGGATCATGGAAGCTTTGTCTCGGAGAACCTTGAAAAGAGTTCGAGAGATTAGCGGAATGGGAGGAAAGGCATACAGAAGGCTTTTCGACCACGAGAGCAGAAAAGCATCCGCCGCTACTCGGAGGGGATGCGGCTGCCGAGAGCAGAAACGAGGAAGTTGCCGGTTGAGAGGACTGGCAAAAATATCCAGCGTGGGGAGGCCCCATTTCAGAAAAAGTTTCTGAACTACCAAGGGATCCAGGCGCCACTCGTGCGGCTGGAGGATTCTGCTGAGTTTGTCCACCAGGCAATTTTCTTGGCCTGGGAGATAAACTGCCTTGAGAAGAATGCCGCGGCTGACGGCCCAAGAGCAGAGCCTCTGCGCTTCCCGATAGAGAAGGAAGGAGCCCGTGCCCCCCTGTTTGTTCACGTAGAACATGGCAACTTGATTGTCCGTCTGGACAAGGACGGACCGGCGAGAAGTCAGGTGGGAGAAAGCCTTGAGAGCCAGACGGATTGCTCTGAGCTCCAGGAAGTTGATCTGCTGCGCAGACTCCCACGAGGTCCAGAGACCTTGAGTACATGCCCCTTGGCAATGCGCTCCCCATCCCAGGAGAGAAGCATCGGTCGTCAGTACTTGAGCAGGCGGAGGAGATTGAAAAGGCATTCCGAGTACCAGGTTCGGCTGATGAAGCCACCACTGCAGAGAAGAGGCTAGTGGACCGGAGATCTGCACTAAGTCGGCGAGGCCGCCCATGGCCTGTTGCCACTGCTTGCGAAGGCACCACTGAGCAGGTCGCATATTCAGGCGGGCGTTGGGGGTCACGTGGACGGTGGAAGCCATATGGCCTAGTAGTCTCAGAAAGCGCCTGGCCGAGACCAGGGACTGGCTGCGAAAACGGCTGGCTAGGTCCATGAGCCGCTGAGCTCTGTCGAGAGGCAGGAAAGCTCGCGCCTGAAGAGTGTGCAATCTTGCGCCGATGAACTCGAGATCTTGCGAGGGGAGCAAAGTGGACTTTGTGAAGTTTACGACAAAGCCCAAGTACTGGAGAAGAGTCACAGTGCGGTGCGTGGCTTGTGTGACTTCTTGAGAGGACGATGCTCTGATGAGCCAGTCGTCTAGGTAAGGAAAGACACAGAGGCCCTGAAGCCGGAGATAAGTCGCCACCACCGCGAGACATTTTGTAAAAACTCGTGGTGCGGAGGATAGGCCAAAGGGCAGTACTCTGTACTGGTAATGATTTCCTGCCACCACAAACCTTAGGAATTGGCGGTGGCTTGGGTGGATGAGGATGTGCGTGTAGGCATCCTTTAGATCCAAGGAGCATAGCCAATCTCCCTGCTGGAGGTAGGGCAGAAGGATTCCAAGGGTAAGCATCTTGAACTTCTCCCGCACGAGGAACTTGTTGAGGTTGCGCAAGTCCAGGATGGGTCTGAGGCCTCCTGTTCTTTTTGGTATTAGGAAATACCTGGAATAAAAGCCTTGACCTCTCAGGTGGTGGGGCACCGGTTCCACAGCCTGTTCCTGAAGAAGACTTGCTAACTCCTGAAGGAGTAAGTCCCTGTGCAGAGGGAGTCGTGGAGGCTCTCCCGGAAAATAGGAGGCTCTCCCGGAAAATAGGAGGGAGGGACCTGGTGGAAGTGGAGAAGATAGCCTTCTCGCACAACCTGAAGCACCCAGGCATCTGATGTGATGTTGGACCACCTGTGGGCAAAGTGGACCAGCCGGCCTCCTGTGCTGGGAGAAACCAGCTGAGGGGGAGAGGCTATGTTGATGAAGTCAAAAACCCCCACCTTGTTGAGCAGGGGCCGGTGGTGCAGGCTTGGGGGCTTGCTGCCTACGGGACCCGTTACCCCGTCCCTTGGCCTGCTGACCCTGTTGGGGAGCTGAGGAGGCCTGATACTGAGGGTAGTGTTTATAGGCAGCCGCCTTCCTCGGGTAAAAGGACTTTTTTCCCGAGCCCTTCTTCTTTTGGGAAGGGGCAGAGGTCTTTCTAGAGAGCCTTGTTCTGGTGAGAGTCTCAGTCTCGATTTGCGCAGCCTTCTCAGCCATGGGCTTGCCAAATAGGTTCTCACCTCGGCAGGGGACATCGACCAACTTGTCCTGCACCCAGGGTTCAAGGTCAGACGACTGAAGCCAAGCCTGTCGGCGGGCACCGATGCCGGCTGTGGCCACTCGAGCCGATGCTTCAAAGCTATCATAGGCTGCTCGAGAAATGAATTTGGAGCATTCTCGAATTCCAGTGGACAAGGCTAGGAACCTCCGCAAAGGTTCCTCGGAAAGTCCAGCAGAGAATCCGGCTATCTCCTTAGCCAGGTCTCTAAGGTACATGCCCATGTAGAGCTGGTAGGTCTGGACCTGACAAGCAAGCATAGAGCCTTGGAAACACTTCTTACCGAGGCCATCCAGGTTGCGGGCCTCCCTGCCGGGAGGCACCGAGGAGTGCATCTTCTGGCTCTTGAGCCTATGCATGGCCGATTCCACCACCATGGAATGGTGCGGTAGCTGTGCTTTCTGGAAGCCCGGGCTCTTGCGGATTCGATAGATGGAATCGACCCGCTTGCTTAATACCGGCGACGATGCCGGACTCTCCCACATGCGGAAGAGTAGTCGTTCCAGCATGGGAGGAATCGGTACAGTAAAGTGCTCCTTCGCTGGAGAGTCATACTGGAGGGCGTCGAGCTCCTCGGCTCGAGGCTCCTCCTCGGGATCCGCAGGGAAGGCCAAAGCCTTGGCCATATCCCTGACGAAGTCCGAGAACCGGGCATCCTCCGGGGAGGACTGCTTCCAAGGCTCGGACTCAGGGGAGTCCGAGGGGACACACCGAGTCCGAAAGGAATCAGGTGACTCTTCCACTTCAGATTCCCAGGCCGACTCCGAGGAGGAATCGGTGGGGTCGGTTCGGGCGGGCGTAGGCGTCGGCCGCCCCGACGCCGAGGGAGTCGGCGTCGACGACCTCGGTCCCGAACGGGAGGCCGAGGGAGACCTCGACCGAGGATCGACTCGAGCCTGCATGGACTCGAGGATCGGCTCGGTCTCCGGGGTCAACTTAGACGTCGACGTCCCGGCAGCCAGGGCAGAGGCGCCAGCGAGGCTAGCGATCAGTGCCCGCTGCTGGTCCATGAAGGCAGCCAGGCTGCTCTCCAAGGCCGTCAACCTGAGTCCGACCTCAGGTGACCCAGCAGCCCCCGACTCGGGCCCCGACGGCGTCGGGCCCGACGTCGGACCCCTCGGAGGCGAGTCCAAGAGGACTACAGGACTTACCCGAGCAGGCGATTCCGATTCCAGACGAGGTCGCTTCGTGAGACGATCCTGCTCCAAAGACCCGGGACGGCTATCGGGGCTATGCGACCTGGCCCTCGCGGAACCAGGAGCGTCCACCGACGCCGCCCTCGCAGGTTTCGTCTTCCGATGATGATCCCCCAAGGGAGAACCTCTGTCGGAGGAACTCCGGCGATGCTCAGAGCTGGAACCTCTGGACGCCGAGGCCTCCGACGAGGTCCGGGTACGGGTGGGATCTGAGAAGATTCTTTCCCGCTGATGCCGCCGACTCCGTAAAGCTTTGGAGGACATTTTGCTGCAGGCCCCACAGATCAGTTCCTCGTGATCTGGGCCGAGGCAGCGGAGGCAATGATCGTGTGTGTCAGTGAGAGACATATTTCTGTCACACTGAACACACCTTTTGAAGCCACTGGCAGCCATCGGGGGAAAAAGGGCCCCTGCAAGGTCAAAGGACCGGGCTGCCAGCGAAAAACCGAAAACGAAACTGACAAGAAAAATCAGAAAAACCGAAAAATAAGAAAAGGACTCGCAACGGCGTCGCGAGTCCGGGCAGGAAAGAGACCGGCGTCGAACCGAAGAAAAAATTAGAAAATAAATGAAGAAATCAACTTTTTCTGCGGGGACTGGAAGACCACGTCTGTAGGGCTCCGCGGAAAAAAGAAGACTGGCTAAGATGGCACCCTTGGGCGGGAAGGGGACCGCGCATGCGCGCTGCAATTCCCAAAGGCTTTCTTTGAAAGCTGGGGAAAATTGCTCCGCGAGGGCTCCGTCGGCGCCGACGTCACCCATATGTGAGGACTGACTTCCTGCTTGGTCCTGGAGAACATTACAATTTGATTGGCCAACTGATCTCTAAAGTTTTTAGAACTTCAAAATTGCTCTCAGTTCCAGGAAGTTCACCTGAAGACGACTCCTGGATGGACCACAACTACTGGGTGCAAAATCCATCGAGATAAGCTCCCCAGCCCAGTTTGGATGCATCTGTTGTACAAGTTTTTGGTAAGGTAGCTCTTGAAAGGGTAAGCCCTTGGTCAGATTGGAGGGGAGCATCCACTAGGAAAAATACTCCCAAAGGGACTTGATAACAAGAAATGACATCACTGAGCCTGTGAATGGACTGCAACTATTGCAATCTCAGAGTCCACTGAGATAGTCTCAAATGGAGACGTGCCATGGAAGGGATGTGAACTGTGGAAGCCATGTGGCCCAACGTCTTCAACATGGTTCTTGCTGATACCTGATGACCCCTTTGTACTTCCTCCACCTGGTGTACCAAGCAGGTGAGTTCATCTTGCAGAAGAAAGGTTTTCATCGGAGTTGTGTCTAGCAAGGCTCCAATGAACTCCAAGTTGCAGGACAGGTTTAAATTGGACTTTGATCAGTTGATGATTAACCCTAGTAGCTCCAGCACCTGGATGGTGATACATATGGATTCTTGAACTCCTTCCTGAGTGGCACTCTTGACAAGGCAATTGTTAAAATAGGGAAACACACGTAACCCCAGTCTGCATAGATATACTATGACAAAGCTAACATAAATCATATTAGGTATTCTAATGATTGTAATTAGTTCCCCTGTTTACCTCCATTTTATCTCCCTGTTATCTGTAAACGAAGGCCAGTCATCTGACCTATGTGTTTTATTGTTACTGTGGGCGTGGTCTACCCCAGCTAGGCCCCAAATGTAAGTTGGATGTAATCAGTGAAGTAGATGAGAGCACTGCTGATAAGCAAGTCTATACACCTATGATTTATCCTGGATATGCAGATTTGGACATGTCAGACTCAGATTCAGATTTAGGAACAGACAGCAGATCAGGCTCAATAATCTCGATTGGAATAAAACCAAAGTCAGCTACACATGAAACCATACATGACACAAAAGTATAATAATCTAGCTCAGTATAGGCCTAACAGAAGTACAGGTCAAGATTGCATTTAAATCTATCCCTTTAAGAATACTTCTGCTTTCAGCTAGACATTAAGTTGAGAAATTAGAAGCATTTGCGCTTTTGCAAACAGTCTGTGTACCAAGCAGATATTAGGTCAGATTGAAGTTCCTTAATTAAATAGAACAAAGGGTGAGGCTGTTCATCCTGCAAGAGGATAGGCTAAGCTGTTTCTGGGGCAGGTTGCCCTGCTCTTGTGAAATTGACTCTAAGCCACTTAGTAAATATAACGGATTTAGTTTAATAGAAATCAGCAAAATATAATGAGTAACTAATTAGCTTTTAACAGCACAGTGACACCTACTGGATTTAATGAACGTAATTATAAGATATAACTTCTGCTTTTTATATAAATAATATCGTCTATGTTGGCAAAATTGATGTACACGTGGAATTTGGAAAGTACCAGATGTTAATTAAAGATTAACTGAATCAGCTGATATCACCTAATAAAAGCTAAGCTCTTCGGAACCATCTTTGAAGAGGCATGTTGGAATAGTCAAATTAGACTCGGTGTGTCTCTTCCCTATAGAGCTCAATAGCAATTGATTAATTAATTGTGTCGTGTCTTTATTTCCTGTTGAGGAGTACTGGAAGATAAGAACCCAGGTATTTTGTGTGTGTGGATCAAGACCCCAAGGGGGTTATAGAGTCTACAGTTACACTGTGAACCGCACTGATGATAAATAGCACGGTATACAAGAAATATTAAATAAAATAAATAAATAAAATGACAACAGCTAGGCATTTGGCAAAAGCTCAAGGAGTGGACATGAAGCCAAAGGGTAGAACAAGATACTGGAAATGGTAGTTCCCTATGACAAATCTGAGATACTTCCTGAGACTGGAATTTATCTGGCTGTGGGTATAGGCATCCTCTAGGTCCAAAGAATCTAGCCAATCCCCTTTTTGTAGAAAAAGGAGCAGGATGCTGAGGAAAAGCATTCTGAACTTTTCCCAAACAAGAAACTTGTTCAGATCTCTCAGATCTACGATAAGACAGAATCCTTCTGTTTTTTGGGGGCATCAGAAGTACCTGGAATAAAACCTCTGCTCTTCTTGCTCCAGTGACATAAGCTTGATGGCATTTACCATGCAAAGGGAGGAGATTTCCTGTAGAAATAAATCCTGGTGCCAGGATGCCTCAGGGGAGAATTTGGAGGGAGTTCAAAAAGATGTAACCTGTACCTGAAACAGACATCTTTAGAACCCATCTGTTGGAGGTTACAAGGGACCAACAGTCTGCAAAGATTATAAGCCTCCCTCAGACAAGTAGGTTGTCTGACTCCACTACTAGCAGAATGGCTATGTTCGAGACACCAGTCAAAACCCCATCCCTGTTTTTTGGCTGAGAAGCCAGCTGGGCCTTTTGAGGCCTCTGCTGCCTGGGATGGGAGCCAGGGGCCTGCTTGGAATGGGAAGAGTGTGCAAATGGATACCTATGCCTGAGTGAGTAATACAACCTCCTCTGTCCTCCAGCTCTGGAACTTTCTGGAAGAGGAGGCTGCATCGGTAATGGGCACGGAGAAGGTTTACAAGATATCATTATCCTGCTTGATCATAGTAGCAGTTTCCTGAACCTTGTCTCCAAAGAGATTCTCGGTATGGCATGGCATGGCATGGCACGGCACATCAGCAATTTGTTCCTGCATACCGAGCTCTAAGTCTGAGGTCCAAAGCCATGAGAGTCTCTGGGTGACAATGCTCACTGCAGAGGCTCTTGTTAACATATCTCGAAAACATAGGTCACTCGGACCATATATTGTCTGCACTCCTTCCCTTGTCCCACTAGAGAGTGGAACTGTGAAATCATCTCTGGTGTGAAAAAAATTTACAAACTCCTTGAGGCTGGGCATGAAGTTCTACAAGTGTATGTCCATGAAGAACTGGTAGGATGGCATGTGGGATGCGAGCATGGTGATCTGGTAAAAGAAAAAACCCACCTCTCCCAGAAGAATCCAGGGTTCTAGCCTTTCTCCCCAAGGACACCAAAGAGTGCGACTTGGAGCTTCTGGCTCTTTTGAGAGCATATTCAACAACCAGAGTGGTGCAGAAGCTGTAGCTCTTCAAATCTGGGAACCTTGTGAATTCCATAACTAGAGTCAACCTTCTTCCTCACGGGGGGGGGGGGGGGGTCTCCCACATTCTTATCTGTAGCCTCTGAAGGATGCGGGGCATGGACACTGTCACCACTTTCTAAGGGGGGGGGGGTCTGAATATTGGAGTATCTCTAATTCCTTGGCCTTAGGCTCCTATTCCATATCTAACTTATATGGAATGGCATCAATCATTTCCCAGGCAAACTCATGGAAGGACATATCCTCAGCAGGCGGCCTGCATTGCTCATGAGGCAAAGAAGGGTCCAATGGGAGCTCTGGAGAGTGCACTGATTCGGACTCTGAGAAGTACTCGAAGGACGTCTGAGCCTCTGCCTGGGTCAACTTCTGCTCTGGACAGGAATCAGCTCTCCGGATGTACCAGTGCACCAATGAGCTCCAATGCCTTGTGGATTGCATTTGATACAGATATGGCTGGGTACTGCTCAGTGTCTAGGCTCTTCTAGGACACAGTATATCTCCCACAGGTTTCTGGGACATACTGGATTGAAAAACAGCTGCAGCAAAATCAAACGGCTCAACTGTGAATGAACAGTCAAATTAAGAACACCAGACAAGTGTGCCTGAGATCTAAATGTTGCCTGTGCTCTGACATGGAACTAGAGCTCTCTGGAGGTTTCCAAGACAACCACAACCTGGCCCTGGTCACATAAGCACTGCAGATCGCCGCTTGTAATGCCAGGGCCAGGATTTCAAATGACTGTTCCAATAAGGCCTCCATCTTCTGGTCCTGGGAATCCTTCAACACCGCTCCTCCCTTAACCGGATAGTCATCGTCTTAGTCACTGCAGAGATTAATACATCCACATAAGTAGTAGTTCTCTTCCAGTGAATAGGAACAGTGAATTGGACATAATTTTGGCCACCCTCGGGCCTGCATCAGGAGTCTCACTCTGCCGCTATGATGTCCTTTAAGGCTCTTTGCAGCACAAAGGATCGTGAAGGCTTTCAAATGTCCTCTGGGAGAGGGTCTTCCACTGGACCCATGGGCGTTCCTCCACAATGTTCAGGACTGCTAAGGTCCACGCGATGAGTGGGAAGCTCAGCCCTATGGAATATCTAGACCATAGTGGATCTCCTGCAGGAAGTTCTCCACTAACTCTTAATATGGCATCCTTTCCAAAGAACCTGAGGGCCCCTCCAGCGGGTCGAAGCAGTCTTCAGACATCCAGGCTCTATCCTCCAGAACCTCATCCATATCTCTGAGTGTTCTCTTTATGCCAAGTAGATGTCTTTGGGATGGAGACCTGCCAATCCTGCCAAGAGTAATTCCGCCAGACCTCCCACCAGGCCCTGCTTCAAAACAAAAGGACTGGTATAGCAATACCTCACACTCAGGGCTAAAGGAGTGGCCCGTCCAGGCTGCACGTCCAGCCACCCTGAGAGGAGGGCCGGATACAGGTGTAAGGATAAACCATTATTAAAAGGGACCCAGGAAATAACTGCTTAACCCAATACAAGCATTGTGGAACCTGTGTCTTTTGGGGAAACTGCTAGGTACGTATGACCTAGATTGGCTACTGTTGGAAACAGGATACTTGGCTTAATGGACCTTGGTCTGACCCAGTATGGCATATCTTATGCTCTTATGATAGGCAGATTCTCCACAGGTGCCAAAGTCCCACCACCTGTAGGCCTAATGGTAGTGGTTTCTAGCAAAACTGGCCGGTCTCGCTATTCAGGCATGCCTATCTGAGGCCCAGCAGCCACTTCTGTGGCATTTTGTTGCAAGGAAATTGGCCACAAATTATCTGTAAGTTGAGCCATGGCTGCTATGTGCTCCACCTCACAGCCACGGCACAGATCAGCCTCAGAAAGGTGGGTCTAGCAGCTAATGCAGGCAGCATAGCCATGGCTATGCTTCGCCTGCGCAGCTCTGTGCTCCTGGTGTGCCCCGGTGCTCAACTCACCTTCGCTAGGGTGCCAATCTTCCACCAAGGGGAATAAATGACACGGTCCCGCCGGCCTTTCTTAAAGGCAGAGCTCTGCTCCAATTATCCCCCCCCCCAGATTTGTGAAGACAATGCAAACTCTAATTCCTGCCTCTTCCACAAACCAATCAAGAGGGGAAGAGAACAGGTAGGGGAGGGAACCAGACCCAAAAGGTTCTGTGCCCCCAGGCAATGTTCCCTCTAATTTTCTGTAGGCTGTGTGCACACTTGAAGGAAGGTTCAATTTTTGTGCGCCACATAACAATCAGAGTTATATACTTTAAAATTTGACTACACGTCAGAATACAGTATGTACACCACATTGATTTTAATCAAATTACATGAAAAAGAGTAGTTACTCACCTGTAACAGGTGTTCTCCAGGAGCAGCAGGAATCAGTCCTCACATATGGGTGACATCGACGTCGATGGAGCCCCCGTGCGGAGAATTTCCCCAGCTTTCTAAGAAAGCCTTTGGGAATACTGCACGCATGTACGGTCCCCTTCCTGTCTAAAGGTGCCATCTTGCTCAGTCAAATGACATAGCTAAAAAACAGCACACAAAAATGTAAAAATAAACTATGCACAACTGCAACTCCCAGGGGAGGAGGGAGGGTTGTGAGGACTGAATCCTGCTGCTCCTGGAGAACACCTGTTACAGGTGAGTAACTACTCTTTCTCCATGACCAAGCAGGAAGTCAGTCCTCACATATGGGACTCCCCAGCTTCAGGCTACCGGGGACCCAGAGCTGAAAAATGAGCTCCCTCTAGCCACAGCATCAGAGAAAGGATTTCACTGAAACATACCCCAACCGGTAGCCCAACCAGAGGGCTGGAGGGTAGGAGTTGCCTAAACCTCAAAGAGATTCCGGAGCACTGCCTGACCGAAAGCACTGTCCCTATGGGACTCCCTCTCCAGGCAGTAATGGGGCGCAAAAGTCTGGCTTGAGGACCAAGTTGCAGCCCTACAGATGTCTGCCAACGGTACAGAGCGGAGATGAGCTACTGAGGCAGCCATAGCCCGGACACGGTGGGCCGTGACCCGACTCTGCAAGGGAAGGTCAGCTGCCCTGTAAACCCAGGTGATACAGTCAGCCACCCAGATGGACAAGGTACGCTTGGAGACAGGTAACCCCAAGTTATTAGGGTCAAAAGATACGAAGAGCTGAGTAGCCCTTCTATACCCCTGCGTACGTTCAAGGTAGAAGGATAAGGCCCTCCTACAGTCCAGGGTATGCAGGACTGTCTCAGCCCGGCTAGCATGGGGCCTAGGGAAGAACGTTGGACGAACCACCTCCTGGTTGAGATGGAAAGAGGAGACAACCTTTGGGAGGAACTTAGGATGAGTCCTAAGGACTACCCTGTTCCTATAGAAGCGAGTGTAAGGCCTGTCACAGACCAGGGCTTGAAGCTCACTCACTCGCCTGGCCGAGGTCAGGGCCACAAGGAATAGAGCCTTCCAAGAAAGGAAGCAGAGAGGACATGTAGCCATCGGCTCAAAAGGTGCGCGAGTCAGTTGCTGCAAGACCACATTCAAATCCCACAGGGGCCGGTGGACGGAGAGGAGGCTTGAGCAAGAGCAAGCCTCTGAGAAACCTGGACACCAAGGGGTGAACCGACAGAGAGTCTCCTTCCACCAGTGAGTGGTGAGCTGCTAGGGCAGAGAGGTGGATCCGAACCGAATTGGACTTAAGGCCCTGATTGGACAAGTGCAGTAGGTACTGAAACACTACTGGTACAGTGCAGGCGAAAGGATCCTCCTTGCGCTGCTGACACCACAAGGAGAACCTTCTCCACTTCAGGGCATAGGTTTTCCTGGTGGATTGCTTTCTAGAGGCCAAGACCACCTCTTCCACTTCCCGAGGAAGGCCCCAGGGAGCTAACACTACCCTTGCAGCCTCCAGGCCATCAAATTGAGAGATTTGAGATTGGGATGCAAAAGGGAACCCTGATCCTGAGAGAGAAGATCGGGTTGGAACCCCAAAGACAGTGGTGTGTCCACTGCCAGTTGAAGCAGAAGTGGAAACCAGGGCTGCCTCGGCCACCTGGGAGCTACCAGAAGTACCAAGGCCTTGTCCCTTCGAATCTTGAACAAGGTTCGGGCCACCAGAGGCATGGGAGGAAACGCATAGAGGAGGCCCTGGGACCAAGAAATTAGGAAGGCATCCGCTGCTAACCTCAGGGGATGCGGTTGCCTGGAACAGAACCTGGGCAGCTGCCAGTTCAGGGGACTGGCAAAGAGATCTATGGATGGAAGTCCCCATCTCAGGAAAATTTTCTGAACCACTAAGGGGTGCAGTTGCCATTCGTGGGGCTGCAGAACACTGCTCAACCTGTCTGCCAGGAAGTTCTCCTGGCCAGGGAGATAAACAGCCTTGAGAAACATGTTGTGTTTGAGAGCAAAAGAGCAAAGGGCCTGTGCCTCTTAACACAGGAGCCTGGACCCCGTGCCTCCCTGTTTGCTCACATAGAACATGGCCACTTGATTGTCTGTCTGTACCAGAACAGACTGGTGAGCCAATGTGTGAGAGAAGGTTTTGAGGGCTAAGCGAATAGCCCGTAGTTCCAGAAGGTTGATCTGCTGTGTGGCCTCCCATGGAGACCACAGGCCCTAGGTGCACCTGTCCAAACAATGCACACCCCAGCCCTGCAAGGAGGCATCGGTCGTCAACACCACCGTGGAAACAGGCAGCTGAAAAGGCACCCCCTGTAGTAAGCTGGGGGGTGTAGCCACCACTGCAGGGAGTTCAGGAATGGTTTGGACACCCGTACTTTGTCTGTGAGGCTTCCTGTGGCTTGCTTCCACTGAGTTCAGAGACACCACTGTGCAGGCCTCATGTGAAGGCGGGCATTGGGGGTCACATGCACTGTCGATGCCATGTGGCCCAGGAGCTTTAGACAGAATCTGGCGGATACCTGTGGCCTGCTCAGAAACTGGTTTGCCAAGTCTATGAGCCTTTGAGCCCTGTCTCTTGGCAAGTAAGCCTTTCCTTGCAGGGAGTCCAGCCTTGCCCCTATGAATTCTAGGTTCTGGGAGGGGAGCAAAGTGGACTTTGCGAAGTTTATGACAAAACCTAGGTGTTGAAGGAGGGGGTGACAGTTCTGAGGGTGGCTTGCCTGGCCTCCTGGGAAGTCTGACCCCTGATGAGCCAGTCGTCCAGGTAGGGGAAGACAAAAACACCTTGATTCCTCAAGTAGGCCGCCACCACTGCCAGGCACTTTGTAAAGACCCTTGGGGCGGAGGTTAGGCCAAAGGGCAGTACTCTGTACTGGTAATGGTTTCCTCCCACAATGAACCTGAGGTACTTTCTGTGGTCTGGAAGAATGAGGATGTGAGTGTACGCATCCTTTAGATCTAAGGAGCATAGCCAATCTCCCTGCTGGAGGTAGGGCAGAAGTGTTCCAAGAGTAAGCATCTTGAACTTTTCTTTATCCAAGAACTTGTTGAGATTCCTGAGGTCGAGAATAGGCCTGAGGCCACCGGTTCTCTTTGGTACAAGGAAGTACCTGGAGTAGAAACCGTGACCTTGCAGGCGGAGAGGTACAGGCTCCACCACCTTGTCTAGAAGCAGACCTTGAAGTTCTTGAAGGAGGAGGTCTGTGTGCAAAGGAGGTCTTGAAGGCTCTCCTGGGAAGTAGGGAAGAGGCAACTGCTGGAAATGGAGCATATAGCCTCTGTGGACTATGCTCAATACCCAAGCATCCCCTGTAATGGGTGGCCACCTGTGGGCAAACAGGGCTAAACGACCTCCTGTGCAGGAATGGGGCAGCAGAGGTGGAAAGGCTATGCTGTGGGAGTCAAAAAAAACCCTCCCTGCTGAGTAGGAGCAGGAGCCGGAGGCTTGGGGGTCTTCTGCCTATGGGGCCCATGTCCCTGCCCCTTGGCCTGCTGACCCTGCTGGGGAGCTGGGGAGGCCTGGTACTGAGGGAAAGGCTTGTAGGCAGCTGCCTTTCTCAGGTAAAAGGGCTTTTTACCCGAGCACTTCTTTTTGTGAGAAGGGGCAGAGGTTTTTCTGGACAGCCTCGTCCTAGTCAGGTGCTCAGTTTCGAGCTCAGCCGCCTTCTCGGCCATGGGCTTGCCAAAAAGGTTTTCACCTCGGCAAGGGACATCGACCAACTTGTCCTGCACCCCGGGCTCGAGGTCAGATGACTGCAGCCATGCCTGGCGTCGGGCTCCGATGCCGGCTGCCGCTACACGAGCCGAAGCCTCAAAGCCATCGTAGGCCACTCGGGACATGAACTTCGAGCAGTCCCGGATTCCTGAGGACAAAGTCTGGAACCTCTGCAAAGGCTCCCTGGAGAGGCCAGCAGAGAACCCGGCAATCTCTTTTGCCAGGTCTCGTAAGTACATGCCCATGTACAGCTGGTAGGACTGGACACGGCAAGCAAGCAAGCATCGAGCCCTGGAAGCACTTTCTGCCGAAAGCATCCAGGTTCCGGGCCTCCTTACCGGGAGGCACCGCAGAGTGCATCTTCTGGCTCTTCAGACGATGCATGGCCGATTCCACCACCATGGAATGGTGCGGCAGCTGCGCCTTCTGGAAGCCAGGGCTCTTATGGAGTCGACAGATAGAATCGACCTGCTTGCTTAAAACCAGCGCCGAGGCCGGTGGCTCCCACATGCGGAAGAGGAGCCGTTCCAGCATCGGAGGGACCAGCACAGTAAAGGCCTCCTTCGGAGGAGAGTCATACTGGAGGGCCTCAAGCTCCTCGGCTCGAGGCTCCTCCTCGGGGTCCGCGGGAATCGCCAACGCTTTGGCCATGTCCCTGACGAACTCCGAGAACCTGGTGTCCTCCGGTGGGGACCTACTCCGGGGCTCGGACTGCGGTGAGTCCGAAGGGACGCACCGAGTCCGAAAAGTATCGGGGGACTCCTCGTCCTCCGTCTCCCACGCGGACTCATCCGAAGAGGAGTCGCGGGGGCTCCAACCGCGCGGGTCTCGGTGGCACCCGCCCCGACGCCGAAGGCACCGGCATTGACGCCCTCGGTTCTGAGCAGGAGGTCGAGGGTGACCGTGACAGAGGACGACTTCGAGCCTTCATGGTCTCGAGTATCGGCTCGGTCTCCGGGGTCGACTTCGACGTCGATGTCCCGGTGGTCGGGGCAGATGCACCAGCGAGGCTGGCCATCAGTACCCGCTGCTGATCCATGAAGGCAGACAATCTGCACTCCAAGGCTGTCAGCCTGAGTCCAAGCTCAGGAGACTCAGCAGCCACCGTCTCGGGCCCCGGCGGTGCCGGGCCCGACGTCGGCTCCCTCAGAGGAGAGTCCACAAGGACCACAGGACTTACGTGTCCAACGGGTTCCGGCTCCACGCGAGGCATTTTGGACGGCTTCTCCTGCTCCAAGGGCCCGGGACGGCGGTCGGGGGTCTTAGACATGGCTCTCGAGGAACCAGGGACCTCTTCCGATGCCACCCTCACGAGCCGTTTCTTCCTCTTACGTTCCCGATCGGGGGACCCCCTGTCAGAGGAACCCCGGCGATGCTCGGGATCAGACTCCCGAGACGTCAAGGCCTCAGACGAGGTCCGAGGCAGAGTCCGAGAAAATCCTCTCTTTCTGATGCTGACGGCTTCGAAGTGCCTTGGTGGACATTTTGCCACACGGGCCACAGATCTTAAAATCATGATCTGGGCCTAGGCACCGAAGGCAGCAGTCGTGTGTGTCGGTGAGAGACATTAGTTTCTTGCACCGATCACACTTTTTGAAACCACTGGAAGCCATCGGGGAAAAAAGGGCCCCCGCGAGGTCAAAGGACCAGCCTTCCAGGGAAAAGACAAAAAGAGCGCGAACGCCAGCCACGAAGGGCAAAAACCGAAAAATAGAAGACAGGCTCGATACTGGTGTACCGAACCCGGCGGGAAGGGGAACCAGCATCGAACCGGAGAAAAATACAGTGGAGGAGTGGCCTAGTGGTTGGGGCAAGGTACTTCGGGCCGGAAGGTCGGGGGTTCAAATCCCACTAGAGGACAGCAACCTTGGGCCGGAAGGACTGGGGTTTCTGGTCCCACAGGTGCTCCTTGTGGTCTTGGGCAAGCCACTTAACCCTCCATAGCCCATGTTCCCTGTAAAATAGTTCTCTGTGTGCTGTGCTTTCCTGTCTAATCAATGGGTTTATACCTCAAAAATTTCCTGTCATGATTTGACAATTTCCAATCTGTAATCAAACCGCTGCTGATCGCTGGAAGTAGCGGTATACAAATGTATACTAAATAAATAAATAAAATACACGATAAAAACGCAAGAAAAAAGGTCAAATTTTCCGGGTGACACGGACAGACGTCCGATGGGCTCCACGGAAAAAGAAAGACTGAGCAAGATGGCACCTTTAGGCGGGAAGGGGACCGCGCATGCGCACAGTATTCCCAAAGGCTTTCTTAGAAAGCTGGGGTAATGCTCCGCACGGGGGCTCCATCGACATCGAAGTCACCCATTTGTGGGGACTGACTTCCTGCTTGGTTCTAGAGAATAGACGATTACTGAATGAAGCGGAAAATTTCTAGTAATTACAATCACAAAGGCGGTATTATTTCAGTTAATTTTTATTGAAAGTCATTGTTATTTCATGGAAATAATTTATGTATGGAAGAAGAGAATGAGCTTACTATTAACAGTTCATTCTCAAAATCTCTCTCTTTGATCTTTCAAATTTAACCAGTCTGAATAAATTTTATCAAGGTCTACCGATCAGCCATCTTGAAGATGACAACACGCATCAGTATTTCCAAATGTTCTAACTGTAAGTGATTCCTTATTTTGTTTTTTAAACTGTTCATCAAGCTGAAACCATGCTCACAATCTGCACTAGAAGCCAAAAATGTTCCACCAATGTCCATCAATTTCGCTAAATCTGCAAAGTGAGCATTCTGAAACGCCAAAGTCACAATATCCGGAAAACTGTTTATCAGTTTGCTTTTGATTTTTTCTGTGACTAAGAACCTGAAGTCATTGTACTGCTGAATAACAATATGTTCCTCCATAAGAAATTGTTTGTACTTTAAGCAGAGTGATCGGACGTTTTCAATTCCAAATTCATAATCACACTGTGCTATTGCTGTCAAGTCAAAAGCAGACCATTCCTCAATTTCATTTTCAGGAAATCTTTCCTCTAAATGCAGACACGGCATATTAATGAAAATAAGTGTGGAACCAGTATCCACTGAAAAGTCTCCAGGTATCTTGTCAAGAAGATTTTTAACATTATCACTACATTTTACTGTGTCACACAAGTATTGCATTCGGATTTTGTTCAGTTTACCCTGTGCAAGATGATATGCAAGATGATAGTGGTGTTAGCCCACGTTTTTGAAATGCCATTGTTAATGAAGCTAGTTCAGATAAAACATCATTCCAAATTTGCAGTGTTATATGGAATTGATGGCTGTTTAGCTTTTTATAACATTACTTTGCAGCAATGAGATCATTATCCTTCTCTTCTTCAAAGTATTTTAATAATGGATCATAATTTCGAATAATTGCTTGAAGAGCAAAATGTCTAGATAACCACTGCACTTCGTTCAGAGGTCTAAAAGCAATTGACTCGCATTCAGAAGCATCTGCTAATTCTTTAAATTGTGACCTTTTAGTAGAAGATCGACAAAAGGTTGTGTAAACAGTTCTCATGAAAGTTTCAACTTCTTTCATCAACTTTACTTCCTTCCATGATTCAGAGATCCCCAAATCTTCACGATGGGCAACACAATGCTGCTGCACTAAATGCAAAATGATTTTGGGGTTTTTTTTTAGCTGCGTAGCAACACCATTTATTCTGCCTGACATGACAGAGGCACCATTCGAAGTAAACATGACCATTTTGTTAAGGTCAAGCTTGTATTTCCCATAGAATTCCCGGAGTGCACTGACTATTGATGCAGCATCACATGCTTCCAACTGTAGTATCCCACCAAATGAAGTTTTATACAGACATGAATTTACTGGCCAATATTTGAAGTACAGTATTAAGTATTTGTTGACAGAAATGTCTGTGCTTTCATCAATAGTTAATGTATGATACTCTGCTGATGCAACATCTGCTATGAGTTTATCTTGGACATTGATGTTTATAATTTCAAGAAATTCAAACGAATAGTTTTTGCTTCTCCAGCTTTCAGGTATGGTTATGACGTGTTCATTAATATCTTGAACAAAGAGCATGGAAATATTCATCCGAACAGCCAGCAAAACACTATCAATTAGAATTTTAATTTCTTCTGGTGTAGAACGCTTCCATTCATTACTAATTTGCCTTTTCTCTTTTTCAACAGTGCTCTCAAGCAACAAGTTAAATAATCCTCCTCTTAAATTTGGATTTTTAGCTCTAAGTTTCTTAACACTTTCAGTATGAGACTTACTAGACAGATGTCGTTTCAAAAAGTCCAGTTTCCACACATCATCCCAAAATTTGCCACTCGAAAACTCTCCGATGGTTTTTGCATCTCGGCAGTATAAACAGACTACTCCGTCATCCTCTTTGTAAGTGAATATTTCACGCAGTTCAATGCACATTTTATCCTGCGATTTCGGTGTCTCCATTTCAACAATTTCTTCAAGCCATTCAGGCTTAAAAGCTCTGGCCGTTCTCTTACGTTTTGTACCTCTCATCGTTATCGGCTTCGACATTTTAAAAATTAACTTCTTTCAGTTTTCAATGTAATAAAAAATTAATAATGCAATTTGAATTACAGATTACAATTGGACTACTCACGCATGTCGCAAGCCAAAGTACAGAAGCGGAAGTTTCTCAATGCGCCAATTAAAGTTTAAGACCAAAGATCTTATATCCTGAAGGTCTATAAGACTGCACTAGAAAATATTGTAGAACTTGTGAAAACCGTAAATACACAACTTTTAAATTTTAAGACGTCTGTGTTTTCTATCAGAACCGTAATTTTTGTGCGCGCTGTTGTAAAGTATGTGTGCTTGCTCAGTGAGGTGTGTGCACGCGCACAGCTTAGAGGGAACAGTGCCCCCAGGCCCTTTCACTCTCACATCAGGCCCTCCAGAAGCAACCAAGGCTAAGGCCTAAGAATCCTTATAGACTAGTGACGGACTGCACAGGGAACTACACCGCCTCCCCCTGATGGAGACTGAGAAATATTGGCTGATCAGAGGCTGCGCAGAACCCTTTATGAGGTGACAACAAACCAGTGGTTCTCAGGCTCCATCTGCCGACAAGAGAGTATAAAGACGGGGCCCTCGCGGAAGCATCTCCCCAGCTTCCAAAGAAAGCCTTTGGGAGATGCCACCACGCATGCATGGTCCCCCTTCCCGCCCAAGGGGGCCATCTTGGTCAGTCAGATGACATAGCTAGAGTCAATAAAGAAAAGATGGCCAAAATGAAGAGCAACAAGGGGAGGAAGAGAGGATTATGAGGACTGATTCCTGCTTTCCCTGGAGAACACCTGTTACAGGTGAGTAACTACATTTTCTCCAGAAACAAGCAGGAAGTCAGTCCTCACATATGGGACTCCCTAGCGACCGAGGACCGGTAGAAAAAGCATGGCCTAGCCGTGAGCAGCTGCAAGTGCATCTGAGGACAGACACGGAGGACCCCCATGTCCATGGCTCCGGTAGCCTGAACAAAAAGGGTCGGAGGGCAGGAGCTGCCTAAACCCCAAACATATTACGGAGTACAGCCTGGCCGAAGGCACTGTACTGTCAGGACTCCAGGCAGTAATGAGCTGCAAAAGTGTGAACTGAAGACCAGGTGGTGGCCCGGCAGATGTCTGCCATGGCAACCGAGGCTGCCATAGCTCTGACATTATGCACAGAGACCCAGCGCTCCAGCGGCAGCCCAGCTCAGTTGTGGGTGAAAGTGATGCAGTTCGCCACCCAAGTGGATAGGGTCCACTTGGTGACAGCCTCCCCAGACAACTGGGTCATATAAGACAAAAAGCTGTGAGGCTTTACAGTGGTGCTGGGTGCGCTGTAGCTAAAAGGACAGTGTCCTTTTGCATCTAGCGTATGGAGAACGGTCGATACCTTGTCAGTGTGGGGCCGTGGAAAGAAGGTAGGGAGTACCACCTCCTGATTGAGGTGGAAATCTGATACCACCTTCGGAAGAAACTTCGGGTGAGTGCAGAGCACGACCCTGTTCTTGTACAACCTGGTGAAGGGTGACTCGGCCACCAGGGCCTGAAGCTCACTGACTCGGTGTGCCAACGTGAGTGCCACCAGGAAGGCCACCTTCTAGGAAAGGTATCAGAGGTGGCAGGTAGCCAGTGACTTGAAGAGCGGCTTAGTAAGCTGAGCCAGGACCACACTGAGATCCCATTCCACTGGGAGCAGCCAGATGGGGGGGTTTCGAGAGCATTAAGTCCCTCATGAATTGAGTGATGAGGGGTTGCACAGAAAGAGGCTTGCCCTCTACAGAGTGGTGATTCATGGAGAGTACGCTCAGGTGCACTCTCACAGGGTTGGATTTGAGCCCAGACTGAGAAAGGTGGAGCAGGTACTGCAGTACCGCCTGTACCGGGCAGGAAAATGGGTTCACCTGTTGCTCTGTGCACCATAAGGAGAACCAGCGCCACTTGAAGGCATAGGCTCGCCTTGTGGAGTACTTGCGGGAGGTGAGGAGGATCTCCTCCACCTCCTTGGGAAGGTTGAGGGGTGCTAGGGTAACCCGTTCAGCAGCCATGCCGTGAGGGACAAGGAACCCAAGTTGGGGTGGAAGACTGAGCGCCCTCCTCCTGAGTGAGAAACCCCAGTGAGCTTCCAAGTGGGACCGAGGATTCTGTCGTGAGACAAAGTAGGAGAGGAAACCAAGGCTGCTTGGGACATCTTGGGGCCACCAGAATCAGGGAAGCCTTATTTCACTGGGCCTTGAATAAGGTCCGCACTATCAGAGGCTTGGGAGTACCCGCATACTACAGGCCCCCTGACCACAAGATGAGGAAGACATTCGATGCCACCCAGGTTAGATGCAGCCGTGGGCCGCAGAAACGCAGCAGCTGAGCATTGGTGGGATGGCAAAAAGGTTGAGGATCGGGGTGCTCCATAACCTATACATCCACCACACAAATCACAAAACCACGTGAAGTGAAAGAACCCAGTCCAAAAACGTGGTAAACTGGAAAGACAGAGCTATTTTATTATACCAGATTGCAGGGGTAAAAAGCCAAAAGGACCCGACACAGGCCGTGTTTCGATTAAACCTTCATCAGGGGTAATCTGGCATGCTACAGTCATAAATAAACAAACAAATTAAAAATTTTAAAAACACAATAAAAGAATCCATAGAACAATTAAAATAATACGACATCATACGACATAACCTTTTAAAAAACTAAACATAAAAAACTACATGAACAAAGGTTAAACTATCTATTACTAATTAATTCCCTTTTCTCATTTTATTTCATTTTACATAATGGTTATATGAAATATGATGCAAATACTACATGATGTATTTTTGAACATTTTATGCTCTACGTGATTCACTCCTGCTCCTTTCACTCACGTCTTCTCATCTCTCCCCCCTTTTAGCTAACAAGAACAATTCATATGGGTTAAACTACCCACAGAGGTACTATACACAATTTTGTCACACCCTTATGTGTTGGTCTTTGCACTTTTTTACCAGTGTTTATTCCATGTTTTATTTGGTATGATATTAGTTAATAATATATCAATGTATAATTTATTAGTAATAGATATTTTAACATTTGTTCATGTAGTTTTTTATGTTTAGTTTTTTAAAAGGTTATGTCGTATTATTTTAATTGTTTTATGGATTCTTTTATTGTGTTTTTAAATTTTTTAATTTGTTTATGTTTATTTATGACTGTAGCACGCCAGACTACCCCTAATGAAGGTTTAATCAAAACATGGCCTGTGTCGGATCCTTTTGGCATTTTACCCCTGCAATCTGGTATAATAAAATAGCTCTGCCTTTCCAATTTACGTTTTTGGACTGGGTTCTTCCATAACCTATAGAGCCACTGTGCCGCCCCAGGGTCCAGGCACCACTCATGAGGTTGGAGGACCCTACTGAGTCTGTCTGCCAGGGCACTGTCCTGGCCCGGGAGGTACACCACCCGGAGGAGCATCCTCCGTTTGGTCGCTTACGAACAGAGGGCTACTGCCTCCTGGCAAAGGCGGTAGGAGCCTGTGCTCTCCTGCTTGTTCAGGAAGAACATCATGATTTGATTGTCAGGCAGTGCTGGAAAGCCTTGAGCGCCCAGTAGGGAAGCATCTGTCGTGAGGACACTCTGGGGGCTTGGGAGTTGGAAGGGTATGCCCCTCTGCAGGTTTTGCAGAACCTGCCACTAACTGAGGGACTCCACCAGCTGACGGAACACAGAGGCCCTGTCCTGGAGCCTGCCCATGGCCTGGGCCCACTTTGAGCAGAGACACCACTGAGCTGCCCGCATGTGGACACCACCATCAGGGACGACATGGACCGTGGAGGTGAAGCATCTACCGTGCTGATACGGTGTGACAGCACTGCACCTCGGTCACCAGACCAGCGACGCGATTCGCCCTGTCTTGGGGAAGGAAAGCCATGGCCTGGAGGGTGTCTAGCCAGGCCCCAATGAACTCCAAGTTTCGAGTTGGGGTGAGATGGAATTTTGGGTGATTTATCACAAAGCCCAGGTGTGGCAGGACCCTGATGCTGCGGCCTGTGGCCTGCAGTATCTCTGCAGCTGTGTCCCTTTTTACAAGCCAGTCGTCCAAGTATGGGAAGACTAAGGCCCCTTGGAGACAGAGGTAGGCCACCACCACAGCCACACATTTGGTGAAGACACATGGGGCCCATGGAGGACAAGGCCACCGAGATCGAGACCGAGTACGTGACTCGACTCTCGAGGAAGACTTCCACTCTTCCCAGGAAGAAGCCTCCAGGAAAGAAGCCCCCTTTCCATAGAAAGGGCCAACCCTATCGAGGCTATCCCCCATATCCGGCCACCCAAACCCCTCAGCATGGCCATCAGGGCAAGGGAGCAGGTCAGGGCCCATGCAAGCCCAAGGGCCCCAAGCCTCAGACTAGCATGGGACGTCAAGGAGCTTCTCTTGTACCCATTGCTTGAGATTGGATGTCTGGAGCCAAGCCTGGCATTGGGCCCAGATGCCCACGGCCGCTACCCATGCGCTGGACTCAAAGCCATCATTGATGGCCTGGGAGAGATACTTAGAACACTCCCCAATGGAATTCGTAAGTGTCTAGAAGTGCAGGAGGTGATCCCCATCGAGGCCAGCTACGAAGCCTCCGAGTTCCTTCGACAGGTCTTGGAGGAACATACCAATATAAAGTTGGCACATCTGGATGCAGCAGGCAAGCATCGAGCCCTGGTAGCATTTTTGCCCGAAGGTGTCGTGGGTGCAAGACTCCCTGCCCAGGGGCACTGAAGACTGTGTCTTTGGGCTCTTCTGTCAAGGCATGGCCGACTCCACAACCATGGAGGTGTGGCGGAGTTGGGTCTTCTGGAAACCTGGCCCGCGCTGGAACCGGTACATGGTATCCAGGTGGCTGCTGACAATCGGCACCTATGCTGGGGCCTCCCACATCCGGAGAAGGAGTCTGTTAAGAATTGAGGGGACTGGGACTGTCAGTGTCTCTTTAGGTGGCGTCTTGTACCGGAGAATGTTGAGTTCCTCCATACGCGGGTCCTCCTCCAACTCCATAGTGAGGGAGAGGGCTCGAGTCATGTCCCGGACAAACTCAAGGAATGAGGTCTTCTCGGGTGGGGATCGGTGCCTAGCCACCGGTGGGGAAGGATCCAAAGGGAGGTCCCGGTGGGCCCGGGATTCCGGGGACGTCTCAGCATCTGACTCCTAAGCTGAGTAGTCTGAGGAAGATTTGAGGCATGGCCAGAGCCAGAGGCACTCACCTGCAAAGACCTCAGCCCCGAGGAGTGAGAATGAGATCAAGACCTTCGCAGAGGATCTACCTGAGGCGCCTGGCTCTTGGGAATCACTTTGACGGCCTGGGGAGTCCACGGTATCAAGGTCCCTGGGGTCTCGATGCCTGTTGGGACACAAGGAATGCAGAAATATTATGTTCAAGCTCCAACATAAGAGCTTCCCACTCGGAGGCTGTCAGAGACACAGACACCAGGGTTACCGGGTCTGGTGTCGAGGAGGAGAGGGGTTCCTCAGCGGGATGGCCCTCGGGAGAACGAGGTCCATCGCCGGATGCCTCGACTTCTATCCTGGGTATCTTCTGGGGCTGCTCTCTCTCTCTGACTCCTCAGAGGCCTGCCGGGGTCTGAGGCACCATGCTCGGGATTTCCCCTACCTGTCCATCTCCCAGGACGATGTCCTCGAGGTCTTTTTTTTCTTCTTACGTTCTCGTTCCGGCGACCCTTTTCGGAATGTCTGAGAGCCTGCTCAGGAACCACGGGGGCTTTACACGACTCCAAGGATCCATGTGGGGACTGAGTGTGAGGCTACCGGTGAAACCGAAGTTGAGTCCGCCCTGTGGAAGATGTCCTCTTGCTTTTGCTGGAAGCTCTGGATGGCCTTGGTGGACAATGTTTTGCACAGGGGGCATTCCTCCGGGTCATGGTCGGCACCCAGACACCAGAGGCAACAATCATGAGTGTCGGTGAGTGACATGTTTTTGGAGCACCAATCACATTTCTTGAAACCTGTGGCAATTGGGGCCTAAAGGAGCCCCATGAGGTTGAAGACCTTCAGCAAAGCCAGAGGTTGAAAAAGGCACGAAAGTGCTGGAGGAACCTAACAAAAAATAAAAATAAGTTACAAGACCCGATGCCGGGGCTGCGAGCCTCGAAGGTGGGAAAGGGATCGGCGAAGACCGGAAAGGTTGTACAAGAGTGTACAAAAAAATCAACTTTTTTCTGGGGGGAAAAGACATACATCTGTAGGGCTCCACGGAAAAAGGGAGACTGACCAAGATGGCACCTTTGGGCGGGAAGGGGACCACGCATGTGTGATGGCATCCCCCAAAGGCTTTCTTTGGAAACTGGGGAGATGCTTCCACGAAGGCTCCGTCGGCGTCGACGTCACCCATATGTGAGGACTGACTTCCTGTTTGTTTCTGGAGAAAGCCAAGCATCTGGCTTGCACTGGAGGAATGATATGGAATACGTATAAAAAATAAAGTATAAAAAAAACTAGGAACAAGTCTAGCAA
Organism: Ichthyophis bannanicus; assembly: GCA_033557465.1. Classification (NCBI taxonomy): domain Eukaryota; kingdom Metazoa; phylum Chordata; class Amphibia; order Gymnophiona; family Ichthyophiidae; genus Ichthyophis; species Ichthyophis bannanicus. Next base: position 66,621,986 of record CM066041.1, on the reverse strand, counting down.
TTAACTGAAACTGTCCCTGAAATAGAAGACCTTTCACCTCCAAGAATGGCAAGGGTTCCTGCACACCAACTTTATGAAATCCCCATGCTAAAGTCTCTTGAGCCAATTAGAGCCATTAACACCAGGCTGCCAGGTGGCTGTCCAGTCTAAGAAGCCTCCAGCATCCTAAGTGCCATAGGGGAAAAAAACATGGCTGAAGTATATAGGTAGATATACAGTTTTATAAACTAGGCATGTATTTCACAACTATGCCTGCACGCCACCCAAACTATGCCTCCGTACTTTTATGCACACTCTCAGGGAGATGGGGAAAATTTTATAAGATCTACCGGTAGTTTACAAGTGAAAAATCCTTTTTAAAATGAATTCCTCAATGGATATTTGCACACCCCAGCCCAAATCCAGCACCTTTAGTCTTCCCCATCCCCAACTTGTGCCATCTCTTTGCCTCCCTCCAGACCTACAGCCCCTCTTCAGCCCTCTTTTGTCTCCCTCCCTAACTCTAATCCCTGTCACCAAGACTTAGATTAATTTGATCACACAAGCACCCCTTAGGGTCACAGCCACAATCACCATGGTCCCTCTCAGATACCACAGCTTGCTAAGCATCTTATAGATATACATATGATATATAAAGATATGCCATTGCTTACCTTTCTAGAAGAGTTTTGTTGGTTTTCCTGAGCTCTTCTGATGAAGATAACATGTTTACATCAAATTGTTGCTTCAAATTATGTATCTCTGCTTCATAATAATCACGTAAGTCTGCTATGTGGCGAGCATGTTTTTCCCTTAAATTCTGTCGAATCCTTAAAAATAAAGAAAAGAACACACACACTTGATTCATTTCAAAAAGATCAAAATTTAAACTAGTGCAAAGTTTACAGTGCATAGTTCTCATCCTATCCGATAAATAAAAAAGGTTTTGGTGATGTGCTTGCGGTAAGTTATTTCCTCTGCCTTTTCCTTTAGCACCAAGCTAAAAAAAAGTGCTAATTACAAAAACCAGCAATGTTTCTTGAATGTTTAAGTTAAAACTAGCTTTCTTAGGTAGTGCTTTCTCTCTGGACAATGCATGGGATATGGAGTCATATGCTAGGTGACATCCTCCTCCTTTGCCTGATCTGGACTTCTTGCTCTCCAAAAACTCAGGAGCGCTCACATTGGCCCTCCTGAGCATGCATGGAAGTTCCTACACTATTAGCCACAAGGCCCACTCTCTGTCAAATATCCACATGACTCACTGGATGTTTTCCCCACAGCTCTCCCAACAAAACTGAAAAGTTGATTTTATTTATTTATTTATTTTATTTAAAAGCTTTTCTATACCACGCTCTTTAAAATCAGTGCGGTTTACAATTAACATTTCCTTGTACAATGCAGGAAGGACCTGCATTGTACTTACATTGAACAGGTGACGTAACTTGGATTTATAACTGGGACAACTATATACAGGCTGAGTCCTTTGTCGCTACAATGTTCAACTGTATGGCTGGGACTCATAACTATGTACAAAACTTGTCATTTATTTACAGTTATTTACCATCTTACTTTATTTACATTTGTTAGCAGTTTGTTAAAAGTTAAAAAGGAGAATCAGCTGTGACTATAGTGCTGTTGCATAGCCCAGTGGGCCATCAGCAGGCCCCCAAAGGGCAAAAGGGAAAATTTAAGAACCAAGTATCATTTCTCCTAAAGTTCTGACTTGAGTATCTGCAAGACTCTCAGACAATGCAACCAAAGGTGAAACTAGCCCTTATCTGCTAGTTTTCTTTTTTTGAATCCTTCTAGTCCAGTCGCATGTGTTTATGCTATCCTGCCAGGAGATTGAGATTGAAAACCATTAATTTAATGACGTTACCTTAAAGGGTCTCGACAAGCCTCTCAGTAAAGAGTAGTTACTCACCTGTAACAGGTGTTCTCCAGGAGCAGCAGGAATCAGTCCTCACATACGGGTGACGTCAGCGCCGACGGAGCCCTCGTGCGGAGCATTTCCCCAGCTTTCAAAGAAAGCCTTTGGGAATTGCAGCGGGCATACGCGGTCCTCTTCCCGCCCAAGGGTGCCATCTTGCTCAGTCTGATGACATAGCTAAAAGACAGCAAAAAAATTAGCAAAAATAAATCATATGACTGCAACTCCAAGGGGAGGAGGGAGGGTTGTGAGGACTGATTCCTGCTGCTCCTGGAGAACACCTGTTACAGGTGAGTAACTACTCTTTCTCCAGAACCAAGCAGGAAGTCAGTCCTCACATATGGGACTCCCTAGCTTAAGGCTACCGGAGAGCTCAAGCGGAAAAGCACAGTTACTTACCTGTAACAGGTGATCTCTGGGAACAGCAGGAATTAGTCTTCACATATGGGTACGTCGGTACCGACGGAGCCTGCACGGGAACGCTGCCCAGCTTCCAATCAGAAAGCTTTTGGCAGCATCCCTCGCACCTGCGCAGTGACTTCCCGCCTTCTCCACAGCCTCTCTTCAGTTGAGTTTCAGAGCTGAGACAAAGGCGAGGAGAGAAAAGGAAGAAGATAAAAAAGATGCAACTCCTAGGGGAGGTGGGAGGGTTGTGAAGACTAATTCCTGCTGTTCCCAGAGATCACCTGTTACAGGTAAGTAACTGTGCTATCTCCAGGAACAAGCAGGAATGAGTCTTCACATATGGGGACTCCCGAGCTGTAGATGCCAGGGGAGATCCCATAAAAATGCAAGTGCCTGGATCAGGGGTGCATTTTGTCTCCAGGAATCCCAGGCATCCAATGTGGGATGGAGGGCAGGAGTTGACAATAAAGGAGCTGTGAGGAAAGAAACAGCATAGCCAAGGACTAGAGGGTTCTACAAACTACAGGAGTCCTTGGTAGATATGATGAGTAGCATTAAAAGTCATTTAATGTACACTTAAAATATGCAGCTTACCTACTGTATTGTAGGAAGTAGAAAGCATGATGGAGTCTACTGGATAAGCAGTGGCGGAATCTTCAAGGTGACCTCTCAGTAGTGAGGATGAAGGTCCAGCCCTGGAGGTAGTAGATGATCCAGGTGTCAACTGGGTAGGATGTGACGTCAGGTTTTCAATGGAAAGCTTTATGGGAAAAGCTGAAAACTCCTTTAGGCATAAGGTCATTAACATTGAGGACTAAAGGAAGAAGACTGACGGAGTTGGACAACTAGCCCAGTCCTGGCGGGAAGAGGGGGACTGGAAAAAACCCCTATTCCCACTGAAAACAGTTGTGTACTCAAGATAAAGAGGTACACAGATTTTTCTAGCTGGCGAGAGATAGGAAAAAAAATATTGAAGCTTGATGCTTCATGGACTTAAAGAAAAAATGGAAGATATTAGCACCAAAGTGGTTATTGGTGCTTAACAGTTTCTGCATCGTAATATGGCATGGGACGTAGGGCGACAGACTGTCTAAAACCTCTAGGAGGTAAAACATGTAGTATAGACAGTAAGGGTGATAGTGTGTAAGACAGACCAACCCTTAAGAGGCCCCCCATGAAACACATATATATATAGGGATATATACATGTGGCTGGAATATATATGTATATATTTACATATATATATACATATGTACAGATGTGTATATTAGGATATGGGTGGTGAAATATATCAAATATATATATATATGATATACCTGAATATATGTAAATTTGTGGGGCATGGTCTAGCACCACCAGAGTAAAGATATAGGTATGTAGACATATATGGAGATGCTACATACCAGACAATAGGTTGAAGAAACATGTCTACCTCCCATCCCCATAATTGTACATGGGGAATATAAAAGAAAAAGATTCTGTGCTCTACAAGAGGGTGAACCCACTTGAGATATGTATAGAGAATCTATTTTCATGGATTTAGGGATGCAGAAAGGCAATCTAACCAGATAACCGTGATGTTCGCGTGAGAACAGATGAATATATGAATCTGTGAAGAACAAGGCGGGAGTTCCACAGAACACTGACATGGTAGATGTGGAGAAACGCAGGGAAGATACCAGAGGGACCTATGGAAGGACCCAGAGGTAGCATGCGTAAACAGAAGCCTTGGAGTCTCACGCAGAAGAACTGATATCTCGTGTTAACACCCCAGGCTAGAGGGGGTGTGGAGAACCTTCATAAGCATAGGAAGGGTTTAGAAGTTTTCCCTACTAATAGAGAAACTTCAGAGACAAGGTCAATGCTCTATAGCAAGGCCCTCATAGTAGAAAGCTTCTCTGAAGACTACAGAGAGCATTGTGCAGGAGAGCTATGAGATAAACTGACTGAAGTCAGGTGTGTTGTCATATCCTAGGAGAGGAGATGGTAGAATAATGTGAGAAAGCCTAAACGAGTAGGAGGATCCAGATAGTTTGGAATCACTACTGAGGCTAGACAAAATTTTGAACAAGGGACTGGAACTTGGAAAAAGTCCCAGTAATACAATTACTGTAACTCCTGCAGGCAGAGCTGCTGACGGAAAACAGCAGAGACATTGTCCTGTGCTAAATAAAGAAAAACAGACAAGAAAAGAGAGGAGATATCTTTTCTCTCTGTCTGGGGAACGAGCTTGCCAGAGAAGCTGTTCAGTATGGTACCCCTCAAGTAATTAGAGGGTGACATACCCATAGGGTAAGTCAACTGAAGGAAAAAATGTTCAGTTGGGATAGAAACTATCAGGGGATAGTTGCAACTGCTCTAGGGAGTAAGAAGAGGAGAAGTGTGTAGTCCCTGAACAAAAAAATTTTCCACGACAGGTTAATACACTGAAAAGAAAAGCACAGTGAATAAACTTCTAATATGTAGAAGTGATGTAAGTTACAATTCCCAGCCAATATGGTTGCTGGGAATGCTGAGACTGGCCAGAAGTGGAGGACTTCAGACTAGGCTTAGGTGTCCCTTGTTTAGGTACAGCCGAATGATGGGCAGGAGATGAATGAAACTTTCTTTTCTTAGGGAAAGAAGGTTTGGTAGGACATTTCCTACTCTTTGAAGAAGGAGGTGGCTTAGAATGGTTTCTAGTGGAAGAAGAGAGTCAGTGGAGCATTGAGCAACCTGACGTAAAGCCTCCTTATTGAAGAGACCTTCTCCTGTACAAGGAGAATGAGCTAGTATAGTTTGTGCCCATTTGCTCAAGTCTGAAGCCTCAAGCCAGGCTCTGAGACGTGCTGCAATGGCAATAGCAGAGGATCTGCTAACGGACTCAAAAGAGTCTATAGAAGCACGAGACAGGAACCAGGATATATTCCGGCTGTGATTGATGAGCAAGGAATAATCAGTAGCCTTGGGCTCTGGTAAAAAAGGGGTCAAAAGAGACAATTTCTCTGTGACTTCCTGGAGTGTTAGACTCATGTGAAAAATATATGAGAGAACTCTGGAGGCCAGCATAGAGTTTTGGAAAGCCTGACGGCCAAAAGCATCGAGTGTACTTGAAGAACGACCCGGCGGATAAGAAGAATGCTTCTTCTTGCTCTTAACTTTCCTCAGTGCCGATTCCACTACAAGGGAACGATGAGAAAGTTGAGGCTTTTGGAACCCTGGAGAGGGTGGCACTCAGTACCGAACCTCAATGTCTGTAGTAACTGGAGGAAGTCGTAAGGGCGATTTCCAAACCCTGAGAAGGAGATCCTGCAGAGCAGGATGTAAAGGAAGCTTTATATTTTGCATTTGTGCCGGTGAGCCATGGGTAGGATCACAACCAGGGATAGAAATATTAAGAAAGGTTGCCATATCCAGGAGAAAAGCCGGAAAAGACTGATCTCCTATGGGAACCATCCCTGGTAAGGCTAAAGAAAGAGCCTGAGCACCAGAGGACTTACAGTGTACTGCACCAATGCCAGGTATCGGTTCCAAACTAGGCATCGGTGCAAGAATAGGCATCGACATCGATACTGATACAGGATTAGCAGGTGAAGTCGCCATCGGGAACTGCTGCAGTGGTACCGAGATCATGAGGGAGTTATGGCTAGGATCTTCGGCACTGCCTATCTGGAAACGACAGGAGTCGGTTCCGGGACGCGTCGATACACGGTCCTCGAGACTAGATATCGGCTCAAGACTCGGCATCGGAGGAAGCGAGGCTATCGATGCATGTCGCGAGGGTTCCGACGCCGGTGGCAGTATCGGCAATGCCGATACCACCAAGGCAGCCTGGGTTACATCGATCGATACCGACGGTACCGAGGATACCCAATGAGCACCTCTTGCAAAGGCGGTCCATCTCGATGCCGATGCCAGGGTATCGGAACCGATCGATGCCGGTACCGTCCCGGAGCATGGCTGAGATTGAGGGAAGTCAATGCGGTGCGTATCAATCGGTCCCGAAGGTACCGAGGATGCCCGATGACAATCCCTGGTGAAGAGTGGATTACTCGACACCGGTGCCGATGCCAGAGGCTCGGTACCGCTCGAAGCGGATACCACCCCCGCGCATGGCTCAGGCATGTTCTGTGAGGGGTGAGCCCCAGGAACATCCTGAAACCCCTTTAACGCTTTGGAGCCCGAAGACTCCCGCAGGGGTAAAGCCAATGGATTCTTGAGGGTAAGGCCGGGGCCGTCACCATGCTGGGCATGGGACATACCACTCAAGCATTGACTAGTCTTAACAGACTGTTTTTGGGTTACCTGATCCTGTGAAGTAGAGAAACCGGGTACCCTCACTGCCGAGGAAAAAACGGTATCAAGGGAAACTCTAAATACAGAAGGTTTCTTCACAAAATTATCTCCTGACAAGTCAGGGGAAAAAGGGTCAGGACCCACACAGTTGAGACACCAACTATTGGTGTCTAAAAAGAAACAGGTGTTTCCACATCGAATGCACTTCTTAGGAAAAGAAGGCTCCATAATGAAAAGGCCTAGTAGGCCTAAGAAGTTAAGGCAAAAAAATGAAGAAAATGTTTCTCAGAATTTAGTCAAAAATCCACCGGCGATACCGGTGGCAGCGGGGAATACAGCCGCGACCACAAGAAAACAAAAAACTAAAGTAATTAAAGTAATTAAAACGAAAAGTTTCTGCGGTGACAGGAGGACGTCCTGCCGGCTCCGCGGAAAAACGAAAACTGAAGAGAGGCTGTGGAGAAGGCGGGAAGTCACTGCGCAGGCGCGAGGGATACTGCCAAAAGCTTTCTGATTGGAAGCTGGGCAGCGTTCCCGTGCAGGCTCCGTCGGTACCGACGTACCCATATGTGAAGACTCATTCCTGCTTGTTCCTGGAGATAATGAGCTCCCTCTAGCTCGTCAACACAGAAGGAAGGAATCTTCTCTGAGAACGCCCCCGACCGGTAGCCCAACAGCATGTGAAAATGAGTTAAGGGTGTGACATGAACTGTTGAGGCCATGTGTCCAACAGGCGGAGGCAACCTGTTCCCGACTGGCGGTGTTGTACCTCCCCTGCCAGCTATATGAAGCGTTATATGAAGCGGTCTGCCCTTTCTCTTGGGAAGACGGTCCTGACTTGAAACGTGTCCAACTGAACCCCAGATTTTGGACTGGAGATGGAATTTGGGGTAATTGATGACGAACCCCAGGTGCTGCAGTAGGAAGGCTGTTCGCTCTGCAGCCTGACTGACCTCTGAGGCTGAACCCCCTCTGATTAGCCAGTTGTCAAGGTAGGGGAAGACGAAAGTCCCTTGTAGGCGCAGGTGAGCGGCTACCACTGTCAAGCATTCGGTAGAAACTCTTGGTGAGAAGGCCAGGCTGAAGGGTAGCAACTCTGTACTGGTAGTGCCTTCCTCCTACCACGAACTGTAGGTACTGCCTGTGGGAAGGGTGGATTAGGATGAGTGTGTATGGATCCTTTAGATCCAAGGAGCACAGTCAGTCAATCTACCTGGTGGAGGTAAGGCACCAGTGTTCCAGGGGAGAGCATCGAACGTCTCCCTCACCAGAAACTTGTTTTACAGGAGAGAAAATGGATAGAGCAGGTAGCCATAGGTTCAAAGGGCGGACAAGTAATCCGCTGTAAGACCACATTCAGATCCCACTCAGGGGCTGGTGGACGCAAAGGAGGCTTAAGCAGAAGGAGGCCTCTGAGAAAACGAGCCACCAAAGGGTGGTTGGAAAGAGGCCTTCCGTCCACCAGTGAGTGGTGCGCTAAGAGAGCACTGAGGTGAACCCTGACAGAGTTGGACATAAGGCCTAGATTGGAGAGGTAAAGCAAATATTGCAATACTACCGCTACCAAGCACAAGAAGGGATTCTCGCTGTGCTGAGCACACCATGCGGAGAATCTACGCCACTTAAGAGCGTAGGATTTCCTGGTGGATTGCCGTCTAGAGGCTAAGACAACATCTTCCACCTCTCGAGGCAGTAGTAGGGGAGCCAGGACTACCCTTTCAGCAGCCAGGCCATCAGATGAAGGGACTGGAGTTTGGGGTGCAAGAGAGTCCCCTGATCCTGAGACAGGAGATCGTGCTGAAACCCCAGAGGAAGAGGGGTGTCCACCGCCAGTTGCAGCAGAAGCGGGAACCACGGTTGCCTCAGCCACCTTGGGGCTATCAGGATCATTGAGGCCCCGTCCTTGAGGACTTTGAACAGTGTTCTGGACACTAGTGGCGTGGGAGGAAACGCATACAGTAGGCCTGTGGACCACGAGATCAGAAACGCATCCGCTGCTACTCTGAGAGGATGCGGTTGTCTGGAGCAGAATCTCGGAAGTTGCCGGTTCAGAGGACTGGCGAAAAGATCCATGGTGGGGAGGCCCCACCTGAGAAAGATCTGCTGAACCACTAATGGGTTCAATCTCCATTCGTGTGGTTGCAGGATCCTGCTCAGTCTGTCCGCCAGGTAATTTTCTTGACCTGGGAGGTAGACAGCCTTGAAGAGGATTCCGTGATTGACGGCCCAAGAGCACAGCCGTTGTGCCTCCTGACAGAGAAGGAAGGAGCCTGTGCCTCCTTGTTTGTTCACGTAGAACATGGCAACTTGATGTCCGTCTGGACTAGTACAGACTGGTGAGAGGCGAGGTGGGAGAAGACTCTCAGCTAGGCGTATCGCCCGTAGCTCCAGGAAGTTTATCTGTTGAGCAGCCTCCCAAGGGGTCCAGAAACCCTGAGTACATGTCCCTTGGCAATGTGCTCCCCAACCTAGAAGAGAAGCATCTGTCGTCAGCACTTGAGAATGCGGAGGGGATTGAAAAACCACTCCGAGTACCAGATTCGGAAGATGAAGCCACCATTACAGAGAGGAGACTAGCAGGTCGGATATTCTTACTGAGTCCGCTAGGCTCCCTGTGGCCTGATGCCACTAAGTGCGAAGGCTCCACTGAGCGGGCCGCATGTGCAGGCAGGCATTGGGGGTTACATGAACCGTGGAAGCCATATGGCCGAGTAGTCTCAGGAATTGCCTGGCAGAGACCAGGGAATTGCTGTGAAACTGCCTGGCCAGATCCATCAGCCTGTGGGCTATGTCCATTGGCAGAAAAGCCTTCGCCTGAAGAGTGTCCAGCCTTGCTCCTATGAATTCTAAGTTCTGGGACGGGAGCAAAGTGGACTTTGCGAAGTTTATGACAAACCCCAAGTGCTGAAGCAGAGCCACAGTGCGAAGGGTGGCTTGATTGGCCTCCTGGGAAGACTGGCCCCTTATGAGCCAGTCGTCCAGGTATGGAAACACAAAAAGACCTTGAAGCTTTAGATAGGCCGCCACCACTGCCAGGCACTTGGTGAACACCCTGGGAGCGGAGGTCAGGCCAAAGGGTAGTACTCTGTACTGATAGTGGTCTCCTCCCACAACAAATCTGAGATATTGTCTGTGATCTGGATGAATAAGGATGTGAGTATAAGCATCCTTTAGATCTAAGGAGCATAGCCAATTTCCCGCTGGAGGTAGGGCAGCAGGATTCCAAGGGTAAGCATCTTGAACTTTTCCCTCTCCAGGAACTTGTTGAAGTTGCACAAGTCTAGGATGGGTCTGAGGCCTCCTGTTCTTTTTGGTACCAGAAAGTACCTGGAATAAAAGCCGTGACCTCTCAGGTAGTGGGGCACCGGTTCCACAGCCTGTTCCTTTAGTAGACTTGCTAACTCCTGAAGGAGTAGGTCCCTGTGCAGAGGGAGTCTTGGAGGCTCCCCTGGAAAATAGGAGGGAGGTACCTGGTGAAAATGGAGAAGATAGCCCTTTTGGACTATATGAAGCACCCAGGTATCTGATGTGATGGCTGACCACCTGTGGGCAAAGTGGGCCAGCCGGCCTCCTGTGCTGAGAGAAGCCAGCTGAGGAGAAGAGGCTATGCTTTCTGAGTCAAAAACCCCCACCATGCTGAGCAGGGGCCGGTGTTGGTGGCTTGGGGGCCTTCTGCCTACGGGGCCCATGACCCTGCTCCTTGGCCTCCTGACCCTGTTGGGGAGCTGCAGAGGCCTGATAATGAGGTTATTGTTTATAGGCAGATGTCTTCCTCGGGTAAAAGGTCTTTTTTTCCCAAGCCCTTCTTCTTCTGAGAAGGGATAGAGGTTTTTCTGGACAGCCTAGTCCTGGTCAGAGTCTCGGTCTCGAGTTCTGCAGCCTTTTCAGCCATCGGCTTGCCAAAGAGGTTTTCACCTCGGCAGGGGACATCGACCAACTTGTCCTGTACCCATGGCTCGAGGTCGGATGACTGTAGCCAAGCCTGTCGGCGGGCACCGATGCCGGCCCCGGCTACTTGGGCTGAAGCCTCAAAGGCTGCTCGAGAGATAAACTTCGAGCACTCTCGAATACCGGTGGACAAGGCCTGGAACCTCTGCAAAGGTTCCTCGGAGAGACCAGCAGAGAACCCGGCAATCTCCTTTGCCAGGTCTCGGAGATACATGCCCATGTAGAGCTGGTATGTCTGGACACGGCAAGCAAGCATAGAGTCCTGGAAGCACTTCTTACCGAGGGCATCCAGGTTCCGGGCCTCCCGGCCGGGAGGCACCGAGGAGTGCATCTTCTGACTTTTCAATCGATGCATGGCCGATTCCACAACCATGGAGTGGTGCGGTAATTGTGCCTTTTGGAACCCGGGGCTCTTACGGACTCGATAGATGGAATCGACCCGCTTGCTTAACACCGGCGTGTCGGGTGACTCCTCATCCTCCGTCTCCCAGCCCGACTCCCTCCGCCAAGGGAACCGGCGTCGACGACCTCGGTCCCGAACGGGAGGCCGAGGGAGACCGTGGCTGAGGATCGACTCGAGCCCGCATGGACTCGAGGATCGGCTCGGCCTCCGGGGTCGACTTGGACGTCGATGTCCCGGTGGTCGGGGCAGATGCACCGGTGAGACCAGCGATCAATGCCCGCTGCTGTTCCATGAAGGCAGCGAGGCAGCTCTCCAAGGCCGTCAACCTGAGTCCGAGCTCAGGAGACCCAGCAGCCCCCGACTCTGGCCCCGATGGCGTCGGGCCCGACGTCGGCTCCCTTGGAGGAGAATCCACGAGGACTACAGCACTCACGTGTCCAGGAGACTCCATCTCAAGACGAGGTTGCTTGGCAGGCCTCTCCGACTTCGAAGACCCGGGACAGCTATCGGGGCTATGTGACCTGGCTCTCGAGGAACCAGGAGCGTCAACCGACATCACCCTCGCGGGTTTCTTCTTCCTGCACTGTTCCCGCGAAGGAGACCCCCGCTCAGAGGAACCTCGACGCTGCTTGGGGCCGGAGTCCCGAGACGTCGAGGCCTCTGACGAGGTCCGGGCCCGTCCGGACGCGGAGTCAGAGAAGATCCTATCCTTCTGGTGCTGCCGACTCCTCAACGCCTTCGAGGACATTTTGCCACACGGACCACAAATCATCGGGTCATGATCGGGTCCGAGGCAGTGGAGGCAGCAGTCATGTGTGTCGGTAAGAGACATACGTTTCTTACACCGATCACACTTTTTAAACCCGCTGGCAGCCATCGGGGGAAAAAGGGTCCCTGCGAGGTCAAAAGACAGGACTGCCAGTGAAAAAAGAAAAAATGGCGCGAACGCTAGTCACGAAGGACAAAAACCGAAAAAGGAGAGAGTCGGCTCGATACCAGCGTATCGGGCCCAGGCGGGAAAAGGATCCGGCGTCGAACTGAAGGAGAAATACAAAAAATAGGGAAATCAACTTTTTCCTCGGCGAAAAATGAACTACGTCCGTCGGGCTCCGCGGAAAAAAGATGGCACCCTTGGGCGGGAAGGGGACCGCGCATGCGCGCTGCAATTCCCAAAGGCTTTCTTTGAAAGCTGGGGAAATGCTCCGCACGAGGGCTCCGTCGGCGCCGACGTCACCCATATGTGAGGACTGACTTCCTGCTTGGTCCTGGAGAATAGGTAACTGTGCTGGGTTCAATGCTACTACTCTGCAACAAAGTCCCGCAGACACATACCTTCATCTGAATCTTCGAGGAGAGCTGGGGGGAGATCTGGAGGGGACACTGAGATTGTGCAAAGTGAAGGGTCTTGATCCAAGACTCCTAGCTGTGAAACTGGTCCTTAGCCTGTTAAGGACTGGGAACTGAATCAATTTCCCATCCTCTGTGTGGGAATCTGCAGTAGGTCACTGAAGATGACCATCTTGGAGACCTCCGCTGATGAGCTCCAGTGAAAGTCGCCCCAGAAAGCAGTTGCTCATAAGCTAAAAATATTTTCCAAAAAGCTGTATCAGACAGCATCCACCATCTGCTGGAGACAGAGAAATAGTGAAGTATGCCCTAGCTATATCAGCTTTAGCAGCGGGAATGTCATAAGAAGCTTCTAGATTTTTTCTTTGTCTCCACCTCTGCTAGCAGAAAGACAACCCACTTGTCTAGCAGGATGATATGGAATGGAGACATACATTCCCGCCCACCATTCCCATCACGACATCATCTATTCTGTGAATTGATCAACAGGTCTTGTGGCTGGTGGCACAAAAAAACTCCTGAAAATGCTCAGGAGGGCCAATGAAAATTCTCTTGAATTTCTGGAGAGCAACAAGTCCGAATCAAGTGACAGGATGATATCGCCCAGTATATGACTCCATTCCCCTACTGCCCACAGAGAACACCCCCCCCCCCTCCATTATAGGAATGCAATAATACTCTCTCTTCTAAAAGATACTGTTTTCTTCTGAATAGGAGCCCTCAGTTCTGGCAGAATACAAGATCAGAAAGAGTTACACAAAAATGCATAGAGGATTTTGAATGTATTTCTTAGGGGGAGGGGGTCATGTTTTACACCCCTACTTACCTCCATTCCAAAGCAAATGTAAATGTAAGATTCTCCCTTTCCTATTATAAGTAATCAGGTATTTTAGAAACAGTTCTAGCAAAGGCCATTTTTCTTCTCATTCAGTTAGAGAAGTATAGTGATATGCAAAAGTCTTGCATAGGCTGCATGATCAAGCTATTCTCAGCTTTATTTTGACAATTTTTCCACATTCTGTGGCAGAATCCTGGCTTATTATATGCTTTGTTGAGTCATTTCTGCATGCAAAATTACTTGTCTGTGAACATTTGTATGGCTGTCATGGGGAAACAATGTCCCAGTATGATCAACCAGATCCTGGGTCAAAGTCTGATCAAATGAACCAATAGAATACCGCGCTTCCTCAGTCAATAGGAAGTCATATTTGATAGCCAATCAGTGCATGGTATTTGGGCAGAATTTAATGTGGATCAACTGGTATGTATCACATCTGATGCTCAATATCCTGGCATGGTGAAGAGGTCACATTTTCTATCAATGGAGAATCGTGTCCGGGTGGTGGTTTTGCACAAGGAGGAGTATTGCAGCCCGCAGATTGCAGCAAATGTCAGCTGTAATCAAAGCCCAGTTGCCCGCTTTCTGCAGACACATAAGGAGACTGGAAATATGCAGAACAGACATCGTAGCAGTCAGTCTAGAAAGTCAACCAAGAGGGATGACAGGGCCTTGATAAGGACATCTCTTGACAACCACAAACTAACCTCCCCTGAGCTTCTGCGAGAATGGAAGAAGTGTTCCGTTGCAGTTTGCACTTCCACTGTGAGGAGACAATGTTTGGAATATGGGTTGAGGGGCTGTAAGGCGACATGCAGGTTCTCACGCCTCACCAGCAGCATGGAGACTGATCACACTAACTTTGATGACCTCACCATACATAGGCAGCTGGCACCATCAGCCCCAGTATCCTATTGACAAAGCAGACTCATGAGCAACAATTAAGAAATAAACTTCTTTTAAGAAAATGAATAAATTATAACCTCCAAAATAGGTAACTGAAACCCCCCTGAAAACCAGGAAAAACAACCTTACCAATTTCCTTCGCCCTTCTGTCACTGAGAAACGTAGCCCTGTTGCCATAACTGACAATTTAGTGTACTGCGTTAAACAGGAAAATCACGATCCCCTCAAAGGAGTCCCAGAACGCTGCTGGTAGCACCTCTAAACGAACCCAGACCCAGTGACTAAGTAGATGATTTTCTTCAGGTCCAGGGTCGCCAGCACACATTGAACAGTAAATCCGGGAGGGTCAGGGATGGGGCTGAAGGTACTCTAGGAAAGCCAATTAGCTGTTAAGGCCTAATTTCACCTTCCTTACCATCCCTTCCAGTCCAGACTAGACATGAAGGAAGTAACATAGCAGAACTAACAGTGGGAGGGACCCACGAGCCGAGCCTGAAGTACCGCCAACCGAAAATGTGTGTCCCTTGCCGCCTGCATATCCAGAAAGTAAGACTTTACAAAGGTATGCAAGGATGACTATGTCGCCACCCTGCAGATGTCCACCGACGGAACCAAACTAATTTCCACCCACGATGACGCCTGCAACAGGTGATGGGTAGAATAAGCCCACAATCCTTCAGGCAAAGATCTATGTCTCAAGAGATAGGCCAAGGAAATGGCTTCCCGCACCAACCTGGAGAACGATGCTTTAGACACGGCCTCGCCTTTATGCGGTCCCCCAAAAAGGACAAACAGGAGATATGATTTCCAAAACGATTCAGTGAGTTTCAAATAACGCTTTACCACCTGTTGCATGTTGAGAAGGCGCAACTGGGGCTCCGCTGCTGCCCCATCTGCCTCTGAAAACATCAGGAGAGATATCGGTTGATTCAGATGAAAGACCGAGACCACTTGGATAAGAACAAGGGCAATGGTCTCAAAACAACCTTATCCTTGGAAATGGAGAGAAAAGGCTCCCAACAAGAAAGCGCCTGTAACTCCGAAATCCTCCGAGCCAAGCAAAAGGTCACCAGGAATGTTGCCTTCAACGTCAAGTCCTTCAAGGTACAAGCACCCAGCGGCTCAAACTATGCTTATGTTAACACTGACAACACAAGATTGATGTCCCAAGGAGGTATAAGTGATCTTACTGGTGGTCACACTTGCTTAGCTGCCCACAAAAAACGGATGACATCTAGATGAGTCGCCAGGGAAACCCCCTGGACTCTATCTTGGTAACAGGCGAAAGCCGCCACCTGAACATGTAGCGAACTGCATGCCAAGCCCTTCTCCAACTCCGCTTGCAAGAAGGACAGGACATTAGGAATGGACACTGACAAGGGTCTACAATCCCAGTCTGCGCACCAGGCCTCAAACAGTCTCCATACACAGACCTAGGACAGGGAGGTTGATCACTTGCGGACCTTCAACAATGTTGTAAGCACCGCTGCTGAGTATCCATGTTTCCTCAGCCTAGCTTTCTCAAGAGTCAGGCCATAAGCAAGAATCGTTCCACCTGAGGCATTAGAATGGGTCCCTGCAAGAGTTCTGCTCGTGCCAGCAACCACCATGATCGGTCCACTATCAACCGGACCAGGTCTGCATACCACGGCCTCTGTGGCCAATTTGGCACCATTAGGATCACCAACCCTCGATGCGCTTCGATCCGTTGCACGACACGCCCGATCAACGCCCACAGAGGGAATAGAGGAGTCCCACTGTGGGCCAGCATTGTACCAACACATCGAGTCCTTCAGACATGTGCTCCCTTCTCCTGCTGTAGAATCGAGCCACCTTCACAGACTCAAAAGCTGCCATCAGATCCATTATCGGCTGACCCCAGCGTCGCACCAACTGAGAAAAGACCCCCGCTTTGAGAGTCCATTCACCGGGATCCAGATGAAACAGACTGAGGTAATCCACTGTCACACTTTTTTTTGCTTGCCAAATGTGCTGCCGAAAGGGTCTGCAATGCAATAGTGTGTCTGCCTAGTTTTCTAGCTAAAAGCTGCCTGTGCCACTCTGTTGATTGATGTAAGCCACTGTAGTGGCATTGTCTGAAAACACTCTCACTGCTTTCCCATGAAGGAATTCCCAAACCTCTTGCAGCACCAAAAACACCACTCTTAACTCCAACTGGTTGATGGACCACACTCTTTCCTCCATCGACCAGAAACCCTGCACTATCCAGGTCTCACAATGCGCTCCTCAGCCTATGAGGCTGGCGTCTGTCAGAAGAGGAACCCATTGCAGTGTCTCGAAGGGCATACCCGCTAAGAGCTTGTCTGATTGTAGCCACCATCGAAGTGCTGCTCTGGCGACTGCCGGACAGGGTAGTGAGCGGGTGTAGCTGAGCCTGACACCTCCACAACAGTGAACTCTGCAATTGTCATGAGAGCCCGAGCCCAGGGCACCAGCTCGATCATCACTGCCATTGAGCTCAACAGTTGATGGTAATGCCACGCCATGGGAGGCTTCAGCCTGAGAAATTGTCAGACTTGCCTCTGTAGGGCATGCATTCTGTCAACCGGTAAGGACACCAGACCCTTGTCTTTCTGAAAATAGGCCCCCCAAGTACACTGATTCTGTACTGGTTGTAGATGGCTCTTGGCAAAATTGACTATCCAACCAAGCCTCTGCAGACAGGCAATGGCCTTCTCTGTGACCCTCTTTGCTCTCGACCTTGGATTTTGCCAGAATCAGCCAGCTGCCTAGGTAGGGATGCACCAGAATTCCCTCCTGATGAAGTGCGGCCGCGACCACTACCATGACCTTGGTGAAAGTGCATGGAGCAGTTGCCGGTCTAAACAGAAAGGAGCAAAACTGGAAGTATCCCACAGGGACCATGACTCGGAAAGACTGTTGGGTGTTCTGATCGAATGAGTATGTGCAGGTAACGCTTTGTGAGATCAAGCAATGTTAGAATTCACCCTGTCTGACAGCCACGATGACAGACCACAGCATCTCCATGTGAAAATGCAGGACCTTTAGACAACGAGTCACATGCTTGAGATCTAGAATAGGACAGAAGGAAACGTCTTTTTTGGATACCATGAAATATATGGAGTATCGAACAGAACCGCATTGGTCGGCAAGGACCTCCACCACTGCTTCCAACTCCCGCAGCCACAACAGTGTGTCACCGACTGCCTGAAGCTTGCGAGGTGCCTTGCAGAGTGACCCAACGAAGGCCTCTGCGATAGGATGCGCAAACTCCAAGGTGTACCCCTCACAAACAATCTTGAGTACACACTGGTCGGAGGTGATTTAGCCAACCCCCTATGGGCATGACTCCTGTCCAGGTCTCCCTCGCTTCATTGTGGCATTTTTGCTGCAGAGGAGGAAGAGGTGTAGAAACTTCTGCTCGTTCCGCAAAACCCCCAAAAGGCCTGTCCCCGGGAGGGAAAGCACCCCCTCTGGTAAGGAGCAAAGCATATGGTGCAGAAACGCCAAAAATCCCTTGACTGATCATGCAACAGAGCTGCGGCTTCTGCTTATCCTCAGGGAGTCTACCATCTTTTGATTCCCCCAAATCCTTAAACAACTTGTCCAGCACCTCCCCAAATAAAAGCTTACCCTTAAAAGAGGGTTTACTCAATCTCGCCTTCGAAGAGACATCCGCCAACCAATTCCACAATCACAAATACCTCCGAGCAGTCACTACAGAGGCCATGCTCTTCGACAAACCTCGAATAAGATCATAAAAAGGTATCCGCTAGATAGGCGGACCCGGAATCCAACTTCGCTGCCTCCGGAGGAAGATTGCTGCAAGTTTCCTGCACCTTCCAAGTTTGATTGTGTCCAACGTAAACATGCCCTGGCCATGAAAGCCCCACAAACGGATGCTTCTAAGGATAGGGCATTGATCTGAAAGGCTTGTTTAAGCAAGCTCTCCAACTTCCAGTCTTGCACATCTTTAAGGACCGTACTGCCTTCCACCGGAATGGTGGTCGTCTTCGTTACTGAAGAAACTGCTGCATCCACCTTGGAAGAGCACAGCAGCTCTTTTTCGTGATCTGGCAACAGGTATAAGCAGGCCATTGGCACGCGTGCCCCTCAGTTCCACTTCCGGGATATCCCATTCATCCTGAATCACTTGCTTAATTACTTGATGCAATGGGAACACGGGAACACCATCTGTGACTTACAAACTGCTTGGAACAGGGGGTCCCTCCAGGAGCTCCGACTCTAGAAGAACCTCCTGAGGGCTAGCAGAGAAAGAGATAAGCATAACCAATTCCTCCATCCGGAAGACTCATATGATCCGAGTCTAGTCTCCCTGAGGAATCTCGCCTTTCTCAAGCTCAGGCATATCTGTCTCCAGTTGCGCATTCACTCCAGAGTCTTCCTCCTCCATGGAGTCTAAGGAACTGGTGTCCTCCCACAGCTCGACATCCAGACAATATTGGCTAGGGCTGGGCTCCCTGTCTAACAACCTGGAGGAGGCTCTCAGGCAGACCTCACTTAACCCTATCCTTGGCCTCCGCAGACCCATCCATGCCTTGCCATTTCATGCAAAACGCCTTGTACATGAGCAGAACAAATTCAGGAGAAGAGGCTCCCAAGAGGACTTCATCATCTGCAGCCTTGGAAGTGGAGGGATTGGGGGGGGGGATCTGATACCCCTACACCGAGGGTCCGCAAAGGCAGAGGTGGGCTGTGGACCTCCTCTGGCTCAGGCGCCGAGCTCAGTAGATCTCCCGAGGAAGGCACCCCTCTGGCACTAGGGAAGCAGACTGTGCCCCCCCTGAGGACATCAACTTCCCGGTTTTTTTCCACTTTCTCATCCAATAAGCTGTCCTTCACTGACCGGGTCTCTGTTTCACAGCCGCGACAAAACCCTGCGGCGGAAAAGAGCCCTGGTGGGAACCACAAGCTAGTGTAGGCATGTGGTCTTTGCATATTAATATCTGCAAAGCTGAATAAACTGAAAGGCTCTCTTCTGCTCTCAGGCAGCTCCAAACCTATGCTCCAGCGGTATCACTGTTGCAGACTGTCTCTAAATCGGTTTGCCCCTTTGTTTTCTGAGGGGAGGGAGGGATTCAGTTTTTACTGTACACTCCGGATGCACACTCAGGGGGTTAAAAACGAAATGCGCGGGAAAAGGCCCCAGCGTCCAAAACCACCATTAGCTTCTCTCCCCCGCTTTCTCACAGAAACAAAATGAAAATGGCACAGGTTCCCACTCTTCACGGCCTGCACTTCCAGCCACGCGATGTGAAGCAAATTCGCCCTCCTTCCAATAAGGTCTACACTTGCCGTAGGGACCCTCACCCCAGATTAGTGCCTCCCTGACAGAATCCCCACAGCAATTGGATGACACCTGTGTACCAAGACCTCTCTTATGGCATTGGACAGAATTAATGAGGGGCTGCTGCAAGCGGGGCGCTGAATCTCCTTGCAGCTCCTCACCCACTCAAGTGATCGGGAGCTGCTGCTTGTTAAATAAAGTGAACAGGCCTCACTAGAGGGTCTCGGTCGTTAAGGCTGTTTCCCCAGCAGTCAGGTTTACCAGTCAACCTCTACTGCCTGTTTTTTATGTTTTTTTACAAAAGCCTTTATTAAAATTTAAAGCCCCAGCACCCTTTTAATTAAACAGAATACTACCACTAGCAAATTACAAAAAAAGGCACTCTCTCAGTTGTCCCTTCAGTGAATCCAATTTTGAGAATCACGCCTCTCCAGCTGCTTGGAGACAGATACTGGGGCTGGTAGGTGGTGCCAGCTGCCTAACTATGGTGAGGTCATCAAAGTTAGTATGATCAGTTTCCAAGCTGCTGATCAGACATGAGAACCCACACGTCGGGACTAGGCTGGAGGGATGATAATGAATGACACTTATAAGGAAAAACACATCCTTCCTACACTTAAATATGGTGGAGGTTCCATAATGTTGTGGGGCCGTTTTGCTGCTTCAGGAACTGAAGGCCTGGAACATATTAAAGGAATCATGAAGTCAGAGGACTACCAAAGTATTTTGGCGTGAAATGTGCTACCTAATGTCCGAAAGTTAGGTCTGGGTCGAAGGGCATGGTCCTGTACTACTACTACTAGGAAGGAGTGGTCTAGTGGTTAGGACAAGGTACTTCAGGCCGGAGGGCTGGGGGTTCAAGTCCCACCTGGGGACAGCAATCTCAGGCCGGAGGGACTGGGATTTCTAGTCCTATAGGCACTCCTTGTGGTCTTGGGCAAGCCACTTAACCCTTCATTGCCCATGTTCCCTGTAAGTATTAGCATATGTGTCTCATATCCCCTCGTGTTAATTGTATCCCCCAATTGACCGCCTTGACCCGGTGAAAAGCTGGATATAAATACAGCTAAAATAAAAAAATACTACTGAACATTTATATAGTGCTACAAGGCGTACACAGCGCTGCATAGATACATGTAAAGATGGTTTCTGCTCATTAGAGCTTACAATTTAGTCAAGCAGGACAATGACCCAAAACATCCAAAAATACAAAAGAATGGTTAAAAAGGAACAAATGGAACATTTTAAACTGGCCAGCAATGAGTCCTGATCTCAATCCAATCGAGAAACTTTGGAAAAAGCTGAAACTTGCCATTGGTAAAAGGAATCCTGGAAACATTCGTGAGCTGGAAAAAGCACAGTCGAAGAGTGGGAGAAACTACCAGCAGAAAGATGTATGAAACTTAGATGGCTACAAGAAACGATTGGAGGCTGTCATCACTGCCAAGGGTTGTGCAACCAAATATCAGTAAAGGGTGCATTAATCCTGTCCAGGTCATATTTTGTTTATTTTTCAGAAATTAATACATCTAAGTTGCACAGACATCTGTTTTTTTGTTGTATCTCGTTGAACATACTAACATAATATTATGACACAGTTGGAATATTTCCAATTATTTCTCAAGACATTGTACACAA
This sequence comes from Ichthyophis bannanicus, assembly GCA_033557465.1. NCBI lineage: Eukaryota > Metazoa > Chordata > Amphibia > Gymnophiona > Ichthyophiidae > Ichthyophis > Ichthyophis bannanicus. Next base: position 66,601,024 of record CM066041.1, on the reverse strand, counting down.
CATAGCGAAAATGCAAGGGTGCCAATAATATTTACTACAACTGTATGAAGACCTTTGGTGCATTGAAAGGAAAAGGTCTCCCTTCCTGTCAGTACAAGAGCAGGGATTGGCCCATGTACTGACAGAAAGGGAGACATTATTAAAAAACACAGCATGCTGGACTCTGCAGATCCCTGCCTCCATCAACTACCCCTCCTCTGCAAATTTTTTCTGTTAGCCCAGAGGATCCTGGACACCCCAATACCCTTGGCTTTCTCTCGACCACCCCAAAACAAATACAAAAACAAAAAAAATCAATCCCTGATGGTTCTAGTGGACTCTCCCAAGATCTCCCCCCACTAATCGCAAATACTGGAAGGCAGAGAAAATGCCCACTCACTCCTGCTTCTAATGCTACCATATTCCAAAATGGCGCACTCAGAGTAGGCATTGCTTCTGCCTTCCAGCATTTAAAGGGGGGGGGGAGCGAGTTCAGGGGTGTGTTCCACTAGGAAGGCCAGGAATTCTTTTGGATCAGGGCGTCTAGGAGTGGAGAACATTCACAATGAGCATCAGGGGTTTTTTTTGCTTTCGTTTTTTTTTTTTTGGAGAGGTGTCAAGGTATCTGAGGGTATCCACTAGGACCACCAAAGATTAGTCTTGAGGATTGGAAAGGTCTGAGGACCCACTTGGCCCACCAGAGATCTTGAATCATTTGAGGTGAAGTGTGACAGTTCATTTCAGATGACCCTTTCGCCCCCAGCTGCATGTTTATCCCAGTCTTGACTATCTATATTGCATCAGGAGTCAAATTTTCATGGGAAAATTAAGAATCAACTGATGCATTACAGAGTAGCACAACTTACTGCATTTGGGCCATAGTTAGTTTATAGACACCACTGAGAATCATGGAGCTTGCAATGTTTAACTAATGTGTTAAATTGAAGAAAAAGAGGGGGGCCTTCAGGAAATACAAGAGATCACAGAGAGAGAAGACAGGCATCTATATTTGGAAAACTTAGAGAAGCTAGCAAAGTAGTTAGACAAGCAAGGATTCAAATAAGGAGGAAATAGTCAATGTGATAAAATGGGGATATAAGACATTTTTCAGGTATGTTAGAGAGAAGAGAAAGGGCAAAAGTGGTATTGGCAGATTCAAGTGTGAAGGGGAGGAATATGTAGAAGCTGATGAGGATAAAGCAGAATTGCTTAACAAATATTTCTGTGTTCATAACCAGGAGCAGGACCTCAGAAAACATCCACAAAAGGGAACAGAAGCGAGGGGCGTCAAACAATTTTCAGAAGACTATGTTTGTGAGAAACTAGCTAAACTTAAAGTAGACAAAGCGATGGGACCAGATGGGATACACTCGAGAATACTGAGGGAACTTGGGGACGTTCTAGCAGCTTCACTGACTGACCTTTTCAATGCCTCTATGGAGTCGGGAGTGGTGACAGAGGACTGGAGAGAGGCACATGTGGTCCCTTTACACAAAAAGCGTAGTTACTCACCTGTAACAGGTGTTCTCCAGGGACAGCAGGAATCAGTCCTCACATATGGGTGATGTCGGCACTGACTGAGCCCTCGCAGAAGCATCCCCCCAGCTTTCAAAGAAAGCCTTTGGGAGATGCCACCACGCATGCGTGGTCCCCTTCCCGCCCAAGGGTGCCATCTTGCTCAGTCAGATGACATAGCTAAAAGACGGCAAAAAATAAAAGATGGTAAAAGAGCAACTCCAAGGGGAGGAGGGAGGGTTGTGAGGACCGAGTCCTGCTGTCCCCGGAGAACACCTGTTAAGGTGAGTAACTACACTTTCCTTGAGAACAAGCAGGAAGTCAGTTCTCACATATGGGACTCCCCAGCTACAGGCTACCGAAAGCCCATAGCAAAAACAGGGGTTCCCTCACAGGGAGCCGCAAGCAACAGCAACTGAGTCTGTGTCCACAGACAGCAATAGGACCCCTGTGTCCGATGAAAACCAGCACTCCTGTAGCCTGAACACAGAAGGGTCGGAGGGTAGGAGTTGCCTAAACCCCAAAAAGGTTACAGAGCACAGCCTGGCCAAAGGCACTGTCCCTTCGGGACTCTCTTTCCAAGCAGTAATGGGCTGTGAAGGTATGCACTGAACACCAGGTGGCAGCCCGGCAGATGTCCACCATCAGGACAGAGCGCATGTTTGCCAAAGAGGCCGCCATGGCACTGACAAAGTACATCGTGATGTGGCCTTCAAGCAGGAGCCCCGCCTGCTCATAGGCGAGGGCGATACAGTCCGCCACCCAGGTAGACAGCATACGCCTCCACCAGCCTACTGGGGTCATAGTAGATGAAAAGCTGAGAAGCCTTACGGTGGCCCTGAGTGCATTGGATATAGAAGGACAAAGCCCTCTTACAGTCCAAGGTGTGAAGGATCGTCTCCGCCCGACTGGAGTGAGGTTTTGGAAAAAAGGTAGGGAGCACTATTTCCTGGTTGAGATGGAAGGGTGATACTACCTTTGGAAGAAATTTGGGGTGCATGCGAAGCACCACTCTGTTCTTGTAGAACCTGGCATAAGGCGCCTCCGCCACTAGGGCCTGAAGCTTGCTAACTGCGAGCGGAGATAAGCGCAACCAGGAAAACCACCTTCCAAGAGAGGTAGCGAAGGTGGCAGGTAACCAGAGGCTCGAAGGGTGGGTGAGTGAGCTGCCCCAACACTACGCTGAGGTCCCATTCGGTTGAGGAGGGCAAACTGGGGGCTATGATAGGAGCAGGCCCTGAAGAAAACAGGTCACCAAAGGCTGGATCGAGAGGGGATTGCCATCCATCAGATGGTGGTGCGCCACCAGGGCAATGAGGTGCACACGGACGGAGTTAGACTTGAGCCTTGAGCCTGGATTGTGAGAGGTAGAGAAGGTACTGTAATACCACTCCCACAGGGAAGGAGAATGGGTCAGCACCGTGTTCGGAGCACCAAGCTGAAAACCTGCACCCTTTGAGGGCATAAGCCTTTCTACTAGAGGCCTTGCAAGAGGCCAGCAGAATCTCTTCCACCTCAACCGAGATGTTGAAAGGGGCCAGAGTCACCCTCTCAGAAGCCACGCTGTCAGCGACGGGGACCCAGGTTGGGGTGCAGAAGAGAGCCCCCTTCCTGAGACAGAAGTCCCGGAGAGGTCTCCAAGGGGATGAGAGTCTCCGCCATCAACCAGAGGAGCAATGGAAACCACGGTTGCGTGGGCCACCAAGGGGCTACCAGGATGAGCGAGGCCCCATCGATGATGGTCCTGAACAAGGTTTTGGTGATCAGCGACGTGAGAGGGAAGGCGTACATGAGGCCTTCCGACCATGAGACAAGGAACGCGTCCGCTGCCACTCTGGAGGGGTGGGCCTGCCAGGAACAGAAGCGGGGCAACTGGAAGTTGTCCAGACTAGCGAACAGGTCCATCACGGGTTCTCCCCAGATCTGGAAAAGCTGATTGGTTACTCTGGGGTCAGCTGCCAATCATGCGGCTGGAGGACTCTGCTCAACCTTTCAGTTAGAAGGTTATCCTGGTCTGATAGGTACACTGCCCGCAGGAGGATACCCTATCAGATTGCATATGAGCAGAGGGCCACTGCCTCCCGACAAAGGGCACAAACCCCGTGCCTCCCTGTTTGTTCACATAGAAATTGCTTTGCCCACTAATTCACCTCCAAGACTTTAAATATGTCGTCCAGGCAATCATCACTCCCCGTTTTGACTTCGTTAACACCATCTTACAGGGCACTACAAAACAAACACTAAGACAACTCCAATTAGCACAACATACCACAGCCAGAATAACTATGAAAATCAGTCCGACACAACACATAACCCCAATACTATATGACCTCCACTGGCTCCCCATCCAAAGCCGTATAAATTTCAAAATACTTGTCACAACCTTTAAGTTAATCAATGACATCACCCCCTCACACCTCTCCACACTTATTCAAAAACAAACCAACTCCTGCACTCAACAAGAATAAGAGCTCACTACCACCTGATTTCATAAAATCAACGAAAACAACCAACAACAAAATGTTCTCCCACACTGCCCCCAACCTCTGGAATGCACTCCCAGACTACATAAGAGAAATAAAAGACATCAAAACGTTCAGAAAGCAACTCAAAACACACCTATTTACCCTTCGCTTTGGCACACATAATAAATACAACGATACAAACTCCCCCCACATAACCACCCCACAACACTCTACCTCTACACACTGAATCATAAACAAAAGAGCAGATGCATCTGCGAACTGCCCACTGCATCCCAAAACAAACATACCAAATACTGAATACCACCCCATGCTTGTAAAGCTGATATGAGAGCTGTCGATATATATATGTTTAGCTCTTACTATTATACTGTTAAGCGCACACCATTATATTTACAATGTTACTGTATATAGTTTAAAATGTTCCATGTACTGAATATATACTTGTTACTGTATTATTCAAACCTTTGTTTAATGTAAACCATTTTTGATTTAACTGAAAAATGCGGTATAAAAATTTACAATAGATAAATAAAATAAAAACATCGCTACCTGGTTGTCCATCTGAACCAGCTCCGGCTGGTGACGCAGGTGGTAGCCGAAGACTTGCAGGGCTAAGTATATGGCCCGCAGCTTCAGGATGTTGATCTGCTGGGTGCTCTCATCTGGTGACCAGTTGCCCTGGGTGCGGAGCTCCTCGCAGGGGGCTCCCCAGCCAAGCAGGGAGGCATTCATGGTGAGGACCCTTGAGGGGCTAGGGGCCTGAAAAGGCATGCCCACCTCAGATGCTGGAGAGATCGCCACCAGACCAGGGAGTCTGCCAGGTGGCGCGTTTCAGAGACTCTGTCTTTGAGGCATCCCGTGGCCTGGAACCACAGGTCCCAGAAACACCAGTGCACCACCCTCATATGGAGGCAAGCGTCTGGGGTGATGTGGACTGTGGAGGCCATGTGCCTGAGGAGGTGCAGAAGAAGCCTGGTGGGCACTGAGGGACAGTACTGTATGTCCTGTGTCAGAATCCTGAGATGGTCAGCTTGGTCCCCGGGCAAGGTGGCCTTCGACTGGAGAGTGTCGCGCTTTGCCCAGATGAACTCCAGACACTGTGCGGGAGATGAGACTTGGGGCAGTTTACGGCAAAACCTAAGTGCTGCAGAACCTGGATGGTGCATGCGGTGGCCTGCTGTACCTGAGGCCGTGCTTTCCTTTATGAGCCAGTCGTCCAGGTAGAGGAAGACAAAAACCTCCTGGAGACGGAGGAAGGTGGCCACGAATGCCAGGCATTTTGTAAAGACTCTTGGGGCGGAGGCCAAGCCAAAAGGGAGCAGCCAGTATTGAAAATGCTTGCCCACACTATGAATCGCAGGTACCGCCTGTGGTTGGGCTGAATGAGGATGTGAGTAAAGGCAACCTTGAGGTATAAGGAGCATAGCCAATATCCCTGCTGGAGGTATGGAAGCAATGTTCCAAGGGAGAGCATCTTGAACTTCTCCCTCACCAAGAATTTGTTGAGGTTGTGCAGGTCGAGGATGGGCCTTAGGCCCCCTGTTCTTTCTGGCACGAGGAAGTACCTGGAGTAGAATCCCTTGCGATGGTGGGGCACCGGTTCCACTGCTTTGTCCTCAAGAGGACCTGCCAACTCCTTCAGTAGAAGGTCCAGGTGAAGGGGAGACCTGAGGGGCTCTCCTGGGAAATAAGAGGAAGATGTCTGAGTCAGGTGGAGGAGGTAACCCTCCCTGACCACCCGAAGTGCCCAGGAGTCGGTGGTGATGGTCAACCACCTCTGGGCATAGTGGACCAGACGTCCCCCTGTGGGCTGATGATCTCCTTGAGGTAAACAGGCTATGCTCAAAGAGTCAAAAGCTCCCCCCCCCCCCGATGGGCTGGAGCCGGTGCCTGGGGTTTGGAGCCTTCTGCTTACAAGGGTGATGCCCATGTCCCTTGGCCTGCTGGCCCTGTTGGGAATCTGGGAAGGTCTGAAAAAGGTGGGTAGTTTCTGTAGGCAGTCCCTTTCCTTGGGTAGAAGGATTTTTTACCCGAGCCCTTCCTTCGGTGAGGGGCAGCATTCTTTTTTTGAGAGCTTGGTCCTCGTCATTAACTTGGTCTCCAGCTCAGCAGCCTTGTCGGTCATGGGTTTGCCAAAGAGGTTCTCTCCCTGGCATGGGACATCGACCAATTTGTCCTGAACCCACTGCTCAAGGTCAGACGACTATAGCCAAGCTTGGCACCGTGCACCAATGCCCGCCGCCACTACTTGAGCCGCCATCTTGAACCTGTCATAGGCTGCTCAAGACATGAATTTGCAGCACTCACGGACTGCCTTGGCCAGGGTCTTGAACCACTGTAAGGGTTCCTCGGAGAGACCAGCTGAGAACCAGGTCTTTCAGGTACATGCCCATGTACAACTGGTTGGCCTGGTTGCAGCCAATGAGCATTGAGCCCTGGTAACACTTTCTGCCGAGGGCATCCAGGGTGCAGGCCTCCTTGCCGGAGGGCACCGAGGAGTGCATCTTCTGGCTTTTCAGCCAACACATGGCCGATTCCACCACCATGGAGTTATGCGGCAGCTATGACTTTAGGAAGCCAGGGCTTCAGCGGACTCCATACATCAAGTCGAGCCATTTTGCTCATCACTGACACCGGTGTCTCCCACATCCAGAACATCAGTCATTCCAGGATGGGAGGAATGGGCACCGTGAGCGATTCCCATGGAGGAGCCTCGCACTGGAGTATTTCCAACTCATCCGCCCGAGGGTCCTCCTCCTACTCGGTAGAGAACGCCAGGGCCTTTGACATATCCTTGACGAAACCAAGGAAGCCCATATCCCCCGGTGGGGACTGCCATCGAGGCTCCGAGACAGGCGAGTCAGATGGGACATCGTGGTGGCGAAGGGTGTCGGGGGACCCCCTCATCCTCCATCTCCCACTCGGAGTAGTCCGTCGAGGACTCATAGGAGGACAGCTCTGTGGGCCTCAGGGTGCCTGATGCTCTGTGACCGGTGATCGGGGATGATCGCAGAACCATCAAGTGGGACTTGGATCGCAACCTTGGCTGAGGATCGCCTCGAGGCTGAAGGACCTCGAGGATCAGCTGGGCTTGGCCTCCAGGGACATCTTGGACGTCAAGGGACTGGTGGTCGGGGCGGATGAACCGGTCATGCCGGACAACAACACCTGCTGCTGGTCCATGAAGACAGACAACTGCGCTCCAGGGCGGCCATTCTGGACTCCAGGTCAGAAGGCTCTGCAGCCTTCGGCACGGGCAGAGGGGTTCAGGCCCGATCCCGGCTCCCCCAAAGGGGAATCCTCGACAAGGATGGTGTCTGGGGACTGAGGCTGGTACGAGGTTGAGTCTTTTCAGGGGACCTTTGCAGGCTGCCCCTTCTCTGTTGAGCGTCTCGAACTACAGGACTGGGCCTGGGGGCACCCGGCCCATCAGAATCATCCAAAGATGCCGCCTTTGAGGGTTTCTTCTTCTTCCTGGGTTCCCTCGAGGGAGACCCCCCTTTCTGAGGACCCATGATGGGGCTCGGGTTTGGAAGGTTCCGTCCAAGGCGTCAAGGTCTCAAACGAGACCCTGGCGTTCAGAGGCACCGGGGACTCAGGGAAAAATGTATCGTGCTGCTGCTGGAGGCTCTTGAGTGCATTGTTAGACATCCTTTTGCAGAGACAGCAGGCTGCCTGATCATTGTTTGGCCGGAGGCAGCAGAGACAGCAGTTGTATGTGTCAGTCAAAGACATAATTTTTGAGCACCAATCACACTTCTTAAAGCCACTTGTAGCCATGGGGGAAAAAAGTACCCCTGTGAGGTCGAAGACTCACTGGGCTGCCAGTTGGAAAAAAAGGCGCAAAGACACCAGAAAAAGAAAAAACAAACTACAAAAAGAGACCCGAACACGACACAGAGACAAAACGAGGTCAGGTGGTGGGAAGAGTACCGATGTGATACTGGAGGCGAGTATGAAAAACTCAGAGAGAAAAATCAACTTTTTCCGGGGACAAGCTAGACAACGTCTGAAGGGCCCTACGGAAAAAAGGAGACTGAGCAAGATGGCACCCTTGGGCGGGAAAGGGACCACCCATGCGTGGTGGCATCTCCCAAAGGCTTTCTTTGAAAGCTGGGGGGATGCTTCCGCGAGGGCTCCATCGGCGCCGAGGCCATCCATATGTGAGGACTAACTTCCTGCTTGTTTCCAGAGAAGAGGAAGTAAGGATGTGATTGAAAACTACAGGCCGGTTAGTTTAATCTCGGTGGTGAATTAATTAATGGAAGCGCTGTTGAAAGAGAAAATAGTGAGGTTTCTGGAATCCAACGGATAACTGGATCCGAGGAAGCATGGATTCATCAAAGGCAGGGCTTGTCAGACAAATCTGATTATTTCTTTGACTGGGTAATCAGGGAGTTGGACCGAGGGAGAGCCCTAGATGTGGTGTATTTAGATTTTAGTAAAGCCTTTGACACCGTTCCCCACAGGCAACTTATAAACAAACTGAGCACCCTAGGGATGGACCCTAAAATTACTGCGTTAGAAACTGGTTGTGTGGGAGGCGACAAAAGGGTACATTCCATTATTAAAGGGTATTTACACCTTTTGATAATGGAATAGCAAGAATATTCCAAACTATTCTGTAATTAAGTTGCTTATAATATGTTATCTAGCTCTTTGCTAAACAACTGTTTATATGTTTAAAGTGAGTTCTATATTATGATGTAATTGTGTTATGTTCTATGTAAACCGCCCTTGATCTATGGAAGGGGCGGTATAGAAAAGCAAATAAATCAATAAATAAAACAGGTAAATGGAGCTCACTCTGAGGAGAAAGAGGTTACCAGTGGTGTGCCCCAAGGATCTGTCCTTGATCCATTTCTTTTTAACATCTTTGTTAGTGATATTGTGGAAAGGTTGTCGGGTAAGTTTGCCTCTTTGCGGATAATAGCAAAATCTGCAATAGAGTAGACACCCACGAAGGTGTAGATAACATGAGGAAGGATCTAGCTAAGCTTGAAGAATGGTCTAGAATTTGGCAGTTGAGATTTAATGTTAAAAAAATGCAGAGTCATGCATTTGGGCTGCAGCAATCCAAGGGAGCGAAACAGTATAGGGGGTGAAGTACTTCTGTTCACAAAAGAAGAGCGGGACCTAGGCGTGATTGTGTCTGATGATTTTAAAGTAACTAAATGGGTAGAAAAGGTGATGGCGAAAGCCAGAAGGATGGTTGTATGCATAGGGAGAGGAATGACCAGCAGAAGAAAGGAGGCGATAGTACCTCTGTATAAGTCTCTGTTGCAACCTCATTTGGAGTATTATGTGCAATTCTGGAGACCGCATCTTCAAAAGGATATGAACAGGTTGGGGTCAGTGCAGAGGGTTGCTACTAAAATGGTTAGTAGTCTTCGTTCTAAAGCATATGAGGACAGACTTAAGGATCTTAATATGTATACTTTAGAGGAAAGGAGGGCTAGAGGTGATGTGTCTGAGATGTTTAAATACCTCCGTGGTATAAATGCACAGGAGGAGAGTCTCTTTCGATTGAAAGCAAGCTCTGCTATGAAGGGACATAGGATGACGATGAAAAGGGATAGATTCTGGAGTAATATGGGAAATATTTCTTTACGGAAAGAGTGGTAGATGTCTTCTAGTTGAGGTGGTAGAGATGAGGACACTATCTTAATTCAAAAAAGCATGAGACAAACACAGAGGATCTCTAAAGGGAAAAAGGAGACTGCTGTAATGGTTGATATGGAAGGGCAGACTAGATAGGCCATGTGGTCTTTTTCTGCTGTCATGTTTCTATGTTTCTTAATGAAAGTTAGTAAATGAGGGCCTTAAACTGTAAGCCTTCTGGCGAAGCACAGTTTCTTACCTGTAACAGGTGTTCTCCGAGGACAGCTGGAGTCAGTTCTCACATATGGGTGACATCGGCATCAATGTAGCCCATGTGGTAATCACTCTTCAGCTTTCAAAGAAAGCCTTTGGGAGTTAGGCCACCCATGCATGGTCACCTTCATACCCAGTATGATGACATAGCTTAAATCAAGCATAAAAAGGGAAAAACAGCTCCACAGGGAGGAGGGAGGGTTCTGAGGACTGTTTCCTGCTGTTCCCAGAGAACACCTGTTACAGGTGAATAACTACGCTTTCTCCGGGAACAAGCAGGAAGTCAGTCCTCACATATGGGACTCCCAAGCTATAGGCTACTGAAAAAACCTGTAAGAGCCTCGGGCAACCAAAAAAGACGAACCATGAAAGGCAGCAAGGAGTACTGAATGGCCTGAAGTCCAGTGAGTCACAAAAAGAGCGAGCACACTCGCAAAGAACAAAGGAAACACACAAAAGCAAAGTGTGTAAATCAGTCACAAGTGCTTTATTAGAAACCCCTACGCGTTTTGGCAAGTGCCTTTCTCAGGGGGTAAAAACCTCAAATAAAAAAGAATCATCAAATAAAACCAAATACAAATAATAATAAATAATTAATCAAACTTTTTTTTCTATAAAGATTTAATAGTGGTTTGGTTATCCCTTGCAGATTCAAGTGGTTTTACCTATCTACACTAACAGTGTATATGTTTTTCCCATTTGGGATTTTTTATGTACATTCACCTCCTCATCTCTCTCTTCTTTTTTTCTAGACATATGCTGCTTAGATAAGCATTCATTATCTCTAGCATGCCAAGATACAATGTATCTTTGCAAGATATATGGCTCATTTCCTCGGGGCCTTTATGTAACTATGTCCTTCTCATTCATCATCTCCTTTTAGGCACATGCCATCTTGATTTTATGCTCGGTCTTACCTTTTATAACTTCTATTTTTATATTATTTTTAACACAATATCATTCCCTTGTTTTATGTATTTAAAGTATTTTATGTTCATATTTTAATTAATTATTTATTATTGTTTGTATTTCGTTTTATTTGATGTAATTTGTTTTTTTATTTGAAGTTTTCACCCCCTGAGGAAAGTATTTGCCAAAACGCATGAGGGTTTTTAATAAAGCACCTGTGACCGATTTACACACTTCGCTTGTGTGTGTTTCCTGAAGTCCAGTGATGCAGCCCCAACGTTGGCGATGCAATCTCTTCTCTGGTAGCCTGGATACAAAGGGCCAGAAGGAAGGAGTTGCACTATCCCCAAAGAAGTGATGAAGTACTGCTTGGCCGAAGGTGCCATCGAGCCGTGAGCTCTCCTCCAAGCAGTAGTGCTCTGCGAAGGTATGGACTGAAGACCACGTGGCGGCCCGGCAAATGTCCTGCAGGAGGACTGAGTGCAGGTGAGCCACCTAGATCGCCAAAGCACACACAACATGCACAGTGACACGACGCTCCAGAGAGCGTCCAGCCTGCTCGTAGGCGAAAGAGATGCAGTCTGTCACCCAGACAGACAGGGTACGCTTAAGAGACCGCAACCCCAAGCCTGCTAATGTCATAGGAGATGAACAGTTGTGACGAATGGCGATGAACCTTAGTCCTCTCGAGGTAGAAGGCCAATGCCCTTTTGGTATCTAAGGTGTGAAGCGAGGCCTCCTCCCAAGATGCATGAGGCCTGGGGAAGAAGGTGGGAAGGACCACCTCTTAGTTGATATGAAAAGTAGACTCCACATTAGGCAGGAATTTGGGGTGAGTCCAGAGAATGACCCCATTTTTGGGGAACATAGTGTAGGGAGCGTGGGCCACCAGCACCTGCAACCCAATGACCCGCCTGGCCGAAGTGAGCGCTGCCAGGAAAGCACAGTTACTTACCTGTAACAGGTGATCTCTGGGAACAGCAGGAATTAGTCCTCACATATGGGTACGTCGGAACCGACGGAGCCTGCGCGGGAAAGCTCCCCAGCTTCCCAGAAAGGAAGCTTTTGGGGCCTCCCACAGCGCATTCGCGCTGCCTTCCCGCCTTCCTGACCAACTCTCCTCAGTTAGAGTTTAAAGCTGAGACAATAGAGAGAGAGAGATACAACTCCTAGGGGAGGTGGGTGGGTTGTAAGGACTAATTCCTGCTGTTCCCAGAGATCACCTGTTACAGGTAAGTAACTGTGCTATCTCCAGGAACAAGCAGGAATGAGTCCTCACATATGGGGACTCCCTAGCTAAGATGCCGGGGAGATCCCCCTGCAAGAATTCCTCATCTTCCTATGGATCTCAGGCATCCATTCAGGGAAGGTGGGCAGGAGTTGTTTAAGAATGGAACAGGTGTCTGAGGACAGCCTGACCAAACAAGGCATCCCGGGAGTCCTTGTCCAAGCAGTAATGGGCTGTGAAGGTATGAACCGTGGCCCAAGTGGCTGCTCGACAGATCTGATCGATGGATACAGAATGAAGATGAGCCATAGATGTGGCCATGGCTCTCACATTGTGAGCTGTGACATGGCCTTCCAGAGAAAGGTTCTTACTCTGGTAAGCAAAAGAAATACACTGAGCAATCCAATTGGACAGTCTTCTTTTTGAGACTGGAAGTCCTAAATGAGAAGGATCAAAAGCAACAAAAAGTTGAGAAGACTTTCTATGTTGCTGTGTCCTGTGGATGTAAAAGGCAAGAGCTCTTTTACAATCTAACGTATGTAGGTTCCTCTCTGCACTAGATGCATGAGGAGCTGGAAAAAAGACAGGTAGATATACCTCTTGATTAAGATGAAAAGTTGAGACCACTTTAGGCATAAAGTGGGGATTTGTCCTAAGGACTACCTTATCATGATGGAACCTTGTATAAGGTGGATTAGCCACTAAAGCCTGCAGTTCACTGATGCGGCGAGCAGAAGTGATTGCAATAAGGAAAATGACTTTCCAGGAAAGAAATTTCAAGGAGGTAGTGGCTAAGGGTTCAAAGGGTGACTTCATAAGCTGACCAAGAACCACGTTTAAGTCCCATGCCACCGGAGGAGGCCGAATGGGAGGTTTAGTTAAAGTTAGACCTCTCATGAATCTTGCAATAAGAGGATGAGAGGAAACAGGTTGTCCATTGATAGGCTGAAGAGATGCTGCAATAGCACTCAAATGGACCCTTACAGAATTGGTTTTAAGTCCTGCATTGGAAAGATGCAGGAGATATTCGAGTAAAGAATTCAAAGGTAGTGCTAGAGGGTTAAGACCTTTTTCAGCACACCAAATGGAAAATCTTTTCCATTTAAAAGCATAAGAACGCCTGGTGGAAGGTTTCCTAGATGCATGGAGGACATCCTTCACCTGTTGAGAAAGATTGAAGTCTTGAAGGTCTAGGCCTTCAGTAACCAAGCTCTGAGGTGAAGGGACTTGGGGTTTGGGTGCCACAAAGTCCCCTCCTCTTGAGACAGAAGGTTTGGAGCAGCTCCTAGATCCATGGAGGGTGCCTGGGAGAGATGCAGAAGTAGAGGGTACCCCACTTGGCGTGACCAGCGTGGAGCTATGAGGATCATGGATCCTTGATCCCTCTGAAGTTTGAATAGAGTCTTGGGAATCAAAGGAATGGGTGGAAAGGCATACAGGAAGGCCTGACCCCAATGAAGGAGGAAGGCATCCTTGGCCTGAGCTCCCTGACACGGGATTCTGGAACAGAACCGGGGAAGTTTGGCATTGCACGGACTTGCAAACAGGTCTATGTCCGGGGTTTCCCATTTCTGAAAGATTCTGAGTACCTGATCCATGTGCAGGGACCATTCGTGTGGAAGCAGAACTCGACTGAGTCTGTCTGCCCAAGAGTTTTGGATTCCTGGGAGGTACACTGCCAGGAGATGGATTTGGTGCTCTCTGGCGAAGGCCCACAATTTTAGAGCTTCGTTGCAAAGCGACAGAGAGCCAGTCCCTCCTTGTTTGTTTATGTAGAACATGGCTACTTGATTGTCGGTATGAACAAGGACTGTCATGTTGATGAGGAGGGTATGAAAGACCTTGAGAGCAAGGAAAATTGCTCGCAGCTCCAAAAGGTTGATATGAAGGGTGGCGTCCTGTGGAGACCAAGTGCCCTGAGTGCAGAGGTCTTGGAGATGAGCTCCCCAACCTGTTTGGGAGGCATCTGTAGTGAGAGTTGTTTGGGGTAACAAAGGTTGGAAGGGGGCCCCCAACAACAGATTTTGAGTGGATATCCACCATTGGAGAGACCAAAAAAGACGTTTTGAGGTTGCTATTTGGTCTGAGAGAGCTCCTGATGCTTGGGTCCACTGGGAGGACAAGGTCCATTGAGCTGCTCTCATATGTAGGCGAGCATAAGGCACCACATGAACTGTGGATGCCATGTGGCCTAGCAGTTGTAGCATCTCCCTGGCAGTCAAGTGGCTTCTGGACTGAATTTGAGAGGCCAAGTGCACTAGATGGTGGCAACGGGCCTGAGGAAGATAGGCCCTTGCAGTGGTGGTATCTAGCCAGGCCCCTATGAACTCTAGGGACTGAGTAGGGGTGAGTTGAGACTTTGGCAGATTGATGACAAGTCCCAGATACTGCAGTATGCGTCTGGTGTGGTCCAGGGAAGTCTGAGCCTCGGACTGAGATGGAGCTCGGATGAGCCAGTCGTCCAGGTATGGGAAGACAAAGATTCCCAGAGTGCGTAGAAATGCAGCTACTATTGCCATGCATTTGGTAAATACCCTTGGAGCAGAGGCTAGACCGAAGGGAAGTACTCTGTATTGGAAATGTTTTCCCTGGAACAGAAACCGTAGGAATTTTCTGTGGGATGGATGGATGAGTATATGTGTGTACGCATCCTTGAGATCTAGAGAACAAAGCCAGTCCTGACTCTGTAGGTATGGAAGGAGAGTGCCTAGAGAAAGCATCTTGAATTTCTCCTTTTATAGGAATGTGTTCAATTCTCTGAGATCCAGAATGGATCTGTACCCCCCTGTTTTCTTGGGAATGAGAAAATAAGGGGAGTAAAAACCTGACCCTTGTTGAGGAAGAGGAACCTCTTCTATTGCCTTTTGGGCGAGAAGAGTGGTCACCTCCTGGCCCAACAGGTACAGGAGAGATGGGGGAGAATTGAATTGTCTCACCATGGTATGGGGAGGAAGGCTGGAGAAATGTAGTTTGTAGCCCTCTCTGATGATAGAGAGGGTCCACTGTTCTGATGTGATTTGTTCCCATCTGGGAGCAAAATGAGTTAACTTTCCTGGAATGGTGAGAGGCTCTAGTTGTTGCAGAGCCAGAAAGGTTAAGTTCTCTAGAATCAAGTCAAAAGCTCTGAGGGGGCTGGGACTGCTGGACTGTAGCAGCCCCTGTAGACTTTGTTCTGGCCTGTTTAGATTGCTGACGCTTAGGAGCAAAGCGAACTTGGGAAGATTGCTGGCCAGTATTTGTGGAAAATCTGGTCTTTTTATAGAAAGGCTTCTTAAAAGGTTTTTTCTTGGCAGGGGTAGAGGTAGACTTAGAAAGTCTATCTAAAGCAGCATTCTCTGCATCCATTTGAGTGGCTTTGATTTGCCACTCCTTGCCAAACAGATTTTCACCTGTACAGGGCAGATTGCCCAAGCCTTCTTGTACCCAGGGTTCCAAATCAGAGGCCTGGAGCCAAGCAAGTCTGCGAGCAGCTATGGCAATGCCAGAGGCTCTGCTAGCTCCCTCAAAAGAGTCAAAGGCTGCTCTGTTGGAGAACTTTGAAACATCTTGAGTTTGCTTTAGCAAAAGAAGGAACTCCTCCTTCTTATCCTCTGGGATAAAGGGGAGAAAATGACGCATCTTCAGTGCAATCTCTTTCAAAAACATGCCCATATAGAGGCTGTATGAATTGATTCTGGCAATAAGCATGCTAGCTTGGAAGATTTTTCTACCAAAAGCATCCAGAGTCCTACATTCTCTTCCTGGAGGGGTAGAAGAGTGCCTTTTGGTACTCTTTATCTTTTTCATAGCAGACTTCACCACAATAGAGTGGTGAGGAAGCTGAGTTTTTGAAAACCAGGAGAAGGAGGAACCCGATACATGGTGTCCAAACGTCGAGAATGTGGAGATAGGGTGAGAGGAGCCTCCCACAAGTCCATCATGTGTTCTTGAAGAATTTCATGTATGGGTAAGGTGGCTGCCTCTTTGGGAACCTTAGAGTATCCTAAAATATCCAATTTTTTTGCTCTAGGTTCCTTTTCAGAGGTTACAGATATGGAGAGTCCTTTAGCTACTTCAATAATGAAGTCTTGAAAGGACAAATCCTCTGGAGGAGACATTCTCCTTTTTGGAGAAGAGGGCTCCTCAGGAAGAGTAAAAGAGACATCAGCAGAATCATCTGAGGTATCAGAATCTTCAGAAGATTCAAAGTACCGCCTATTAGCTTCCAGAGATCGATACGCGTACCGACCGGTATCGACATCGGGCGTACCGGGAACTGGATCGGTATCGAGAAAATCTCCGGAACCGGAGACCGGAACCGGCATACTACTGGAAGTAGATGCTCTGGGTACCGGTATCGGTTGCGGTACCGGAACCGGAGTCGGAACCGATTGTCGCGGTACCGAGGGCGTTGCAGCGTTAATGAAAGCTAGTATGGCCTGCTGCATGGATTCTACCGTAGTACCCATAGACGCCACAACTGCCTGGATGTCGGTACCGGTGTTAGCCGGTACCCCAGAGCAGTCTAACAGGAGATCGGTCGAGGCCGTGCCATCGATGTCTACCTGTAACCCCATAGGAGGAGCTTTGGAAGCCGGAGCTTCCCGCCGGGGTTGTTTGGCTGGGGCAGGGTCCTCAGGGTCAAACCCAAGGGCCTCTCGCTGCTTAGAGGGAGATTTGCCCTTTGAGGACCTGCCTGAAGAATGTTTGGTTACCTGAGATCCATCAGGAGAGGAAGACCTGGAGGATGTTGATGCTGGAGTATCCGCAGAAAACAGCATATGAAACTTAGCTGCTCTGTTCTGTAAGCCCCGTTTGGACATCAGAGAGCAGGATGGACAATCCGGAATGGAATGGTCAGGCCCCAAACATTTAAGACACCACTCATGGGTATCTGTGACTGAAATAGTACTGGTACACTTGGTGCATTTTTTAAAACCAGAGGCTGGTTTCTCCATGAGGGAGAATCTGAGAAGGCCTAGAGGCCTCACAGAAAAAACACACCAAGTGAGGAAAAAGTAATTATTTTTTATTTTTATTTTTTTTTAAGAAATAAATGAAAAAAGACCGGCGGTATCGGTCCGGAATCGGGGAAGGCAGACACGCGGTCAAAGAAACAAATTAAAATAACAATTTCTTCAGCGGTGACAGGAACACGACCTGCTGGCTCCGCGGAAAAAGAAGAACTGAGGAGAGTTGGTCAGGAAGGCGGGAAGGCAGCGCGCATGCGCTGTGGGAGGCCCCAAAAGCTTCCTTTCTGGGAAGCTGGGGAGCTTTCCCGCGCAGGCTCCGTCGGTTCCGACGTACCCATATGTGAGGACTCATTCCTGCTTGTTCCTGGAGATCATCACTTTCCAGGACAGGAACTTGAGATGGCACATAGCCAGTGGCTCAAAAGGGGAAGAACATCAGATTCCTGAGGACAATGTTCAGATCCCACACCACCGGCGGAGGGCAGACAGGGAATCGCGAGAGGAGACGTCCCCTCATAAAACAGCACACAAGGGGGTGCACAGAGAAGGGCTGGCCATTGACGAGATCGTGATGCGCAGCCAGGGCGCTGAGGTGCACCCTGACGGAACTGGATTTTAGACCAGCCTGGGAGAGGTGCAGCAGATACTGAAGGATGTATTGTACAGAGCAAGAGAAAAGGTTGAGATTCTCGGTATGGTGCGAGGACAGGAATCTATGCCATTTGAAGGCATACACGCACTATGTTGAGTCCCTGTGCTGTGCGCCAGTAGGACGTCCTCCACGTCCAGAGAAAGGCAGAGGTGTGCTAGTGCTAACTAGTCAGCAGTCATGCCATCAGGGCGAGGACTGGAGGTAAGGATGGAGAAGGGTCCTGTCCTCTTGTGAGAGCAAGTCCGGGGCATGGCCCAGGGCTATCAGGACAGCCTGTGATAGCTGCAAAGTAGGGGGAACTACGGTTGCCTGACCCATCGAGGAGCAATGAGGTCATGATCGGGTCCGAGGCAGCAGAGGCAGCAGTCGTGTGTGTCGGTAAGAGACATGAGTTTCTTACAGCGATCACACTTTTTAAACCCGCTGGCAGCCATCGAGGGAAAAAGGGCCCCTGCGAGGTCAAAAGACAGGGCTGCCAGTGAAAAGGAAAAAAATGGCGCGAACGCTTGTCACAAAGGACAAAAAACCGAAAAATAAAGAAACGGACCCGATACCGGCGTAGCGGGTCCGGGTGGGAAAAAGAATCCAGCGTCGAACTGAAAAAGAATAAATAATAAGAAAGAAAATCAACTTTTTCAGCGGTGAATACAAACAGTGTCTGTAGGGCTCTGCGAAAAAAAGAAGACTGAGCAAGATGGCACCCTAGGGCAGGAAGGGGACCGCGCATGCGCGCTGCAATTCCCAAAGGCTTTCTTTGAAAGCTGGGGAAATTGCTCCGCGAGGGCTCCGTCGGCGCCGACGTCACCCATATGTCAGGACTGACTTCCTGCTTGGTCCTGGAGAACCACGGTTGCCTGACCCATCGAGGAGCAATGAGGATTACCAAAGCCTGATCTGACTCCACCTTTAGTAAGGTATTAAGAACCGGGCAGGTATGCATACAGTAGACTCCCGGACCAAGACAGGAGAAAGGTATCTGCCGCCATCCGGTCCAGGATTGGCCTCCGGGAGCAGAAGCACAGCAGCTGCGCGTTCTTGGGGCTGGCAAAGAGGTCCAATGTCTGGATCCCCCAACGGTGGAAGATGGAGATGGCTACCACCGAGTTGAGGCACCATTCATGGGGCTAAAGGACTCTGCTGAGTTGATCTGCAAGCAGATTGCCCTGGCCCGGCAAGTAGACTGCCCAGAGGATCATGCCCTTCTCTGCGCAAAAGTACAGAGGCGGACCGCCTCCCAAAAGAGGAGGTATAAACCTGTTCCCCCCTGCTTGCTGATGTAATAAATTGCTACTTGGTTGTCCATTTGAACGAGGACTACCTGGTTTGCCAAGTGGGCCTGAGACACCTGAAGGGCATTTGTCACAGCTCAGATTTCCAGGAGGTTGATCTGGAAGGCACTTTCCTCCTGAGTCCAGGTGCCCTGAGACTGAAGACCATTGCAGTGGGCTCCCCAGCTGAGCTTGGACTGGCTCTACCGTCCGATCCTCAAGCAGAGACTCTCTGTGCAAGGAGGTCATGGGAAGTTCCCCTGGGAAGAAGGGAGGAGATGACTGGTCAAAGTGCAGAATGTAACCCTCCCATACCACCTGCAGCACCCAGGCTTTGGTACTGATGCCTGGCCAGAGGTGAGCGAAGTAAACCAGACGTCCTCCCTTGTACCTTGGGCCCTGGTCCTTGGGGGGGGGGGAGAAGAGCTATGCCCAAGAGGTTAAAGGCCCCTCCAGGGAGCAGCTGAGGCACTGATTGGGGCTTTCTAATTACAGGGGCTGTGCCCCTGGCCCTTGGCCTGATGACCCTGTGGGGAGCTTGATAGGCCGGAAATTGAGGGTATTTTCCTTAAGCCTTTTTCGTCTTTGGGTGAAAGGGCTTTTTCCCTGAAGCCTTCTGTCTGCAAGAGTCAACGGTCTTCTGGGAGAGCCTAGTCCTGGTCAAACTCTGACTCCAACTCTGTGGCTTTGTCGGTTATGGGCTTGCCAAAGAGGTTTTATCCCCGGCAGGGGACATTGTCCAGTTTGTCCTGTACCCATTGCTCAAAGTCCAAGGACTATAACCAAGCCAGGCAGTGGGCATTAATGCCCACCACAGCCACACGAGCCACAGACTTGAAGCAGTTATAGGCCACTGGAATATGGAGCATTCCCAAACCGAGGATATGAGGGCCCAGAAATGCTCGAGAGAGTCACTTGCTAGCCCAGCTGAGAACAAGGCAAGTACCTTCACCAGGTCCTTCAGGTACATGCCCATGTACAGTTGGTAAGCCTGGATGCGGGCCACAAGCATCAAGCCCTGGTAGTACCTTCTGCCAAACCCATCCATGGTGCAGGTCTCCCTACCAGGGGGCACCAAGGAGTGTGTCTTCTGACTTTTATATGACACATGGCAGACTCCATGTGAGTTGTGAGGCAGCTGTGCCTTTGTAAAGTCCAGGTTCTTGCCAACTCGATACTGGGAATCGAGTTGCCGGCTCACTACTGGCACAGTCACCGGTCTCTCCCACATCGTAAACAGCAAGCGCTCCAGGATGGGAGGTATCTGTACAGTCAGTGTTCCCCTCGGAGAGGCCTCATACTGGAGGATCTCCAAGTCCTCAGCACAAGGCTCATCCTTTGGTTCCACAGACAAGCCCAAGAAACAAGGTCCTCAGGCAGGGACCTCCAGTGCTCCTGAGGAGGAGACGGGTCAAAGGGGACATCCCTGTGTAACCTGGTGTCGGGTGACTCATCAGTCTCCCAGTCCAACTTGGAGCCGGACAAGACCTCGAGCCTCAGATAGTCATTGGAGCAGCCAGCACAGAGGGAGAACGAGATACCCGACAAGTCGACCCAGAGGTGCTCAGTGGTGAGTCGCGCCTCGTGTGGGAGATCGACTGATGCGGCTCCGAGCGAGTCACGAACCGTTCCAATACAGGCTGAACCTCCTCCAGGGAGGTCCTCAAGTGGAGGGTCCTGATGTCGGCACCAACAAACTGGATGCTCCAGGCACTGGGCCCAACTGCACCTTGAGGAAGACAGCCAGGTGGCGTTCTAGAGCCGCCATCCTGGCTTCGATACCAGTAGGCTCCGCAGCGACCAGTTCAGGCCTCGATGGCATAGAGCCCGAAACCAGCTCCCTTGATGGGGAATCACCAATGGTGATCACATCGGAGGACTGAGCCCAATCCCCCGACGCAGTGGGAGTCTCCTCCTGCCGGAGCAGCTTCAAGGGCCGCTCCCAGCCATTGTCCTTGGCGTCAGGTCGAGGACTCTGAGGCCAGGGATCAGAAACCTTACGCCCAGCTCCGGGATCAGATTTAGACTTGGACAATGTCTTGGACCAATGGGGACGGCCCTCTGAGGACAACCCCCAGGTCCGAGGCTTTGCAACCTTGGGGCACGGATCGAGAATGTGCGCGCAGCTCCGAGTTGTCGGACACAGTCTCTGAGGGCAACAATTCCAGACTGTATGCCGGAACTGCGGTAGAGGCCTTCAAGCCAAAAAGCTCCTCCCACTGCTTTTCACGATTCCTCCGGCTCTTGCTTGACATCGGCAGGTAGAGCGGGCAAGTGGAGTCCTCGTGATCTGCACCAACGCACTTGAAGCAGCAACTGTGGCAGTCCGTGATGGACACAGTACAGGGGCATTTGCCACATTGCTTAAATCTGTTGACCAAAGAAATAACAGGGAATACAGTACACATGGGGTCAAACTCAGACATCTCGGTTAGGCATGGCGCGAGAAAAGATCTGCGCAGCGCAAAAGAAAAAGGACCCGAGAAAAATGTGATGCTGAGGCAAGGGCGGCCTTGGGCGGCGAGAAAGTGATCGGGAACTGACCAGCAAAAAAGCGCTGAGAAGGGGTTAGAAAAATCAACTTTTACCGGGGACGACAGACAGGACAATCTGCAGGGCTCTGCAGCAAAAAGATGGCACCTTTTGGCAGGAAGGTGACCGCACATGTGCAGCCTCTCCCAAAGACTTTCTTTGAAAGCTGGGGAGTGATTACCACGTGGGCTTTGTCAATGCCGACATCACCCATATGTGAGGACTGACTTCCTGCTTGTCCCGGAGAACAGGGAAATACCTACTATACTACAGTATAATTTGCCTTGAACTACCACTGAAAAGGCATGATCTAAATACAAATAAATGTAATTAAGAAAATCCAAAACCATTATTTTGTTTAGGACAATTGATGTCACAGATTAAACAGAATATACCTCGACATCATCATAGGATGCTCCACTGGTGTCAAAGTACTGAAGTCAGGTAAATCACAGTCTACACATGGAAGCTCTGACTGGGCCGTCAAGGATGGCAATATGCTTCCACTGTTTTCTTCATCATCCGTCTGAATTAAAGTTTCAGTACTTGACTCACTAAATGGCACTAGGAAATTGCTATTAGCTGTTTTATTTTGAAATGCATGATTATTCCATGAATCCAAATGTAACACCTGACTTTTAGAATAGGTCGAAAAATCATCCAGAGGTGAATGAATATTGCTATTGTGTGAAAATGACTCAGTATCGTAATTATTCTCTGAAAGAGGTTTCAGAAAAAAGTCTGGAGTGACAGGAATCTTGGATTCCACAGCATTATAAGGATAAGGACGATGTTCTAGATGCTGCTGACTTGGCTTCTTGTGTAATGTTGGATCCAGTGTCAGAACCTATGAAATTAAATTAACATTATAAATAAAGGCTGCTAAAGAATTTATAGAGCAATTTACTAAATGTTAATGCATGCTAATGCCATTAAAACACATTTATTGCAGGGGCCATTTTATGTAATGGCCCTTGCAGTGAATAACACACATTTAATAGTATTTGTATACGCTGTTAGTAAATGACCCCCTTAATAGGGATTTATTAATGACAGTCCCATAAACAAATTCCTGTCGGGATATTTCCTCCTACTTTTGGCTTCCATCTCCATCTATTGGAGTTACACACCACAAGGTGCAATTAGATCTTACCTGCTAATTGTCTTTCCTTGAGTCCCTCCAGTCAGTCCAGATGTGTGGGTTATTTCCCTTCACCAGCATATGGAAACCGAGAAGCCCTAGTTTTGATGTCACACTATAAGGGGCTGTGTGCACGTCTGAACAAGCTAGTATCCTATTGACAAAGCAGATTCCAGAAGAAAACATTAAGCAAAGAACTGTAACCAAATTAACACTTTTGAGGGGGGGGTCCACAAAATAGGAAGCTTAACCACCAAAAGAAACTGAATACTGGGATCTCCCTGCAAAATATCGCACTAAAACACCAAGATGGAGAAAATTCCCCAGACGTGATATTACATGCTCTTTACTACTCGCATACCCAGGCTCGCTAGAAAAACGGAGTGGGTCCTGGACTGGACTGGAGGGACTCAAAGAAAGATAATTAGCAGGTAAGACCTAACACCACCTTCCATATCGTCACTCCAGTCCAGTCCAGATGCGTGGGATGTACCAGAGCAGTAATCAAACTTGGGAGGGACCTGCGAGCCCAGCTTGCAGAACCCAGGCCCCCAAACGGGTATCCTCTCTTGCTTGAACAGACAAACGATAATGCTGCACAAAATAATGGAGATGACAAAGTCACCGCTTTACAAATACCCACCAGGGAGACTAGGCCATACTCGGCCCAGGATGCTACTTGAGCTCTGGTCAAGTGAGCCCACAAGCCCTCTGGAACCTGCCTGCAATAGCTTCTTTCGGCCAACACGCAATGGAAGCCTTTGAAGCTGCCTCACACTTGTGCAAGCCTCCAAAACAGCACAAAGAGATGATCTGATTTCCTAAATGGATTTGTGTGCCTAAGATACCGACAAAGAACATGAACATCTAAGCAATGCAACTGCCTTGTTGCTGAACGCTGCTCCGAAGCCGAAAAGACTGGCAGAGATACTGACTGGTCAACATGAAAGGGTAAAACCACCTTAGGCAAAAAGGATGGAACTGGATGAAGAACCACCTTCTCCTTGGAGAACAAAAGAAAAGGCTCCCTACGAGAGCGAACTTGCAACTCCAATACCCTAAGCGCTAAACAGATCGCCACTAGAAAAACCACTTTTAAGGTAGGATCCTTGAGGTAAGTTTGACCAAGAGGCTCAAAAGATTCCTCTGTCAGCGCTGATAGACAAGATTCAAGTCCCACAGAGGAACAATTTGACGCAACGGCGGATGAATATGCTTCACTCCCCTAAGAAAAACAAAACACATCTGGATGTGAAGCTATAGAACAGTCCTTCAACCACACCCTATAAAGAGTTCAGAGCAAGACCCTTATCCAAATTGTCCTGGAGAAATGCAAGAATATATGGCAATGAGGAAGAGAGTTTGCAGACCTCTGCTCTCACACCAATCCTTGAAAACATGCCCAACTCTATAGGCTAAAGATCTCTTCCGTCCCTAAAGCAAAGTAGCAATCACCTGAGGTGAGTAACCTCTCTTCCTTAACCTAGCCCTTTTAAGAGCCAGGCCATAAGCAAGAACAGAGCCCTTCCAGCATGAGGACAGTACCTTGTGACAACAGGTTGTTCAGCAGAAGAAGATACGAAGAAGGATCCACTAACATGCAAACCAGATTCACACACCAAGGCCTCCAAGGCCAATAAGGCGCTACCAAAATTACTCACCCTCAATGAGTCTATCTTCCTCAGCACTGCCTATAAGAGGCCAGAGGGGAAACAATATTGCTTGGCCCATCCCTCTGACCCTCTTTCTTGCCTGTGACTGAAGAACCTTTCCACATTGGCAATGCAGAAGGGGGCCATCAGATCCATGACTGACGGACCCCACCAACGAACTACAGACTGGAAAAACAGATGACTCAAGACACCACTCCCCCAGAACCAATCAATGCCGATATAGAAAATCGGCCTGCACATTTTCTTTTCCTGCCATGTGAGATGACGAGAGAGCTAGAAGGTGAATCTCCACCCACTGGAGTGGAGGTGCCACCTCATCTATTAACTGAGCACTGCTCATTCCACCCTGACGATTGCATTGTCCAAAAAGACTCGCACTGCTTTGTTCTTCAACAGGGGCTGAAAGTACTGAAGAGCCAGAAAAACTGCTCTCATCTCTTGGACCACGTAGCCTCCACTGGAGACCACCGACCTTGCGCCACTCTGGACAGACAATGCAGTCCCCCAATCATAAAAGCTGGCATCAGTGGTTAAAATCACCCACTCGGGTGCCTCTAGCAGAATCCCTGCCAGCAGCTTGCACACATCCATCCACCAAGAGAGAATCGGGGATAGGATAGCCTCTTTCAAAGAGAATGAGTCTGAGACCAAAGGGACAGCAATGCACTCTGAAGGGACCTCTTATTTTATTTATTTATTTACATTCTCTTATATACCGCGCTATTCTGCATCAGTGCGGTTTACATTGAACAAACTGAAATTACATTGAACAGGGCATTATAACTTGGAGATAACTATTTTACAGGGAACATGGGCTATGGAGGGTTAAGTGGCTTGCCCAAGACCACAAGGAGCACCTGTGGGACTAGAAACCCCAGTCCTTCCGGCCCAAGGTTGCTGTCCTCTAGTGGGATTTGAACCCCCGACCTTCCAGCCTGAAGTACCCTGCCCCAACCACTAGGCCACTCCTCTACTCCTTGAAAGCCCTGGCCCATGGCACAAGATCCAAAGTCACTGCCATGAATCCCAGAAGCTGCAGATAAACACTACGCCAATAGGAGCTAACTTTCAAGAAAAGCTAAGAACCAGGTGTTCAATTGTTGAAAATCGCTCCTGAGGAAGAGTTACCAAACCTAAATCTGTGCGAAAACGGACCTTTATGTTCATTAGATCCTGCATTGGAACTAAGCTGCTCTTGCTGAAGTTGACAACCCAACCTAAATGCTGGAGGAGGGTTATAACCCGGCTGGTCGCATCCCAACTCTCCTGGGCTGATTTTGCTCGAATCAACCAATTGTCCAGAAAAGGATGTACTAGAACACCCTCTTGATGAAGGATGGCCACTAGAATTACCATCACCTTTGTAAATGTTCGAGGAGCGGTAGCAAGGCTAAAGGGGAAGTGCTCAAAACTGAAAATGACTGATGGACATCGCAAAGTGCAAATACCTCTGATGAGCTGGATGGATGGCAATGTGAAGATACGCTTCGGACAAGTTCAGCGAGTCAAACACCTGGCGTTCCTTACCACTTGTATGACCGATTGCAAAGTAGCCATACGAAAATGAGTCATCCTCAAGGCCCAATTGACATGCTTCAGATCCAGAACTGGATGAAAGGATCCCTCCTTTACTACCAGAGTTTGTGCATCAGGCTTCATCTCTGGCCCTTTTCAAATCCAGGATGAAAACTCACCTCCTCGAGGCTGCTTTTAGCTCCTGATCCACTTAGGGGCTTGTTTACAAAGCCACGGTAGCGGTTCGCGATCGTTATCGGAGCCGCGGCTCCGATAACGACCGCGAACCGCTACCGCGGCTTTGTAAACAAGCCCCTTAGTCTCTTATATGTTTCCCTACCATTGCCCTGGATATAACCTTGCCCTCAGCTATTGTGTTGTCTGTCTTGACTAGATTGTAAGCTCTGATGAGCAGGGACCATCTTTTACATGTGTCTGTACAGCGCTGCATTCACCTTGCAGTGCTATACAAATGATAAGTAGTAGTAGTAACAGTAGTAATAGTAAATTGTATATCGACCAAAAGTTCTGCTGAAGGCACTCTGACTACCGCTTTTAACTGGATCAACCTCTGCAGCATTTCCACTACAGCTCAAAGCTTGGCCAAAGCCTTACAAGGGGACAACAAAGATGTTGAAGAGGGAGTCATGCCAGCTCTAGGGAACAGTCTTCCAGAATTACCTTGAGAGCTCACTGGTTGGAGGCGATATGGACTCAAGCGGAGTAAAAGGCTTGTAATCTACCGCCAGCCAGAATCAACTCCACTTGGGCCCTTTTGGCTTCATTGGGGCTTCTTGGGAGCCGCCATGGGCCCCCTAAAAAATCCCTACCTGCTCATCGGCCTTCCCAAAATGGCTGACCGCGAGAACAATAGCGCGACCGTTGAAAGGAAATAGAAAGGGAATGAAATGAGATGATCTTAAACTATGAAAGTCCTGGAAACGACCCCATTCAGGAGTTGCAGTTTTCACCGACTTAGGCTTATCCTCTGGAAGGCGAGGAACTTTTACTTTCCCCAACTCTTTCACTAACTTTTCAAGGACCTCACTAAAAAGAAGTTTTCTTTTAAAAGGTAGCTTACTGAGACGAGACTTAGAAGCCCCAACCGCAGACCAATTACGGAGCAATAAAAGACAGCACTGAGACAACAGAGGCCATATTCCTAACTGAAGCTTTCACCAGATCATAGAAGGCATCAGCAAGATAAGCTGACCCAGACTCCAATTTAGAAACATCCAATATGGTACCTTGCGCATCAGGTTCCACTTCCAGAAGACCCTGAGCCCATCTCAAACATGCCCGAGCCACATAGGCACCACACACAGACACCTACAAGGCCAGAGCGGTAATCTCAAAAGACTGCTTCAGAAGAGTCTCAAGCTTACAATCTTAGGCATCCTTCAAAGCTATGACTCCTTCCACCAGAATGGCTGTCTTTGCAGGTCCGACTCCAGCCTTTCCCATTCCACCTCTATCAACTCTTTAATAGCCTTGCAACAACAGATCCTCTAAGGACCCCTCCTTCAACAGCAGTAAAGCCATAGTCTCCAGGGACCCACTCCTCCAAACGACTCCCTCACAAACACAGCAGACACCCGCCAAAAAAAAGGGACCCACACCGGCCCCCACAAACAGCTTTACCCGCCGGCATTCCTCTAATGTGAAAAGAGCATCCCACCGGAACAACTGAGAGCAAAGAAAATGAAAGGAAATAAAGAACTCATAGGTTTAATGGAAAAAACAGTTTTTACTGGCTGCACTGGCTTACCGCTTCTCCTGGAGCTGAAGACTTTTTTTTTTTTTTTTTTAATAGACAGTGCCAAACAAAGCCCCTGGGCTTCCTCCCAAAGGTAGGAGAGGGAGAACAGAAACCTCAGCTGACCTTGGCAGAGACGACCAGTATTTGTGAGAGGAGGAGGGATTCAATAAACAACTTTTCACCCCACACAGAACACCATGCAGACTAAACAGCACCCGTGCCTGTCTAAGATCCAATATTCAAATCCTTCTCAACTGCAAAAGCTTCAAAAGACACCTTTTTTTTCCAGTCACACAGAAGGTCAGACTGCACAGGAACATCACCATCTACTGGAGACTGAGAAATGGCTTGCTTAGAGGTGCCCATGGCTCCTTATAGTGTGACATCATCAAAACCAGGGCTTCGCAGTCTCCATCTGTTAGTGAGGAGACATAACCCACGCATCTGGACTGGACTGGGACGATATTTAAACTTTTATTCACTGCTACCTAAGATGAGATTTTAGTTACTGGATAATCTCCATTCCTGGAGTCTTGCTAGACTAGTCTGTTTTCCACTACTAGCAGATATGGAGTCAGAGGAAGAACCAGAATATTTCAGTGACATCAGAGCTACTAGAGCTGGTGCTTCTAAAGGAACACTTCAATATTTGTACCTAAGCATATGGTAAAGAAACTGGACCTCATACAACCTCATTGAGGATAACCTAGGAGGGAGGCACATCGAGAACTATGTACAAACCTATGTACAAAACAGCCACCATAAAGAATTATCAGTTAGAAAGGCCAAAAGCCCGCAAGGCAAACGGCAGAGAAAACGGATCACAAAGGGGCAAATCCTGGACTGGTCTAGCAGGACTCCAGGAAAGCAGATTATACAGTAAGATAAAATCTCACCTTCCAGATCATCCTTCTAGACCACTCAAGACAAGTAGAAAGTGCCAAAACGATGACGCTATTGGGTGGGAAAACACAGCTGCCTTCAAATCTCTGCACTGAAGGCTGTATCAGCCCTAACAGAGACATCCAAACGGTAATGCCTGACAAAGGCAGAAAGGGATTACCGGGTCATGGCTGACATGTTTATCACACCTAGTTACAGGTGAGCAGCAAAGCAAAGGCTGCTCATATGCAGTGGAGTGGCACGCTCAAACCATGGCATTGCTGCAACTATCCAGAGAGAATACTCATAGTTGCTGCCAAGCAGGGCCAGCCCATCCACTAGACGGTCGCCTAGGGCAGCAGATCTCTATGAGCAGCAGGCCATGTGCTTTGGCACACATGGCCTGCCACTTCTGACCCCCTCAAGTTACATCGGAGGGGAGACAGAAGCGGCAGATGATGTGTGCAAAGCACATGGCCTTCAGCCAAGCTGAGCAGCGCCCCACCCCTCCCCGCCAAGGCAGAAGAAAATCTTTCTCCTTTTCCGCACACCAGCCGGAGAACCTTCTCCACTTAAAGGCATAAGCCCATCTGGTGAAGGGTTTTCAGAAGGCCAGTAGGACCTCCTCAACTTCTGGAAGACTGAAAGGGGCCAACCCTACCATTTCAGTAGCCATGCTGTTAGCAATAGTGACCACAGATTGGGGTGCAGGAAAGAGCCCTCCTCCTGGGACAGGAGTTCCAGGGCTTGACCCAGAGGGATTGGGAGTGCTACTGACATGGAAAGCAACAGAGGGAAACAACATTGCCTGGGTCACCTGGGGACAATCAGTAAACTGATGCCTTTTCTATCTGAAACTTGAAGAGGGTCCTGGCGACCAGAGGGGGGAGGGGGGGTCAGCAGGAACTCATAAAGTAGGCCCTCGGACCACGAGATCAGGAAGGCAGGTCGCTCCTTCTTCGATGCCTCGGACAACTGGACCGGGCCTGGGGAGCACCCGGCTGATCGGAACCATCCAAGGACGCCGCCTTCGAGTGTTTATTCTTCTTTCTGTGTTCCCTCGAGGGAGACCCCCATTCTGAGGATCCACGACGAGGCTCGGGCTCGGAAAGGGCCACCCTAGGTGTCAGGGCCTCAGATGAGGCCCGGGCTTTGGGTGCCGGGGAAGAACTTGTCGTGCTGCTGCTGGCAGCTCTTGAGGGCCCTTGCTGGACATCCTCTTGCAGAGACCGCAGGCCACCGGGTCATGGTCTGGCCCAAGGCAATGAAGGCAGCAGTCAAGGACATAATTTTAGAGCACCGCTCATACTTCTTAAATCCACTGGTAGCCATGGGGGAAAAAAATCACCTCTGTGAGGTTGAAGACCCTCCGGTCTGCCAGCAGGAGTAAAAAGGCACGAAGGCGCCAAAAAAGAAAAAAACAAAAACTACAAAAATATGGAACCAAACCAGACGTCAAGGCACCGAGGTTGGTAGCGGGAAGAGTACCGGTGCAATAACTGACGCGAGTTGGAAACTTGAGGCACAAAAAAAAAAAAAAAAAAAATCAACTTTTCCGGGGACAAGCCAGACGACGTCTGAAGGACTCCGTGGAAAAAAGGAGACTGAGCAAGATGGCACTCTTGGGTGGGAAGGGGGCCACGCATGTGTGGTGGCATTTCCCAAAGGCTTTCTTTGAAAGCTGGGGGGATGCTTCCACGAGGGCTCCGTCGGTGTTAATGTCACCCATATGTGAGGACTGACTTCCTGCTTGTTCCCGGAGAATAATGGTTTATGGACCTTTCCTCCAGTAACTTGTCCAAACCTTTTTTAAGCCCAGCTACACTAACAGCTTTTACTACATCCTCTGGTAACGAATTCCAGAGTTTGATTACACGCTGAGTGAAAAAATATTCTCTCTTATTAGTCTTAAAAAGGTTACCCTTAGCTTCATTGCATGTCCCCTAGTCTTTCTATATTTTGATGGCGTAAATAATTGTTCTACGTTTACCTGTTCCACTCCATTCATTAATTTATAGACTTCTATCATATCTCCCCCTCAGCTGTCTCTTTTCCAGGTTGAAGAGCCCTAACATTTTTAGCTTCTCTTCATAGGGGTATCTTCCATCCCCTTTACCATTTTGGTGGCTCTTCTCTGTACCTTTTCTAATAACGCTATATCCTTTTTAAGAAACGGCAACCAGAATTGCACACAATATTCAAGGTGCGGTCACATCATCAGAGGCATTATAAAATCCTTTGTTTTATTCTCTAATCCTTTCCTGATACCTAGCACCTTTATTTTATTCTTCATTCCTTTCCTTATAATACCTAGCATTCTATTTGCTCTCTTGGCCACCACTGCACACTGAGTGGAGGGTTTCAACATGTTGCCCACGATGATGCCTAAATCTTTTTCCTGGGTGGTGGTTCCTAATGTGGAACCTTGCATCGTGTAACCATAGTTTGGGTTGTTCTTTCCTAGGTGTATAACCTTTGCACTTGTCCACGTTTAATTTCATCTGCCAATTTATCAAGGTCCTCTTGCAATTTTTCACAATCCTCATGTTTTAACAACTTTTAATAATTTTTTGTTATCTGCAAATTTGATTATCTCACTTGTTATTTCCAGGTCATTTATGAATATGTTAAAAAGCAGCGGACCCAGCACAGATCCCTGGGGTACTCCACTATTCACCTTCCTTCACTGGGAAAATTAGCCATTTAGCCCTACTCTCTGCTTTCTATCTTTTAATCAGTTCCTGATCCACAATAGTACACTATTTCCTATCCCATTACTTTTTAATTTCACTAAAAGTCGCTCATGAGGGACCTTGTCAAAGGTCTTCTGAAAATCCAGATACACTATATCAAGAGACTCACCTTTGTCTACCTGTTTATTCACACCTTCAAAAAAACATAACAGATTAGTAAGAGAAGACCTTCCTTGGCTAAAGCCATGTTGACTGTCTCCCATTAAGCCATGACTATCTAAATGTTCAGTAATTTTGTTCTTTATAATGATTTCTACCATTTTTCTCAGTACTGACTTCAGGCTCACCGGTCTGTAGTTTCCTGGATCACCCCTGGAACCCTTTTTAAAAATTGGCATTACATTGACCATCCTCCAATCTTCAGGTAAGAACATAAGATATGCCATACTGGGTCAGACCAAGATCCATCAAACCCAGTATCCTGTTTCCAACAGTGGCCAATCTAGGTCACAAGTATTGTCGTCACCCTAGCCTGGGCCAAAGGCCTAAAGGAGCAGGGCTGCCAATGTTAGTCCTTAAATAAAGAATTATACTATTCTTGTCCACAGCTTGGACTTCTGGGACTTGTAGTTGTTTCTCCTTATTTAAAGACAGTAGTGTGAAACCGATGGTTTTTAAAGGCAAACAAGAATTTATTTATCTTCCCCAAAAGCATTAAGGCTCAACACAAACGTTAGGATTCTTCTCCAAGCAATAACATCAGGAAATTATACACAAACTAGAACTGAAACTGCTCCATAAGCCTTTTAACACGAGTAGCTGTTTTCATCAAACATTCAGCAAACAAAACATATTTCCTTCAAGCAAAGCTTAATGTCCATTTCTATCTTCTGCTTCTTTAGTAAACCAACCACAAGTTATGCATGTATTCTTTTCATTAGAAGCGGTTCCTAGCATTAACACGGCTAGGATAAGTCACCCTGTTTCTTCAGTGCTTTCTAGGTTAAAGACTTTTTAACAGAAAGCTTTCAATCTGCCTTCTGGCACAATGAACAGTCCATTGCTAATTCCTCAGTTATAGAATCCTGCTCAGGACAGTCTACCTGCATTTCTTCTTGCTCTACAGCATGTACGTCTGACTCTGAGCTTTCATGAACTGTTTCTGGCTTAATGCTCTGTAAGAGCTCCTGAACTTCTCTCCACAGCTGCTCTCCACAATAAGGAAGGTTTGTACCTGATATGTGAGGATTCTTTCTCTGGATCAACTGCCTCAGTTCTTCTAACTTGTTCAGCCCTGGTTCTTTGTACCAAGCTGGGTTCTGGTCACTTCTAGCTGTGACTTTGTCCACCCACCTTTTGGCAGCTTGAACTCTCTGAGCTGGTCCATGAACCGTTTGAACTGCAACCTGACCCTCGTCAGCAATTCTCCTAGCCACACCTCGGCTGGCTTCAGGACTAACAGCACTCCTCCTGCAAGCCTGGCTTTCTTTATGGCTGCTACTTTCACTGCTGAACTCCTCACCGAAGTCTTCACCGTTCTCCTCCCCGGTGATCTCCTTTCTGTTCCCCTCTCCTCTCCTTTCTGTTCTCCTGGGTTTATAAGGCTGTTTCTTAACTAATGTACACTGCTTCCTACTCAGGTGTTTTTCATTACTCCCCAAGCCTGCACTCAGGTTAGCAGAGCTTGGGTGTGGCCTGCCTTCAGTAACTGCATGTTCTCTTCCTTTACCTGCACTCTGAAAGCTGTGAATTCCCTGCCTGTCTCTCTCCTTAAAGGTATATTTACAATTTTCCTCTATTTCCATGGGCTCAGCCGAGCTCTCCTCATCACAGTATCTAGCAGTTTCCCCAAAAGACACATGTTCCACAATGCTTGTATTGGGGCAAGCATTATTATAGATGATTTTAATGATAGTTCACAGATTCTAATAGTAGGTCTGCAATCTCATATTTCAGTTTTCAACACCCTTGGATGTATACCATCCGGTCCAGCTGAGCTGCTACTCTAAAATTTATCAAATAGTTGTAATAAATCTTCCCAGTGTATCGATATTTCTTTCAATTCTTCTGCGGCATTACCTTTAAATACTATTTCAGTCAAGGGTAACATCCCTACATCTTCCACAGTAAAGACCGAAGCAAAGAATTCATTCAGTCTCTCCGCTATGGCCTTTTCACCTCTTAGTGCCCCCCTTTACCCTTCTATCATCTAATGGTCCAACTGACTCTCTCACAGGATTTTTTTGCTACAAATGTACTTGAAAAAGTATTTACTACATGTTTTTGCTTCCACAGCAAGCCTTTTCTCAAATTCTCTCTTTGCCTGCCTTATCAATGCCTTGCATCTAACTTGCCAGTACTTATGTTGTTTCCAGTTTTTGTCATTTGGCTCCTTTTTCCATTTCCTGAAAAATGCTTTTTTGGCAACAGCCTCTCTGACCTCACCTTTAAACCATGCTAGCAGTTTTTTGGACTTACATGCTTTAACAAAAGTGGAAGGAATACAGCTGGTCTGAGCTTCCAAGATAGTATTTTTTAAACAACACTCATGTGTGTTGTAATTCTTTAACTTTTGCAACTGCTCCTTTTAGTTTTTTCTTAACTATTTTCCTCATTTTAACATAGTGTCCCTTTTGTATGTTAAAAGGTAGTAATGCGGATTTTCTTACCGCCCTTCCTCCATTTAGTAAATCAAACATGATCATGCTATGATCACTATTGGCAAGTGGCCCCAACACCCTTATCTCTTGCACCTGATCTTGTGTTCCCACTAAGGACTAGGTCCAAAATGGCTTCCCCTCTGGTCTATTCATGAGAGCATCTTGAACTTTCTCACCAGAAACTTGTTTACGTTTTGCAGGTCTAGTATGGGCCTGAGGCCCCCAGTTCTTTTTGAGATAAGGAAGTATCTGTCGTAGAAGCCTTTTCCCCCATACATGTTTGGGTACAGGCTTCTACTGCGTTGTCCCAGAGCAGACCTGTGAGCTCTGAGAGCAGAAGGGTCTGGTGAAGGAGAGGTTGCACCGGCTCTCCTGGAAAGAACCTGAGTGGTATATGCTGAAGGTGGAGGAGGTATCCCTCCCTTACCAGATGCAGTACCCACTGGTCCAAGGTGACATCAATCCACCTGTGTGCAAAGAGTGCCAGGTGGCCCCCTGTGGGCTGGTGAAGGTCTCCTGGGAGAAGAGAGGCCCCACCCCAGGAGTCAAAAGCTCCCCCCCAGGCTGAGCAGGAGCCAGGGCCTGGTGCTTCTGTGCCTTTGACTTCTGGACTTCATGGCTTTGTCTTTTAGGGTGAGAATCCTGTTGCTGGCCCGAGAAGGGCTGGTAGTGATGACTGATGAAAGGGCTCCTTTTTCCTCTGGAACAGGGGTCTTTTCCGAAAGGATGAGGTCTTTTTGGAAAGCCTGTGTCAAGTCACCATGTTGGCCTCTATCTCAGCTGCTTTGTTGGCCATAGCCTTACCAACAGGTTCACCCTGGTACAGGGGATGTCGAGCAGCTTGTCTTGGACCCAGTGCTCGAGGTCCGAAGACTGAAGATATGATATGATATGACAGAGGTCTATCTATTAATTAATGGAGTGGAATGGGTAAATGTAGATTGATGGTTTACACCATCAAAAAGTAGAAAGACTAGGGGACATGCAATGAAGCTACAGTGTAACCTATTTAAGACTAATAAGATATTTTTTTACTCAACGTGTAATCAAACTCTGGAATTCGTTACCAGAGGATGTAGTAAAAGTTGTTAGTGTAGCTGGGTTTAAAAAAGGTTTGGACAAGTTCCTGGAGGAAAGGTTCATAAACCTTATTAAAGGGGACCTGGGAAATCCACTGTTTGCCACAATATAAGCATTGTGGAACCTGTGTGCTTTGGGGAAACTGCTAGGTACTTGTGACCTCGATTGGCCACTGTTGGAAACAGGATACTGGGCTTGATGGATCTTGATCTGACCCAGTATGGCATATCTTGGCATATCTTATGTTCTTATGTTGCAGCAGCCAGGCTACCCGAGCAGCTGACTCAAAGCCATTATAGGCCACCCGGAAAAGGAACTTAGAGCAGTCCTTGATCCAGGAGGTCAGGGACTGGAACAATTGGAGAAGTTCCCTGGTAAGCCCTTTTGAAAACACGGACAACTCCCGGGTTAGGGCCTTGAGGTGCATGCCTATGTATAACTAATAAGCCTGTACCTGACACCCCAGCATCGAGCCCTGGTAGCACTTGCATCCAAGGGCACCGAGGGCTCTAGCATCCCTACCAGGAGGAACAGAAGAATGGGTCTTCTGGCTCTTACGTTTTTGCATGGTTGACTTGACAACTATGGAGTTATGTGGGAGTTGGGATTTGTGGAACCCCGGCCCTTTCCTGATGCGGTACATGGTGTCAAGACACCGGCTGACCACCAGTATCGACGCCGGGGTCTCACACATTCTCAACAGGAGCCACTCGAGGATTGGCTGTACCAGCACCATGAGAGTTTCCTTTGATGGAGACTCTTCCTGAAGAATCTCCAGATCTCCAGTGCGTGGCTCCTCCTCCGCCTTGGTATGCACCGAGGGGGCTCTGGCCATATCCTTGACAAAGTCGTGGAAGGCCATGTCCTCCGGAGAATTGCACCAGGGGAGACGGGTCCGAGGGGATATCTCAGTGCCACCTGGTTTCCAGTGATGCCTCTTCGGTCTCCCACTCGGAGTAGAGGGGTGATGACAAATCTGAGGCCCTGTGACTCCTTGCCTCGAGGCCAGTGCCGAGGGCCTTTGGAAGACCTGGGGTCCAAGTCACAGAAACTGGCCGCGGAGGATCAGATTCTCAAGGAATGGGACCAGGACCTCGACCGGCACAGAGAGCTTACCAGAGGCTGGTGGCACTCAGAGCTCGGTTCGACAACTTGGGACCCCCCCGCAGTTGGGGGGCTGGTCTTCGGGGCAGATGATGCAGACGAACTAGCCACCATTGCTTGCTGTAGGGCCAGGATAACAGTGATGTTCTGCTCCAGGACCACCATTCTGGTTTCCAAGCCAGAAGGCTCCGCAGCTTTCGTTGTGGGCACAAGGATTCTAAGGCCCAGTGCCAACACTCTCGCGTCTTCAACGAGGACTAGAGTCTCGAGAAACCTTGCACGGTCTCCACCGGCTGAGGAATAATTTTTGAGGACCTTTTTAGGGCGCTTCTTGAAGCCGCCTGAGTCCCTCCGAGCAGTTTTACTGTGTTTCTCCGGTGGAACCTCGATGGACTTTGAGGATTTTTTCTTCTTTCTCTTGGGGTCCAGGGGTCTTCTCGGAGGAGCCGTGGGACTCCAAGGACGTTCAGGCCTCACTGGAAGTGCTGGACTTAGTGCTTGGTGTCAGGGAAGCCTGTGCAGTCAGGCCTTGGGTACAGTTTCTCCTGCAACTCTGACCTCTTTTTGTTGGTCTTAGGTGTCATGGCCTAGCACGGGTCACAGGAGGTGCTGTCA
Organism: Ichthyophis bannanicus; assembly: GCA_033557465.1. Classification (NCBI taxonomy): domain Eukaryota; kingdom Metazoa; phylum Chordata; class Amphibia; order Gymnophiona; family Ichthyophiidae; genus Ichthyophis; species Ichthyophis bannanicus. Next base: position 66,564,507 of record CM066041.1, on the reverse strand, counting down.
TAGTCCTGTCCCAGGCAGTGTAGGCAGCAGTCATGGGTGTCTGTTACTGACATGGTTTGACTGCAGCAGTCACATTTTGTGAACTCACTGGGAGACATGGTAGGAAACACCCAGCCGGGGTCAATGACCCTCGGGCGTAAAAAGGCATGAACGGCCCATCGAGGCAATCCTCGATCGAAAAAAGGGAAAACTGTAGATAACAGCGCTGGGTCAGGCACCAGCTCAAGGAACCGTTATGCAAATTGGGAAAAGGTAACTTTTAAGGATATAGCAAGGATTTTTTCCATGGAAACAGGACAGATGTCCATTGAACTCTGTAGAAAAAAAGGAGACCAAGCAAGATGGCACTCTTGGGCGGGAAGGGGACCATGCATTTGTGGTAGCATGTCCCAAAGGCTTTCTTTGAAAGCTGGGAAAATGCTCCGCGCAGGCTCCATCAGCGCAGACGTCACCCATATGTGAGGGCTGACTTCCTGCTTGTTCCTGGAGAACTCAAGATCCTTCACAATATCCCTAAGGAACATACCCATATAAGCATATAATGCGGCACACCAACATTGATGCCTGGAAGCATCAGCAGCCAAAGGTATTGAGGGTATGCGATTCCCTTCTAGGAGGAACCGAAGAGTGGTTCTTAGCATTCTTCAGCCGGCGCATAGAATGGTGAGGGAGTTGAGGTTTCTGGAATCCTGGGGAAATCAGGGACCCTGCACATTGTGTCTAGTCTTTTACTGACCGAGAGAGGGTTCTCCCACATCCTAAACATGAGGTCCTGCAAAATACAATGGACTGGAAGAGTGGCAGCCTCCTTAGGAGTCTAGGGATACTGCAGTATCTCCAGTTTCTCGGCTCTCTGTTCTGTCTCGGTGCCTACAGAGATCGAGGGAGCTTTGGCCTTGTGCCGAATGAAGTCCTGAAAAGACATGTGCACAGGGACCAGCGGTGCTTGTGAGGTTGGGAAGGGTCAGATGGCACATCACAGTGCCTCTGAGAAACAGGGGGCTCAGAGGGGGTGGGGGAATTCAAAATGGTGTTCGGCTTCTCTCGTTGCTCCAGCTGCCTTTGTTAATGGGGAAGAAAAAGAAGGGAAGGCAGAGGAAGTTGCCCTAAGCTCCCCAGTTTACCTCAACCCCAATATTCTGCAGGACTGATTGATGCCTATGTGGTTAGCCAGGAGCAACAGACAGCTTTAGCAAGGGCATTTTGCTCAGCTGAGACACATTTGGAGATGGAGAGCTCAGGGTCTCCCTCGAGTGACGATCTTACGCCACCCGAAGCATGGCGTCCTCAGAAGTAGCAGTGTGTGGATTTGAGTTCCGGTGTGCCAGGGTGGAGGGGCAGGATCCCACGTCATTGGTGTCCTTTTCTGGCCTGCTGTGGGAATTGCCGGTGCTTGCCGTGAGTGGAGGAGGATCCTCACAAGGAAAGCCTTTGCCTCAATAGCTGCCTAAGAGGGAACTCTTTGTAGCTGACTGGTGGTGTCGGCATCTCAAGCTCCAGGACTCCCACAATTGCAACTATGACTGGGACTGCTGAGAGGAATACTTTTGATATTTCCTTTGTCTTGAATTGTTCTGAACAGTTTACGCTGAAATCCATTTGGACAGCAATAAAACAACTTGGAAAAACTATTAATTTACAAGTGCAAGCCATTCAGGACAAGGTATAGCACACCTCAGACTACTTTGGAAAATGATAAGCTTAAAACTTCTGTGGAAGGTTTATCTTACTTAGCATGTTATTTGCCTAGACATTCATTCTGAAGCATTTATTAGAGATGTTACTAATATTAAAGCACGTTTGGAGGCATTGGATAACTGCTCCAGACTAGCTAATTTACATTTAGTAAATTTTCCTCAAATTTCTAATGTTTCAGATAAAGAGATATGTTTAAGGTATATCTAGCTGAAATATTGGGCATTCCCTCTGATTCTTGTCCACCTATTGTAAAAATGTATTATCTACCTATTGGTTGTAAGGTATCTGGCTGCTGCCAAGATTCTTGTGACACGGGTTGCTGATCAGCTTAATGTTACAGCTATGTTGGAATCTTTTAATTCAGAGGTGGTTTCACCAGCAACATGTATATTAACTATAGCTTTAATTTCGGATAGAGAGTGGCTCCTTAAAATGTTTTTTTAGGAAGTGCAATTTATGTTTTAAAGGCTGCTTGGTGCAAATTTTTCCGGACCTGGTTAAAGATACTCAAAGCTGTAGGAAAGAGTTTTTAATCCTTCGGCCTCCGGTTCTTGGAGGTCAATTCTTTCTTAAGTACCTTTGTAAGTGCCTAGTCAGGTTGCAAGGCAATTCCTATATTTTTCCTTTACCCTACACAATTGATTTCTTTGTTAAATGCACGCGAGTCTCCTGGTGTGGGACAAGATGATCTTCCTAGTCCATGTTGGTCTTACTAGATGGAGAGAGAAGTTTGTTTCCCGTAGAATATCAATGTATTATTTTCCTATGTGTTGGGTTCCTTGGATAGTGGGCTGGAAGCGGGGATGCTGGCGTATAAAGTATGATAATGTTTTGTTTCTTATTGTTCACCTTTTTAGAAATAGGGAACTCTGCTGCCGATTCCCAGGCATCGGAATCGGAATTAGAGAGGAAGTCAAAACAGTAACTGTCAACGTTGTCTCTCCGCTGCCAATGGATAATTATGATGCTGATGCCCTGAGGCATCAGAACCGTAGAAGCTCGAGGCTGGTTCCTCCTGCAACAGATGGAGCTAGGCTGGTTCCAGGTTCAGCATTGACCCAGAAGGTCCCGATGGCAGCGGTTCCAGGCTCGGTATCAAGACCTGGGCTGCTGAGGGCCTTAAAGTACTCGATTCCAGACTCGGTATAGAGACCTGGGTTCCCGAAGGCATTGAGGCCACTGGAACAGATGCCACCAGGAGCACAGCCAAACTCCTCTTGATGGACAGCATGCACTGCTCGAGGGAGATGGAGGATGTCTGTGTGGACTCTGGACCACCATTCTAGACAACAGAACCAGAGGTTCTCCAGAGGTCGAAGCCTCAGTAGCACTCCGGAGCCCCTCTTGAGTTTTGGAGGTGGATTCCTCCCACCAGGGCTGTTTAGCTGGCTGATCTCAGTTCTCAGCTTCAGAGACTTGCTGAGGCAGACTCTAGTGTCAATGTCCAAGAGATCAAGCCTGGGAATCTGTATCGGTCTTTGACATCGAAGCCTGAACTGCCGATGTGGCATCGGTGGTCAAATGTTAGTTACCACGGCCTCTCTGTTCTGAAGGAGTGCGGGAACTGCACGAAGAAAAGGAACCCAAAGAGGGAGTCAACGTCGAAGAAAAGTGTGCTGAGGGAACAGAGTCAGATCCAAAAAGACTCTCGCATTGCCTTTCCCAGTTTTTTAACCCTTTCTTAGTCATTTGCTGACACAAGATACAAGAGTCTGGATTGTGGTCAGGCCCAAGCACTTAAGCACCAATTGTGCTTGTTGGTAACTGAAAAGGTGCAGTTGCAGGAAGTACATTTCTTGAAACTGCTGGCTGGCTGGCTTCTCCATGTTAGAAAAAACAGCCTCCACCAAGTCAAAAGACTCAATGGGGGCCAGAACCAATGAAAAACCCACAGGAGCCAAGAGGTAAAAAATAAAGAGTGCCGAAAAGGGGCACCTGCTTCATCGAGCGATGGTCTTGAAGGTAGATGGGAAAGCAAAAAGAAGAACTACCACACCGAATGGCACAGAAGAAAAAAGTTTTATCTTAAGTGTCCAGACAAGTGTCCGTCGGGCTTCGCAGAATAACGAAGACTGAAGGGAATCATCTGGGAAAGCATGCACACATGCAGAGACGGATGCTCCCAAAGGCTTCCTACATAAGAACATAAGATATGCCACACTGGGGTCAGACCAAGGTCCATCAAGCCCAGTATCCTTCCCATTGGAAGCTGTGGAGTGTTCCCGCATGTGCTCCGTTGGAGGACGTCACCACGTGTGAAGACTGCATTCCTGCTTGTCCCTGGAGATTAAGATGATATCACAGCAATAGAAGAACCGCCATAGTGAAGCTCGGGTGATGTGTTCATGGGCCCCAGGATTACGGTTTAAGGATGTGTGAATACAACACACCTGCTGAAGTTCTGCACACAGGATCATAGATTTCTACAGGCTGAAGTTGGGTCCTGGACCCTCTTGGCAGTGTGACCGGAAGTAGAGTGCCAGGTCTTTTTCCCGAGGCAATGGAGGATTAGGTTATCTGCCCAAGGCCACAAAGCACCAGTGGGAATCGAACCCTGGTGTCTTGGGTTACCAAGCCAGTGCCCTAATCATTAGGCTACTGCTCCATTCCCCTTTGCTCTGTTTTGACCTCAAGCAGGTGGAGCCCATCGGTGGAGACCTCTGGCACAAATGCTGGAAATTGTGGCTGCAGGAATGGATTGTGATGGGGCTGTGCGGAATCCTTCAGCCTTCCCATGGTTCTGCTTGTAGAACAGAGAGCAGACCACAGAGGAGGAGAAAGAAGGGGCGAAGCCCCAAGGCTTGGATCAGATGTAATGGCAGGATGAGTTCCTAGAGGCAATGGGAGTATGGAGGAAGTCTGTGGGTGTCTGTAGCAGTGGCTCAGAGTGTGTTGCCTCTCTTGAATAGATTGTAAGCTCTTATGAGCAGAGACCACATATTATACATGTCTGAACAGCACTGCGTACACCTTGTAGTAATACCCTAATAAGGCATAGTAGTGAATAGTAGAAGCTTCAATTAATACTGCTTTGATGGCTCCCTGGAATGCCAGCTTTTGAATTGGTGGGTGAGTTATGTGGGTATGTGATCTCCAGGCTGCCATCCTGGAAGATGGAGATGATGTCCCCTCCCATCCACAAAAGTGCAGGGGGCTCGACGCATATCTAGTCAAACCTGCAGTGTCGGATCGTGGAGAAGGTGCCACGGAAATGCTACTCATTTTGTGTTACCTGCTGTGTAGAGGCTTATGGAGCCAACAGGCCCCTAAGCAACGAGAGGTCCCGCAGCTGTGCGGTGGGCAGCTCCTATTTTCTCTTCTTTTTTTTTTGATGGAAGTTAGACCACTGAAATTGCCATGGAACCGCCCCTCTCGGGCCACGAGCAGAGTAATCTGTGTTCCCATCCAACAGCGCTCCCATGCAGTTTCTGGGACAGGACAGGGCCCGACTATCAATCATGCTCTTTCATGGAACCCAAGCAGAGTCGCCACCGTGGCTACAGAGGCAGGACCAGGCATGGTATGTGCTGAGGGCAGCAAAGTAGGAGACGATTCCAGTCGCTTACCTGGGACCACAAGGAGAGTCAGTGTAGTAGCAGAAGAGTGCGCTCATATGAGGCGGCAGGCTGAAAGGGGCCTGCATTTTCTCCCACACTGAAGTCTGGTTACAGTAGCGTCTCGGCAGTTAGGCAGTAGCTTCGTGCTGGAGACGCCTCAGGAATCTGACGGGAAGCCGTAGTAACATTATTTTTTTTTTCCCACTCGAAGCCCTTTTGGGTAGTAACCATGGCAGAGACGCTGGGAAAAACACTGTGGGTCTGAGCACGAACCTCTCTAGGTTCTTCTTCTGTGAGGTACAATGCCTTTCCAGTCAGAGAAGGAGCATTCCAGGCTGGGAGGCATAAAAACATCCAACCTCCACTTTAAGCTTTTTGAAAAAGTAGAAGGGAGTCTTCTAGATGATGTGGGAGCTGCCTATGCCAGGCAATTTTGCTATAGATTGAGCAGGCCGGCTAAGGTGAAATTAGACCTTACCTGCTAATTAGCTTTCCTTGAGTAACTCCACTTCAGTCCCGTACCTCAGGGTAGTCAACCTCCATCAGCAGCATGGAGACTGAGAATGCCATTTTCTTGATGACATCAGTGTGTTCAGGCAGCTGGCTCCACCTATTAGCACCAGTAACCTATTGACGAAGCAGACTCATAGGAGCAACAAATAAGCAGATTAGAAAAAAACCCAACAAAATGTGGAAATAACTTTGCGCCCTCCCCCCCCCCCACCCCACCTCACCCCACCCAGGGGCCCTCCTCCGGAGCAAGCAGCTTACCTGTCCAATCCGTACTTGCAAGTAAAAACAACTAGAAGACAAAACCTTAATGCGTTGCCCACACAACGCAGCTCTCTGATAGAGACTCCCAGCCTCTAATGCCTCCGCCTGCAAGTCTCCCAGGACCTAAACCGTAATGATGACCACCTTCAGGCTTGGAGTCGCCAATGCATCTACGTTCTAAGGGAGGGTTCTGGGACTGGACTGGAGTTACTCAAAGCAAGCTAATTAGCAGGTAAGATCTAATTTCACCTTCCTTATCATCCCTCTAGTCCAATCCAGTCTCGTACCTCAGAGATGTAACAGAGCAGTCCTAATGATGGGAGGGATCCCTCGAGACCATCCTGAAGCACTGCCGTCCAGAACAGAGCCTCCTCCGCCGACTGAACATCCAGGCGGTGATGTCTGAGAAAGGTGTATAGAGAGGACCATGTCGCCACCCTATAAATCTCTCTTGGCAGAACCAATCCATGCTCCACCCATGAAGCCGCCTGAACTCTTGTCGAATGAGCCCACAGCCCCGCTGGCAGACTTCTTTTTCAGCAAATATGCAGAAGCAATAGCCTCCTTAATCTACCCAGAGATGGATGCTTTCGTCGCTGCTTCCCCTTTGCACGGACTGCCAAACAAGACTAACAACCAATCTGATTTCCAAAATGGGGCAGTCCTCTTCAAATAACACCACTCTCCAGATGTCCAAAGGCGTAGCTGAGGATCCCCCCCCCCCTCGCCTCCGATACCCCTGCAAGCGCTGGCAGAGTGACTGGCTGGTTCAGATGAAACACCAATAGAACCTTGGGTAAAAAAAAAAAAAAAAAAGAGGGCACCGGACAGAGCACCACCTTCTCTTTCGAGATGGAAAGACAGGGTTCCCTACAAAACAGAGCTTAAAGCTCTGAAATCCTCCAGGCTGAACAAATGGCCACCAGAAAACCCCTCTTAAGCGACAAGTCTTTCAGAGTACAGGAGCCCAGAGGCACAAAAAGACATCCCATCAACACTGATAACACTAAGTTAAGGTCCCTGTTCAATGTAAAACTCAATGTTACCTGTATGCATTGTAGTATGTTCTTGTTCTATTGTACACCGCACTGATTATAATAGCGCGGTATAAAAGAATTGTTAAATAAATAAATAAATAAAGGAGAGACCACTGACCTCAGTGGTGGGTGAAGCTGCTTCACCGCCCTCAGGAACCAGGTGACGTCCGGGTATGCTCCTGACACCCCTTGGATCCTGCTACAGTAATAAGTAAGCGCTGTCACCTGCACTTTCAAGAAAGCATATGCCAGGCCTTTTTCAAAACCTACCTGCAGGAAGGACAGTACTTCCAGCACTGTTGCAGACCCAGGTTTACACTGGCGCTCGGCACACCAGGCCTCAAAAACCTGTCACACCCGGATGTAAGACAGGGAAGTAGACTTTTTCTGGGCTTCAACAACGTTGTAATTACAGACCCCGAATAGCCGTGCTCTCTCAACCGCGCATGCTCAAGAGCCATGCTGTATGCGAAAATTGATCCATCTGAGGTATCTACACCAGCCCTTGGAGCAAGAGGCACGGCAACCGCCATGGCTGATCCACCTTCAGACGCACCAGGTTGACATACCATGGGTGTCTCAGCCAATAAGGAGCCACGAGGATCACAATTTCCTGGTGCACCTCAATCCACTGGATCATTCGGTCTATGACAGCCCATGGAGGGAACACATAAAGCAGCTCCTCTGTGGATCAACTCTGCACCAGGGCATCCAGTCCTTCTGACATTTGCTCCCTTCTTCTGCTGAAGATCAGACTCGCTTTGGCCGAAGTCAATGTTGCCATGAGATCCATGGACGTGCTCCAGTGCTGTGTTATCTGCCCAAAAACTGCCTCGTTTAGAGAGACCACTCTCCAGGATCTAAGCGAAAATGACTCAGGTAAACAGCTGTCATGTTTTCTAATTCCACTACATGCTCTGCCAAGATCGCTTGAAGATACGTCTCTGCCCATTCCAGCAACTCCTCGGCCTGTTTTCAGGCAGACACTGCCCGTGCCCCCCTGACGATTGATGTAGGTCACCGTGGTGGCATTGTCTGAGAAAACCCTTACTGCCTTCCCCTGCAGGCAAGAGTGAAACTGGGGCCGAGCATGGAAGACCGCCCGCATCTGCAGCCTGTTGATGGGCCAAGGCACCTCTTCCAGGTTCCAGCACCCTTGAGCAATGCGCCCCTCGAAGTGAGCCCCCCCAGACGGAGAGGCTTGCATCTGTTAAATGGAATCCATTGCGGCATGTCCAGCGCATCCCTGCCACAAGCTTCTTGGGCCAGAACCACCACCTGAGAGCCATCCTGGTCAGCTTCGAACAAGGCAATGGTTGTGTTAGAGGGAGCAGCTGGTGCGACCACCGGCGCAGCAGCGACCTCTGCAACGGCCACATGTGGGCCCTTGCCCACGGTGTGCACTCTATGGTTGCCCCATGGTCCCCAACAGCTGCAGATAATGCCACGCCATTGGCATCGACATTCTGAGGAACTTGCAAACCAACTGCTGGAGCCTCTGGACTCTCAGCTGCGGCAGAAACACTTTGCCACCACTGGTATCCATGCGGGCCCCCAGGTACTCTAGGTCCTGTGAGGGCTCCAACTGACTCTTTGCTACGTTGATAACCCATCCAAGAATTTGTAGCATCTGGACCACTCTCCTGTCATCTGTTTGCTCTTGTGCCTTGATTTTGCCCAAATGAGCCAATTGTTGAGGTAAGGGTGTACCAGAATGCCTTCCTGGCACAACGCTACTGCCACCACCACCAGCACCGTGGTGAAAGTGCGAGGGGCTGTCACTAGCCCGAAGAGCAATGCTCGAAACTGGAAATGTCCCCTGGGCACCGCAAGACAGAGGAACTGCTGATGTTCCGGCCGGATGGGGATATGCAAATATGCCTCCGTGAGGTCCAGAGAAGTTAAGAACTCTCCTCTTCTCATAGCTTCAATTTATTTATTTAGTTAGCTATCTATGTTTATATACCACTTTTCACCAGGTCAAAGCGGTTTCCAGAGAACAGAACATTTTACAGAGAACATATTTTATACAACAGGGTAATAGTTAACGTTTGACATATTCAACATTTTTGCAAGATCTTGTTAATAGAACATTTTAGATGATATAAACAATTATTTACAATTGTGAACTGTTATGGTTGAGTTATGTTGATGGTTAGGGGGAGGGATCAAAGTGTTCAGTGAATAGGTGGGTTTTCAAGTGTTTGGGTAATGTAGGGAGACTGGTGATATTTCTTAGTGTGTAAGGGAGGGAGCGTAGAGCTCAAATGCTTTGTGGCATGTTTGTTGGTTGTATTTATGTTTGGCTTGTGGCATGTTGAGTTTGTTGACTGTAGTCTGTTTATGTGGCCTGGATGTTTGTGGCCTGGATGTTTGTGGCTTCTGTAGTAGGGATTTAAGGCAAGTTTCCTGTTGGGAAGGAAGTGCTTTGTGAGTGAGGAAGATGCATTTGTAATTTATTCTATTGGTAAGGGGCAGCCAATGTAAATGTTTTAGGATAGGGGTGACAGATAGATTGGAGAGTTTCCATGTAGAACCGGGGCACCCGCAGACACCGGTTCACCTTCTTGAGGTCGAGAATGGGTTGAAAGGAACCTTCCTTCTTTGACATCTCAAAATAAATGGAGTATCGATCGTACCCGCAATGGTCCTGGGGAACCCTCACCACATCCCCCAACTGCAGTAGCTGTATCAGGGTATCCTGGACAGCAATGGCCTTCCCGCGTGCTTTGCATGGAGACTGTACAAAGGAGGGAGCCATGAACCTGGCGAACTCCAACACATAGCCTTCTCTGACGATTTCTAAGACCCACTTGTCGGAGGTGATCTGGACCCAGGCCAGGTAAAAAGCTCACGGCCGACCTCCTACAGACTGCATTCCCGCCTAGGCCCCCCCTCACTTCATTGAGCCTTTTTTAGACCCGAGGAAGGGGAGTAATAATCTCGTCATGCTCCTCAAAATCATCGAAAGGATGGCCCTTGTGGGGAGAACTGTCTCCTTCGGTAGGGCACAAAATGCACAGTGCAGAATCGCCAGAAATCCCTCAACTGCCCCCGCACCGGTGGCGAGGAGTGCATCTGCTTCTGCTTGTCCTCTGGAAGATGTTCCCCTTTGACTCTCCTAAGTCCTTCACTAACTTCTTCAGCTCCTCTCCAAATAGAAGCTTACCCTTAAACGGAAAGCTTACTGATGCAGGATTTGGATGAGACATCTGCTGCCCAATTCCACAGCCCGAGATAGCGGCAAGATGCCACTACCAACGCCATACTCTTGGAAAGGTCTCTGATGAGATCATAGATGGCGCCTGCAAGGTACGCGGCCCCTGACTTTAGTCTTGCCGCAGCTGCTTCCGGCTCTTGCAATTCTGCAGTTGGCTCCAGAACCCCCTGTGCAAGCAGACCCTGGCCACAACCGCCCCAGACACAGATGCCTGCAAAGAGGTCAATGACATCAAACACCTGCTTCAACAGGGTATCAAGCTTCCTATCCTGTACATCCTTGAGGGCTGCACTGACCACAGCATCCACTTTCAGGGAATGGAACAACTCCCACTCCTGCTCCAGTAGTGGGTAGAGGCGGGTCATAGTACTAGTCCCCCTCAGCCCTGCCTCCAGGAGGTCCCACTCATCTTGGGTCATTTGCTTGATCATCCGATGCAGGGGAAACACCCTCTGCGGTTTCCGAACTGCCAAAAAGAGTGGGTCTTCTAGAGCTTCCTCGTCCTCCGGTAACCGTCCAGCCGGCATGCTCAGCGTTTTCAAGGACTTTGTTATGAGTGCCGCCAATTCCCTGTGGAAGATGTGAACTATGTGAGCTCCTCTTCCTGTGGGATCTCCCCCTCCAACTCCTCTACGGTCACTCCCAACTCAGCATTCATGTCCAAATCCTCGTCCAAGAGGATGGACCCTCGGCTCCTCAAAATGTACACCCGCGAGCCTGCGCATATGCCCTGACGTCTCCTCACACAGTTCCTGCTCTAACTCTGCCATCTGCCTCTTCCTGCCCCTTCCAGGCACTGAAGCGGTACGTTCATGTTCCTGCTGTCTCATGCGGAAAGCCTCGTGCATGAGGAGGATGAACTTCGGTAAAAAAGCTCTGTGGACGGTGTCAGCCCCCAACCTCTAAGAAGTTGAGGGTGTTGGACAGTGGAAACCTTCGTTAAATGGCTCCAGAAGGGGAGGTGCAGATCTGGACTCACCTTCCATCAGTATGGCTGAGCCAAGCCCCTCCTGGGACTGCGAGCCACTCCCTGTCGCCCCCAAGGCGCTTACTCGCTCCACGCAAACAGCTCCCTCATACTGCAGTTTTCTTTCTGCTGTCTATGCCTCCATATTGCATCTGCGGCAAATGCCTGCAACAGACAGTGATTCACGCTGGGCCCCACAATTTACACACTGGGGTTTTGAAAGCATGGTCAGACCAGAGGTGAAGGATTTCCTGGCCCATGCACCCTGACAAATCTTACTTGTGCTCTTTTGTTGCTACCTTCCTTTTGTTTTTGTTTTGTTTTTTTAAACTGCACTGCTTCTCCACCAGAGTATGAGAAAAAGAAAACAAAAAAAAAAAGCAGGTGGAGCAAGCCCAGCGTCTGAAGAGACCACCTCCATGTCTGACCACATGTGCTAAGACTGCTGTGAACGGTGCAATCAAAATGGTGCTTTTCCCATGCTGCTGGGCAGACCTGCGCCCCCCACGCAGTTGCAGGCCTCCAGCCTCAATCGCTCGGGAAAGCAATCGCTGACACTCCAGAGGCTTGCCTTACCGCCCACCAGTGTCCGATCTCATCTGCCCCTCAGCTGTGCTGCTACTCCCTGCCTCGCGCTCAGCCTCTGTCTCCCAGCTTCAGTGCTGAGGCAGGAGATCAGTCAGAGAGCCGCTGCAGTTGATTTGCCATCACTAGCAGCTCCTCATCCGGTAACGGGTTCGGGAGCCACTTCCTGTTTGTCACAGGAACTGGTCTTTTTTGCGACCCACGGGCGAGCCCCTGTCCCACTGCCGCAAAGCTTTTTTTTTTTTTTTTTTTAAATGTCAACAACTCAATACAGCAGCTAAAAAGTAAAGTCAGGCTGAAAGCAGTCCCAACCCAAGTAAGCTGCCCAGCCAAGGAAAACTTTGTTAACTGAAAAGCCAAATAAAAGATCCAAACTACCATACTAATCCTTAATTGTCCCTACAGTGAGTCCAGTGTCTGGGAACACCTGCTCCAGCAGCTTAGTGACTGAGCTTATTGGGGCTTGTAGGTGGAGCCAGCTGCCTAAGTACACTGATGTCATCAAGAAAATGACATGCTCAGTCTCCAAGCTGCTGGTGGAAGTTGATTACCCTGAGATACGGGACTGAACTGGAGGGACGGTAAGGAAGGCTTCATGTTGTTACCATCTCAATGTCCCACAGCCAGAGAAGTCTGTTCTGGACCGGGTGACACGAGGAAAAGTAAAACTCTTGAGTGCTGCTGCTGCCAGAGAACTCTGTTGTAGCCTGGACTAGCACTGCTGGCAAAGAGGTATAGGAAATTTTACAAAGAAAAAGTAGAGGATTTTGAAAATAAAGATAAAAGCTATAACAATGAAGAGCTACGTCCGCGCTCGGCCAAGGATGAGGAAGACTGAGGGGGAGGAGCAACAGGCACACAGGAGGAGTTCACTCGAACATGAGGCCATGGGAGAACAAGTCTAGCCTGGTGCCGTCAGGGATGACGTCACCTATTTATGTGGCTGATTTATATCCTGCTTGTTCATGGAGAACAGCTGCCGAGAAGCTAACACAATTTCAAAATGAGTTGTAACAGAACAGCATCTACCATCAGCTGGAGACAGTGGCACCAGCTCTAGTAGCAGTGATGTCGTCACTGGAAGTTTCTGGTTCTTTCAGGTTCTCTCTCAGACTTCACATTTGCTGGTAGGGGAACACAACCACACTTGTCTAGAATGGTCTAGCAGGATGATCTGCAAGGATTTTATTTTTAAACCTTTACTCCCTTCAACCTAGCCCAGGCATCATAGTGACAAGCATCTGCCACAATCAAGAACAAATATACCCTGAACCTGGCTTGTAAATGTCACTACTGGGTGATGGCTGGAATTCCCTCCTTAATAGGGATTGTAAGTGATAATAAATCGAAACCTCTATAAAACAATTACATTCTATTCTACAGATTGTCTAGCAACATAATATCGAAATGAAAGCATGGAAACAAGAGTCTAGAAAGCATAGTTACTCACCTGTAACAGGCGATCTCCGGGAACAGCAGGAATTTAGTCTTCACATATGGGTAACGTCGGTTCCGACAGAGCCCGCACAGAAATGCTACCCAGTATCGAATAGGAAAGCTTTTGGGAGTATCCCACTGCACTTGTGTAGCTGCCCTTCCCGCCTTTCCAGCTCTCCCTCCTCAGTTGAGTTTGTAACTGAGATAAAAGGAGAGAAAGAAAAAAAAGAGAAACCCTACAACTTCTAGGGGAGGAGGGTGGGTTGTGAAGACAATTCCTGCTGTTCCTGAGATCACCTGTTACAGGTGAATAACTAAGATATCTCTAGGAACAAGCAGGAATGTAGTCTTCACATATGGGACTCCCTAGTTCGGAGATGCCGGAGAGATGACCTCAGAGTGAGCTGTGGATCATAGGCATAACTAAGTAGGTCAAATATCCTCTAAGGATGTCTGGTATCAAAACCCGGGACGGAGGGTAGGAGTTGATCTAAGTCTGAAAGAGATGTTGGAGAATAGCTTGGCCAAATAAGGCATCCCGGCGGGAGTCCTTGTCTAGGCAATAGTGAGCAGCAAAAGTGTGAACAGAAGACCAAGTTGCTACTCTGCATATCTCATCAATCGCTACAGAAATAGATTTGCTGTAGAGGTAGTCATGATCTGAACATTATGTACAGTGACGTGATCCTCGAGAGAGAGTCCTGCACTTTCGTAAGCAAAGGAGATGCAATTCGCTATCCATCTGGAGAGAGTTCGCTTGGATACTGGCAATCCCAGGTGACTCGAGTCAAAGATGATGAAAAGCTGGAAAGCTTTTCTGTGCTCTTGAGTTCTCTGGAGATAAAAAGCCAAAGCACGTTTGCAATCCAGAGTGTGAAGAGTTGCCTCTGCCCTAGAGGAATGAGGTCTAGGGAAAAAGACAGGGAGGTAGACTGACTGGTTTAAATGAAAGGGCGAGACCACCTTTGGCATAAAGTGAGGATGCGTCCTAAGGACTACCTTCTCACGGCGGAATCGTGTATAAGGAGGGTCAGCCACCAAAGCATGGAGCTCACTAATATGTCTTGCTGAAGTGAGGGCAATAAGGTGACCTTCCACGTGAGAAACTTCAGAGGTAGTGGGAAGAGGTTCAAAGGGCGGCTTGAGAAGCTGTCCTAAAACAACATTAAGATCCCATGCCACTGGAGGGGGCTTAATGGGAGGTTTAGTTAATAGAAGACCTCTCATGAAGCATGCTACGAGCAGCTGAGAAGAAATGGGCTGATCATCTAAGGGCATGTGAGAAGCCTCAATTGCACTTAGGTGTACTCTTACCGAATTGGTTTTCAGTCCAGAAGACGACAGGTGGAGAAGATAGAAACATAGAAATATGATGACAGAAAAAGACCACATGGCCTATCTAGTCTGTCCTTCCATATCAACAACTACAACAGTCCCCTTTTTACCTTTAGAGATCCTCTGTGTTTGTCCCATGCTTTTTTGAATTCAGATACTGTCCCCATCTCTACCACTTCCACTGGGAGACTATTCCATGGATCCACTACTCTTTCCGTAAAGAAATATTTCTGCATATCACTACTGAATCTATCCCCCTTCACCTTCATCCCATGTCCCCTCGTAGCAGAACTTGCTTTCAATTGAAAGAGGCTCTCTCCCTGAACATTTATGCCACGGAGGTATTTAAACATCTCAATCATATCACCTCTATCCCGCCTTTCCTCTAAGGTGTACATATTAAGATACTTCAGTCTGTCCTCATATGCTTTATATAATGAAAACCACTAACCATTTTAGTAGCCACCCTCTGCACCGACTGCATCCTGTTCACATCCTTTTGAAGGTGCAGTCTCCAGAATTGCACAATATACTCCAAATGAGGTCGCACCAAAGACTTATACAGAGGCACTATCACCTCCTTTTTTCTGCTAGCCATTCCTTTCCGTATGCACCCAAGCATCCTTCTAGCTTTTACCATCGCCTTTTCTATCTGTTTAGCTACTTTAAGATCATCAGACACAACCATGCCTAGGTCCCGCTCTTCTTTAGTGGACAAAAGTACTTCACCCCCTATACTATATTGCTCCCTTGGATTGCTGCAGCCCAAATGCATGACCTTACATTTTTTAACATTAAATCCCAACTACCAAATTCTAAACCATTCTTCAAGCTTAGCTAGATCCCTCCTCATGTTATCTACACCCTTCCTGGGTGTCTACTCTATTGCAGATTTTGGTATCATCCGCAAAGAGGCAAACCTTACCCGACAGCCCTCCCGCTATATCACTAACAAAGATGTTAAAAAGAATCGGACCAAGGACAGATCCCTGGGGCACACCACTGGTAACATCCTTCTCCTCAGAGTGAGTTCCATTTACCTGTACTTTTTGTCACCTCCCACCCAACCAATTTCTAACCCTAGCAGTAACTTTAGGGTCCATCCCTAGGGTGCTCAGTTTGTTTATAAGCCGCCTGTGAGGAACAGTGTCAAAGGCTTTACTGAAATTTAAATACACCACATCTAGGGCTCTCCCTCGGTCCAACTCCCTGGTCACCCAGTCAAAGAAATCAGTCAGATTTGTCTGACAAGACCTGCCTCTGGTGAATCCATGCTGCCTCGGATCCTGTAATCTGCTGGACTCCAGAAATCTCACTATTTTCTCTTTCAGCAGTGTTTCCAATAATTTACTCGCCACCGAAGTTAAACTAACCGGCCTGCAGTTTTCAACCACATCCTTACTTCCGCTTTTGTGTAGAGGCACCACATGAGCCTCTCTCCAGTTCTTTGGCACCACTCCCGACTCCAACGAGGCATTGAAAAGCTCAGTCAGTGGAGCTGCTAGAACGTCCCCAAGTTCTCTTAGTATTCTAGGGTGTATCCTATCCAGTCCCATCGCTTTGTCTACTTTAAGTTGAGCTAGTTTCTCATGAACACAGTCTTCTTAAAATTGTTCAAGATGTCCCTCGCTTCTGTTCCTATTTGTGGGTGTTTTCTGAGGTCCTGCTCCTAGTTCTTCATCAGTGAACACAGAACAGAAATATTTGTTAAGCAATTCTGCTTTATCCTTATCAGCTTCTACATATTCCTCCCCTGCACCCTTGAGTCTGACAATACCACTTTTGCCCTTCCTCTTCTCACTAACATATCTGAAAAATGTCTTATCCCCCCATTTTATTGCATTGGCTATTTCCTCCTCTTTTTGAATCTTTGCCTTACTGACTACTTTGCTAGCTTCTCTAACTTTTTCCAAATATAGATGCATGTCTTCCTCTCTCTGTGATCTCTTGTATTTCAAGCCTTGACCCCAGTGGAGGTGAAAACCATCTACCTGCTGGTTGTCCGGTGCAGGAGTCCAGGAGCAGAAGCAAGGAAGCTTGGCATTCTGAGGACTTGCGAACAGGTCTATCTCTGGGGCTCCCCAGATCTGAAAAATGTGAGCGATCTTGTCTGCATGAAGAGACCACTCGTGGGGAAGAAGGACTCAACTCAATTTGTCTGCCAAGACATTGTGTTTGCCTGGAAGATACACCATAAGTAGGTGAATGTGATGCCATATGGCAAAAGACCACAGATGCAGGGCTTCGCTGCAAAGGGTCCAAGAGCCTGTTCCACCCTGCTTGTTCAAGTAGAACATGGCTACTTGATTGTCTATCTGGACTAAAACTGTGCGGAATCAAAGATGGCCCTGGAACACTTTGAGAGCATCGTGAATGGCTCCGAGTTCCAGCAGATTTATGTGGAGTTGTGACTCCTGATGAGACCAAAGCCCCTGAGTGGAGAGATTGTCCAGATGAGCTCCCCCAGCACAATATGGACGCATCCGTCATGAGGGCACATTGATGTGCTGGCATCTGAAAAGGTGACCCTACCAGGAGGTTTTCTGGGGATTGCCACCCCTGGAGAGATGAGATTAGGCGGGTAGAGACCATTATTTTGACTCCCAGGCGACCAGATACCTGAGACCACTGGGAAGCCAGTGTCCATTGAGCTGTGCGCATATGTAGACAAGCATATGGAACATGCACTGTTGATGCCACATGATCCAGAAGTTGTAGCAGTTCTCAAGCAGTGAGAAAGTTCTTGAGGCATGCCTGAGATGCTAACTGAATGAATCGAGAGCAGCAGGGTTGGGGCAGAAATGCCTTTGACTGTTGAGTGTCTAGGAGGTCACCCATGAACTTTAGAGAGAGAATGAGTTGGGACTTTGGAAGATTTATTACAAATCCCAAGTATTGCAGCACTTGCAAGGTGCGTGAGAGGGAAAGACTGGCCTCTAGAGAGTTGTTTGCTCGAATGAGCCAGTCATCTAAGTAAGGGAAGACAAATATCCCAAGAGTCCTTAGGAATGAGGCTACTACCGCCATGCACTTTGTGAAGACCCTTGGGGCAGAGGCGAGGCTGAAAGGCAGGACTCCGTATTGATAATGTCTCCCTCGAAACATGAAGCGCAGGAACTTTCTGTGCTGTGAGTGAATAAGTATGTGACTATATGCCTCCTTTACATCTACAGAAAGAGTAGTTACTCAACTGTCACAGGTGCTCTCCAGGAGCAGCAGGAATCAGTCCTCACATATGGGTGACGTCGGCGCCGACGGAGCCCCAGTGCGGAGCATTTCCCCAGCTTTCAAAGAAAGCCTTTGGGAATTGCAGTGCGCATGCGCGGTCCCCTTCCCACCCAAGGGTGTCATCTTGCTCAGTCTGATGACATAGATAAAAGACAGCAAAAATAGCAAAAAATAAATCACATGACTGCAACTCCAAGGGGAGGAGGGAAGGTTGTGAGGACTGATTCCTGCTGCTCCTGGAGAACACTTGTTACAGGTGAGTAACTACTCTATCTCCAGGACCAAGCAGGAAGTCAGTCCTCACATATGGGACTCCCCAGCTTAAGGCTACCGGAGACCCCAAGCCGAAAAAATGAGCTCCCTCTAGAGCGTCAGAACGTAAGGAAGGAATCTTCTCTGAGAACGCCCCCGACCGTTAGCCCAACATCAGGGCCGGAGGGAAGGAGTTGCCTAAACCCCAAAGAGATTATGGAGTACTGCCTGTCCGAAAGCACTGTCCCTGCGGGACTCCCTCTCAAAGCAGTAATGGGCCACAAAAGTCTGGCTTGAAGACCAAGTAGCGGCCCGGCAGATGTCTGCCAACGGAACAGAGCGGAGATGAGCCACTGACGCAGCCTTCGCCCTGACAGCAGCCTTCGCCCTGACACGATGAGCCGTGACTCGACCCTCCAACGAGAGACCGGCTGCCCCATAAGCCCAGGTGATACAGTCAGCGACCCATATGGACAAAGTACGCTTGGAGACAGGTAACCCCAACTTATTGGGGTCAAAAGAAACGAAGAGCTGAACAGCCCTCTGGTGCTCCCGCGTACGGTCAAGGTAGAAGGATAACGCCCTCCTACAGTCCAGGGTATGCAGGACCATCTCAGCCCGGCTGGCATGCGGCCTGGGAAAGAAAGTCAGAAGAACCACCTCCTGATTGAGGTGGAAAGAGGAGACAACCTTAGGGAGAAACATAGGGTGAGTCCGTAAGACTACCCTATTCCTGTAGAACCTAGTGTATGGGGGATCAGCCACTAGCGCCTGAAGTTCACTTACTCGCCTAGCAGAGGTAAGAGCTACCAGAAACAACGTTTTCCAGGAGAGAAAACGGAGAGGACAGGTAGCCATAGGTTCAAATGGCGGACAAGTAATCCGCTGTAAGACCACATTTAAATCCCACTCAGGGGCCGGTGGACGTAGAGGAGGCTTAAGCAGGAGGAGGTCTCTGAGGAAACGAGCCACCAAAGGGTGGTTGGAAAGAGGCCTCCCGTCCACCGGCGAGTGGTGCGCTGAGAGAGCACTGAGGTGAACTCTGACAGAATTGGACTTAAGGCCTAGATTGGAGAGGTAAAGCAAATACTGCAATACTACCACTACCAAGCACGAGAAGGGATTCTCGCTGTGCTGAGCACACCATGCGGAGAATCTATGCCACTTAAGAGCGTAGGATTTCCGGGTGGATTGCCTTCTAGAGGCTAAGACTACGTCTTCCACCTCTCTAGGCAGTAGTAGGGGAGCCAGAACTACCCTTTCAGCAGCCAGGCCATCAGATGAAGGGACTTGAGGTTGGGGTGTAAGAGATCCCTGTTCTTGAGACAGGAGATCGTGTTGAATCCCCAGAGGAATAGGAGTGTCCACCGCCAGTTGCAGCAGAAGTGGGAACCACGGTTGCCTCGGCCACCTGGGGGCTATCAGAATCATGGAGGCCCCGTCCTTGAATACTCTGAACAGTGTTCTGGACACTAGTGGCGTGGGAAGAAACGCATATAGTAGGCCTTTGGACCACGGGAGCAGAAATGCATCCGCTGCTACTCTGAAAGGATGCGGTTGTCTGGAACAGAATCTCGGGAGTTGCCGGTTCAGAGGACTGGCGAAAAGATCCATGGTGGGGAGGCCCCACCTCAGAAAGATCTGCTGAACCACCAATGGATTCAATCTCCATTCGTGTGGTTGCAGGATCCTGCTCAGTCTGTCCGCCAGGTAATTCTCTTGACCTGGGAGGTAGACTGCCTTGAGAAGGATTCCGTGATTGACGGCCCAGGAGCACAGCTGTTGTGCTTCCTGACAGAGAAGGAAGGAGCCTGTACCTCCTTGCTTGTTCACGTAAAACATGGCAACTTGATTGTCCGTCTGGACCAGTACAGACTGGTGAGACGTGAGATGGAAGAAGGCCCTCAGAGCTAAGCGTATCGCCCGCAGCTCCAGGAAATTTATCTTCTGTGCAACCTCCCAAGGGGTCCAGAGACCCCGAGTACATGCCCCTTGGCAATGTGCTCCCCAACCTTGAAGAAAAGCATCGGTTGTCAGCACTTGAGAGTGCGGAGGGGTTTGAAAAAACACTCCGAGCACCAGATTCGGAAGATGAAGCCACCATTGCAGATAGGAGGCAAGCAGTGTGGATATTCTTACTGAGTCTGCAAGACTCCCTGTGGCCTGATGCCACTGAGTTTGAAGACTCCACAGAGCAGGCCGCATATGCAGGCGGGCATTGGGGGTTACATGAACCGTGGAAGCCATATGGCCGAGAAGTCTCAGGAATTGCCTGGCGGAGACCAGGGAATTGCTGCGAAACTGCCTGGCTAGATCCATTAATCGGTGGGCTCTGTCCACGGGCAGAAAAGCCTTCGCCTGAAGGGTGTCCAGCCTTGCTCCTATGAACTCCATGCTCTGGGACGGGAGCAAAGTGGACTTTGCGAAGTTTATGACAAACCCCAAGTGCTGAAGCAGAGCCACAGTGCGAAGGGTGGCTTGACTGGTCTCCTGTGAAGACTGGCCCCTTATGAGCCAGTCGTCCAGGTATGGGAACACAAAAAGACCTTGAAGCCTTAGGTAGGCCGCCACCACCGCCAGGCACTTTGTGAACACCCTGGGGGCGGAGGTTAGGCCAAAGGGTAGTACTCTGTACTGATAGTGGTTTCCTCCCACAACAAATCTGAGATATTGTCTGTGGTCTGGATGAATAAGGATGTGAGTATAAGCATCCTTTAGATCTAAGGAGCATAGCCAATCTCCCTGCTGGAGGTAGGGCAGCAGGATTCCAAGGGTAAGCATCTTGAACTTTTCCCTCTCCAGGAACTTGTTGAGGTTGCGCAAGTCTAGGATGGGTCTGAGGCCTCCTGTTCTTTTTGGTACCAGAAAGTACCTGGAATAAAAGCCGTGACCTCTCAGGTGGCGGGGCACCGGTTCCACAGCCTGTTCCTTTAGTAGACTTGCTAACTCCTGTAGGAGTAGTTCCCTGTGCAGAGGGGGTCTTGGAGGCTCCCCTGGAAAAAAGGAGGGAGGTACCTGGTGAAAATGAATAAGATAGCCCTTTTGGACTATATGGAGTACCCAGGTATCTGTTGTGACGGCTGACTATCTGTGGGCAAAGAGGGCCAGCCGGCCTGTGCTGATGTGAGCCAGCTGAGGAGGAGAGGCTATGCTTTCGGAGTCAAAAACCCCCGCCCTGCTGTGCAGGAGCCGGAGTTGGTGGCTTGGGGGCCTTCTGCCTACGGGGCCCATGACCCTGCCCCTTGGCCCGCTGACACTGTTGGGGAGCTGCAGAGGCCTGATAATGAGGGTATTGTTTATTGGCAGATGTCTTCCTCGGGTAAAAGGTCTTTTTTCCCCGAGCCCTTCTTCTTCTGAGAAGGGGCAGAGGTTTTTCTGGACAGCCTAGTCCTGGTCAGAGTCTCGGTCTCGAGTTCAGCAGCCTTTTCAGCCATGGGTTTGCCAAAAAGGTTCTCACCTCGGCAGGGGACATCAAGCAACTTGTCCTGTACCCATGGCTCGAGGTCCGATGACTGTAGCCAAGCCTGTCGGCGGGCACCGATGCCAGCCCCGGCTACTCGGGCCGAAGCCTCTAAGCCATCGTAAGCTGCTCGAGAGATAAACTTCGAGCACTCTCTAATACCAGTGGACAAGGCCTGGAACCTCTGCAAAGGTTCCTCGGAGAGACCAGCAGAGAACCTGGCAATCTCCTTTGCCAGGTCTCGAAGGTACATGCCCATGTAGAGCTGGTATGTCTGGACACGGCAAGCAAGCATAGAGCCCTGGAAGCACTTCTTACTGAAGGCATCCATGTTCCGGGCCTCCCGGCCGGGAGGCACCAAGGAGTGCATCTTCTGACTTTTCAGTCGATGCATGGCCGATTCCACAACCATGGAGTGGTGCAGTAATTGTGCCTTTTGGAACCCGGGGCTCTTGCGGACTCGACAAAATGGAATCGACCCGCTTGCTTAACACCGGCGTCGAGGCCGGGGTCTCCCACATGCGCAAGAGCAGCCGTTCCAGCATCGGAGGAACCGGTACAGTAAAGGCCTCCTTCGGGGGAGAGTCATACTGGAGGGCCTCGAGCTCCTCGGCTCGAGGCTCCTCCTCAGGATCCGCGGGGAATGCCAAGGCCTTGGCCATATCCCGCACGAAATCCGAGAACCGGGTATCCTCCGGTGGGGATTGTCTCCGAGGTTCGGACTCCGGTGAGTCCGATGGGACACACCGGGTCCGAAAGCTGTCGGGTGACTCCTCATCCTCCGTCTCCCAGCCCGACTCCTCGGAGGAGGAATCGAGCAGTTCTGGTCGGGCAGGCACCGATGCCCTCCGCCTCAACGCCAAGGGAACCGGCGTTGACGACCTCGGTCCCGAACGGGAGGCCGAGGGAGACCGTGGCCGAGGATCGACTCGAGCTCGCATGGACTCGAGGATCGGCTCGGCCTCCGGGGTCGACTTGGACGTCGATGTCCCGGTGGTCGGGGCAGATGCACCAGTGAGACTGGCGATCAGTTCCCGCAGCTGCTTCATGAAGGCAGCCAAGCTGCTCTCCGAGGCCGTCAACCTGATTCCAAGCTCAGGAGACTCAGCAGCCCCCAACTCGGGCCCCGATGACGTCGGGTCCCCTGGAGGAGAGTGCACGAGGACTACAGTACTCACGTGCCCAGGAGACTCCATCTCGAGACGAGGTTGTTTGGCAGGCCTCTCCGACTCCGAAGACCCGGGAGGGCGGTCGGGGCTATGCGACCTGGCCCTCGAGGAACCAGGTGCGTCCGCCAACGCCACCCTCGCGGGTTTTTTCTTCCTGCGCTGCTCCCGCGAAGGAGACCCCCGCTCAGAGGAACCCCGACGCTGCTCGGGGCCGGAGTCCCGAGACGTCGAGGCCTCTGACGAGGTCCGGGACCGTCCGGACGCGGAGTCAGAGAAGATTCTGTCCTTTTGGTGCTACCGACTCCTCAACGCCTTCGAGAACATTTTTCCACACGGACCACAGATCATCGGATCATGATCGGGTCCGAGGCAACGGAGGCAGCAGTCATGTGTGTCGGTGAAAGACATAAGTTTCTTACACCGATCACACTTTTTAAACCCGCTGGCAGCCATCGGGGGAAAAAGGGCCCCTGCGAGGTCGAAAGACAGGGCTGCCAGTGAAAAAAGAAAATGGCGCGAACGCTAGTCACTAAGGACAAAAACCGAAAAAAAGAGAGTGGGCTCGATACCGGCGTATCGGGCCCAGGCGGGAAAAGGATCCGGCGTCGAACCGAAGAAGGAAGACAAAAAACAGGGTAATCAACTTTTTCCTCGGCGAAAAACGAACTACGTCCGTCGGGCTCCACGGAAAAAAGAAGACTGAGCAAGATGGCACCCTTAGGCGGGAAGGGGACCGCGCATGCGTGCTGCAATTCCCAAAAGCTTTCTTTGAAAGCTGGGGAAATGCTCCGCACAGGGGCTCCGTCGGCGCCGACGTCACCCATATGTGAGGACTGACTTCCTGCTTGGTCCTGGAGAACAGAGCCAATCCTGACTCTGGAGATAGGGAAAAAGGGTGAAAAGGGGTGCCTAGGGAGATCATTTTGAATTTCTCCCATAGTAGGTACCTGTTCAGTTCTCTGAGGTCCAGAATGGGCCTGTACCCTCCTGTTTTCTTTGGAATGAGGAAGTATGGAGAATAAAAGCCCATTCCCTGCTGGGATGGTGCAAACTCTTCTATTGCACACTGAAAGAGAAGGGAGGTGACTTCTTGCAACAACAGAGCAGTGAGAGGGGGCTGAGAGCGGAACTCTCTTGGAGTCATCCGGGGGGGGGGGGGGTAGACTTCATAAATGAAGCTTGTACCCCTCTCGTACTATGGACAGTGTCCACTGCTCTGATGTGATAAGATGCCACCTGTGGGCAAAGTGAAAAAGTCTGCCGGGAATGTGGATGGGATCTGGAATCTCCAGAGGGAGAATGGCTATGTTCTCCAGAAAGGAGTCAAAGACCCTGAGGAAGCTGGGTCTGCTGAGGTGGCTGTGACTTAGGAGTCTGAGCCTTCTTTTGCTGTTTTGATGGCTGCTGCCCCTTCTGAGAACATAAGAACATAAGATATGCCATACTGGGTCAGACCAAGGTCCATCGAGCCCAGTATCCTGTTTCCAACAGTAGCCAATCTAGGTCATACATACCTAGCAGTTTCCCCAAAAGACACAGGTTCCAGAATGCTTGTATTGGGTCAAGCAGCGATATCCTGGGTCCCTTTTTAATAATGGTTTATGGACCTTTCCTCCAGGAACTTGTCCAAACCTTTTTTAAACCCAGCTACACTAACAGCTTTTACTACATCCTCTGGTAACAAATTCCAGAGATTGATTACACGTTGAGTGAGAAAATATTTTCTCTTATTTGTCTTAAATAGTTTACCCTGTAGCTTCATTGCATGTCCCCTAATCTTCCTATATTCTGATAACGTAAACAATCGATCTACGTTTACCCGTTCCACTCCGTTCATTAATTTATAGACTTCTATTATATCTCCCCTCAGCCGTCTCTTTTCCAGGTTGTAGAGCCCTAACCTTTTTAGCCTTTCTTCATAAGGGTATCCTTCCAACCTGTTTACCATTTTGGTGGCTCTTCTCTGAACCTTTTCTAATAACGCTATATCTAATAACGCATGATGTTGACACTGTACAGCAGAGGTATAAGAAGGATAGTACTACTACTTATTGAAAAAAAGCTTTCTTCACTGCCTTTTTCCTAGCTGGGTTGGCAGTAGATCTAGATAGTCTATTAAGAGTGGTGTTCTCGAATTCTAACTGAGAGGCCTTGTCCTCCAATCCTTGCCAAAAAGGTTTTCACCGGTGCAAGGGATATTACCCAGCTTATCTTGAACCCATTGTTCAAGATTCGATGCTTGGAGCCAAGCAATCCTGCATGCACAGATGCAGATAGATGAAGTTCTGCTGATGCACTCAAAACAATCAAACGTTGCCCTGTTAACAAACTTTGAAACATTTTGAGCATGCTTTACAAGGGTGAGATAATCTGCTCTCTTATCATCAGGGAGAAGAGTAGCCATTAACTCCAAATCCCTAGCCACCTCTCTAAGGAACATACCCATATAGAGTATGTAGGAACTGATCCTGGCCGATAACATGGAGGCCTGAAAACAATGTCGACCAAAGACGTCGAGGGTTCTCGATTCCCTACCTGGAGGATTCGAGGAATGTGTCTTAGCACTCTTTATTCGACACATTGCCGATTCCACCACCATGGAATGGTGCGACAATTGCGTCTTTTGAAAACCGTGACACTCCGGTACCCAGTACATGGTATCGAGTCGTCAGGTAAAGGGGTGTCTCTCACATACGAAGCATAAGGTCATGAAGTATGCGATGAATAGGGAGAGTAGCAGCTTCCTTCAGAGCTGTAGGATATTGAAGAATTTCAAGTTCTTCAGCCCTAGGCTCTTTCTCCAAAGTCACCATTATGGACAGACCCCGAGCAACATCGCAAATAAAGTCTTAGAAAGACAGGTTCTCCGGAGGGGACATGCGACGTTGTGGAGATGTAGATGGGTCTTCCGGGAGAGTTCTCATGTCCTGCGTATTGGCCGATTCATCATCCGATGAATCGGAGTCCGAAGACTCAAAGTATCAACGGGTATGGTGTTCCCACTCTGCATGTACTCTATGCTGATCAAAACTGATAGTTGAAGCTTGCAGTGCCAGAACCTCGGTACCAGAAACAGATTCAAGGGCTGACATGTGCGGTAGTGTGGTAAGTGGCAAAAAAGTAGATGCAGGTTATGTTGGTACCAGAGTCGACAGTAAGGCCACTAAGCTCCGGTCGATGGCCAGGATACATTGATCCATGGAGCTTGCCAATGCTTGGGTATCTATACTGGAATTGCGGGCCACGATCCCTGAGCATGGCACCAGGACCCTCTGGAAGTGGAGGCCTCGGGAGCATCCTGGGACCCCACTAAGGCTTTGGAGGCAAGGTCCTCCTGCCAGGGTTGTTAGGCCGGTGTGTGTCCCTCCAGGGCAACACCCGAGGCATCTCGATGCTTAGGAGATCTACCCTTGGAGAGCCGACCAGTATTCGAAGACGACCTAGGTTTCGATACCTGAGATCCTTGGGAGGAAGATGAAGCTCTCGATGACGTAGATGCTAAAGATACTGCATTGGAGGCAAAGAGGGTGCCCAGCTTTGAAGCTTGGTTCTGTAGGCCTCTCTATGTCATCTTCCTACAGAGAGGACATTCTAACAGTTAATGATCCGGTCCCTAAGCTTTGTAGACACCAGTCATTGGTGTCTGTGGCCGAAATGGTACTGCCACATTTGGAACACTTCTTAAAACCACTGGATGGTTCTTCCATTTTGTCTCTGACCAAAGGGGAGACCTAAGCCTAAGATGGCGTCAATGCGCCTGAAGGAAGAAATGAATCTTTCCCTCACAGAAGATTTTTTTTTTTTTTTTTAAAGAAAGCAAGCAAGCACCGATGGGGGTCGGTACCAGCGTTGACCAGAAGGTAGACGCGACCACAAAAAATAAGAAAGGACAAATTTTCTGCAGTGACAGGAACTGTTTCTTGTCAGCTCCACGGAAAACAAAGAACTGAGGGAGAGCTGGAAAGGTGGGAAGGCAACTACACAGTCGCAGTGGGATGCTCCCAAAAGCTTTCCTATTGGATGCTGGGGAGCGTTCCTACACAGGCTCCGTCGGTACAGACGTTACCCATATGTGAAGACTACATTCCTGCTTGTTCCTGGAGATAATGTAATATAAATCACCTCACTGTTTTTTGTTGGAAATGTTGTATAGAGAAGCAAAGCTTCACAAGAAATAACTTCCTTTTTATTCTTAAGAATGACGCTACAAAGCACCAGAAGTGCGAAACACCATTTAGTGAGCCATAACAGAAAATAGTCACAAGTAAACTTGAGTGTATAAATTTATAAATCACTTAGCTCAGAAGATCCCAATACTTGGGCTTCGCAGCAGTAAAAGTATGCAAATTCTTCACAGTAGGCAGCTTTAACGCCTGAAGTCCAATGAGCTATAATCCAATGATAACAACAAGACGCCCAAAGGTCCAGTAAATTGTAATCCAGAATTAACGGCAATACAGACTGTTTTGAGCCCAATATTCAACTGTGGGCTCTGCTTCAGGCCAAAGTTCAAGCTCAAATCAGTGCCACTTGAACTTTGGCCTGAAGCAGAGCCCACGGTTGAATATTGGGCTCGAAACACAGTCTGTGTCACCATTAATTCTGGATTACAACTTATTGAATCTTCGGGCGTCTTGTCATTATCATTGGATTATAGCTCATTGGACCTTTGGCTGTTAAAATTGCCTACTGTGAAGTATTTGCATACTTTTACTGCTGAGAAGCCCAAGTATTGGGATTGTCTGAGCTAAGTGATTTATAAATTTATACACTCTCCTAAGTTTACCTGTGACTATTTTCTGTTGTGGCTCACTAAGTGGTGTTTCACGCTTCTGGTGCTTTGTAGTGTCATTTCTAACAATAAAAAGGAAGTTATTGTTTCTTGTGAAGCTTTGCTTCCCTTTACAACATTTCCAACAAAAAACAGTGAGTTGATTTATATTACATTTTCTAGGCTCTTGTTTTCCTGGCAATATTTTTGGGTTATTGGTGATTTTTATTTTCATTTGGAAATGAAAGCATGTGCATTTTCTTTAGTTCTAGATTTCTTTCCAAAAGCCTCCCTTTCATGCTCTGGAAGTGGTCGTTTACCCAAATACCACAGTTTAATCTCTTAGAGTATATGTCCTGGAATTATGCAGAGCTGTTAAAATGTAACCTCTGGAGGATGATAGGACTGGGAAGGAGAATTCCATTCAAGCTCGTTGCCTTCTTTTTGTTTTCTATTATAAATATCCTTTAGTGATGATGGCTTCCTCTTATCAGAAATGGGCTAAAACAAAAAAAAAGTTATAAAACAAATTACATTTTTGGTAAGGTTGTGTTAACAGAAATCATACAAAGTAAACAGCAACACACAGTCTTTTTCATTCAGCAAAGTAAATGTTATATGGCAAGTTTAAAGAAAAAGCATACTCACCTGTAACAGATGTTCTCTCCAGGATCAGCAGAAATCAGTCCTCACATATGGGTGACGTCACAGACGGAGCCTGCACAGAAACACTTCCCAGCTTCCAAAGGAAGCTTTTGGAAGGTGCACCACGCATGCGTGCCGTTCTTCCTGCCTGAAGGAGCCATCTTTTCCTCAGTATGATGGCATAGCTTTATCAAGCCAAAATGGTAAACAACTCCACGGGGAGGCAGGTGGGTAGTGAGGATTGATTCCTGCTGATCCCAGAGAACACCTGCTATAGGTGAGTAACTACGCTTTCTCTGGGACCAAGAAGGAAGTCAGTCCTCACATATGGGGCTCCCAAGCTACAGGTTTCTGAAAAAAACTGTAAAAAGCTCAACTGGGAAACCAGAAAAAAAAAAACCAAGAAAAACAGCATGAGAAAATCGCTGAAAGGTTTTGAGAGTCATCGTCCGCAAGGACATCAACATTTGGTCGACTCTACAGTAGTTTGGATGAACAGAAGGGCCGGTGGGAAGGAGTTGTTCCAATTCCCAAAGAGATGCAGAAGTATGGCTTGGTCGAAGTTGTTGCCATACTGGGAATCTGTATCCAGAAAGTAGACTGCTATAAAGGTGTGGACAGAGGACCACGTAGCAGCACTACAGATCTCCATTGTGGAGACTGAGCACAGGTTGGCCACAGAAGCAGCCATGGCCCTGATATTATGTGACGTGACATGGCACTCCAATGAGAGTCCAACCTGAGCATAAGTGAAAGAAATGTAGTCTGCCACTCAAATGAAAAAGGTACACTTGTTGGGGTCAAAAGAGACAAAAAGCTGGGAGGAACGGCAGTGGGCTTTCACCCTCTCCAGATAGAAAGCCAGCACTCTCTTACAATCCTAGGTGTGAAGTGACGCCTCAGCTCTGTTTAAATGAGGCCTTGGGAAGAAAGTGGGCAGTACCATCGACTGATTGAGGTGAAAAGCGGACACTTTCTTAGGCAGGAATTTAAGGTGTGTCCTGAGGATGATCCTGTTCTAAAAGAATCTTGTTTAAGGCAGATGTGCCACCAGTGCTTGAAATTCGCTAACTCTGCACACAGAAGTGAGCGCCAATAGGAAGACTACTTTCCAGGTGAGAAATATGAGCAGACAGAAGCAGAGTGGCTCAAATGGAGGAGAGAGAGGCTGTGCCAGGACAATGTTGAGGTCCCACGCAGCCGGTGGTGGTTTTATGGGGATATGAGAGAGAAGGAAGCCCTGTCAGGAAGTGACTCGCCAATGAGTGAGCCGAAATCAACTTATCAGCTGTCAGATAGTGATAAGCGGCCACTGCACTGAGGTGCACCTTGACCGAGTAGGAAAGGCCAGAGTCAGATAGGCATAATAAGAGAGAACTGACTCCACCAACCAGGAGAAGGGGGTCGAGGACCCTGCCCTCACCCCAAATGGAAAATCTGTGCCTCTTGAAAACATAGGCATGGCATGTAAAGTCTTTACGGGAGGCTAGGAGCACTTTCAGCACATCTGCTAGTAGGTGAAGACCTGTGAGCGGTATCCGCTCAGCATCCATGCCGTGAATAACAAAGTTGCCACATTGGGATGCAGTAGAAATCCTTTGTCCTGAGAGACACGGTCCGGGTCACAACCGAGCCTCAGGGGTTGCTGATGAGACAGGCGGAGCAACATAAGGAATCATGGTTGCCTGGGACAATATGGCGCATTCAAGGTCATTGTGGCATGCTCTGCTTGCACCTTGAAGAGGGTTTTGACCACCAAGGGAGTTGGTGGGTATGCATACAGACGTCCCTCGCTCCAGTCCAGGAGGAATGCATTGGGCGAAACCCGGTTCCTGCAGGGTACTCTGGAGAAGAATAGCAGGAGCTGGGCATGGTGAGGGGCAGTGAAGAGATCCACCGATTGTGTGCCCCACAGTTGAAAGATGTGGTTGAGCAAGCTCTTGTTAAGAGTCCACTCATACGGTTGCAGGACTCTGCTAAGGCAATCTGTGAGAACGTTCTGCTTCACTGGTAGATACACAGCCCTGAGGGTCATGCCGTACGACACGGCAAATTTCTAGAGATGGATAGCCTCCCAACAAAGGAGGTACGACCTCGTGCTGTCCTGTTTGTTAATGTAGAACATGGCCACCTGGTTGCCCGTCTGGATGAGGACTACCTTGTTGGAGAGCTGCTGAAGAAAGGCCCACAGGGCATTTGCAATGGCTCAGAGTTTCTAGAAGTTGATCTGGTAGAACCTCTCCCAAGTCGTCCAGAGGCTTTGTGTACATAGGCCATCGAGATGGGCTCCCCAGCCAAACTTGGAGGTATCCGTGGTCAGGACGCATTGATGTGACAGAGAACGGAAGGGAAGCTCAGCAAGGAGGTGGGAGGGTTGCTGCCACAAGGAGAGGGATTCCTTCAGTGGGGGAATCACTCTGACCCTGTCCTTGAGAAGGCTAGTTACCTAGCACCATTGAGTGCAGAATGTCCACTGCGCCTGACACATCTAGAGCCTTGCCACTGGTGTAACATGGACTGTGGAGGCCATATGGCCGAGAAGTGACAGCATCTGATGAACTGTGACGAGGGAGGAATGCTGAATCTCGTGAGACAGGGCTATCAAGCGCTGGGATCTGTTCCCCGGCAGATAAGCTCAAGCCTGAGTGGTATTGAGTAGAGCCCCAATGAGCTGTTGAGAGGGCTGTAGATGGGATTTGGAGTAGTTTATCATGAAGCCTAGATGCTCCAGGACCCGAATGGTCAGCTGGGTCAAGCGCTGGACTTCTACCGGTGTTCCAGTCATGATCAACCAGTCTTCCAGATAAGGGAAGACAAAGGTCCGCTGGGTGTGGAGAAAAAGCGTAGTTGCTCATGTAGTTATTCACCTGTAACAGATGTTCTCTGGGGACAGCAGGAATCAGTCCTCACATATGGGTGGTATCGGTGCCGACGGAGCCTGCACAGAAGCTTCTACCCAGCTTTCAAAGAAAGCCTTTGGGAGATGCACCATGCATGTGTGATCCCCTTCCCGCCCAAGGGTGCCATCTTGCCTCAGTCAAATGACATAGCCAAAGATGGCAAAAAATGACAAAGAAGCAACTCAATGGGGAAGAGGGAGGGTTGTGAGGACTGAGTCCTACTGTCCTCGAAGAACACTTGTTACAGGTGAGTAACTATGCTTTCTCCAGGAACAAGAGGAAAGACAGTCCTCACATATTGGACTCCCTAGCTCAAGGCTACCAAAAACCTGTGAAATGCCACGGGTGACTAGGAAAAGGTGAGCCGTGAGCAGCAGCAACAGAGTCCTAAGTAATGGACTCTCAAGAGACCCAAGTATCCAGTGAGGAACCAGCATTCCGGTAGCCTGAACAAAGAAAGGTTGGAAGGCAAGAGTTGCATACACCCCAAACAGATGGAATATGGCCTGGCCGAAGGCGCTGTTTTATCAGGACTCACTCTCCAGGCAGTAATGAGCTGCAAAGCTATGGACTGAAGACCAGGTAGCAGACCGGAAGATTTCAGTCACAGGGACAGAATGCAGGTTTGCCACAGAAGTCGCCATGGCCCTGACCCGGCGCTCCAGCGAGAGTCCAGCCTGCTCGTAGTTGAGGGTAATGCAGTCCACCACTCAAGTGGTCAGAGTACACTTGGTCACAGCCTCCCCCCAGCTGGCTGGAGTCATAGAAGATGAAAAGCTGCGAGGCTTTGCAGTGGCCTTGGGTACGTTGGAGGTAGAAGGACAGGGCCCTCTTACAGTCCAGGGTATGAAGGACAGTCTCCCCACTGCTGGCGTGAGGCTGCGGAAAGAAGGTGGCGAGCACCACCTTTTGATTGAGGTGGAATGGGGACATCATCTTGGGAAGGAACTTAGGGTGCGAGCGGATCATGACCTTGTTCTTAGTAGAACCTCATGTAAAGCGGATCCGCCACCAAAGCCTGAAGCTTGCTGATCCTGTGAGCAGACGTGCGCGCCACCAGGAAGACAACCTTCCATGAAAGGTAATGCAGGTAGCAGGTAGCCAGGGGCTTGAACGGTGGGCCCGTGAGCTGTGAGAGCACCACATCTAAGTCCCACTCCCCCGCTGCTGGGCGGACAGGGGGTTTGGATAACAGGCGGCCCTGCAGGAAGCGTGATACTAGGGGCTAGACAGAGAGGCTTTCCCTCAATGAGGTGGTGGTGCGCTGCAAGAGCACTCAGGTGAACCCACACTGAGTAGGACTTCAGTCCCGCCTGAGACAGGTGAAGCAAATATTGCAGTACAAGCTGCACAGAGCATGAGAACAGGTTAACCCATTGCTCTGCGCACCATACAGAGAATCTGCACCATTTGAAGGCATAGGCCTGTCTCATGGAGGACTTGCGGGAGGCCAGGACCTCCTCAACCTCCCCTGAAAGGATGAAAGGAGCCAAGACCCTTTCAGCAGACAAGCCATTAGTGCCAGAGACCCCAGATTGGGGTGTAGGATGGAGTCCTCCTCCTGTGACAGTAGTTCCCAGGGGAACCGGGGCTGCTATGGACATACGAAAGAGCAGTGGGAACCACGGTTGATGGGTCACTGAGGGCCCACCAATATCATCAATGCCCCATCCTGCTGAGCCTTGA
This sequence comes from Ichthyophis bannanicus, assembly GCA_033557465.1. NCBI lineage: Eukaryota > Metazoa > Chordata > Amphibia > Gymnophiona > Ichthyophiidae > Ichthyophis > Ichthyophis bannanicus. The sequence goes on along the minus strand of CM066041.1, from coordinate 66,531,786 downwards.
AGAGAATCTTGGCTATTAGCGGCATGGGCGGGAAGGCATAAAGGCGGCTCTCTGTCCACAGGATGAGAAAGGCATCCATTGCCACCCGGGATGGGGGTGGCTGTCAGGAGCAAAAGCGGAGCAACTGAGAGTTAGCCAGGCTGGTAAAGAGATCCAGCTGTGGAGTTCACCAGAAATAGAAGAGCCGAGAGGCCACTCTGGGGTCCAGCTACCACTCATTCGGCTGGAGGACCCTGCTCAGCCTGTCTGCCAGGGCATTATCCTGGCCTGGCAGATATATCACCCAAAGGAGCATCACCTTGCGGTTCACATACAGAGGGGCTACGACCCTGTGCCCCCCTACTTGCTGACATAGAACATTACGATCTGATTGTCCATTTGGATCAGCACTGATTGGTGCTGAAGATGGTGGCAAAAGGCTCGGCAAGCCAAAGATATGGCCTGAAGCTCCAGGGAGGTTGATCTGCTGTTGGCTTTCTGCCTGCACCAACTGCCCTGAGTGCAGAGGTCCTCGCAATGAGCCCCCCAGCCCAGAAGGGAGGCATCCGTGGTGAGGACTCTCTGAAGGGTAGGAGCCTGAAAAGGCATCCCAGCCTGAAGGTAGAAGGACAGGGCCTTCTTACAATCCAGGGTATGCAGTACAGTCTCAGCCCAGCTGGCGTGAGGCCGCGGAAAGAAGGTGGGGAGCACCACCTCCTGAGTCCTGACTGAGGTGGACTGGGGACATCACCTTAGGAAGAAACTTAAGATGCATGCAGAGCACCATCTTGTTCTTATAGAACCTTGTGTATGGTGGATTCGGAACCTATCCCTTGTGTATGGAGGACCTCCTCTACCTATCCTGAGAGGTTGAAAGGGGCCAAGGCTTCCCCCTTTCAGCAGCCAAGCCATTAGCGACAGGGACACCATACTGAGGTGTAGGCGGGAGCTCTCCTCCTGCAAGAGTAGCCCCGGGGCACTTCTCAGGGGAACAGGGGTCGTTGCAGACAAGTGGAGAAGCAATAGGAACCATGGTTACCTGAGGCACCAGGGGGCAATTAGTATCAGCGACACCCCATCATGCTGAGCTTTGAATAGGGTCTTGGCTATCAGTGGTATGGGCGGGAAGGCATAGAGCAGTCCCTCCGTTCATGGGATGAGGGACACATCTGCTGCCACCCATGAGGGGCGTGGTTGGTGGAAGCAGGATCGGGGCAGCTGAGTGTTGGTCGACTCACGAAGAGGTCCATCAGGGGAACTCCCCAGAGCTGGAAGAGCTGAGAGACCACCCTGTCACTGGTGCAGCTGGAGGACTCTGCTCAGCTTGTCTGCTAGGGCATTGAGCTTGCCTGGCAGATACAGCGTCTGCAAGAGCATCCCATTGCAGAGCATGAAGGAGCAGAGACCCACCGCCTCCTGACAGAGGGCATGGGACCCTGCGACTCCCTGCTTGTTCACGTAAATCACCACCACCTGATTGTCTGTTTGGACCAGCACTGACCGCTGCAGGCAGTGGCGGAAGGCTCAGAGGGTCAGAAATACAGCCCGAAGCTCCAGCAGGTTGATCTGGGGTTGGCTCTCTGAGTGCGAACAGCTGCCCTGGGTGTAGACATCTTCACAATGAGCCCCCCAGTCCAACAGGGAGGTGTCCGTAGGGAGAACCCTCTGGGGATCGGGGGCCTGGAAGGGCATCCCTGCCTGGAGGTGCTGCAGTACTTGCTACCAGCTGAGGGAGTACACAAGTTGACAGGTTACAGTCACCCTGTCCCGCAGTCGTCTGATGTCCCGGGTCCACTGGGAGCAGAGACACCATTGGGCCGCCCTCATGTGGAGGCGGGCATCCAGAGTGACATGGACCATGGATGCCAAGTGGCCCAGCAGGCACAGGAGGCAGCGAGCAGACATGGTGAGTCTGTGTTGCATGTCCGTGGCCAGCACCCTGAGGTGATTGGCCCTGTCCTGGGGTAAGAACACTCTGGCCTGAAGGGTGTATAGCTGGGCTCCTATGAACTCCAGACACTGTGTCGGAAGGAGATGGGACTTGGGGTGGTTTATGACAAACCCCAGGTGTTGTAGGACACAGATGGTGTGGGCCATGGCCTGCTGCACCTCGGTGGCCAAGCCTCCTCCGATGAGCCAGTCATCCAGAAAGGGGAAGTCCAAGGCTCCTTGGAGGCAGAGGTGTGCCACGACCACCGCTAGGCACTTGGTGAAGATCCTAGGGGCAGAGGCCAGGCCAAAGGGTAGAACCCTGTATTGGCAGTGGCCACATCCCACCACAAACCTGAGGTATTGCCTGTGGTTGAGATGGATAAGGATGTGTGTGTACACATCCTTTAAGTTCAAGGAGCATAGCCAGTCTCCCTGCTGGAGGTATGGCAGCAACATCCCAAGGGAGAGCATCTTGAACTTCTCCCTCACCAGGAACCTGTTCAGCTCCTGCAGGTCCAGTAGGGACCTTAGGCCCCCCTGTTCTTTTTGGTACGAGGAAGTACCAGAGTAGAATCCCTTGCCTTAGAGTTGTGGGGGTACAGGTTCCACTGCCTTTCCTTGAGAAGGCCTGTGAACTCCTGCAGTAGCAGGGTTTGGTGGAGAGGAGTCCTGGAAGAATGGAGGGAGAGTCAGCTCCAGGTGGAGGAGGTAACCTTCCCTGATCACCTGTAGTGCCCAAGTATCTGATGATGATGGCTGGCCACTGGTGGGCAAACATGATCAGACGTCCCCCTGTGGGCCGCTGGCCTCCTGGGGGTGGAGAGGCTATGCCCAAGGAGTCAAAATCTCCCACCAGGCTATGACGAAGCCAGTGCCTGGATTTTGGGCAACTTCTGCTTACGAGGGCTATGACCCTGTTGGGGAGCTGGGGAGGCCCGATACTGAGGGTAGTTTCCATAAGCTCTTCCCTTCCTCAGGTAAGGGAGCTTTTTACTCGGGGCCTTCTGTCAGGAAAGGGTAGCGGTCTTCATGGAGAGCCTAGTCCTTGTCAGGAATTCAAACTCCAGCTCTGCAGCTCTCCTTCCCGGAGGACATCGACCAATTTGTCCTGAACCCATTGTTCCAGGTCGGAAGACTGTAGCCAAGCCTGGCGTCAGACACCAATGCCCACCACTACTACTCTAGCTGCCGACTCGAAGCAGTCATAGGCTGCTTGTCATCAACCTGGAGCAATCTCTGATGGCAGAGGACAGACTTCGGAACCGCTGGAAGGATTCCTCGGAGAGACCAGCCAAGAACCCAGCGAGTTCTTTCACCAGGTCCCTCAAGTAGATGCGCATCTACAGCTGGTATGCCTAAATCTGGCCAATGAACAGAGCCCTGGTAGCACTTCCTGCCCAGGGAGTCCAAAGTGCAGGCCTCCCTACCCGGGGGCACAGAGGAGTGCATCTTCTGGCTCTTGAGCGAACACACGGCCAACTCCACCACCATCATGGAGTTATGCAGCAGTTGTGTTTTGTGTAAGCTCTGGCTCCGGCGGACCCGATACATCGAGTCCAGCCACTTGCTCACGATGGGCACAGATGCTGGTGTTTCCCACATACAAAGCAGCAGCCATTCCAGGATGGGGGAGAGGGGCAATGTAAGCGCATCCTTCAGAGGGGCCTCATATTAGAGGATCTCACGGTCCTTCAAACGAGGGTCCTCCTCCAACTCTGTTTCGAACAATAGTGCCTTTGATATGTCCCACACGAAGTTGAGGAAGGCCATATCCTCGGGCGGGGACCGGCACCAAGACCGAGACTCAAAGGAAGATGGGTTCAAGGGCACGTCGCAGTGGCAACAGGTGTCCAGCAATTCCTCGACCTCGGTATCCCAGTCTGACTCGTAGTCAGTGGAGTCATCGAGACTGGACCAGGGTGTGAGGTCAGGCCCCGAGCCAGACCGCCCATGTTCCTCAAAGGGTCTGTGGGCAGAACCGCAGCCACTCATCAAGGATAGAGACAGATGTCGAGGATTGACTTTAGGCTGATGGCGCTCAAGGATCGGCTCAACCTCCGGGGATGTCCTCAAGGTCGAGGCCCCAGTGGCCTGGGCAGATGACACAGCTGAAACAGGCATCAGGGCCCGCTGCTAGGCCATGAAAGCAGACAAGCTGCGCTAGGAGGCTGCCATTCTGGCCTCCAGTCCAGCTGGTCCCACAACCTTTGGCGTTGGCACCGAAGATCTTGGGCCCAGCGCCAGCTCTGACGAGGGGGAGTCCTCAACCAGGATGGCCTCAGGGGTCAGAGGCTGATGATTCCTTGTGGGAGACCTTGGTAGACCGCTCCCGCTCTGACACCTCGGACTCATGGCATGGAAAATGTGGGACAGGGTGCAGAACTTACCTGCTTTTCGCGACTCATCTATGGATGCCGCCCTTGAGGATTTTTTTTCTTTGTGTGTTCCTCCTCCAGGATGCTCCACTCTGAGGACACACAGCCTTGGTCAGAGGCGGCAGAGTCACTTCTGGGCTCCGGAGTCCCGGGAGGGGGCCTGGAGCACGATGTCACTGGAGACTCCGGGGCAGAATCTTACCTTTGGAAGATCTTGTCGTGCTGCTGCTGACAGCTCTTAATAGCCTTAGAGGACATCTTTTTACAGAGTTCATAATCCAAGGGGTCATAGTCTGCCCCGAGGAGGCAATTGTGTGTCGGTGAGAGACATGGTCCGGGAACACCGATCACACTTTTTGAAGCCACTGGCAGAGGCCATGGGGGAAAAGGGTGCCAGCGAGCTCTAAGACTGGGGGGCTCTGCCAGTGAAAAAGGGCACAAACCGCACCAGTAGAAAAGTTATGGGAAAATCGAACCCAAGATGTGATGCCGGGGCAAGAAAATTCAGGGGGCAGGAAAGGGAACCGATGCAACCGGGAAAGAAAAAACTTCCAAAAAAAAAATAGACATTTTTCTGGGGGAATCAGATATGTCCGGTGGACTCCACAGAAAAAAGAAGACTGAGGCAAGATGGCACCCTTGGGTGGGAAGGGGACCACACATGCATGGTGCATCTCCCAAAGGCTTTCTTTGAAAGCTGAGGAGATGCTTCCATGTAGGGCTCCGTCAGTGCTAATGTCACCCATATGTGAGGATTAACTTCCCGCTTGTTCCCAGAGAATCAACAATCCAACTCCTCCAGCCATCGAACTGAAGAACAAGCATGCAGCCCTGGAAGTGTAATAGATGAAAGCATCCCAGGAAAGGGAAGAACCAGACCTCAAGCAGCCCAAAGTTGCACTGCATCAACTGGCACTCAACACCAATGCCTCCACTTATGGATGGGATGCCCATCTACTACACCTATCCACGCAGGGGGGGGTGTAGATGACAAAAGCATGTACGCTGCATACTGAATTTCCTGGAACTACACGCAATCTTCTGTGTGCTCAATGTCTTCAAAGACTAAAGCACAAGATACTATTGGTTCAAATTGAAAATCAAATCACCATGACCTACATCAACAATGTGGTTCGGGCTCCCTACAGCTCTGTCAGGAGGATATAAGACTGATTCTTTGCCTGCTCCATAGATGCCATACTTGGGGCATGACTTACCAGGATCTCAAAAAATGTTAGCTCTCAGCAGGCACTTAAGATCATCATAAGTAGTCCAGCAGTGCTTTACTGCATTCTCCAAAAATGGGGCACTCCAGAAATAAATCTCTATCTGCAGAAAATGCAAAATAGCCTGTTTTCTGCTTCTTTCATCCATGCAAGAACCAGAGGGCGCACGACGCCTTTGCAGTCTCATGGAGTCACAGCCTCCTCTACGCATTTCCCCTATTTCTACTGATCACTTGGGTCTTGCTCAAAATACATCAGGACAAGGCTATAGTTCCTTCACCTCCTCGCCCTGACAGAGGATGTTCCAATACCTTTTTGGGTCTCATCCCTTCCTACTGACACAGCATCATGGTAGCCTGCTTCACCCCAATCTCAATAGCTTTTCCCTCTTGACCTGGAAATTGAGCAGTGCTTAATGCGCAACATCTCCATTTCAGAAGATCTTTGTGCCATCATTCTGACCTCCAGGAAGACAGCATTCAAGGGGATCTTATCAATGCAAATGATCACGTTTCACCCACAATGGGCTAGATCACATGGGCATGAACTAGAATCCTGCTCCATTGACTAGATCTTCACTTACCTGCTACACCTCACTAATTCTGGCCCACAGATGACTATGTCAATATCATCTCTCAGCTTTCACAGCCTGTCATGTTTCAGTTGAGGGGCCACTATCCCCTCTACACACAGTTCTTTCACAACAAAGTGGCTGAACAGACACACCCAAGATTCCTTCCTAAGGTCATCTCAGACATTAATTTAAATGAAGTCATCATATTGCCAGTGTTCTTCCCAGGCAGGTCTGACCCTAGAGTTGGTTCAAGGTGTTGGCACCCTCGGCAAACCTTAAGCTTTATGTTCCCCCTGGCTGTCAGAATATATTGCTTAACTTTGAATACTCTGCTCTTTGCTGATCCCCTCTCCAAAAGAAACTGCTGCCTTAGGCGACTGCCTGGTTTAACTAGTGGTTGGGCCAACCCTGTTCACAAGACTTCATGCCGCCTCACAGAACAGGGCCTCCATACCTTAGATTACAGGCAGGCCCTCTGCACACTTCTTCCCTGCTCTTCATAATGCATAATCTTAATAATCTGGGACAGCCTGCCTTTAAACACACCATCTCCTCCTGGATAGCAAAGTGCATTTCATTCTGCTACCCTCAGACCCAATTGCAACCACAGCATCGCATTTGGCTCCCCCCTCTTTGCACCAAGGCAACCTCAGTCACCAGTTTGACTTCAGTTTCTGCAAAGGATATCTGCAAAGCAACCACATGGACATCTATACACACTTTTACTAAGCATTACAACTTGGACCACCTCTCAGCAAAGAAGCAGTTCTGCACAATCTTTCTGCAACATAACTGTCGTTTTCAAGCATCATTCATCCTCCACCCACCTTAAGCCCAGGCTGGAAATATACAATTCTTCCAGGAGGAGGTAGCCCTCAGTTTTCAATTCACCAACAAAGTGTGCCTGCAACCCCTGCTTGTCTGTGGAGAAAGTATAGTTTCTTACCTGTAGACAGCAGAGGTATGCAGCCAAACTTACCCCCCAGCTTTCTCTTTAAAAAAAACCACAGTAAACACATAGCATAAGGAAATAAGGTAAAAGACTGAACAGAAAATGGCACATGGCGCTCAAACGCATTGCAGACAAGGAGAAAAGGCAGACACATATTCAGAGAAGTCAAAAGATTTCTGAGCTGGGGAAAGTTCCAGCATGCTGGCTCTGTCAAGGACATCACCAATAAAAGTATGGCAGCATACCCTTGCCGTCTATGGAGAACTCCCATTACAGTTAAGCAACTATGTTTTCTCCATAGACAGCAGGAGTAGGCAGCCACGTTTTCCCCTCCAATCTAAGCCCTCGACTCTCTAGATGGCTATTCTTCTGCTCTGAACAAACTGAAGAGGGAGAGGCACGTGTCAGCCAGTGTGAAACCCTATGCATGCGCAGAGTCAAAAAACAAAAAGGAGAGTACCACCCCTAGGATCGATCAGGAGTCACCATAAAGCATGACTTCATTTATTTGAGGTCTACAGAGAAAGAGCAGTTACTCACCTCTAACAGATGATCTCTGGGAAAGAGTAGTTACTCACCTGTAACAGGTGTTCTCCAGGAGCAGCAGAAATCAGTCCTCACATATGGGTGACGTCGGCGCCAACAGAGCCCCCATGCGGAGCATTTCCCCAGCTTTCACAGAAAGCCTTTGGGAATGCAGCACACATGCGCGGTCCCCTTCCCGCCCAAGGGTGCCATCTTGCTCAGTCTGATGACATAGCTAAAAGACAGCAAAAAATAAAAATGAAATATATGACTACAACTCCAAGGGGAGGAGGGAGGGTTGTGAGGACTGATTCCTGCTGCTCCTGGAGAACACCTGTTACAGGTGAGTAACTACTCTTTCTCCAGGACCAAGCAGGAAGTCAGTCCTCACATATGGGACTCCCCAGCTTAAGGCTACCGGGGACCCAAAGCTGAAAAATAAGCTCCCTCTAGAGCCCCAGCATGTGCGAAAAGAATCTTCTCTGAGAACGCTCCTGACCGGTAGCCTAACACCAGGGCCAGAGGGTAGGAGTTGCTTAAACTTCAAAGAGATTACGAAAGCACTGTCCCTGCAGGACTCCCTCTCGAGGCAGTAGTGGGCCGCAAAAGTCTGGCTTGAAGACCAAGTAGTGGCCCTGCAGATGTCTGCCAACGGAACAGAGCGGAGATGAGCCACTGACGCAGCCTTCGCCATGACACGGTGGGCCGTGACTCGACCCTGCAAGGAGAGGCCGGCTGCCCTATATGCCCAGGCGATACAGTCTGCCACCCAAATGGACAAGGTACGCTTAGAGACAGGCAACCCCAGCTTATTAGGGTCAAAAGAGACGAAGAGCTGTACAGCCTTCGGTGTCCCTGCGTACGTCAAGGTAGAAGGACAACGCCCTCCTACAGTCCAGGGTATGCAAAACCATCTCAGCCCAGCTGGCATGCGGCCTGGGAAAGAAAGTCGGAAGAACCACCTCCTGATTGAGGTGGAAGGAGGAGACAACCTTTCGAAGGAACTTAGGGTGAGTCCTTAAGACTACTCTGGTTCCTATAGAATCTAGTGTACGGTGCATCCGACACCAGGGCTTGAAGCTCGCTCACCCTCCCTTGCTGAGGTAAGAGCTACCAAAAACAACGCTTTCCAGGAGAGAAAGCGCAAGGGACAAGTAGCCATAGGCTCAAAAGGTGGGCAAGTAACTTGTTGCAAGACCATATTCAAATCCCACTCAGGGGCAGGCGGACGAATTGCAGACTTAAACAAAAGTAGGCCTCTGAGGAAGCAAACCACCAAGGGGTGGCATGAGAGAGACTGACTCTCCACCGGCGAGTGGTGCGCTGAAAGAGCACCGAGATGGACTCTAACAGAGTTGGATTTAAGGCCTAGGTTGGACAGGTGAAGCAAATATTTCAGCACCACTGGTACCAGGCATGAGAAAGGATCTTCCTTGTGCTGAGCACACCAGGTGGAGAACCTACGCCACTTGAGGGCATAAGACGTCCGGGTGGACTGCCTCCTAGAGGCCAAGACCACGTCCCTCCACCTCCCTAGGCAGCAGTAAGGGTGCTAAAACTATCCTTTCAGCAGCCAGGCCATCAGATGGAGGGACTGGAGGTTGGGGTATAAGAGAGACCCCTGCTCCTGAGACAGGAGATCGGGTTGCATCCCCAGAGGAAGAGGAGTGTCCACCGCTAGTTGCAAAAGAAGTGGAAACCACGGTTGCCTTGGCCATCTGGGGGCCACCAGGATCACCGAGGCCTTGTCCCGGATCACTTTGAACAGTGTCTTGGGCACTAGAGGTGTGGGAGGAAACGCATACAGGAGGCCCATAGACCACGGAATGAGAAACACATCCCCTGCCACTCTGAGAGGATGCGGTTGTCTGGAGCAGAACCTGGGCAGTTGATGGTTCAATGGACTGGCGAAGAGATCTATGATCAGAAGACCCCATCGCAGGAAGATCTGCTGAACCATCAGAGGATTCAACTGCCATTCGTATGGCCATAGGATCCTACTCAATCTGTCTGCCAAGCAATTCTCCTGTCCAGGGAGATAGACCGCCTTGAGAACTATGCCATGATTGACTGCCCAGGAGCACAGGTCCTGTGCTTCCTGACAGAGAGGTCGGGACCCTGTGCCTCCCTGTTTGTTCACACAGAACATAGCAACTTGATTGTCTGTCTGAACTAAGACGGACTGGTGAGAGAGGACATGAGAGAAAGTCTGCAGGGCTAAGCAGATAGCTCTCAGTTCCAAGAGATTGAACTGCTGTGCGGCCTCCCAAGGAGACCACAGGCCCTGAGTGCACGCTCCCTGGCAATGTCCACAGCCGTGAAGAGAAGCATCGGTGGTCAGCACATGCGAGTGTGGAGGTGCTTGAAAAGGCACTCCTTGCACCAGATTCGGAAGATGAAGCCACCACTGCAGAGAAGACGCTAGCAGCTTGGACACCCTCACTCTGTCCTTCAGGTTTCCTGTGGCCTGTAGCCACTGAGTTATGAGGGCCCACTGAGCCGTCCTCATGTGCAGACGAGCATTTGGAATTACATGGACCGTAGATGCCATGTGGCCTAAGAGCCTCAGGAATTGCCTGGCGGAGACCAGAGAATTGCTGTGGAATTGTTTGGCCAAATCCATCAGTCTGTGGGCCCTGTCCACAGGTAAAAAAGCCTTTGTTTGAAGGGTGTCCAGCCTTGCCCCTATGAACTCCGTGTTCTGTGAGGGGCGCAAAGTGGACTTTGCAAAGTTTATGACAAACCCCAGATGCTGCAAAGAGAGATAGTGCGGAGGGTGGCTTGAATGGCCTCCTGTGGAGACTGACCCCTGATGAGCCAGTTGTCCAGGTATGGAAAGACAAAGAGTCCTTGAACCCTGAGGTAGGCAGCCACCACCGCCAGGCACTCGGTGAAAACCCTGGGGGCAGAGGATAGGCCAAAAGGGAGTACCCTGTACTGAAAATGGTTTCCTCCCACCACAAATCTGAGATATTAAATGTGGTCTGGATGAATAAGGATGTGAGTATAAGCATCCTTGAGGTTTAAGAAGCATAGCCAATCTCCCTGCTGGAGGTAGGGCAGCAGTATCCCAAGGGTAAGCATCTTGAACTTTTCCCTCTCCAGGAACCTGTTTAGATTTCTCAAGTCTAGGATGGGCATGAGGCCAGAAAGTACCTGGAGAAGCCTTGACCTCTCAGGTGGTGGGGCACCGGTTCCACCGCCTGCTCCTTTAGAAGACTTGCCAACTCCTGTAGGAGTAGGTTCCTGAGTAGAGGTAGTCTTGGAGGCTCCCCTGGAAAATAGGAGCGGGGGGGAGGGGGGGTACCTGGTGGAAGTGGAGCAGATAGCCCCTCTGGACTATGCTTAGCACCCAGGTATCCCCTGTTACGACTGACCACCTGTGGGCAAATAGGGTCATCCGGCATCCTGTGCTGAGATGGGCCAGCTGAGGAGGAGAGGCTATGCCACTGGAGTCAAAACCCGCTCCCTGCTGTGCAGGAGCCGGAGCTGCTGGCTTGGGGGTTTTCTGCCTATGGGGCCCATGTCCCTGCCCCTGGCCCCTTGGCCTGCTGACCCTGTTGGGGAGCTATGGAGGCTTGAAAATGAGGGTAGGATTTGTAGGCAGAGGACTTCCTCAGGTAAAAGGTCTTCTTTCCCGAGCCCTTCTTCTTTTGAGAAGGGGCAGAGGTTTTCCTGGACAGCCTTGTCCAGGTGAGAGTCTCGGACTAGGGTTCTGCAGCCTTTTCAGCCATGGGCTTGCCAAAGAGGTTTTCACCTCGGCAGGGGACATCGACCAACGTGTCCTGAACCCATGGCTCAAGGTCCAATGACTGTAGCCAGGCCTGACGGCTTGCACCGATGCCGGCCGCGGCTACCCGGGCCGAAGTCTCGAAGCCATCATAGGCTGCTCGAGAGATAAACTTCGAGCACTCCCGGATCCCCGTTGACAGGGCTTTTGAACCTCTGCAAAGGTTCCTCGGAGAGACCAGCAGAGAACCCGGCAATCTCCTTTGCCAGGTCCTGAAGGTACATGCCCATGTACAGCTGGTAGGTCTGGACACGGTAAGCAAGCATAGAGCCCTGGAAGCACTTTCTACTGAGGGCATCCAGGTTCCGGGCCTCCCAGCCGGGAGGCACCGAGGAGTGCATCTTCTGACTCTTCAGACGATGCATGGCTGATTCCACAACCATGGAGTGGTGCGGTAGATGTGCCTTTTGGAACCCGGGGCTCTTGCGGACTCGATAGATGGAATTGACCTGCTTGCTCAGTACCGGCGTCGAAGCCGGCGCCTCCCACATGCGGAAGAGCAACCGTTCCAGCATCGGAGTAACCGGTACAGTAAAGGCCTCCTTTGGAGGAGAGTCATAATGTAGGGCCTCGAGCTCCGAAGCTCGAACTCCTCCTCGGGATCCGCGGGGAAGGCCAAGGCCTTGGCCATATCCCGCACAAAGTCCGAGAACCGGGTATCCTCCGGGGGGGGGGGACCTTCTCTGAGGCTCGGACTCCGGCGAGTCCGATGGGACACACCGAGTCCGAAAGGTGTCGGGTAACTCCTCATCCTCTGTTTTCCAGCCGGACCCCTTGGAGGAGGAATCAAGCGGCTCCGGTCGGGCAGGCACCAATGCCATCCGCCCCGACGCCAAGGGTACCGGCGTCGATGACCTCGGTCCCGAACGGGAGGACGAGGAAGACCTTGGCCGAGGATAGACTCGAGATCGCATGGATTTGAGGATCGGCTCGGCCTCCGGGGTCGACTTGGACGTCGATGTCCCGGTGGTCGGGGCAGATGCACCGGTGAGACCGGCAATCAGTGCCCGCTCCTGTTCCATGAAGGCAGCCAAGCTGCACTCCAAGGCCGTCAACCTGAGGCCAAGCTCAGGAGACTCAGCAGCCCCTGACTCTGGCCCCGACGGCGTCTCCCCCGGAGGGGAGTCCACGAGGACTACAGTACTCACGTGACCCGGGGACTCCATCTCCACACAAGGCTGTTTGGCAGGCCTCTCCGACTCCGAAGACCCGGGACGGTGCTCGGGGCTATGCGACTTGGCCCTCAAGGAGCCCAGTGCGTCCTACGACGCCCTCGCGGGTTTTTTCTTCCTGCGATGCTCCCGCAAGGGAGACCCCCCTCTCAGAGGAGCCTCAGCGCTGCTCAGGGCCGGAGTCCCGAGTCGTCGAGGCCTCTGACGAAGTCCGGGCCCGTCCAGACACGGAGTCAGAGAAGATTCTTTCCTTTTGGTGCTGCCGACTCAACGCCGTCGAGGACATTTTTCCACACGGCTCACAGATCATCGGGTCATGATTGGGTCCGAGGCACCGGAGGCAGCAGTCATGTATGTCGGTAAGAGACATAAGTTTCTTACACCGATCACACTTCTTAAATCCGCTGGCAGCCATCGGGGGAAAAAGGGCCACTGCGAGGTCAAAAGACAGGGCTGCCAGTGAAAAATAGAAAAATGGCGCGTACGCTAGTCACTAAGGACAAAAACCGAAAAAAGAAGTCCGGGCTCGATACCGATGTATCGGGCTCAGGCAGGAAAGGGAAACCGGCGTCGAACCGAAAAAACGGGTTCACGCAGAACAAAATCAACTTTTTCCTTGGGTGAAAACGAAACACGTCCGTCGAGCTCCGTGGAAAAAAGAAGACTGAGCAAGTTGGCACCCTTGGGTGGGAAGGGGACCGCACATGCGCGCTGCATTCCCAAAGGCTTTCTTTGAAAGCTGGGGAAATGCTCTGCACGGGGGCTCCATCAGCGCCGACATCACCCATATGTGAGGACTGACTTCCTGCTTAGTCCTGGAAAATTAAAAGGGACCCAGGATATCACTGCTTGACCCTATATAAGCACTGAGGAACCTGTGTCTTTTGGGGAGACTGCTAGGTACTTATGACCTAGATTGGCCACTGTTGGAAACAGGATACTGGGCTTGATGGACCTTGGTCTGACCCAGTATGGCATATCTTATGTTCTTAAAGAGAAAAAAGAGAAACCCTACAACTCCTAGGGGAGGAGGGTGGGTTGTGAAGACTAAATTCCTATTGTTCCCGGAGATCACCTGTTACAGGTGAGTAACTACGCTATCTCCAGGAACAAGCAGGAATGTAGTCTTCACATATGGGACTCCCCAGCTAGAAGATACCAGACAGATGACCCCAGAATCGGCTGTGGTTTGCCCCATGTATGCCTAAAGAGGTCATGTATCCTCCATGGATGTCTGGTATAGAAATCCAGGACGGAGGGTAGGAGCTGTTCTAAGTCTGAAAGAGATGCTGGAGAATAGCATGGCCAAACATGGCATCCCGGTAGGAGTCCTTGTCCAGGCTGTAGTGAGCGGCAAAAGTATGGACCGAAGGCCAAGTTGCTGCTTTGCAGATCTCATCAATAGCTATAAATCATAGATTTGCCATCAAGGTAGCCATTGCTCAAACATTATGGGCAGTGACATGACCCTTGAGGGAGAGTCCTGCCTTCTCATAAGCAAAGGTGATGCAGTCTGCTATCCACTTGGAGAGAGTATGCTTGGAGACTGGCAACCTGAGGTAACTAGAGTCAAAGGAGATGAACAGCTGAGAAGCTTTCCAATGCTCTCAAGCCCTCTGAAGATAAAAAGCTAAGGCATGTTTACAATCCAGAGTGTGGAGGGTTGCTTCTGCCCTAGATGAGTGGTCTAGGGAAAAACACAGGGAGGTAGACCGACTGGTTCAAATGGAAGGGCGAGACCACCCTCGGCATGAAGTGAGGATGAGTCCCAAGGACTACCTTTATCATGGTGGAACTGTGTGTAAGGTGGGTCAGCCACTAAGGCCTGGAGCTCACTAATGTGAGAAACGTAACTGACGCAGTGGCTAGAGATTCAAAGGGCGGCTTGAAGCTGTCCTAGAACAATATTGAGGTCCCATGCCACCGGTGATGACTTAATGGGAGGCTTGGTTAATAGAAGACCCCTCATGAAGTGTGCTACGAGCGGTTGAGACGAGATGGGTTGGCCATCTAAGGGCACGGGAGAGGCCGCAATTGCACTTAGGTGTACTCTTACCGAATTGGTTTTGAGTACAGAAGAAGATAGGTGGAGGAGATACTCGAGCAGCGCCTCCACCAGAGCTGAGAATGAATTAAGATTCTTCTGAGAACACTGGAGAGAAAACCTACACCACTTGAAAGCGTAGGACCGTCTGGTGGAAGGCTTTCTAGAAGCCAAGAGGATGTCTTTAACCTCCTGGGGAAGGTTAATACCTTGGAAGGCTATGCCATGAGATGGACAGACTGCGGATTAGAATGGAGCAGCATCCCCCACTCCTGAGAGAGGAAATCTGGAACAGACCACAGATCTATGGGTTGAGCCTGAGACAGACTTAGAAGGAAAGGGTACCACGGTTGACGTGGCCAGCATGGGGCCCATGAGTATCATGAAGCCCCTGTCTGTCTGGAGTTTGAAACGAGTCTTGATAATTAGGGGAATGGGAGGGAAGGCATATAGGAAGCCGTGTCCCCAGCGGAGGCTGTCTGGCGCACGAGTTCTGGTACAGAAGTGAGGGAGCTTGGTATTCTGAGGACTTGCAAAAAGGTCTATTTCTGGAGTCCCCCAGATCTGAAAAATGTAGGAGACTGTTTCCACGTGAAGAGACCACTTGAGGGGGAGAAGGATTTGACTTAGTCTGTCTGCTAAAACATTGTGTTTGACCGGGAGATACACCACTTGGAGGTGAATGCGATGATGTATGGCAAAAGACCAAAGATGCAGAGCCTCGCTGCAGATGGTCCAAGAACCTGTTCTGCTTGCTTGTTCACATAGAACATGGCTACTTGATTGTCGGTTTGGACTAGAACTCTGCAGCAATGAAGATGGTCCTGGAAAACAGAGCACTGAGAATAGCTCTGAGCTCCAGCAGATTTATGTGGAGCTGTGACTCCTGCTGAGACCAGAGTCCTTGAGTGGAGAGAGACCCCAGATGGGCTCCCCAGCCTAGTCTGGGTGCGTCTGTCGTCAGGGTACATTGATATGCAGGCATCTGAAAAAGTGATGCTACAAGGAGATTTTCTGGGGATTGCCACCACTGGAGAGACAAGACCAGAAGGGTAGAGACTTATCTTGTCCCCTAGGCGATCTGATGCCTGAGACCACTGGGATGCCATTGTCCATTGGGCTGTGCGCATGTGTAAACAGACATATGGAACTACATGTGCCATTGATGCCATATGACCCAGAAGTTGTAGCATTTCTCGAGCAGTCAGATAGTTCTTGAGACATGCCTCAGATGATAACTGATTGAGCGAGCGCAGCGGAGTTGGGGAAGAAATGCCCTTGACTGCTGAGTATTTAAGAAGGCCCCTATGAGAGGGGATGAGTTGGGACTTTGGAGGATTTATGACAAATCCCAAGTGTTTTAACACCTGCATGGTGTATGAGAGGGCCAGAATGGCCTCTTGAGAGGTGCTTGCTCTTATGAGCCAGTCATCTAAGTAAGGGAAGACAAATATCCCTAGAGTCCTTAGAAATGTGGTTACTACCGCCATGCATTTTGTGAACACTCTTGGGGCAGAGGCGAGGCCGAAAGGCAGGACTCTATATTGATAGCATCTTCCCTGAAACATGAAGCGCAGGAACTTCCTATGTTCTGGATGGATAAGAATATGAGTGTATGCTTCCTTTAGATCTAGAGAACAGAGCCAGTCCTGACTCTGAAGATAGGGAAGAAGGGTCCCCAGGAAGACCCATCTTGAACTTCTCCAGTAGGAGATGCTTGTTTAGGTCCTTGAGGACTAGAATGGGCCTGTATCCCCCTGTTTTCTTTGAATAAGAAAGTAGGGAGAATAGAAGTCCATTCCCTGCTGGAATGTTGGAACCTCCTCTATTGTGCCCTGCAGTAGAATGGAGGTGACCTCTTGTAGTAACAGAGCAGTGAGAGGGGACTGAGAATGGAACTCTCTTGGTGAAGTCGGGGGGGGGGGGGGGGTTGGCTTCATAGATGAAGTCTGTATCCCTCTTGTACTACTGTTAATGTCCACTGCTCCAAGGTGATGAGATGCCAACTGTGGGCATAATGGCAGAGTCTGCAGGGATGTGGATAGGGTCGGGATTCTCCAGAGGCAGGACAGCTATGTTCTCTAGAAAGGAACCAAAAACCCAGAGCAGCCGGAGTCTGCTGAGGTGGCTGAGACTTGGGAGTCTGAGCCTTCTTTTGCTCTTTTGGAGGTTGCTGTCCCTTCTGAGGAGCATGATGCTGACATTGAACAGCAGGGGTATAAGAAGGATAATACTACTTTTTATTGAAGGCGGCTTTCTTTGCTGCTTTCTTCTTAGCTGGGTCGGCAGTAGATCAAGAGAGCCTATTTAGGGTAGTGCTCTTGTCATTAGGCAGAAGAGGAGCCATCAACTCCAAATCTTTAGCCACCTCTTTGAGGAACATACCCATACAGAGTATGTAGGAACTAATTCTGGCCGATAGCATGGAGGCTTGAAAGCAACGTCAACCAAAAGCGTAGAGGGTTGTCGATTCCTTACCCGGAGGGTTTGAGGAATGTGTCTTCGCGCTCTTGATGCGATGCATTGCCGATTCCACTATCATGGAATGGTGCGGCAATTGTGTCTTTTGAAAATCAGGACACTGCAGTACCCGGTACATGGTATCGAGATGGCTGGTATGGGGAAAAATAGTCAGAGATGTCTCCCACATACAAAGCATGAGATCGTGAAGTATCCGATGGATAGGGAGCATAGCCGCCTCTTTTGGAGCCATCAGGTATTGAAGAATTTCCAATTCTTCGGCCATAGGCTCTTTCTCCGATGTTACTGCTATGGACAGGTCCCTAGCAACATCGCAAATAAAGTCTTGGAAAGACATGTCCTCTGCTGAGGACATGCGGCATTGTGGAGATGGAGACGGGTCCTTTGGGAGAGTTTGCATGTCTCGAGTATTGGCTGATTCTTCGTCCAAAGAATCAGAATCCGAAGACTCGAAGTATTGTCGGGCAGGGTGTTCCCCCTCCATACAAACTCGGTACCAGTCGAAGCCGGTACCTGGAATGTGTAGTCGGAACCTCAGTACCGGAAATGGATTTGAGGGCTGCCATGGACGGTAGTGTGGAAAGCAGCAAGTAAGTCGATGCAACCTGTATCGGTACCAACACTCAGTACAGACACCTGCAGAACAGACTGTAAGAGTTTCAATGGAACTGAGGCCGCCAGTATGGCTGCTAAACTCTGCTCGAAGGCAAGGATATGTTGATCCATGGAGCTAGCCGATGCTTGGATATCGGTACCGGAAATGCGGGCCACCAATCCCTGAGCATGGCACCAGGAGCTCTCCAGAGGTAGAAATCTCGGGAGCATCCTGAGACCCCAATAAGGCTTTGGAGGGAAGGTCCTCCCGCCGGGGTGTTTTTTTTTTAATTTTTATTTACTATTTATTGAATTTTATACAAACCATAAGAACATAAGAAATGCCATACTGGGTCAGACCAAGGTCCATCAAGCCCATTATCCTGTTTCCAACAGTGGCCAATCTAGGTTATATGTACCTAGCAGTTTCCCCAAAAGACAGGTTCCAGAATGCTTGTACTGGGTCAAGTATTGATATCCTGGGTCCCTTCTTAATAATGGTTTATGGACTTTTCCTCCAGGAACTTGTCCAAACCTTTTTTAAACGCAGCTACACTAACAGCCTTTACTATATCCTCCGGTAACAAATTCCAGAGTTGGATTACACGTTGAGTGAAAAAATATTTTCTTTTATTAGTCTTAAATAGTTTACCCTGTAGCTTCATTGCATGTCCCCTAGTCTTTCTATATTCTGATAACAAACAATCTACGTTTACCGTTCCACTCCATTCATTAATTTATAGACTTCTATCATATCTCCCCTCAGTCGTCTCTTTTGCAGGTTAAAGAGTCCTAACCTTTTTAGCCTTTCTTCATAGGAGTATCCTTCCATCCCCTTTACCATTTTGGTGGCTCTTCTCTGAACCTTTTCTAAAATCGCTATATCCTTTTTAAGATACGGCGCCAAGAATTGCACACAATATTCAAGGTGCGGTCTCACCATGCAACGATATAGAGGCATTATAATATCTTTTGTTTTATTCTCCATTCCTTTCCTTATGATACCTAGCATTCTATTTGCTCTCTTGGCCGCCGCTGCACACTGGGCCGAGGGTTTTAACATGTTATTCACAATGACGCCTAAATCTTTTTCGTGGGTGGTGGTTCCTAATGTGGAACCTTGCACCATGTAACCATAGTTTGGGTTGTTCTTCCCTAGGTGTATAACTTTGCACTTGTCCACATTGAATTTCATCTGCCATTTTGATGCCCAGTCTTCCAATTTATCAAGATCCTCTTGTAATTCTCCACAATCCTCTTGGGTTTTAACAACTTTAAATAGTTTTGTGTCATCTGCAAATTTGATAACCTCACTCGTTATTCCCTTTTCCAGGTCATTTATGAATATCTCAAAAAGCAGCGGACCCAGCACAGATCCCTGGGGTACACCACTATTCACCTTTCTCCATTGGGAAAATTAGCCATTTAGCCCTACCCTCTGCTTTCTATCTTTTAACCAGTTCCTGATCCACAGTAGTACACTGCCTCCTATCCCATGACTCTTTAGTTTTGCCAAAAGTCTCTGATGAGGGACCTTGTCAAAGGCTTTCTGAAAGTCCAGATACACTGTATCAACCGACTCACCTTTGTCCACCTGTTTATTCACACCTTCAAAAAAACATAGATTAGTAAGACAAGATCTTCCTTGTCTAAAGCCATGTTGGCTGTCTCCCATTAGGCCATGACTATCTACATGCTGAGTAATTTTATTCTTTATGATTCTATCATTTTTCCCAGTACTGATGTCAGGCTCACCGGTCTGTAGTTTCCCGGATCACCCCTGGAACCCTTTTTAAAAATTGGTGTTACAATGGCGAGCCTCCAATCTTCAGGTATTAGAGATGATTTTAATGATAGTTCACAGATTACTAATAGCAGGTCTGCAATCTCATATTTCAGTTCTTTCAACACCCTTGGATGTATACCATCCGGCCCAGGTGATTTGCTACTCTTCAGTTTATCAAACAGTTGTAATACATCTTCCCAATGTATCGATATTTCCTTCAATTCTTCCGCACCTTTAAATACCACTTCAGTCATGGGTAACATCCCTACAGCTTCCTCAGTAAAGACCGAAGCAAAGAATTCATTCAGTCTCTCCGCTATCACCTTGTCGCCTCTTAGTGCCCCTTTAACCCCTCTATCATCTAATGGACCAACTGACTCTCTCACAGGTTCTTTGCTACGAATGTACTAGAAAAAGTCTTTATTTCGCGTTTTTGCTTCCGCAGCAAGCTTCTTCTCAAATTCTCCCTTTGCCTGCCTTATCAATGCCTTGCATTTGGCTTGCCAGTGCTTGTGCTGTTTCCAGGTTTCGTCATTTGGCTCTTTTTTCCATTTCCTGAAAGATGCTTTTTTGGCAACAGCCTCTCTGACCTCACCTTTAAACCATGCTGTCAGTTTTGTGGACTTCCTTCCACTTTTCTTAAAGCGTGGAATACAGCTGGTCTGGGCTTCCAAGATAGTAGTTTTCAACAACACCCAAGCTTGATGTAAGTCTTTAACCTTTGCAACTGCTCCTTTTAATTTTTTCTTAACTATTTTCCTCATTTTATCATAGTCTCCCTTTCGAAAGTTAAAAGGTAGTACTGTTGATTTCCTTACTATACCCTCCTCCACTAATTAAATCAAAGGCGATCATGCTATGATCACTATTGCCAAGTGGCCCCAACAACCTTATCTCTTGTCCATCAAGACAATGTTGAGCAGAATAGAAATACAATGGGGAAATTTTACATCAATATACAAAAAATATAGGAAAACATCCCAGAGATCTCTTGTAGTCCACATATTGGGTGGGAGAGGAAACTAACAAATGCCTAAGCAGGAGAGCCTTAGGCGTTACTAAGGAAACTCATAACAATATAAGGAAATCAAAATAGTCGCTGAGATTCTCAGGGCAATCATACTAGAGAGAAGTTATTTAACAGCATTACTCTGGCACAGACCTATTCGATAACTAAGCATTAATGAAGGCAGCAAGATCAGCAGGTTGAGAAAAAACATATCTAGCAGATTTATATACACCAAACATTTGTAAGGGAATCTTAAATAAAGAGATCCTCCCAATCTGCAACACTCCTGGTTTATGTAGGAGGAATTGCTTCCTCCTCTTTTGCGTCTCTTTGTGTATGTCAGGGAACATAGAAATTGTATAGCCACAAAAAGTTTCCAATCCCCTCTTAAAGAGCATTTTAAGTAGCCATTCTTTATCCATTACCAATGACATGAAACCAACAATGTAGAAGAAGTATAAGTCTCACCACCGGATTCTTCTAACAACTCAGACACATTTAAGACTTCTAATTTAAAATCCTCTCTTGCAGTCACCGGTTCTTTTTTTTCCAATAGGGAGATAATAAACCTTTGTTAGAGGTGGAATTAGGTCTGGAAGAACTCTTTAACCAGGTACCGCTTAAACATATCAAAGTCCGTGACGCCTCTAATCCTAGAAAAATTCAGGACCCTCAAAGTTCATAGGTCTTGCTGTGTTCTCAAATACCTCCAGCTTATACTGAAGAGCCACATTATCTTTAAGCAAAATAAAGTTTGATTCAGAAAGTCTTACCAACTGACTTCCATGATCTTCCACTTGCAATTTAACATTTTCCAGATTACTCAGAGTAGAATCAATTTGGACCGAGTTCTCCTGGATCCTGGTGAAGAGAGTCAAAGTTTGTCTGGTCACCGCATCAGAGTGTGAAACAATCACTTCCAAAGTGAAAGCCTGCGGTCTAGCAGGCAAAATAGACACTGGAATGGAAGTTGCAGGAGAGGAAAGCTGAAATAACGTCCCTTCAGCTAAAAGACTGCTGGCCAACAAAGCTTCTGCCTGCCACGGAGTACCCAAGACCTCCCCAGAACTACAGGGGCCGCCGGGGTTGTTTGGCCGGTGTGTTCCCCTCCAGGGCAACACCCGAGGCATCGCGATGCTTAGAAGGAGATCTACTCTTGGGGAGCTGGCCAGCCTTCAATGAAGACTTAGGTTTCGATACCTGAGATTCTTGGGAGGAAGATGAAGCTCTCGATGACACCGATGCTAAAGAGACGGCGTCGGAGGCGAAGAAGGTACCCAGCTTTGCAGGCTCGATTCTGTAGGCCTCTCTTTGTCATCTTTCTACAGAGAGGACATTCTGATGGTTGATGATCAGGCCCTAGGCATTTTAGACACCAATCATGGGTGTCTGTGGCCGAGATGGTACCATCATACTTAGAACAATTCTTAAAACCACTGGATGGTTTCTCCATTGTATCAGAGACAAATGGAAGGCCTAGGCCTAAAATGGCATCAATGCACCTGAAGAAGGAAATCTTCCTCTTCAGTTTTTTTTTTTAGACAAGAAAGAAAGTACTGACAGAGGTCGATACCAGCATTGATGGGAAGGCATACGCGAACCACAAAAATATGAAAAACAGGAATTTTCTGCGGTGACAGGATTTGCTTCCTGTCGGTTCCATAGAAAACAAAGAACTGAGGAGGGAGAGCTGGAAAGATGGGACGGCAACTACGCAGGCGCAGTGGGATGCTCCCAAAAGCTTTCCTATTGGGGAGCTGGTTGACGCAAAAGGCACAGTTAGCTTCAGTTCAACAGCAACTGGTTCAGCAGAAAGGCCAATTAATGACTTCACTTTACACATTTTCTGCTGCTGCACCATATACATTTTATTTCCATTCAACCAACCTTTATAGTGGTGCTTTAATACAATAAGTGGCTGAATTTTGCTAAACAGGACCCAAGAAAATAAATTTACATTTAAAGCACCAGACAAAAATAAAAATACCTGTGTGGTAATTGTCTTTGCAAACTGCTGATTCGAGAACACATTTTGAAAATGCTCAGGTAATGGTTGATACATTTTTCTTTCATCCAGTTTCCAGTAGGTAAAATCTAAACAATGTGGAAAAAAATTTCTTAGGATTTCAGAAAAAGCAAGAAATTGATTTTGCCATTTGATTTTACTCCTTGAGATTGATTTTGCCATTTGATTTTACTCCTTGACTGAATTACACTCACAATTCCTCAAAATAGAATAAGAACTGTGCAAAGATGGGAGACAACTCAGGCAATTCCCTTTTCCCCAAAATATTCCTTTAAAAATAAATATATTTTATATAATAAAAATACAGCACAAAGCAATTTCATAATAATATCATAAATAAAAAGCAGACAGTGTCAGAGGTGCAATACTTGGCTTTGCTCTTCTTCCATGGCTGAAATAAGGAGAAATTAGACCTTACCTGCTAATTGTCTTTCCTTGAGCTATCTCCGGGCCAGTCCAGACAATCGGGTAGTCAAATCTCCCTCCTCTAGCAGCTGAGGACTGAATACAGATTCTTGTTGCCAAGGTTACCTAGCCCCCCCTGCGGAGGCAGCAAGGCAGTCTAATGTATCAAGCAAGCAGAAAAAAAGAAACATAACCATGGAAGAGGTACACATAAGGCTACTGTCCGTCCACTACACCCGGCAACAAGCACGGGAGCGGAAGAGAGAGCAAGTACTGGCTTTATCTAGACAAACGTAAGAACAGAAACTGGAAGAATCCGCCGTGCTCCGGAAAGCGCAGCAAGAATTACATTGTCCATGGATTCACAAATTTCGCTCTCATTTTTTTTTTTTTTTTTTTTTTTGTGTTTATACACACTTTGCTGTTCAGCAACTCTAGTAA
Source organism: Ichthyophis bannanicus (assembly GCA_033557465.1). Taxonomy (NCBI): domain Eukaryota; kingdom Metazoa; phylum Chordata; class Amphibia; order Gymnophiona; family Ichthyophiidae; genus Ichthyophis; species Ichthyophis bannanicus. Next base: position 66,508,475 of record CM066041.1, on the reverse strand, counting down.
GAATATCGTGATGGAGTCTTCTGACATTCAAAACAACGAATCGCGAAACAGCGGAGAACGCGCAAAGGATATCACCGAGCAATCTTACCACAGAACCTGAGGGCGGGGTCTGGACTGGCCCGGAGATAGCTCAAGGAAAGACAATTAGCAGGTAAGGTCTAATTTCTCCTTCCTTATCGCATCTCCGGGCCAGTCCAGACAATCGGGTAGTACCAAAGCAGTAACTAACCCTGGGTGGGACCTGTGAGCCCCGCGATGACGGCAGAAGCCCCCACCGACGCATCCTGACGCGCAAGCACATCCAACCGATAATGCCGCGAAAAAGCATGCAGAGAAGACCATGCAGTCGCACGACAAATGTCCACCGGAGGAACTAACGCCGACTCTGCCCATGAAGTCGCCTGACCCCTCGTGGAATGCGCTCGAAGACCGACAGGTACGGCTTTACCGGCTGTTGCATACGCAACCTGAATGGCCTGCTTGACCCAACGCGCAATGGAAGCTTTGGAGGCCGCTTTCCCCTTGGATGGCCCTCCATACAGCACGAAGAGCCGATCGGACTGCCGAAACGAGGCCGTCTCCTTAAGATAACGCCGGAGCACACGCCCCAAATCCAACCTCCGTAGAGAGCGTTCCAACGAAGCGTCGGCCCCTGTCGCCACAAAGGTGGGAAGAGTAACCGTCTGGTTGACGTGGAAGGCAGACACCACCTTCGGCAGAAAAGAAGGAACCGGACGGAGAACCACTTTCTCCACCGAAAACTGCAGAAAAGGCGGACGACACGAAAGCGCCTGCAAATCGGAAATGCGACGAGCCGAACACAAAGCCACCAAAAACACCGTCTTCCAGGTCAATTCTCGGATAGAACTGGCGGAACGCGGCTCAAAAGGAGAGCCGGTGAGAGCCTCGAGGACGAGATTCAAATCCCAAGGAGGAATCACGTGCCGAACAGAAGGCCGAAGAAGTCGAGCCGCTTTAAGAAAGCGAAGAATATCCAGATGAGTAGAAAGACGTGATCCGCGAATCGGACCCCGAAAAACCGTTAACGCCGCTAACTGCACCTTAAGGGTGCCCAGCGCTAGACCCTTCTCCAGACCGCTCTGCAGAAAAGCAAGAATATCCGAAACCGAAGACCCACGGGCCCTCAGCGTGCGCTCAGCACACCAGGCCTCAAACACGCGCCAGACACGAATATAAGCCAATGACGTGGAACGCTTACGGGACTGTAATAAGGTAGCAATTACGGCGGCCGAATAACCCTTGCGGCGCAATCTTTCCCGCTCAAGAGCCATGCCGTAAGCGAAAATTGATCCGCCTGCGGCATCGGAACGGGACCCTGATGCAGTAAGTCCGTCCGAGCAGGTAATCTCCATGGCGGCGCCACCAGAAGCCGTATCAGATCCGCATACCAAGGACGACGAGGCCAATCCGGAGCAATGAGGATCACTCTCCCGTCGTGAGAGGCCGCCCTGTGAATCACCGGACCGACCAACGGCCACGGTGGAAACACATACAGAAGATGTCTTGCCGGCCAGCGTTGAACGAGGCCGTCGAGCCCCTCCGACATATGCTCCCTGCGACGGCTGTAAAAATGGCTTGTCTTTGCATTTTGCAGAGTCGCCATCAAGTCCATGACGGGATGACCCCAACGCAAGGTGAGCTCGTGAAAAACTTCCGTATGGAGCTCCCACTCTCCCGGATCCAACAAATGCCGGCTGAGATAGTCGGCTTGAAGATTGCTCTTTCCGGCCACATGCGACGCGGACAGTGCCTGGAGGTGCAACTCCGCCCACTGAAACAACCGCTGACTCTCCTCCAGGAGTAGGAGACTTCCCGTGCCGCCTTGCCGATTGATGTAGGAGACCGTCACGAGATTGTCGGAGAAGACGCGAACCGGCTTCCCCTCCAGAAGCGTTGCAAAGGCCAACATCGCCAGATAGACCGTTCGAAGCTCCAAACGATTGATGGACCACAGCGTCTCCTCCGGCGACCAGACACCTTGTGCAATGTGAGTCAAACAATGAGCCCCCCAACCGGTCAGACTGGCATCGGTAGTGACCAAAGTCCATTCCGGAAGAGACAGCGGCACCCCTGCCTGAAGATGGGCCGGATCCGACCACCACCGAAGACTGAGCTTGACCGGATCGGGGCAGGCCAAGTGCCGGGAGAGAGGATGACGCTGTGGCGACCACCGAGATAGCAGCGCATGCTGCAGCGGACGCATGTGCGCTCGTGCCCAAGGCACCAAATCCAATGCGGCCGCCATCAGACCCAGTAACTGCAAGTACCTCCAAGCAGTTGGCGCGAGAAGACGCAAGAACGCCGAAACGTGAGCGAGAAGTTTGCGCACTCGCTCCGGAGGCAAGCAAACGATCCCGGAGTCGGTGGCGAAGAACGCTCCCAGATAAGAAAGCCGTTGAACTGGCTGCAGGCGGCTCTTGGCCTGGTTTATAACCAAGCCGAGGCTTTCGAGACAAGAAATCACCCGAGCGGTTGCCGAGAGCGATTCCGCTCTTGACGACGCTCGAATTAACCAGTCGTCCAAGTAAGGGTGAACCTGGACTCCCGTCCTTGCGAAGAGCCGCCGCCACGACCACCATTACCTTGGTGAAGGTGCGGGGAGCCGTTGCTAGACCGAAAGGTGAAGCCCGAAACTGAAAGTGCCCCATGGGAACCGCAAAGCGGAGAAAACGCTGATGCTCCGGTTTGATCGGAATGTGAAGGTAGGCCTCTGTCAAATCGATGGAAGAGAGAAACTCCCCCGGCTGCACGGAGCGAATCACCGACCGCAAGGTTTCCATTCGGAAATGAGACACTCGCAGACAGTGATTGACGTGCTTCAGATCCAAAATGGGACGATATAAGTCCCCCTTTTTTGGAACCACGAAATAAATCGAGTATCGACCGAAGTCGCACTGGTCCGGAGGAACGGGCACCACAGCCTGGAGTTGCCGCAAGCGCTGCAACGTGTCGTGCACCGCAGTGCGCTTGTGGGGAGGACCGCAAGGAGAGAAAACGAAGGCGTCCGGTAGGGGAGCAGCGAATTCCAGGGAATACCCCTCTCGAATAATCTGAAGCACCCACCTGTCGGTGGTAATGGCGGCCCAAGCGGAGAAAAACGCCTGCAATCGACCTCCTATAGGAAACTCCGCCTGGACCAGCCTCGCTTCATTGGGGTTTCTTAAGAGCGGGGGAGGCTGTTCCGAAGTAACCACTTCCGGAACCTCGAGCGCCTCGAAAGGAGTGACCCCGAGACTGAAATCTACCTCGCTGATAAGGAGCAAAGCGAGCCCCTCTAAAACGGCGAAAGTCCCGACCTGTCCCTCGCGAAAAAGAGGACTGCTTGACCGTCCGAGGACGGTCTTCGGGAAGGCGTCCCCCCTTGGAATCACCCAAATCCTTAACAATCTTTTCCAATGCCTCTCCAAAGAGAAGCTTCCCCTTGTACGGCAGTTTACTAAGACGGGCTTTGGAAGAAGCATCCGCCGCCCAATTACGCAACCAAAGAAAACGTCGAGCGGCAACCGTGGAAGCCATAGCTTTCGCGGAGATACGAACCAAATCATAAAAGGCGTCCGCGAGATAAGCCGCCGCCGACTCTAGCTGAGCCCCTTGCAGAGGAGAAGAAGAGATCCCCTCGGGGGCCGAAGTCTGCTGACTCCACCTAATAGAAGCTCTAGAAATGTAGGCTCCACACACGGAGGCCTGCAGCGCCAAGGCACTGGCCTTAAAAGTCTGCTTCAACAGCGCCTCCAGCCGCCGATCTTGCATGTCTTTAAGAGCCCCAGCCCCTTCTACAGGAATGGTGGTCTTTTTGGTGACCGTGGACACCAGGGCATCAACCTTAGGCATCCGAAGAAGCTCCCGCTCCTCCGGAGGCACAGGATACAACCGAGCCATTGTGCGGGCTCCCCGCAAGGAAGCCTTCGGGAACTCCCATTCAGAGTCTATCATCTGCTTGATAACTCTGTGGAAGGGAAAACATTTTTGCTCCGACGGGAACCCCTGCAAGAGGGGATCCTCCAAAGGCTCTTGTTGTGGTACTGGAGGAAGAAGACTGAGTGCAGAAAGGGACTGCGTGATCAAAGCTGACAATTCATCTCGTCTAAAAACCCTAAAAACATTAGGGTCCTCCCCTGGCCCCAACTCTCCGTCCTCCAATTCCACGGGCCAGGCCTCAGAGTCTGGGCCCGCGGAGAGCTCCCCCCTCCTCTGGCCCCAGGACATCAGCAGCCAGGGAGAAGCCATCCAACTTAGAATCCCCAAGTGTCAAGGCACAGACTCCTTCTCTAGACTCTGTCCTGCAAGACACCGCAGCTTGAGGCGCTAGGAGAGAATCTACCCCTACGGGCATGGGAGACTGAGCTTTCTGCAGGAGATAAGCTTTGTGAAAGGCAAGAATAAATTCCGGTGAGAGAAAAGGCTCCGGAATCAGGGGCACGGCGGCCACCTCCGGCGCAGCTGAATCCACCGCGGCATGCCTTGATTTTGATTTGTGTTTCCCCGGCTTAGCCAGAGAGGCAGGAGAAGCACTCAAGATGGCCGCCGTTCCTGCGCATTTTTCTAATGGCGGTACTGAAGCAATGCTGCTCTGTTGATCCCCCACTGCCTCCTGCATCGCTAGCACGAAGTGAAACCGGGAAGGAGCAAAACCCCCCAAGCCAAAAAACCGACGCAGAGCCTCCGACGAAACTCGTAGGAAGAAAGACAGAAGCAAAAACAAAAAAAAGAAACAGCGCCGGCGATCAGCCAAAATACCTGTACACTGTCGTTGAGGGAAACAGCAGCTTAGATGTCCAACAACCGCCGCTAGCGACGATATACAGGAGGGTTAGTGGAGAAGGATACCAGAATCTGGGGCCCCCAGGTCTGGTTCCCACACACGCTCCGAACAGTGCAGAGGAGACAGGCTCTATCCCGTACACTGAAACGAGCACTCTGGTAAGAAACGCAGAGAATATCGCCAGTGAGAAGGACAGAGTAACGCTACAACCCAGCTAGGGTCAGCAGACAGCCTAATGTGAAGCTCTTCCACCAGAAAAAAACAACAAAACTAGCAGAAAAAGCAATAGCCACTAGACAGTCGTGGGGAGCCAAATCTCCACACATCCAGCCCAGCTGCTGAGGACACTTAGACTGCCTTGCTGCCTCCGCAGGGGGGGCTAGGTAACCTTGGCAACAAGAATCTGTATTCAGTCCTCAGCTGCTAGAGGAGGGAGATTTGACTACCCGATTGTCTGGACTGGCCCGGAGATGCGATAAGGAATTACTGTCTTTATACTATGCTGCACGTCAAACTAGCCAAGATAGTGAAAACCAAATCCAGATATCTTACTTGGCAATTACAGACAAGTCAAAAGAAAGTAATATTTTATATGATTAGTATTTGCAATGTATTACCAGATGCTTCAGAGACCATAGAAGCTGGACTATCATTTGTTCTTCTGAGGTAAAAGGTATAAGCTGGAAAGGCATCATTGTAGCCTAACTAAAATAAAAAAAGGAAATACAAACATTTTAAAATGTTATAAAGTAAATATTTATGTTGGATTATTTTGTATCTATACCAATTTAAATTTTGTACACGGATGACGAGTGAAAAGCTATAAAAATAACTATCCTGTTGGAATTTTCATATTTTAATATTTCAATTGTGAAGCTACTAAAAGAAAAATAAACCATTGTAGTCAGAGCTTTCCTTGGTGCCATCCTGCTAGGGGAGGCTTTCTTTTACCATTTAAATATGAATGCGTCCCAGAACACCTCTGCCCTCATCGATAGTTTCTGATAACTGAAAGGGGAAAAAAGGGAGACACAAAGAAAACAAAAATAAAACAAGATGAACCACCTACAGTATCTAGTGCCAGTTTTTCTGTCTGGTCATTTTCTTGCACAGGAGTATATTTCTCTTCTACTAGCTTTGCTTTCTTCAACTGACTTTGCTTCAGTTTCTGTGCCCATGATGTTAAAGATTTGCTAAGAAGAATAAAATAGAATTCCATTTCATTACAACAGTATTAAAACAGAAATGCCTCTAAAATGCTATTTACAGGCTACAGAATTCAGTCAGCAGAACATGAATGAGATCTTATTTGGAGTATTATGCACAAATTATGGAGACCACACTTTCAAAAAAATATAAACAGGATGGAATCTGTCCAGAGAGTGACTACTAAAATTGTCAGTGGTCTTAATCACAAAGCATTCAGGGACAGAAAGATCTTACTATGTATACTTTGGAAGAAAGGCAGAAGGGGGGGGGGCAGACATTTAAATACTTCCATGACGTAAATACACAGAGAAGAGCCTCTTTCAATTCAAAGGAAGCTTCTGAGTGAGTGAGACATAGGATGAAGGTAAGAGGGGACAGACAGAGTAGTTACTCACCTGAGGTGTCCTCCAGGAGCAGCAGGAATCAGTCCTCACATATGGGTGACGTCGGCACCAACTGAGCCCCCGTGCGGAGCATTTCCCCAGCTTTCAAGGAAAGCCTTTGGGAATGCAGCGCACATGCACGGTCCCCTTCCTGCCCAAGGGTGCCATCTTGCTCAGTCTGATGACATAGCTAAAAGACAGCGAAAAATCCAAATGAAGTATATGACTGCAACTCCAGGGGAGGAGGGAGGGTCGTGAGGACTGATTCCTGCTGCTCCTGGAGAACACCTCCAGGAACAAGCAGTAAGTCAGTCCTCACATATGAGACTCCCCAGCTCTAGGCTACCGAGAACCCAAAGCTGAAAAAATGGCTTCCTCTGAAGAGCCTCAGCATTCGTGATAAGAATATCCTCTGACAACGCCCCCGTACGGTGTCCCAACACAAGGGCCGGAGGGTAGGAATTGCCTAAACCTCAAAGAGATTACGGAGTACCGCCTGTCCGAAAGCACTGTCCCTTCGGGACTCTCTCTCGAGGCAGTAATGGGCTGCAAAAGTCTGGCTTGAAGACCAAGTTGCGGCCCGGCAAATGTCTGCCAGCAGAGCAGAGCGGAGATGAGCTACTGACGCAGCTTTCGCCCTGACACGGTGGGCCGTGACTCGACCCTGCAAGGGGAGGTCAGCTACCTTGTACGCCCAGGCAATACAATCTGCTACCCAAGTGGACAATGTACGCTTGGAGACAGGTAACCCCAGCTTACTAGGGTCAAAGGAGACGAAGAGCTGAGTGGCCCTTAGATGCCCCCTCGTACGTTCTATGTAAAAAGACATGCCCTCTTACAGTCCAAGGTATGCAAGACTGTTTCAGCCCGGCTGGTATGCGGCCTGGGAAAGAAGGTCGGAAGAACCACCTCCTGGTTGAGGTGGAAAGAGGAGACCACTTTTGGAAGGAACTTCGGGTGGGTCCGTAAGACCACCCTGTTCCTATAAAACCGTGTGTACGGTCTATCAGAAACCAGAGCTTGCAGTTCACTCACACGTCTGGTCAGGGTAAGAGCTACCAGGAAGAGTGCTTTCCAAGAAAGCAAGCACCAATGGCAAGTAGCCATCAGCTCAAACGGTGGGCGAGTTATTGTTGCAAGACCACGTTCAAATCCCACTCAGTCGCCGGTGGACGAACCGGAAGCTTGAGAAGAAGCAGACCTCCAAGGAAACGGGACACCAAGGGATGAACCGACAGAGACTGTCCCTCCACCGGGGAATGGTGCGCTGATAGAGCACTGAGGTGGACCCGAACAGAGTTAGACTTAAGGCCTAGGTCTGACAGGTGAAGTAGATACTGCAGTACTACGGGCACAAGGCAAGAGAAAGGATCTTCAATGCACTGAGCACACCATATCGTGAACCTACGCCACTTGAGGGCATAGGACTTTCTGGTGGACTGCCTCCTAGAGGCCAAAACCACCTCTTCAACCTCCTTAGGTAGAAGCAAGGGAGCTACCACCATCCTTTCAGCAGCCAGGCCATCAGATTGAGGGACCTGAGATTGGGGTGCAGAAGGAAACCCTGATCTTGAGATAGGAGATCGTGATGCAACCCCAGAGAGAAAGGAGTTTCCACCACCAACTGCAGCAGAAGTGGAAACCACGGTTGCCTCGGCCGTCTGGGGGCTACCAGAATCACCAAGGCCTTGTCCCGGAGAATCTTGAACAGAGTTCGGGCCACCAGGGACGTGGGAGGAAACGCATACAGGAGGCCCGTAAACCAAGAGATCAGAAAAGCATCTGCTGCTATTCTCAGGGGATGCGGCTGTTTGGAGCAAAACCTGGGCAGCTGACGGTTTTGTGGACTGGCAAAGAGATCGATGGACGGAAGTCCCCAGCGGAGCAAGATCTGCTGGACCACCCCCATGGATTCAACTGCCATTCGTGAGGCTGGAGAATCCTGCTTAGCTTGTCTGCTAGGAAATTCTCCTGACCAGGTAGATAAACTGTTTTGAGAAACATGCCTTGTTTGACTGCAAAGGAGTAAAGGGCCAGTGCCTCCTGACATAGAAGCCTGGACCACGTGCCCCCTTGCTTGTTCACACAGAACATTGCTACCTGATTGTCCGTCTGAACTAAGACAGACTGGTGAGAGAGGGCATGAGAAAAAGTCTGTAGAGCCAAGCGGATTGATCGCAGCTCCAAAAGATTGATCTGCTGTGTGGCCTCCCGAGGAGACCAGAGGCCTTGAGTACACGTGCCCTGGCAATGTGCACCTCAGCCCTTTAAGCATCGGTCATCAGCACCCTTGTGTGTGCTGGAGCCTGAAAGGGTACCCCCCTGAGAAGGTTTAGGAGATGTAGCCACCACTGCAAGGAGTACAGAAGTGGTTTGGACACCTTTACTCTGTCTCGGAGGTCGCCTGTGGCCTGCGCCTACTGAGTTCTGAGACACCACTGAGCAGCCCGCATGTGCAGACGGGCATTCGGAGTCACATCTACCGTGGATGCCATGTGGCCCAGGAGCCGCAGGAAGTGCCTGGCTGAGACCTGAGAATTGCTTTGGAACTGGTTCGCCAAGTCCATCAGTCTGTGTGCCCTGTCCTCGGGCAAGTAAGCTCTTGCCTGCAGGGTGTCTAATCTTGCCCCCTATAAACTCTACGTTCTGAGAGGGGAGCAAAGTGGACTTTGCATAATTTATGATGAAGCCCAGATGCTGAAGAAGAGAGACAGTGCGAAGAGTGGCTTGTCTGGCCTCCTGGAGAGACTGGCACCTGATGAGCCAGTCGTCCAGGTATGGGAAGACAAAAATTCCCTGATTCCTGAGATAGGCCACCACCACCGCCAGGCATTTGGTGAAAACCCTGGGAGCAGAGGTTAGGCCAAAGGGAAGAACCCTGTACTGAAAATGGTTTCCTCCCACCACAAAAGCGTAGTTACTCACCTGTAACAGGTGTTCTCCAGGAGCAGCAGGAATCAGTCCTCACTTATGGGTGACGTCGGCGCCGACGGAGCCCTCGTGGAGCAATTTTCCCCAGCTTTCAAAGAAAGCCTTTGGGAATTGCAGCGCGCATGCGCGGTAGTCTTCCCGCCCGAAGGTGCCATCTTAGCCAGTCAGATGACATAGCTAAAAAGACAGCATAAAAATTTGCAAAAAGAACATAAGCAGACGATTGCAACTCCAAGGGGAGGAGGGAGGGTAGTGAGGACTGATTCCTGCTGCTCCTGGAGAACACCTGTTACAGGTGAGTAACTACGCTTTCTCCAGGACCAAGCAGGAAGTCAGTCCTCACTTATGGGACTCCCAAGCTCAAGGCTACCGGAGACCCTAAGCACAAAAATGAGCTCCCTCTAGCTCAGCAGCACAGAAGGATAGAATCTTCGCTGAATTATCACCCACCGGTAGCCCACATCCGGGATGGAGGGTAGGAGTTGCTCAGACCTCAAAGAGATTACGGAGGACTGCCTGTCCGAAAGCACTGTCCCTACGGGACTCCCTCTCGAGACAGTAATGGACCGCAAAAGTCTGGCTCGAAGACCAAGTAGCGGCCCGGCAGATGTCTGCCAGCGGAACAGAGCGGAGGTAAGCCACTGACGTGGCCTTTGCCCGAACGCAATGAGCCGTGACTCGACTTTCTAAGGCGAGTCCGGCTGCCCCATAAGCCCAAGAGATACAGTCCGCAACCCAGATGGACAGAGTACGCTTGGAGACCGGGAGCCCCAATTTATTGGGGTCAAAGGACACAAAAAGCTGCGCAGCTTTACGGTGCTCCCGCGTACGGTCAAGGTAGAAGTTCAACGCCCTTCTACAGTCCAGGGTATGGAGGACCGTCTCAGCTCGGCTGGAGTGTGGTCTGGGAAAGAAGGTTGGAAGTACCACCTCCTGATTCAAGTGAAAAGGGGAGACCACTTTAGGCAGAAACTTTGGGTGAGTCCGTAGGACTACCCTATTCTTGTAGAACCGAGTGTAGGGGGGATCAGACACGAGGGCCTGTAATTCACTTACGCGCCTAGCGGAAGTGAGGGCTATCAAGAACAGCGTTTTCCAAGACAGAAAACGGAGAGAGCAGGTAGCCATAGGTTCAAAAGGCGGACAGGTGATCCGCTGTAAAACCACATTCAGGTCCCAGTCAGGCGCTGGCGGGCGCAGAGGTGGTTTAAGTAGTAGGAGACCTCGGAGAAACCTCGCTACGAGAGGGTCGTTGGAGAGAGGTCTGCCGTCCACCGGCACATGATGTGCGGAAAGAGCACTGAGGTGAACTTTGACGGAGTTGGACTTAAGTCCCAGATTAGAGAGGTGTAGCAAGTACTGTAAGATCACCGACACCGGGCAGGAGAAGGGATCCTGAGACTGTTGGGTACACCAGACTGCAAAGCGACGCCATTTAAGGGCGTAGCATTTGCGGGTAGAAGGCCGTCGCGAAGCCAAGACGACCTCCTCCACCTCTGCCGGCAAGAGGAGAGGAGCAAGGACTACCCTCTCAGCAGCCAGGCCATGAGGTTGAGGGACCTGAGGTTGGGGTGCAGTAGGGACCCCTGATCCTGGGTGAGGAGATCCGGTTGCACCCCCAGAGGGATTGGATCCTCCACCGCCAGTTGCAGCAAGAGCGGAAACCACGGCTGCCTGGGCCAGCGAGGGGCCACCAGGATCATGAAAGCTTTGTCTCGGAGAACCTTGAAAAGGGTCCGAGAGACTAACGGGATGGGAGGGAAAGCGTACAGAAGGCTCCCCGACCATGAGATCAGAAAGGCGTCCGCCGCCACCCGAAGGGGGTGAGGCTGACGAGAGCAGAAGCGAGGAAGCTGCCGGTTGTGAGGACTGGCAAAGAGATCCACTGTGGGGAGGCCCCACCTGAGGAAGAGCTTCTGAACGATCAAGGGGTCCAGACGCCACTCGTGCGGCTGGAGGACCCTGCTGAGTTTGTCCGCCAGGCAATTTTCTTGGCCCGGGAGATAAACTGCCTTGAGGAGAATGCCGTGACTGACGGCCCAAGAGCAGAGCTTCTGTGCCTCCCGGCAGAGGAGGAAGGAGCCCGTGCCCCCCTGCTTGTTCACGTAGAACATGGCAACTTGATTGTCCGTCTGGACAAGGACGGACTGTTGGGAGGTCAGGTGGGAGAAGGCCTTGAGAGCTAGGCGGATCGCCCTGAGCTCCAGGAAGTTGATCTGCTGAGCAGACTCCCACTTGGTCCAGAGGCCCTGAGTACGTGCCTCTTGGCAATGGGCTCCCCAGCCCAGGAGGGATGCATCGGTGGTCAGCACCCGGGTCGGCTGAGGTGACTGGAAAGGCATTCCCAATACCAGGTTCGGCTGCCGGAGCCACCACCGGATAGACGAGACCAGCGGCTCGGAGACGCGCACCAGGTCTGCTAGGCCGCCCGTGGCCTGTCGCCACTGCTGGCGGAGACACCACTGAGCAGGCCGCATATTCAGGCGGGCATTGGGGGTCACATGGACGGTGGAAGCCATATGGCCGAGCAGTCTCAGGAAGCGCCTGGCGGAGACCAGGGGCTGGCTGCGAAAGCGGTCGGCTAGGTCCATGAGCCGCTGAGCCCTGTCGAGCGGTAGGTACGCTCGCGCCTGAGGGGTGTGCAGCCTTGCGCCGATGAACTCGAGATCCTGTGAGGGGAGCAAAGTGGACTTTGCGAAGTTGATGACAAAGCCCAAGTGCTGCAGCAGAGTCACCGTGCGGCACGTGGCGGTGGTGACCTCCTGAGCGGATGCTGCTCTGATGAGCCAGTCGTCGAGGTACGGAAAAACATAGAGGCCGTGAAGCCGGAGATGGGCCGCCACGACCGCGAGACATTTTGTGAAGACTCGCGGTGCGGAGGACAGGCCGAAGGGCAGTACTCTGTACTGGTAATGATTTCCTGCCACCACAAACCTTAGGTATTGGCGGTGGCTTGGGTGGATGAGGATGTGCGTGTAAGCATCCTTTAGATCCAAGGAGCATAGCCAATCTCCCTGCTGGAGGTAGGGCAGAAGGATTCCAAGGGTAAGCATTTTGAACTTCTCCCGCACAAGGAACTTGTTGAGGTTGCGCAAGTCCAGGATGGGTCGGAGGCCTCCTGTTCTCTTTGGTATCAGAAAATACCTTGAATAGAAGCCCTGACCTCTCAGGTGGTGTGGCACCGGTTCCACCGCCTGATCCTGCAGAAGACCTGCTAACTCCTGAAGGAGCAACTCCCTGTGCAGAGGGGGGCGCGGAGGCTCTCCCGGAAAATAGGAGGGAGGGACCTGATGGAAGTGGAGAAGGTAGCCCTCTCGCACGACCTGAAGCACCCAGGCATCTGCGGTGATGCTGGACCACCTGTCGGCGAAGTGAACCAGCCGGCCTCCGGTGCTGGGGGGAACCAGCGGGGGGGGAGAGGCTATGCTGAGCGAGTCAAAAACCCCCACCCTGCTGAGCAGGGGCTGGTGGCGCAGGCTTGGGGGCTTGCTGCCTACGGGACCCGTTACCCCGTCCCTTGGCCTGCTGGCCCTGTTGGGGAGCTGCAGGGGCCTGATAATGGGGGTATTGTTTGTAGGCAGCCGCCTTCCTCGGGTAAAAGGTCTTTTTTCCCGAGCCCTTCTTTTTCTGGGAAGGGGCGGAGGTCTTCCTAGAAAGCCTGGTCCTGGTGAGAGTCTCAGTCTCAATTTGTGCAGCCTTTTCCGCCATGGGCTTGCCAAAGAGGTTTTCGCCTCGGCAGGGGACATCGACCAACTTGTCCTGTACCCAGGGCTCAAGGTCGGACGACTGAAGCCAAGCCTGTCGGCGGGCACCGATGCCGGCTGCGGCTACTCGAGCCGAGGCTTCAAAGCCATCATAGGCTGCTCGGGACATGAACTTTGAGCATTCCCGAATACCTGTGGACAAGGCTAGGAACCTCCGCAAGGGTTCCTCGGACAAACCAGCGGAGAAGCCGGCTAGCTCTTTAGCCAGATCCCTGAGATACATGCCCATGTAGAGCTGGTAAGTCTGGACACGACAGGCGAGCATAGAGCCCTGGAAGCACTTTTTGCCAAGGCCATCCAGGTTACGGGCCTCCCTTCCAGGAGGCACCGAGGAGTGCATCTTCTGGCTCTTAAGACGATGCATGGCCGATTCCACTACCATGGAATGGTGTGGCAACTGCGCCTTTTGAAAGCCAGGGCTCTTGCGGACTCGATAGATAGAATCGACCCGCTTGCTCAGGACCGGCGAGGAGGCCGGACTCTCCCACATGCGGAAGAGTAGTCGTTCCAGCATAGGAGGAACCGGCACAGTAAAGTGCTCCCTCGCGGGAGAGTCATACTGGAGGGCGTCGAGCTCTTCGGCTCGAGGCTCCTCCTCGGGGTCCGCAGGGAAGGCCAAAGCCTTGGCCATATCCCTAACGAAATCCGAGAACCGGGCATCCTCCGGGGGGGACTGCTTCCGAGGCTCGGACTCCGGAGAGTCCGATGGGACACACCGAGTCCGGAAAGAATCAGGTGACTCTTCCTCCTCAGACTCCCAGACCGACTCCGACGAGGACTCGGTGGGGTCGGCTCGGGCAGGGTGCGGCGCCAGCCGCCCCGACGCCGAGGGAGTCGGCGTCGGCGACCTCGGTCCCGAACGGGAGGCCGAGGGCGACCTCGACCGAGGATCGACTCGAGTTCTCATCGACTCGAGGATCGGCTCGGTCTCCGGGGTCGACTTGGACGTCGACGTCCCGGCGGTCGGGGCAGCGACGCCAGCGAAGCCAGCGAGCAGTGCCCGCTGCTGGTCCATGAAGGCAGACAATCTGCTCTCCAAGGCCGTCAACCTGAGTCCGAGCTCAGGCGACCCAGCAGCCCCCGACTCGGGCCCCGACGGCGTCGGGCCCGACGTCGGCTGACGCGGAGGCGAGTCCAGAAGGACAACAGGACTTACCCGGGCAGGCATCTCCGACTCCAGGCGAGGTCGCTTCGGGAGGTGTTCCTTCTCCAAGGACCCGGGGCGGCTGTCGGGGCTATGCGACCTGGCCCTCGCGGAGCCAGGAGCGTCCACCGACGCCGCCCTCGCGGGTTTTTCCTTCCGTCGATGGTCCCCGGAGGGAGAACCCCGGTCGGAGGAGCTCCGTCGACGGTCCGAACTGGAGCCTTTCGACAGTGAGGCCTCCGACGAGGTCCGGGTACGGCTGGGGTCAGCGAAGATTCTTTCGCGCTGATGCCGCCGACTTCTCAACGCCTTCGAGGACAGTTTGCTGCAGGGCCCACAGATCAGTTCCTCGTGATCTGGGCCCAGGCAGCGGAGGCAAAGGTCGTGTGAGTCGGTGAGTGACATATTTCGGTCACACCGACCACACCGCTTAAAGCCACTGGCAGCCATCGGGGGAAAAAGGGCCCCTGCGAGGTCAAAGGACCGGGCTGCCAGGGAAAAAACGAAAACGAAAGCTGACTAAGTCAGAAAAACCGAAAAACCGTTAGAGGACTCGAGACCGGCGTCGCGAGTCCGGGCGGGAAAACGACCGGCGTCGAACCGAAAGAAAAAAGGGAAAATCAACTTTTTCGCGGGGACAAGACGGGGACGTCTGTAGGGCTCCGCGGAAAAAAGAAGACTGGCTAAGATGGCACCTTCGGGCGGGAAGACTACCGCGCATGCGCGCTGCAATTCCCAAAGGCTTTCTTTGAAAGCTGGGGAAAATTGCTCCGCGAGGGCTCCGTCGGCGCCGACGTCACCCATAAGTGAGGACTGACTTCCTGCTTGGTCCTGGAGAATCTGAGATACTGTCTGTGGTCTGGGTGAATGAGGATGAAAGTATAAGCATCCTTTAGGTCTAAGGAGCATAGCTAGCCAGTCTCCCTGCTGGAGGTAGGGCAGCAGTATCCCAAGGGTAAGCATCTTGAACTTTTCCCTCTCCAGGAACCTGTTTAGGTTTCGCAAGTCTAGGATAGGCCGGAGGCCTCCTGTCCTTTTTGGTGCCAGGAAGTATCTGGAGTAGAAGCCTTGCCCTTCCAGCTGGTGAGGCACCGGTTCCACCACCTGTTCCTTTAGAAGACTTGCCAACTCCTGAAGGAGGAGGTTTCTGTGCAGAGGGAGTCTTGGAGGCTCCCCTGGAAAGCAGGAGGGGGGTAGCTGGTGGAAGTGGAGCATGTAGCCCTTTTAGACTATGCTGAGTACCCAGGTATCCCCTGTGATGGCTGGCCACCTGTAAGCGTACAGGGTCAGCCGACCACCTGTGATGAGTGGAACCAGCAGTTTAGAAGAGGCTATGCTGTTGGAGTCAAAACCCCGCTCCCTGCTGTGCAGAAGCCGGAGCTGGTGGCTTGGGGGCCTTCTGCCTATGGGGCCCATGCCCCTGCCCCTTGGCCTGCTGGCCCTGTTGGGGAGCTGGAGAGGCCTGATAGTGAGGGTAGGATTTGCTGGGAAAAAGGGCTTCTTTCTTGAGCCCTTCTTTTTTTGAGAAGGGGCAGTAGTCTTCCTGGACAGCCTTGTCCTGGTGAGAGTCTCAGCCTCGATTTCTGCAGCCTTTTCAGTCATGGGCTTACCAAAAAGGTTTTCACCTCGGCAGGGGACATCGACCAACTTGTCCTGCACCCATGACTACCAGTCTGATGACTGCAGCCAGGCCTGACGGCGTGCACCGATGCTGGCCGCGGCTACCTGGGCCAAAGCCTCGAAGCCATCATAGGCTGCTCGAGAGATAAACTTCAAGCACTCTCGGATCCCTGTTGACAAAGCCTTGAACCTCTGCAAAGGTTCCTCGGAAAGGCCAGCTGAGAACCCGGCAATCTCCTTTGCCAGGTCCCGTAGGTACATGCCCATGTTAGCTGGTAGGTCTGGACACGGCAAGATAGCATAGGGCCCTGAAAGCACTTTCTACCGAGGGCATCCAGGTTCCAGGCCTCCCGGCCGGGGGGGAGCACCAAGGAGTGCATCTTCTGACTCTTCAGGTGGTGCATGGCTGATTCCACAACCATGGAGTTGTGCGGTAGCTGCGTCTTTTGGAACCCAGGGCTCTTACGGACTCGATAAATGGAATCGACCCGTTTGCTAAGAACCAGCGCAGAGGCCGGTGCCTCCCACATATGGAAGAGCAGCTGTTCCAGCATCGGAGGAACCGGTACAGTAAAGGCTTCCTTCAGAGTAAAGTCATACTGGAGGGCATTGAGCTCCTCGGTTCGAGGCTCCTCCTTGGCGTCCGCAGGGAAGGCCAAGGCTATGGCCATGTCCCTCACAAAGTCCGAGAACCGGGTATCCTCCGGTGGGGACCTTCTCCAAGGCTCAGACTCCGGTGAGTCCGAAGGGACGCACCGGGTCCAGAAGGTGTCCGGGGACTCCTCGTCCTCCGTCTCCCACGCAGACTCCTCCGAGGAGGAATCGAGCGGCTCTGGCCGTGTGGGTCTCAGTGCCACCCGCCCCGACGCCGAGGGTATCGGCGTTGATGACCTCGGCCCCACACGGGAGGTTGAGGGGGACCTTGACCAAGGATCGACTCGAGACTTCATTGACTCGAGGATCGGCTTGGTCTCCGGGGTCGACTTGGACATCGAGGTCCCGGTGGTCAGGGCAGATGCACCGGTCAGACCGGCGATCAGCGCCCGCTGCTATTCCATGAAGGCAGCCAAGCTGCCCTCCAAGGCCGTCAACCTGAGTCCAAGCTCAGGAGATTCAGCAGCCCCCAAGTCGGGCTCCGACGGCGTCGAGCCCGACATCGGCTCCCCTGGAGGAGAGTCCACAAGGACAACAGCACTTACATGACTCGGGGACTCCGGCTCCACGCGAGGTAACTTGGACAGCCTCTCCGACTCCAAGAGCCCGGGGCAGCGATCAGGGTTACGCAACCTGGCCCTCGAGGATCCAGGAGCCTCCACAGATGCCGCTCTCGTGAGCTGCTTCTTCCTTCTGTGTTCCCGGGTGGGAGACTCCCTCTCAGAAGTACCGACGGCACTCGGGGTCAGACTCCTGAGATGTCGAGGCCTCTGACGAAGTCCAGGTCCGGCCGGACGCGGACTCTGAGAAAATTCTCTCACATTGATGCTGATGGCTCCGCAGTGCCTTCGACATTTTGCTGCACAGGCCACAGGCCAGTGGGTCATGGTCAGGCCCGAGGCAACGGAGACAGCAGTCATGTGTGTCGGTGAGAGACATAAGTTTCTTGCACCGATCACACTTTTTGAACCCGCTGGCAGCCATCGGGGGAAAAAGGGCCCCTGCCAGGTCAAAAGACCGGGCTGCCAATGAAAACACAAAAAGAGCATGAATGCTAGTCACAAAGGACAAAAAATGAAAATCAAAACTCTGGACTCAATACCGGTGTACCGAGCCTAGGCGGGAAGGGGAACCAGCATCGAATCGGATCAGAAAAAGCCAAAATAGCTGAAAAAAAATCTACTTTTCCCGGGTGACACGAACTCACGTCCGTTGGGCTCCGCGGAAAAAGAAAGACTGAGCAAGATGGCACCCTTGGGCGGGAAGGGGACCGTGCATGCGCGCTGCATTCCCAAAGGCTTTCCTTGAAAGCTGGGGAAATGCTCTGCACGGGGGCTCCGTTGGCGCCGACGCCACCCATATGTGAGGACTGACTTCCTGCTTGGTCCTGGAGAATTAGGAATTATCTGAGGAAATACTTCTTTAAGGAACAAGTGGTGAATGCACAAAATAGCCTCACAGTGGATGTGGTAAAGATGAGGGCTGTATTTGAATTCAAGAAAGCATGGGACAAGCACAAAAGCATCTGTAAGGCAGAGGAAGAGATTGTAGAGTTTAATAGTTGGCATAGATGGGCAGACTGGATAGGCCATATGGTCTTATCTGGCATCATTTTCTATGTTTCTGTGAATCATGATTATTAAGATTTCATGCACACTGGTTCTGTACCTAAATCAATTTAGCATGAAATCACCTGGGAATACTCTAGAACTCAGAGGCATAGGTTGAGAACCAGGAAGCCAGAGTTCAAATCCCACTTCTCCCACTGATGCTCTTTTTAATCTTGGGTACATCATTTCACCCTCCAACGCTTCAGGTACAAATTTAAGATTAAGACCTCTGGGACAAGGGATCTTACTTACTACACCTGAATCTAATTTGTCTTGAGTTCGTATTGAGAAAATGTGAATAACTCTGAATCCACAGATAACTACCTCAAAGTCAAGATTTATAAATCTTTGAAGTCAAACTACTGCAATAGAAAAACTGCTCAAGAAAATGGTCAATGACAGGCCTTGCCAAATTTGTGCGGATTTAGGAGCCAGGCCAAAATCTTAGGAGTAAGTGCTTGTGACCTCCTCCCCCCAAGTTCTAACATGTCTCAAGTTTTCATGAGACCAGCACCAGAGTTCCTACATCATGCGTCATCTTTAGATAAAGTGTAGTTACTCATCTGTAACAGGTGATCTCCAGGAACAGCAGGAATCAGTCCTCACATATGGGCAACGTTGGCACCAATAGAGCCCGCGTGGGAATGCTCCCCAGCATACACTAGGAAAGCTTTTGGGATCACTCCACTGCGCCTGTGTTCCTGCCTTCCCAACTCCTCTCCTCAGTTGAGTTTGTAGCTGAGAAGAAGAAAAAAAACAAAGACCCTACAACTCCAAGGGGAGGAAGGCAGGTTGTGAGACTGATTCCTGCTGTTCCCGGAGATCATAACATAAGATATGCCATACTGGGTCAGACCAAGGTCCATCAAGCCCAGTATCTTGTTTCCAACAGTGGCCAATCCAGGTCACAAGTATCTAGCAGTTTCCCCAAAAGACACAGGTTCCACAATGCTTGTACTGGGTCAAGCATTGATATCCTGGGTTCCTTCTTAATAATGGTTTATGGACCTTTCCTCCAGGAACTTGTCCAAACCTTTTTTAAACCCAGCTACACTAACAGCCTTTACTACATCCTCCGGTAACAAATTCCCGAGTTTGATTACACGTTGAGTGAAAAAATATTTTCTTTTATTAGTCTTAAATAGTTTACCCTGTAGCTTCATTGCATGTCCCCTAGATTTCTATATTCTGATAAGGTAAACAATCGATCTACGTTTACCCGTTCCACTCCGTTCATTAATTTATAGACTTCTATCATATCTCCCCTCAGCCGTCTCTTTTCCAGGTTAAAGAGCCCTAACCTTTTTAGCCTTTCTTCATAGGAGTATCCTTCCATCCCCTTTACCATTTTGGTGGCTCTACTCTGAACCTTTTCTAAAATCGCTATATCCTTTTTAAGATACGGCGACCAGAATTGCACACAATATTCAAGGTGCGGTCTCACCATGGAACGATATAGAGGTATTATAATATCTTTTGTTTTATTTTCCATTCCTTTCCTTATCATACTTAGCATTCTATTTGCTCTCTTGGCCGCCGCTGCACACTGGGCCGAGGGTTTTAACATGGTATCCACAATGACGCCTAAATCTTTTTTCTGGGTGGTGGTTCCTAATGTGGAACCTTGCATTGTGTAACCATAGTTTGGGTTGTTCTTCCCTAGGTGCATAACCTTGCACTTGTCCACATTAAATTTCATCTGCCATTTTGATGCCCAGTCTTCCAATTTATCAAGATCCTCTTGCAATTTTCCACAATCCTCTTGGGTTTTAACAACTTTAAATAGTTGTCTGTCATCTGCAAATTTGATAACCTAGCTCGTTATTCCACTTTCCAGGTCATTTATGAATATGTCAAAAAGCAGCGGACCCAGCACAGATCCCTGGGGTACACCACTATTCACCTTTCTCCATTGGGAAAATTGGCCATTTAGCCCTACCCTCTGCTTTCTATCTTTTAACCAGTTCCCGATCCACAATAGTACACTGCCTCCTATCCCATGACTCTTTAGTTTTGCCAAACGTTCACCTGTTTCAGGTGAATAACTATACTATCTCCAGGAACAAGCAGGAATGCAATCTTCACATATGGGACTCTCTAGATTTCTGAAACCAGATAGGTATGGGAGTAGAGTAATGCGATCCCTGAGGCCAAAAGATTGCAGTCAAAGAGTTTGGAATAGTTATGGACTTTGGACTCCATTCCAGAAGGTGAACTTCCCCGCAAAGGTAGTCTGCTTTCTCGTAGAAGTCCGGGATGGAAGGTAGGAGTTGAGTTTAAGTCCCAAAGATGTGCTGGAGTAGATCTTAGCCAAAGACAGTGTCCCAACAGGAGTCTCTATCCAGACAATAGTGGGCAGCAAAAGTATGTATGGAGGACCAGGTAGTTGCCCGGAAGATCTCCTGAATGGATACTGAACGGAGATTGGCTACGGAGGTCTCCATAGCCCATACATTATGAGCTGTAACATGGCCCTCCAGGGAGAGTTCTGCCTGCGCATAAGCAAAAGAAATAAAATCTACTATCCATCTGGATAGAGTCCGTTTTGTCACAGGAAGGCCCAGGTGACTAGGACCAAAAGAGATAAGTAATTGAGAGGATCCTTCTGTAATCCTTAGTTCTACTCAAATAGTAAGCCAGCGCTCGCTTGCAGTCTAAAGTGTGGAGCACTGCTGCCACCCAAGACATATGTAGTCTAAGGAAGAAAATCGGTAGGATTACTGACTGGTTCAGACAGAACAAGGAGACAACCTTCGAAAGGAAATGCGGATCGGTCCGCAGAACTACCTTGACATGGTGGAACCGGGTATAGGGTGGGTATGCCACTAGAGCTTGAGTTCACTAATGCAGCAAGCTGACGTGAGGGCAATGAGGAAGAGTATCTTCCATGATAGAAACTTCAGTGAAGTGGTGGCCAAAGGCTCGAAAGGCGGCTTTAGTAGTTGTATAAGAACCACACTGAGATCCCATCTGGTAGAGTCTTTGCATGATGCAAGGATTATGTCTTCGATGTCCTGTGGCAGGTCGAGGTTAGCAAGCACTAGGCTTTCAGCAGCCATGCTGTCAGGCATAGGGAGTGGATGCTGAGAGAGGAGGTCGGGCGCACATCTCAGGTTGAATAGCTGAGTCTGTGCCATGAGAAGAAGCAGAGGGAAGCACGGTTGACAGGACCAAAAGGAGGCTATGAGAATTATGGAGCCCCTGTCATCCTGTAGCTTGAACAGTGTCTTCGGAATCAAGGGGATAGGAAGGAATGCGTAGAGCAGACCATGCCCCCAATGTAGAAGGAAGACATGCGGTTCCTGATGGTGCCGTGACTAAACCATGGAACAGAAGAGAGAAGCTGTGTGTTTTGCGGAGTTGCAAAAAGATCTATGAGTGGGGTTCTGGAAGATCTGAGCAGCTGTCTCCTGGTGCAAGGTCCATTTCTGTGGATGAAGAATACGGCTTAGCCTGTCTGCAAGGACATTGAGCTCACCCAGGAGGTACACCGCTCTGAGGTAAATCCAGTGTGATATGGCTAAGGACCATAGGCAAAGCGCTTCCTTGCAGAGTGGATAGGACCCTATCCCTCCCTGCTTGTTCAAGAAGAACATGGCAAAACTAATTGTCCATTCTGACTAGAACAGGTTGCCCCAAAAGTTGGGGTTAAAAAACCTGAAGAGCATTTTATCAGTGCTCATAGTTCTAGCAAGTTGATCTGCATGGCAGATTCCAGTTGTGTCCACAGTCCCTGTGTGGTTAAGTTGTTGAGATGCGCTCCCCAACCCAGCTTGGAAATATCCATCGTCAGGGTGCATCGAGGTGGAGACATCTGAAAAGGTGACCAGACGAATAGGTTTTGAGGGGAACACCACCACTGAAAGGATCTGATCAGTTGAGGGGTGATGTGGATCTTGTCTCTGAGTCGGCCCTTCACTTGTGTCCATTAGGAAGACAGTCCACTGTGCCTGTCTCGCATATGCAATCGAGCATAAGGGACTACATGGACTGTGGAAGTCATGTGACCCAAAAGCCACAACATATTCCAAGCTGTGACGCGGGTCTGCTTTTGCAGTTGCTCTGTCAGTTCGATGAGGTGGGCACAGCAATCCTGTGGAAGGAAAGCCCGGGCCTTTTGGGTATCTAAGAACGCTCCAATAAACTCCAATCATTGGGATGGAGCGAAATGAGCCTTTGGGAAGTTTATGACAAAGCCAAGGTGTTTGAGCACCGCGATGGTGCAATGAAGGGAGAGTCTTACCTCTTGAGGGGAGTCTCCCCTGATTAGCCAGTCATCTAAGTAAGGGAAAACGAATATGCCCAAGTTGCATAGACAGGCAACAACTACTGCCATACATTTGGTGAAGACCCTTGGGGCAGAGACTAAACCAAAGGGGAGAACCCTGTATTGATAATGGTTTCTGGGAAACATGACATGCAGATACTGTCTGTACAAAGGATGTATCAGTATATGCGTTTATGACTGAGGTCTAGAGAACATAGCCAATCATGTCTCTGGAGGTATGGTAGAAGAGTTCCTAGGGAAATCATTCTGAATTTTTCTCAAACCAGAAACTTGTTTAGGTCTCTGAGATCTAAGATGGGCCCGAATCCTCCTGTTTTCTTTGGAATGAAAAAATATGGAGAGTAGCAGCCCATCTTTTCTTGAGTTGGGGGAACTCTTTCTGTGGCACCTTAAGAGAGTGCTTTGCAGGGGTTGTGTGGTATAATCCCCTCTGAAGCTGGTGGGGGGGGGGGGGGGGGTAAGGTTTCAAAGTGACGATGATAACCCCTTTTGGACAATCTGGAGTGCCCACTGCTCTGATGTTATGAAGTGACACCTAAGGGCATAATGGTAAAGGTTTGCCTGCTATGTGGAGGAACAGGGGCCCTTCCTGAGGCAGACTGGCAATGCTTTCTAGGAAAGAGTCAAAACCCAGACGCAAGTTGTGGCTATGCAGCAGGTTGAGGCTTAGAAGCCTTTGGCTTCCTGAGTTGTCTAGGACCCTGCTGTTTCTGCTGTGGAAGTTGCTGTTGATAGGCAGCAGAAGGTTGATAGAAACAGAAACATGACAGCAGAAAAAGACCACATGGCCTTTCTAGTCTGCCCTTCCATATCAACTAGTACAACAGTCCCCTTTTTTCCTTTAGAGATCCTCTGTGTTTGTCCCATGTTTTTTTGAATTTGGATACTGTCCTCATATCTACCACCTCCACTGGGAGATTATTCCATGCATCTACCACTCTTTCTGTAAAGAAATATTTCTGCATATTACTCCTGAGTCTATCCCCTTTCACCCTCATCCTATGCCCCCTCATAGCAGAGCTTGCTTTCAATTGAAAGGGGCTCTCCTCATGTGCATTTATGCCACAGAGGTATTTAAATGTCTCAATATCACCTCTATCCCGCCTTTCCTCTAAGGTGTACATATTCAGTTCCTTAAGTCTGTCCCCTCATATGCTTTATAACAAAGACCATTTCAGTAGCCACCCTCTGCACAAACTCCAGCCTATTTATATCCTTTTGAAGGTGCAGTCTCCAGAATTGCACACAATACTCCAAATGAGGTTGCACCAAAGATAAAGAAGGTATCGCTTCTTTTTAGCACAGAAAGATTTCTTGGGAAGAGACTTTGTTTTGGAGGGGTCAGACATTTTCCTGGAAAGGTGTTTAAGGGTGAAATCATCTGTTTCGATCTCCCCTGCCTTTTCCCTCCATTCTTTGCCAAAAAACTTAGGTTTTCCAGTACATGGGATATTGGCTATTTTGAACCCATTGTTCAAGGTTGGATGCCTGTAACCAACCCATCCTACGAGCCCCAATGCAGACTGCTGAATGTCTGCTTGTTGATTTGAAGGCATCAAAAGAGGCTCTGGTAAGAAACTTGGAAGTGTTCTGGCTTTGCTTGATGAGTATCTGAAAAGCACCCCTCTTATCAGGAAGGACAGGAGTGAAAGTTTCCAGATCCCTGGTAACATCCTTCAGAAACATGCCCATGTATAGCATGTAAGAGTTTATTCTGGAGGCTAACATGCAAGCCTGGAAGCATTTCGCCCAAAGGCACCAATGATGCCGTTTCACGGGCTGGCATTGGCCCTAGTAGGCTTGGCTGTAGACCCAGTACCAAAGCCTGCACTTCCGAAGCTCTCTATGTTGTCAGTATCAAGGCTGCTAGGAGTGCTGCCAAACTCCTCTCAAGGGCCAGCATGCGCTGGTCCAGGGAGATTGCCGATGTCTGGATGGCGTCACCTACAGGGCTGTGCGCCACCGTTCCAGAACATGGCACCAGTAGCTCTTCGGAGGTCGATGCCTTGGGAGCATCCAGAGCTCCATTTGTGCTTTGAAGGGGAGATCCTCCCATTGGAGCTGTTTGGCTGGTCAGTCTGCATCACAAATACTTCTAGGGGAGTCTCGTTGCTTATGTTCTCTGGCCTCAGTATCGGTTCTCAATGTCGATGCCGAGGATTTGGGTACGGACACAGATTGCAACTTACTCTTGTGTTTGGACTTAGAACAAACCTGAGATCCTGGAGAGGAAGCCAGTGCCCTCGAAGTTGACACTACTGAAACAGAGTCCAAGATAAAACAATACCAACTTGTTGGCCCGGTTCTTGAGGCCTTTTTTTGTCATTTGCTGACACAAAAGACAAGAGTTGGGCTGATGATCAGGGCCCAAACATTTTAAACACTAGTCATGTTTATCAGTTACTGAAATAGTATCAGAACATTTGGTACATTTCTTAAAACCCGTGACTGGTTTGTCCATGCCTTCAAAAAAAAGTAGTTTTCGCATTGAAGAGAAGGCTATGGAGGCCTAGAGGCCTAGTATGGCAGTGAAAACCACGAAGAAAAATAAAGAAAAGAAAATTTTAAAAAAGAATTCATCAGGACCAATGTCAGATTCAACGGAACCTGCGTCGATGGGAAGGCAGAAGCATGATGCTATACCAAAAGGTTTTTCAGCGGTGACAGGAATGATGCATCCTGCTGGCTCCATGGAAAACAAAGAACTGAGGAGAGGAGTTGGGGAGGCAGGTGCAGTAGAGTGCTCCCAAAAGCTTTCCTATTGGACGCTGGGGAGTGTTCATGTGCGGGCTCCGTCAGTGCCAAGGTCACCCATATGTGAAAACTGCATTCATGCTTGTTCCTGGAGATCAATAGTTATAGCTTTAAATAGTAAGTGTCTCTGTAGGTGTGTGGTGCAACGGTGGTTTATCTGTCTGTATGTGGAATGTGGTGGTGTATGCCTTTGTGTGGATGGGGTGCAGGACTGCAGTACATGTGTGTGTGCTGCAAAGCTGGGGAGCCTCTGTGTATGGCGCAGAGCTGGGTAGAAAAATAAAATGCAGAAAAATAAGAGCTTCTAAGATCTTGCATTTTTTCTACGTTTGTCATTTGTTCCTGAACCATGTCCTCCTCTAAAATAACTTTCAAAATGGTTATGGTTTAGGCACTTGAGATACCTCCCTTTACTATGCGCATCAGAGCGGTTTACATGTATATATATATACGAACAGATACTTTTTATTCCCTTGTCCCCAAAGGGCTCACAATCTAAGTGTACCTGAGGCAATGGAGGGTTAAGTGGCTTGTCCAAGGCCACAAGGAGTGGCCATGGGACTAGAGACCCCAGTCCCTCCGGCCTGAGGTTACTTGTCCCCATGCGAGAACTGAACCCCCAGCCCTCCGGCCTGAGGTAACCTGTCCCAACCACTGAGCCACTCCTCCCTCTACTTCTGCCTTGAATATGCATGTTCGGAGTAATTTTATAACAAGTTGCCTGTGTGTGTGTATATCGCGTGTGGTGCAGAGGTGAGGTGTATATATGCGCGCCTGTGTGTGTGTGTAGTGTGGGAATGAGGTGCTTGTGTGTATGTTCTGGGGGGAGGGGGATGCACTCTTTGGCATATACAGATTGTAATTTTTGCCTTTATCCCTTTAACCTCTATCTTGCACAACCCCACAACCCCTCCCCGCTCTGTTCCCCTTCCGAACTCTCTCCCCCTCTCCCTCCCCCTTCCCCCAGCATTCATACCCTATGCTCTCCATTCCCTCATCCTCCTTACTTTTTTAATGTGTTGGTTTTTTTTTTAAGATACTGACCCTTTAAATTTTTGCTCTCTCATCTTACATTTTTTTTCCCTAAAGGCTCGGATCTCATGGCCTGACCGCTGCATCTAAGCCCCAATCGCGGCAAAGATTGCTCCTGTTTTGCCCGCAGGGATCCGATCTCCCACAGGCAGAACAGGAGGGATTTTCTGCCCGTGATCAGGGGTGGGGGGAGGAAGGAAGGCAAATCCAAGACACCAGATATAAATTTATGGTCGCCATGGCAGCCTGGGCTTTGTCAAGTCCTGGTCCATGACATCACATGACAAATCAGACTATGAAACAAAGCTCCTTCTCAATATCCATGGCCAAGGTCACTTTATGTTTTCATCTAACTTAGATATTCTGAAGCATAGTGAAGGAACTGTATTGGTGCTAACTGGCCCATGAAAACCAGAATTTATTTATTTGTGAATTAGTCACTGCATACTGAAAACTAGGGATATTCAGTTTTTGAAAAAAAATCCATCAATCACTTACTAGGGCATTTTTCCACATGAATTTTTATTGACCTCGTCATCTTCACTTTCAAACCTTTGCTCACATTTGTCCTGAGAAAAGTGGAGTCCATGTGGTTCATCAGTACTTAATACCAAGCAATTTCCTTCAATGACCGATATACAGTCGCTTTTATTTTCTGCCAATACTGGTTCTTTTTGGAACAAAGGCACACCATCCAGTTCATTTAAAATTGTCTTGTTATAACCCATGCTCTCTTTAGCGATACTGTGATCGCAATTAACTAAGTTAGGATGTGGTTCAGTGGCAGAAATTGTATTATATCCACTGCTTAGAGAAGTAGAAGTTCTTAGCTGCTTTTCCACTTCATTAAGACAGTTATCTTCTTTATCCTCAAAAGCTTCAGAACGATGATCCATTTGAATTTCTAGTGAAGATGAATTATTTGTACACTTATCAGGAGACATTCCACGACTAGTATTCCATGGACTATTACCACTCTGCAATGTCACTAAATGCTTGATTTCATCTTGTATGAGCTGTAAAATGAATTAAGAAAAAAAAGAACACATTTTATCAAAAATACCCCCATATGTGATTTCTGCAAGTTATCCTAATTATTGATTATACAGACAGTTATTATGCAATTTGACCGTGGTCATAGGAGACTGCAAGCAAGAACCTGTAATTGCTAAGAAACTGAGTAAAAGTGGTGAAATTACCCTGTTCACTTAAAAATATATATATAGATATTGGGGGTCATTCTCACCCATGTTTAGCAGGGATATATGTCCAGGGCGGACGTACATTCCCTGCTAAATGCCCAGATGCTATGGCAGCAAATGAGCTTCCCACACGTACAGCAGAGATATGCGGGGAGCTCAGTACTAGGGAGGGAGGAGCAGGCCTAGGGAGCAGCGAGGGGGGCCGGAGACATGACCCTGACCCGGACGTACAGGGCCAATTCCAGTGTCGGCCCTGTATGTCTGGGGTCAGCCATCTACACAGGGAACTTATTCCACTTCGGAGGTTGAATAAGTTTCCCCAAGGTTCGTGGCAGACAGTGGCGGGCCCAGGAGTGAAGGTGAGCGAGGGCAGGGTATTCCCCACAGCCCAATCCCAGCCTTGGAAGGCCTGATCGGGGGTCGGCAGATGGGGCTCCAGCATGGAGCTATGTCGTCTTGGCGACAGGGTGCCACAACACCGCAGCTCCATGCAGGAGCCCAGACTGAGCTAGCTGGGGAAGTACTTGGACGTGCTGCGGGCCAGAATCAGGGCACGTCCTGCCCATCAAGGCCCACTGCACCCGATTCTGATCCCACGGTGAGATACAACCGCTTGCGCGAACAACTTTCCCCCGGTGCACTCCTGACCAATCGGGGCAGTGGGAGGTCTCCTGCCCAATCGGGGCAGTGGGAGCAGCTAGCACAAGCACCCCGCTCTCCATATAAGCGGCGTCCCTACTGGGCGCGCCCGCGCCTGAGGGCCTCGCCAGAGGGCCCTTTGGCGTGGCCCTTAGGCGCGGGCCCGCCAGGCCCGGGCCCAAAAGCTAACTGCTGCATACACCCTCCACTGAGAGAAACATCCAGGAACGCAAGCAAAAGCAAGACTCTTTCAACCACACCCGGCTCGAGCTCCCCTGATCGGGTCTGAGCTCGCCGGCACCAGTTACCACCAACAACGCATCCGTCAAGTACCACTGAACAACGAAGCGATGACTCCATGCAACAAGAGCTCCCTGGAACACAGGTTGAACACGCCGGCTCCTGTTACCAGCCTCAGTACACCCGACCAGCATTTCTGATATAAGAAAACCACCGTGGCAAGCAGTTCAACAGGACAAACACCGCCGCTTCAAAAGCCCAGGTACTCTGGTACACCATGCCGCCCTTCCTAACCCCCATCTACTTCCTCACTCCAATCCTAACACTATACCCCCACCCAAGCACACTCAGCAATCCTCTCTTCGCAGACACACTACCCTGCACAACCTCCTCTGCACAGACGCCATACCCTCACCCAACCGCACCCAATGACCTCCCATACACAGGAACCACAGCACCTCAACCTACAAGCATCTGCGGCACCACACAAAACCACACACACACACACTCCACTCCACCCCAAACCACCAATCACACCAGCCACCTGCACCTCTCCATCTCACTCATAAACACACGCTCCACCAGGAACAAATACCACATGCTCCAAGACCTGATCATATCTGAGAAGATTGACATCCTATGTATAACAGAAACCTGGCTGACAGAAACCGACACGGTAATAATGAACCAACTGACACCAACCGGATACAGCTTTCATCACTGTTCCCGAACACACGCAAAAGGCGGAGGCGTAGCCATCATTGCAAAGGACAACCTCCACCTACGGACCCACGCCTCTGAAACCTCCGATGAAGCAGACATCCTCACCCTCACCAACACACACCTCACGATATGCCTGGTCTACAGAACACCCGCTGCAAACTCCGACCTACCAAGGATACTACACCTCATCTCTGAGAGCGTTGACCCATCAAAAGAACCAATTATATTGGGAGACTTCAATCTCCCATCCCTCCAAGACACACAAACAGAAACATTCCTTAACGCCATGACAGCAATGGACCTGACACAGATCATAAATTAACCAACGCACGAAAAAGGAAACACACTGGACCTCATATTTCTGAACTCCCAAACATCCTCCTCATGCAGCAGTCCAACAATCTCACCAGTACCATGGTCAGACCACTACATCATCCATCTCTCCCACGCATATCAACCAAACACAAACAGAGGAAACACTCAACACACACGGAGATTCAAAGCATTCAAGAAAGAAGACTTCCTGACACTAACCCTACCTAACCTACTTACGAATTCCAACAACCTTGATGACCTCATAGACAACTGGAACACCACAATCTCCTCAGCATCCAGTGCAACTCTAAACAAAACCAGCAACAAACCCATCTCCTCAAAGGCCCGCTGGTTCACCCCTGACCTCCGGAAACTAAAAACAAAACTTAGAAGAGCAGAAAGAAAATGGAGGAAAACCAAAAATGAAATAGACAAAAAGCGATACCTCTACAAACTCACTACCTACCACTCGGAGACCGACAATGCGAAGAGAAACTACCACACCAAAATCATCACGACAGCTGTAAACAAACCTCGAGAACTCTTCCAAATTGCCAAAAAACTGACAAAGGCACCGACCACCTCCGATCAACTCCCAGATATCCCCTCGGATCTCTTGGCCCGACAATACAAACAATTTCAGCAACCTCAACAGCCTCATCTCTGCGCAACAACCAAAAAAACCTATCCCTGCACCACCATAAACGCAGACTGGAATACATTCAATGAAACCTCAAAAGAAGAGATATCTTCCACCATCTCCTGTCTGAACACCACTACATCCCTACTAGACCCCTGCCCTACGGAATGGATAAAGAAAACCAAGGAAGACCTGAGTGCCCCATTAACCCACATCATAAACGAATCCTTTAAACAAGGATACATACCAGATGCCCTCAAAACATCAATCATTCGACCAACCATAAAGAAGAACAACCTGGACCCCCTGGACCCCACCTCCTACAGACCAGTTGCAAGCCTCCCCCTCGCCACCAAGATAATAGAAAAGATAGTCCAACGCCAGCTTCAAGATCACCTGGACACCAATGACATACTTGACCCGCAGCAACACGGTTTCCGGCCACTACATGGAGTCGAGACACTCATGACCATTCTAATGAACACTCTCATCGTTGGCACCCAAGAGAAACAATCAGGATACATCCTGATCTTCCTAGATATATCAGCGGCCTTTGACACAATCTCCCATGAAATCCTCATACGAAGACTACAATCAATTGGAATCAAAGACACTGTACTCCAATGGTTCAGATCCTATTTAACCAACAGACAGCAACAGATCCGCACCTTCTCCACAACCTCACCCCCCTACCAACAACTTCAAGGAGTACCCCAAGGATCCACCCTATCAGCCATGTTGTTCAATATATATCTCCGTCCGCTATGCTCAATCATACGCACCCACAACATCAACTTCCATATATACGCAGACAACATAATGCTCTACGCACCGATCACAACCACCAACCCAAAAAACTACCAGCTATCAGCCTGCTTCACCAACGTCGCCAACTGGCTACAGGAGAACAATCTATCCATCAACATAAAGAAAACCGAGGCCCTTATAGTGACAAAAGAACCCGACTTCAAACCACCTACCCACCTCAACATGGGAACCACGCAAATCCAAATCCAGCCCCAAATAAGATATCTAGGCGTCATCATTGACCAAGCTCTCACCTTTAAACAACAAATCCACAAAACCGCTGGGACAATATTCCACAAAGCTAAAACTGTTCAACGCCTCCGACCCCTCCTAGAACCTCATGATTTCAGGACAGTAATGCAAGCTGTGACACTCCCTCATCTGGATTTCTGCAACATAATCTACCATGGACTTCCTGCCTCACACACCAACCCCCTCCGAACTGCCTTAAATACTACAGCAAGGATTATCCAGTATGCAAAAAACGGGATCACATCACCCCAATCCTAAGAGACCTCCACCTCCTTCCAATACAAGCAAGAATCAAGTACAAAGCTATCCTACTCATCCACAAGACTATCCATCAAACACGGAACACCTCACTCCACCCCCTACTGCCTCGCCCATCCCACAAAAGATCGACCAGACATTCCTCCAATAACTCTATCGTCGTCCCCCACAAAAGAACCAAATACACACAACGGACATGCAACAGAGCCTTCGAACTTTATGCTCCATCCCTCTGGAACTCTCTACCAAACCACATCAAGAACAACGCTGACATCACATCATTTAAGAAACAGCTGAAGACAATCCTATTCCGTGAACATCTCTGAACAGAATTTACCACCCTATCCGCATGATCTAATACTTAGATTCAGCAGAAGTATACATGTCTATGTCTACCCAAATCATTAATTGTTGCCACCCTATTTACCACCCTATCCGCATGATCTAATACTTAGATTCAGCAGAAGTATACATGTCTATGTCTACCCAAATCATTAATTGTTGCCCCTTGGTGATGGCTCCACCCTGAAAAATTGCCCCCCCCCCCTTATGTTATATGTTACACCGCTTTGACCCGGTGAAAAGCGGTATATAAATGCAGTTAAATAAATAAATAAATAAATATAGCTCCCACATACAGTTCCACAATACAGCTGGCCAAACAGAAAATGATTAAAAATACCACCTTCAGATTAAGATCCTTCAGAAAAGCTCTTTTCAAAGGATCAACAAGCTCTGAACCCAGAGCCCGAAGAACCAAGTTCAAATTCCATTCTGAAACCATAAGCCAAAGTGGAAGATGTAAATGGACAACACCTTTCAGGAAGTGGATTACAGGATGAACCTCCAAGAAAAAGCCCTACAGGTAACTATGGAGACAAGCAAGCATAGCCACCTGAAACTAAGAAGACCAAGGCCAAACGTTTTTTGAGACTACTTGCAGAAATGACAAAATATTGGCAACAAAGGCTCCGAAGAGCAAAAGACCACATTCAGCATTCCAGGCTTCAAAAACTCTCCACACTGGTGTAAGCCAAAGAAGTTGATCTCTTCCTAGACAGCAGCAGTGTTATAAATGACCTCTTCCGCATACCGCTTCCATCTTAAGTGTGCTCTTTCAAGAGCCAAGCTTTAAGATGAAAAGAAGATGGGTCTTTCATGAGAATTAGTCCCTGTGCTAAAGACCCTTGGCTCTGCAGAAGCTTCCAACTCCCCTGTACCTGAAGATACACAGATCAGCATACAGGGGCACCTTGGCCAGTCCGGAGCCTTGAAAATGATCAGCACGGGATGATCTGCAATACACTGCAAGAACCAACGTATCAGCACCAAGGTGGAAATATCTACAGAGTCCCCGACCAGAGCCATGGCTAAAGCAGAGCATTCAAGCCTTCCAAATGCTATTCCTTGTGACTAAAAAAAACAGAGGCATTTGGGTGTTCTGCCATGTCGCTATAAGATCCATAACAAGAGTCCCCCAACAGCAGAAAATAAGGAGAAAGGCTTGCAAGGATAACCTTCACTACCCTGGGTCTAGGGAGTGTGTGCTCAAGAGATCCACTTGCACATTCTCCACTCCTGCAATGTGAGCAGCTGACAGGTTCTGCAAGTGCTACTCATCCACTGCATCAAGGGGGAGATTTCCAAAGACAGTGCTGGACTTTTCATTCCCCCTTGTTGATTTACATATGCTACTGCTGTGGCATAGTCCAAATAAATCCTGAAAACTCATCTCTTCACTAATGGTAAGAAGGCCATCAAGGCCCTTCAAATGGCCCTTGTCTCCAACCAGTTGATAGACAAAGAGGCTTTGATCTTTGACCAGCATCTCTGGGCAACTCTGGTATAAACTGTTCTCCAACTATACAGACTTGTATTGGGTCATCACAACCAACTGACTGGGTGCTTCCAACTCTATGCCCTTCACCATCCAATGGGGAGAGCGCCACCACCATAAGCTGGCCCTGGCCTTCCTCGTTCAAGGAAGACATGTCTCAGGATTCTGGAAAAGAGGCGACCAACACATCAACAGCAAAGAATGAAAAGGATGCATGTGGCTTTCACCCAAGGAATCAAGTCCAGCATCACCACCAGCGAACCCAATACCTGCATGCAGTCCCAGGCCCTCAGAGCCCTCACTGCAGAATCAGATTCAGGTGCTTACTGCGCTTTCACCATCCTTTCCTTGGGGCAGGAAACCCTTTCAAGTGTTGAATCTCACTCCTAAATACTCAATCCTGGGAAGGTATCAAATTGCTCTTGGCGAAGCTAATCACCCAGGCTAGGAATTGCAGTAATGAAGACACTAAAGACACATATTTGAATCTGGCCTGTGAGGGTTATGCGGGATATAATGGTGGCATGGTTTAGGCTCTGTTTAACTTTTATGTGATTATTACTACTTTGTTTCTTTCCTTTCCTGTCCGAATTTTGGAGTTCCTTTCTTAGGCTTCTTTTTTATTACTATGCAAACCATTCCAGTACTAGAAGGTATAGGGCAGTAAAGAAAGTTTTAAATAAACAAAGATTGAATGAGGCAAGCCATTGGCTATTGACTTTCCTCCTTCGATTTGGACCAAAACAACCAATTCTCCAAGTAGGAACGGACCAAAATACCTTGTTTTGTGGAGTGCCTCTGTATCCACCATCATCACCTTCGAGAAAGTGCAGGGAGCAGTCACAAGGCCAAAGGAAGCACCTGCAACTGAAAGTGGCAATCAAGTACCTCATGCCTAAAGAAGCGCCGATAAGGCTTCCAGGTGGAACTATGCAGATACATCTCCATGAGGTCCACTGCAGTCAAGAATTCTTGGCTGCGAAGCACAGAAAGCATGGACTGCAAAGTCTCAATTGAAAAACGAACCACCTAGAGGGCCAAATTTGCTCCCTTCAAATCTAGAACGTAACAGAAGGAGCCCTCCTTTTTCAGAACCACAAAATAAATGGAATATTTCCTGTGCCCCTTTTGTTTGTGGGAACCAGAACTACAACTTCCAGGGACTGAGGTCCTTTTTACAATGCTCAGAACCACTGCCCTTTTGGAAAACATACAAGGGGAAACCATATACAAATTGGTGAGACAGAGAAAAGGTCTAACAGGTAACCTCTCCGTATCACCTTCAGCAGCCACTGGTTCACTCCTTATAAAACAGACAGATGACCACCAATCTGCTCGGAGAGGGAGAGACCCCCAAATACTCACTGGGGACTCTTAGAGGGCTCCATTCACCTTGGCAACTCCCCTTATGATAGACCTGAAAGGACAATAGAAGAGAAAACAATACTGCTGGGAAGAAATTCCTTTCCCTGGAAAATACTGCTTTGCCTCCCAAAACCTGGATTTGGCCTGCCCCACCCTGGTACATAAGAACATAAGATATGCCATACAGGGTCAGACCAAGGTCCATCAAGCCTAGTATTCTGTTTCCAACAGTGGCCAATCTAGGTCATATGTAACTAGCAGTTTCCCCAAGAGACACAAGTTCCACAATGCTTGTACTGGGTCAAGCATTGATATCTTCGGGCACTTCTTAATAATGGTTTATGGACCTTTCCTCCAGGAACTTGTCCAAACCTTTTTTAAACCCAGCTACACTAACAGCCTTTACTACATCCTCCAGTAACAAATTCCAGAGTTTGATTACACGTTGAGTGAAAAAATATTTTCTTTTATTAGACTTCAATAGTTTACCCTGTAGCTTCATTGCATGTCCCCTAGTCTTTCTATATTCTGATAAGGTAAACAATCGATCTACGTTTACCCGTTCCACTCCGTTCATTAATTTATAGACTTCTATCATATCTCCCCTCAGCCGTCTCTTTTCCAGGTTAAAGAGCCCTAACCTTTTTAGCCTTTCTTCATAGGAGTATCCTTCCATCCCCTTTACCATTTTGGTGGCTCTTCTCTGTACCTTTTCTAAAATCGCTATATCCTTATTAAGATACGGCGACCAGAATTGCACACAATATTCAAGGTGCGGTCTCACCATGGAACAATATAGAGGCATTATAATATCTTTTGTTTTATTTTCCATTCCTTTCCTTATCATACCTAGCATTCTATTTGCTCTCTTGGCCGCCGCTGCACACTGGGCCGAGGGTTTTAACATGGTATCTACAATGACGCCTAAATCTTTTTCCTGGGTGGTGGTTCCTAATGTGGAACCTTGCATCGTGTAACCATAGTTTGGGTTGTTCTTCCCTAGGTGCATAACCTTGCACTTGTCCACATTAAATTTCATCTGCCATTTTGATGCCCAGTCTTCCAATTTATCAAGATCCTCTTGCAATTTTTCACAATCCTCTTGAGTTTTAACAACTTTAAATAGTTTTGTGTCATCTGCAAATTTGATAACCTCACTCGTTATTCCACTTTCCAGGTCATTTATGAATATGTCAAAAAGCAGCAGACCCAGCACAGATCCCTGGGGTACACCACTATTCACCTTTCTCCATTGGGAAAATTGGCCATTTAGCCCTACCCTCTGCTTTCTATCTTTTAACCAGTTCCCGATCCACAATAGTACACTGCCTCCTATCCCATGACTCTTTAGTTCTGCCAAAAGTCTCTAATGAGGGACCTTGTCAAAGGCTTTCTGAAAGTCCAGATACACAATATCAACCGACTCACCTTTGTCCACCTGTTTATTCACTCCTTCAAAAAAACATAACAGATTAGTAAGACAAGATCTTCCTTGTCTAAAAGCCATGTTGGCTGTCTCCCATTAGGTTGTGACTATCTACATGCTGAGTAATTTTATTCTTTATGATGGTTTCTACCATTTTTCCCGGTACTGACGTCAGGCTCACCGGTCTGTAGTTTCCCGGATCACCCCTGGAACCCTTTTTAAAAATTGGCGTTACATTGGCGATCCTCCAATCTTCAGGTATTAGAGATGATTTTAATGATAGTTCACAGATTACTGATAGCAGTTCTGCAATCTCATATTTCAGTTCTTTCAACACCCTTGGATGTATACCATCCGGCCCAGGTGATTTGCTACTCTTCAGTTTATCTAATAGTTGTAAGACATCTTCCCGATGTATCGATATTTCCTTCAATTCTTCCGCACCTTTAAATACCACTTCAGTCATGGGTAACATCCCTACATCTTCCTCAGTAAAGACCGAAGCAAAGAATTCATTCAGTCTCTCCGCTATCGCCTTGTTGCCTCTTAGTGCTCCTTTAACCCCTTTATCATCTAATGGACCCAACTGACTCTCTCACAGGTTTTTTGCTACGAATGTACTTGAAAAGGTCTTTATTTCGCGTTTTTGCTTCCGCAGCAAGCTTCTTCTCAAATTCTCTCTTTGCCTGCCTTATCAATGCCTTGCATTTGACTTGCCAGTGCTTGTGCTGTTTCCAGGTTTCGTCGTTTGGCTCTTTTTTCCATTTCCTGAAAGATGCTTTTTTGGCAACAGCCGCCTCTCTGACCTCACCTTTAAACCATGCTGGCAGTTTTTTGGACTTCCTTCCACTTTTCTTAAAAGCGTGGAATACAGCTGGTCTGGGCTTCCAAGATAGTATTTTTCAACAACACCCAAGCTTGATGTACGTCCTTAACCTTCGCAACTGCTCCTTTTAGTTTTTTCTTAACTGTTTTCCTCATTTTATCATAGTCTCCCTTTAGAAAGTTAAAAGGTAGTACTGTGGATTTCCTTACTATCCCTCCTCCACTAATTAAATCAAAGGCGATCATGCTATGATCACTATTGCCAAGTGGCCCCAACACCCTTATCTCTTGCACTAGATCTGGTGTTCCACTAAGGACTAGATCTAATATGGCTTCCCCTCTGGTCGGTTCATGAACCAGCTGCTCCAAGAAGCAGTCATTTATTTCATCTAGGAACTTTATCTCCCTAGCATGTCCTGACGTGACACTGACCCAGTCGATACCGGGGTAATTGAAATCACCCATTATTATTACTGCGCTGTAACTTTTGTTAGCTTCCTTGATTTCTTTGAGCATTTCATCATCCATTTGGTCATTCTGGCCAGGTGCTCGATAGTACACCCCCACTGCCATCGCCTTCCCCCTTTTATATGGAATTTCAATCCATATAGATTCTACAGCAGATTTTGTTTCCTGCAAAACTTTAATCCTTTCTGAGTCAATGCCCTCTCTAACATAGAGCGCAACCCCTCCACCAATTTGTTCGGCTCTATCATTACGATATAGTTTGTACCCAGGTATCACAGTGTCCCACTGGTTGTCCTCCTTCCACCATGTCTCTGATATTCCAATCATATCTAACCTTTCATTTAGTGCTATATATTCTAACTCTCCCATCTTATTCTTTAGACTTCTAGCATTTGCATACAAGCATTTTAGAGAATGTATTTTATTTATGTTAATTTGGCTATTGTTAGACATGGGTAAATTGGGATCTTTAAGCTTGG
Organism: Ichthyophis bannanicus; assembly: GCA_033557465.1. Classification (NCBI taxonomy): domain Eukaryota; kingdom Metazoa; phylum Chordata; class Amphibia; order Gymnophiona; family Ichthyophiidae; genus Ichthyophis; species Ichthyophis bannanicus. Next base: position 66,470,827 of record CM066041.1, on the reverse strand, counting down.
GTCTCTTCTCTGGCAACCTGCGAAGCTTAACGTCCACTAGGACTTCAACAATTTTCTCCGAGTCCTCTCCAAATAACAATTTCCCTTTAAAAGGGAGCCTGCTAAGTCAAGTCTTGGAAGCAGCATCAGTGGACCAATTCTTCAGCCATAAGTGCTGTCTGACCGACATCACAATAGCCATGTATCTGGTCAAAGCATGAACATAAGAACTTCCATACTTGCTCAGACTAAAAGTCCACCAAGCCCAGTATCCTGTTTCTAATAGTGGCTAACCAAGGTCACAAGTACCTGATATATCCTAAAAGCAGCCAGTTCCATGTTAGTTATTCCTATGGATTAGCAGAAGCTCTCTCTCTTGGACTACCTTAAAGCATAATTACTCACCTGTAGCAGGTGTTCTCTGTGAACAGCGAGAATAAGTCCTCATGTATGGGTGACGTCACCAACACAGCCTCGCACGGAAAAAGCCCCAGCTTCCAAACGAAGCTTTTGGAAGATACACCATGCATGCGCACCTGGCTTCCTGCTGGCCGTGGCACCATACTCTCCAGTACAATAACATCGCAGGAGTCAAAAGGCAACTCCCCAGGGAGGTGGGAGGGTTGGGAGGACTTATTCCTGCTGCTGATGAAGAACACCTGCTACGGGTGAGTAGCTACACTTTCTCTGTGAACAAGCAGGAAATAAGTCCTCACGTATGGGACTCCCAAGCTACAGGTTACCAGAACCAGAGAAGATAAACAGCCCAATCTGGCAAAGACAACTGGAAAAGTCAGGAAGACCAGAGAGGTAGTCCCACCATCTGATTCAGTATCCTCGGCAGACGTTAACCTGAGGGGATTCTGAACAGATAGCCTGGATGGACAAAAGGGGTAGGACGGATAGGAGTTGACTATAAGACTCAAAGAGATGCCGGAGTACGGCCAGATCAAAATTGCTGTCCAATCGGGAATCCCCCATCCAGACAGTAGTGGGCTGCGAAGGTATGGACCGAAGACCACGACGCTGCCCTGTAGATTCTCTGCAGACACAGAACGGAGGTGGGCCACAGATGTAGCTATCACATGGACATTATGAGCCATGACATGACCTTCAAGGCTCAACCCAGCCAGAGAATACGCATGATGCAGTCCACTAGCTAGAGGGGTGGAGGCACATTCTGACCTGGCTGTCCAGCCCCTTGAGCGGCTGACCAGAAGCGGGACGCCCAAAGGTAAACCCGATTCTGATTCCGCGGGGGCTAGACACGCCTGCGAGATCAGAATCGGGTCTATGGCCTGAACGTGCAGGCCAGGCCACAATTCTGGTCTGCCTGCACGCACAGCAGATCCCCGGCTACCTCAGTCAGGCTCCTGAATGGAGCCACAGTGCCATGGCATATGGTCGCCATTGTACTGTGGCTCCATTCAGGAGTAGCAAATGTCGGCCGCTGCAGATATTCTTCTTCCCCCGCAGACGGACCCTCGATCCAGCCTCCCATGGCCAGGGTCCAGCTGCACAGGTCCTCCTGCACCCCTCTACTTTTTTGGCCCGACCTGGAGACATGATCCCCAGCCATCCGTGGGAATTATTCCACCTCTGCAGTGGACTCTGATGTACAGGGCTGACCTCAGAATCAGCATTGTACATTCGGGATCGCAGCCCGCCCAGGCCCCACCCTTGCTCCACCTCAGTAATGCCCCCTCATGCCCCTGTCTAAGCCTTGCCATACAAATGAGCTCTTTGTACAGGGAGGCATTAGCCAGGGCCAGCAGGGAAGCGAATAGCGGGGATGGACATCCAATCCGGACGTCCATCCCAGCTATTCGCTGTACTGAATGACCCCCATAGTGTACTATTCAAGCCAGCGACATACAGCCTATGGAGGTCAAAGACAACGAACAGCTTGGAAGATCGACAGTGTACCTTCGTGTGTTCCAGAGAAGGTCAACCCACATTTATAGTCCAGCATGTCCATGGCTGCCTCACCGCTGTTCACGTGAGGCCAGGGAAAGAATGTTGGAAGGATAATAAACTGGTTGAGGTGGAACACCGAGACTACCCTTGGTCCAATTCTTCTTAACATCTTTGTTAGTGATATTGCGGAAGGGCTGCCGGGTAAGGTTTGCCTCTTTGCAGATGATACCAAAATCTGCAATAGAGTAGACACCTAGAAAGGTGTAGATAACATGAGGAGGGATCTAGCTAAGCTTGAAGAATGGTCTAGAATTTGGCAGCTGAGATTTAATGTTAAAAAATGCAAGGTCATGCTTTTCGGCTGCAGCAATCCAAGAGAGCAATATAGTATAGGGGGTGAAGTACTTCTGTCCACAAAAGAAGAACAGGACCTAGGCATGATTGTGTCTGATGATCTTAAAGTAGATAAACAGGTAGAAAAGGCAACAGCAAAAGCTAGAGGGATGCTTGGGTGCATAGGGAGAGGAATGGCCAGCAGAAGAAAGGAGGCGATAGTGTCTCTGTATAAGTCTTTGGTGCGACCTCATTTGGAGTATTGTGTGCAATTCTGAAAACCGCACCTTCAAAAGGATATAAACAGGTTGGAGTCAGTTCAGAGGGTGGCTACTAATATGGTTAGTGGTCTTCATTATAAAGCATATGAGGACAGGCTTAAGGAGCTTGATAGGTATACTTTAAAGGAAAGGCGGGATAGAGGTGATATGATTGAGACTTTTAAATACCTCCGTGGCATAAATGCACAAAAGGAGAGCCTCTTTCGAATGAAAGCAAACTCTGCTACGAGGGGACATAAGATAAGGGTGAAAGAGGATAGACTCAGGAGTAATATGCAGAAATATTTCTTTACAGAAAGAGTGGTAGATGCATGGAATAGTCTCCCAGTGGAGGTAGTAGAGATGACGACAGTATCTGAATTTAAAAAAGCATGGGACAAACATACCCCCGAGATAGACCAGTTGCCTACCGACTCACTGGACGGGGGATAGCGCGTCTGGTTGCTCGATTTCCGGCCAGTGATAGTGCAATTGTTTGTCTAAGACTCCTGCCTGTGTTAGTGTATTTTTCGACCCGATTTACGTGCCCATGAAAGTGCAATTGCTTGCCTGTTCTACCCGCCTATGATAGCATAATTGCTGCCTGAATTACCTGCCTGTGATAGTGTAATTGCTGCTGGACTCACCTGCTTGTGATAGTGTAATTGCTGCCTGATCTACCGGCCTGTGATAGTGTAATTGCTGCCAGTTTTACCTGCCTGCGATAGTGCAATTGTCTGTCTGATTTACCTGAGTTACCTGCCTGTAATAGTGCAACTGTTTTTGCCTGATTTACCTGCCGTGCCTGAACACACTGCTTGCCTGACCTATCAGACAGGCCAAGAAAGGCCTCGCGATCGTTGGCTACCGAGGAGATACCCATAATGGCGGCCTACTCCTAGCCTTAGCTAGCTGCTATCTCATCTCCGGATGGCTCAGAAACACACTGGCCCTTTCCCCTGCCTGCACTCATATACCAATCCTACAGAATCATGGGAGGAGATGGTCAAGCATCTTTCACCACACGAAAAAGCAGCTAGGCACATACCTCACCCCCACTTACTATAGATCTCCCTACAAGATCCCAAAAAAGCCCGACTAGAGAAGCACCCCCACCCTCACAACCCAAAATGCGCCTTCATAAACACAATCTCAATCCGCAAGAAATGGCCAGCGATCACAGACTTGATAACCCTCCATGATCTCGACATACTATTGGTCACAGAAACGTGGCTATCTGACTCTGACACGGTCCTCCTCAACCAGCTTTTACCCTCCAACATTCACAATACACACATGCCATAGAACCAGTCGGAGAGGTGGTGGAGTGCTCATCCTTACCAAAATGGAGCTTCAATTCCAGCTGATCAACTCCACCAGCACAACGCACCTTGATACAATCACCATAGCAAACAAGCAGTGCTCCAACAACCTACTCTATAGAGCACTGGCAGCCTCACCAGACAATCTCTTGACAATAATCGACCTCACCTGCAACGCCAGAAACCCACGCTCTCCAAGCTGGATACTAGACGACTTCAACCTGCCAGCCCAACAAGACACACATGCCGCAGCCTTCCTCCACCACAGCCTTCCTCGATGTTCTCAGGGAGCTCGGGTATAAGAAACTAGTCAACGAGCCTACCCATATGAAAGGAAACAAGTTGGACCTAGTATTCACCCCACAGACAGTATATCACTCATCCCAAGACTCCGAGCTGTCCATCTCCCCGGTCCCCTGGTCTGACCACTACCTGATCAGATTCCAAATACCCGGGTACCACTACTATCACGAAAGCACCGTCAGCCCGGCTAACAGCTCCAAAGCCCCACCGCAAAAATTCCGACCTTTTGACAAAGAAGAAATCCTGAAAAACACCCTCCCGCATCTCAACACGACATCACCCTGCACTGAAGAGATGATCTCCAGCTGGGATAATAGCCTTGGCTCCATTGCTTGGAGGCCAACCACAAACACGCCGCCAAAAAAATGAAAGACTGCACCTTGGTACTCTACAGAACTGCAAACGTCACTCCTCCACCTAAGGAAGTTGGAAAGACGATGCCGCTGGTCCCACTCCAGCGAGGCCCAGGGAACATACAACAAACACTTAACAAAATATCACGAAGAAGTAGCAGAGAAAATGAGGCAGTTCCACGCAGACCTCCTGAAACGCTCTCTGAATAAACCACATGACTTGTTCAATCTTGTCAAGGACTTAACGAAGGAACCTTGAGATTAAGCCTCAAGAATTCGCCGACTACCTACAATCAAAATCGTGCCGGACCAATAAGACCTCGTCCCAATCCCCTCACATGTATCACTCCACCCAAGCCCGCTGACCACCTTCTCCACCCCATCTAGGAAATGCATAGAGGACACCATCGCGACCATCAACACCACCACTTCCCCAAACGACCCTTGCCCTGCCTTCTGGATAAAAACGCTACGCAGCGAATTCAGCCCGTTCCTAGCCAGACTCATGGAACAGTCTTTCTCAACTGGCTCGTTCCCGTAAAGGCTGAAACACACTTCCATTAGACCGCTGCTGAAAAACAGCAAACTTAACCCCCAGAAGGTCGAATCGTACAGGCCAATATCAAGTATCCCACTACTTGCCAAGATAATGGAAAAAGTAGTCCAAACGATAAATCCAACAGCACATCGAGATCGCTGCTCCGCTGGACTCATGCCAGCATGGATTCAAGGAGTCACATGGTGAAACCCTCCTTACCACCCCCTTTTCAGTACCATAATCACGGGAACAGACAACACCCGACAAGGATTCGCTCTGATATTTATGGATATAGCCACAGCATTTGACTCCGTAAGCCACGAGCTTCTCGTGGGGCGTCTCCAGGAGAAGGGGATACATGACACAGCCCTAAGCTGGTGCACATCATACCTGACTGACAGATGGCAACACGTACGATCCGGTGCAACAACCTCTGAACCCTTCCACCAGTGGCAGGGTGTACCACAGGGTTCCTCCCTCTCGGCACTGATGTTCAACATATACAAGCAGCCCATTTGTGTCATTATCAGATCGTTTAACGTCGCCTGCCTGATATATGCTGACGACGTACTGTTCTACATGCCATTCACAACCAACCAGCCGGACGTCTCTCCGCTAACAAGCTGCTTTGATGCCGTCTCCAACTGGCTCCAGACCCAAAACCTCCGAATAAATCACAAAAATACAGACGTCCTTTTCATTACGAAGAATCAAGGCTTCACCCCTCCCGCCTCCTTAAAAGTGAAGGATGCCAAGCTGCTAACCAAACCCACAATCCGCTACCTAGGGGTCACGTTAGACCAACGGCTTGACATGAAGGTCCACATAAGCAACACAGTCAAGTCAGTTTACCATAAAATACAGACGGTCCGGCACCTGCGTCCCCTCCAGGACCCAGAGGACTTCCCGACAATCTTTCAAACGCTGGTCATCCCTCATTTTGACTACGCCAATGTAATTCTGCAGGGACTCCCGCATACCACCCTAAATCCACTCCAGCTCGCAATGAATGCAGCTACCAGAATCCTACATGGAGCTTCCAGGAAGGACCACGTAACACCAATCCTAAAATAACTCCACTGGCTTCCCATCCAGTGCAGACTCTCTTTCAAAATTCTAGTAATGACATTCAAGGCCATCAACAAGCTCACTTCCACCTCACTCACTGAGCTAATCCACCCTACGCCCCCTAACAGATCTAGAAGGGTCGTAGCCGCCAACACGCTGGTAGTTCCGAAGGCAATAACAAAATGCACCCAAGCAACGATAAATAGGGTATTTAGGTTCTATGCACCCAGATGTTGGAATGCCCTTCCGCCCAACATCAGGGCAATCTCTGACTTTGCCCAATTTAGGAAGGCACTGAAACACCACCTTTTCCTCATGCATTATTCCAATGACAGCACACAAATGGCCACCTCCCACCAGGACGGCCCCACTAATACACCCAGCGAGCAATGAGGCAGTTATACCGAATGGTACTAATGCAAACCATGCCATGCAAATAGCAGATTGTATATAGTAAGCACTTTTGTAAATAGTCTCTTCCCAATGACATGCCCACCTGGGCTGGGGTCTTGATCCCCAGCGTGTATATAGTTACCTGATTTTGTCCAAGTTAGATCACCTGTTCTATTGTAAATACAGCGCAGCCTAGGCCGCAATGTATACGTTATCGTTGTATGTAAACCGCGTTGATTTTAAATAGCGCGGTATAAGAGAGACATTAAATAAATAAATAAATAAAGGGAAAAAGGGGACTATTGTAATGGTTGATATGGAAAGGCAGACTACATAGGCCATGTGGTCTTTTTCTGCCATCATTTTTCTATGTTTCTACCCTTCGGCAGAAAGCGGGGGTGTGTACGAAGCACCACCCGGTTCCGGTGGAACCTGGTATACAGAGGGTGAACAACCAGGGCATTGAGCTCACTAATGCATCACACTGATGTGATGGCCACAAGGAAGAGGGCCTTCCAGGTTAAGAATTTCAGCCTGCATGAATCCAGGGGCTCAAAGGGTGCCAGCATCAGCTGACCAAGGACCACATTGAGGTCCCAAGCAACCACAGGGTGCTTGAGAGGAGGCCCCTCATGAACAGGACCATAAAGGCTGCGCCAAAATGGGCTTCCCACCACAGTCACGATGGAAAGCCTCTATCGCGCCAAGGAGAACTCGCACAGAGTTAGACTTCAGTCCAGAGTCCGAAAGGTACAGGAGGGGCAGAAGAAGGGGGTCTAGCACCAGACGGCAAACAGTCATCACTTGAGTACGTAGGCCTTGTGGAATGCCACAAGGACTACCCTCTAAGAGAATCAAGCTTCACAAGGATTACTCTGTCAGCATCCACGCCATGAGCGCCAGGGAGCAGAAGTTGGGTACAGCAGGGAGCTGTCCTGAGAGATGAGGTCTGAGTCAGAGCCAAGGCAAAGAGGCTTCCTCAGCGAGAGCTGCAGCAGCAGAGGGAACAGCGGCTGCCGAGGCCAGTAAGGAGTAACAAGAATCATGGAGCTCCTCTCGTCCTGGAACTTCAGGAGTGTTTTTGCCAGAAGTGGTATCGAGGGGTAGGCACACAACAGGCCCTCCCCAGTGGAGAAGGAAGGCATCCGAAGCCAAGTGACCACTGGCCGGCCTCCAAGAGCAGAACAGGGCTAACTGGGCATTTTGCACCGTGGCGAAAAGATCCACCACCGGGGTGCCCCACTCCCAGAAGATCCATTCCACCACCTCCCTCTTGAGGGTCTATTTGTGTGGTTGAAGCACGTGGCTGAGGTGATCTGTCAGGCCACTGAGTTTGCCACCCTGAGGTCCATGCTGTGAACTTCAAGAGGCGAACCATCTCCCAGCACAGGAGATTCAATCCCGTCCCCCTCCTGCTTGTTCACACAGAACATCGCCAACTGGCTGTGTGTTTGAATTAGGACCATCTGATTTGCCAGGTTCGCACAATAGGCACGGAGGATGTTTGCTATGGCCCGAAGCTTGAGGAAGTGGATTTAATGGAGACTCTCCTGCTTGGACTGCAGACCCTGGGCACTCAGACCATCCGGATGCGCACCTCAGCTGAGTTTGAACGTGTCTGTCGTGAACGTCTTCTTACACAAGGTCTTGCAGGAGGCCCCGCAGCAAGTTGTCCAGCTCGAACCACCATGCCAGGGACTGCGCCAGTGGTATGGCGACTACTATCCTGTCCCACAGACGGCCTGATACCTGCCTCCATTGCGAGCAAAAGGTCCACTGGGCCTGTATAGAGAGGCAGGCCTGAGGAGTGGATATGCACCGTGGCAGCCAGGTATCCGAGGGCTCTCAACAAACCACAGGCCGTGGTGTGGTGCTGGTGCTGCAGGCAGTTCGCAGGCAAAAAGGCCCGTGCCAGAATGTTATCGAGGAGTGCCCCGATGAACTCTAGCTGCTGTGTCGGTTGGAGGTGGGACTTTGGGTAGTTGACCACGAAGCTGAAGTCATCAAGCACCTGAATTGTGAGCGCAGCAGACTGCCGAATGCCAGCTTGCATGGAAGCCTTGATCAGCCAGTCATCCAGGTACAGGAAGACAAAGACCCCCTGAGTCTGGAGGAAGGAGGCCAAGACCGCCAGACACTTTGTGAAGACCCGGTGGGCCACAGTCAGACTGAAGGGAAGCACATGGTACTGAGAGTGCCAGCTGCCCACCACGAAGCAAAGATATTGCCTGTGATGCGGATGGAAAGGAATATGCATATATGCATCTTTCAGAAACAAGGAGCATAGCCAATCATCCTGAATGAGGTATGGGAACAGCATCCCCGAGACCATTTTGAACTTTTTGCGCGCCCAAAACCAGTTGAGGTTTCGCAGATCCAGAATTGGATGGAATCCGCCAGTCTTTTTGGGGACCAGGAAGGACCTGGTGTAGAAGCCCTGCCTGGTCTGAGCCAGAGGGGCTGCTTCTATGGCAAAATCAGACAGCAGGGCCTCGACCTCAGTTTGCAGCAAGCTCCAGTGCGCGGAGATCTATGGGGAACTACCCGAGATAGTATGGAGGCAGCAACTGGTTGAAATACAGCCGATATTCACTATGGACAATCTGCAGCACCCAGGTGTCTGAGGTGATGAGGGGCCACTGGTGGGTAAAGTGGACTAGCTGCCCCCAACCTGCGGAAGGACCTCAACAGACAATGGTCAGCTGGCTGTGCTCCTGAGAAACCCATCAAAAACCCGCACCTGGCTTGGGCTATGAGCGGAATGAAGCTTCGGGTCCTCTCCTGCTGTGGGTGGGGAGTCTGCATCTGCAGCTGGGCCGGGAAATACTGGCACAGGTGTGGATATAAGGCTTTCTTGACGTGATGTTTCACCAGGCTCTCCAGTAAGACTAGTGCGGAAGAGTCTCACCTGCTCATTCTTCGACTACTCAGATTTCTCCTCCATGGATTCTCACCATGAAGGGGACATTGGGTTTCTTGTCTTGGACCCACTGCTCAAGGTCCAAAGACTATAGCCACTTCATCTGGTTGGCAGCAATGCCCATGGCCACCACTCCGCCAGTGGATTCAAAGGCGTCATATAGGTGGCCCGCACCATGAACTTTGAGCCATGAGCCACGAGACCCCAAAAGGACTTGCGACGGTCCATGGCAACAAGAACGGCAAAGTCCTCTAGGTCCAATATGACATACTTGAGGAACATGCTCATGTAAGAACATAAGATATGCCATACTGGATCAGAAGAAGGTCCATCAAGCACAGCATCCTGTTTCCAACAGTGGCCAATCTAGGTCACAATTACCTAGCAGTTTCCCCAAAAGACACAGGTTCCTCAATGCTTGTATTGGGTCAAGCAATGATATTCCGGGTCCCTTTTAAAAATGGTTTATGGACCTTTCCTCCAGGAACTTGTCCAAACCTTTCTTAAACCCAGCTACACTAACAGCTCTTACTACATCCTCCGGTAACAAATTCCAGAGTTTGATTACACGTTGAGTGAAAAAATATTTTCTCTTATTAGTCTTAAATAGGTTACCCTGTAGCTTCATTGCATGTCCCCTAGTCATTTTATATTCTGATGATGTAAACAATCAATGTTTACCCGTTCCACTCCATTCATTAATGTATAGACCTCTATCATATCTCCCCCTCAGCCATCTCTTTTCCAGGTTGATGGCTCTTCTCTTTAACCTTTTCCAATAACGCTATATCCTTTTTAAGATACGGCGACCAGAATTGCACACAATATTCAAGGTGCGGTCGTACCATGGAACGATACAGAAGCATTATAATATCCTTTGTTTTATTTTCCATTCCTTTCCTTATGATACCTAGCATTCTATTTGCTCTTTTGGCCACCGCTGCACACTGGGCGAAGGGTTTCAACATGTTATCCACGATGATGCCTAAATCTTTTTCCTGGGTGGTGGTTCCCAATGTGGAACCCTGCATGGTGTAACCATAGTTTGGGTTGTTCTTTCCTAGGTGCATAACTCTGCACTTGTCCACATTAAATTTCATCTGCCATTTGGATGCCCAGTCTTCCAATTTATCAAGATCCTCTTGCAATTTTCCACAATCCTCTTGGGTTTTAACAACTTTAAATAGTTTTGTGTCATCTGCAAATATGATAACCTCACTCGTTATTCCCTTTTCCAGGTCATTTATGAATATGTTAAAAAGCAGCAGACCCAGCACAGATCCCTGGGGTACTCCGCTATTCACCTTTTTCCTTTGGGAAAATTGGTCATTTAGCCCTACCCTCTGCTTTCTATCTTTTAACCAGTTCCTGATCCACAATAGTACATCACCTCCTATCCCATGACTTTTCAGTTTTGCCAAATGTCTCTCATGAGGGACCTTGTCAAAGGCTTTCTGAAAGTCCAGAAACACTATATCAACCGACTCAACTTTGTCTACCTGTTTATTCACACCTTCACAAAAACATAACAGATTAGTAACACAAGATCTTCCTTGTCTAAAGCCATGTTGACTGTCTCCCATTAAGCCATGACTATCTACATGCCGAGTAATTTTGTTCTTTATGATGGTTTCTACCATTTTTACTGGTACTGAAATCAGGCTCACCGGTCTATAGTTTCCCAGATCACCCCTGGAACCAATGTTCCCTCTAATTTTCTGTAGGCTGTGTGCGCATAAAATATGAGCTGTGTACAGCTTTTGAAGGAAGGTTAAATTTCTGTGCGCTACATAACGACACTCGGAGTTATATACTTTAAAATTTGACTACACATCAGAATACAGTATGTACACCACATTAATTTTAATCAAATTAAATGAAAATAGACGATTACTAAATGAAGTAGGAAATTTCTAGTAATTACAATCATAACTTTTAAATTTTAAGACGTCTGTGTTGTTTTCTATCAGAATCAGAGCCGCAATTTTTGTGCGGTCTGTTGTAAAGTATGTGCGCTCTCTCAGCGAGGTGTGTGCGCGCGCACACGCGCACAGCTTAGAGGGAACAGTGCCTGGAACCCTTTTTAAAAATTGGCGTTATATTGGCCATCCTCCAATCTTCAGGTATTACTGATGATTTTAATGATTGTAGACCTGCTATTAGTAATCTGTGAACTATCTCATATTTCAGTTCTTTCAACACCCTTGGATGTATACCATCCGGTCCATGTGATTTGCTACTCTTCAGTTTATGAAATAGTTGTAATACATCTTCCCGGTTTAGCGATATTTCTTTCAATTCTTCCGCAGTATCACCTTTAAATACCACTTCAGTCATGGGTAACATCCCTACATCTTCCTCAGTAAAGACCGAAGCAAAGAATTCATTCAGTCTCTCCGCTATAGCCTGTTCCCTCTTAGTGCCCCTTTTACCCCTCTATCATCTAATGGTCCAACTAACTCTCACAGGTTATTTGCTACAAATTTACTTGCAAAAGTCTTTATTATGCGTTTTTGCTTCCCCAGCAAGTTTCTTCTCAAATTCTCTCTTTGCCTGCCTTATCAATGCCTTGCATTTAACTTGCCAGTGCTTGTGCTGTTTCCAGTTTTCGTCATTTAGCTCTTTTTTCCATTTCCTGAAAGATGCTTTTTTGGCAACAGCCTCTCTGACCTCCCCTTTAAACCATGCTAGCATTTTTTTTAGACTTCCTTCCACTTTTCTTAAAGCGTGGAATACAGCTGGTCTGGGCTTCCAAGATAGTATTCTTAAACAACACCCAAGCTTGTTGTAAGTCTTTAACCTTCACAGCTGCTCCTTTTAGTTTTTTCTTAACTATTTTCCTCATTTTATCATAGTCTCCCTTTCGAAAGTTAAAAGGTAGTAATGTGGATTTCCTTACCATCCCTCTTCCATTAATTAAATCAAACGCAATCATGCTATGATCACTATTGCCAAGTGGCCCTATCACCATTATCTCTTGCAACAGATCTGGTGTTCCAGTAAGGACTAAGTCCAAAATGGCTTCTCCTCAGGTCAGTTCATGAACCAGCTGCTCCAAGAAGCAGTCATTTATTTCATCTAGAAACTTTATCTCCCTAGCATGTTCTGCCATGACACTGACCCAGTCAATACAGGGGTAATTGAAATCACCCATTATTACCACTGTTCTGTAACTTTTGTTAGTTTCCTTGATTTCTTTGAGCATTTCATCATCCATTTGTTCATTCTGGCCAGACGATCGATAGTACATCTCCACTGCCATTGCCTTCCCCTTTTTACATGGAATTTCAATCCATAGAGATTCTACAGCGAATTTTGTTTCCTGTAGAACTTTAATCCTTTGTGACTCAATGCCCTCTCTAACATAGAGCGCAACTCCTCCACCAATTTGATCAGCTCTATCATTACGATATAGTTTGTACCCAGGTATCACAGTGTCCCACTGGTTGATCTCCTTCCACCATGTCTCAGATACCAATCATATCTAACTTCTCATTTAGTGCTAGATAGTCTAACTCTCCCATCTTACTTTTTAGACTTTCAGAATTTGCATACAAGCATTTTAGAGACTGTATTTTATTCATATTCATCTGGTTATTGGTAGGCAGGGGTACTTTGGAATCTTTAAGATCTGTCTGCTTTGTACTCAAGGGCATTTGGGCTACCTTTGTCTTTAATGGAACCTCTCTGTTGATGTGCCCTAACTTCATTTTTTTGGTAGTTTCCTTCAAGGATAGATTGTTCCGAACCATGCACTCTTGGGCGACTGTCGCCTCTCCCCTATTATCTAGTTTAAAAGCTGCTCTATCTCCATTATAAAGGTTAATGCCAGCAGCCTGGTTCCACCCTGGTTAAGATGAAGCCCATTCCTTCGGAAGAGCCCCTCCTTTCCCCAGAATGTTCCCCAGTTCCTAACAAATCCAAAACCCTCATCCTTGCACCACTGTCTCATCTACGCATTGAGATTCCGGAGCTCTGCCTGCCTTTTCGGTCCTGCACATGGAATGGGAAGCATTTCAGAGAAAGCTACCCTAGCAGTTCTGGATTTCAACTTCCTATCTAAAAGCCTAAATTTAGCCTCCAGAAACTCCCTACCACATTTTCCTATGTCACTGGTACCGACATGTACCAAGACAGCAGACTCCTCCCCAGCACTATCTAAGATCTTGTCTAGGTCGCGAGTGAGGTCTGCTACCTTCGCACCAGGCAGGCATGTTACCAAGCAATCCTCACGTCCACCAGCCACCCAGCTATCTACATGCCTAATGATTCAACCACCCATTATAACGGCTGTCCTAACCCTTCCCTCATGGGCACTTGGCCCTGGAGAAACTTCCTCAGTGCGAGAGGGTTTTACATCACCTGGAGGACAGGTCCTTGCTATAGGATCACTTCCTGCCACACCAGGGTGATGCTCTCCTGTCACGTGACCTCTCTCTTCCATGGCAACAGGAATGCTGCCAGACTCGAGGTGGGACTTCAGGACTATATCCCTGTAGGTCTCATCTATGTACCTCTGTCTTCCAAGTCTGCTATTCTTGCTTCCAGATATCGGACTGGTTCCCTGAGACTAAAGAGTTCATTGCACCTTGTGCACACATAAGACTCCTCACCAACTGGGAGAAAATCATACATGTGACACTCAATGCAAAAGACTGGAAAGCCTCCATCTCTCTGCTGGACTGCTGTCTGCATCTTAGTTTTAAGGTTAAGAACATAAGATATGCCATACTGGGTCAGACCAAGGTCCATCAAGCCCAGTATCCTATTTCCAACAGTGGCCAATCTAGGTCATACATACCTAGCAGTTTCCCCAAAAGACACAGGTTCCACAATGCTTGTACTGGGTCAAGCATTGATATCCTGGGTCCCTTCTTAATAATGGTTTATGGACCTTTCCTCCAGGAACTTGTCCAAACCTTTTTTAAACCCAGCTACACTAACAGCTCTTACTACATCCTCCGGTAACAAATTCCAGAGTTTGATTACACGTTGAGTGAAAAAATATTTTCTCTTATTAGTCTTAAATAGTTTACCCTGTAGCTTCATTGCATGTCCCCTAGTCTTTCTATATTCTGATAACAAACAATCTACGTTTACCAGTTCAACTCCGTTCATTAATTTATAGACTTCTATCATATCTCCCCTCAGCCATCTCTTTTCCAGATTAAAGAGCCCTAACCTTTTTAGCCTTTCTTCATAGGAGTATCCTTCCATCCCCTTTACCATTTTGGTGGCTCTTCTCTGAACCTTTTCTAATAACGCTATATCCTTTTTAAGATACGGCGACCAGAATTGCACACGATATTCAAGGTGCGGTCTCACCATGGAACGGTATAGAGGCATTATAATATCTTTTGTTTTATTTTCCATTCCTTTCCTTATGATACCTAGCATTCTATTTGCTCTCTTGGCCGCCGCTGCACACTGGGCCGATGGTTTTAACATGTTATCCACAATGACGCATAAATCTTTTTCCTGGGTGGTGGTTCCTAATGTGGAACCTTGCAATGTGTAACCATAGTTTGGGTTGTTCTTCCCTAGGTACATAACTTTGCACTTGTCCACATTAAATTTCATCTGCCATTTTGATGCCCAGTCTTCCAATTTATCAAGAACCTCTTGCAATTTTCCACAATCCTCTTGGGTTTTAACAACTTTAAATAGTTTTGTGTCATCTGCAAATTTGATAACCTCACTCGTTATTCCACTTTCCAGGTCATTTATGAATATGTCAAAAAGCAGCAGACCCAGCACAGATCCCTGGGGTACACCACTATTTACCTTTCTCCATTGGGAAAATTGGCCATTTAGCCCAACCCTCTGCTTTCTATCTTTTAACCAGTTCCTGATCCACAGTAGTACACTGCCTCCTATCCCATGACTCTTTAGTTTTGCCAAAAGTCTCTGATGAGGGACCTTGTCAAAGGCTTTCTGAAAGTCCAGATACACTATATCAACCGACTCACCTTTGTCCACCTGTTTATTCACACTTTCAAAAAAACATAACAGATTAGTAAGACAAGATCATTAGGTTGTGACTATCTACATGCTGAGTAATTTTATTCTTTATGATGGTTTCTACCATTTTTCCCGGTACTGACGTCAGGCTCACCGGTCTGTAGTTTCCCGGATCACCCCTGGAACCCTTTTTAAAAATTGGTGTTACATTGGCGATCCTCCAATCGTCAGGTATTAGAGATGATTTTATTGATAGTTCACAGATTACTAATAGCAGGTCTGCAATCTCATATTTCAATTCTTTCAACACCCTTGGATGTATACCATCCAGTCCAGGTGATTTGCTACTCTTCAGTTCATCTAATAGTTGTAATACATCTTCCCGATGTATCGATATTTCCTTCAATTCTTCCGCACCTTTAAATACCACCTCAGTCATGGGTAACATCCCTACATCTTCCTCAGTAAAAACCAAAGCAAAGAATTCATTCAGTCTCTCCGCTATCGCATTGTCGCCTCTTAGTGCCCCTTTAAATCCTCAAATATCTAAACACAACCTAGATGATAAAGTTCTTTACTTACTAAGGGTTGCTGGGGATACTTAAGCTAATAAAAATATACCTAATATGTTTAATGTACTTTGTTCATCTGAAATTTAATTAATCTCAGGTTCTTAATGTATGCTGATGAGAAGAAACAGCTGCACCTGACAGTGAATATGGACCCTCCTTTCCTTTAAGAGGTTTATAAAGCTACAATTATCCCAGGGGTGGGTGGGTGTTGGGGAGGGAGGAAGGGAAGAAAGACTTATTAAAAGCTGGCTGCTACACATTACCCTGTCCTGTGCTTCTAAGGTAATCTGTGACCAATCTCCATGGGAAGTCCCACAGCCCTTGCTTGGATAGAGGGAGTCTTGGGTTATAAATCTAACCAGAAAGCTCTCATCTGTGTTTTAAATTTAAAGTGAAACTCTTTGCTGCTACTAGGCCCTAACTGATTTAACAAATACACTGGGGTTCACAGATTAATCAGCTTTAATCTAAATAATTCATTTTTCCCCAAGATTTAGAAAAATTCCCAAAAGTAAGTACTTACAATTGCAGATCTCTCTCCAGAAGTAGCAGTCTTCTTTTGTAGTCCTTCAAGAATGTTGGTGATCAGGATGGAGCTCTGGAAACACTTCCTCCCGAAGGAGTTCAGGGTCAGAGTCTTGTGACTCGATGGGACCAAGGAGTGCATCTTAGCACTTCGCACGCTTCAATGCTGACTCCAATACAATGGACTTGTGGGGCAGTTGAGGCTTTTCAAAACCCGGGGCCTTCTGAATCCACTACAGGGAATCGAGCTGGCAGCTGATGGCCGGAAGCGCGAGCGGTGCCCTCCTACAGCCGCAGCCACTGCAGGACCTGGTGGATGAGGGAGCCGAGGGGTACTGAAGTAGTTCCAGTTCTTCCACCCTCAGTTCCTCCTCCAATTCCAGAGAAAAGGGGATGGCCTTGGCCATATTCCTAACGAAGTCCTGGAAGGACATGTCCTCTGGGGGCGACTTATGCCATTTGGGTGGAGGCGACTGGTTGGATGGGAGCTCCAGGGACCGAACATCCTATGCCATCAATTCTGCTTCTGTTTCTCATTCTGATTAGGATTCTGAGAGGAAGCCAAAATAGTACCAATCTCCTCCCCCCGCCGGCTCTGCGGCTTGGGGGAGGGAGGATGCCGATGGCCGTGCCCCTGGGTTTTGAACTCTGATACACTGTAGAGGGAGATGGCTCCAGCAACCAAAGTAGATACTGATTTCCCACCCGATGTTCCTACCTCGGTGAGCAGGTGATGGATCTCCAGGATAGGCTGGAAGGAGTGCAGTGATGATGAGTTCCACGCTATGAAGCCTGCATCCTGCAAAGCTTCAACTGCCACCAAGTGAGCTTCTAGGGCTCAGAGGCATTTCTCCAGAAACACCAACTGCGAGGAGGCTGATGCCACAGCCATGGACTCCACGATGATAGGTGCATCAGGAGACATCCAGCTGCCATGCTGGGCACTGGGAGTGGATGCCGCCATTCAGGTTGGGTTTTCCAGCTGGGGAAGCTTGGCCGACCGCTCCTGGCCATCACTCTTTGCATTGCATCAAGAAGGGTTGCAATGATGCTGCACCTAGAACTTCTCCTGATGCTCACCCTTCGACACTGATGGTGGTCTCTGCAAGGAGTCTCTCCCCTCTCCCCTCACCACTCGGACCCCTCTTCTCCAACTGAGCACACTGCTCCTTCCCCTTGCCTGCTTCAGGACATTTCGCAGATGTAGGCGTGGGGGGTCGGGAATAAGAATGCTGAATCAGATGAGCCAAAGAGGGATTCCTTCTGCTTTTCCAAACCTTTCAGCCCAAGGCATTGCAAGCACCAATTATGTCGGTCGATAGCCAAAATGGTCTTGCCACATTTGGTGCATTTCTTAAAGCCACTAGCTGACTTAGACATGCCAAAAAAAACACCGCCTGGGCAAAGTCAAACTGAAAAACTGGTATGGTAGGGAAACCATCCCAAAGGGGGAAGAGTCACGCAAAAGTGTTGAGGGGGGGGGGGGGGACACAAAAAACCTAAAAGGGTTAAAACGGCTAATTGACGACAAGCGGAAAGAAATAAAGAGTAAAAAACCTGGCCATGGGGGCCAGATAGAAAATCCTTTCTCTGGACTGCAGGAACACGTCCTAGGGGCTCCGCAGAAAAAGACTGGAGAGTATGGCACCACGATGCATGGGAAGGCAGGCGTGCATGCACAGTGTACCTCCCAAAAGCTTCCTTTGTAAGCTGGGGAGCGTTCTGTGTGGGGCTCTATTGGTGACATAACCCATATGTGAGGACTTTCCTGCTTGTTCATGGAGAATAGTGGTTTAAGGACTTTTCTTCCAGGAATTTGTCCATATCTTTTTTTAAACCCAGCTATACTACCTGCTTTTTGTTCGACTCACATTGACCATCTGGATACTTGTTCTAAATTGTGTTTGGTCTTCGGTCAGATGGCTAATTGTTGATAGAGTGGCATTCACAGCTGCTCTTATTATATTAATTCATCGCATTGCTGGCCTTCCTCTTTTGCGCTGACCTTCGTCCTTGCCAAGCATGTCTTTCTCTAATGATCTTCTTCTTTGTATGATGTGTCCAAAATATGAAAGTCGAAGTCTTGCCATTTGAGCTTCTAAAGAAAGCTTAGGTTTGATCTCCTCTAGTACCAACTGATTTTGTTCTCCAGGTATACACAATATTCTTCACCGACACCATAATTTGAAGGCATCAAATTTCTTCCTGCCTTTCTTCTTCACTGCTCAACTTTCCCATCCATATGATGTTCTTGAAAATACATTGCTTGGACAAGTCAAATCTTTGTATGTAAAGATATATGTCTTAGCATTTGAGAATTTTGTCTTGATCCTTCAAAGCCGTTCTGACAAGAGCACTGCATCATTGGATTTCTTGACTGCTTGCCATTTCTTTATTTATTGATCCAAGCAGGTTAAAGTTGTCTACTACTTCTATTTCTTCTCAAAGATGAAATAATTGATTTTACCAGTGGTCAGAATCAGTGTCTTAATTTTAAGGTGCAAGCCAATTTTAAGACTACTGTATGTTCCTTGATCTTAATAAATAGATGTTTCAGATCACCTTCACTTTCAGCCAGTAATGTGGTATCAGTAGTTGATCATTCTTCCACTAATCTTCACACCTCTGTCATCTTCATACAGTCTTGCTACTCTAAAGTGAAGTACTCACCTGTAACAGGTGTTCTCTGGGGACAGCAGGAATCGGTCCTCACATATGGGTGACGTCAGCACTGAGCCTGCACGGTCAACTCTCCCCAGGCTTTCATAATAAACCTTTGGAAGATCCACCACACATGTGTGGCTGCCTTCCCGTCAAAGGGTGCCATCTTGCCTCAGTATGACGATATAGCTCAAAACAGCAACAAATAGAAAATCAATTCCATGGGGAGGAGGGAGGGTTGCGAGGACCGATTCCTGCTGTCCCCAGAGAACACCTGTTACAGGTGAGTAACTATGCTTTCTCTGGGAACAAACAGGAAGTCAGTCCTCACATATGGGACTCCCTAGCTACAGGCTCCCAAAAAAACCTGTAAGCCAAGGGCGACCCAAAAACGAACCATGAGGAACAATAAGAGTACAGTTCGGTCATAAGACCTCAACAGTAAAACTAGTGTCAACTAGGGAAACCAGCTCTCCGGTAGCCTGGACACACAGAAGGGCTGGAAGGCAGGAGTTGCCTTAAACCCCAAACAAATGATGGAATACCCCACCTGGCTGAAGATGCTGTCCTGCCATTACTCCTCTAGGCAGTAATGCGCTGAGAAGGTGTGAATTGAGGACTAGGTGGTGGCCCTGCAAATCTCCGTTTGGGGAACTGAGCGGAGGTTCGCCATAGAAGCTGCCATGGCCCAGATGCTGTGCGCCATGACGTGACACTCCAGCAAAAGTCCGGCCTGACTGTAGGCGAAGGCAATGCAGTCTGCCACCCAGGTGGACAGAGTACACGTGGAGACTGCTATACCCAAGCGATTAGGGTTATAGGCAATGAAGAGCTGCGAGAAGTGGCGATGGGGCTTGGTCTGCTCTAAATAATAGGCCAATGACCGTTTACAATCTAGTGTATGGAGAGCAGCCTCCGCCCTACTGGCAGGAGGACGTGGAAAAAATGTGGGAAGCACCACCTCATGGTTGAGGTGGAACAGGGAGACCATCTTAGGAAGGAACAGAGTGCATTTGGAGCACCCCCTATTCGTGTGAAACCTGCTGTAGGGGGCATGAGTCACCAGAGCCTGGAGCTCACTCACCCTGAGGGCAGACATGAGCACCTTGAGGAAGATCACCTTCCAGGACAGATACTTGAGGTGGCAGGAAGCCAGCTGAAAGGGTGGAGCAATGAGCTTTGAGAGGTCTACATTGAGATACCACACCGCTACCAGCAGATGAATGGGTGATCGAGTGAGCCACAAGAGGCTGGGCAGAGAGGGGCTTCCCCTCGAGGAGGGGATGGTGCACCGATAGCGCACAGAGGTAAACTCTGATGGAGTTAGACTTCAGACCATCATCAAACAGGTGCATCAGGTACTGCAACACCAGCTGGACAGGAGAAGAAGGAGTTGACACCACTCTCCACACACCAAACCGAGAAGCGACACTACTTGAAGGCATATGCCTGCCGGGTGGCGTCTTTGCAGGAGGCCAGCAGGACCTCCTCCGCTACCCTGGGCCAGACAAAGTGGGTCAAGGCTACCTTCTCAGCAGCCAGGCCGTCTGAGCAAGGGATCCCAGGTTGGGGTGGAGGAGAGAGCCGTCATCTTGTGAGAGTAGGTCCCCAGGGGGACTGGGGCCACCCGAGATAGGCTCAGTAGCAGCAGAAACCATGGCTGCCGGGACCATTGGGGTGCTATGAGGGTCAGGGCAGCCCAGTCAAGCTGGACCTTGAAGAGGGTCTTGGCAATGAGCGGTGTGGGAGGGAAGGCATAAAGAAGGCCTTCCATCCACAGAATGAAAAAGGCATCAACCGCCACCCAGGAGGGGTGCAGCGCTCTGGAGCATAAGCGGGCCAGGTGAGCATTAGCTAGTCTGGCAAAGAGATCCATCATGGGACAGCTCCAATGGTGGAACAGTTGGTTAGCCAACCGTGGGTCGAGCCACCACTCATGGGGCTGAAGAACCCAGCTCCAACATTATCCTGGCTGGGGAGGTACACTGCCTTGAGGAGCATCCTGCTCTTACTGGCAAAAGTGAAGTGACGGACCACTTCAGAGCACAGAAAGGACAACCCCGTGCTCCCCTGCTTGTTGATGAAGAACATCGCCACCAGATTGTCCATTTGAATCAGAACAGCCTAGATGGTGCTGAAAAGCTCAGAGTGCTGGCGATGGCTTAGAGCTCTAGGAAGTTTATCTGTTGGAGGCTCTCCGTGCTGACCAGAGGCCCTGAGTGCGGAGGTCACCGCAATGGGCTCCCCAGCCCAACTTGGAGGCATCCGTAGTGAGGACCCTCTGTGGAGTCGGGACCTGAAAGGGCATCCCTGCCATCAGGTTTGGTGGCTGTTGCCACCAGGCAAGGGACTTAGCAAGGGGACAACTGATGGTCGCCTGGGACCACTGGGAGCAAACGGCCCACTGGGCCAGCCGCATGTAGAGTTGGATGTCGGCCGTGACATGCACAGTCAAGGCCATGTGCTCTAGGAGGCATAGCATGAGCTAGGCAGAGGATGGCTCTTGCCTGGACTGTGTCTAGCAACGTCCCTATGAACACCAGGCTTTGGGTCGGTTGCAGGTGGGATTTAGGGTAGTTGATGACAAACCCCATGTGCTCCAGAGTGAGAATGATGTGGCAAGCTGCCTGCTGCACCTTGACGGCTCTGCCGTCTCTGACCAGCCAATCATCCAAAGTAGGGGGAGACGAACACCCCCTGCAGCCGCAGGTGGGCAGCAACAACCGTTAGACACTTGGTGAACACCCTTGAGGCAGAGGCCAAGGTGAAGGGCAGGACCCCTATACTGATAGTGGCTTCCTCCAATGACAAACCGGAGGTACTGCCTGTGGTGCAGATGGATGGGAATGTGTGTGTATTTCTTTGAGATCTAAGGGGCATAGCCAATATCCCTGACAGAGGTAAAGCAGCAATGTTCCAAGGGAGAGCATCTTGAACTTCTCCTTCACCAGGAACTTGTTGAGATCTCGAAGATCCAGAATACAGCAAAAGTAGCCGGTCCTCTTGGGAACCAAGAAGTACCGGGAGTAGAACCCCTCGCCCTTGAGGTGGGGCAGGACTTGTTCCACTGCCTTGTCGGCTAGAAGCCTGGCAAACTCTTGCTGGAGCAAGTCTTGGCGAAGGGTAGTCATCGGACGTTTCCCTAGAAAGAATGGAGGCGGCATCTGAATGAAATGGAGGAGGTAACCCTCCCTCACCACCTGGAGGGACCCAGGTGTCAATGGTGATGCTGGGCCACCAGTTGACAAAGAACACCAGATTCCCCCTTATGTGTTGTGGACTAGGCCTCCTGATGGAGGAGAGGCTATGCCCAAGGAGTCAAAAGCCCACTCTAGGTTGTGCTGGAGCACAGTCTGGGTTTTGGGGACCTTGTGCTTACGCGGGCCATGCCCGTGTCCCTTGGCCTGCTGCCCCTGTTAGCGAGCTGGGAAGGCCGAGTACTGGGGGTAGTTTCCATAAGCCTTCCTCTTCTTTAGTTAAAGGGGCCTTTTCCCCGAAGCCTTCCATCAAGAAGGGTCAGCGATCTGTTTAGACAGTCTGGTCCTGGTCAGGAACTTGGACTCCAGCGTGACGGCCTTGTTCGTTATCGGTGGCCAAAGAGATTTTCCCCCCAGCATGGGACACTGACCAGCTTGTTCTGCACCCACTGCTCCAGGTCGGAGGACTGTAGCCAGGCCTGGCAGTGGGCACTAATACCCACCACAGATAGGCTGCCCGAGTGATGAATTTGGAGCACTCCTTGACCACTGAGGTAAGGGTCCGAAACCGCTGAAGAGGCTCTTTCTGCCAGCCCAGCCAAGAAACCAGCGAGCTCCCTCACAAGTACATGTTCATTCAGAGCTGGTAGGCCTGGATCCTGCCAACAAGCATCAAGCCCTGGTAGCACTTTCTGCACAAGGCGTCTATAGAGTGCATCTTTTGGCTTTTAATCCTGCGCATGGCCAACTCCATCACCATGGAGTTATGAGGCAGCTATGCCTTTTGGAACACTAGACTCCTGCAGACTCAGTACATAGCATCAAGCTGCCTGCTCACAATCGGCACAGAGGCCAACGTCTCCCAAATGCAGAAGAGAAGCCCCTCCAGGATGGTGGGAACCAGCACCATAAGTGCCTCCTTCTGAGAGGCCTCGTACTGGAGGATCTCGAGGTCCTCCGCCTGAGGCTCCTCCTTGGACCTGTGGTGAAGGCCAAGACATTCACCATATCCCAAACTGCAAAAAGGAGAGGTCTTTGGGAGAGGACCTGCACCGGTCCTCCGGAGGGGAGGGGTCTGAAGGGACATCCGCTGGAGGCAGGTATCGAGGGATTTGTCATCGGTCTCCCAATCCGACTCAGAGTCTGAGGAGACCTCGAGAACCCGCACTCAATACAAGCACGGCACCAACAGATCCATGCCCAGTGTCAGGGATTAAAGCAACAAAGACAAACTTCATCCACACCATACACAACATGGTGCACAGTTCACTGACCCAAGGAATCATGCCAAACCAGCTAAAGTTAGCTACAAAACGACCAATCCCGAAGAAATCCCCACTGGACAAGAGCAACCCAGCCGCATACAGACCTATCTCAAGCATATCACTAATGGCAAAAATTATTGAAAAGGCAGTACAGCATCAGCTCCAAGACCACATTGACAACCATGCACCACTGGACATCAACCAACACGGTTTCTGCCCCAACCACGGAGTCAAAACTCTCCTGTTATACCTCTTCGACAACATACTCCACCTCATAGACAACTGCAAGAAAGGAATACTGATGATCTTCATAGACATCTCATCAGCATTCCACACAGTGAATCACAGAACTCTACTAGCAAGACTACAGAACATTGGACTACACGGATCCACCCTGAGGTGGTTCGAATCATACCAAATGGACAGACAGATACAGGTCAAGGTTGGCCCCAACACATCTCGACCCATAAAAGTCAAGCAAGGCATCCCACAAGGATCCGCCCTATCGGCGCTATTATTTAATCTCTACATTCAACCGATATGCAACATCATGAAAGAATACACAATACAATACAAATCTATGCTGACAACATCATGATATACACATCAGTCACCCTCGACAACCCAGACTACACCAAAACAACAGACTGTCTCATGCACATGTCCAACTGGTTTCAAGACAACAACCTGACCATAAACTACAGCAAGACTGAGGCACTTATCACCCGAAACACCAACTTCGTCCCTCCACCCACCATCAAGATCAACAACACAACAATACCCATAAAACTGGAAGTGAAATACCTCAGAATGACTCTCGACAAAAAACTGAACCTACAATCACACATCAGCAGAACCACCAAAAATGCATACCACAAGATGAGACTAATCCGACGCCTCAAGCCCCTCCTCTCTCAGGAGCACTTCCGAACAGTCTGTCAGGCACTAATAACTCCAAACCTAGACTTCTGTAACCTAATCTATCTCGGCCTAACAAAGCAGACACTCAGGCCACTGCAAATGGCTCAAAACACAGCAGCACGCATAATATCTGGCTCATCAAGACAAGATCACATCACCCCCATTCTAAAGAATCTCCACTGGCTCCCAATCAGTTCCCACATCAGATTTATTTATTTATTTATTTATTTATTTATTTACAGTCTCTTATATACCGCACTATTCAGCATCAGCGCGGTTTACATGGAACAGAAATGCTCAGTACAGTTAACATGTATGAGTTTACAGATAACAGGGCAAGTAACTTGGATAACAGGGGTAAACTATTTACAGAACTTGCTACATAAACTTGGATACCGGTGGTAAACTATTTACAAATATTGCTACATAAAGTCGTATGATCAAGAATTCCATAGAAACAACTGCACCACTAAGGGTTAGGGAATCTTTCTTGGCATTTTGTTGGGAAACCACATATTTGCTTAGTGGGTCAAACATATTCAAAATCAAGACAGTCAAACATATTCAAAATCAAACAGACCTCAGCACTCAGCCTACAACCACTCATACAATCTGACAGCAGCACAAGACCAAGGAGGAGAGGCACATCCAATCTCATCAATACACCAAACGATTTCACCAAGGTACGCAAGGACACTGCAAAACGAGCTCTATCGCTGGCTGCACCTGCAATTTGGAACACCCTCCCTGACGACCTACGTTCGACAACAGACGTCAAGGACTTCCGGAAACAGCTCAAGACGACCCTCTTCATCAAACACTTCGGTGGCCAACCCCCCTCCCTTCTCATTCAAGTACATAGTATTGTATAATAGCGCACGCTGTAAATAGCCCACCACGAATCAAGGCCACCCTACACACACACACGCATTCACTGTTGATCACTGCATGCACACACAAAAGTCTGTATTTCTTTGATTGTTTGCTGTGTAGAACGCCTTGATTACAGGAGAAGGCGGTATAGAAATCCTTTTAAATAAAATAAATAAATAAATTGTATGATAATTTCCAGAGTCAGCCAGATCACCTTTCTTCAGATCTATTCCCCTCAGCCCACCATAATGTCTTCCAAAACGTCCTGTAGGAGACTTATAAATATTGCAAGAGCTGCATCTGATTGCTATAATACTAAATGGGAATGTCATCAGTGTTCAGTGCTTTGTTCTTTGATAATGCTTTCAATGCTGCTTCAATTTAAATCACTAACTGTTATTGATTGTAAGGTACAGGATGAAATGGCTGTTAATCCCCTTAATCTTTATGATATAATGGCTTTGTGTATTCTTTCCACCCTTTCTTACATAACAAAATATGCTATACTGGGTCAGTCCAAAAGGTCCATCAAGCCCAGTATCCTGTTTTTAACAGTGGCCAAACGAAATCACAAGTACCTGTCAGGTTCCCAAAAGGTAGACAGTCCATGCTGCATATCCCAGGGATAAGCAATGGATTTCCCCAGTACACTTTAATAATAGTTAATGGACATTTTCTCCAGAAACTTATCCAAACCTATTTCAAACCCAGCCACATTAACAGCTTTTACTACATCCTCTGACAATGAATTCCAGAGTTTGCTTACTCGCCGTGAAAGCGTAGTTAGTCACCTGTAACAGGTGTTCTCCGGGGACAGCAGGAATCAGTCCTCACATATGGGTGGCGTTGGCAGCAACTGAGCCCGAACGGAAGCATCCCCCCAGCTTTCAAAGAAAGCCTTTGCAGATGCACCATGCATGTGTAGTCCACTTCTCACCCAAGGGTGCCACCTTGTCTCAAGTCTAATAACACAGCTAAGACAGCAAAAATAAAATATGGTAAAGAAGCAACTTCAAGGGGAGGAGGGAGGATTGTGAGGACTGATTCCTGCTGTCCCTGGAGAACCATTGTTACAGGTGAGTAAAGAGTAGTTACTCACCTGTAACAGATGTTCTCCAGGAGCAGCAGGAATCAGTCCTCACATATAGGACCGGAACCTCAATGGCGTCGGTAGAAAGTGCTTCCAGGGCTCGATGAAGCCCCAGCGGAGCATTTCCCCAGCTTTCTATGAAAGCCTTTGGGTATGCAGGCACGCATGCGCAGTTCCCTTCCCGCCTAAAGGTGCCATCTTACCTCAGTCAAATGACATAGCTAAGAACAGCACACAAAAATGAAAAAGAAAATATGTACAACTGCAACTCCAAGGGGAAGAGGGAGGGTTGTGAGGACTGATTCCTGCTGCTCCTGGAGAACACCTGTTACAGGTGAGTAACTACTCTTTCTCCAGGACCAGCAGGAAGTCAGTCCTCACATATGGGTGACTCCCAAGCTCTGGGCTACCGAGGAACCCAGGCTGAACAAGGGAACTCCCTCTAGTCTCAGCAGCAAAGAAAGGCTTTTCAAGGACACAACCTCCACCGGTAGCCCAACAGAGGGCAGGAGTTGCCTAAACCTCAAAGAGATTCTGGAGTACTGCTTGGCCAAAAGCACTGTCCCTACGGGACTCCCTCTCCAGGCAGTAATGGGCCGCAAAAGTCTGGCTTGAAGACCAAGTTGCAGCCCTGCAGAAGTCTACCAAGGGCACAGAGCGGAGATGAGCCACTGAGGCAGCCATTGCCCGGACACGATGGGCCGTGACCCTACCCTGCAAAGGAAGGTCAGCCGCCTTATAAGCCCGGGTGATACAGTCAGCTACCCAGATGGACAAGGTACGCTTGGACACAGCCAACCCCAACTTATTGGGGTCAAAGGAGACGAAGAGCTGGGTAGCCCTTCTGTGCCCCTGCGTACGGTCAAGGTAGAAGGATAAGGCCCTCCTACAGTCCAGGGTATGCAGGACTGCTTCAGCCTGGCTAGCATGAAGCCTAGGGAAGATTGTTGGAAGAACCACCTCCTGGTTGAGGTGGAAAGAGGAGACAACCTTAGGGAGGAACTTTGGATGAGTCCTAAGGACTAACCTATTCCTATAAATCCTGGTGTAAGGCCTATCACAGACTAGGGCCTGAAGCTCACTTACTCGCCTAGCCGAGGTAAGGGCTATCAGGGTCTTCCAGGAGAGGAAGCGTAGTGGACAAGTAGCCATCGGCTCAAAAGGTGGGCGAGTTAGTTGCTGCAAGACCACATTCAACTCCCACTCAGGGGCAGGAGGACGGATGGGAGGCTTGAGCAAAAGCAAGCCCCTAAGAAAGTGGGACACCAAGGGGTGACCAGAGAGAGAATGTCCCTCCACTAGAGAGTGGTGAGCTGCTAGAGCTGAGAGGTGGACCCGAACAGAATTGGATTTAAGACCTTGATTTGACAAGTGCAGTAAGTACTGAAGGACTACTGGCACAGTACAGGAGAAAGGATCCTCTGTACGCAGCTGACACCACACAGAAAACCTTTTCCATTTGAGAGCATACGTTTTCCTAGTGGACTGTTTCCTAGAGGCTAGGACGACCTCCTCAACTTCCTGAGGTAGGCCCCAGGGAGCCAAAACTACCCTTGCAGCCTCCAGGCCATCAAATTGAGAGCTTTGAGATTGGGGTGCAGAAGGGAACCCTGCTCCTGTGAGAGAAGGTCGGGTTGCAACCCCAGAGGTAGTGGAGGAGCCACCGCCAGCTGAAGCAGAAGAGGAAACCAAAGCTGTCTCGGCCACCTGGGAGCCACCAGCAGGACCGAGGCCTTGTCCTGAAGAATCTTGAAGAGAGTTCGGGCCACCAAGGGCGTGGGAGGAAACGCATAAAGGAGGCCCTGAGACCAGGATATCAGAAAAGCATCCGCTGCTATCTGCAGAGGATGCGGTTGCCTGGAGCAGAACTTTGGCAGTTGCTTGTTCATTGGGCTGGCAAAGAGATCTAGCAAAGGCAGACCCCATTTTAGGAAGATCTTCTGAACTACTGAAGGATGCAGCTGCCACTCGTGGGGCTGCAGTATTCTGCTTAACCTGTCTGCCAGGTAGTTGTCCTGGCTTGGAAGGTACACAGCCTTGAGGAGCATGTTGTGCTTGAGGGCAAATGAACAAAGGTCCTGAGCTTCCCGACAAAGGATCCTGGACCCAGTCCCGCCCTGTTTGTTCACATAAAACATGGCTACCTGGTTGTCTGTCTGAATCAGGACAGACTGGTGAGCCAGGGTAGGAGTGAAAGCTTTGAGTGCTAATCGAATAGCTCTGAGGAGATTGATCTGCTGTGCAGCTTCCCAAGGAGACCACAGGCCCTGTGTGCACTTGCCCAGACAATGAGCTCCCCAGCCTTGCAGGGAGGCATCTGTGGTCATCACTACTGTGTACCCTGGAATCTGAAAAGGCACCCCCTTCAGTAGATTGGGTGGGTGCAGCCACCAGTTGAGGGATTGCAGAAATCGTCTGGACACCCTTATCCTGTCTCTGAGGCTGCCTGTGGCCTGTGACCACTGAGTCCGAAGGCACCACTGTGCAGGCCTCATATGGAGCCTGGCATTGGGGGTCACATGTACTGTCGAAGCCATGTGGCCTAGAAGCCTCAGGCAGAGTCTGGCGGAGACCAGGGACCTGCTGAGAAACTGATTTGCCAAGGCCATCAATCTTTGGGCCCTGTCTGCTGGCAAGAAAGCCTTTGCCAGCACAGAGTCCAGCCTTGCTCCTATGAACTCCAAGTTCTGGGAGGGGAGCAAAGTGGACTTTGCGAAGTTTATGACAAACCCCAGCCTTTGGAGAAGAGCAATAGTGCTGAGGGTGGCTTGTTTGGCCTCCTGGCACATCTGACCCCTGATGAGCCAGTCGTCCAGATAGGGGAAGACAAGATGCCCTGGTTTCTCAGGTCGGCCGCCACCACTGCTAGGCACTTTGTGAAGACTCTGGGGGCGGAGGTGAGGCCGACAGGCAGCACTCTGTACTGATAATGGTTTCCTCCCACAATGAACCTGAGGTACTTTCTGTGGTCTGGATGAATGAGGATGTGAGTGTACGCATCCTTTAGATCTAAAGAGCATAGCCAATCTCCCTGCTGGAGGTAGGCCAGAAGTGTCCCAAGAGTAAGCATCTTGAACTTTTCCTTCACTAGGAACTTGTTGAGGTTCCTGAGGTCCAGAATGGGTCGAAGGCCACCCGTTCATTTTGGCACCAGTAAATACCTGGAGTAGAAACCGTGACCTTGTAAGTGGGGAGGCACAGGCTCCACCGCCCTGTCCACCAACAGATCATGAAGCTCTTGTAGAAGGTCTGTGTGCAGGGGAGGCCTTGGAGGCTCCCCTGGAAAATATGGTGGAGGCAGTTGGTGAAAATGCAGGGCACAGCCCTTGTGGACTATCTCCAGCACCCAACTGTCCCCGGTGATAAGGGGCCACTGGTGGGCAAAGAGGGCGAGGCGACCTCCTGTGCAGGGTTGGGAGAGCAGTGGAGGAGAGGCTATGCTCAAGGAGTCAAAAACCCCCACCCTGCTGAGTGGTAGCAGGGGCCGGAGGCTTGGGGGTCCTCTGCCTACGGGGCCCATTACCCTGGCCCTTGGCTTGCTGACCCTGGGGGGCAGCTTGGGCAGCCTGATATTGCGGGTACTGTTTGTAGGCAGTGCACTTCCTCGGGTAAAAGGGCTTTTTACCCCAGCCCTTCTTTTTATGAGAAGGGGCAGAGGTCTTCCTCGACAGCCTTGTCCGTGTGAGGTGCTCAGTTTCGAGCTGAGCGGCCTTCTCGGTCATGGGCTTGCCAAAAAGGTTTTCACCTCGGCAAGGGACATCGACCAACTTGTCCTGAACCCATGGCTCGAGGTCCAATGACTGCAGCCATGCCTGGCGTCAAGCCGTGATGCCGGCTGCCGCAACTCGGGCCGAAGCCTTGAAGCCATCGTAGGCGGCGCGGGACATGAACTTCGAGCAGTCCCGAATCCCCGAAGACAAGGACTTAAATCTCTGCAAGGGTTCCCCGGAGAGACCAGCAGAGAACCCGGCTAACTCCTTGGCCAGATCCCGCAAGTACATGCCCATGTACAGCTGGTAAGACTGGACACGGCAAGCAAGCATCGAGCCCTGGAAGCACTTTCTACCGACGCCATCGAGGTTCCGGGCCTATATGTGAGGACTGACTTCCTGCTTGGTTCTGGAGAACTACGCTTTCTCCAGGAACAAGCAGGAAGTCAGTCCTCACAAATGGGACTCCCCAGCTATAGGCTACCAAGAAACTGTAAAATAAAAATGCCACAGCAACCTGAAAAGGGCGAGCCATGATCAGCAGCAGTTGAGTCCCTCCTGAGAGGCATTCGCAAGACCCAGTGTCCGGCAGAGAGCCAGCACTCTGGTAGCCTGAACACAGAGGGGTCAGAGGGCAGGGATGTTGCCTACACCCAGAATAGATTATGGAGTATGGCCTGGCCGAAGTCTAGTGAGCTGCAAAGGTATGGACAGAGACCATGTAGAGGCCCGGCCGATTTCCATCATGGGGATGGAACGCAAATTTGCCATGGAAGTAGCCATGGCCCTCACACAGTGTGCCGTGACCTTCTGGTCCAATGGAATCCTCGCCTGCTCATAGGTAAGGGTAATGCAGTCCACCACCCAAGCAGATAGAGTTTGCATAGTCACTGGAAGTCCCAGACGGCTGGGGTCATAGGATATGAAAAGCTGAGGTGCTTTGCAATGGCCCTGAGTCCGTTGCAGTTAGGACAGGGGCCTTTTGCATTCCAGAGTATGAAGAATGGTCTCCACCTTGCCAGCATGAGGCCTCAGGACGAAAGTGGGTAGCACCACTTCCTGACTGAGGTGGAAAGAGGACACTACCTTTGGCAGAATCTTGGGGGGGGGGGTGTAGAGCACCACCCTGTTCTTGTAGAACCCTCATGTAAGGGGGGGCTCTGTCATCAAAGCCTGGAGCTCACTGACTCTGCGAGCTGATGTGAGCGCCACAAGGAATACAACCTTCCAGGAGAGGTACTGCAGATGGCAGGTAGCCAAGGGCTCAAACAGAGGCTTAGTGAGCTGCGAAAGCACCACGTTTATATACCCAACTCTGCCACTGGAGGGCAGATGGGGGGGGGGGGGTTTGGATAGCATGAAGCCCTGCAGGAATCGGGACACAAGGAGCTGTTCCAAAAGGGGCTTTCCCTCATCAGGATTGTGATGCTCTGCAATGGCGCTCATGTGTACTCTAACTGAATTGGACTTCAGTACCTGCTCCACCGGTCGCAGATGGACTAGAGCACCACTTGCATCGAGCAGGAGAACGGGTTTGCCTGTCTCTCTGCATACCACACTGAAAAACTGCGCCACTTGAAGGCATATGCCCTTCTTGTGGAGGCCTTACACGAGGCCAGAAGAACCTCCTCTACATCCCGTGGGCGGTTGAAAGGAGTTAATGCTATTCTTTCAGCAGCCAAGCAGGGAGTGGCAGGGACCCCAAGATGGGGTGTAGGAGAGAGCCCTGCTTCTGTGATAGTAGCCCTGGGGATTGGCCCAGGTGAACTCGGCGATGCCACCAATAGGAATAGGAGCAATGGGAACCAGGGCTGCCTGGGCCATTGAGGAGTTATCAGCATTAGTGAAGCTCTGTTGCGCTGGACCGTGAATAGGGGTCTTGCCAACTAACGGTGTCAATGGGAAGACATACAGGTGGTCTTCCATCCACGGGATGAGGAAAGCATCCGCTGCCACCTGGGAAGGGTGCAGCTGGCAGGAGCAGAATCGGGGCAACTGCATGCTGTTTGTGCTGACAAACAGGCCCATCGAGGGTACGCCCCAGAGACAAAACAGTCGAGAAGCTATGCTGGATCCAGGTGCCACTCGTGCAGCTGGAGGACTCTGCTCAGTTTGTTCACCAGGGAGATAGACCGCCTTCAGGAGCATCCCCCTGTGCACCGCATAGGTGCAGAGGGCTTCTGCCTTCTGGCAGAAAAGGTATGACCCTGTGCCCCCTTGTTTGTTCACGTAGAACATTTCAACCTGGTTGTCAGTCTGGATCAGCACCGGATGGTGCTGCAACTGGTGGCAGAAAGTTTGGAGAGATGGGAATATCACCCGGAGCTCTAACAGGTTTGATTTGCAATCGGGATTCCTCCTGGGACCAACAGCCCTGCATCTGGAGGCCCTTGCAGTGCACGTCCCCAGACCAGTAAGGAGGCGTCTGTGGTGAGGACCCTCTTCGGGGTGGGTGCCTGGAAGGGCATCCCGAACTGAAGATGACATAGACTCTGCCACCATCTGAGGAAGTCCACCAGCTGATGGATCACGCTCACTCTGTCCTTGAGCCTGCCTGTGGCTTGTGTCCACAGAGTGGTGGCACCACTGGGCTGCTCTCATGTGCAAGCGGGCAAATGGGGTCACAGGAACCATAGAAGCCATGTGTCCCAACAGGCAGAGTAGGAGCCAGGCAGGTAGCGTCTGGCATCAGTGCACCTCCGTGGCTAACTCCCTGAGGCGTTCTGACCTTTCCTGAGGGAGGAAGACGTTCGCCTGGAGGATATTTAGTTGTCCCCCAATCAACTCTAGGCGCTGGGCAAGGGTAAGGTGGGACTTGGGGCAGGTGCTGCATGGAGTTTATGTGCATCCGGCGGCACAATGAGCCTCTATAGTTGTGGCTCCCCTTATGAACCAATTGTCCATATAAGGGAAGATGAAGGCTCCTTGAATCTGGAGGTGGGCTGCAACCACTGCAAGGCACTTCGTGAGACTCTTCGTGAAGAGGCCAGACCAAAGGGCAGCACCCTGTCTTGGTAGTGCTGTCCCCCCACCACGAAGCGAAGGTACTTTCTGTGGCTGGGATGAATCAGGATATGTGTATAGGCATCCTTTAAGTCTAAAAAACATAGCCAATCTCCCTGCTGAAGGAATGGCAACAGTGTCCCAAAGGAGAGCATCTTGAACTTCTCCCTGATCAGAAACCTGTTGAACTCTCACAGGTCTAGAATGGGGCTGAGACCCCTGTCCTCTTGGGGACGAGGAAATACCTGGAATAGAAGTCTGTACCCAGAGATGTTTCGGGACTGGCTCCACTGCCTCGTCCTGGATTAGGCTTGCTAACTCGGTGAGAAGCAGGGCATGGTGAAGGAGAGGCCTGGTGGGCTCGCTGTAGGTGGAGGAGGTAGCCCTCCCTGACCACTTGTAGCACCCAGGTATTGGTGGTGATGGCTGTCCACCTTTGGACAAATAGGGCTAGGTGCCCCCCTGTGGGCAGCAGCAGACCCCCTGGAGGTGGGGGGGGGGGGGGCGGGGGTCACGCCCTGGCAGTCAACCACAACAGTCCCTTCAACTACCTAACTAGTGCAGTACAACAGAATCCTACTATACAGGACCGTCAAGATGTAAATAGTTACCCAAGTTATAGCACCTGTTCCTTGTAAACACAGATCAGCCAATGAAATGTGTAAGTTTTATGTGCCATGTAAACCGCACTGATGTTGAATAGCGCGGTATATAGGAATTTGTAAATAAATAAAATAAATTTAAAAAGCTCCCCCAGGCTGGGCCGGAGCCAGGGCCTGGGACTTTGGGGTCTTTTGTTTTCTGGGACCATGTCCCTGGCCTTTTTGTTGCTGGCCTGCTGAGGGGCCAGGAATATCTAAAAAGTGTGGTGTACTGCTAAAGCCTCCTTTCTTCCTCGAGAAGAAGGGCTTTTTCCCTGGGGTTGCACTGAGGTCTTGAGAGCCTGATCCTCGTCATGAACTCTGTCTCTATCTCTGCTGCCTTATCCGCCATGGGCTTCCAAAAAGTGCCCCTATGCCTGCAGTGGCAACCCTGGTCGATGACTCGAAGCCATCGTCGGCTGTTCAGGACAAAACCTTCGAGCACTCTTACCGCCGAGGTCCGGGTCTTAAACCTCTGTAGGAGTTCCCTGTCGAGGACTGCCAAGAATCCACAGAACTCTTTTGACAGTTCCTTCAGGTACATGCTGATGTAGAGCTGGTAGGACTGGATCTGGCAAGTTAGCATCGAGCCCTGAAAGGTCCTGCAGCAAAAGGCGTCAAGGGTTCGAGACTCCCTGCTGGGTGGGACAGAGGAATGAGTTTTTTGGCTTTTAAGATGGAGCATGGCCGACTCCACAACCATGGAGATGTGGGGAAGCTGGATCTTTTGGAACCCAGGGCTTCGGTATACTCAGTACATGGCGCCGAGGCACCTGCTAACCACTGGTACCGATGTCAGTGTTTCCGACATTCAGAGGAGGAGACTGTCAAGGATTGGGGGCACTGGGACCATAAGGGTTTCCTCTGGGGGTGCCTCGTATTGGAGCATTTCCAATACCTCAGTGTGAGAGTCCTCCTCAGTCTCAACAGCGAGAGCCCTGGCCATGTCCCACACAAAATCGAGGAAAGCAATATCTTCGGGTGGGGAACAGCGCCGGGTCATTGAGGGAGATGGGTCAGAGGGCACGTCTCGGTGCCGCCTTGTGTCCGGGGACTCCTCGTCGTCCTTGGTCTCCCATTCGGACTCAAAGTCCGAGTATGAGTCCGATGAAACACGATCACATCAGTCAAAGGTAGCTTCGAGCAGGCTGCGACATCCGGAGGATCTGCGATCTGAGCCACAGGCGCTCGCCGGAGAGGACGGGTGTCCTGAGTAACGGGATGTCGAGGGTCCCATCGTTGGGGTGGATGAACTGGACATGAACATAAGATATGCCATACTGGGTCAGACCAAGGTCCAACAAGCCCAGTATCCTGTTTCCAACAGTGGCCAATCTAGGTCATACGTATCTAGCAGTTTCCCCAAAAGACACAGGTTCCACAATGCTTGTATTGGGTCAAGCATTGATATCCTGGGTCCCTTCTTAATAATGGTTTATGGACCTTTTCTCCAGGAACTTGCCCAAACCTTTTTTAAACCCAGCTACACTAACAACCTTTACTACATCCTCCGGTAACAAATTCCAGAGTTTGATTACACGTTGAGTGAAAAGATATTTTCTTTTATTAGTCTTAAATAGTTTACTCAGTAGCTTTATTGCAAGTCCCCTAGTCTTTCTACATTCTGATAACGTAAACAATCGATCTACGTTTACCTGTTCCACTCCGTTCATTAATTTATAGACTTCTATCATATCTCCCCACAGCCATCTCTTTTCCAGGTTAAAGAACCCTAACCTTTTTAGCATTTCTTCATGGGGGTATCCTTCCATCCCCTTTACCATTTTGGTGGCTCTTCTCTGAACCTTTTCTAATAACGCTATATCCTTTTTAAGATACGGTGACCAGAACTGCACACAATATTCAAGGTGTGGTCTCACCATGGAACGATATAGAGGCATTATAATATCCTTTGTTTTATTATCCATTCCTTTCCTTATGATACCTAGCATTCTATTTGCTCTCTTGGCCGCCGCAGCACACTGGGCCAAGGATTTTAACATGTTATCCACAATGACGCCTACTTCTTTTTCCTGGGTGGTGGGGTGGTTCCTAATGTGGAACCTTGCATCGTGTAACCATAGTTTGGGATGTTCTTCCCTAGGTGCATAACTTTGCACTTGTCCACATTAAATTTCATCTGCCATTTTGATGCCCAGTTTTCCAATTTATCAAGATCCTCTTGCAATTTTCCACAATCTTCTTAGGTTTTAACAACTTTAAATAGTTTTGTGGGGGAGACTCTAGGTGTCGCATGAGCGAGTAAGAGGTTTTCTCTGCTTGCTCCGAGGCTGTCCCGTTCTTCATCGGCAATTTTAATGAGCTTACCCCAGAAAATCTGCTTGGAAACCCCCTTGTGAGGACGAACGAGCACACGTGGCTGTGCGGGTGTCTGCAGCAGGATGAGAATGCCTCCACCGCTGAGAAAAGAGCGAGAGAAAGCTGCCAAGGCTGGGGCCTCTGTGACCGCGGGGCTGGCAGTAAAGATGGCGCAGCCAAGGTCGCCGGGCGGGGAGAGTTTGGATTCTGGGCCGGAGGAGTTGGCCCGCGAGGTGGCAAAGCTGCTGGAGCTGAAATTCGACTTGATCTTAAGCAAGTTGGAGACGATGGCAGAGACTATTGCGGAGTGCACCCACCGAGTGGAAGAATTGGAGCAGCGCGTGTCGGCGCTTGAGGAAGATGGGGGTACGCAAGGCCGGGACTTGGAGCGGTTACGCCAGAAGGTGGACACTTTATTAGACAAAGTCGACGATTTAGAAAACCGCTCCAGGCGGAATAATATACGGCTCGTGGGAGTGCCGGAGTCCCAAACAGATGCGCTGTTGCTAACCTTGGAGGAGAATTGGCTGCCGCGAGAGTTGGGCCTACTAGAGTTGGTTGGTAAACTGAAAGTTGAGCGGGTGCATCGCCTGGGGCCTAGAGCTGCGGATTGCCACCGGCCGAGAGTGGTTATAGCGCGAATATTGAATTTTCAACACAAGTGGCTATTACTGCAAGCCTTCCGGAAGAAGCGAGACTTGGCTCTGGACAATCAGACTGTGCTCTTGTTTCAAGACTATTCTGCGCCCGTTGCGGCGAAGCGGAAAGAGTTTTCGCCGATCTGTGCAGCCTTATTTAAAAAGCAGATTCGCTTCAACTTGGCCTTTCCGGCGGTGCTGCGTGTGCATGTAGAGGGGAAACAGCATGTGTTGGCAACAGTAGCGGAGGCCCGGCGGTTCGTGGAGCAGCTGGAGACCGGCAGGCCGGAGAGGAGCCCGCAGCGCGTAGAGAGTGTTGATTGAGCGTGACTTGCAAGAGCGCGCCTGACACGGCCGATAGCCATGCGGAGCACATCTGTGGACATTTGGTGGGGCATGTGTGATGGGGCAGCCGGGCTGTTGGGGTTGGGTGGAGAGTGTAACTGTTGGTAGCGTGGCGGAGGGGGGGGTAGGGAGAATGTCGTGGCCATGCTCTGCTCTGGGTTGGTAGTGTTTTTAGATTGGGTATGGCTGTTGGGTGGGGATGGAGGGGGGTAACCTCATGTTATTTTATGTTATTTCGCTGTTAATTCTCTGGTATTCTATACTGCCAGTTGGGAGTGGGGAGAGTGTGTGTGTGGAGTGTCTGTTGTTACTGGTTCAGTGGGGGGTTTCAGTGGTAGTACTGGTGGGGGGATGCTGTTCTGCTGGTGTGGAGAGGGAGCGGGACAGTCCTGCAGCGCACCGAGACGGGTCTCAAGCCTGGCGGAGTGGGCCAGGGGTAGTGTTGATGGTTTTTTTAAGGGGTTAGGAGGCAGGGGGGGGTGAGTTAGGGGGGGTAGGGAATGGGGGTAGGGGGTTGGGAGTAGCTATTTGTACAGGGCTGGTTGGGTGGAAGGGTCAGGGACGCAGTGGAAGGAGGGATCGGGGAGTTGAGGCTGGGCGACTCTGGGTCCCGGGGGGTGTGTTGATGACTTTGGCTATGATGAGTTGGGGGACCCAGGATGATGGGGACTGACTTAGGCTTCACCTCTTGGAATGTTGGAGAGCTGGGCACACCCGTGAAGCGCACTAAGGTTCATCAAGCTTTCTGGAAGGCGGGAGCACGGGTGGTGTTTCTGCAAGAGACCCATTTAAATGCCATAGAGCACGCTAAGCTGAAAAGAGCGTGGGTTGGGCGGGTTTGTGCGGCTGAGGCGGTGGGGGGGGCGGAAGAGAGGGGTTGCGCTGCTGTTTCATAAGTGCCTTAATGTGGAGATACTGAGTGAGGAGGGGGACCTTGATGGGAGATATCTCTGGGCACATGTGAAAATTAATGGAGAGGAAATGGTGCTGGGAAATGTATATGCCCCCAATGTGTATAGCCATGGGTTCTTTGAAGCTGTGGTTCGGAAGCTAGGCAGCTTGCCTAAAGTCCCGGTTATTTTGGCTGGCGATTTTAATTGTCCTCACGACCCGGCCCTGGATAAGTCTTCACCTTTGCAGGGTGGGGGAGGCTGGGCGACCTGCGGCATGAACTATATCTGTCAGATGGGAGGGCTTCTTGATACTTGGCGAGTCCTACATGGGGAGGAACGAGACTATACACATCTGTCGAGAGCTCACCAGACATGGTCCCGCATAGATTACATTCTTGTGCGGCCCGAGGATCTATACAGAGTGCGCAGCATGGACATTGGCCCAATTATAGTATCGGACCATGCGATGGTTAATTTGGTTTGGGCAGGCAGACGTGTGTTGGGGGGTAGATGGTCCTTCCCTAGACTTTTGTGGCATCGGAGCGAGTTTCAGGAATTTGTTCGTTCCACTTGGAGGGCCTTTCTGGAAGAGAATGAGGGAAGTGTCTCAGAGGTGATGACTCTGTGGGAAGCCGGGAAGGCAGTTCTCCGTGGCCAACTGATTGCATTTGTGGCTAGAGAAAAGAGGAGGGTGAATGCGGAGCTCATTCGCCTAACGCGGGAGCTGCAGGTGAAAAAACAGGAGTGTCTGGGTTGTTCAGGAGGGCGGGGCTTGCAGGACTTCCTTGCGTTGCAGAAACAATTGAATGCTCTGCTTCAGGAGAGAGCGACCTACGATATACAGTTTTATAGGCATCAGCTGTTCCGGTTTGGGAACCGTTCGGGAAAACTACTGGCGAGGCTTGTGCGGGAATGGAATGGAAATAATTTGGTGGTGCAGATACGAGATGAGATGGGTAACGTGAAAAGGGAGCCCGCGGACATAGCAGAGGTCTTCAAGTGTTTTTACAGTCGGCTCTACACCCCGGAGCCGGTGGACAAAGATCAGGAAAGAGCCTTCTTAGACACAGTGGAATTTAGCCAGGTGACTGCCCAGGAACTGGAGCTCTTAAATCAGCCCATTTCTGGGGGGGAGGTTCAAAGGGTGATAAGAGCAGGGAAGCTACATAAGGCACCAGGCCCGGACGGGTATGGCGTGGAGTTTTACAAGATTTTGGAGTTGCAGATCGTGCCTACCTTAGTAGCGGTGTATGATGAGGTGCTCGTTACGGGGAGGTTCCCACGGGACATGCGGACGGCGTCTATCTCGCTGATTCATAAAGCAGGGAAGGACCCAGTGGATCCAGCCGTATACCGGCCTATCTCGCTTATCAACTATGACATGAAAAACCTTGCGTCGGTTCTGGCTGCCCGGGCGCAGGACGTGCTATCTCGTATTATAGGGCAGTATCAGGTGGGCTTTGTCCGGGGCAGAGCAGCGGCTAAGAACATTGTTCAGGTCCTTTTGAGCATGGAACGGTGCATCTCCGAGCGGCGCCCACTTCTCTTGGCTAGCTTGGACGCCGAGAAGGCTTTTGATAGAGTAGCATGGGATTATATGTTTGAGGCGTTGCGTCGCTTTGGTTTTGCAGGGCTGTTTGTGGATTGGGTACGTGCTTTATATACTGAGCCGCGGGCCTACATTACGGTAGGGGGTGTGACTTCGGAGCCGTTCTGTTTGCAGAGGGGTACTCGGCAGGGGTGCCCACTGTCCCCGCTCCTCTTCATACTCCACCTGGAGCCTTTGCTGGTGAAATTGATGCATCAAGATGGAGTGACGGGAGTGGGCTGGACGGTGGGTGAATTTAAAATCAGTGCGTTCGCGGACAATATGTTATTGTGTCTGACGAATCCGCAGGTGTCCTTGCCACGGGCTTTACAAGTACTTGAGGGGTTTGGGGCCTTCTCGGGTTTGCGCATAAACAAAGGTAAATCTTTGGGGCTTGACGTTGGGGGGGAATCTCGGAAGGTGTGGCAGGGCGCGTTTCCCTTGCTGTGGGACAGATACGCTATCTTGGGATTTACCTCCCTGAACGGTTAGACCAGCTGTATCAGGTGAATGTCCCTAGGCTTTTGGATGGGATGAGTAGTAGGTTGCGGAAATGGATGGGGCTCCCGTTGTTGATGAGTGGACGCATAGCTTTGTACAATATGGTAGAGTTCCCGAGATGGGCCTATATCTTGCGTCACCTCCCGGTGTGGCTGTTGCGTAGGGATGTGGAGCGGCTGGGTAGCCAGGTGGCACGATTTCTGTGGCGGGGTCGGAGAGCTCGGATTGCTTTAAAAACTCTGATGCAGCCCAGAGGGAGTGGGGGAGCAGGATTGCTATCGGTCCAGCGGTATAACCTGGTGTGTTGGGCGAACGTATTTCGGGATCTGCTGGCGGGCACGTCTGAAGTCATCCCCTTGCGGGTTATGGAAGAAGTGGCGGCTCCTCTGCACCAAATGGTGCCGACCTATGTGGAGCATGGGAAACTTCCTGCGGCCTGTCGGCGCTCGGGCTATTGGAGGGCGCTCCGGGTGGCCTGGAAGGCGCTGTGTGACTTTCAGGGGGGCCAGGGGAGTCTGACGGATTGTATTCCTCTGGGCGGTAACCCAGATTTTCTTCCGGGACTGCGAACCTCTATTGCACGGGATTGGGCAACTAACGGCTTGTGCTACATAGGCCATCTCCGCAGGGTGGAGGGGTCTGAAGTGGACTCGTTTGCCTCTTTGCGGGAGAGATACGCTCTGGGAGCCCGTGACTTATACTTCTATTTCCAGATACGTCATTATGTGAATACGCTCCGGACAGGGCAAGTAGCCGTGTTGACGGCGGGGGGGATGCTAGAGGTGTTCGGTGCTCTTGAGGGGAAGATTACTGCATGTTCCCTGATGGCAGCTTTGTGCCCGGACGGGGTGGAGGTCCATTTAGTTGCTCTGGCGGAGAAATGGCGGAAAGATGGCGTTGGCGCAGGCACGGTTGGGCGTCTACGGGTGGCTTTTGCTGCGATAAAAGCTCTTTCGGAATCAGTACAGTTGCAGGAACTTCAATATAAATTCCTGTGGCGTGCGTATGTGCGTAATGTGTGGGCTGCAAAGATGGGCTTAACAACGACAGATGTGTGTAGTCTCTGCAGGATAGCGCAGGGGGGATTTGCGCATCGCTTTTGGTTCTGTCCCTGTATTCAAGGGTGGTGGGTGGAGGTGGAGCGGGTGCTGCGAACCTGGCTGCAGGTCCCGTTGGAGCTGTCCCTGGAGTGGTGCCTGTTTGGGTCCTATGAGGGCATGCAGCCACTTCGGGGAGGGGAAGCTTAAGCTTTGTGCAAAGGGTTTTGTTCTGGTGAAATTGTGTATTTTGCGTTATTGGCTGAGGGGCTATGCGCCCGCCATAGGGGAGTGGGAGCGGGAGATGGAAGTTCTGATGGGCATGGAACAACGTACTGCACGTCTCCTGCCCAGGGGCGCCTGGGAGAGTTTTCTCACTGTGTGGCGGCCCATGCGGGAGTCAGTCCCTGGGAAGCTGGGTGGTGTGGCGGATGAGAGTTTAATGCAGGTGGGTGTGGGAGGGTGGGTGGGGGGGGAAGTTGTGGAGGGGAGGGGGGATAGGTGGACGGGTGGGGGTGGAGGGGGACGGGGTTCAGTTCAGTTAGAAGGGGGGTGGTGGGGGAGGGCTGGGATTTGGGAAGTTCTGCTTGGTGGCTGGTCTGTTTTGATTGTTTTGTCGGGTGATGGGTGGGGTGGGTAAGGAGCGGGTGGTGGGGGGGGCCCTCTGGGTTTGTTGCTTGTTACTGTGGTGGGGAACCCCCCCACGTCTGTGTTCTTGTTGATGAGAAAGTTAATAAAAATGATTTTCCTTAAATAGTTTTGTGTCATTTGCAAATTTGATAACCTCACTCGTTATTCCCTTTTCCAGGTCATTTATGAATATGTCAAAAAGCAGCGGACCCAGCACAGATCCCTGGGGTACACCACTATTCACCTTTCTCCATTGGGAAAATTGGCCATTTAGCCCTACCCTCTGCTTTATATCTTTTAACCAGTTCCTGATCCACAATAGTACACTGCCTCCTATCCCATGACTCTTTAGTTTTGCCAAAAGTCTCTGATGAGGGACCTTGTCAAAGGCTTTCTGAAAATCCAAATACACTATCAACAAACTCACCTTTGTCTACCTGTTTATTCACACCTTCAAAAAAACATAACAGATTAGTAAAACAAGATCTTCCTTGTCTAAAGCCATGTTGGCTGTCTCCCATTAAGCCATGGCTATCTACATGTTCAGCAATTTTGTTCTTTATGTTGGTTTCTACCATTTTTCCAGATACTGACATCAGGCTCACCAGTCTGTAGTTTCCCAGATC
This sequence comes from Ichthyophis bannanicus, assembly GCA_033557465.1. Classification (NCBI taxonomy): domain Eukaryota; kingdom Metazoa; phylum Chordata; class Amphibia; order Gymnophiona; family Ichthyophiidae; genus Ichthyophis; species Ichthyophis bannanicus. The sequence goes on along the minus strand of CM066041.1, from coordinate 66,428,445 downwards.
ACCCCTGGAACCCTTTTTAAAAATCGGTGTTACGTTCGCCATCCTCCAATCTTCAGGTATTACAGATGACTTTAATGATAGTTCACAGATTACTAATAGCAAGTCTGCAATCTCATATTTCAGTTCTTTCAACACCCTTGGATGTATATCATCCGGCCCAGGTGATTTGCTATTCTTCAGTTTATCTAATAGTTTAATACATCTTCCCGATGTATCTCTATTTCCTTCAATTCTTCCGCACCTTTAAATACCACTTCAGTCATGGGTAACATCCCTACATCTTCCTCAGTAAAGACCGAAGCAAAGAACGTATGCTGCATGGCCACTAGGGCAGATATACTACGCTCTAGGGCGGCCATTCTGGTCTCTATACCAGTTGGCTCCGCAGCCTTCAACGCAGGCACCGAGGGCTTCGGGCCCAGTGTTGGTAATGTCGAGGGAGAGTCCTCAATGAGGATAGCCTCAGAGGTCCGAGGCCAGTTGGCAGGTGCCAACAATTCTTTGCGGGGCATCACTCCTCGGACTCACACCTGGGACTGCAGGTCCTGGAGTGGGATGTCACCTTCTTCCCAGATCCGTCCTCCGAGGCGGTCTTCGAGGGTTTCTTCTTCTTGTGCTCCACCTCTGGGGATTTCCGCTTGGAGGAACCGTGGCAGTGGGACTCCGAAGAGACTCTGGCTTTGCGGGGCACCAAGGTATCGGAGGGGCCCTGGAGCGTGGCGTCACCAGAGACTCTGGTGCAGAGTCGGACTTCTGAGAAAGCTTTTCCTGCTGCTGATGGCAGCTCTTTAAGGCCTTTAATGTCAATGTTCTGCAGAGATCACAGTCGGAGTCATTGTGCTCCGGGCCAAGGCATCGGAGGCAGCAGTCGTATGGGTCTGTGAGTGACACCATTTTGCCATAAAGGTCATACTTTTTGAAGCCACTGGAAGCCATCGGAAAAAGGGGGTCCCCGCCTCCCGGCAGAGGTCAATTGGCCTTCATCTGAAAAAAGGCATGAACACTGGTCAAGGGACACCTCGATGTAAAAGGAAGAAAACAAATTGAGGAGCAGCGCCAAGGCAAGCTAGCTCATGGGTGGGAAGGAACTGGTACACAGACCGGACAAAACTAGAAACAAAATCAGACTTTTTCCAGGGGAACTGAAGAAAGTCCGATGGGCTCTATGGAAAAAAGGAGACTTAGGCAAGATGGCACCCTTGGGCGGGAAATGGACCACGCATGCGTGGTGCATCTCTCAAAGGCTTTCTTTGAAAGTTAGGGAGATGCTTCCATGGGGGCTCTGTCAGCGTCGACGTCACCCATATGTGAGGACTGACTTCCTCCTTGTTCCTGGAGAAAAAATATTTTCTCCGATTAGTCTTAAATGTGCTACATTGTAGCTTCATTGAGTGTCCCTTAGTCTTTCTACTTCTTGAAGGAGTAAATAGCCAACCTACGTTTACCTGTTCCATTACAATCATTTTACAGACCTCTATCATAACTCCCCCCGAGGCATTTTTTTCCATGCTGAAGAGTCCTAACATTATAAGCCTTTCCTCATAGGGATATCTTTCCATCCCCTTTAGCATTTTGGTCGCTCACCTCTGCAGCTTTTCTCTATCTATCATTTATTTATCTATCTTTGTAAAGATACAGCAACCAGAATGGCATACAATATTCTCAGCATTATCCAACAAAGATCCATGATCATCTTTTAGCATTCTAATCTGAGGCTTGAATTTTCTCTAACTTCTTTCTATAGCCTTAGAAAAGCCCATCTTGTGCTTCTTCTAACAGTTTGATTCTATTTCCTTGAATGTGTCACTGTCATACTTTTTTGTCTTGCCTTGCTGCACACTGGAAATCTGTTAAGTTCTGTTATTACCTCCCTTTCTCCTATGGCTTTAGCTTCTCTGCATTTCTGAGCAATTTTCAGAGTTTCTTTGGTCATCCATTTTGGACGTTTTTGCTTTTTCACCTCCTGCAGAGACGTTTTGCTTTCTTTGAGCACAACTTTCTTGATGTCATCCCATAGCTCTTCTGGTGTTCTGTCATTTGTATCCAAAGCAGCAAATCATTTTTGCAGGTATCCTTTAAATTCCGTTGGTATATTTTCAAGATCATATTTTGCTACATTCTACAAGTTGCTCTCTCTTTTTCAGCTTTAACTCGATGTGTATTCTAGTGGTTGGTAATCTGTACCACAGTCCGCTGCAGGTCTTGCCTTGTTGATGTTATAGAGCTTTTCTATCCTTGACTTCCACAGATAGTGTCAATTTGATTTTTGTACAATCCACTGGGGGAACGGAGTAACAGCCTTGTGGTTAGAGCCAGAATTGACAACAGAAATGAAGCTAGAGAAAGACTGATAAAGTGTAGTTACTCACCTGTAACAAGTGATCTCCGGGAACAGCAGGAATTTAGTCTTCACATATGGGTGACATCGGTACAGACTGAGCCCGCGCATGAACGCTCCCCAGCATCCAATAGGAAAGCTTTTGGAAGCATACCACTGCGCCTGCGTAGCTGCCTTCCCACCTCCCCACCTCAGTTGAGTTTGTAGCTGAGAGAAAAGGAAAGTAAAAGAAAACCTACAGCACCTAAGGTAGGAGGGTGGGTTGTGAAGACTAAATTTCTGCTGTTCCCAGAGATCACCTGTTACAGATGAGTTACTACTCTATCTCTAGGAACAAGCAGGAATGTAGTCTTCACATATGGGACTCCCTAGCTCCCAGATGCCAGAGAAGTGACCTCGGAACTGGTGAACTTTTGCTTTAGGGTAGGCTTCAAGAGGTCATGAATCCTTCACTGATGTCTGGTATCGTTAATGTGCAGGACGGAGGGTAGGAGTTGCCCTCAAGTCTGAAAGAGGTGCTGGAGAACAGCTTGACCAAACATGGCATCCTGGCGGGAGTTTTTGTCTAAACAAAAAAAAAAAGATGTTAAATAAATAAACAGTAATGAGCAGCAAAAGTATGGACAGAAGACCAAGTTGCTGCCTTGCAGATTTCATAAATGGCCACACAGCGCAGTGGTCATTGAGGTAGTCATAGCACAAACATTACGAGCAGAGGCGTGACCTCCTAGTGAGAGCCCTGCTATATCAAACAAATGAGATGCAGTCTGCTATCCATTTGGAGAGGGTATGTTTAGATACTGGCAGACCAGGTGACTAGAGTCAAAGGAAATGAACAACTGCGAGGCTTTACAGTGATCTCGAGTCCTCTGGAGATAAAAAGCCAAGACATGCTTGGAGTCAAGAGTATGCAGGGTTGCCGCTGCTCTAGACGCATGTGATCTAGGAAAGAATACAGGAAGGAAAACCGACTGATTCAAATGGAAAGCAGACACCACCTTTGACATAAAATGCGGGCGAGTCCTAAGGACGACCTTGTCATGGTGGAAACGGGTTTAAGGCGGATCCGCCACAAAAGCCTGAAGCTCACTGATGCCTCTAGCTGAAGGGAGGGCAATAAGAAAGATTACCTTCCATGAACGATACTTTAGTGGGGTCGTAGTCAAGGGTTCAAAGGGCGGCTTGAGAAGCTGCACTAGAATGACAATGAGGTCCCAAGCCACCGGGGGTGGTCTGATGGGAGGCTTGGTCAGCAAAAGACCCTTCATAAACCGCGCTGCAAGCGGTTGTGAGGAGTTAGGCTGCCCATCCAAGATATGATGAGAGGCGGCAATTGCACTGAGGTGAACCCTCACTTAGTTGGTCTTGAGATCAGTTAAGGAGAGGTGGAGGAGGAATTGAAGGAGAGCTTCCACGGGAGCAGAGAAGGGATTGAGATCCTTCTGGGAACACCAAGTAGAGAATCTACACCACTTGAAAGCGTATGAACGTCTGGTAGATGGTTTCCTGGAAGCTAACAGGATCTCCTTTACCTCCTGTGTAAGGTTAAGGTCTTGTAATGCTATGCTTTCAGCAGCCAAGCTGTGAGATGGAGCAACTGCGGTTTGGAATGGAGCAGTGTCGCTTCTTCCTGGGAGAGGAGATTGGGTGCAGATCCCAGTCATAGAGGCTGAGTCTGAGTCAGACGCAGCAGGAGGAGAGGGAACCATGGTTGACGTGGCCAGTACAGGGCTATGAGAATCATGTAGCCCCTATCTGCTTGAAGCGCGTCTTAGGAATGAGCGGAATGGGAGGGAAAGCATAAAGGGAGACCTCAACACCAGTGGAGGTGAAAAGCATCCATCTGCTGGTTGCTGGACATGGGAGTCCTGGTACAGAAGCGTGGGAGTGGCAAATAGATATATGTCTGGAGTTCCCCAGGTCTGATGACTTGTCTGCCAAGACATTGAGCTCGCCTGGGAGATACACTGCTTGGAGGTGTATTTGATGAGCAATGACAAAAGACCAGAGATGGAGAGCCTCCTTGCAGAGGAGCCAAGAGCCTGTTCCACCCTGCTTGTTCACATAGAGCATGGTCACTTGATTATCTGTCTTAACCAGGACCCTGTGGGACCCTAGGCCATCTTGAAACACTCTTGAGGGCGCTGGAGATAGCACAAAGCGCCAACAGATTGATCTGGAGTTGTGACTCTTGTAATATCCAGAGGCCGTATGTAGCGAATGTGCCAAAATTAGCCCCCCACCCCAGTTTGGGGGCATTCTTCGTTAGGGTGCATTGATGTGGAGGTATCTGAAAAGGTGACCTGACGAGGAGATTTTCCAGAGAACACCACCCATTGGAGGGATGTGGTGAGAGGGACAGTGATTTGGATCTTGTCCCTGAGATGACCCAGGGCTTGCTTCCATTGGGAGACAAGAGTCCACTGGGCTGTGCGCATATATAGATGGGCATATGGTACCACATGTACGGTTGAGGCCATATGCCCTAGAAGCTGCAGCATTTCCCGGGCAGTCAGATGGTCTCTGAGTTGCTCCTGGGATGCTAACTCCCTGAGACGAGAACAACGGGGTTGGGGTAGAAATGCCCTTGACTACTGTGTGTCTAGGAGAGCTCCAATGAATTCTAGTCTTTGAATTGGAACAAGGTGGTATTTTGGAAAATTTATGACAAATCCTAAGTGTTGCAGTAACTGCATGGTATGAAGAAGAGAAAGCCAAAACTCCTGGGATGTATCTGCCTTTATGAGCCAGTCGACTAAGTAAGGGAAGACAAATATCCTGAGAGATCTTAGAAAGGTGGCTACGACCGCCATGCATTTTGTGAAGACCCTTGGGGCTGAGGCGAGTCCAAAGGGCAGGACTCTATATTGATAATGTTTTCCTTGAAAGAGGAAGCGTAGATATTTCCTGTGTCCTGGATGGATGAGGATATGTGTATATGCTTCCTTTAGATCTAGAGAATAGAGCCAGTCCTGACTCTGGAGGTAAGGAAGAAGAGTCCCTAGAGAGATCATCTTGAACTTTTCGCGGACCAGAAACTTGTTGAGGTTTCTGATGTCCAGAATGGGCCTGTACCCTCTGCTCTTCTTTGGTTTGAGAAAGTAAGGAGAGTAGAAACCCCCTTCCCGCTGAGGTGTGGGGATCTCTTCTATGGCACCCTGTGACAGAAGAGAAGACACCTTCTGTAGTAGAAAAGCAGTGAGAGGGGGCTGTGTATGATATTCCCCTACTAGGGCGGAGGAGGGCAGAGTTTGAAGATGAAGTCTGTACCCTTCCTTCACTATGGTTAGTGTCCACTGCTCCAAGGTGATGAGATGCCACCTATGGGCATAATGACAGAGTCTGCCTGCAATGTGGAGGGGGTCCTCCAGAGGTAGGGTGGCTATGTTCTCTAGAAAATAGTCAAAAACCAGGTGCAGAATGTGGCTGCGGAGCTGGTGAGTCTTAGGCACCTGTGGCTTCTTCTGCTGTTTGGGAGGCTGTTGCCTCTTTTGAGGATCCTGAGCCTGGTACTGAGAAGGAGGAGGATAAGAAGAGCAGAACTTCTTTTTCTTATTAAAGGTGGTCTTCTTTGTAGCTGTCTTTTTCCTAGCAGGGTTGGCTGCAGTTCTAGACAGTCTGTTTAGAGTGGTATTTTCGGACTCTAACTAAGAAGCCTTATCCTGCCAGTCTTTGCCAAAAAGGTACTCGCCTGTGCAGGGTATGTTGTCCAGTTTATCTTTATCTTTATTAACATTTGACATACCACTCCAGGCAGCAAGGCAAGCCCCTCGATGGCTTTGGAGGACAGGTCCTCCCGCCGGGGCTCTTTGGCTAGCCGATCTACCTCCAGGGCAACACCTGAGGCATCTCGATGCTTAGAACAAGATCTACCTCTGATGGCTGATCTGTCTTCGAGGAAAGCATAGTTACTCATCTGTAACAGGTGATCTCCGGGAACAGCAGGAATTTAGTCTTCACATATGGGTATCGTCAGTACCGATGGAGCCAGCGCAAGCCTGCGCGGGAACGCTCCCCAGCATCCAATTAGAAAGCTTTTGGGAGCAGCCCACAGCGCCTGCATGCTGCCTTCCCGCCTTTCCCAACTGTCTCTCTCCAGTTGAGTTTAAAGCTGAGACAAAGAGAGAGAGAGAGAGGGAGAGAGAAAAAGAGAGAGATAGAGAGATACAACTACTAGTGGAGGTGGGTGGGGTGTGAAGACTAAATTCCTGCTGTTCCCGGAGATCACCTGTTACAGGTGAGTAACTATGCTATCTCCAGGAACAAGCAGGAATGTAGTCTTCACATATGGGGACTCCCTAGCTACAGATGCCAGGGAGAAACCCCAGAAGTTGTGTGCCCTTTTAAAAGGGCTCCACTTCCCCCCTATGGATCTCTGGCATCCTACCAGGGATGGTGGGTAGGAGTTGATTAAGTATGGAACAGGTGTTGAAGAACAGCCTGACCAAACAAGGCATCCCGGCGGGAGTCCTTGTCTAAGCAGTAATGGGCTGTGAAGGCATGAACCGAGGCCCAGATAGCTGCTCGACAGATGTCGTCGATAGACACAGAGTGAAGATGAGCCATAGAGGCTGCCATGGCTCTCACATTGTGCGCTGTGACATGGCCTTCAAGAGGAAGGTTCTTACTCCGATAGGCAAAAGATATACACTGTGCAATCCAGTTGGACAGTGTCCTTTTGGAGACTGGAAGTCCTAAATGACGAGGATCAAAAGCAACAAAGAGTTGAGAGGACTTTCTATGTTGCTGCGTCCTTTGCAAGTAAAAAGCCAAAGCTCTTTTACAGTCCAAAGTATGAAGATTCCTTTCTGCATTAGAGGCATGAGGCCTTGGGAAAAAAACAGGAAGGTAAACTGCTTGGTTTAAATGAAAAGGTGAAACCATCTTTGGCATAAAGTGAGGATGAGTCCTAAGGACTACCTTATCATGATGGAACCTTGTATAACAAGGATCAGCCACCAATGCTTGCAATTCACTGATGCGACGTGCTGATGTGATTGCAATAAGAAAAATAACCTTCCAGGAAAGGAATTTCAAAGAGGTAGTAGCTAATGGCTCAAAAGGCGGCTTCATGAGTTGCCCAAGAAACAGATTTAAGTCCCATGCCATGGTGGCTTAACGGGAGGCTTAGTTAGAAGAAGGCCTCTCATAAATCTCGCTATGATAGGATGAGAGGAAATAGGTTGCCCATTTAAAGGCTTGAGAGAAGCTGTAATAGCACTCACATGAACTCTCACTGAATTGGTCTTAAGCCCTGCATTAGACAAATGAAGGAGATATTCCAGTAATGATTCCAGAGGTATTGCAAGAGGGTTAAGAACCTTCTGCGAACACCATATGGTAAACCTTTTCCCCTTGAAAGTATAAGAGCGTCTTGTGGATGGTTTCCTGGAAGCATAAAGGATATCCTTTACCTGCTGAGAAAGGTTAAGACCATGAAATTCTAGGCTTTTAGCAACCAGTCCCTGAGATGTAGAGACTGGGGATTGGGATGCCACAGCATCCCGTCCCCCTGGGATAGGAGATCTGGAGCAGATCCCAACTCCAGAGATGGAGCTTGAGAGAGATGTAAGAGCAGAGGGTACCACACTTGTCGAGGCCAATGTGGGGCTATGAGAATCATATGACCTCTGTCTCTCTGAAGCTTGAATAGAGTTCTGGGAATTAGGGGAATGGGTGGGAAGGCATAGAGAAAGTCCCGACACCAATGGAGGAGGAAGGCATCCCTGGCCTGACAACCCTGAGCCGGAATTCTGGAACAGAACCGGGAAAGTTTGGCATTCAGCGGACTTGCAAAGAGGTCTATGTCCAGGGTTCCCCAAAATTGGAAATTTTTGGCCACCTGGTCTGCATGGAGAGATCATTCATGTGAAAGCAGAACTCGACTGAGTCTGTCTGCCCAAGAGTTTTGAATGCCTGGAAGATACACTGCAAGGAGATGAATCTGATGCTCTCTGGCGAGGGCCCAAAGTCAGAGTAGTTACTCACCTGTAACAGGTGTTCTCCAGGAGCAGCAGGAATCAGTCCTCACATATGGGTGACGTCGGCACCGACGGAGCCCTCGCGGAGCAATTTCCCCAGCTTTCAAAGAAAGCCTTTGGGAATTGCAGCGCGCATGCGCGGTCCCCTTCCCGCCCAAGGGTGCCATCTTGCTCAGTCTGATGACATAGCTAAAAGACAGCAAAACATTAGCAAAATGAAATGATATGACTGCAACTCCAAGGGGAGGAGGGAGGGTTGTGAGGACTGATTCCTGCTGCTCCTGGAGAACACCTGTTACAGGTGAGTAACTACTCTTTCTCCAGGACCAAGCAGGAAGTCAGTCCTCACATATGGGACTCCCCAGCTTAAGGCTACCGGAGACCCCAAGCGGAAAAATGAGCTCCCTCTAGCTCAGTAGCACAGAAGGAAGGAATCTTCTCTGAAAAACGCCCCTGACTGGTAGCCCAACATCTGGGTCGGAGGGTAGGAGTTGCCTAAACCTCAAAGAGATTATGGAGAACTGCCTGACCGAAAGCACTGTCCCTGCGGGACTCCCTCTCCAGGCAGTAATGGGCCGCAAAAGTCTGGCTTGAAGACCAAGTAGCGGCCCGGCAGATGTCTGCCAACGGAACAGAGCGGAGATGAGCCACTGACGCAGCCTTCGCCCTAACACGATGAGCCATGACTCGACCCTCCAACGAGAGGCCGGCTGCCCCATAAGCCCAAGCGATACAGTCAGCAACCCTTATGGACAAAGTACGCTTGGAGACAGGTAGCCCCAACTTATTGGGGTCAAAAGAAACGAAGAGCTGAACAGCTCTCCTATGCTCTCGTGTACGGTCAAGGTAGAAGGATAAGGCCCTCCTACAGTCCAGGGTATGCAGGACCATCTCAGCTCGGCTGGAGTGGGGCCTGGGAAAGAAGGTGGGGAGAACTACCTCCTGGTTGATATGAAACGGAGAAACCACTTTTGGAAGAAACTTAGGATGAGTCCGCAAGACTACCCTATTCCTGTAGAACCTAGTGTAAGGGGGATCAGACTCTAGGGCCTGCAGTTCACTAACGCGCCTAGCAGAAGTAAGGGCTACCGAAAACAAAGTTTTCCAGGAAAGAAAACGAAGAGGGCAGGTAGCCATAGGCTCAAAAGGCGGACAGGTAATCCGCTGCAAGACCACATTCAGATCCCATTCAGGGGCTGGAGGCCGCAAAGGAGGCTTAAGGAGAAGGAGGCCTCGGAGAAAACGAGCCACCAAAGGGTGGTTGGAAAGAGGCCTGCCATCCACCTGTGCGTGATGCGCAGAGAGAGCACTGAGGTGGACTCTGACAGAGTTGGACTTAAGGCCCAGATTGGAGAGGTAAAGCAAATATTGCAAGACCACTGCCACCAAGCAGGAGAAGGGATTCTCAGACTGCTGAGCACACCAAATGGAGAACCGACACCACTTAAGAGCGTAGGACTTCTGGGTGGAAGGCCTCCTCGAGGCCAAGATGACCTCTTCCACCTCCCGAGGCAGCAGGAGGGGAGCAAGGACTACCCTTTCAGCAGCCAGGCCATCAGATGAAGGGACCGGAGGTTGGGGTGTAGGAGAGACCCCTGATCCTGTGTCAGGAGATCGGGTTGAAACCCCAGAGGAAGAGGAGTGTCCACCGCCAGCTGCATTAGAAGCGGGAACCAAGGTTGTCTCGGCCACCGGGGAGCCACTAGGATCATCGAGGCTTTGTCTCTGAGAACTTTGAAGAGTGTCCGAGACACCAGCGGCATGGGAGGAAAGGCATACAAGAGGCCTGTGGACCATGGAATCAGAAAAGCATCCGCCGCTACTCTGAGAGGATGCGGTTGCCGAGAGCAGAATCTGGGAAGCTGTGTGTTCAGTGGACTGGCAAATAGATCCATGGTGGGGAGGCCCCACTTGAGAAAGATCTGCTGAACTACCAACGGATCCAATCTCCATTCGTGAGGTTGGAGGATCCTGCTCAGCCTGTCTGCCAGGTAATATTCTTGACCGGGGAGATAGACAGCTTTGAGGAGGATGCCGTGAAGGACGGCCCAAGAGCACAGTCTTCGTGCCTCCTGACAGAGAAGGAAGGAGCCTGTGCCTCCTTGTTTGTTCACGTAGAACATTGCAACTTGATTGTCCGTCTGGACCAGTACAGACTGGTGAGAAGTGAGGTGGGCGAAGGCTCTCAGAGCTAGGCAGATGGCTCTGAGCTCCAGGAAGTTTATCTGCTGAGCAGACTCCCAAGGAGTCCAGAGGCCTTGAGTACATGTCCCTTGGCAATGTGCTCCCCAACCCAAGAGAGAAGCATCGGTCGTTAGCACCTGAGAAGGCGGAGGAGATTGAAAATCCACTCCCAGCACCAGGTTTGGCAGATGAATCCACCACTGAAGAGAAGAGACCAGCAGGTTGGAGACCTGTTCTGAGTCCGCCAGGTTCCCCGTGGCTTGATGCCATTGAGTGCGAAGGCACCATTGAGCAGGACGCATGTTCAGGCGGGCATTGGGGGTTACATGGACCGTGGAAGCCATATGGCCGAGCAGTCTCAGAAATTGCCTGGCAGAGACCAGGGAATTGCTGCGAAAGTGGCTGGCTAGATTTATGAGCCTGTGTGCCCTGTCCAGAGGCAGGAAGGCCTTTGCCTGAAGTGTGTTCAACCTTGCGCCGATGAATTCGAGATCCTGAGAGGGGAGCAAAGCGGACTTTGCGAAATTTATGACAAATCCCAAGTGCTGGAGCAGAGATACAGTGCGAAGAGTGGCTTGAGTGGCCTCCTGGGAAGACTGGCCCCTTATGAGCCAGTCGTCCAGGTATGGAAATACAAAGAGGCCTTGAAGCCTTAGATAGGCCGCCACCACTGTTAGGCATTTGGTGAACACCCTGGGGGCGGAGGATAGGCCAAAGGGCAGGACTCTGTACTGGTAATGATTTCCTCCCACAACAAACCGGAGATATTGTCTGTGGTCTGGATGAATAAGGATGTGAGTATAGGCATCCTTTAGATCTAAGGAGCATAGCCAGTCTCCCTGCTGGAAGTAGGGCAGCAGGATTCCAAGGATGAGCATCTTGAACTTTTCCCTTGTCAGGAACTTGTTGAGGTTTCGCAAGTCCAGGATGGGTCTGAGGCCTCCTGTTCGTTTTGGTATCAGGAAATACCTGGAATAAAAGCCTTGACCTCTCAGGTGGTGGGGCACCGGTTCCACAGCCTGTTCCTGAAGAAGACCTGCTAACTCCTGAAGGAGCAAGTCCCTGTGCAGAGGGAGTCTGGGAGGCTCCCCTGGAAAGTAGGAGGGAGGTACCTGGTGAAAGTGAAGAAGATAGCCTTTTTGAACTATATGAAGCACCCAGGTATCTGAAGTGATTGCTGACCATCTTTGGGCAAAGTGGACCAGCCGGCCTCCTGTGCTGAGAGAAACCAGCGGAGGGGAAGAGGCTATGCTGATGGAGTCAAAAACCCCCACCCTGCTGAGCAGGGGCCAGTGTTGTGGGCTTGGGGGCTTGCTGCCTACGGGACCCATTACCCTGTCCCTTGGCCTGCTGACCCTGTGGGGGAGCTACTGGGGCCTGATAGTGAGGGTAGTGTTTATAGGCAGCTGCCTTCCTCGGGTAAAAGGGCTTTTTCCCCAAGCCCTTCTTTTTATGAGAAGGGGCAGAGGTTTTCCTGGACAGCCTAGTCCTGGTCAGAGTCTTGGTCTCGGGTTCTGCAGCCTTTTCAGCCATGGGCTTGCCAAAGAGGTTTTCACCTTTGCAGGGGACATCGACAAACTTGTCCTGTACCCATGGCTCGAGGTCGGATGACTGAAGCCAAGCCTGTCGGCGGGCACCGATGCCGGCTCCGGCTACCCGAGCCGATGCTTCGAAGCCATCGTAGGCTGCTTGAGAGATAAACTTCGAGCACTCACGAATACCTGTGGATAGGGCCTGGAACCTCTGCAAAGGTTCCTCGGAGAGACCAGCAGAGAACCCGGCAATTTCTTTTGCCAGGTCTCGGAGATACATGCCCATATAGAGCTGGTAAGTCTGGACTCGACAAGCAAGCATAGAGCCCTGGAAGCACTTCCTACCGAGGGCATCCAGGTTCCGGGCCTCCCGGCCGGGAGGCACCAAGGAGTGCATCTTCTGACTCTTGAGTCGATGCATGGCCGATTCCACCACCATGGAATGGTGCGGTAGTTGTGCCTTTTGGAACCCGGGGCTCTTGCGGACTCGATAAATGGAATCGACCCGCTTGCTTAACACCGGCGCCGACGCCGGGTTCTCCCACATGCGGAAGAGAAGTCGCTCCAGCATCGGAGGAACCGGTACAGTAAAGGCCTCCTTCGGGGGAGAGTCATACTGGAGGGCATCGAGCTCTTCGGCTCGAGGCTCCTCCTCGGGATCCGCGGGGAATGCCAAGGCTTTGGCCATATCCCGCACGAAGTCCGAGAACCGGGTGTCCTCCGGGGGGGGATCATCTCCGAGGTTCAGACTCGGGCGAGTCCGATGGGACACACCGAGTCCGAAAAGTACCAGGGGACTCTTCGTCCTCAGTTTCCCAGGCCTATTCCTCAGAGGAGGAATCGAACGGCTCCGGTCGGGCGGGCATCGTTGCCTTCCGCCCCGACAACCTCGGTCCTGAATGGGAGGCCGAGGGAGACCGCGACCGAGGATCGACTCGAGCCCGCATGGACTCGAGGATCGGGTCGGTCTCCGGGGTCAACTTGGACGTCGACGTCCCTGCGGTCGGGGCAGAAGCACCGGCGAGGCCAGCGATCAATGCCCGCTGCTGGTCCATGAAGGCAGCCAAACTGCTCTCCAAGGCCGTCAACCTGAGTCCGAGCTCAGGAGACCCAGCAGCCCCCGACTCGGGCCCCGACAGCGTCGGGCCCGACGTCGGCTCCTTCGGAGGTGAGTCCACGAGGACTACAGTACTCACATGTCCAGGAGACTCCAACTCGAGACGAGGATGTTTTGAAGGCCTCTCCGACTCCGAGGACCCGGGACGGCTATCGGGGCTATGCGACCTGGCCATCGAGGAACCAGGAGCGTCCACCGACGCCGCCCTCGCGGGTTTCTTCTTCCGATGATGCTCCCGGGCAGGAGACCCCCGCTCAGAGGAACTCCGACGATGCTCAGGACCGGAGTCCCGGGACGTCGAAGCCTCTGACGAGGTCCGGGCCCAGCCAGACGCGGAGTCAGAGAAGATTTTTTCCCTTTGTTGCTGCCGACTCCTCAACGCTTTAGAGGACATCTTGCTACATGGACCACAGATCATCGGGTCGTGATCGCGTCCAAGGCAGCGGAGGCAGCAGTCATGTGTGTCGGTAAAAGACATAAGTTTCTTACACCGATCACACTTTTTAAACCCGCTGGCAGCCATCGGGGGAAAAAGGGCCCCTGCGAGGTAAAAAGACAGGGCTGCCAGGAAAAGGAAAAAATGGCGCGAACGCCAGTCACGAAGGACAAAAACCGAAAAAAATCACGAAAGGACTCGATACCGGTGTATCGAGTCCAGGCGGGAAAAGGATCCGGCATCGAATCGAGACAAGAAAAAATAATAAAAATCAACTTTTTCAGCGGCGATCACAAACAGCATCTGTAGGGCTCCGTGGAAAAAAGAAGACTGAGCAAGATGGCACCCTTGGGCGGGAAGGGGACCGCGCATGCGCGCTGCAATTCCCAAAGGCTTTCTTTGAAAGCTGGGGAAATTGCTCCGCGAGGGCTCCGTCGGCGCCGACGTCACCCATATGTGAGGACTGACTTCCTGCTTGGTCCTGGAGAAGCAAAGCTTCATTGCAGAGCGACAGAGAGCCTGTTCCGCCCTGCTTGTTCACATAGATCATGGCTACCTGGTTGTCCGTTTGAATTAGGACAATTTTGTAGCTGAGCTGGGTGTGAAACACTCGAAGAGCAAGAAAGATTGCTCTGAGCTCTAGGAGATTGATGTGTAGATCGGTCTCCTGTGGAGTCCAGGAACCCTGGGTAGAGAGGCCTTGCAAATGGGCTCCCCAACCCACCTGTGAGGCATCTGTTAAGAGTTACTTGGGGTGGGGGTTGCTGAAAAGAAGACCCCACCAACAGATTCTAGGGTGACTGCCACCATTGGAGAGACAAAGTAAGACGATCTGAGGATGCTATTTTGTCTGACAGGCAACCTGACGCCTGAGTCCACTGAGTGGATAGAGTCCACTGGGCTGCCCTCATATGGAGGTGGGCATAGGGGACCACATCCACGGTGGATGCCATGTGGCCTAGCAATTGTAACATTTCCCGAGCAGTGAGGTGAGACTTTAGCATTGCTTGGGAAGCTAACTGCACAATGCGAAGGCAGCAGAACTGTGGAAGATAGGCCCTTGTCTGTCTGGTATCCAGCAGGGCTCCTATGAACTCTAGAGACTGAGTGGAAGCTAGGTTGGATTTTGGGAAGTTTATGACAAGTCCCAAATATTGAAGGATATGCATTGTGCGAAATAGAGAAAACCTGGCCTCTGGCTCTGATGGGGTTCGAATGAGCCAATCGTCCAAGTAAGGGAAGACAAATATTTTTAGGGTGCGGAGAAATGCTGCCACCACAGTCATGCATTTTGTGAACACCCTTGGTGCCGAGGCCAGGTCAAAAGGAAGAACTCTATATTGGTAGTGCTTCCCTTGAAATAGAAAGCAAAGAAACCTTCGGTGAGTTGGATGGATGAGAACATGAGTGTACGCATCCTTGAGATCTAGAGAACAAAGCCAGTCCTGACTCTGAAGGCATGGCAGTAGAATTCCCAGAGAAATCATTTTGAATTTCTCTTTGAACAGGAATTTGTTCAATTCTCTGAGGTCCAAAATGGGTCTGTGCCCTCCCGTTTTCTTTGGAATAAGGAAAAATGGGGAATAGAACCCTGCACCTTGTTGATGAATAGGTACTTCTTCTATTGCCCCTTGGGCAAGAAGCAGACTGACCTTGTGATCTAACTGGGAGTTGAGAGAGGTCTGAGAATTGAACTGTCTTACCATTGTAGGAGGGGGCATGCTGAGGAAGTGAAGCTTGTATCCCTCTCTTATAATGGAGAGAGTCCAACTTTCTGCAGTTATCTGCCCCCATCTGGGGGCAAAATAACATAACCTTCCTGGAATGGTGGAAGGCTCTGGTCCATTCAGGGCCAGGAAGACAAAGTTCTCTAGATGGGAGTCAAAGCCCCTGTGAGTCTGCTGAGCCGGTTGAGGCTTAGCAGCCTTTGTTTTTCTTTGTTTAGGTTGTTGCTGACCCTTTTGGGCAGACTGACCTGAACGATGCCCTTGCTGGGTATAGGATGGGTAGAACTTCTTCTTTCTAGTGAAGAATGGTTTTTTTGTAGGATTTTTTCCTTGCAGGATCAGCTGTAGATTTTGATAATCTATCCAAGGTGAGATTATCAGCATCTAGCTCATTAGCTTTATCTTGCCAATTTTTGCCAAAGAGATTCTCTCCTGTGCAAGGAATATTCCCCAGTTTGTCCTGTATCCAAAGTTCCAAGTCAGATGCCTGGAGCCAGGCAATCCTACGTGCGCCTATGGCAATAGCAGAAGTTCTGCTTATGCACTCAAAACAATCAATAGCTGCACGATTTACGAATTTGGAAACATCCTGAGCATGTTTGATAAGTGCAAGATAATCTTGTCTCTTATCATCAGGAAGGAGAGGGCTCATAAGCTCTAGATCTTCTGTAACTTCCTTAAGGAACATTCCCATATATAAAATGTAGGAACTAATCCTGGCAGAAAGCATAGAGGCCTGGAAGGTTCGACGCCCAAAGGCATCAAGAGTTCTACATTCACGTCCTGGAGGATTAGATGCATGTCTTTTTGCACTCTTGATCCTTCTCATAGCTGATTCCACCACCATGGAATGGTGGGGCAGCTGAGTTTTTTGAAATCCAGGACAGGGAGGAACTCGATACATGGTATCGAGCCTATGAGAATGAGGAGAAGTGGTGAGAGGTGTTTCCCACATCCTTAGCATGAAATCATGCAAGATCTCATGAATAGGCAAAGTAGCTGCCTCTTTGGGAGCTTTAGGATACTGTAAAATCTCCAATTCCTTTGCCCTAGGCTCTGTTTCAGGAGCCACTGTGATGGAAAGACCTCGAGCCACATCCCGGATAAAATCCTGGAAGGATATATCCTCTGGAGGAGACATCCTACGTTTAGGGGAGGAAGAATCCTCAGGAAGAAGAGCTGTCGGAGTCTTCAGACTCGGAGGATTCAAAGTATCTCCTGTCCGTGTAATCGTGCAGCGCACGATACCGGTACCGATCGAAGTCAGTATCGACAGGGTCCGGTACCGACTTGTCAGTACCGGAGGGCACAGCATGCGTCGGTATCGTAGTCCACCTGCCGAAGTCGATGCAATTTGCCCTGGTACCGATGTAGGTGCTGGTACCGGTACCAGAACCGGTTGAATTGTCTGAAGCGGTTTCGGAGGCATCGATGCCGAAAGAAGAGCCGCCAGACTGCGTTCAATAGCCAAGAATCTCTGGTCTATCGACGCCACCGATGCCTGGGTATCGGTACCGGACAAAGCGGCCAGTACCCCAGAGCATGGCACCAGTAGTTCTGCCGAGGATGGGGCCTTAAGAACATCCTGGAGCCCCAATGATGCTTTGGAAACCGAAGCCTCCCGCCGGGGCAATTTTGCCGGTGTGAGTCCCTCAAGGGCAACGCCAGAGGCATCTCGATACTTAGAAGGAGATCTACCCTTTGAGGACCGGCTAGACTTATGTTTAGTTACCTGAGATCCATGGGAGGAAAACGAAGCCCTGGAAGATGTTGATGCCACAGATGCTGCATCGGAGGGAAAAAGGGTGCTAAGTTTCGCAGCTCAGTTTTGACGACCCCTCTTCGACATCATCCCACAGGCAACACACTCGGAGATAGAGTGGTCAGGACCTAAACATTTGAGGCACCACTCATGGGTGTCGTTGAAGGAGATGGTACCGCCACACTTGGAACACTTTTCAAAACCCGAAGCGGGTTTTTCCATTGTAGAGGAAAGTTGGGCCTAGTGCCCAAAATGGCACGTGGCACCAGATGAGAAAAAAGCTGGAAGACTCCAGGAAAAGATTTTTTTATTTTTTAACAAGGAAAAGAAAGAAAGAACCGGCGGTACCGGTGTAGCGTCAAAGGAAGGCAGACGCGACCACAAAAAAGAAGAATTAATGGGATATTTTCTGCAGTGACAGGAAGTGCGACCTGCCGGCTCCATGGAAAACGAAGAACTGGAGAGAGACAGTTGAGAAAGGCGGGAAGGTAGCACACAGGCGCTGTGGGATGCTCCCAAAAGCTTTCTAATTGGACGCTGGGGAGCGTTCCTGTGCAGGCTCCGTCGGTACCGACGATACCCATATGTGACGACTACATTCCTGCTTGTTCCTGGAGATGACATGTGCTTAGATACCTGTGATACATGAGAGGAAGATGATGCCCTCAATGTTGATGCCAAAGAAATCGCATCTGAGGCAAAGAGTTCCAAACTTCGAGGTCCAATTCTGCAGGTCTCTCTTTGTCATCTTTTTGCAAAGGGAACATTCTAATGGCTGGTGACTAGGCCCAAGGCATTTTAGACAGCAGTCATGAGTGTCAGTAGCCGAAACGGTACTGCCACATTTAGAACATTTCTTAAAACCACTAGTTGGTTTCTCCATAGTGTCAGCAGACAATATGGTAGGCTTAAGGCCTAAAATGGCATCGATGCATCTGAAGAAAAGTTCTCCTTTCCTTTTCTGTAAAAAAAAAAAAAAAAGAAAGAAAAAAAAGAAAGAAAGAACCAGGGAACAGACAGCAAGAGACCATTCCGGCATCGACAGGAAGGCAGATGCTGACCACAAAAAGGAATTAAAGAATCTTCTGCAGTGACAGGATTTGCTTCCTGCTGGGTCTGTGGAAAACGAAGAAATGAGGTGGGAGAGCTGGGAAGGCGGGAAGGCAGCTACGCAGGCGCAGTGTGATGCTCCCAAAAGCTTTCCTATTCGATGCTGGGAAGCGTTCCTGTGCCGGCTACATCGGTACCAATGTCACCCATATGTGAAGACTACATTCCTGCTGGTCCTGGGGATATAGTAGGTCTTGCAGAATTCTCTCTCAAACACTTTCTTCCAACAACACAAGTGAGAACTGTACATATGGACATTGCTCAATGGATTGTACAATGCATTGCAATTTGTGCCTTCTGAGTTTTCTTAGCAGTGTGACTGAAGTAAATTGCCAGGCCTTCCTTCCGAGGCAATAGAAGGTTAAGTGACTTGCCCAAGGCGTGCTAGTGGGAAACAAACCCTAGTTTCATGGCTTGGTAACCAAGAAACCAGGGGTAAATTCTCACTAGCACTCCTTGTGACCTTGGGAAAGTCACTTTGCCAGGCCTTTCTTCCAAGGCAGTGGGAGAGATAAGTGGCTTACCTAAGGCCACAAAGAGTGCTAATGCGTATTGACCCCTGATTTCTTTGTTATCAAGCCATGAAACCAGTGATTGATTCCCACTAGCATGCCTTGCGGCCTTGCACAAGTCACTTAACCCTCCATTGCCTCAGAAGAAAGCCCTGGCAATCTACTTCCAGTCACACTGCCAAGAAAATCCAGAAGGCACACAATGCATGGCACTGTATATTCCATTAGGCAACGTCCATGTGTACAGTTGCCCACTTGTGTTGCAGGAAGAAAGTATTTGAGATACACAATTAGTCTTGCTGAATTCCATCAGTCTTTCTTTAGCTTCATTTCTGTTGCGAAGCTCATTTTCCAACCACTTTACTTTCTTTTTTCTCAGCCATAAGTAACTGTAATGCAAAAGTTATCAATATGTCTTGTATGCATGTTCTCTCAATTTCAACTTGTACATGTTCAAAGAACTGATCAACTTCTCCCTCTTTTGCAGTTGCTGTTGGCATATCCAAAATGATTTGGAGCCTGTGTCAGAAGCCTTATGAGAAGAGACTTGAAGAGCTAAACATGTACACTTTGGAGGAGAGGAGGGACAGGGGAGATATGATTCAGACCTTTAAATACGTAAAGAGAAATAATGAGCAAACAAACCTCTTCCAAAGACAGAGAAGCTGCAAAACTAGAGGGCATAACATGAAGCTACAAAGTGGTAAATTGAAAGCCAATGTCAGGAAAGCGTAGTTACTCACCTGCAAAGCACAGTTACTTACCTGTAACAGGTGATCTCTGGGAACAGCAGGAATAAGTCTTCACATATGGGTACGTCGGTACCGACGGAGCCTGCGCGGGAACACTCCCCAGCGTCCAATCAGAAAGCTTTTGGGAGCATCCCTCAGCGCCTGCGTGCTGCCTTCCCGCCTTTCCAACTGTCTCTCCTCAGTTGAGTTTTATAGCTGAGACAAAGAGAGAGAAAGAGGAAAGGAAGATAGATAGAGAGATACAACTCCTAGGGGAGGTGGGTGGGTTGTGAAGACTAAATTCCTGCTGTTCCCGGAGATCACCTGTTACAGGTGAGTAACTATGCTATCTCCAGGAACAAGCAGGAATGTAGTCTTCACATATGGGGACTCCCAAGCTAAGATGCATGGAGCCCTAGCATGGTGGGGATTGGAACATGCTACACCTCATATGGCCAGGCATCCTGAGGATGGAGGGTAGGAGTTGAAAAGAGAGGAGCTGTAGAAAAACAACTAACCTAAGGACTACAGGTAAGGAGTCCTTGGTATGTATGATAATTATCATGAAAAATATTGAATGAACAATCACAATATGGACCTCACCTACTGGATTGCAGGAAGTAGAGAGGCTGATGGTGTTAGCAGTTCCTGAACCTGAGGGGGTTACAGAGTTCAGCAATACTACTGTGCTCAAGTACAGATTCCCCTAAAACAGCAAAAATGAATTTAACCTTGCTTTTAAAAAAATATACACAAAACCCTTTTAAGAGCTCCCAGTCAGAGAGCTAGCAATGTAACAAAAAACACCAAACAAAGAAACCCTCAAAACCTCACTTACTGTTTGATGTGTGGAGCCCTGGTTAAGAAAGCCTCAAAAGGGCAGGGCAAAGCAGCCTTTTTATGCAGGCTTCAATTGCACTCAGGAAATAGGCCCACTAACCCCTGATTAGGTGTTAGCAGTTCCTGAACCTGAGGGGGTTACAGAGTTCAGCAATACTACTGTGCTCAAGTACAGATTCCCCTAAAACAGCAAAAATGAATTTAACCTTGCTTTAAAAAAATATACACAAAACCCTTTTAAGAGCTCCCAGTCAGAGAGCTAGCAATGTAACAAAAAACACCAAACAAAGAAACCCTCAAAACCTCACTTACTGTTTGATGTGTGGAGCCCTGGTTAAGAAAGCCTCAAAAGGGCAGGGCAAAGCAGTCTTTTTATGCAGGCTTCAATTGCACTCAGTAAACAGGCCCACTAACCCCTGATTAGGTGTTAGCAGTTCCTGAACCTGAGGGGGTTACAGAGTTCAGCAATACTACTGTGCTCAAGTACAGATTCCGCTAAAACAGCAAAAATGAATTTAACCTTGCTTTTAAAAAAATATACACAAAACCCTTTTAAGAGCTCCCAGTCAGAGAGCTAGCAATGTAACAAAAAACACCAAACAAAGAAACCCTCAAAACCTCACTTACTGTTTGATGTGTGGAGCCCTGGTTAAGAAAGCCTCAAAAGGGCAGGGCAAAGCAGTCTTTTTATGCAGGCTTCAATTGCACTCAGGAAACAGGCCCACTAACCCCTGATTAGGTGTTAGCAGTTCCTGAACCTGAGGGGGTTACAGAGTTCAGCAATACTACTGTGCTCAAGTACAGATTCCCCTAAAACAGCAAAAATGAATTTAACCTTGCTTTTAAAAAAATATACACAAAACCCTTTTAAGAGCTCCCAGTCAGAGAGCTAGCAATGTAACAAAAAACACCAAACAAAGAAACCCTCAAAACCTCACTTACTGTTTGATGTGTGGAGCCCTGGTTAAGAAAGCCTCAAAAAGGCAGGGCAAAGCAGCCTTTTTATGCAGGCTTCAATTGCACTCAGGAAACAGGCCCACTAACCCCTGATTAGGTGTTATGCTGCCAAATCCAAGAATTGGAGATGGCAAGAAAAGAAGATAGTGTGATAAGCCTGAAGTGATTAGGATTATCCAAGATAGATGAAAGCACTATCTTGGAATCACTACTAAGGCCAGACAGAAAGTAGTGGAAGACAGACTGGAAACTTGTGGAAAAATACCAGTAGTCCAATCACTGGAACTCCTGCATGGGCAGCTGCTGAATAAGACAGCAGAGAGAATCTTTCTGTGTAAAACAGAGAGAACAGACAGAAGAAGAGGAGAAATTCCTGTCCCTGTCTGATGAGCTGCCCAGAGAAAAGAAGGGAGTTTATTCGAGAGAAAAAACTCCACACTGGAATGAAAGGCTAGAGAAGCCCTGCAGTGGTATGGTACCACTCTTTCAGGGGAAACCCTGGATAAGAGGGTAGAGAAACAGGAGCTGAAGGGTGACTTACCATGTGGTAAGTCTGTGGAAGGAAAAAATTCATGTTGGAACAGAAAACTATCATGGGATAGTTGTTAACTTCTCTTCTTGGTAGGAAGAAGAGGAGAAACCTGTGACCCATAGACATGAATATCCTGACAGCTCAGCATACCTAGGAGCAAATGGATGTCCTGAGAAAAGGAATCCATGTGTAGAATTTTGAATGAAAAAACAGTGAAAAAACTTCTACTGAGAAGAAGTCAACTGCAGGTTGTAAACTTCAGGAGCTTATGGTTGCTGGGTTTGTTCAGCCTGGCTAGAGTTTGGATTCTTCAGACCAGGGCGAGGTTTCCCCTGCTTGGGAACATCTGTATGATGGGCAGGAGAAGAGTGAAACCTTCTTCTCCTAGGGAAAGAAGGTTTGGTAGGGCATTTCCTACCGACTGGGGAAGGAGAAGGCTTAGAATAGCCTTCAGAAACAGGGAAGTCAGTGGACCACTGAGCAACCTGATGTAAAGACTCCTTATTGAAGAGATTTTCCCCAATGCAAGGAGTATTACCCAGTCTTTGTTGTGCCCATCTGCTTAAGTCTGAAGCTTGGAGCCAGGCTCTACGTCGTGCCCCTATGGCTATAGCAGAGGTTCTGCTAACAGACTCAAAGGAGTCTAGGGAAGCACAAGTAAGAAACCAAGAGATACTTTGAATATGACTAAGTAGTAAGGAATAGTCTGCAGTCTTGGGCTCCGAAAGAAAAGGAGTCAAAAGATATAATTTCTTTGTGACCTCCTGAAGGGATAGACTCATATAAAAAATATATGAGAGAATCCTTGTTGACAGCATGGATGTCTGGAAGGTTTGACGTCCAAAGGCATCTAGTGTCCTAGACTCACGACCTGGCGGGTAAGAAGAGTGCTTCTTCTTACTTTTCACCTTCCTCATTGCTGATTCCACTACAATGGAATGATGGGGAAGTTGAGTCTTTTGAAACCCTGGAGAAGGGGGCACCTGATACAGAAGATCAGTTGCTCTAGAAGGTGAGGGAACCCTTAAAGGTGCTTCCCACATTCTTAGAAGAAGATCCTGCAAGGAATGATGTAAAGGAAGCATTATATTTTCATTTTCTCCAGTAAAAAGAGAGCCTTGTGTAGGATCATAGCCAGGGATAGGAATAGCAAGAGACGTTGCCATATTCAGGAGAAAATTCTGAAAAGAAGGATCTCCAAAGGGAACCGTCCCTGGGCAGGCTAGCCCTGAAGAACTAGCCTGGGCACCGGAGGATCTACTTGAGAATATAGGAATATAAGATCCTGCACAGTGCAAGAAAGGATCCTTAAGGGATGGATGCTGGTACTGGAGGTCATGACCTGAGACAGTCAGTACTGCATCGTCCATGCCAGGTATCGACTCCAAACTTGGTATAGAAAGGAGCGATCCTGGTGAAAGAAGCATGGAAGGAGCTGGCCCCGATGTTACTGCGGGTACCTGCACCGATACCGATACCGGTAGCTGTGTCGGAATCGAAGGCGACACCGACATCGAAGCAGTCATCGGTGGCTGTTCAAGCAGTACCGAGGTAACCGAAAGCCTTTGGTAATTACCCTCGGTACCGAGCATCCGGAACCGGTAAGCATCGGTACCGAGACGTGTCAGTACCCAGTCTTCCAGACTAGAGATCGATTCCAGACTCGGCATCGAAGGAAGCGAGTCTATCGATGCATGTCTAGAGGGTACCGACGTCGGTGGTAGTATCGGCGTTGATGCCGATACTGGAAAGTCAATCTGGGGCGTATCGACCGGTCCCGAAGGTACCGAGAAAGCCAGATGACGATCCCTGGTGAGGAGTGAATCGCTCAACACCAGTGCCGATGCCGGGGTATCGGTACCACTCAAAGCGGATGCCACCACCGAGCATGGCTCAGGTATGTTCTTGTGAGGGGTGAGCCCCAGGAACAACCTGAAACCCCTGAAAGGCTTTGGAGGCCGAAGACTCCCGCCGGGGTTTTGAAGCCAATGGATCCTTGAGGGCAAGGCCGGAGCCATCATCATGCTGTGCATGAGACATACCACTCAAGGGTTGGCTAGTCTTAACAGACTGTTTGTGGGTTACCTGATCTTGTGGAGAAGAAATAGTCGGTGCCCTGACACTGGAAGGGAACTCAGTATCGAGGGAAACTCGAAATGGAAAATCTCTTCTCACAATATTGTAGCCTAATGGCTCCGGAGGAAAATAGTCAGGACCCAAACAGGTTAGACACCAGTTCTTGGAGTCTAAAAACAAAACTGTACCGCCACAGCTTAGACACTTCTTAGGAAAAGAAGGAGGCGGCTCCATGATGGAGAGGCCTAGAAGGCCCAAAAAATTTAAGACAGAAACTGAGGGAAAAGAATTCCCTGAAATTAAGGAAAAAGAAAAGAAAAAAACACCGGCGGTACCGGTGAAGTCGGGGAGACAGCCGCGACCACAAGAAAAACAAGAATTAAAGAATTAAGAATTAAAAATTTTCTGCGGTGACAGGAGGACGTCCTGCCGGCTCCGCGGAAAAACGAAAACTGAGGAGAGACAGTTGGAAAGGCGGGAAGCAATGTTCCCTCTAATTTTCTGTAGGCTGTGTGCGCATAAAATATCAGCTGTGTGCAGCTTTTGAAGGAAGGTTAAATTTTTGTGCGCCACATAACGACACTCGGAGTTATATACTTTAAAATTTGACTACACGTCAGAATATAGTATGTACACCACATTGATTTTAATCAAATTAAATGAAAATAGACGATTACTAAAGGAAGCGGGAAATTCCTAGTAATTGCAATCATAACTTTTAAATTTTAAGACGTCTGTGTTGTTTTCTATCAGAATCAGAGCCGTAATTTTTGTGCGCTCTGTTGTAAAGTATGTGCGCTCGCTCGGCGAGGTGTGTGCACGCGCACACGCGCACAGCTTAGAGGGAACAGTGGCGGGAAGGCAGCACGCAGGCGCTGAGGGATGCTCCCAAAAGCTTTCTGATTGGACGCTGGGGAGCGTTCCCGTGCAGGCTCCGTCGGTACCGAAGTACCCATATGTGAAGACTCATTCCTGCTTGTTCCTGGAGATCAGGTGTTCTCCAGGAGCAGCAGGAATCAGTCTTCACATATGGGTGATGTGGGCGCCGATGGAACCCTCGTGCTGAGCATTTCCCCAGCTTTCAAAGAAAGCCTTTGGGAATGCAGCGCGCATGCGCAGTCCCCTTCCCGCCCAAGGGTGCCATCTTGCTCAGTCTGATGACATAGCTAAACACAGCAAAAAATCAAAATGAAGGATAGGACTGCAACTCCAGGGGAGGAGGGAGGGTTTGTGAGGACTGATTCCTGCTGCTCCTGGAGAACACCTGTTACAGGTGAGTAACTACACTTTCTCCAGGACCAAGCAGGAAGTCAGTCCTCACATAAGGGACTCCCCAGCTCTAGGCTACCGTGAATCCAGAGCTGAAAAAATGGCTCCCTCTCAAGAGCCTCAGCATCTGTGTTAAGAATTTTCTCTCAGAACGCACCTTGTACGGTAGCCCAACACAAAGGGCCGGAGGGCAGGAGTTCCCTAAACCTCAAAGAGATTACGGAGAACTGCCTGGCCGAAAACACAGTCCTGTTGGGACTCTCTCTCCAGGCAGTAATGGGCTGCAAAGGTCTGGCTTGAAGACCAAGTTGCGGCCCGGCAGATGTCTGCCAACGGAACAGAGCGGAGATAAGCTACTGACGCGGCTTTCGCCCTGACACGGTGGGCCGTGACCCGACCCTGCAAGGTGAGGTCACCTGCCCAGGCGATGCAATCTGCTACCCAAGTGGACAACATACGCTTGGAGACAGGTAACCCCATCCTATTAGGGTCAAATGAGACAAAGAGCTGAGTAGCCCTTCGATGCTCCCGTGTACGTTCTATGTAAAAAGACAACGCCCTTTTACAGTCCAGGGTATGCAAGACTGTTTCAGCCTGGCTGGCATACGGCTTGGGAAAAGAGGTCGGAAGAACCACCTCCTGATTGAGGTGGAAAGAGGAGACCACTTTTGGGAGGAACTTGGGATGCGTCCGTAGGACCACTCTGTTCCTATAGAACCGTGTGTACGGTCTATCAGAAACCAGAGCTTGTAGTTCACTCACACGTCTGGCCGAGGTAAGAGCCACCAGGAAGAGCGCTTTCCAAGAGAGGAAGCGCAAATGGCAAGTAGCCAACAGCTTAAACGGTGGGCAATTGAGTTGCTGCAAGACCACATTCAAATCCCACTGAGTCGCCGGTGGATGAATCGGAGGCTTGAGTAGAAGCAGACGTCTGAGAAATCTGGACACCAAGGGGTGAACCGACAGACTGTCCTTCCACTGGTGAGTGGTGCGCTGACAAAGCACTGAGGTGGACCCGAACAGAGTTAGACTTAATGCCGAGGTCTGAAAGGTGAAGTAGATGCTGCAGTTCTACTGGCACAAGGCAAGAGAAAGGATCTTCATGCGCTGAGTACACCATACCATAAACCTACGCCACTTGAGGGCATAGGACTTCCTGGTGCACTGCCTCCTAGAGGCCAAGACCACCTCCTCAACGTCCTTAGATATAAGTAAGGGAGCTAGCACTATCCTTTCAGCATCCAGGCTATCAGATTGAGGGACCTGAAATTGGGGTGCAGAAAGGAACCCTGCTCTTGAGACAGGAGATCGTATGGCAACCCCAGAGGGAACGGAGCTTCCACCGCCAACTGCAGAAGTGGAAATCACGGCTGCCTCGGCCATCTGCGGGCTACCAGAATCACCGAGGCCTTGTCCCGGAGGATCTTGAACAGGGTTCGGGCTACCAGGGGTGTGGGAGGAAATGCATACAGGAGGCCCGTAGACCAAGAAATCAGAAAAGCATCTGCTGCCACCCTCAGGGGATGCGGCTGTCTGGAGCAAAACCTGGGCAGCTGACAGTTTAGTGGACTTGCAAAGAGATCGATGGATGGAAGTCCCCAGCGGAGGAAGATCTGCTGGACCACCAATGTATTCAACTGACATTCGTGAGGCTAGAGAATCCTGCTTAGCTTGTCTGCTAGGAAGTTCTCCTGACCAGGTAGATAAACTGCTTTGAGAAACATGCCTTGTCTGACCACAAAGGAGCAAAGAGCCAGTGCCTTCCAGACATAGGAGTCTGGACCCTCTGCTCCCTTGTTTGTTCACGTAGAACATTGCCACCTGATTGTCCACCTGAACTAGGACAGACTGTTGAGAGAGAGCATGGCAGAAGGTTTGCAGAGCTAAGCATAAGAACATAAGAACATAAGATATGCCATACTGGGTCAGACCAAGGTCCATCAAGCCCAGTATTCTGTTTCCAACAGTGGCCAATCTAGGTCATACGTACCTAGCAGTTTCCCCAAGGGACACAGGTTCCACAATGCTTGTATTGGTTCAAGCATTGATATCCTGGGTCCCTTCTTAATAATGGTTTATGGACCTTTCCTCCAGGAACTTGTCCAAACCTTTTTTAAACCCAGCTACACTAACAGCCTTTACTACATCCTCCGGTAACAAATTCCAGAGTTTGATTACACGTTGAGTGAAAAAATATTTTCTTTTATTAGTCTTAAATAGTTTACCCTGTAGCTTCATTGCATGTCCCCTAGTCTTTCTATATTCTGATAAGGTAAACAATCGATCTACGTTTACCCGTTCCACTCCGTTCATTAATTTATAGACTTCTATCATATCTCCCCTCAGCCGTCTCTTTTCCAGGTTAAAGAGCCCCAACCTTTTTAGCCTTTCTTCATAGGAGTAGCCTTCCATCCCCTTTACCATTTTGGTGGCTCTTCTCTGAACCTTTTCTAAAATTGCTATATCCTTTTTAAGATATGGCGACCAGAATTGCACACAATATTCAAGGTGCGGTCTCACCATGGAACGATATAGAGGCATTATAATATCTTTTGTTTTATTTTCCATTCCTTTCCTTATCATACCTAGCATTCTATTTGCTCTCTTGGCCGCCGCTGCACACTGGGCCGAGGGTTTTAACATGGTATCCACAAGGACGCCTAAATCTTTTTCTTGGGTGGTGGTTCCTAATGTGGAACCTTGCATCGTGTAACCATAGTTTGGGTTGTTCTTCCCTAGGTGCATAACCTTGCACTTCTCCACATTAAATTTCATCTGCCATTTTGATGCCCAGTCTTCCAATTTATCAAGATCCTCTTGCAATTTTCCACAATCCTCCTGGGTTTTAACAACTTTAAATAGTTTTGTGTCATCAGCAAATTTGATAACCTCACTCGTTATTCCACTTTCCAGGTCATTTATGAATATGTCAAAAAGCAGCGGACCCAGCACAGATCCCTGGGGTACACCACTATTCACCTTTCTCCATTGGGAAAATTGGCCATTTAGCCCTACCCTCTGCTTTCTATCTTTTAACCAGTTCCTGATCCACAGTAGTACACTGCCTCCTATCCCATGACTCTTTAGTTTTGCCAAAAGTCTCTCATGAGGGACCTTGTCAAAGGCTTTCTGAAAGTCCAGATACACAATATCAACCGACTCACCTTTGTCCACCTGTTTATTCACTCCTTCAAAAAAACATAACAGATTAGTAAGACAAGATCTTCCTTGTCTAAAGCCATGTTGGCTGTCTCCAATTAGGTCATGACTATCTATATGCTGAGTAATTTTATTCTTTATGATGGTTTCTACCATTTTTCCCGGTACTGATGTCAGGCTCACCGGTCTGTAGTTTCCCGGATCACCCCTCGAACCCTTTTTAAAAATTGGTGTTACATTGGCGATCCTCCAATCCTCAGGTATTAGAGATGATTTTAATGATAGTTCACAGATTACTGATAGCAGGTCTGCAATCTCAAATTTCAGTTCTTTCAACACCCTTGGATGTATACCATCCGGCCCAGGTGATTTGCTACTCTTCAGTTTATCTAATAGTTGTAGGACATCTTCCCGATGTATCGATATTTCCTTCAATTCTTCCACACCTTTAAATACCACTTCAGTCGTGGGTAACATCCCCACATCTTCCTCAGTAAAGACCGAAGCAAAGAATTCATTCAGTCTCTCCGCTATCGCCTTGTCGCCTCTTAGTGCTCCTTTAACCCCTTTATCATCTAATGGACCAACTGACTCTCTCACGGGTTTTTTGCTACGAATGTACTTGAAAAGGTCTTTATTTCGCGTTTTTGCTTCCGCAGCAAGCATCTTCTCAAATTCTCTCTTTGCCTGCCTTATCAATGCCTTGCATTTGACTTGCCAGTGCTTGTGCTGTTTCCAGGTTTCATCATTTGGCTCTTTTTTCCATTTCTTGAAAGATGCTTTTTTGGCAACAACAGCCTCTCTGACCTCAGCTTTAAACCATGCTGGCAATTTTTTGGACTTCCTTCCACTTTTCTTAAAGCGTGGAATACAGCTGGTCTGGGCTTCCAAGATAGTATTTTTCAACAACACCCAAGCTTGATGTACGTCTTTAACCTTTGCAACTGCTCCTTTTAGTTTTTTCTTAACTGTTTTCCTCATTCTATCATAGTCTCCCTTTCGAAAGTTAAAGGGTAGTACTGTG
Source organism: Ichthyophis bannanicus (assembly GCA_033557465.1). NCBI lineage: Eukaryota > Metazoa > Chordata > Amphibia > Gymnophiona > Ichthyophiidae > Ichthyophis > Ichthyophis bannanicus. Next base: position 66,399,158 of record CM066041.1, on the reverse strand, counting down.
GATTTCCTTACTATCCCTCCTCCACTAATTAAATCAAAGGCGATCATGCTATGATCACTATTGCCAAGTGGCCCCAACACCCTTATCTCTTGCACTACATCTGGTGTTCCACTAAGGACTAGGTCTAATATTGCTTCCCCTCTGGTCGGTTCATGAACCAGCTGCTCCAAGAAGCAGTCATTTATTTCATCTAGGAACTTTATCTCCCTAGCATGTCCTGTTGTGACACTGACCCAGTCGATGCCGGGGTAATTGAAATCACCCATTATTATTACTGCACTGTAACTTTTGCTAGCTTCCTTGATTTCTTTGAGCATTTCATCATCCATTTGTTCATTCTGGCCAGGCGGACGATAGTACACGCCCACTGCCATCGCCTTCCCCTTTTTACATGGAATTTCAATCCATAGAGATTCTACAGCAAATTTTGTTTCTTGCAAAACTTTAATCCTTTCTGACTCAATGCCCTCTCTAACATAGAGCGCAACCCCTCCACCAATTTGATCAGCTCTATCATTTCGATATAGTTTGTACCCAGGTATCACAGTGTCCCACTGGTTGTCCTCCTTCCACCATGTCTCTGATATTCCAATCATATCTAACCTCTCGTTTAGTGCTATATATTCTAACTCTCCCATCTTGTTTTGTAGACTTCTAGCATTTGCATACAAGCATTTTAGAGACTGTATTTTATTCATATTAATTTGGCTATTGGTAGACATGGGTAATTTGGGATCTTTAAGTTCTGTCTGCTCCATACTCGAGGGCATTTGGGCTACTTTACTCTTTTTTGGAACCTCTCTGCTTTTTGTAGTATCCTTCAAGGATACATTCTTCCGAACCATGCGCTCTTGGGCGACTGTCGGCTTTCCCCTATTATCTAGTTTAAAAGCTGCTCTATCTCCTTTTTAAAGGTTAATGCCAGCAGCCTGGTTCCATCCCGGTTAAGGTGAAGCCCATCCCTTCGGAAGAGCCCCTCCTTTCCCCAGAATGTTCCCCAGTTCCTAACAAATCCGAACCCCTCATCTCTGCACCATTGTCTCATCCACGCATTGAGACTCCGGAGCTCTGCCTGCCTATTGGGTCCTGCGCGTGGAACGGGAAGCATTTCGGAGAACGCTACCCTGGAAGTTCTGGATTTCAACTTCCTACCTAAAAGCCTAAATTTAGCTTCCAGAACCTCCCTACCACATTTTCCTATGTCATTGGTACCAACATGTACCAAGACAGCAGACTCCTCCCCAGCACTATCTAAGACCTTATCTAGGTGGCGTGTGAGGTCCGCTACCTTCGCTCCAGGCAGGCATGTTACCAGGCGATCCTCACGTCCACCAGCCACCCAGCTATCTACATGCCTAATGATCGAATCACCAACTATAACTGCTGTCCTAACCCTTCCCGCATGGGCACTTGGCCCTGGAGAAACCTCCTCGGTGCGAGAGGGGTTTACATCACCTGGAGGACAGGTCCTAGTTACAGGATCACTTCCTGCCACACCAGGGTGATGCTCTCCTGTCACGTGACCTCTCTCCTCCATGGCAACAGGGATGCTGCCAGACTGGAGGTGGGACTTCAGGACTATATCCCTGTAGGTCTCGTCTATGTACCTCTCTGTCTGTCTTATGTTTTCCAAGTCTGCTACTCTAGCCTCTAGAGAACGGACTCGTTCCCTGAGAGCAGAGAGCTCCTTGCACCTAGTGCACACGTAAGACCTCTCACCAGCTGGGAGAAAATCATACATGTGACACTCAATGCAAAAGACTGGAAAGCCCACATCCCGCTGCTGGACTGCTGTCTGCATCTTAGTTTTAAGTTTGTGTTTAGATCTTTAAGTTCTATATGTACTAAAGGGTGCAATGGATATTTATACCACTAAAACTGTACCTAAGAAGTTTAATATACCTTGTTCACCTGAAGCTTAATTAATCTCAGGTCCTTGGTGTATGACTGATTTGGGTAATGAGCTTCACCTGAGAGCACCTCCTGTCTTTTAAGTTGTGCAAGTACCTATAAAGCT